>CM077646.1:15475214-16850214 GCA_039707465.1 Rhabdophis nuchalis | reverse complement strand
AGATAAATATACCTGGAAATATCTACCTACCTACCTACCTACTCTCTCTCTCTCTCTCTCTCTCTCTCTCACTCTCTCCCTCCCTACCTATCTACTGTATTTCTCTCTCTCTATCTTTCTCTATTTCTCTATTTCTCTCTCTATCCCTCTACCTGCCAACCTACCTACTCTCTCTCTCCCTACCTACCTACCTACTGTATTTCTCTCTCTCTCTCTCTCTCTCTCTCTCTCTCTCTCTCTCTCTCTATCTCTATCTACCTACCTACCTACCTACCTACCTACCTACCTACCTGCCTACCTAACTACTCTTTCTCTCTCCCTAACTCCCTACTGTATTTCTTTCTCTTTCTCTTCCTCTCTATCCTTCTATCTACCTACCTACTTTTTAAAAAAATTGCCTCTTCAAAACCTGAGTGCATCTTATACTCTAGTCTAGTGCGTCTTATACTCTGAAAAATATGGTAGGTTCCCTGAGGATAGGCTCCAGGTTGAATCTGAAAGATGAGAAGACTAAACTTCTCATCCCGGTAACCGAGCCAAAGTGGATCATGCGACATTCTCCTGGGACACAAATATTTGCCTTCATTTGGGTGGCTTTTATTATTTTCCTGCAAAACCTTTGAGGCCAAACTGTATTGCAGAGCTGGAGAAACATTTTTCAGTGGAAATGTGAGGGAGCTTCTCTATCTAGAGCTTCTAAGGAACCTAGAATCTCTCCTGGATCACTGCTTCCTTTTCCAGATCCAGCAGTCTGTGAAGAGTGGAGGCCGGGCGGTGCTGGTGATTGCTCACCGGATGCAGATGGTGGAGAACACAGACAAGATTGTAGTGCTGGAAAGAGGGGAGGTTGTGGAGAAGGGGACTCACATGGAGCTGATGGGCCGGAGAGGCTCCTACTACAGACTGGTGGAGAGGAGCCAGGCGGAGTGACTTCTGGAGTTGCTTTAATATTAGTCTCTGGCGGAGCTTGACTTCCTCTTTGTTTTGTTAACTAAAGTATCTCTGTGATCCCTTGTGGTGCTTGTAGATCTCTATGTGGATGGAAGTCCCACGGATGGGCCTCGTTCAGCAGAGTTAGAGAATGACCACAAATGGTCGCATCGTTCAAATGTGTACTACTGAAGTGCTATTTCCATGGGAAACAGGGGAATGGCTTTTAGCCCAATGGAAAAAGGCAGTGAAAAAAATGAATTGTATGTTTCTATATTGTTATTAATAAAAGGCAACAGTAAAAGATTGAAGGAATGTATTTGTCTCTCTCCTGTTCTTTCCTGTACTTCTTCAAAACGAGCCTCTTCTTGTTTTGAGCTTCCCTTGAACGGAAATTTCCGTTCCTCCATTTTGCACACATAACCATGACTCCCCATAGCTCCAGCGGCCGTTGTTCAGAATGAACAGAATAACAGAGTTGGAAGGGAACCTGGAGGTCTTCTAGTCCACCCCCTGCTCAAGGAGACCCTATACCCAGGATGGCGAACCTATGGAACACATGCCACAGGTGGCACGCAGAGCCCTTCATCAGGGCAGGTGAGGCGTTGAGTTCAGCCTTTTGTAAAGCCATTTTTCACCCTCCCATAGGCTCCAGAGGCTTTGCAGGGGCCTGGGGAGGGTGAAAACAGCCTCCCTAACCCCCCCCCCTCAGGCCCTCCAGAGCCTTCAGAAGCTTCCTTGAAGCCTCTGGAGCATAAAAAACTGGCCCTACGGGCAAACTGGAAGTTCGGGAACAGACTTCCGGTTTGCTCGTAGGGCTGTTTTTAGTCCTCCGGAGCCTCCAGGGAAGCCCCCTGAAGGTCCCTGAAGGCTCCGGAGGACGGAAAACGACACTAGGAGCAAATCGGAAGTGAATTCTGGTTTCTCATAGGGTCGTTTTTAGTTATTCAGGACAGTCTTGAAGCCTCCGGAGGGCCTCTGGGGGGGGAGTTCTTTTCGCCCTCCCCAGGCTCCTATCAAGCCTCTGGAGCCTGGGGAGGGCGAAGGAAGCATGCAAAGAAGGGGGAAGCACCTGTTATGTGGGCATGGCGCTATGTGTGTGTGTGTGTGTGTCGCATATTGCATTATGGGTGGGGCATGCCCGCCATGACCTTCCTGTGCTCCCCCCACTAATGGCACGTGAGCCAAGAAAGATTCGCCATCGTTGCCCTATATACCAACGAAGGGGAACCTTTGAGAGACCGAGTGCCCAAACTGCAACCCCCAAACCCACTTATTTCTCCCAAAGTGCCAACAGGGCAATTTAAGCTGAATACTGAGGTTTTATTACCTGAAATAATGATAAACAAGGCAGAATTCAGTGAATTGTTCTAAGAAAAACATGATAAATGCACTTTTATGCCCCTTCATTTTTTCCCTGCTTTTGAAATATTACATTTAACAACAATAAAAAGAAAAACTTTGGTAATATCAATTGGCTTTCTCTCACTTTCCCGCTCTGTATTTTTCTCTTTCCCTATTTCTCTCTCTTTCCCTCACTCTTTCTCCCCTCTATTTCTCTCCCTCTTTTCCCCCTTCTCTCTCTCCCTGTCTTTCCTCCCTTTTTCTCTTTCCCTCTTTCTTGCCTTCTTTCTCTTTCCCCCCTTTCCCTCCCACTCTGTGTCTATGTCTTTTCCCTCTCTCTCTCTTCCCCCTTTCGCTTTCTCTCCCCTCTGTTTTTCTTTCTCCCTCTTTCCCTCCGTGTCTCTTCTCCCTCTTCCCTTTCTCTCTTTCCCTCCCTCTGTCTCTTCCCCCTCTTCCCTTTCTCTTTCCCTCCCTGTCTCTTCCCCCTCTTCCCTTTCTCTTTCCCTCCCTCTATCTCTTCCCCCTCTTCCCTTTCTCTTTCCCTCCCTCTGTCTCTTCCCTCTTCCCTTTCTCTCTTTCCCTCCCTCTGTCTCTTCCCCCTCTTCCCTTTCTCTCTTTCCCTCCCTCTGTCTCTTCCCCCTCTTCCCTTTCTCTCTTTCCCTCCCTCTGTCTCTTCCCCCTCTTCCCTTTCTCTCTTTCCCTCCCTGTCTCTTCCCCCTCTTCCCTTTCTCTCTTTCCCTCCCTCTGTCTCTTCCCCCTTTCCCTCCCTCTGTCTCTTCCCCCTCTTCCCTTTCTCTTTCCCTCCCTCTGTCTCTTCCCCCTCTTCCCTTTCTCTTTCCCTCCCTCTGTCTCTTCCCTCTTCCCTTTCTCTCTTTCACTCCCTCTGTCTCTTCCCCCTCTTCCCTTTCTCTCTTTCTCTCTTTCCCTCCCTCTGTCTCTTCCCCCTCTTCCCTTTCTCTCTTTCCCTCCCTCTGTCTCTTCCCCCTCTTCCCTTTCTCTCTTTCCCTCCCTCTGTCTCTTCCCCCTCTTCCCTTTCTCTTTCCCTCCCTCTCTGTCTCTTCCCCCTCTTCCCTTTCTCTTTCCCTCCCTCTGTCTCTTCCCCCTCTTCCCTTTCTCTTTCTCTCCCTCTGTCTCTTCCCCCTCTTCCCTTTCTCTTTCTCTCCCTCTGTCTCTTCTCCCTCTTCCCTTTCTCTCTTTCCCTCCCTCTCTGTCTCTTCCCCCTTTTCCCTTTCTCTCTTTCCCTCCCTGTCTCTTCCCCCTCTTCCCTTTCTCTCTTTCCCTCCCTCTGTCTCTTCCCCCTCTTTCCCTCCCTCTGTCTCTTCCCCCTCTTCCCTTTCTCTTTCTCTCCCTCTGTCTCTTCCCCCTCTTCCCTTTCTCTTTCCCTCCCTCTGTCTCTTCCCTCTTCCCTTTCTCTCTTTCACTCCCTTTGTCTCTTCCCCCTCTTCCCTTTCTCTCTTTCCCTCCCTCTGTCTCTTCCCCCTCTTCCCTTTCTCTCTTTCCCTCCCTCTGTCTCTTCCCCCTCTTCCCTTTCTCTTTCTCTCCCTCTGTCTCTTCCCCCTCTTCCCTTTCTTTCTCTCCCTCTGTCTCTTCTCCCTCTTCCCTTTCTCTTTCCCTCCCTGTCTCTTCCCCCTCTTCCCTTTCTCTCTTTCCCTCCCTCTGTCTCTTCCCCCTTTCCCTCCCTCTGTCTCTTCCCCCTCTTCCCTTTCTCTTTCCCTCCCTCTGTCTCTTCCCCCTCTTCCCTTTCTCTTTCCCTCCCTCTGTCTCTTCCCCCTCTTCCCTTTCTCTTTCCCTCCCTCTGTCTCTTCCCCCTCTTCCCTTTCTCTCTTTCCCTCCCTCTGTCTCTTCCCCCTCTTCCCTTTCTCTTTCCCTCCCTGTCTCTTCCCCCTCTTCCCTTTCTCTTTCCCTCCCTCTATCTCTTCCCCCTCTTCCCTTTCTCTTTCCCTCCCTCTGTCTCTTCCCTCTTCCCTTTCTCTCTTTCCCTCCCTCTGTCTCTTCCCCCTCTTCCCTTTCTCTCTTTCCCTCCCTCTGTCTCTTCCCCCTCTTCCCTTTCTCTTTCTCTCCCTCTGTCTCTTCCCCCTCTTCCCTTTCTCTCTTTCCCCCTCTGTCTCTTCCCCCTTTTCCCTTTCTCTCTTTCCCTCCCTCTGTCTCTTCCCCCTCTTTCCCTCCCTCTGTCTCTTCCCCCTCTTCCCTTTCTCTTTCTCTCCCTCTGTCTCTTCCCCCTCTTCCCTTTCTCTTTCCCTCCCTCTGTCTCTTCCCTCTTCCCTTTCTCTCTTTCACTCCCTTTGTCTCTTCCCCCTCTTCCCTTTCTCTCTTTCCCTCCCTCTGTCTCTTCCCCCTCTTCCCTTTCTCTCTTTCCCTCCCTCTGTCTCTTCCCCCTCTTCCCTTTCTCTTTCTCTCCCTCTGTCTCTTCCCCCTCTTCCCTTTCTCTTTCTCTCCCTCTGTCTCTTCTCCCTCTTCCCTTTCTCTTTCCCTCCCTGTCTCTTCCCCCTCTTCCCTTTCTCTTTCCCTCCCTCTGTCTCTTCCCCCTTTCCCTCCCTCTGTCTCTTCCCCCTCTTCCCTTTCTCTTTCCCTCCCTCTGTCTCTTCCCCCTCTTCCCTTTCTCTTTCCCTCCCTCTGTCTCTTCCCCCTCTTCCCTTTCTCTTTCCCTCCCTCTGTCTCTTCCCCCTCTTCCCTTTCTCTCTTTCCCTCCCTCTGTCTCTTCCCCCTCTTCCCTTTCTCTCTTTCCCTCCCTCTGTCTCTTCCCCCTCTTCCCTTTCTCTTTCCCTCCCTCTGTCTCTTCCCCTCTTCCCTTTCTCTTTCTCTCCCTCTGTCTCTTCCCCCTCTTCCCTTTCTCTCTTTCCCTCCCTCTGTCTCTTCCCCCTCTTCCCTTTCTCTTTCCCTCCCTCTGTCTCTTCCCCCTCTTCCCTTTCTCTTTCTCTCCCTCTGTCTCTTCCCCCTCTTCCCTTTCTCTCTTTCCCCCTCTGTCTCTTCCCCCTTTTCCCTTTCTCTCTTTCCCTCCCTGTCTCTTCCCCCTCTTCCCTTTCTCTCTTTCCCTCCCTCTGTCTCTTTCCCCTCTTTCCCTCCCTCTGTCTCTTCCCCCTCTTCCCTTTCTCTTTCTCTCCCTGTCTCTTCCCCCTCTTCCCTTTCTCTTTCCCTCCCTCTGTCTCTTCCCCCTCTTCCCTTTCTCTTTCTCTCCCTCTGTCTCTTCCCCCTCTTCCCTTTCTCTCTTTCCCTCCCTCTGTCTCTTCCCCCTCTTCCCTTTCTCTCTTTCCCTCCCTCTGTCTCTTCCCCCTCTTCCCTTTCTCTCTTTCCCTCCCTCTGTCTCTTCCCCCTCTTCCCTTTCTCTTTCTCTCCCTCTGTCTCTTCCCCCTCTTCCCTTTCTCTTTCCCTCCCTCTCTGTCTCTTCCCCCTCTTCCCTTTCTCTTTCTCTCCCTCTGTCTCTTCTCCCTCTTCCCTTTCTCTCTTTCCCTCCCTCTGTCTCTTCCCCCTTTTCCCTTTCTCTCTTTCCCTCCCTGTCTCTTCCCCCTCTTCCCTTTGTCTCTTTCCCTCCCTCTGTCTCTTCCCCCTCTTTCCCTCCCTCTGTCTCTTCCCCCTCTTCCCTTTCTCTTTCCCTCCCTCTGTCTCTTCCCCCTCTTCCCTTTCTCTTTCCCTCCCTCTGTCTCTTCCCTCTTCCCTTTCTCTCTTTCCCTCCCTCTGTCTCTTCCCCCTCTTCCCTTTCTCTCTTTCCCTCCCTCTGTCTCTTCCCCCTCTTCCCTTTCTCTCTTTCCCTCCCTCTGTCTCTTCCCCCTCTTCCCTTTCTCTCTTTCCCTCCCTGTCTCTTCCCCCTCTTCCCTTTCTCTCTTTCCCTCCCTCTGTCTCTTCCCCCTTTCCCTCCCTCTGTCTCTTCCCCCTCTTCCCTTTCTCTTTCCCTCCCTCTGTCTCTTCCCCCTCTTCCCTTTCTCTTTCCCTCCCTCTGTCTCTTCCCTCTTCCCTTTCTCTCTTTCACTCCCTCTGTCTCTTCCCCCTCTTCCCTTTCTCTCTTTCTCTCTTTCCCTCCCTCTGTCTCTTCCCCCTCTTCCCTTTCTCTCTTTCCCTCCCTCTGTCTCTTCCCCCTCTTCCCTTTCTCTCTTTCCCTCCCTCTGTCTCTTCCCCCTCTTCCCTTTCTCTTTCCCTCCCTCTCTGTCTCTTCCCCCTCTTCCCTTTCTCTTTCCCTCCCTCTGTCTCTTCCCCCTCTTCCCTTTCTCTTTCTCTCCCTCTGTCTCTTCCCCCTCTTCCCTTTCTCTTTCTCTCCCTCTGTCTCTTCTCCCTCTTCCCTTTCTCTCTTTCCCTCCCTCTCTGTCTCTTCCCCCTTTTCCCTTTCTCTCTTTTCCTCCCTGTCTCTTCCCCCTCTTCCCTTTCTCTCTTTCCCTCCCTCTGTCTCTTCCCCCTCTTTCCCTCCCTCTGTCTCTTCCCCCTCTTCCCTTTCTCTTTCTCTCCCTCTGTCTCTTCCCCCTCTTCCCTTTCTCTTTCCCTCCCTCTGTCTCTTCCCTCTTCCCTTTCTCTCTTTCACTCCCTTTGTCTCTTCCCCCTCTTCCCTTTCTCTCTTTCCCTCCCTCTGTCTCTTCCCCCTCTTCCCTTTCTCTCTTTCCCTCCCTCTGTCTCTTCCCCCTCTTCCCTTTCTCTTTCTCTCCGTCTCTTCCCCCTCTTCCCTTTCTCTTTCTCTCCCTCTGTCTCTTCTCCCTCTTCCCTTTCTCTTTCCCTCCCTGTCTCTTCCCCCTCTTCCCTTTCTCTCTTTCCCTCCCTCTGTCTCTTCCCCCTTTCCCTCCCTCTGTCTCTTCCCCCTCTTCCCTTTCTCTTTCCCTCCCTCTGTCTCTTCCCCCTCTTCCCTTTCTCTTTCCCTCCCTCTGTCTCTTCCCCCTCTTCCCTTTCTCTTTCCCTCCCTTTGTCTCTTCCCCCTCTTCCCTTTCTCTCTTTCCCTCCCTCTGTCTCTTCCCCCTCTTCCCTTTCTCTTTCCCTCCCTGTCTCTTCCCCCTCTTCCCTTTCTCTTTCCCTCCCTCTATCTCTTCCCCCTCTTCCCTTTCTCTTTCCCTCCCTCTGTCTCTTCCCTCTTCCCTTTCTCTCTTTCCCTCCCTCTGTCTCTTCCCCCTCTTCCCTTTCTCTCTTTCCCTCCCTCTGTCTCTTCCCCCTCTTCCCTTTCTCTTTCTCTCCCTCTGTCTCTTCCCCCTCTTCCCTTTCTCTCTTTCCCCCTCTGTCTCTTCCCCCTTTTCCCTTTCTCTCTTTCCCTCCCTCTGTCTCTTCCCCCTCTTTCCCTCCCTCTGTCTCTTCCCCCTCTTCCCTTTCCCTTTCTCTTTCTCTCCCTCTGTCTCTTCCCCCTCTTCCCTTTCTCTTTCCCTCCCTCTGTCTCTTCCCTCTTCCCTTTCTCTCTTTCACTCCCTTTGTCTCTTCCCCCTCTTCCCTTTCTCTCTTTCCCTCCCTCTGTCTCTTCCCCCTCTTCCCTTTCTCTCTTTCCCTCCCTCTGTCTCTTCCCCCTCTTCCCTTTCTCTTTCTCTCCCTCTGTCTCTTCCCCCTCTTCCCTTTCTCTTTCTCTCCCTCTGTCTCTTCTCCCTCTTCCCTTTCTCTTTCCCTCCCTGTCTCTTCCCCCTCTTCCCTTTCTCTCTTTCCCTCCCTCTGTCTCTTCCCCCTTTCCCTCCCTCTGTCTCTTCCCCCTCTTCCCTTTCTCTTTCCCTCCCTCTGTCTCTTCCCCCTCTTCCCTTTCTCTTTCCCTCCCTCTGTCTCTTCCCCCTCTTCCCTTTCTCTTTCCCTCCCTCTGTCTCTTCCCCCTCTTCCCTTTCTCTCTTTCCCTCCCTCTGTCTCTTCCCCCTCTTCCCTTTCTCTCTTTCCCTCCCTCTGTCTCTTCCCCCTCTTCCCTTTCTCTTTCCCTCCCTCTGTCTCTTCCCCCTCTTCCCTTTCTCTTTCTCTCCCTCTGTCTCTTCCCCCTCTTCCCTTTCTCTCTTTCCCTCCCTCTGTCTCTTCCCCCTCTTCCCTTTCTCTTTCCCTCCCTCTGTCTCTTCCCCCTCTTCCCTTTCTCTTTCCCTCCCTCTGTCTCTTCCCCCTCTTCCCTTTCTCTTTCTCTCCCTCTGTCTCTTCCCCCTCTTCCCTTTCTCTCTTTCCCCCTCTGTCTCTTCCCCCTTTTCCCTTTCTCTCTTTCCCTCCCTGTCTCTTCCCCCTCTTCCCTTTCTCTCTTTCCCTCCCTCTGTCTCTTTCCCCTCTTTCCCTCCCTCTGTCTCTTCCCCCTCTTCCCTTTCTCTTTCTCTCCCTGTCTCTTCCCCCTCTTCCCTTTCTCTTTCCCTCCCTCTGTCTCTTCTCCCTCTTCCCTTTCTCTTTCTCTCCCTCTGTCTCTTCCCCCTCTTCCCTTTCTCTCTTTCCCTCCCTCTGTCTCTTCCCCCTCTTCCCTTTCTCTCTTTCCCTCCCTCTGTCTCTTCCCCCTCTTCCCTTTCTCTCTTTCCCTCCCTCTGTCTCTTCCCCCTCTTCCCTTTCTCTTTCTCTCCCTCTGTCTCTTCCCCCTCTTCCCTTTCTCTTTCCCTCCCTCTCTGTCTCTTCCCCCTCTTCCCTTTCTCTTTCTCTCCCTCTGTCTCTTCTCCCTCTTCCCTTTCTCTCTTTCCCTCCCTCTGTCTCTTCCCCCTTTTCCCTTTCTCTCTTTCCCTCCCTGTCTCTTCCCCCTCTTCCCTTTGTCTCTTTCCCTCCCTCTGTCTCTTCCCCCTCTTCCCTTTCTCTTTCTCTCCCTCTGTCTCTTCCCCCTCTTCCCTTTCTCTTTCCCTCCCTCTCTGTCTCTTCCCCCTCTTCCCTTTCTCTTTCTCTCCCTCTGTCTCTTCTCCCTCTTCCCTTTCTCTTTCCCTCCCTCTCTGTCTCTTCCCCCTCTTCCCCCTCTCTTTCCCTCCCTCTCTGTCTCTTCCCCCTCTTCCCTTTCTCTTTCTCTCCCTCTCTGTCTCTTCCCCCTCTTCCCTTTCTCTTTCTCTCCCTCTGTCTCTTCCCCCTCTTTCCTTTGTCTCTTTCCCTCCCTCTGTCTCTTCCCCCTCTTTCCCTCCCTGTCTCTTCCCCCTCTTCCCTTTCTCTCCCTCTGTCTCTTCTCCCTCTTCCCTTTCTCTCTTTCCCTCCCTCTGTCTCTTCTCCCTCTTCCCTTTCTCTCTTTCCCTCCCTCTGTCTCTTCCCCCTCTTCCCTTTCTCTCTTTCCCTCCCTCTGTCTCTTCCCCCTCTTCCCTTTCTCTTTCCCTCCCTCTGTCTCTTTCCCCTCTTCCCTTTCTCTTTCCCTCCCTCTCTGTCTCTTCCCCCTCTTCCCTTTCTCTTTCTCTCCCTCTGTCTCTTCCCCCTCTTCCCTTTGTCTCTTTCCCTCCCTCTGTCTCTTCCCCCTCTTTCCCTCCCTGTCTCTTCCCCCTCTTCCCTTTCTCTTTCTCTCCCTGTCTCTTCCCCCTCTTCCCTTTCTCTTTCCCTCCCTCTGTCTCTTCCCTCTTCCCTTTCTCTCTTTCACTCCCTCTGTCTCTTCCCCCTCTTCCCTTTCTCTCTTTCCCTCCCTCTGTCTCTTCCCCCTCTTCCCTTTCTCTCTTTCCCTCCCTCTGTCTCTTCCCCCTCTTCCCTTTCTCTCTTTCCCTCCCTCTGTCTCTTCCCCCTCTTCCCTTTCTCTTTCCCTCCCTCTGTCTCTTCCCCCTCTTCCCTTTCTCTTTCTCTCCCTCTGTCTCTTCCCCCTCTTCCCTTTCTCTTTCCCTCCCTCTCTGTCTCTTCCCCCTCTTCCCTTTCTCTTTCTCTCCCTCTGTCTCTTCTCCCTCTTCCCTTTCTCTCTTTCCCTCCCTCTGTCTCTTCCCCCTTTTCCCTTTCTCTCTTTCCCTCCCTGTCTCTTCCCCCTCTTCCCTTTGTCTCTTTCCCTCCCTCTGTCTCTTCCCCCTCTTCCCTCCCTCTGTCTCTTCCCCCTCTTCCCTTTCTCTTTCTCTCCCTCTGTCTCTTCTCCCTCTTCCCTTTCTCTCTTTCCCTCCCTCTGTCTCTTCCCCCTCTTCCCTTTCTCTTTCTCTCCCTCTGTCTCTTCTCCCTCTTCCCTTTCTCTCTTTCCCTCCCTCTCTGTCTCTTCCCCCTTTTCCCTTTCTCTCTTTCCCTCCCTCGCTCCTTCTGGGTTCAGTTCCAAGGGGCTGAAAAGACACTGGAAACATGGAGGCTGCTTGGGAAGATGGTTTAATGGTGGACAGGACCACATGGCTTGGAGATCCTGAACAGAAAAGGGGGATCAGAGGCTTCCAGGTGTTGGGTGAAGAAGAGAAAAGCCTTTGATCTTGATCTTGTATTCTGATTGGTCGTCACATGACCACAGGAATGCTGCAATGGGCACAGTGTGAAAAACTGTCACGTCACCTTTTAAAAATCCCATTGTAACTTTGAGAAGTCACTAAATGAATTGTTGTAAGTCGAGGACTCCCTGTAAATTGAATGAATTTGTGGCTGACTGATTTATCCTTGGTGCTCATTTTTCTTTTGTGCATTATATTTATTGTCTTTTGTTCTTGTATTGATATTTTTACTGTGTTGGCTGACCAGAGCCTCTTATGTGAGCTGGACAGTCTTATATTCTAATTAATAAATCAATTTATAAAAGTTTTGAATCTGTAGAAGAGGCTGAAATAGGCATTGAATTCTTGCAAAATGTTTCCAAGTTCCTTTTTTAAGCTTTCAAAGACGGCTAGTCCAGAGGGAGGGGGAGGACAGACCCCCCCATCCTCTTCACTCCTCCATGCCCCCAAAGCCTCCCCTGCAGAATGGGGGGCATCCTTCCCATCAATCAGGGGCCTCCCCTCTCTTGGGCCACTGCATCAGATGGGGCAGCTGAGGAGCCCAGAGAGGATCTCCCAGAAGCTGCCCTTCTGCAAGGGGACCAGGATGGCTCTGGCTGGTCATTCAGCTCCTGTCTCCCGAAGGGCCCCTGGGTGAGAGCCAAAAAACAGCCGCTTGGCCAACAGCCTGAGGCAAAGGGGGAATGTGAGGGAAAAGCAGCCTCTGTTGCTGCCCCCACCAAGCCAAGACCAGGGAGCCATTTTGCAGAAGATCAACTGCTGATGCTGGAGAAACATCTGGACACTGGAGCAAAATGGCTGCCTCCTCCCCAAAGGATCACACAGGAAAACCCCCATTTCTTCCTCCTTCTAGATTTTGCTTCGCTTCCTCCCCCTTCCTATCACTCAAAGTGAAATTGGAATCGGGGTCTCTGATCAACAAGGAGGGTAGAATCCCTCTTAATTCCAATCTCCCCAAAGATTCAGCAATCAGGTAAGAGGAAAAGAAATCACTTATTTTCAGCAAACAAATTTTGGCAAACTGACAAAAGATGTGCAATTGTTGAGGAGATAACAGTCTTAACAGTGCAATTAATCTCATGGTCCATTTTTCTGAATCATGAAAAGGCATAAATGGCAATCTATATAAACTCATTGTCTAATGTTACACTCAGTATGTTGATTGTCAAACTTTGTGTTATGAAATATATGGTCAAAAAACCGTGAATCAATTAAAACTACAGCAACTAATTTAGCCACAAAAATCTAAAAATTCATACTTCACAGTAATAGTTTCATCAAAGATTACATAAAACGATTAAAACACAAGGAAAAAAAGAAAAGAAACTCCCACCTTTAACCCCAACAAATATAATGAAAATTAACAACTTATACATTTTTCTTAAAGTAAAGCCAATGAACTCTTCATCCGATTCGTCACCCCATTCGGTATAAATCCATCAGTAAAACCTCACCTTTAACCTCTGATCTCCATCCACTAAGACTAATCAGCAAAAGCTCTTTTGCTGCATTAAGAGGGTTAACTATTTATCTATTATACACTGTTATCTACAAAACCCAATTTAAGACCTTTTGATCCCACAATTAGTAACAATTAATATATTCTTTTCTCCTCTGTTCCTCAGTCATAATAGAAAAAGTTTACTTATTCACTGATAAAAGCAGTGATGAAAGACCCCAAAAATCTCTCCTGGTTGCAGCATTCTAGGAAGGGTCTCCTGAGAGTCCGGCCTAGTTCAGAAGGAGGCTGATCCCATCTTCTCTCTCTTTATGCCACTCTTCCTGCAAAGAGGAGGGAGAAAGTATCCAAGGGTTAGTGGGCTCAAGACAGTCAGAGCCTGAGAGGTTTCCCCAGGAGCAGAGTCTGGGGGCAGGAAGACCCCTCCCCCGAGCTCCCTCCCCCAAAGAGAAGAAGGATTCCCAAAGCATCTTCAAAGCCCTCCCTCCCTTCCTCCCCCCTCAGCCCATATGGCCCCCACTGAGACCACTCACCTGCAAGGGGGCTGCTAAATGTACAGGTTGCTCCCTGGATTGGAGAGAAAGACACAGAATGAATGAATGTCTGGATCCTCTGAGGAGGAGAAATCTCTCTCTTCACCATTCAAACTCTTCAGCTTCCCAAACTTCTCAGAGGACGTAAAGCTTTTTATTGATTTATTAATTAAACTCCCATCCCACCTATCTCATTCAGATGACTGTAGGCAGCTCACAGTGGAATTCAACAAAATGCCTTGTAGAATATTTGAAACAATAAATGAAAACCAGATTCCCCCATCAGATCCTATGTTGCCTTTGGTCTGAGAAGAAGATCAGGTCCAGTGTGGGACCTCTGTCTCCAGTCGGACCCAGGATGACAGCCATGAACTCCTGGGCTGCTTTGGAGGCCAAACCCAGGGATGACAGATTGAGGTCTCCCAAGATCATAATCCTGGGCAACTCCATGCCAACCCTGAGATGGTCCCCAGCAGCTGAGGCAGGGAGGAGGCCATGCACCAGGGAGGCTGGTACGGTAACAACAAGGCCATCGGGTCAGCTCAGCTTCAGAAACAGGGAGTCCCAAGCAGAATCGTGGGGTGGGAGCCTCCTGAGTGCCAGAAGAGATTCTCAGATGACCACTGAGAACCCCTCCAATCCTGCCTTTGGTCTCAGTTGGGGCCAAACCCTAAACCCATCTGGGCACAACTCTGAGAGACAGACACCCTCCCCATCCCTTCCAGAGCCAGCCAGGTCTCAGCTATGCCACCAGAGGAGTCTCTAACCACTGGGGATGATGGCATTGCCAGTGGTTTCCCTATTTCCCCCTCAAAGAATGAAGGGCTCTTTCCTCCAAAGGGGGCCAAGGCTCCCCCATGCAGACTCTGGGCTGCCTCCCCTGCCTGAATCCAACCGGGAGAGTTTTCCCTTCTCCTCTGCAGAATCAACCAGTGCAAGGAGAGAGCATTCTGTGACATTCATGCCTAAGGCAGGACTAGAACTCACGGTCTCACCTGGTGCCCTCACCACTAAGACAAAGTGGCTGCAATTATTCTTATTATTCCACCAGAATCGGACTCAGAGGGAACCCAGGGAGGATGAATTAGGGGAGCCTTTAAAAAGTGGGGGCCTCTCCCTCTTTTCATCCCCCCAAACTCTTGCAAAGGGAGAGAATGGCTCCTGCAGCAGCTGCTCCTTCTGACTCACCCTGGTCTGAACTGCTGGATCCTTTGTCACTTGCTGGAAAAGAAGGAAAGAAAAAGAGGATGAGAAAGTCCCTCTCTTGGCTTATAGACGGAGAAGCTCAACTCTTTCTGATTCCAGCTCCCTCCCTCCCTCTCTTTCTCTCTCCCTCCCATTCTCTCTCTCTTTCTCTCTCCCACACAATCAAAGACCCACAAATAACATGGAGAGAGTTTGAATCAAACTGCTTGGATAAAAGGCACCAGAAAGAATTCTTAAAATGTATACTTATATCACACAAGGCCAGAAGGCAGAGCTGACTTAAAAGATACAGATGGATGCAAAGTTTCTAAGCAGTTCATTCTTAGAGAGCCTTTCAGAAGTGGAGACCAAAAGGAGATCCAGCTGGCATCTCCCAAAGCTACTTTTCTCTCCAAATGCTTCTTTTTCTCCCTTACTTTTAGGGAGCTTCTGATTCTCACTTGGCCAAGCCTTTCCTTTCTGCCTTCTTGGGAAACAAGAGATGCCTAGAGAGAAGATGGAGGTCTTCCCGTTCTGAATCCGACCGGACATAGGTAAGAGCCCATTTACGGACTTACATTGTGGCGCTGAGAGTGGCCAAACGTCATCATTGTGCCACTCTCATAGCATCCGCAGAAAACCGCCCTGCCGCCCTGTTTAGGGTGACCCGCTCCCTCCTCCAACAGAGGGTAGAGCAGAGGAATTTGTGACTTTTCTGCAGGAGAAAATCGCTCAGATACAGAACGAGTTAGCCCCCATTGATGGCCCAGTGGGATGCCACGAGACAGATCTTGTTTGGGAGGAGTTTGACTCCGTTACTTCCGAGGATATGGACAGGTTACGTGGGCGACTGCGAGCCACCACATGTTTATTGGACCCGTGTCCCTCCTGGCTTGTACTGGCATCCTGGGAGGTGACACGAGGCTGGCTCCAAGAGGTTGTCAACGCATCCTTAAGTGAGGGTTCCTTGCCTGCTTCCCTAAAAGAGGCTATGGTGAGGCCCCTCCTTAAGAAGCCCTCTTTGGATCCAGCTCTTTTAACCAACTATCGTCCAGTCTCCAACCTTCCCTTCTTGGCGAAGGTTGTTGAGAGTGTGGTGGCACAACAGTTTCCCCGTCACCTGGAGGAAGTTGATTATCTAGACCCGCGCCAGTCCGGCTTTCGGCCCGGGCATAGCACCGAGACGGCATTGGTCGCGTTGGTCGATGATCTCTGGAGGGCCAGAGATGGGGGTTGTTCCTCCATCCTGGTCCTATTAGACCTCTCGGTGGCTTTCGATACCATCGACCATGGTATCCTATTGCATCGGCTGGGGGGGTTGGGGGTGGGAGGCACCGTTTTACGGTGGTTCTCCTCCTACCTCTCTGGCCGATCGCAATTTGTGTTGACAGGGGAGCAGAGGTCGACCCCGAAACCCCTCACATGTGGGGTGCCTCAGGGGTCGGTCCTCTCGCCTCTCCTATTTAACACATATATGAAGCCGCTGGGTGAGATCATCCGTGGTTTTGGGGTAGAGTACCATCTCTACGCTGATGATACTCAGCTGTATATATCTACCCCAAACCATCCCAACGATGCCGTAGTGGTGATGTGCCAGTGCCTGGAAGCCGTACGGATCTGGATGGGAAGAAACGGACTCAGGCTCAACCCGACCAAGACCGAGTGGCTGTGGTTTCCGGCTGCCCGATTCAACCAGTTGACTCCATCGCTGGCCATTGGGGGCGAACATCTTGCCCCAGTGGATGGGGCGCGCAACTTGGGTGTCCTCCTGGATGCCCGGCTGTCCATGGAAGATCAAGTGACAGCCGTGGCCAGGAGGCGTTTTACCAGGTTCGCCTGGTTCGCCAGTTGCGCCCCCTATTGGATCGGGACGCCCTTCGCACAGTCACCCATGCTCTCGTGACATCCCGACTGGACTATTGTAACTCTCTCTACATGGGGCTCCCCTTGAGGTGCACCCGAAGACTTCAGCTGGTCCAGAATGCAGCCGCGCGAGCAATAATGGGTACCGCAAGGTATACCCATGTAACACCGCTCTTGCGCGAGCTGCACTGGCTACCTGTCGTCTTTCGGGTGCGCTTCACGGTGTTAGTTCTCATCTTTAAAGCGCTCCATGGCTCGGGACCTAGCTATCTGCGGGATCGGATTCTGCCTCATACATCCTCCCGGCCGATTCGCTCCCACAGAGAGGGACTTCTCCGGGTGCCGTCCACTAGACTTTGTCAGCGGGCGACGCCCAGGGGAAGGGCCTTCTCTGTGGCGGGCCCAGCCCTCTGGAACGACCTTCCCCCCGACATTAGAACAACTATGGACCTCCGCTCCTTCCGTCAGAAATTAAAAACTCACTTTTTCTGCTTGGCCGGCCTAGGTTAGTCTCTGCCCAGGGATTAGGGATTGTTAATTTTAAATGGGAATTTTAGTGCAGGGATAGTCAAATTTAATTTATTTTTATTGTATTTATTGTATTCATGTATATATTTTATGCTGTTTTATTCCTCCCTGTACACCGCTCCGAGTCCCCTAGGGGAGAGGACGCGGTTATACAAATAAATATTCGCATTCGTAATATTCGAAACAGGGCATGCCCTCAGTCAGAGGGACCTTCCACCAGCTGTGTCTTCTCCTCTTCTTAAAGGTTCCTTCTCTCAGATGTTTCTCCTTGAGGCCTCCACTTCCAAGAACAGCCTGGTTCTTAGTCTTCCCCAGCCTGGTTCTTAGTGTGAAGAGGAAAATAGTGCAGACACCCATACACACACACCTCAACTGATGGCACCTCTGGTCCCTGCTTGGAAATTGGATGGAAAGAGGACAATTCACTCACTTGGTGCTGCTCTGTAATCATCTTGACGTCTCTCTGCAAGAATAAAAATCAGTGAAAGCTCAAAAGAATCCCCAGAGATCATCCAAACTCTCCCTCTGTGAGCAGAAGAACTCCAGGAGATATTTTGTTCCATCAACAAAGACAGAAAGATCTTCAAAATACAAATCTATCTCCTGATTTGCCCCAAGAGAGACTTGCTGCCTCCGAGAGGGATGGAGGGGAATTGGGGGAAGCAGAAGGAGGAGCAGCTGGGAGGGGAGGGAGGTTTCCATGGAAATCCTTCTCTGATGCTCTTTGACCAAAGCCTTTGAGGGGGACAAAGGAACTGGGATGACTCTTCCCAACTCAGAAGAAGACAGGACTGCCCGAATCTCAGACTCAGCTGAATCGAGACTGGAGTCCCAGTGAGAGGCTGAGATCTCAGATGCTCCCCAAGAGGGCTGGGAAAAGAGGACAGAAGGAAGCCCAGAAGAAGCCCCCCAAAGGGAGAGACTTGGGGGAATCCCCCCATCTTCCTTCCATCAACCCCCAAAAAAGACACTTACTGAGGAATACCACAATCCCAGCAATCGCACTTGCCAGGACAAGAGCAGCCACAACGCAGCCGATGATGAGCCCCAGGTTGGATTTTGAATGGGTTGGTTCTGAATGGGGGGAAAGAGGAGATCATTGAAGGAGAATCCAAACAATCCTCCCAATCAGGGAAGAGACCGAAAGAAGTGAAAGCTGGAAACACCCCAAATTAAAAACTCCAGGGGCTCATTTTTCTCTCCTTCTCAAGGGAACATGAAGAGGCCTTGATAATAACCGTTGTTAGAGGACGTTTCCTCCTGACGCTGCCTTCTTCTCACACCAGCCCAGCATGAAGGCAACTGGATTCATCTTTGGCTTCTCCACTCAAAAGCAGCCCTTTTTTCACCTTCTGACTCATAGCAGCTTCCAAAACAAAAACGTCACCAACACAATAATTTAAACAAAATGTGTTAAACAAAAACATTTTTGTTCCTTTTATAGGCTGCCCCAAAAAAGCCATTATTCTGAGGGGAATTGGGCAGCTCTGTATGGTTTTTTCTTCAGTTTGAGTGTTTGCATTTTATTATTTGAAGTAAAATAGTTCATATCACCTATCATTTGCTTAGGTACACACTTTCATCTCTTTGACCAGTTCAAAAATAGCATAAAAATGGCAGAAGTAGAATAGCGGAATAATAGAGTTGGAAGGGACCTTGGAGGTCTTCTAGTCCAACCTTCTGCTCAAGCAGGAGACCTTGTACCATTCCAGACAAGTGGCTCTCCAGTCTACTCTTAAATGCTTAAAGTGATGGAGAACCCACAGCTTCTGAAGGAAATCCATTCCACGGATTATATTTTTCTATATCATGGCAACCAAAACTGAATGAAGAATTCCAAGTATGGTCTTACCAAGGCAGTATAAATTGGGATTGTTGGGGAGGGGAGCAGGATTGAGGAGGGGACTTTAAATTTAAATTTCTCTTGCACCAAATCCAGAATTCCCATCGAAATCAATCCTGCCACTTGTGAATGGAGGCTTGCTATAAACAACAACATAGATAAAAGGACTATCTTATTCTGCCTGGGATATAAGCATATCAATTACATTTGAATATTTCTTATATCCTGGTGACAATCCTCAATAAAAAAAATAGAATTTGAATTTTGCAATGTTAATGTTATGTTAAGGACATTTCTGGGCATATCCAGAGTTCTCTGAGAGAGGAGTTTATTCCTTGGGTTTTATGAGGAGCCTCAGGAATTCACGTATCATATCATATAAAATAATGTCTCTTTCTTAGAGCAGAAACACTGGGTGACCTTTTGAGCTTGGAAGCAGGAAAACAAAGGGAGTCTCTGATGGGGAAAAAACTCTTTTCTGACTCCGGAGGCCTCAGTCCAGCCTCTCTGGGCCTTTCCTGAAGGCAGCTGCACTTCCTCCCTTTCAGTCCAAATCCCCCTTCAGAAAAGGGGCTCCAGACTCCTCCTGATCCTGGTTCTCTTCAGAGGGATTGGAAAGAAAAGGGAATCTGTTTCTGGGGCTCAGCCTAATTTCTGCTCTTCTGCTGGAGGAAAGAAAGAGGGGAGGCCTAAGAGAGGATCTGAGGGGATCTCATCAGGATCGCCCAAGTCTTGGGATGGGATCCTATCCTTTCCATCACCCGAAGTCACTTCTATGGTCTGGTCCCTGCAGCTTCACCTGCCTCAGACACTGGAAACACCTATGGATGAAAGCTCAGCTATGCTCACATCTGGACACATCTGGGGTGGGATTCCTCTCCCACCACCCTCCAGCCTGCCAGAGAGCCCAGCCTTCCCCTCCCTGCAGCCTCTCACCCTTCAGCTCCAAGTCCAGAGGCTCCTGCAGGCCGTCATGCTCCACGTGGCACCGATAGCGGCCCCTCTCTTTGGG
Organism: Rhabdophis nuchalis; assembly: GCA_039707465.1. Lineage (NCBI taxonomy): Eukaryota > Metazoa > Chordata > Lepidosauria > Squamata > Natricidae > Rhabdophis > Rhabdophis nuchalis. Next base: position 16,831,271 of record CM077646.1, on the reverse strand, counting down.
GTCGATCCGGACGCTGAGCCAGTAGTGGTAGGTCCCATCCGCGTTGGGGGCCACAGACCCATGGAAGGTCTCCTCCAGCCATTCCTCCCCATCCCTCGTCCAGGAGGCATCGATCTCCCTGGGGTAGAAGCCATCCACGCGGCAGACGTGCGTCTCCATCCCATCCTCCACCTCCGTCCGGCTGCTCATCGTCCCCTTTGGGGTCTCTGCAGAAACGGCAGCCCCAGAATTAACTCTTCTCCAGGCCTCTTTCCAAGGGACCCAACCCCAATTTTAAGGGGAAGAGAGATCAAAGGGAATCTCACAGGGATCAATTTGGAAAAGAGATTTTTTTCTCTGAAAAGGGGGAGGGGCAGAGAGAGACTGATGCCAATGGAAGAGAGGGAGGGTCCTCCTAGGCAGGGAGGGGCTGTGGGCAATCATCGGGTGGGGGGGGATCCATTCCCCCATTGATCCTAATCTCATCCAGCTAATCCTGGGTCCAGGAGGGAGGGGGTAGACCTAGGGGAGGGGGTGGTCTACATAGGAATGAATTCAAACATCCTAGGAAGAGGTCATAATGTGAGACCCTCTGGGGCATGAGGGGGTGTCCTGAAGGGGGGAGGGGCTTGTTTTGAGAAAGGCTCACTGAGAATTATGGGAACCTCTTTGAGGCTTAAGAGAAAGATTGACAGAAACTCTGCTCCCTCCCCCCCACCCCCACTGCCCCCTCCTCCATGGCCTCCTTTGCCCAAGTGGGGGCACTGATAGAGTCTTATTAATGGTAGATGTGGAGCCCTCTAGTGGTGGGGGTGGGAGGTGCAGCATCAGGTGCAAGGCAGGGAGGGAGCCCCCTATGGGATGTGGGGAGGGGGGATTATTGGGCCCCACCACTCTTTACTACAGTTTGGCTAATGGGGGTTTCATTGAATAGCCCCAAATGGTTGCCTCATTGTGTGCAGTGAACAGGTGATTCTCCTGCCTGATCCACACAGAGGCCTCCTAAGGAGAAGCTGCATTTCCTGGTCCATTGAATGGCTGCCTGGCAATGGGAACCAAACGGGGCTTCCCTTGTCTTGGAGTGAGGCTGAAGGGGGGGGGGGGGAGGATTCCCACCAGGGCAAACAGGCTAAAGACCAGGGACTCAAAGGGGGTCAATGTGTAGAAGAGATCCGGCCATAAAGGAGGAAAGTCCAGGGTGGATCCAGATGCTCACCTGTCCTCTGCAGTGTCTCCTTCCCATAGGACAGGTGCTTCTCCAGCCACTCAATGCAGATTCCCTCCAGGTAAGCTTTCCTTGCCTGATTATATCCTGGATCAGCATCCCAATTCCTCTTGGTGATCTGGGCCTGGGGGTCGGGAGCCACCCAAGTGAGGGTCTTCTTGTCGAAGGTGATGAAGGTCCTCCCTTCGTAGCCAAACTGGTGAAACCCTCCTTTGCTCCCGTCTCCCCGGAGCTCACAGCCATACATCCACTGCCATGTGTGAAGGCCTAAAAGACGGACAGGAGGATGATTTCGGGAGTCCTGAAGATAGTCAGAGACCCTCTTCCTGCAGGGACTTTGACACAGGCACTGACACCCCCATTCCCTCCCCAGCACTCAAGGGGGGAAAAACCCCCATCACAAACTGCCCTTCTCCCTTCCCTCGACCAGCATCCCTGCATTTCACCCCCAGGATGGAGCCAAGGGAAAAGGGAGGCTGGAAAAGCCATCAGAGGATCCCAAGGGAGACGGAGAAAAGAAAGAGTCTCAGAAGAAACAGAAGGACGGAGACCCTTCCGTCTTTCCTTCTGCTGTTCCTCCGCAGGGGAGACTCTTGGGGGGAAAGGAAGGGATCCCAGAGAGGGAACAATTGCCTGAACCTGCAGCTGCAAAGAGGGAATGAGAATCTCATGGTCTCAAAGGAGATCTGGTTGATCTGAAAAAAGCTTGCAGGGATCCCTGTGACCATAAATCTTGCTCTGGGTTCACAAATAGCACCAGGTCACAAGAGCTGGTTCCCACTTTGGGCTAACCAGAAGCAAACCATGGTTTAGTGCAATGTGGGAATGAAGCCTTGAAGGGCCCCAAAGGAATATTCTCCTCAGCAACAGAAGCAAGTGGCCCAGTCTGATCTGGAGACCCAAAAGGTTATTGGCCTTTGAAATGAACTTTGAAGTTTACAGATTCTGGAAGGTCCTGGAGAAGATATTTCAACTTCAAGTGAAGAGATTCTTGGATTTAAAAGAAAACTGAATGATTGAAAAAAAACTAAAAAGAAATCCTGAAATGTTTCTCCTTCTGTTTGTGCTTGAGAGGGAGGAAGGACGCCAGGAACCCTCGAATCCAAGGAAAAACCACCTGGAAGTAGAGTTGAACCAAACTGACCAGTCCTTTCCCTCCCTCTCCACACCCAGGAATGACAGGGGAGGGGATCCTTTCTCTGCACCTTCCACTCAGCCAGAGAACTTCCCTTTGGAGGAAGAGGGAGATCCTTGGGAGCTGCAGTCTGATCCTGCCTTCAAGAGGAGATTCCCTGATCTCCCCGTGGGAAAAATAAGTTCTGTATTTCTGTCATTCACAGGAAGGCCCTGAATATTTGGCTGCAGTTTTCAACTTCTGAGAATAATCTCTGTCTTATTTCAGAAGCACCGAAAACTAAGACAGAAATTGTCTCATTTCAGTGGAAGATGAAATGTGTTCTTATCTCACGTTGGGCACAGAATTGAATGTTTGTGCAGCAAAAAAAAGAACACAGGGATCTCATTGAAATGGAAAGTCCCATTTTTGATGTTTGGTGTAAGAACGCTATGAATGCATCTCTAGGGGTCTATCTATGCATGAAGCAATTTCAGCCTCTCTCTGAGCCTGGATGTTCAGGAGGTTTCCTGAGGCCTGAAAAATAGTTCAAGGGATCCTCCAGAGCAAAAAAATTAAAAAAACTTCTTTAGAGAGGCTGAAATATATTTAAATATACTAAAATATAATTTCTGTGAAGAATATCAGAAATCTTCTTCATGTCTTTTTCTTCACTAATTTCCTTCCACTGGTTTTAATTTCTTGTATTTTTTTATTTTCCTTTGATTAATTTCCCTTCTCTCCTTTACTTTATGTTACTTTCTATTAGTTTTTATCTTCTTGTTGAAAAGGTTTAGTAAAAAATGAGATGAAAAAGTTAAAAGGCTGAGAGGACGTCAAGGATCATTAAAAACGGTATTGAAAACACAAGAGAGGTGGCTAGAAAACAGAAGCCCAAACAGGAAATAGAGAATGTAAATATAATTGTGATATGAACAATTAACATTATTACAAGTTTCAGTACTACTGTCATTATATTATTAGAGAAGGTGAAATCAATAGGAAGGCAATGCAGAATGGAGAAGGATAAAGGCTAAACATGAATCCCCATTCAGAAGGCTGTATAATTACTTTATATTGTTATGTATGTCTTTTTTTTCTTGTGTTTTTCTTTAGATATTTAAAGGTAAAAATGTTTAACAAAAACTATTTTAAAAAAACACAGGAGAGGCTAATGACAGAAAGCCTCTCCATGAATCAAGGCAGAGCAGCCACATCTGGAGTCTTGTCTGTGCAGTTGTGGTCAAAAGACCCCATCAAAGGGGAGGAGGGAGCCGAGGGGAAGGTCCAGAGGAGGCGACTCAGGCGATGGGAGGGGGGGAAGCAGCCTCTCTTGGAGGGAAGGTTGGGACCTTAAATGGTATAGGGTTTCCTGCCTAGGCAGGGAGTTGGACTAGATGACCTCCAAGGTCCCTTCCAACTCTGCTATTGTATTGTATAGACCTTTGGGGCTTTTTAGCCTGGAAAGGAGGCTCCCCTCCACTCTGGCCCCTCTCCTCCCTCCTCCCTCCACCAGGGGGAGCCCTCTGGGCCCAGCTCTGATCCCCTGGGAGGCCAGCAGGGGGCCTGGAGGGATCTGGGGGGATCCTGGGGGATCAGGGGCAGGACTGGCAGAGCTCTGGGGTCTTCCTGGAGGGGGAAGGAAAGGGGGGGGGAGAAGGGGAGGGACTGCACCTCCGTGGGATGAAAGGAGGGCAAATGGCCGATGTTTGTGGAGAAGCCAAAAGGAGCCTTTAGCTGCACCCACATTTCCTTCCCTCCCTTTTCCTAAATAAGCTTCCTTGGAGGTGAATCTCCTCCCCCCAAAGGTGGCCGAAGGAAGAGCCTCCTTCCCCTCCAAGAGGGCAGGGCAGGAGTTCAGCCGGAGGGACCAAGGATGGGAAGCCCTGGAGGCTCTGAGGGACTCAGGAAGTTCCCCTCAAATGGAGGATCCTTCCTTTCCTGTCTTTCCCCCTCAAGCCCCCTGGGAGGATCCTGGACCTCTGATCTTCCCCTCCAAGATCACCTCCTCCATCCCTCCTTTGGGCCTCCATGGCTTTTCCTTCCCACTGGAGGAGAAAGAGAAGCTCCTGGGCTTTAGGTCCCCCCTCGTTCCCTCCAAAAGGGAGAGAAGGAAAGGGATCTAGTCTCCTTAGGTGGATCTCCATCATATCCCTCATTTCCCTGGCGTGGAAAGAGAGAGAAGGAGGAGGATCTGCTTCCCCCAGGATCTCCTTAGGATCCACCTGCCTTTTTTAGAGGGGGTGGGGAGACCTGTGATTCCCTTCCTCCCCCACAGCAGGAGATCCACCAAGGAGCCTCCATCTTTCATGGGGGGAGGGGAGATTTCGGTCTCTTTTTACCTCCGTTTATATCAACATCCATATCAACATCCAGAGAGAGAGATGGAGACATTTAAACACGTTTCTATTAACTGCAATTGGCAGAAAATGTCAGCTATGGAGACAAGGAGAAGCTTATATTGATTTTTTTAAAAGAATAAACATATATAAAGAAAGACTTTTTAAAAGGTCTGGAAGGAGATTTTCCCTTTGGAAGGAATCCCCCCTTTCTCCCCCCTCTGGTTCCTGGGGAGGGGATTATGGGGCAGGAGGAGCCACCAGATCCATCACTCACCTTCGCTCTGATTGTAGCGACTCCTCAGAGTCTCCAGGTTTACTCTGAATGTCTCCTCATGGCCACGTACTCCCTGGGTCTGAGTGTCCCAGTATTGGGGGTTCTCCTTCCCCACCTTCTCCATCCAGGAGGCTCGAGGCTTCATCCTCTGGCTGTGGCTGTCATAGTCAACAAAGATCTGATCGTCCACGTACCCCACAGAGACGAAGTGGGGCTGCTGCCCCTGACTGGGGTCCGAGATGGAGGTGGAGAAATACCTCATGGAGTGGGAGGAGGCGCCTGGAAGGGAGCCAGGAGAGAAGAGTTAGGGGGCTTCAGTCAAGGACCCTGATCTCATGGAGGCTCCCCTCTGAGGCTCTGGGGAGGAAGAGGAGGAAGAAGGGGGGAGGAAGGGGGGAAAGGAAGGGGGAGAGGGGGCAAGAGGTGGAATGAGGGCAAGAAGAAGCTTCTGGAGGGCCTGAAGGGTTGGAGGGAAGGGAAGGTGGGGGGGGGGGGGTGAGAGGAGGGGAAGGTCCCCCAAACTTCACCTGCCCCAATTGTGCCCTCCCCCCTTCCAGCAAGGCCTCCCTCAAACCCCCTTCTGGATGGCTCAGTCTCTGCCCCAAGGAGGCTGCAGTGGCCCCACAGGTAAAAGGGGGGATTCCACCCTCCCAGAAGCTCAAAAGCAGCAGGAAGACCCACCTGGTCACCCCAACTTTCCATTCAGAGAAAAAAAAAGCCTCATTCTGACTTCACTGAAGCCCAACCTGGATTGTTAATAGGTGGAGATTTGAGGAGGGATTTTATAAAATGGGGGAGGGGAGATCGGGGGAGACCAGAGGCCATGGGGTCCTTCAGGGGAAGGGGAGGGAGCAGCAGTGAAGATCTGGGGGGGCAGAAACTGCCCCCCCAGATCTTCCTCCTCGTCTGTCCCTCCTCCCAGAGTTCAGCCATCTGAGCAAGAATTGGATTTGAACCCAGGACTCAATGAGACCCACATTCCACAGAAACTCTCAGTCTGATTATCTCATTCGCAGACGACACCAAGCTGGCAGGAATAGCCAACACTCCAGAAGATAGGCTTAAGATACAGAAGGATCTAGACAAACTTGAACATTGGGCACTGTCTAATAAAATGAAATTCAATTGTGAAAAAAGTAAGGTCCTACATATAGGCAAGAAAAACCAAATGCACAAGTACAGTATAGGTGGTACCTTGCTCAATAGTAGCAACTGTGAGAGGGATCTTGGAATCCTAGTGGACAACCATTTAAATATGAGCCAGCAGTGTGCAGCAGCTGCCAAAAAAGCCAACACAGTTCTAGGCTGCATCAACAGAGGGATAGAATCTAGATCACGTGAAGTGTTAATGCCACTGTATGGTGCCTTGGTAAGGCCACACTTGGAATACTGCATACAGTTTTGGTCGCCACGATGTAGAAAAGACGTGGAGACTCTGGAAAGAGTGCAGAGAAGAGCAACCAAGATGATTAGAGGACTGGAGACTAAGACATATGAAGAACGGCTGCAGGAGCTGGGTATGTCTAGTTTGATGAAGAGAAGGACCAGGGGTGACATGATAGCAGTGTTCCGATATCTCAGAGGGTGCCACAAAGAAGAGGGAGTCAAACTTTTCTCCAAGGCACCGGGGGGCAGGACAAGAAGCAATGGGTGGAAACTAACCAAGGAGAGAAGCAACTTAGAATTAAGGAGAAATTTCCTGACAGTAAGAACAATTAACTTCTGGAACAGCTTGCCTCCAGCAGTTGTGAATGCCCCAACCCTGGAAGTCTTTAAAAAGATGTTAGACAGCCATTTGTCTGAAATGGTATAAGGTTCCTGCCCATGCAGGGGGTTGGACTAGAAGACCTACAAGGTCCCTTCCAACTCTGCTATTGTATTATTATTATATTATATTATACATATTATATTTCTTCCTTTCAGCCACCCAATTAGGGCCCTCAAGCTCCCATTCAAGGACATTTGCCCTGCACCAGATTTCCTCTGAATCTCCCCCTTCGCTTTCCCCAGAAGCTGCTCTGACCCTCGTCCTCCTCTGGGGCTGATCCTGCCCTTTGTCAGCCCAAAGAAAGGCAAAAATGCCCCTCAGGCTCCTCGGGAGGGGATTGGGATCCTGGCTCTCCAACCCTCCACAGGATCAGAGACTCTCCATGTAAAGGCCTAAATCAGAGTTTCTCAGACTTTGGACTTCAATTCCCAGAATTCCCCTCACCCACAGAAACCCCTGGGGACTCTCCACCCTCTCCCCACCCCCTGTCCCTAAGGAGGATCTTGGGAGTTTCTGCTGCCATCGCCCATATTTTGGGGTGAGAGTAGTGGGGGACCATCAACTGAGGTCCTCTCCCTAAATTCAGTCTCTGTCTGGAGGGTCCTGTCCTGGGTTAAAGCCCCTCTGGGGGACCACAGATTAAACATAGAAAATTATTTCGGTTTCCATCATGCAAACTCCTGACCGAGGAGCATCAAAGTTTTCCCAGCCCTTCCTTGGAGGACAGGCTCCATTCACAAGACAGAAAACTTCACTAACAATTATAAAAAAAAGTCACATTAAGTCACTGTTTAGTTTTCATGGTCAAAATACAAACACGGAAGAGACTCTAAGGCTGCCCAATGAACAGAAAAACAAAGGTTAAAAGAATCAAAAGAAAATAAGATTAAACTGGAAAATCTCCAAGGGCCCTTTTTGGCCTCCATTCTGAAAGGGCATCAAAGATTTTAAAGATCATTTTCAGGATCGTTCATGGGGCTTATTTGGGCAGAACCTGAGTCTCCATGAAGCCCAGATAAATAAATTCAGGTAGTCTTCGATTTATGACCATAATTGAGCCCACATTTTTGTTGCTAAGTGAGACATGTGTTAAATGAGTTTTGCTCCATTTTACAAACTTTCTTGCCACAGTTGTTAAATGAATCCTTGCAGTTGTTAAATTAATAACCTGATTGTTAAGTGAATTTGGCTTCTGCATTGACTTTGCTTGTCACAACGTTTCAAAACGGAGTCACTTGATACGGGGAGACTGCAACCGTCATAAATATGAGTTGCCAAGCATCTGAATGTAAATCACATGACAGTGAGGGTGCTAAAATGGTCATAAATGTGAAAAATGGCCGTATGTCACTTTTTCCAATGAAATTGTAACTTTGAACAGTCACTAAATGAACTGTTGTAAGTCCAGGACTACCTGTAGTCCTACTGCCCATTCCCTCCAGTATGGCCTCCCAGTCCTTCCCAGTCCAAGACAAAGGCCTGGGCCTCCCCCTTCCTGCTCCTCCCCACAATCCCAGGCGGCTTCTCAGAGCTTTTGGGGAGAGGGATCCCCAGATCCACTTCCTGCTCTGGGGAGATTTCAGGATCCAAAGGGATCAGAGAAGGAGAGGGGATCGGACTCTCCGTGATCCAGAGCCCTTGTTCCTTTCCCTTGTGGGGCTGAGCAATGAGGAAGCCTCAAGTCTGCCTGAGAGGAGAAACGTCTGAATGGAACTCAGGTTGGGCATCCTCACAATCACGAATCCTCTTCAGGTCAGTTTGGGCCTTTCTGTGTCCAAGCAAGCCTTTCATTTCACCCTCACCATCCAGATCCTTCTCTTCTTCTGCCTCCAACCAGCCTCTTTAATCCTTAAGATCCCAACAGATTTTTTAACGCCTATTGAAAAACTGCTCCTTTCTTAGGGCAATTTCTCAAAGCAAAGAACCAGGAAATCCCCCGATTCCTAAGGAATAATAGTAAATTTTAAAATATTTTGGATTCTGCCGAGTGACCCATGCTGAGAGCTCTTGAAATGGAAAAAGGAGGATTTTGGGTGGAAATATCCCTGCCTGTCCTAGAGAAAAACTCTGGGGATTTTGGGGTTTAGGATGGAGGAGAAAATGAACGTCCTAAAGGTGGATCTTTAGAAACCTTATTTAAAATGAGCCTCTCTCTCTCTTCTCCTGTTGCATCCACAGGGCAGACTCATCTCCAAGATTCAGTGTTCACATTGCCCAAAACACCGAACTGCTTCCAGACACAAGCTGGGTCCCCCCAGCACCAGAAGCCCCCAAGAGCCCCCAAGCCCCCCTCAAAAGCTGGGGAGATCTCGGAAGGGGAAGGGGGGGCGAAGGGAGCAGCAATGATGCCCTGTAGTCCACCTGGATCTTCCTCCTCCTCCCCCCCCCTGGGAAATCCCCCCTCCCCTCCCAGAGTCCAGGGATCTGAAGAGGAATTGGCTTTGAACCCAGGACTCAGTGGGGCTCCCCCTCATCCCTTGAGCCAAGGTGGCCCAGAGGTTGGAATGCAGCATTGCAGGCTAATTCCGCCCACAGAGTTCGATCCTGACTGGCTCAAAATCGATTCAGGCTTCCGTCCTTCTAAGGTCAGTAAAATGAGGACCCAGATTGTTGGGAGGAAGATGCTGACTCTGTAAATCACTTAGAGAGGGCTATAAAAGCCCTGTGAAGCGGTATACAGGTAGTCCTCTTTTTTTTTTTTTTTTTAAATTGAAAAAGTTTTATTGAGTTTTACATTTTTTCAGATAGGGTAAGGTAAGGTGCAAGAGAAATATTTTGAGAACTTTCACGTCGAAATCGTCGGCCCCAACCGGGGCTTCTTGACAAAACATAGATAATACATAATTTCAATAGTACTACAAAGTGAAGAGAAGTGCATGCATCATTGTAAATACTGTGCTAGCAATCATATATAAGCATCCGAACAAAAGTTATACTGTCCTCTTCTTACGACAGTTCATTTAGTGACCCTTTGAAGTTACAATGGAAAAAGTAATTTATGACCATTTTTCACACTTACAACCATTGTAGCATCCCCATTGTCACATGATCAAAACTGAGACCCTTGAGAGAAATGGTTCATATTTATGACGGTTGGAGTCACACGTGGTCATCTTTTGCAAACTTCTGATGAGCAAAGACAATGGGGAAGCCAGATTCACTTACAAACCTTGTTACTCGTTTAACGACTGCAGTGATTCACTATGGCAAGAAAGGTCATAAAAAGGGAGGAAACTCACGTAATAAACATCTCACTTAGCAACGTAAATTCTGGGTCCATTGTGACTTCAACTCCCAGAATCCCCCTCATCCCAGAAGCCCCTGGGGCCTCCCCTCCCTGAGGCTTCTTGGGAGTTCCTGCTGAGACCAACCATGTTGGGGGGGGGGGGTCTCAGCTGGGATGGTCTCCCTAAATCCTGTCTCTGTATGGAGGGTCCTGCCCCCTTTAAAGCCCCTCTGGGGAATCCAAGATAAACATACAAAATGACTTCAGTTCCTGTCATGCAAAGTCCTGATCCAGGAACATTAAAGTGGTTTTAGCAGGGGGGGGGGGGGGAGTGAAGACCAGGAAGGAGGAATCTTGAGGGGGATTATCTAAGAAGGCTTCTCTCCAGACTCTCCTCCTGCTCCATTCACAGGACAATCTTAGCCCGGATCCCTTCACCTCACCAGCATCTGCCAAGACACGGAACCGATTCCAGAAACAAGCCGGGTCCTACCAGCACCAGAAGCCCCAAATCACAGCGAAAGGCAGGAGAGAGGATCCAGGCGGAGGGGTTGGGCCAAGGCAGCCCGGAAGTTTCTGAACTGACCGGATCACCTGCAAACGCCGCTTTCCCACAATCTCCACTTGGGGGGAGGGAAAGAACTGAGCTTGGGGGGCGCCCAGGTAGACTTGAGTGAGATCTGGAGGGGCCACCCTTGTCCTGTCCCCAGGGAGGCTCTCCTGGGGAAGGGGGGGGGGGGAGGCAGCAGAGTCCCATCCAGGCTTTGGGACCTAGTCTCAAAGCGGCCCAAGGGGGGGAGGGGGAGCGGACTAGAAAGAGGACCGAAGCAGGTTTCTATTTCCGGGAAGAAACTTTGGGTGGGAGGAGAGAGAAAGAGTCCTTGGGAGAAAAAGGGCCCCAAAGGGACTCACCAACGCAGCTCTCCCAGAGGGCGACCCCCACCAGCAGCAGGAGCCAGAGGGGCGCAGAGCGCAGGGCCATCTTAGCCGCGATCCTCAACCAGCGCTCCCCTCTCTCGAAGTGGCAGGCAAATGAAAGTTAACAACGCAACGATCCAGAGGAAGCCCGCCATTGACCAAGCTCAACCAATGGAAAAAAGGAATCTCTGTGTCGTCATTGTTGCTAGGCAGACGTCCAGGCGCAACGGCCAGAGACGAGGGAAAGGAAAAGTGAAAGTTCCTTCTGGAAATCCCCTTCCAGGCCTTCCGCCTCTTGGGGGGAGGGGAGGAACGGGGGGGGGGAGGGGCTGGGCCTGGGGGTGGAGGGGCGCAGGCGATGGGGAGGGGAGACCCTGGACAGACCCTCGCAGTGGGGCTTCGGGGGAGCGGCCAATAAACAACCGTTTTACTATCAACAGAGGAACACGAGCATCAAGAGAACCCGAGAAATGATCGTTCCGGTTTATCCCGCAGAAGTGAGGCCCCCCTTGAAATGCTGGTCCAGTTCTGGTCCCCAGGATTCAAAACAGATGCTGAGAGCCTGGAAAGAGGGCAGAAAGGAGCAACGAAGATGATAAAGGGAGACTTTGTATGGCTTTGTATGGCCAGCCTATGGGACAGAAGAATTGAGGGTGGGAGGTAATATGTGTCACGTTAGCTGCCTTCCAGCCCTTGAGGGTCCGTCCCAGAGAAGAAGGGATCGAGCTCTTCTCCAAAGCCCCAGGCAGCAGGACATGAAGCAACGGGTGAAAGATTGTTAAAGAGAGACCCAACTGTTGCAGAATAAAAACATCAGGACTTGGACTTCTCAACATCAGGAAAAGTTTATTATGGCTGCCATAGGTCAGAAAGCTAGTTCAGGCTAGCATCCAAGAATTCTGAGCCCTTCCACAAGGAAATACAAGGTTTTATATATTTTCCTACAATCAACTGATAGGTTAAATGATCGTCATCAAAAAGAAAACCACAAACATCCTGTTTTTGCTAACCAGCCTCTATCTCGAGCAGGCGCAGCTTCTGCGGTTGGGCGCATCCTGTTGCAACTCTTACAAACTTAAGAAATTCAAATCTTATTCAGAAAACTGGGTCATCCATCCGAGCCCCGCATCATTTCACTCTTAACAACCAGGTCTCACTTTATGCCAATGCCCTGCCTCACAACCTAGAAGTAAGAAATTTTCTAACCAACTAATCAAGTGAGAACACTTGATTAAATTAAATTAAATTATATTAAATTAAATATTAAAGCGCCAAACTCTTCTCTTTCCCCACAATAAACTAAGATGGCTGCTCTCTCCTTTGGTGGCTCCTCTGGAGGCTCCTTGGACTAAAGAGATAAATCCCTCTTCTGATTACAGTTGTAATTATTACGATCCCCAAATTCAGTTGATTTTACATTCCCTATTATGAAGCAAGTATGAGAAACATCCAATGGTCTTTTCAGGCCTTGAATCATCTTTCTTCTGCAGTCACCTTTCCACTGAGCATGCACAGAGTGCAAATTAGACCCCATTTGTGGGGAAGAGGAGGGGATAGCTTGATAGCTCAAAAATGTAAAATTTAGAACATAATATATGTTCTATATATAAAGAATATAAATCTTTGAAAATCTGTCAGATCCAGAAAGTCTCAGCAAGGCCAGCCCTAAGAATTTCCAGAAACACAAATGAGTTGGAGATTGGCGCCCCCTGCTGGCCTTCAACTTTGCCGTTTCTCCTCTCAATTAGCAAAGGGGGGAAGGAAAAACCATCCCATCAGAAGAAAAGGTCTCAAATACTGTTTTAAGCATCAAGCCAGACAGAAAGTAATCAAATTACATTGAAAGAAGCCAGACAAAGATGGAACCGATCAAATTAGCTGCTGGGTTGTGTAAGATCCCTTTCCCTTTGCTGGCACACAGACAAACCAGAGGCCTGCGACAGGCGATTCCTGACAATGACAGGAAAGTAAGGTTTCACTCTCTTGTATTAAGTACAACAAATGTAATCTTGTGCCCAAAAGGACCAGTGTAATTGAGCAGATGGGAACACTCATCCTGTGAAAGAATTCATATAGATTGCTTGTAAATCACAAACTTTCTGTGTGAATATCTGAGCCGTGTTTTACACAGCAGGCTAGATTTGAACCTCTGTCCCAAAGGGGAGACTCTCCATTTCTGCAGAAATAAAGAGCTGACAGTTTCCTCCCTCCTTCCAGCCTGACTTCTTGGCCAGCCTTGCAGGGAAAGCAGAACCCAACGGAGGCTCCGGCTAACCAAGGGACCTTCGGCCTCCCTTTCACCCGTCTGTCTTTCTACCCCTGAAGAAGGCCGAGGCCATTAGGGGAACCTTCCGATTCCTGGTGGGTCCCTGGAAACTGTCCGTCTGCAGGATGAGCCTCCCCTTCAATTCCTCTCTTTTCTCTCTCTGGGTTCACAGCAGGCAAAACTTTCGTCCATTTTAACTGACTGGTCGGTTTATGCATCTTGTGCAAATGGATTCCAGACAGAAGACACACAAGTCTCTGAAGGGAACATTGACCAAGGTTGCAGGAAACCTAGTGAGAGAAGGTTATGGAAACGTATCTCTTAGGTGCATGACTGACTCAGTTACATCCACTGTGTGAATCTGGCCTTGGTGGGTCAGGAGAATCTCTGGCCAATGAGATCCTGAGGTGCTTCCTGAGCCAGGATTTTGAGAAGGAGCCAAACTGAAGACAGGTTGAAGCAGCCTGGAGCAGCCTTTGGCTAATACATATCAAGTTGCAAAATTAATAGCCAATTAATAATGAAGTGACTAAAAAAAATTGCACGATGCTTTTAAACTATGGGGGTACTATTCATATTTTAATAAAGATGATTCTCAACATGAATGTAAAATTAAACCAGAGTCTTTTCTTTTAGGAGTAATGGACAAAGAACCTTAAAAAATAGCTTTCTTTTAACAACGATAACTTTGAAAACAAAGATAACTCCATTGTTATCCATGGTGATGGCAGTGAGACTGGCCAGATTAAGTGCTTTAATCAAAGACAAGAAGAATAGATCCACTCTTGTTTCTATTTGGAAACCGATTCTGGATTTTGTGCTCCAGATAGAAAAATACGATGCACTGACTTTGGGTTTTGTTGGTTAGAGAAACTTTCTTGTTATACAAATGGCTCCTACATATGAAGTTTGCAAAAGTAAAAGGTTGTGGCTCTAACGTTATTATTTTTCTTCATCTGTTCTGAAAAGAAGACACAATTTTATTATTTGGGAGGTGATAAAGAAAAACCTGGCGTTGCTTCCATAGCCAAGACAGGAATATGATCTCTCACCCCACATTTATCCTTTCAGCTAAGAAGGCATCAAATGCTACCACCTTCCAAAGACCACCGCTGATTAATGAGGGGTTTTTGAGATAATTTTTTTCCCCATTTTTCTGAGTTTTCACTTTGTGTGCAGCATAAATAGAGAACAATGGGAACACCACAGGCCTCAACAGGCTGAATTGCTGCCTCCTTTTTTGAGGCAAAAAGCTGCTGAAGCTGCACAATGCTTTCATAAACGGCTGAAAACAGGCTGCAACTTCACAGTGTCTTTGTGACACTCCTGGAGGCTCTGAGGGACTCTCAGTTTGTCCCATTGACAGTCAGCCGTCAGCCATTTTAAGTCGACTGCAAAGAGCCTTCCTCCATTTTAGGGACTGCAGGCAGCCCATCTGCAACTCTGCATCCTCCATTAAGGAGAGAGTCTCCAGGCAGGCCCTGCTGGGGCCTCCACACTCAGGCCTGGAAAGGAGGAGAACTTAAGGGCCTGAATTGGAGAGAGAGGCTTTTCCTTTTGCAAAGGGAAAAGAGGAAACACCAAGAAACTCAGGCCAAGCAAAGAGCCTCCATTGAGGGATCTGGGAGGGAGGGAGAGAAAGTTGCTCCCAGCTGTGCTGTTCTCCTCCTGTTCCTTCAAGGCTTCTCCCCAGAAGGAGGGCAGGGAAATGGCCAGGAAAAGCCGGGCTGTGGAACAACTGAGGGGGTGGCGGGGAAAGAAGGGGTGGAAGTAAAGCCATGAGAAAGGGATGCTCTTCTGTAGTAGTTCTCCCAGTGAGGAAGGCAGGTGGGAGTAGCTGGGGATAAGTGTGAGGAGTGTGGATGTGTGTGTGTGTGTTTCATCCAAGGACCTGTGTTATTGTGGGCTCTTACAGAATGACAGAGTTGGAAGGGACCTTGGAGGCCATCTAGTCCAACCCCCTGCTCAGCCAGGAAACCCTACACCTTTTCTTATGTGTCTCTGAGTCCACCAAACTGGGTGTATAGTTCAAAGAACCTGTGAGAGGGGCCCACATCTTTTTGTCGGTTACAGAAAGAGTTCATGTTTTGGGCATATGTGATATGTGAGAAAGCAAGAGATGAAACAAGGAAAGAGATGAATGAAATGCAAAGCTTGAACAATAGAAAACAACAATTCTGGAGGGCATTTCACAAGTGGCAAACCGCGTGGTCTCTATGCTCCCTTTCCCAGATCCATTTCTGCCTCGCTTAATACTTGCAGGTGTATCCAAAAGTCTTCCGGGAGACACTTCCTGTTGTGTAGTTGCTGAGAAAGGAGGTTTTCAGAGACCAAAAGAAACGGCCTTGGCTAAGGAGACAAAAACATGTTTCCTTAAACTGGACTTTCTGCTTTTTCTTTGAAGACATTTTGCTTCTCATCCAAGAAGCTTCTTCAGCTCTGACTGGATGAGAGGAAACGGAAGGATTTCTACTCCTTGCAGACAGCTGGGCCTTTGCATCCTATTTAGGGAGCTGCTAAGGTCACATGGAGGTTTATTTGTCTCATCAGGGTCACCCGAGGGGTGCAAATGGGTGTGGAGTCTTCTTGGAACTGTTGAAAGGAGAGTGTTGGAGATTGGAGATGGAGTATCCCTCCTTCCATTTTCTCCTTCCAGATCCTTCCATTCCCCATCATTCAAAGCTGAAGAAGCATCCATATCATTAATATTCGTATTGACATAAGCTTTATTTCTATAGTTCACTAATCTATATTATATGGTCACTTAGATTGCAATAATATTTATTATAATCTACTGTAAATATTTATGGACTTCATGAAGCACTGTGGTTCTGTTTCTCAGTGGTCTAAAGTCCTCTTTTCTGATGAGAGCAACTTTTGCATCTCATTTGGAAACCAAGGACCCAGAGTCTGGAGGAAGAATGGAGAGGCACATACTCCAAGATGCTTGAAGTCCAGTGTGAAGTTTCCACAGTCTGTGTTGATTTGGGGAGCCACATCATCTGCTGGTGTTGGTCCACTGTGCTTCATTAAGTCCAGGGTCAACACAGCCGTCTACCAGGAGATTTTGGAGACGAGCTTTATGGGGATGCTGACTTCATTTTCCAGCTGCCCACACTGCCAAAAGCACCAAAACCTGGTTCAATGACCGTGGAATTATTGTGCTTGATTGGCCAGAAAACTCGCCTGACCTGAACCCCATAGAGAATCCATGGGGCATTGCCAAGAAAAAATGAAAGACATGAGACCGAACAATGCAGAAGAGCTGAAGGCCGCTATTGAAGCATCCTGGTCTTCCATAACACCTCAGCAGTGCCACAGGCTGATAGCTTCCATAGGTCCGATATTGTTCTATGTACAATCCTTGTTTTATTTGTTGCATGTAATATTCTAATTTTCTGATATTGTGGATGTGGGGTTTTCATGAGCTGTACGCCATAATCATCGCAATTATGACAAATCACGGCTTGAACTATCTTGCTTTGCATGTAATGAGTCTTATCTCATATATTAGTTTCACCATTTAAGTTGCATTACTGACATAAATGAACTTTTGCATGATATTCTAATTGACTTTCACCTGTATATACTGCTTTATAGTGCTTTTACAGCCCTCTCTAAGCGGTTTACAGAGTCAGAGTCAATCTGGGTCCTCATTTTACCGACCGTGGAAGGATGGAAGGCTGAGTCAACCTTTATCCGGTGAGATTTGATCTGCCAAACTGCTGGCAGCCGGTGATCAGTGGAAGTAGCCTGCAGTACTGCACTCTAAACACTGTGCCACCGTGGCTCATATAACTACACTAGACATTGCTAAATATCAGAATTTAAATGTTTATAGATGGTCTATAGATGGGGCAAGTCACTTTAAACATTTCTCACTTAGCAACATAAATTTTGGGCTCAATTGTGATCGTAAGTTGAGGACTTTCTGTAATATGGATGACATCTTTCCCGTCAATCAAAGGTCTCCCCACTCTGGCCACTACATCATATTGGGGACGAAAAGAGCCCAAGGAGGATCTCCCAGAAGCAGGAGAAGCTGCCCTTCTGCAAGGGGACCAGGACGGCTCTGGCTGGGGATTGAGCTCCTGTCTCCCGAAGGGCCCCTGGGTGAGGCTCAGAGAGCAGCCATTTTGCCAACAGCCTAAGGCAAGAGAACCAACTGGACACAGGAGCAAAATGGCTGCCTCCTCCCCCAGGAGCCCCTCCCTCCCGTGTTCCCCTGGGCTCCTCCCCTCCCTCCCCCTCAGAGGGGAATCGGGGTCTCTGGACAGCCAGGAGGGGGAAATCCTCCTCCTTTCCAGCTCCCAATAAGAGGCAGCAACTCAGGTAGGAAGAAGGAAAAATGCATTTATTTTGGAGCAAACCATTTTGGTATTCTTACAGTATGTGTGCAACGGTTAGGGGGAAAGGAGCCAGGCCAAACTATGGATCTCCTCTTCCATTCTCCTTAGAATTGACCCTTTTATTTTATTTTATTGTATTAACATCCAAAAGAAAAGGATTGAACAGAGACAGAATAAAAGTAAACAAAGACATTGAAAAAAATAATAATTGAAAAAAGAGAAAAGGACGTATTATGGCCTCTATTTGAACACTGAGAAACCTATTGCAACAATAACAGTTTCCCCCTTGCAAAAGAGGTCCAAAGTTTATAATCTTGTGCATCTATTTGCCACCTAACTGACCTGTCATAGATTACATTTGTGAAAGGAAAAATAGTTAATAGTTGAACAACAGCAAAGTTACAATTCAAAGCATTCTGTTAACAGTCTGTTATTACAATTTATTCATAGAAGGTCTACACAATTTCTTACTTATCACAAACCGCTTGAATCGTTATCTGAGTTCAGTGTTAAATACTCCTATTTATTTCTTAATTGTGAAACCTTTCTTTGGGTTTTTAATTAGGAACTTTACCAACAATTGCATCTCGTTTCCAAAGTTCAGAAGCCTCTGTTGTAACTATCTCTGCAACATTCGTTGCTGAATAATTCTCCTCAAAAAACACATCTCTCTTGCCAAGAAAGTCCAAAAGTTCAAAGGCAAGAGAAGCAGGTAAGCAACAGCTTCCACAGGGGAAAAGGATTTCCCCCCCTCAGCGTTAAAAAGGGGGAATTTTTCGTCCGGTTCCGGCTCCTGCGGTGACGGGCGAGCCTAGCGCTCGCTCGCCGCTTTGTTTCTTCTTCTGCCCCCCAACGGGGGCGAGACTCCTCTTGTTTGAGGGTCTCCCGTAGGGCCGGCTCGTCGGGGGGCGCGCCCCCCACGGCGGTGGAGGAAGCGGCTCCCGGCGCGGCTCAGGTGAGGGAGAACATGCTAGCGGGGGGTTCTCCCTTCGCCCAAGGAAGACGGCGCCATTCACAATTATGAGGAGGGCTGATCGGCTCAGTCAGAAGGACTCCCGAGGCTTCAGCTGCGAGGAGAGAGTGAGTCTTTAAAAAACTTTTTTTTCCTGCTGCCAGCCAGACTGAACGGACTGGGAGGGGGGTGTTTATTTTTAAAAAAACCCCCCTCGGATTTAAGCGGCACGTTAAAATGGCTTCTCTGCAAAGGGAAAGCGGAAACTTTCACTCCGGACGGTCTCTAACAAGGGAAAGTGGATTGTGACTTTTTGCAACATTGTTTCTAGGTCTGGCTGAGTTTAAAAAAATTCTTTTTTTGCTACTCTCTCCCTCTGGCTGAGATGGGCGGTGGAAGTGGCTTCTCTTTGTCCCTGCCTGATTATTTCAACTAAGGAAAATTTCCAGCGTCTCTTTGAAAGCAGGACTCTCTCTGGATTTTTGGGAAAAAAAATTTCTTGATGGATTTGTGATTTCTTCTTTGGAATACCTTCGTTATTACTATTTGCTGACTTGGGAAATTGTGTCTCTTTTGGTTTCTGAATTGTTTGCAACTTCACGGCCCTGAACTGAACTGAGCTCCTGATCTGCCCCACCAGCCCCACCCGGAAAACGCCATCTTGGTGGCAGTGATTCTAACTTTTAACCATGGTACAAGAAGCAGCACTTGTAAATTTGGAACAAAGGATGGCTTCTCTTGAAACCTCTATGCAGACTTTGATATCAGAAATAAAGGCCCAGAGGGCTGAAAATAGTACTTTCAAAAAGGAACTATTGGATACCCGGAAGCAAGTGTTGGAGAATACACAGAAGAATGAAGAATTGGAAGGAGGGTTGGAGGGGGCTAAGGGAGAGATTAAAAATGTTTCTAATGAGGTGGGGGAAATAAATGGGCGTGTGTCTAGGATAGATATGGAAAGAATGACATATTTTTTGAGATTTCAGAATGTTCTTGAGGATTCTGGTGAATGCCTGCCTGATCTTATGAGTACAATTTTAGCAGACTATTTACAAAAACCTAAGGATGAGATCAGGGGGGACATTGACCTAGCCTATAGAATTAATTCTGCATATGCCAGGATGAATGAAGTGCCTAGAGAGATACATGTGAAATTTGTTAGAAGGTCAACCAGAGAGGAAATCCTGAAAGCGCAGAGAGAGAAACCTTTAACTTATCATCGAGAAACGGTCACTATCTTGAAGCAGATCCCTAGAAAAATTAGAGATTCAAGAAGGAAATTTTCCTTCTTGTCTAAAACCTTGTTTGATCACGGGATTTGGTTCAAGTGGATGACACCTGAAGGGATGCTGGTGTTCTGGGAAGGAGGAAGAGTGAGGATTAAAACAGTTGCTGAGGCGGAAGCCTTTCTTAAAAAACATTCCTCTGCCCTGGGGGAAGATCCAGGGGGGACGGAGGGGGCCACGGCTCCGCCTGCGGGGGGCCAGGGAGGAGAGAAAGAAGATACAATAGCCAAAAGACTTAGATCAAAAAAATAACTTTGCCTTGATTTTTTCCTGAACAATTTTGCATAATATTTCTATCCGGACTTTTTGTAAATGTCTGACAGCATGGAAGGGAGAATTTAGGTAAATGTACTTGCTTTCAACTTGTAGTGGTATGGAAAATGTTTTCTATGTTAACTTTTTTAATGTGTATTTTGAGGTCTCGGAAGGTCCGATGACTCTGACGTGAATGCTCTCAAAATTTCTTTGTAACCATTACCTTATCCTGTTAAAAAATGTAAAACCAATAAAACTTTTTCAATATAAAAAGGGGGAATTTTTCCATAAAAATTAAGATATCAAAGGGGCTTTAAAAACGAAAGAAAAAAAGCTAGAAAGAGCAAGATTTATACTATAATACTGTGTACATGTAAACCTAAAGTCCATTGCAACTTTCTTATGATGAAAAAAATAATAATTTAACAGTAAACAATGAAAGAGGAGAAAAAAAAGTTGTAAAGGTCCAGGTTATATAAAAGGCCTTGAATCAAGAGATTGTAAAGCTTCAAAAGGTGCAGTTAAAAGTCCAGGTGTGTTTAAGAAAGCCGAGCAGCTGAAGGGAAAAGATGGCAAGAGATTAGACCTTCTGATCCCTCCTTACCAAGAATTGTGGGCATCCAACCCCTCTCTCTTCTCTGTCTATGGATGATTGTCTAAAGGTCATCTTGGGTTGTTCTTAGTCCCCCCTTCAAAAGAACCGGGAGCAAAGCCACCAAATAACCAGCTTTGGTGGCAAAATCAGCTGTTTGTTGGCAACAGAAAAAAATTATGTCTGTTCAGCACTTCATGATGGGGGAAGGTTCCTCTTTCATTTTTCTTAGCTGTGAACATCCGTAAGTGGCCATGCATGGTACACACTATTCATTATACAATTTATACAAGGTAAAATAAGAGAGAGAAAAACTTCCACTTTCAATTCAAGCAATTGTGATGGAGATGAACATTTTATCTCTCTCCCTTGAAGTAAAACTCTGCATTCTATTCCTCATCCCATTCGCTACAGGCCCTTCACTAAAACCTGTTAACCAGCATTAAAGGACACCGGAAATAAGAACATAGTTGCTACAAGCTATATTACAAAGCTATTTACAAACTATACAAGGCAGTTTGGTGTAGTGGTTAAAGCCCCAGGCTAGAAAGTGACTGTGAGTTCAAGTCCTGCCTTAGCCACGAAAGACAGCTGGGTGGGCCAGTCATTCCCTCTGACCCAAACCCACTTCACAGGGTGGTTGTTGTGGGGGAAATAGGAGGAGGAGGTGTGTGAGATATCTTCAATGCCTTCAGCAGGATAAAAAAAAATCTACTAATTCTAGTTTGAATCCTTTTGATTCCACAGTTATAAACATATAAGATGTTCTTTTCTCCTCTGCTCCTCAATCCTCATACAAAAGTTTATTGATCCAATGATAAAAGCGATGGGAAAGATCCCCAAATACATCCTGGTTCCAAGCATGCAGGAGGGGCCCGAAGAGCTTCTTTTCAGCCTAATTCGGAAGAAGACTGATCCATCTTCTCTCCTCTCTCCTCATGCTGGGACTGTCCACTCGTGCTGCAAAGAGAGGGAAAAAGCAGGCAGGGTCAGTCTGGGAGGGAGCCAAGAGGAGGAATCCCACCGCCCAGGCTGAGGGATCAACACCGATATGCCCAGCTGATCCCACTGGTGTGAACTGCTGGTTCCTCCAGAGAGGGATCCGCTGGGTGGGATTTTCCAAGGTGGAAAGTAGGGAGAAGCAGGGCTGGGACTGGCTCCTGAAGCGGCTGAGAACCTGCCCCACAAGTTACACAACACCAACGTTCCCCCTCAAACACACGCATCCAATACTAGTCAGTGTTGCTTCTGGAGACATATGGACCCCTATGTCCCCCCCTAGGTCTTCCTTCAGCCTCTGGAGGGAGGGATTCCCAGAGGGCTCCAAGGAGTGCAGAGAAGCCCCTTCTCCCTCCATGACTGCAGGACCCTCAAGAAGCCCCTCATCTGCCCCTCTTCTCCTCCTCCACTGGGGACCCCCCAGTCCTCTTAGGATATTAAATTCAGTAGCTGGAACAGGAAAGTGCACAATGGGCAGGAGTTGATTGGTTGGGCTGGCTTCTGCATGAAGAAATCCACGCTATGATTAGTTGCTGTGGGTGTCAAGGGGGAGTTTCCCTTTTTCCCGCCTTTTTCTTCTGTGCGTTGCGTCTGCCATTTGATTTAGCTCAAGATGTTCCTGACTATCTTGTCTGCTGCAACTATAAATGTTAAATGTCTTTATGTATATAAAATGACAAGTTTGTGTCCGTATCTTTTTTGACTTCATCTGGAGAGTTGCTATGTTATTCCTTGACCAATCTCCCCTCCTCTCTGAGCCTCCTGATCCCACAGAGTCGGATCCCAAAAGGAGTCACAGTCTGGCCTTGCAGGATAAGAGTTTGGGGGCAGGTAGAGCCCCCCTTCCCAGAGCCCCCCCCCCAATCTCCCCCAAATTCCTTCCCTTGCAGCCCTTGAGATGAGCAGGAGAGAGAAGAGGGATTTCCCAAAGCATCTTCACCATCAGTTGGTCCTTGGACCTCAAAGCCCTCATTCCCCTCCCTCCCTTCCTCCTCCCCACAGAGCCCCCAGTGGGGCCACTCACCTGCGAGGGGGCTGCTAGATGGCCTGGTTCCTCCCTGCATTGGAGAGAGAGAGAGAGGGAGACAGGGTGAGAGGAGAGGAGAGGATAGGAATAGCTTTGTCCTGATTCTCTCTCTCGCTCGCTTGCTCGCTTCACCATTAAACCTCTGCAGCTTCATGAACCTCTCAGAGGAGACCAGTCTATTTATTTATTTTATTATTAAACTTCCATCTGTTCAAGGTGACTCTAGGAAGCTTATAATAAAATGCCATGTAAAACATTTAAAACAATAAATTAAAAAACAGATTTTACCCACCAGATCCCATTGCCATTTACTCCAACAAGAAGATCATATCACGATATGAGAAAGATGCTAAAATGTATAGCTTTTATAAAGAACCAACAGAATTAGATGAGATATTAACAGGGATGGATGAAAAGCTGATTAAAATATATCTAGCTATTTACTGAGTATTAAAATAGAAGAAGAGCGACTTCCGGTTCCGGCTCCTGCGGTGACGAGCGAGCCTAGCGCTCGCTCGCCGTTTTGTTGCTTTTTCTGCCCCCCCACGGGGGCGAGACACCCCTTTTTTGGGGGTCTCCCGTAGGGCCGGCTCGGCAGGGATGCCCCCCCTCACGGCGGTGGGGGAGGCGACCCTTTTGCCGCGGCTTAGGTGAAGGAGAACATGCTGCGGGGGGTTCTCCCTTCACCAACGGCTGTCGGCGCCATTCACTTTAATGAAGAGGGCTGAGCGGAAGAGATCGGAAGGCTTGCCGAGGCTTCAGCTGCGAGGGAGAGTGAGTTTTAAAAAGACTTTTTTTCCTTGCTGCCAGCCAGGCTGAATGGACTGGGAGGGGGGTGTTTGTTTTTAAAAAAAAACCCCTCGGACTTAAGCGGCACTTTAAAATGGCTTCTCTGGAAGAGAAAGCGGAAATCTTAAATCCGGACTGTCTCTAACAAGGGAAAGTGGTATGCGGTGTTGGAATGAACATGCCATGGTTCAGGCACAATAGTTTGCTCATAGAAAGCAAGTGGATTTGTAAGCCTAGGACCAGGAGGTACCACCCTATTACTTTCGCATCCCCCTCGAAAGTCATGGCTTTCCAGGAAACGAAACTTAAGTGGAGAAACGAATCTAAAAGTAGGCAGCAGGGAGGAATTGTAACACCTCCCTTAGGAATTTATGTAGATAGTAAGAGGAGACTGTAACCCCTCCTTTATGTAGCCCACCTAATAAATACAGCCATCCCACCTGAAGACGAGGCTGGCTTTTGCTGAAACCCTTGTGTGCTTAGCTTATTCCCAGAGCCAGCCCGCTGGATGGGGGTGGATGCAGTCGGAGGAGGCTTATCACCTTCCATTGATATGCAAAAACCCACAATGCGGCTACTTGCAACATTGTGTCTAGGTCTGGCTGGTTAAAATTTTTTTTATTTTTCTACTCTCTCCTCTGGGCTCTGAGATGGGCGGTGGAAAGTGGCTTTTCTTTGTCCCTGCCTGACTATTTTAATTATGGAAAATTTCCAGCGTCTTTTTACAATTGGGACTCTCTCTGGATATTAATGAAGATTTTTTTTTTTTGGATTTGTGGTTCCTTTCTGGATTACCTTCGTTATTATAACTATTGAGTTGGAAAATTGTCTCTCTCTTGGTTCCTGAATTTTACAACGTTCCAACCTTGATCTGAACTTTTGGCTCCCGGTTAGTCTCACCAGCCCCACCCTGAAAACGCCATTTTGGTGGCACTAACTCTAACAGTTAAGATGGCTCAAGAAACAGCACTGACAAGTTTAGAACAACGGATGGCTTCTCTTGAAACTGTTATACAAACTTTGGTTCAAGAAATTCAGGCCCAGCGGGCAGAAAACATCATTTTCAAGAAGGAGCTATTGGACACACGGAAGCAAACGCTGGAAATCACACAGAAGACTGAAGAATTGGAAGGGGGGCTGGTGGGGGTTAAGGGAGAGATTAAAAATGTTACTAAAGAGGTTGAGGAAACAAGTGGGCATGTGTCTAGGATTGATATGGAAAGAATGACATATTTTTTGAGATTTCAGAATGTTTTTGAGCAACCTGGTGAATGCCTCCCTGATCTTATGAGCACAATTTTAGCAGACTATTTACAAAAACCTAAGGATGAGATCAGGGGGGACATTGACCTAGCCTATAGAATTAACTCAGCATATGCCAGGATAAATGAAGTGCCTAGAGAGATACATGTGAAATTTGTTAGAAGGTCAACCAGAGAGGAAATCTTGAAGGCGCAGAGAGGGAACCCTTTAATTTACCAACAAAAAACGGTCACTATCTTGAAGCAGATTCCTAGAAAGATTCGAGAAGCAAGGAGGAAATTTTCCTTCTTGTCTAAAATTTTATTTGATCATGGGATTTGGTTCAAGTGGGTGACACCCGAAGGGATGCTGGTGTTCTGGGAAGGAGGAAGAGTGAGGATTAAAACAGTTGCTGAGGCGGAAGCCTTTCTTAAAAAACATTCCTCTGTCCTGGGGGAAGATCCAGGGGGGACGGAGGGGGGCACGGCCCCGCCCACTGGGGGCCAGGGAGGAGAAAAAGAAGATACAATAGCCAAGAGACTTAGATCGAAAAAATAACTTTGCCTTGATTTTCCTGAACAATTTTGCATAATATTTTCTGGATTTTTTGTAAATGTCTGACAGCATGGAATTGAGAATTTAGGTATATGTACTTGCTTTTACCTTGTAGTGTTATGAAAAATGGTTTTTTTTTTTGTTATTTTTTTATTGTGTATTTTGAAGTCTCGGAAGGGCCGACGACTCTGACGTGAATGCTCTCAAAATTTCTTTGTATCCCTTACCCTACCCTATAGAAAAAATGTAAAACCAATAAAACTTTTTCAATATAAAAAAAAAATCGAAGAAGAGCAAGTAAAGGAAACAATGCTAGTATGGGCTAAAATTTTTGATTATACTATAGAGATGGATAAATGGCAGAAATTGTGGGATAGGAATTATAAATTAACAATGTCAACTGCATACAAAGAAAATGTATATAAAATGTTTTATAGATGGCATTTTTCACCGACAAGATTGGCAAAGATGTTTAAGGACATGTCCACTAAATGTTGGAAATGTAGTCAAGACACCTTTTCCTCTGCAGGAACAAATCAGTGCAAGGAAAATGGATTTTGTAAATTCCTCCTACTTGGAAAACTGAGCAGCTTCTCACTCAGAGCAAATCTTTCACCCAGGTGGATCTTCTCATCCTCTTGAGGGTTTCTTCTCCTAGATCTTCCTCCCAACCTCAGCCTGGCTGTTATGAAAAGGGGGCCTCCTTCCCCATCTTAGTCTTAGGAGGAAATAGCACAACTCTGTAGCTTCATGAGGGGTTTTTTGTGTTTAAACACACACAGACACACCCCTCAAGTGACAGGTGCCTCTGAGGCCTGTTCTAAATCGGAGATTACATGAAAAGAGGACAATTCACTCACTTGGTGCTGCATTGTAGTCATCTTGACGTCTTTCTGCAAGGACAAAAATCAGTCAAAGCTCAAAGGAATCCACCAGAGATCATCCAAACTCTCCCTCAGTAGGAGAAAGAACCTCAGGAGATGTTTCACAGACCTTTTATCCCATCAAAAAAGACAGAAAGATCTTCAAAATACAAATGTATCTCCTGATTTGCCCCAAGAGAGACCTGCTGCCTCCGAGATGGATGGAGGGGAATTGGGGGAAGCAGAAGGAGGAGCAGCTGGGAGGGGAGGGAGGTTTCCATGGAAATCCTCCTCTGCTGCTCTTTGACCAAAGCCTTTGAGAGGGACAAAGGAACTGGGATGCCTCTTCCCAACTCAGAAGAAGACAGGACTGCCCGAATCTCAGACTCAGCTGAATAGAGACTGGAGTCCCAGTGAGAGGTTGAGATCTCAGATGCTCCCCAAGAGGGCTGGGAAAACAGGACAGAAGGAAGCCCAGAAGAAGCTCCCCAAAGGGAGAGACTCAGGAGGGAATCTTCCCATCTTCCTTCCATCACCCTCCAAAAAAAAGATACTTACTGAAGAATACCACAATCCCAGCAATCGCAACCGCCAGGACAAGAGCAGCCACAACGCAGCCGATGATGAGTCCCAGGTTGGATTTTGAACTGTTTGGTTCTGAATGGGGGGAAAGAGGAGATCATTGAAGGAGAACCCCAAACAATCCTCCCAATCAGGGAAGAGACCGAAAGAAGTGAAAGCTGGAAACACCCCAAATTCAAAACTCCATGGGCTCATTTTTGTCTCCTTCTCAAGGGAACATGAAGAAGCCTTGATAATAACCGTTGTTAGAGGACGTTTCCTCCTGACGCTGCCTTCTTCTCACACCAGCCCAGCATGAAGACAACTGGATTCATCTTTGGCTTCTCCACTCAAAAGCAGCCCTTTTTTCACCTTCTGACTCTCAGCAGCTTCCAAAACAAAAACGTCACCAACACAATAATTTAAACAAAATGTGTTAAACAAAAACATTTTTGTTCTTTTTATAGGCTGCCCAAAAAAAGCCATGACTCTGAGTGGAATTGGGCAGCTCTGTATGTTTTTTTCTTCAGTTTGAATGTTTGCATTTTATTATTTGAAGTAAAATAGTTCATATCACCTCTCATTTGCTTAAGTACACACTTTCATCTCTTTGACCAGTTCAAAAATAGCATAAAAATGGCAGAAGTAGAATAACGGAATAATAGAGTTGGAAGGGACCTTGGAGGTCTTCTAGTCCAACCTTCTGCTCAAGCAGGAGACCTTGTACCATTCCAGACATGAGGCTCTCCAGTCTACTCTTAAATGCCTCCAGTGATGGAGAACCCACAGCTTCTGAAGGAAATCCATTCCACTGATTATATTTTTCTTTATCATGGCAACCAAAACTGAATGAAGAATTCCAAGTATGGTCTTACCAAGGCAGTATAAATTGGGATTGTTGGGGAGGGGAGCAGGATTGAGGAGGGGACTTTAAATTTAAATTTCTCTTGCACAAAATTCAGAATTCCCATCGAAAGCAATCCTGCCACTTGTGAATGGAGGCTTGCTATAAACAACAACATAGATAAAAGGAATATCTTATTCTGCCTGGGATATAACCATATCAATTACATTTGAATATTTCTTATATCCTGGTGACAATCCTCAATAAAAAAAATAGAATTTGAATTTTGCAATGTTAATGTTATGTTAAGGACACTTCTGGACATATCCAGAGTTCTCTGAGAGAGGAGTTCATTCCTTGGGTTTTATGAGGAGCCTCAGGAATTCACGAATCATATCATATAAAATAATGTCTCTTTCTTAGAGCAGCAACACTGGGTGACCTTTTGACCTTGAAAGCAGGAAAACAAAGGGAGTGTCTGATGGGGAAAAAAGAACTCAGACTTGGGAGCCTCTTTTCTGACTCCGGAGGCCTCAGTCCAGCCTCTCTGGGCCTTTCCTGAAGGCAGCTGCACTTCCTCCCTTTCAGTCCAAATCCCCCTTCAGAAAAGGGGCTCCAGACTCCTCCTGATCGTGGTTCTCTTCAGAGGGATTGGAAAGAAAAGGGAATCTGTTTCTGGGGCTCAGCCTAATTTCTGCTCTTCTGCTGGAGGAAAGAAAGAGGGAAGGCCTAAGAGAGGATCTGAGGGGATCTCATCAGGATCGACCAAGTCTTGGGATGGGATCCTGTCCTTTCCATCACCCGAAGTCACTTCTATGGTCTGGTCCCTGCAGATTCACCTGCCTCAGACACTGGAAACACCCACGGTTGAAAGCTCAGCTATGCTCACATCTGGACACATCTGGGGTGGGATTCCTCTCCCACCACCCTCCAGCCTGCCAGAGAGCCCAGCCTTCCCCTCCCTGCAGCCTCTCACCCTTCAGCTCCAAGTCCAGAGGCTCCTGCAGGCCGTCATGCTCCACGTGGCACCGATAGCGGCCCCTCTCTTTGGGGTCGATCCGGATGCTGAGCCAGTAGTGGTAGGTCCCATCCGCGTTGGGGGCCACAGACCCATGGAAGGTCTCCTCCAGCCATTCCTCCCCATCCCTCGTCCAGGAGGCATCGATGTCCCTGGGGTAGAAGCCATCCACGCGGCAGACGTGCGTCTCCATCCCATCCTCCACCTCCGTCCGGCTGCTCATCGTCCCCTTTGGGGTCTCTGCAGAAACGGCAGCCCCAGAATTAACTCTTCTCCAGGCCTCTTTCCAAGGGACCCCACCCCAATTTTAAGGGGAAGAGAGATCAAAGAGAATCTCACAGGGATCAGTTTGGAAAAGAGATTTTGTCTCTGAAAAGGGGGAGGGGTAGAGAGAGACTGATGCCAATGGAAGAGAGGGAGGGTCCTCCTAGGCAGGGAGGGGCTGTTGGCAATCATCGGGTGGGGGGGGGGATCCATTCCCCCATTGATCCTAATCTCATCCAGCTAATCCTGGGTCCAGGAGGGAGGGGGTAGACCTAGGGGAGGGGGTGGTCTACATAGGAATTAATTCAAACATCCTAGGAAGAGGTCATAATGTGAGGCCCTCTGGGGCATGAGGGGGTGTTCTGAAGGGGGGAGGGGCTTGTTTTGAGAAAGGCTCACTGAGAATTGTGGGAACCTCTTTGAGGCTTAAGAGAAAGATTGACAGAAAGAAACCTTCATCCATGGCCTCCTTTGCCCAAGTGGGGGCACTGATAGAGTCTTATTAATGGTAGATGTGGAGCCCTCTAGTGGTGAGGGTGGGAGGTGCAGCATCAGGTGCAAGGCAGGGAGGGAGCCCCCTATGGGATGTGGGGAGGGGGGATTATTGGGCCCCACCACTCTTTACTACAGTTTGGCTAATGGGGTTTTCATTGAATAGCCCCAAATGGTTGCCTCATTGTGTGCAGTGAACAGGTGATTCTCCTGCCTGATCCACACAGAGACCTCCTAAGGAGAAGCTGCATTTCCTGGTCCATTGAATGGCTGCCTGGCAATGGGAACCAAGCGGGGCTTCCCTTGTCTTGGAGAGAGGCTGAAGGGGGGGGGGGAGGATTCCCACCAGGGCAAACAGGCTAAAGACCAGGGACCCAAAGGGCCTGAATGTGTGCAAGAGATCCGGCCATAAAGGAGGAAAGTCCAGGGTGGATCCAGATGCTCACCTGTCCTCTGCAGTGTCTCCTTCCCATAGGACAGGTGCTTCTCCAGCCACTCAATGCATTCCTCCTCCAGGTAGGCCTTGTCTCTCTCATTCAATCCTGGAATAGCATCCCATTTCCTCTGGGTGTTCTGGGCCAAGGGGTCGGGAGCCACCCAAGTGAGGGTCTCCTTGTCGAAGGTGATGAAGGTCCTCCCTTCGTAGCCATACTGCATAAACCCTCCTTTGCTCCCGTCTCCCCGGAGCTCACAGCCATACATCCACTGCCATGTGTGAAGGCCTAAAAGACGGACAGGAGGATGGTTTCAGGAGTCCTGCAGATAGCAGGGACTTTGACATAGTTACTGACACCCCCATTCCCTCCCCAGGACTCAAGGGGGAAAAAACCCCCATCACTAATTGCCCTTTTCCCTTCCCTCGACCAGCATCCCTGCATTTCCCCCCCAGGATGGAGCCAAGGGAAAAGGGAGGCTGGGAAAGCCATCAGAGGATCCCAAGGGAGACGGAGAAAAGAAGGAATCTCAGAAGAAACTGAAGGACGGAGAACCTTCCGTCTTTCCTTCTGCTGTTCCTCTGCAGGGGAGACTCTTGGGGGGAAAGGAAGGGATCCCAGAGAGGGAACAATTGCCTGAACCTGCAGCTGCAAAGAGGGAATGAGAATCTCATGGTCTCAAAGGAGATCTGGTCGATCTGGAAAAAGCTTGCAGGGATCCCTGTTACCATAAATCTTGCTCTGGGTTCACAAATAGCACCAGGTCACAAGAGCTGGTTCCCACTTTGGGCTAACCAGAAGCAAACCATGGTTTAGTGCAGTGGTTCTCAATTATTTTCTGTCAGGCCCCCCCTAGGAAGAAGAAAACATTTCGCGCCCCCCGCGCGACTGTAAATAGTATCATTTGTCTATAAAATTGTTAGTACACCTCTGCATAACACTGTATCCTTATTAACGTATAAGAGAATAAAAAAAAGAAAGAAATGTGGATCAATTTACAACAAAGAATAGCTTTATTAACTGTAGCAGAAAAGATTTAAAGTGCATTAAATCCTTAATTAAACTATAAGCATTTTTTGATTGGACATGTCAAACCATGTGACCGGGTGGGAGTGGCCAATTTGGAAAATGTGAAACTCACTTAACAATGGTCTTGGTTAGCAACCAAACTTTTGGGCTTAATTGTGGTCATAGGTTCTCTCTCTCTCTCTCTCTTTCTTTTTCTTTCTTTCCTTCTGTCTTTCTTTCTTTCTCTCTTTCTCTGTCTCTTTCCTTCCCTCTTTCTTTCTCTCTCTCTCTTTCTTTCTCTTTCTCTTTCTTTCTTTCTCTTTCTCTCTTTCTTTCTCTTTCTCTCTTTCTTTCTCATTTTTTCTTTCTTTCCCTCTTTCTCTCTCTCTTTATTTCTTTTTTTCTCTTTCTTTCTTTCCCTCTTTCTCTCTCCCTCTCTTTCTCTCTCTCTCTTTCTGTCTCTTTCTTTCTTTCCCTCTCTCTCTTTCTTTTTTCTCTTTCTTTCCTTTGTCTCTTTCTTTCTCTTTTTCTCTGTCTGTCTTTCTTTCTCTCTCTCCCACTTTCTTTTTCTTTCTTTCTCTTTCTCTCTCTCTCTTTCTTTCTCTTTCTTTCTTTTTCTTTTTCTTTCTCTCCCTCTTTCCCCCCCTCTCTTTCCCTATTTCTCTTTCTCTCTCTCTCTCTCTCTCTTTCTTTCTTTCCCTCTTTCTCTCTCCTTCTCTTTCTTTCTTTCTCTCTCTCTTTCTCTTTCTTTCTGTCTCTTTTCTTTCTCTCTTTCTCTCTCTTTTTTCTCTTTCTTTCCTTTCTGTCTCTCTTTCTTTTTTTCTCTTTCTTTCCTTTGTCTCTTTCTTTCTCTTTTTCTCTGTCTGTCTTTCTTTCTCTCTCTCCCACTTTCTTTTTCTTTCTTTCTCTTTCTCTCTCTCTCTTTCTTTCTCTTTCTTTCTTCTTTTTCTTTCTCTCCCTCTTTCCCCCCCTCTCTTTCCCTATTTCTCTTTCTCTCTCTCTCTCTCTTTCTTTCTTTCCCTCTTTCTCTCTCCTTCTCTTTCTTTCTTTCTTTCTCTCTCTCTTTCTCTTTCTTTCTCTTTCTTTCTGTCTCTTTTCTTTCTCTCTTTCTCTCTCTTTTTTCTCTTTCTTTCCTTTCTGTCTCTCTTTCTTTTTTCTCTTTCTCTCTGTCTGTCTTTCTTTCTCTCTTTCTTTCTTTCTCTCCCACCTTCTTTTTTTTCTTTCTCTCTCTCTCTCTCTCCTTTGTTTGCCCATCTGTTACTCTGTGTGTGTGTGTGTGTGTGTGTCTGTCTGTCTCGCATTCAGGCACTTAAATCACTCATTCTGTGTCTCTGTCTATCTTTCTCTCCCTCCCTCCCACTCTCTGTCTCTCTGTGTGTCTGTGCCTCTCTCTGTCTGTCTGTCTCCCCCCCCCCCAAACCTCCTCGGCTCCTGGAAGTAGCCTGGCCGGCCCGCCAGCCCGCTGGCTGTATTTACTCGCTCGCTCTCTCACCCATCCACCGGACGAAGGAACCTGGCGTCCGATGGGTGAGCAAGCGAGCGAGCAACCGCGGCCAGCGGGCCAGTGGATTGTTGGGCGCTGCCGCAACTTTCCTTACCCGCCCGCCGGCCAGTCGGCCACAGTTACTCACTCGCTCGCTCACCCACCGGACGCCAGCTTCCTTCGTCCGGTGGGTAGGTGAGCGAGCGAGTAACCGCAGGCGGTGGGCAGGCAGTTTCCTTGCCCGCCCACACTTGCTTGTTCGCTCGTTCACCGGCGTCCCCGTCCCCGCCCCCCATCCCCGCCCGCCGCCTGTCCCGGCCGCCTGGCTGTGCGCTCTGCCAGGGGGCTGCCCCCTCCTCCTTCGACCTCACCTTTCCACGCTGATTGGCCCAAAGCGCATCCCCTTCCTTATCCCCGCGTCCGCTTTCTGCCTCGTCCAGCCTAGTGGTGCTCAAGAGGCACGGCTTCCGGCTGCTCCTTCCCTGACGCCTTTCTCAGTCGCCTTCGGGCTTTACCTACAGCCGCCGCCGCCGCAGAGTGGGCCTGGGATGCCAAGACGGCGGCGGCGGCAGTATCGGTCTTTCCGGGTGTGCGGCTCCTGACTATCAAACGCGCCCCCCTTTACGGAGCCTCGCGCCCCCCTGGGGGGGCGCGCCCCACTATTTGAGAAACGCTGGTTTAGTGCAATGTGGGAATGAAGCCTCGAAGGGCCCCAAAGGAATATTCTCCTTAGCAACAGAAGCAAGTGGCCCAGTCTGATCTGGAGACCCAAAAGGTTATTGGCCTTTGAAATGAACTTTGAAGTTTACAGGCTCTGGAAGGTCCTGGAGAAGATATTTCAACTTCAAGTAATCAGATTCTTGGATTTAAAAGAAACTGAATGTTTGAAAAAAATCAAAAGGAGATCCTGAAATATTTCTTCTACTGTTTGTGCTTGAGAGGGAGGAAGGACGCCAGGAACTCTCTAATCTCAGGGAAAACCACCTGGAAGTAGAGTTGAACTAAACTGACCAGTCCTTTCCCTCCCTCTCCACACCCAGGAATGACAGGGGAGGGGATCCTTTCTCTGCATCTTCTGCTCAGCCAGAGAACTTCCCTTTGGAGGAAGAGGAAGATCCTTGGGAGCTGGAGTCTGATCCTGCCCTCAAGAGGAGATTCCCTGATCTCCCCGTGGGAAAAATAAGTTCTGGATTCTGTCATTAACAGGAAGGCCCTGAATATTTGGCTGCAGTTTTCAACTTCTGGGAATAATCTCTGTCTTATTTCAGAAGCACCGAAAACTAAGACAGAAATTGTCTTATTTCAGTGGAAGATGAAATGGGTTCTTATCTCACGTTGGGCACAGAATTGAATGTTTGTGCAGCAAAAAAAAGAGCACAGGGATCTCATTGAAATGGAAAGTCCCATTTTTGATGTTTGGTGTAAGAACGCTATGAATGCATCTCTAGGGGTCTATCTATGCATGAAGCAATTTCAGCCTCTCTCTGAGCCTGGATGTTCAGGAGGTTTCCTGAGGCCTGAAAAATAGTTCAAGGGATCTTCCAGGGTAAAAAAATTAAGAAAGCTTCTTTAGAGAGGCTGAAATATATTTAAATATACTAAAATATAATTTCTGTGAAGAATATCAGAAATCACTTCTTCTTCATGTCTTTTTCTTCACTAATTTCCTTCCACTGGTTTTAATTTCTTGTATTTTTTTATTTTTCTTTGATTAATTTCCTTTCTCTCCTTTAGTTTATGTTACTTTCTATTAGTTTTTATCTTCGTTGAAAAGGTTTAGTAAAAAATCAGATGAAAAAATTAAAAGGCTGAGAGGACGTCAAGGATCATTAAAAACGGTATTGAAAACACAAGAGAGGTGGCTAGAAAAGAGAAGCCCAAACAGGAAATAGAGAATGTAAATATAATTGTGATATGAACAATTAACATTATTACAAGTTTCAGTACTACTGTCATTATATTATTAGAGAAGGTGAAATCAATAGGAAGGCAATGCAGAATGGAGAAGGATAAAGGCTAAACATGAATCCCCATTCAGAAGGCTGTATAATTACGTTATATTGTTATGTATGTTTTGTTTTCTTGTGTTTTTCTTTAGATATTTAAAGGTAAAAATGTTTAATAAAAACTATTTTAAAAAAAACGCAGGAGAGGCTAATGACAGGAAGCCTCTCCATGAATCAAGGCAGAGCAGCCACATCTGGAGTCTTGTCTGTGCAGTTGTGGTCAAAAGGCCCCATCAAAGGGGAGGAGGGAGCCGAGGGGAAGGTCCAGAGGAGGCGACTCAGGCGATGGGAGGGGAGGGAAGCAGCCTCCCTTGGAGGGAAGGTTGGGACCTTAAATGGTATAGGGTGTCCTGTCTAGGCAGGGAGTTGGACTAGATGACCCCCAAGGTCCCTTCCAACTCTGCTATTGCATTGTATAGACCTTTGGGGTTCTTTAGCCTGGAAAGGAGGCTCCCCTCCACTCTGGCCCCTCTCCTCCCTGCTTCCTCCACCAGGGGGAGCCCTCTGGGCCCAGCTCTGATCCCCTGGGAGGCCAGCAGGGGGCCTGGAGGGATCTGGGGGGATCCTGGGGGATCAGGGGCAGGACTGGAGGGGGGAGGGGGAAGGAAAGGGGGGGAGAATGGAGGGGCTGCACCTCCGTGGGATGAAAGGAGGGGAAATGGCCGATGTTTGTGGAGAAGCCAAAAGGAGCCTTTAGCTACACCCACATTTCCTTCCCCCCCTTTTCCTAAATAAGCTTCCTTGGGGGTGAATCTCCTCCCCCCAAAGGTGGCCGAAGGAAGAGCCTCCTTCCCCTCCAAGAGGGCAGGGCAGGAGTTCAGCCGGAGGGACCAAGGATGGGAAGCCCTGGAGGCTCTGAGGGACTCAGGAGGTTCACCTCAAATGGAGGATCCTTCCTTTCCTGTCTTTCCCCCTCAAGCCCCCTGGGAGGATCCTGGACCTCTGATCCTCCACCCCCCCACAAGAGCCCCCCCTCCATCCCTCCTTTGGGCCTCCATGGCCTTTCCTTCCAACTGGAGGATGAGGAGAAGCTCTTGGCACTTGGGTCCCCCCAAATTCCCTCAAAAGGGGGTGAAGGAAAGGGATCTAGTCTCCTTAGGTGGATCTGCACTTGATCCCTTATTTCTCTGGGGTGGAAACAGAGAGAAGGAGGAGGACCTGCTTCCCCCAGGATCTCCTTAGGGATCCACCTGCCCTTTTTAGAGGGGGAGAGGCCTGTGATTCCCTTCCTCCCCCACAGCAGGAGATCCACCAAGGAGCCTCCATCTTTCATGGGGGGAGGGGAGATTTCGGTCTCCTTTTACCTCCATTTATACCAACATC
Organism: Rhabdophis nuchalis; assembly: GCA_039707465.1. Classification (NCBI taxonomy): domain Eukaryota; kingdom Metazoa; phylum Chordata; class Lepidosauria; order Squamata; family Natricidae; genus Rhabdophis; species Rhabdophis nuchalis. The sequence goes on along the minus strand of CM077646.1, from coordinate 16,795,817 downwards.
CATATCAACATTCAGAGAGAGAGATGGAGACATTTAAACACGTTTCTATTAACTGCAAGGAGAAGCTTATAGTGATTAAAAAAGAATAAACATATATAAAGACTTTTTGAAAGGTCTGGAAGGAGCCTTTCTTTCCCTTTGGAGGGAATCCCCCCTTTCTCCCCCCTCTGGTTCCTGGGGAGGGGATTATGGGGCCGTAGGAGCCACCAGACCCATCACTCACCTTCGCTCAGATTGTAGCGACTCCTCAGAGTCTCCAGGTTTACTCTGAACGTCTCCTCAGAGCCACGAAAATACTGGGTGCTTCTGTCCCAGTATTGGGGATCCTCCTTCCCCACCTTCTCCATCCAGGAGGCTCGAGGCTGCTCCCTCCGGCTGTGGCTGTCATAGTAAACAAAGATCTGATCGTCCACGTACCCCACAGAGACAAAGTGGGGCTGCTGCCCCTGACTGGGGTCCGAGATGGAGGTGGACAAATACCTCATGGAGTGGGAGGAGGCGCCTGGAAGGGAGCCAGAAGAGAAGAGTTAGGGGGCTTCAGTCAAGGACCCTGATCTCATGGAGGCTCCCATCTGAGGCTCTGGGGAGGAAGAGGAGGAAGAGATCTGAGGAGAAAGGGGGGAAAGGAAGGGGGGAGATGGAGGAAGAGGAGGAAGGAGGGGGAATGAGGGAGTGACTGAGGGAAAAGAAGAAGCTTCTGGAGGGCCTGAAGGGTTGGAGGGAAGGGAAGGGGGGGAGGGTGAGGGAGGAGGGGAAGGTCCCCCAAACTTCACCTGCCCCAATTGTGCCCTCCCCCCTTCCAGCAAGGCCTCCCTCAAACCCCCTTCTGGATGGCTCAGTCTCTGCCCCAAGGAGGCTGCAGTGGCCCCAGAGGTAAAAGGGGGGATTCCACCCTCCCAGAAGCTCCAAAGCAGCAGGAAGACCCACCTGGTCACACCAACTTTCCATTCAGAGAAAAAAAACCTCATTCTGACTTCACTGAAGCCCAACCTGGATTGTTAATAGGTGGAGATTTGAGGAGGGATTTTATAAAATGGGGGAGGGGGAGACCAGAGGCCATGGGGTCCTTCAGGGGAAGGGGAGGGAGCAGCAGTGAAGTGAATTAGCCCTCCCAGACCTTCCTCCTCATCCGTCCCTCCTCCCAGAGTTCAGCCATCTTAGCAAGAATTGGATTTGAACCCAGGACTCAATGAGACCCACATTCCACAAAAAATCTCAGTCTGATTATCCCATTATATTATATATATTATATTTCTTCATTTCATGAACCCAATTAGGGCCCTCAAGCTCCCATTCAGGGACATTTGCCCTGCGCCAGATTTCCTCTGAATCTCCCCCTTCGCTTTCCCCAGAAGCTGCTCTGACCCTCGTCCTCCTCTGGGGCTGATCCTGCCCTTTGTCAGCCCAAAGAAAGGCAGACATGCCCCCTCAGGCTCCTCGGGAGGGGATTGGGATCCTGGCTCTCCAACCCTCCACAGGATCAGAGACTCTCCATGTAAAGGCCTAAATCAGAGTTTCTCAGACTTTGGACTTCAACTCCCAGAATTCCCCTCACCCACAGAAACCCCTGAGGACTCTCCACCCTCTCCCCACCCCCTGCCCCCAAGGAGGATCTTGGGAGTTTCTGCTGCCTAGGACCATATTTTGGGGGGAGAGGAGTGGGGGACCATCAACTGAGGTCCTCTCCCTAAATTCAGTCTCTGTCTGGAGGGTCCTGTCATCTTTAAAGCCCCTCTGGGGAATCCAAGACAAAGATACCAAATTATCATGCAAACTCCTGACCGAGGATCATCAAAGTTTTCCCAGCCCTTCCTTGGAGGACAGGTTCCATTCACAAGACAGAAAACTTCACTAACAATGATAAAAACAAGTCACATTAAGTCACCGTTTAGTTTTCATGGTCAAAATACAAACACAGAAGAGACTCTAAGGCTGCCCAATGAACAGAAAAACAAAGGTTAAAAGAATGAAAAGAAAATAAGATTAAACTGGAAAATCCCCAAGGCCCCTTTTTGGCCTCCATTCTGAAAGGGCACCAAAGATTTCAAAGATCATTTTCAGGATCGTTCATGGGGCTTATTTGGGCAGAACCTGGGTCTCCATGGAAAAGGGCAGGACCTCCAAAGGCCAAATAAATAAACACATTTAGTCCTCGACTTATGACCATAATTGGGCCCACATTTTTGTTGCTAAGTGAGACATTTGTTAAAGGAGTTTTGCTCCATTTTACAAACTTTCTTGCCACAGTTGTTAAATGAATCCTTGCAGTTGTTAAATTAATAACCTGATTGTTAAGTGGATTTGGCTTCTGCATTGACTTTGCTTGTCACAACGTTGCAAAATGGAGTCACTTGATACGGGAAGACTGCAACCGTCATAAATATGAGTTGCCAAGCATCTGAATGTAAATCACATGACAGTGAGGGTGCTAAAATGGTCATAAATGTGAAAAATGGCCGTATGTCATTTTTTTCAATGAAATTGCAACTTTGAACAGTCACTAAATGAACCGTTTTAAGTCCAGGACTAACTGTAGCCCCAATGCTCATTCCCTCCAGTATGGCCTCCCAGTCCTTCCCAGTCCAAGGCAAAGGGAAACAGGAAAGGGAAACAGGAAAGGGAAATCTGAGTGAGACCAGAGGCTCCTGTGACCCATGGAGGAAACCTAAATATGGGAAGGCAAAGGGGGGGGGGGAGGGAAGGGAGCAGCAATGAAGCCACCACCCTGGACCCAATCCCTGCCCCCAAGGAGGATCTTGGGAGTTTCTACTGCCAACATCCATATTTTGTGGGGGGAGAGTAGGGGACCATCAGCTGAGGTCCTCTTCCTCAACTCAGTCTCTGTCTGGAGGGTCCTGTCACCTTTAAAGCCCCTCTGGGGAACCAAAGATTAAACATAGAAAATTATTTCAGTTTCCATCACGCAAACTCCGGAATGAGAATCATCAACATTTTTCCAGCCCTTCCGTGGAGGACAGGCTCCATTCACAAGACAGAAAACATTAAGTCACCGTTTAGTTTTTATCATCAAATTGCAAACACAGAAGAGACTCTAAGGCTGCCCGATGAACAGAAAAACAGCTGCTTCTAAGCAGGTTAAAAGAATCAAAAGAAAATAAAAGGAATAAAAGGCTGCTGGGAAATCCGTTAAGCTGGAAAATCTCCAAGGCCCCTTTTTGGTCTCCATTCTGAAATCTCTTCAGATCAGAAACTCTTTAACCAAAGATTTTAAAGATCGTTTTCAGGATTTCATGGGACTTATTTGGGCAGAACCTGGGTCTCCATGGAAAAGGGCAGGACCTCCAAAGCCCAGAGAAATAAACACAGGTAGTCCTCAACTTATGACCATAATTTAGCCCACATTTGTGTTGCTAAGTGAGACATTCGTTAAATGAGTTTTGCTCCATTTTGCAAATTTTCTTGCCACAGTTGTTAAACGAATCCTCGCAGTTCTTAAATTAATAACCCAGTTGTTAAGTGAATCTGGGTTCTCCATTGACCTTGTTTGTCAGAACATTGTAAAAAGGGGGGTGGGGGTGTCACGTGATATGAGGACTCTGCAACAGTCATAAATATGAATCAGTTGCTAAGCATCCAAATCTCGGTCACGTGACGATGAGGACGCTAAAGTGGTCATAAGTCTGAAAATTTGTCATACTGTCATTATTTTCAATGACATTGCAACTTTGAACAGTCACTAAATGAATTGTTGTAAATCAAGGACTATCTGTGGTCCTACTGCCTATTCTCTCCAGTATTGCCTCCCAGTCCATCCCATGATTTTCAAAGTCATTCCTAGGATTCATAACCTGGGTCGGCACTGAAAAGGGCAGGATCTCCAAAGCCCAGAGAAATCAACAGTCCCACTGCCCATTCCCTCCAGTATGGCCTCCCAGGCCAAGGCAAAGGCCTGGGCCTCCTATTTCCTGCTCCTCCCCACAATCCCAGAGGCTTCTGAGAACTTTTGGGGAGAGGGATCCCCAGATCCACTTCCTGCTCTGGGGAGATTTGAGAATCCAAAGGGATCAGAGAAGGAGGGGGGATCGGACTCTCCGTGATCCAGAGCCCTTGTTCCTTTCCCTTGTGGGGCTGAGCAATGAGGGAGCCTCAAGTCTGCCTGAGAGGAGAAACACAGGTTGGGTATGAATGGAACACAGGTTGGGCATCCTCACAATCATGAACTTCCCTCAAGTCAGGACTGTCCAAGCATGCTGTTCATTTCACACTCACCATGCAGAGGTTCTTCTCTTCTTCTGCCTCCAACCCAGCCTCTTTAATGGTTAATATAGTGACAACTTTTGATTTTCTTTCTGTCTTTTGAAAAGCTACTGCCCTGATACTTTCTCTGAGCAATCAACCAGGAACACCCCTTCCTGATTACTAAGGAATAATAGTGTTAGTATTGTTGGGAGACAATAGAGGATGTGCAAATTGTGTCTCTTTTGGTTTCTGAATTGTTTGCAACTTCACGGCCCTGAACTGAACTGAGCTCCTGATCTGCCCCACCAGCCCCACCCGGAAAACGCCATCTTGGTGGCAGTGACTCTAACTTTTAACCATGGCACAAGAAGCAGCACTTGTAAATTTGGAACAAAGGATGGCTTCTCTTGAAACCTCTATGCAGACTTTGATATCAGAAATAAAGGCCCAGAGGGCTGAAAATAGTACTTTCAAAAAGGAACTATTGGATACCCGGAAGCAAGTGTTGGAGAATACACAGAAGAATGAAGAATTGGAAGGAGGGTTGGAGGGGGCTAAGGGAGAGATTAAAAATGTTTCTAATGAGGTGGGGGAAATAAATGGGCGTGTGTCTAGGATAGATATGGAAAGAATGACATATTTTCTGAGATTTCAGAATGTTCTTGAGGATTCTGGTGAATGCCTGCCTGATCTTATGAGTACAATTTTAGCAGACTATTTACAAAAACCTAAGGATGAGATCAGGGGGGACATTGACCTAGCCTATAGAATTAATTCTGCATATGCCAGGATGAATGAAGTGCCTAGAGAGATACATGTGAAATTTGTTAGAAGGTCAACCAGAGAGGAAATCCTGAAAGCGCAGAGAGAGAAACCTTTAACTTATCATCGAGAAACGGTCACTATCTTGAAGCAGATCCCTAGAAAAATTAGAGATTCAAGAAGGAAATTTTCCTTCTTGTCTAAAACCTTGTTTGATCACGGGATTTGGTTCAAGTGGATGACACCTGAAGGGATGCTGGTGTTCTGGGAAGGAGGAAGAGTGAGGATTAAAACAGTTGCTGAGGCGGAAGCCTTTCTTAAAAAACATTCCTCTGCCCTGGGGGAAGATCCAGGGGGGACGGAGGGGGCCACGGCTCCGCCTGCGGGGGGCCAGGGAGGAGAGAAAGAAGATACAATAGCCAAAAGACTTAGATCAAAAAAATAACTTTGCCTTGATTTTTTCCTGAACAATTTTGCATAATATTTCTATCCGGACTTTTTGTAAATGTCTGACAGCATGGAAGGGAGAATTTAGGTAAATGTACTTGCTTTCAACTTGTAGTGGTATGGAAAATGTTTTCTATGTTAACTTTTTTAATGTGTATTTTGAGGTCTCGGAAGGTCCGATGACTCTGACGTGAATGCTCTCAAAATTTCTTTGTAACCATTACCTTATCCTGTTAAAAAATGTAAAACCAATAAAACTTTTTCAATATAAAAAAATAATAATAGAGGATGTGCAGCGGAGTATGTAGCTAGAAGAATGTTGCTAATGTACACACAATTAGTATACCAGACACTGTTTTAAGTAAAATAAAATAGCTTTTACTGACGTTGTAAAAACTACTAAACTAAACTGTTGCTCAACGAGCAGTGATGTTAAATCGAGTCAAACACAAAGTCTCAACATATATCAAATTGCTTACAGTCAGCAAATACAATCTTCCTTCTTCTTCTTCAGTAATTCACAGCACATGGACAATTCAGTTATCAAACAGCAAGTCCAGCGCTCTCCTGGCTTCCCCTTATAGTTGGAGATAATTGCACTTCCTAATTGCACTCTAACATTCCAATATCCTTAAAGCTACAATGACCATATTTTCATTATGGTATTATATATTGTCTACCCAACTCTAGGAGACTACTCCTAACAAATATTATAATATTAGATTTCATAGATTTTTAATTCTGCAAATTGTCACACATTCCATTCTGGAATGGAAGACGGAGCACCTGAGGAGGCAAATGATCCCTGCCTGTCCCCGAAAAGAACAATTGGGGGGATCTTGGGGTTTGGGATGCGGTGGGCGGGTGAGGAGGATCCAGGAGAACGTGAAAAGAGAGAATGGGGAACCCTGTGGAAGGATACTCCAGGAGCCTTTCTCTCTCCAGACTCTTCTCCTGCTGCATTCACACAGCAGCCTTATCCCCATCGCTCCTTTGCACCAGCCTCCGCCTCTGCCAACCCAGGGAACCCAGAAACAAGCCGGGTCCTCCCAGCACCAGAAGCACCAAAGAGCCACGAATCTCAGCGAAAGGCAGGAAGGAGGATCCAGGCGGAGGGGTTGGGCCAAGGCAGCCAGGAAGTTGGTGAACTGACCTGACCCTCTGCAAACGGTGGCTATCCGACAACCTCCACTTTGGGGGAGAGAAGGAATTGAGCTTCAGGGCACCTAGGTAGACTTGAGTGACATCTGGAGGGTCCACCCTTGTCCAGAGGGGATCTCCTGGAGGCAGGCAACTTTGGGGTCCTAATCCCAAAGTGGCCAGAGGGGGAACAGACTAGAAAGAGGACCAAATCAGGATTCTCCTTCTGGGAATAAACTTTTTTTTGGGGAGAGGAGAGAGAGAGAGAGAGAGAGATTCCCTGGCAGATCAAATGGGTGATTCCCCCCCCCTTCAAGGCCCCCAAAGGGACTCACCGAAGCAGCTCTCTCGAAGGGCGACCGCCACCAACACCAGGAGCAGGAAGGGCGCAGAGCGCAGAGCCATCCTGGCCGCGATCCTCCACCTTCGATCCGCCCTCCTGAAGTCCCAAGCAAGCCAAGAGGGGCTCCGGGTGGACAAAAGCACAACAAACCAGAGCCGCCTGGCGATTGGGCGAACTCAACCAGTAGGGAAACAAATCCCCCCATGTCGTCACTGTTGCTAGGCAGACCTCCAGGCGCAATCGGCGAGAGAGAGGCCTGGAGAGGGGAGCGAAAGTTCCATCGGGGAAATCCCCTTCCTGGAATTCCACTTCTTGGGGGAGGGGCGGAACTGCGAGGCTGGGAAAAGCAGGATTATCTGGTCCCGGGGGGAGGGGCAGAGGTGAGGGGGAAGGGAGACCCGTCTCAGTGCCCCTCCCAACCGGAGATCAGGGCGAGCTGCCAAAAAAACCTCGGGCTGCATCGACAGAGGGAGAACATTTTTATTTTATTTTTATTTTATTAAATTTTTACCCCGCCCTTCTCCAAACGGACCCAGGGCGGCGCACAGGCATATTAAAAAACATACAAACATATACAAAATACACACAAAATCACGTAAAAATTTTAAAAGACTTATTTAATAAAGATCCTGCGCTAAAACCAAATTAAAATCCCCAAAATTTCAAACTGCCTAAAAGTCATTATGGAGGTTACGCTAGGCCGGCTAGATGGAACAAATGTTCTTTAGGCATTTGCGGAAGAGGCGGAGGTCAGAGATGGTGCGAAGTTCAGGGGGTAAGTCGTTCCAAAGGGCAGGGCCCGCCACAGAGAAGGCTCTTCCCCTGGGTGTCGCCAGTCGGCATTGTTCGGCCGACGGCACCCTGAGAAGGCCCTCTCTGTGGGAGCGGATCAGCCGAAGGGATGTATGGGGCAGAAGACGGTCTCACATATAACTAGGTCAAGATTATAACATCAAGATTAGAAATCCTAACGTCACTTTATTCTGCACCAATGTGGCTGCCCTTGGAATGCTGGGTACAACGCGGGTGACCACGATACAAAATAAGACGCGGAGACCTTAGAAACTGCAGAGGAGAGCCACAAAAGATCACAAAGGATCTGGAGGCCAAATCTTATATGGGGAAGAGACTGAAGGAGGGAGGGATTTCTAGGCTCTGGCAGAGAAGAACCGGGAGGGGGCGACACACACGTGATAACTTGGGGGGGGGGTTACAGAACTTGGGGGGCTGCCACAAAGAAGAGGGGGATGATTGTCCTTCTTCCTCAAAGCGAGGGGGAGGAGAGACCCCTCAGCTCAGAGCACCTGGCAGCCATGGTTCGGGGGAGCTGCCAAAAAAGCCAGAGCAGTCCTGGCGCTGCATCAACAGAGGGAGAACATCAAGATTAGGAGAAGCGATAGCACCACTGTATCCTGCACTAAGTGAGGCCACATTTGGGAGACTGGGTTAATTCTGGTCACCAGGATACCAAAAAAGATGCAGAGAACCTAGAAAGTGTGCAGGGGGGACATGATAACAGCCTCCCAGGATTTGAGGAGCTGACATAGAGAAGAGGAGATTGATTTATTCTTCAAAGCCCCAGCGGGCAGGAGAAGAAATACAATACAATACAATAGCAGAGTTGGAAGGGACCTTGAAGGTCATCTAGTCCAACTCCCTGCCTAGGCAGGAAATCTTATACCATTTCGAACAAATGGCTATCCAACATCTTCTTAAAGACTTGCAGTGTTGGGGCGTTCACAACTTCTGGAGGCAACTTCTGTTCCACTGATGAATTGTTCTAACTGTCAGGAAATTTCTCCTCAGTTCTAAGTTGCTTCTCTCCTTGATTAGTTTCTACCCATTGCTTCTTGTTCTGCCCTCAGGCGCTTTGAAGAATAGTTTGACAACCTCTTCTTTGTGGCAACCCCTGAGATATTGGAACACTGCTATCATGTCTCCCCTAGTCCATCTTTTTATTAAACTAGACATACCCAGTTCCTGCAACCGTTCTTTATATGTTTTAGTCTCCAGTCCCCTAATCATCTTGGTTGCTCTTCTCTGCACTCTTTCCAGAGTCTCCACATCTTTTCTACATCGTGGTGACCAAAACTGAATGCAGTATTCCAAGTGTGGCCTTACCAAGGCACTATATAGTGGTATTAACACTTCCCGTGATCTTGATTCTATCCCTCTGTTTATGCAGCCTAGAACTGTGTTGGCTTTTTTGGCAGCTGCTGCACACTGCTGGCTCATATTTAAATGGTTGTCTACTAGGATTCCAAGATCTCTCTCAGTTACTACTATTGAGCAAGGTATCACCTATACTGTACCTGTGCATTTCATTTTTGTTGCCTAAATGTAGAGACTTACTCTTTTCGCCATTGAATTTCATTTTATTAGATAGTGCCCGATGTTCAAGTTTGTCAAGATCCTTCTGTATCTTCTTAAGCCTATCTTCTGGAGTGTTGGCTATTCCTGCCAGCTTGGTGTCGTCTGCAAATTTGATGAGTTCCCCATTTATTCCCTCATCCAAATCATTGATGGAGATGTTGAAGAGTACTGGGCCTAAAACAAGGCCTTGGGGGACTCCACTGCATACTTCCTTCCATGTAGATGCAGTTCCATTGAGGACTACATGTTAAGTGCGGTTGGTCAGCCAGTTACGAATCCATCTAGTGGTGATGCTGTCTAACCCACATTCTTCTACTTTATCTAGTAGTAGGTTATGGTCTACCTTATCAAATGCCTTACATGGCTCGGGACCTAGCTACTTGCGGGATCGGATTCTGCCCCATACTTCCTCACGGCCGATTCGCTCCCACAGAGAGGGACTTCTCCGGGTGCCGTTCACTAGACTTTGTCAGCGGGCGACGCCCAGGGGAAGGGCTCTCTCTGTGGCGGGCCCGGCCCTCTGGAATGACCTTCCCCCCGACATTAGAACGACCACGGACCTCCGCTCCTTCCGTCTGAAATTAAAAACATATTTTTTCTGCTTGGCCGGCCTGGGGTAGTCTCTCTCTATGGGGTTTTAGCTGTATAGTGGGAATTTTAGCTTAGATTGGGTATTTTAGCACAGGTACTATTTAATTTGTTTTTAAGATGTCTTTGATTGTATATTTATGGTTTTAGTTTCCCTGTGCACCGCTCCGAGTCCCTACGGGGAGAGGAGCGGTCAAGAAATTAAACTATTATTATTATTATTATTATTACTGAAGTCCAAGTAAACTATATCGACGGCATTCCACTGGTCCACTAATTTTGTCACATTATCAAAGAATGCAATAAGATTAGTCTGGCATGATCTGTTTTTGACAAAACCATGTTGGCTTTTGCTTATTATTTTGTTTGCATCTAGGTGTTCAGTAATTCGCTGCTTGATTATTTTTTCCAGAATCTTTCCTGGTATTGAGGTCAGGCTGATGGGTCTGTAGTTTCCTGGATCTATCTTTTTTCAAAAGATCAATCAAAAGATGAAACAAAAGCTGGAAGCTGGTTAAAGAGAGATCCAATTTTAGGAAAACTTTTCTGATATTGAAAATAATTACCCAGTGGAATAGTTTGCCTCCTGGAGTTGTGGGTCACTGGAGGTTTTTGAAAATGGACAAGGCAGCCATTTTGACTTGAATGGAGCAAGCTCTCCTGCTTTGAACTGAGGGCTGGACTAGAAGACCTCTGAGGTCCCTTCCAGCCGGATGAATCTATGTTCCAGGTGAAGAAACCCAAATGATCTTCGCTTTGGATTAATCTGAATGAAAAGCTTTTGTTGCCTTTTCAAAGTGAAGACCCATCTTTCTAGGGGAGAAGGTCAGAGGTATTAAATGCAGTACATAAAATTCCTTATTTCTCTTTCTTCTCTGGTGAAGCCATGAATCTTTAGGAAGCTTCAAACTCTTCAGTTTTCCCAAAATAAACAAAGATGGCTGCTCTCTCCTTTGGTGGTTCCTGGGACTAAAATAATAAGTCTCTCTTTCAGTTATGATCCTTGTTATTACGATGGCCAAATGTAGTTAATAATGAATTGATGCTCCTGCTTTTACACTTCCCAATGATTTCTTCAAGGCTTGAACCGTCTCCTGCTCCCTTCTGAAGTCAGAGGGCTTCCTCTGAGCATGTACAGAGTAGAAATTACGTACATTTTTGTTTTTCCTGCAAATACTTTTTTTATTATTATTTTTCCCATTTCAAAAACATTCATTGATATACATTCGTATAAATACTATTTAACATTTATCTATTCATCATTAATCTCTATACACATTCTTACATATATACTGTATAATACAGTTTGGATCACTTTCTTGCCACCCCGCGTCTCCATCTTATTTTGCAACAGCCTCACTCCTACTTTCTCAAGCTGCCTTCTCTGCCTTCTTATTTCCTCCTCTCATTTTTCCTCTCTTCTCCCTTTTTCCCCTCTCTTTCCTCTCTCTTTCTCTCCTCTCTTCTTTCTTATCCTCTCTCCTACTCTTCATTCCCCACCCTTACTTTCTCTACTTTGCCCTTTCTTCCTTTCCCTCCTCGTCTCTCCTCTTCCCGTTGTTGCCTTTGCTTGTTTATTTTCTCTGATGGGTTCTGGGGGTGGCGTTTCAACGTTCCAAACTTAATATATACATTTTCCCTTAAAATAAATTTCTATTGGACAATAATTTACATAAATATTGAACACAGACTGAGGAATTTAATACCTCCTCCAATTTTAGTCTAATTCATTCCAAACTGATATGTCTTATACACATCTTACAGTCGTCTTATAAATCCCTATTTCTCAATATTTCTCCTACACTTCTAATAATAGCTATTTATTAGAGTTTATATAGAGAAAAAGCTTCAAAAAACAATTATTGACTAAATCTTAGCCACTACTCCCATTGAAATCTGACACTCTGTTTCCCAGCCATAGATACCAGAGATCCCAACTTTTATTAAAAAGCGATTCACTTTTCCCTTTAAGAATATATGTCATCCTGTCCGCTTCTGCACATCGTAGAATCTTATCCAGGTTGGAGACCCCTGTTGTAAAGGTTGTAATGGTGAAAAACTGTCATGTCACTTTTTTCTGTGCAGTTATTAACTTTGAATGGTCACTAAATGAACTGTTGTAAGTTGAGGACTACCTGTATAGATGACCTCTTTGACTGCCCCCCCCTTTCAAACCAGGGGTCTTCTCTGTCCAGAATGTGGACTTTGCTGTCTTCAAAAAAATGCTTGATAACCTATGACTATCACTGTTGTATCTTATGATTCTTGATGAATATATTTTATTTTTCTTTATGTAAACTGAGAGATTATGCACCAAAGACAAATTCCTTAAATGGTATCCGAAAAAGAAATTAGCCAAAAACAAAGAGAGAACTAATGGGAGATGGGAAAGAGAAATTTGGGGGAGAGATATCCAAACAATTTATCGAAAAGCGATAGAAAAGATTCAGAAGAAAATATATAAGACATAAAAAGAAGAAAAAGGTAAAAGAAAATTTAGGAATAGGAGATTTAGCAGAATGGTAGGAATTAGTAGAATGAAATAAAATACAGTAAACAAGGTAATAGCATGTTTTATTTACGATGTGTGTGAGCTATATTAATACTTCTAAATGTTTCAAGTAATTATGTTAAATATAAAAATTGAACTTGAAGACATATGTTGCTAACAGAAAACAGATAGAAGAGAAATGATAAGTTGATTTATTTCTAAAGAGAAGGAAAAAGTGATATTGTTTATATATGTTAAAAATTAGAAATTGGAAAATACGAGAAGAAAAGTATATGGCTAAAATTGGAAATAATGGAAATATAATGTAGAATGAATTATGTATTTGTGGAAATGGTAAAGGGGAAATCTGGACAACACTGTTCACAAAAGATTTTTTTAAATACGTAACAAAAATAAAATAAAAAACTTTTTATAAAAAAACAAAGACATGCCTTGTGTGTCCAATCACACTTGGCCAATAAAGAAATCTAATCTAATCTAATCTAATCTAATCTAATCTAATCTAATCTAATCTAATCTAATCTAATCTAATCTAATCTAATCCTATCCTATCCTATCCTATCCTATCCTATCCTATCTATCCATCCTAATCTATCCATCCTAAACTGTAATATTAACCTAAAATGTTTTAATAGGGTTTGCGGGGAACTAGGGTTAATGGGTTTTTAAGGTTTTTAGATTTTACATTTTAGCGCAGGTAAATTATTTAATTCTATTTTAAATATTGTATTGTTTGTACTTTTAAATGCGTTTTAAAGTCCTGTGCACCGCCCCGAGTCCCTTCGAGGAGAGGGAGCGGTCTATTAAATAAATAAATAAATAAATAAATAAATAAATAAATAAATAAATAAATAAATAAATAAATAAATAAATAAATCCTATCTTATCCTATCCTATCCTATCTCCCTTCTTTCAGATGCAGATGGACTGTTGAATCTTGTCCTGATGGGTTTGTTCTCCTAGGGCAGGGATCCCCAAACTGTGGGCCATGGGCTAATCGCCACTGGGCGATTAGGTTCATGAACTCACCTGATCCCGTGCAAAAGTCGCTTTCTGACAACCTCTACTTTGGGAGAGGGAAAGAACTGCCCTTGGGGGCGCCCAGGTAGACTGGATTGACCTATGGAGGGGCCACCCTTGTCCTGCTCCCAGAGTTGGGGGGAGGGGAGCGGCAGCTTTGGGATCTGGTCTCCAAGTGGCCAGAAGGGAAAGGGGGGAACGGACTAGAAAGAGAACCGAATCACGATCTTCTTTCTGGGAATAAACTTTATTTGGGGGGGGGGGGCACGAGAGGAGAGAGAAAGTAAATTTTCCTGGAAGATTAAAGGGGGGGGGGGGAAGGAACTCCCCCAAGTCCCCGAAAGGGACTCACCGAAGCAGCTCTCCCGAAGGGCGACCGCCACCAATACCAGGAGCAAATGGGGCGAAGAGCGTAGATCCATCACAGGCTGCGCTCCACTTTCCGGGAAGTCGGAGGAAAAAAAAGGGGGGGGCGGCTCCAGTCGATCAAGACAAGCGGGAACAACCCACAGCGCCCTGGCGATTGGGTGACCTCAACCAATAGGAAAAAAAGAGGCATTCCCGTGTCGTCATAGTTGCTAGGCAGACGTCCAGACGCAACTGGGGAGAGAGAGTTGGGGAGGGCGGGGGAAAGGAAAATCCCATCAAGTAAATCCTCTTCCAGGGATTCGGCTTCTGGGGGGGAGGGGCAGAATTGCGGGGCTGGGAAAAGTGGGAGGATTCCCTGGGCTGTCGACGACCGGGAAGGTCGGCCCTCTTTCCCGAGATTGAGTGGCGCAGGTTGAGGTTTGTGGACAGGATGGCTCTGCGCTGCGCCCTGCGCCCCCCTTGCTTTTGGCGTCGGTGGTGGTTATTCTATGGGAGAGCTGCTTGGGTGAGTCCCTTTGGGGGCGTCGGAGATCCCCCCCCCCTTTTCTGCTGGTGGGAATCCATCCAATGAATCTCTCTCTCTCCTCCTCCTCCCCCTAAATCAGTGGTGTCCAAACTTTTTTCAAAGAGGGTCAGATTGGATGAAGTGAACATGGTGGAGGGCCGAACATTTTTCCGAACATTCTTTGAACCATTACAATTAAATGCAAATAAATTATTTTATGCCAAGTTAATTGCAAATGACATACTTTTCATTTCATAACATTAAGATCAACTGACAGTTGAGTTTTCACAATGTATTGAAAATAAATTTAAAAAAAACTTACTTACCTCTTTCTCTCTTTCTCTCTTTCTTCCTCTCTCTCTCTCCATTTCTCTCGCTCTTTCTCTCTTTCTTTCTCTCTCTCTTTTTCTCTTTCTTTCTGTCTCTCTTTCTTTCTCTCTCTCTCTTTCTTCCCCCCCCTCTCTCCATTTCTCTCGCTCTTTCTCTCTCTCTTTTTCTCTTTCTTTCTGTCTCCCTTTCTCTCTCACTCTCTCTCTCTCTTTCTTCCTCTCTCTCTCCATTTCTCTCTCTTTCTCTTTCTCTCTCTCTCTCTCTCTTTCTCTTTCTTTCTGTCTCTTTCTCTCTCTCTCTCTTTCTTTCTCTCCCCTTCTCTTTTTCTTTCTTTCTCTCTTTCTCTTTCTCTCTTTCTCTCTGTCACTCTGTGTGTGTGTCTGTCTGTCTGTCTCTCACACACTTAATCAGTCTCTATCTATCTGTCTCTCCCTCCCTCTCTCTGTCTCTCCCAGTCTCTGTGTGTGTCACTCTCTCTGATTCTCTCCCTCCCTCCCTCTCTCTGTATGTCTGTCTCTCCCTCTTTCCCCGTCTGTCTCCGATTCAATCCGATTCCGATTCATTCTCTATCTGTGTCTCTCTCCGTCTCTCTCCCTCCCTCTCTTTCTCTCTGTCTTTCCCTCCCTCCCCTTCTGTCTCTCTCTGTGTCTGTCAGTCACTCCCTCGCCACTCGCAGTGGACGAGGGAGCAGGCGGGGTGAGTACCCAAGGCTACCGTCATCTTAAGCACCACCGAGGCTGTCGCCCAGCAGGGGCGTCAGGCAGGGAAGCCGGTCGCGTCTCCATCACGGCTCCCTCCGGCAGGCACCACGGCTTACGTTCTGAGGCCGCGCGTCCATCTTCCCTGCCTGACGCCCCTGCCGTGCGACCTTGTGCGGCGGGAGCTGCACGTTCTGGGGCTGCGTGGCTGGGAGGGAGGTGAACGCGCCAAGCGGACGTTCTGGGGTCGTGCGTTCACCTCCCTCCCAGCTTCGCAGCCCCAGAACGTGCAGCGATGGAGGCACGACCGGCTTCCCTGACTGACGCCCCTGCTGGGCGACAGCCTCGGTGGTACTTAAGATGACGGTAGCCTTGGGTGCTCACCCCGCCTGCTCCCTCGCCAGCTGCGGGAGGAGGCGTCCGTAACCTCCGTCCACCTCCCTCCCAGCCACACAGCCCCAGAGACAGAGGGAGGAAGAGAGGGCCACATTTACACAGAGCAGGGAGGGCTGTTGGAGGGCCGTATTAAACCGACCCCCGGGCCGCAAATGGCCCTCGGGCCTGACTTTGGACATGCCTGCCCTAAATATTCCCAGAAATAACACCCTGATTCGGTCTTCTTTCTGGTCCTCTCTCCGTTTCCCTCTGGCCGCATTCAATACAATGCAACAAAATAGCAGAGTTGGAAGGGACCTTGGAGGTCATCTAGTTCAACCCCCTGCCTAGGCAAGAAGCCCTATACCATTTCAGACAAATGGCTGTCCAACATCCTCTTAAAGACTTGCAATGTTGGGGCATCCACAACTTCTGGAGGCAATTTCTCTTCCACTGGTTAATTGTTCTAACTGTCAGGAAATTTCTTCCCAGTTCTAAGTTGCTTCTCTCCTGGATTAGTTTCCACCCATTGCTTCTTGTTCTGCCCTCAGTAGAAGAGGCCCCAAATCTGGTCCAATGGGAAGCCTCCGTGAATGATGGTTTTGGGAGCCCTAACTGGGTTGCTGAGATGAAGGAATCTTGGGATAATCCCAGTGAGATTCTCTGTGGAAGGAGGGGGAGCCCCTCTGAGTCCTGGGTTCAAGGCTGATTCTTCCTCAGATGGCTCAACTCTGGGAGGGGGGGGATTTCCCAGCAGGGAGTGAGCAGGAAAATGGGAGGGGGATTGTAGGGCTTTATTTTTGTTCCCTTCTCTCCCCCTTTGAGTTCCCACATCTCCCTGGCAAGCAGTTTGGATTTCCCCCAAGGATCCCATGGCCTCTGGTCTCTTCATTTCATTTCATTTCGTTTCATTTATTAAACTTATATACCGCTCCCTTTCCCAAAAAGGGACTCGGGGCGGTGCACAGGAAATTAAAAAAGCATATATAAACATGACAATATACAAAATTTAAAATCAAATTAAATTATTAACCCTGTGCTAAAATTTACAATAAATTGAACTATTACCCTTAAAAACCAATTAAAACAATTTGATGTCAGGCTAAAGGCTAGGTAAAGTTAGGCCAGGCCCGCCTGTTAGAAAAAGTACGTCTTGAGTTTCTGGCAGAAAGAACGGAGGTCCGTGGTCGTTCTAAGTTCGGGGGTAGGTCGTTCCAGAGGGTTGGGCCCACCACAGAGAAGGCCCTTCCTCTGGGCGTCGCCCGCTGGCATTGCCTAGTGGACGGCACCCGGAGAAGCCCCTCTCTGTGGGAGCGAATCGGCCACAGGGATGTGTGGGGTAGGATGCGATCCCGTAGATAACTAGGTCCCGTGCCATGGAGCGCTTTAAAGATGATAATCAGCACCTTGAAGCGCACCCGAAAGACCACAAGCAGCCAGTGCAGCTCACGCAAGAGCGGTGTTACATGGCAGCACCTAGGGGCTCCCAGAATTGCCCGCGTGGCCGCATTCTGGACTAGCTGCAGTCTTCGGGTGCACCTCAAGGGGAGCCCCATATAGAGAGCATTGCAGTAGTCTAGACGGGATGTCACGAGCGCATCTCTCTTGGCCTCTCCTATTTTATAAAAGTTCACCTAATATCTATACTTATTCTCAATCCAATTCGGCTCTCCGTGAAGTGAGAATGTCCCCCCCACCCCTTTCTCTGTGAATGGAAAGTTGGGGGGGACGAGATGGGTTTTTCTGCTGCTTTTCAACTTCTGGGTGCAGCAATCCCTTTCTCCCTGGAGCAACTGCAATCTCCTTGGGGCAGAGACTGAGCGGTGCAGTAGAAGGGGGGGGGGGGCTTTCTGGAAGTGGGGAACAATTGGAGGGGAGCACATAAACTTTGGGGAATCCTGCTCTCTCTTGGGCCCTCGTTTCCCTTCCTTTCCTCTCTCTCCCCCCAACCTCTCTGCCCTTCAACTCTTCAGAAGTTGCTCCTTTATCTCTCGGTCGCTCCATCTTTCCACCCTCTGCTTTTTCTTTCTCTCCCATCAGCTCCCCCTTCAATTCCTCCTTCCACCTCTGTCCTCCCCCTCCCGTGTCTTCTTCCATCTTCCACCCAGATCTGAAAATGGGGCCAGCTGTGCCCCATATAGCATTAGGGTCCCCCTAACTCTGCCCCTCTGGCTCCCTTTCCAGGCGCCTCCTCCCACTCCCTGAAGTATTTCTCCACTGCCATCTCGGAGCCCAGTCAGTGGCAGCCGCAGTATTTCTCTCTGGGGCGTGTGGACGATCAGGTCTTCGTTCACTACGACAGCCACAGCCGGAGGATGCAGCCTCGAGCCTCCTGGATGGAGAAGGTGGAGAAGGAGGATCCCCAATACTGGGAGAGAGAGACCGCGATTCAACATGACCAAGAGGAGCTGTCCGGATACCAACTGGAGAACCTAATGAGATACTACAATCAGAGCGAAGGTGAGTGATGGGTCTGGTGGCTCCTCTGGCCCCATATTTCCCTCCCCAAGAACTGGGGGACGGGGGGGGGAAAGGGGGAAGTCCCTTGAAAAGGAAAGGCTGCTTCCACACCTTTTAAAAAGTCTCTTTAAAAATGTTTGTTCCTTTTAAAACATAAATCCAAGAGGGATCTTGGAATCCTAGTGGACAACCATTTAAATATGAGCCAGCAGTGTGCAGCAGCTGCCCAAAAAGCCAACACAGTACTAGGCTGCATAAACAGAGGGATAGAATCTAGATCACGTGAAGTGTTAATACCACTTTATAATGCCTTGGTAAGGCCACACTTGGAATACGGCATTCAGTTTTGGTCACCACCATGTAGAAAAGACGTGGAGACTCTGGAAAGAGTGCAGAGAAGAGCAACAAAGATGATTAGGGGACTGGAGGCTAAAACATATGAAGAACGGCTGCAGGAGCTGGGTATGTCTAGTTTGATGAAGAGAAGGACTAGGGGAGACATGATAGCAGTGTTCCGATATCTCAGAGGGTGCCACAAAGAAGAGGGAGTCAAACTATTCTCCAAAGCACCTGAGGGCAGGACAAGAAGCAATGGGTGGAAACTAATCAAGGAGAGAAGCAACTTAGAACTGAGGAGAAATTTGCTGACAGTTAGAACAATTAACCAGTGGAACAGAAATTGCCTCCAGAAGTTGTGAATGCCCCAACCCTGGAAGTTTTTAAGATGTTGGATAGGCATTTGTTTGAAATGTTATAGGACTTCCTGCCTAGGCAGGTAGTTGGACTAGATGACCTCCAAGGTCCCTTCCAACTCTGCTATTGTATTGTATTGTATTGAATCATCCTTCTTCCTTCTTCACACAGTCAGTCACAGCACACGAGCAGATAGCAAACAGTAGAGATATCAGCAAAAAAAGACGATCCAACAGAGAAAACAATCCGGCAGAGGGAGCATGCTTTCTGCTGACTTCCTCTTTATAGTGGAGATAATTACAGTCTCCAATTACAGTTTCTACTTGCATTCCAACATCCTTAAAGCCACGATGACCATTTGTCATCATGGTATTATATATTGCCTACCCAACTCTAGGCGTCTACTCCTAACAAGACCGAAATCTCCCCTCCCCCATGAAAGTTGGAGGGTCCTCTGTGGACCTCCTGCTGCTGGGGAGGAAGGGAATTAAAGGTCTTGGCCCCCAAAAAAGCAGATGGATCCTAAGAAGATCCTAGTGGAAGCAGCTCCACATCCTTGTCTGTTTCCAGCCCAGAATAATGAGGGATCAATTGCAGATCCACCTGGGGTGACTAGATCCCTTTCTTTCACCCCCTTTTTTTGAGGGATGGGTGGGGCCCAAATGCCAGGAGTTTCTTCTCATCCTGCAGTTGGAAGGGGGGGCCAGGAGGCCTAAATGGCATGGGGTGGGGGCTCTTGGGGGTGGGGGCTCTTGGAGGTGGGGGTGGGGGCAACACGGCCACTTCCAGGATGCTTCCAATCTTGAGGGAAAGGACAAACAAAACACCCATTTGGGGCCCTTCCAGAGTCCTGGTGGCCTTTAAAATTTTAATATAATTTGTATTCAAACTTTTCAACCAGAAGATAAAAACTAATAGAAAGTCAAGGAGACAAAAGATAGAAATCAAAGATTATTTTTTAAATGAAAGAAAAGAAACAAGTTGAAGAAAATTAGCAAAGAAAAAAGAAGAAGTGGCTTTTGGTATTCTCGCAGCAGTTATAAACCTAAATATATTTTAGCCCCTCTAAAGCCTTTCTGAACCTTTTGGCCCTGCAGAAAACCTGGAATTATTTTTCAGGCCTCAGGCTTAAAGATCGACCAGAATTGTTTCAAGTGTAGACCTGCAGAGATGCATTAACAATAATATAACTAATAGTAAAAAATGAAACTTGTTCTTCAGTCTGCTCTCTGCACAAATATTCAATTCTTTCGCCAAATATGAGATGAGGTAACACACAGATATCATCTTCAATATAAATAAGATGATTTCTGTCTTAGCTTTTGATGCTTGTAAAACAAGATAAAGTTTGTTTTCAGGTGCCAGAAATTGAAAACTGCAGCCAAATATTCAGTGCCTTCCTGTGAATGGCAGGAGATTCTTCTTGGGCAGAAATCCAGAACTTATTTTTCCCACGGGGAGATCAGGGAATCTCCTCTTGAGGGCAGGATCAGACTGCAGCTCTAAAGGATCTCCCTCTTCCTCCAAAGGGAAGTTCTCTGGCTGAGCAGAAGATGCAGAGAAAGGATCCCCTCCCCTGTCATTCCTGGGTGTGGAGAGGGAGGGAAACACTTTGGGTGTCCAGAATCAGACTGGGCCACGCTGCTGTTGCTAAAGAAAATATTCCTATATATAACTCGTGGAAGAGGTGGTATAGCTGGGTACGGGAACGACCGAATAATAACAACTGAAGCAATAATATATGTTTAAATCAGATATTGGTAAATAATATTAATCAGAAATTAAAGGACGAATAAGAATTGATGAAGTAGGTACGTTGACTAGAAGGGCTGTATATAGTATAAATGTTGGTGTTAAATATTAGGCCTATTATAGGACGGTAATGTTAAGTTTGGTTATTTAAATGTTAGGCTTTCTCGCGCTGTGACGGCAATATGTTTAAAATTATGTTTGTATGATTTTATTTTTATAAGAATAAATAATAATAATTAAAAAGAAGAATTTAAAAGAAAATATTCCTTTGAGGCTTCATCTCCACATTGCACTAAATCATGGTTTGTTTCTGGTCAGCCCAAAGAAGGAGCCGGCCCTTGTGATTTGGTGATATTGGGGAACATAGACCAAGATTGATGGTCACGGGGATCACTGCAAGCTTTTTTCCAGATCGACCAGATCCTCTTTGAGGCCACAAGATCCTCATTCCCTCTTTGAGGCTGTAGGTTCAGGCAACTGTTCCCCCTCTGGGATCCCTTCCTTTCCCCCCAAGAGTCTCCCCTGCGGAGGAACGGCAGAAGGAAGGATGGAAGGGTCTCCGTCCTTCAGTTTCTTCTGAGACTCTTCCTTTTCTCGGTCTCCCTTGGGATCCTCTGATGGCTTTTCCAGATTCCCTTTTCCCTTGGGGGCTTCAGGGGCTCCATACTGGGGGGTAAATGCAGGGATGCTGGTTGAGGGAGGGGAGAAGGGTGGTTATGGATGGGGGCTTTCTTTTCTTTGAATGCTTAAGAGGAAATGGGGGTGTCAGTGCCTGTGTCAAAGCCCCTGCATGGCGGAGGGCAGCTCTGTCTATCTTGAGGACTCCCCAAACCATCCTCCTGTCTTTTAGGCCTTCACACATGGCAGAAGATGTATGGCTGTGAGCTCCGGGGAGACGGGAGCAAAGAAGGGTTTCTCCGGTAGGGCTATGATGGGAGGACCTTCAACAAGGAGACCCTCGCCCGGGGGGCTCCCGACTCCCAAGCTCAGATCATCCAGAGGAAATCAGATGATCCTTCACAATTGAGTTTGGTACATAATCCCTACCCGAAGAAAATCTGCATTGAGTGGCTGGAGGAGTACCTGTCCTATGGGAAGGAGACGCTGCTGAGGACAGGTGAGCATCTGGATCCAGACTTTCCTCCTTTATGGCTGGATCTCTTGTAGACATTCAGCCCCTTTGGGTCCCTTGTCTAGAGCCTGTTTGCCCTGGTGGGAATCCTCCTCTTCCCCTTCCAACCCCTCTTGCAGGACACGGGAAGCCCCGTTTGGTTCCCAATGTCTGGCAGCCGTTCAATGGACCAGGAAATGCAGCCTCTGCCTGGTGGGTCCCTGTGTGGATCAGGCAGGGGAATCACGTGGGGGATGTCCTGTTCACAGCCCATGGAGAGGCAACCACTTGGGGTTCTTCAGTGAAACCCCCATTAGCCAAACTATAGTCAAGTGTGAGGGGCTCCCTTAATTTCTCCCCATTAACTCTTCTCCCCCCCTCAACATCCCACAGGGGTCTCCCAGCCTCCCCTGCACCTGATAGTGCACCTCTCACCCCCAACACTGGGGGACTCTGTTGTGGCCCAGCCGGCTTTGGATGAGCTGCTGATGGACTCCTCTAGTGAGGAGTCCTATGAGTCTGCTCTGGAGGAGGAGGGCGATCTTGAGGAAGCAGAGAGCCTGGCTGGTCATCAGGAGGCACCTGGGTCTTGGAGTAGTGGGGAGGATCAGGGCCAGTTTGTCTCTGATGCTAGATTGCACAGGGCTGAGAAGAGGAGGCTTCAATTACGCCAGAAGCGAGCTTGGAGGCCCTGAATTGGTCTCAGCTGCTTAATGACTGGCCCCTCCCAAGAGGGTTTAAAAGGGAGTCTGTGCTGAAGAGGTTTTTGCAGGGAACAACATTGGATTTCAGTGTCGTGTAAAGTCATGTTAGGAAGCTTTGTATCTGTTAAGAGTCATTAAGGCAAGCACCCAAGAGAGTTAGTGGCAAGCAGCCAATCTTGTATTAGTCGGAGAAAGGGGGGCCAGAACAGACTCCATGTCTGCCATTAATCCTTAACCAGAGATCCGAGATCATAGTGACCGCAACAGCTTTCCAAAATGTTCAGAACACCGCTGTTTTTAGAAATGGAACGTTCCGGTTGCAAATAGGATTTATAAAATGTGTTAATTTGATCGACAAATGAAAATTGTAATTGTACAAAGTACATTGTAACAACATATCCCACCTATTATTTTTCATAGATGAAGAAAATGGCATGAGCGGTCATGATGACCTCATGTCTGTAATAGTGTAGCCGAAATAGTACGTCTGTGGTTGGGGGTTAATAATACATTATCGGTGGCCCCACATGGGCAAAAAAAAGGCCAAGGTTGAAGGGATCTTTTCTTCCCAAAGTTTCTGTGCATCTTTCTCTTAAACCTCAAACTGATCTCCACAATTCTGACTTTTGAGCCTTTCCTCTTCCCCACCCTATAGGGGTGTCCACATTATAAACTTTTCCAGTGATTTGTTTTTATGTTCCCATCTAGACCACCCTTTCCCCTGCTCCCCCCTTTCCCCCACCCACCCCAGGTCTGCTTCCCCTCTGAGCTCCTTGATACCTCCAGGATCAGCTGGATGAGCTTATGCCCCATGGATGAATCTCTCTCCCCACAATTGTCAGCAGCCCTGCCTTGCCTTGCTATACTACTTTTCTCTTCCCTTGGCATCACATCTCTCTGCCCCCTTTTGAAAGGCAGAATCTGTCACAGTTTGTTGCATAAATTCAAATCCAGAAAGCACACACAAATAACTGATGCAGCTGGATTCATTAACTCCTTTATATACCTAAGAATAGATGAATAAATGTACAATGCCAACAGGTGGTTCTCCCAAATAAACACGAGGCAGGAGAGTTACAGGCAAACACAAGCAGTTAGTTTCATATCAGCAGACAAGCCCAGACAGATTGCTTAAGTTTACTGTTTCAATTCTCTGCACAGACTCAGATCTGTTTAAGTTCCCATTGGCTGAATTAGTTGGTATACCTATTCATTGGCTGACTTTGTTCCCATGTCTCTCCCAGTCATGAATATTTTAACAGAATCTCTTCCAAATTTACTAGTGCAAATTCCAGAGGCCCTGATTCCATTTTTTCTTTTCTCCTCCTCTTGAAATTGTGGTTGTATCGCCTGCCTGGAGCAGCCTTAGAATTCAGGGGAAGAAAAGGGGACCCAAAGGAAAATAGACTGTTGTTGTTATTTTGAAAGGGACCTTAAAAGACCATCTCCACTATCCCTCCCCTGAAGGGAGCACTCAAAGTTCAAAGCAGTCAGAGAGGAATTTCTTTGGAGCCTCAATTTGCTTCTGGAGGTTTTTCAGGCTGAACCCCTGGGAAGGACTCAAAATCAGGAGTCCTTGTGGTTGAACATTTTCCAGTTTAGAAGCATTTCCTGAAACTCCTGGAGAGGCTGCAGGTGTGGAGTCGGCAGTGGTGGGAGATTTTCCTGCCCCTCCAAGTTTCCCATCCATCTTCCAGGCTCTGGAGGGGCTCAGAGTTAATTCTGGGGTTGCTGTTTCTGCAGAGCCTCCAGTGGTGACGGTGAGCAGAAGGACGGAGGTGGAGGATGGGATGGAGACGCACGTCTGCCGCGTGGATGGCTTCTACCCCAGGGACATCGATGCCTCCTGGAGGAGGGATGGTGAGGTCTGGCTGGAGGATACCTTCCACGGGTCTGTGGCCCCCAACGCGGATGGGACCTACCACTACTGGCTCAGCGTCCGGATCGACCCCAAAGAGAGGGGCCGCTATCGGTGCCACGTGGAGCACAACAGCCTGCAGGAACCTCTGGATGTGGCCCTGAAGGGTGAGAGGCTGCAGGGAGGGAAAGTCTGGGCTCTTTGGCAGGCTGGAGGGTGGTGGGAGAGAAATTGGACGCCAGCTGTGTCCAGATGAGACCCCAACTTTAATCCGTTCATTTTTCCATTGTAGAAGTTGGTGAAGCTGCAGGGACCAATCCATAGAATTGGCTTCAGATGATGTAAAGGAAGCAACAGAACCCCATCACAAGAGTTGGCCGATCCTGACGAAATGCCCTTAGATC
Organism: Rhabdophis nuchalis; assembly: GCA_039707465.1. Taxonomy (NCBI): domain Eukaryota; kingdom Metazoa; phylum Chordata; class Lepidosauria; order Squamata; family Natricidae; genus Rhabdophis; species Rhabdophis nuchalis. The sequence goes on along the minus strand of CM077646.1, from coordinate 16,771,173 downwards.
CTTTCTTAGCCTCTGCTCCTTCTCCTGTTTCCTGCCTCCAGCAGAGGAGTTATGCTGAGCACAGATATTCTCTGGTTTAATTTTAGATTTGTTACAGAAATCAGGAGGTATCTGGTAGCCCCTGTTTTGAGTACCAGATTTTATGAAGATTTGTGAACTGCAGCTTCATGAAATGGATAAATTGGCTGGACTGATGCATCAACAGTTAGACAAGGGGCTGCTGGTCTCATTTTTACCCCCCCCCCCCCATCAGCAACTAGCACAACTCCCTCCCTTTAAAGTGTGATATTCTTTACTTGGGAAACAAAAATGAAAGATGCAACTCTTGAGCAGAGGATACTTGAGCTTGCTAAAAATATTTTGTAATAGTGGTTGATAGAAGGCATCTATATGCACACACATTATATCCACACATATATGCATTATATCCATACATCCATTTTTATTTTTTTATTTTATTAAATTTATACCCCGACCTTCTTCTTGTTAGGACCCAGGGTGGCGCACAGGCATTATTAAAACCACAAAATACAATAAATATCAATTAAAATATATTAAATTAGTTAACCCGTGCTAAAACCCATGTTAAAAACCTTCCCAAATTATAATTTATTTTTTAAAAGTCAGAAACGGGGGGCTATTCTATCACGCAAACATTTTCACGCAAACATTTTCACGCAAACATTTTCACGCAAACATACCCACTTACTACACATAGCAGCATATGTATACATACATACATATTCACATATATAGACTGAGAGCATATGCACCAAAAATAAATTCCTTGTGTGACCAATCACACTAAAGCATTGTATTGCATTGTATTCTTTTATATGTGTGTGTTTGTGTGTTGCATTTGTGCTGATAAATAAATAAAGGGAGACTAGTATAGATCTATTTCAAGCTATTTAGCTCTCATCAGCTAGCCATACCCTTACTGGGATTTGAACCGGGGCTGTTTTTACATATTAGGCAGTTCTGGGCTGCATGAACAGAGGGATAGAATCAAGATCACGGGAAGTGTTAATACCACTTTATAATGCCTTGGAAAGGCCACACTTGGAATACGGCATTCAGTTTTGGTTGCCACGATGTAGAAAAGATGTGGAGACTCTAGAAAGAGTGCACAGTGCTATTTTTCATTGTATAAGTTGTATAATGGATGGTGTGCATTGTGTGTAATAGAATCTTCAACCTTATTTGAAACTGCATTCTGAGATTTCTGCCATTAATATATTTTAATTACATACAATTACAAATTGCCCAGTTATTGCATACTTTTTTAAAAAAATGCACTTATGCAGTATTAGCAATAGGGGAGAAGTGTGGCCTCCTCCATACTTGCGGAGTGTGGATATGATGGGAGGATCTTCATCACCTTCGACAAAGAGATCCTCACCTGGGTGGCTTCTGACCCTCTGGCCCAGATCACCCAGAGGAAATGGAATGTTAATCCTGAATTGGATCAGGGAAGGAAGTCCTACCTGGAGGAGGTATGCGTTGAGTGGCTGGAGAAGTGCCGCTCCTATGGGAAGGAGTCACTACTGAGGACAGGTGAGCATCTGGATCCAGGCTGGACTTTCCTCCTTTATGGTTGGATTTTTTGGATGCATTTCGCCCAGTGGTGAAATTCAATTTTTTTTTACTACCAGTTCTGTGGGCGTGGGTTGGTGGGCGTGGCGGGAAGGATACTGCAAAATCTCCATTCCCTCCCCACTCCAGGCAGGGGTCGGTTCCTGCCACCATTACTACTGGTTTGGTGCCCAAAACTTTTTGTGTGCGTGTGCTCGATTCGGAACCCCCTAGGAACTAGGACCATCCAGTGTAATTTGTAAATAAGGGCAGGGGGCAATAGAATTAGAGTAGTGGGCGATATTATCAGGGGGAGAAATAATGTAGTCACTTTAGATCAGGGGGTGTCAAACTCAAGCTCTGGGGGGCCAGATCCAGCCCGTGGGGTGCATAGAACTGGCCCGTGGGCCACCCTGGAAACAGCGAAGGACCGGCCTTCAGTGCCTCTGCCCTATTTTCACTGGCAGAGGGTTGCAGGAGGCCATTACAGCTGAAAATGGAGCTCAGGGAGTCTGTTTTCACTGGCAGAGAGCTCAGGCTTTGACATGAGTGATGTCAAGCTGCCCTCCCCACCCTCCAAGGAGATGAAACACAACCCTGCTGCGTCCCTCAATGGAATCGGGTTAGACACTTCGGATTGCTTGTGACAGCATGACTACTAAGCCTATGAGGAAAAGGTGGGAAGTAAATTTAAAACATCAATAGAGAATATAAGGCGAACATATTGATGATTTAGGGCTGTGATGGCGAACCTATGGCACGCGTGGCCAAAGTGGCATGCGAAACCATGTTGCTCAGCATGCACGGCCTTCCCTGTTTGTCTTCCTGCTTTCTGGCGCCCATGAACAAGCGATGATCAGCTGTCCTTTGTGTGCACACCAGTGCTGAAAACCGCTTTACGCATGCACGCTAGCCAGCTGATTGTTGGGTGCAAAATGTGCACCAGAACCCGGAAGTTCGGCTTTTACGGAGCACGATTCCTTCGTGTACAGGGCAGTGTTGAAAAACGTCCTGCATATGTGCGCCAGCCAGCTGATTGTTGGGCACGCATGCACACTAGAACCCAGAAGCTTAGATTTTCTGGAGTGTGGCCCTGATGAGCGTGCATGCGCGCAATTATTTCTGTGCAACCTTTTCAGCACTCACTGACGAAAAGGTTCACCCTCACTGATTTAGGAGGTGTCCACTGTACCTGTGTGTCTGGTGGGGCATCCTCTTTGCAAAGTAGTAAATAAAATTGCCATTGTTTTCTCTTGGGAGTTTTGGCTGGTGTTTGTTTATTTCCAAGCTAGACAACCGAATCCCACATTGCTGACAAGTTTTGCAGTCTCTATTCAGTCTTACATCAAGGACTATGTGCAGGAATGGTTTGGGATGCAAGCACAGCTTTTAACACAGGATAGTTTCAGATAAAGGAGAAACGGTAAGATGGAAACACTATTTTGGATGAGATAAGAAAAAGGAAGAGTTTAAGAAAGTTTCCAAAGAAGACAACTATTGCCCTCCAAATTAAGCTCCCACGGAGGCAATTATCTATTAAAATTAATATATAATTAAATTGTTCATTAACAAAGTGTTATCAATAAGTAAAATGGAAATCAAGGTGAATTGTGCAAAAAAAAAGAAATCTGGAGTTTGCAAACACTGGGAAAATGGTATATAAGTTGGGCAAAGAAAAAGAAAAAAAACGCCATCAAAAGGAGAACAGAAGTCCTATTGTCATTGCCTAGCAACAGAGTAAATATTCTGATGAGTGACAGTTGGCTGCTGCCTATATAAGATTGGGCTGCCTTAGTTTCTCTTTGCTGGAAACCACATTTATATGAGATGGATGTGAATTTCACTCTTAAATCTCTGCCCTTTGGACCTGCTGACAACCTTGAACTGGACCTTGGACTAAGTTTAGATGAATCTTGGAAGTTCCTCTTCGAAAAACATACTTTGCAGATAAGATTTTGCTTTGGTTGACATTCCTGGGGACATTTGTGTTACTTGATAACGAAACCTGATATTGGGGCTAAAATTAAATACAGGCAGGGCTTTGCCTGGGATTGTAGGGTTCATTACTGTCGTTTTAAAAAGGGATATTTGCACATTTAACATGGCAGGCTGGCTCTCTCTTTTTAACATTCAGGAATCGTGTTTTTCTCTCCTTAGCCAAGGCCGTTTCTTTTGATTTGGGAGAACTTGCTTTTTCAGCAATTGCACAGCAGAGAATTGTCTTCTAGAAACCCTTAGATACACTTGCAAGTATTAAGCAAGACAGAAATTTATCTGGAAAAGGGAATAATACAGACCAGTGATGGCGAACCTTTTTGGCACTGAGTGCCCAAACTGGAACACACATGCATGTGTGCCCCAGCTCTGGAAACTCAAAGACCAACTGGACAGCACACACATGCCTGTTTTTGGGGACATTTTGGGGACATTTTCAGGCTGTTTTGGGACATCTTCAGGTCATTTATGGGGCCTATGAAGACCATGCATGTTGGAAACCAGAAGAGCAGCTGGCCCACAGAGGGCTCTGCTTGCCACCCCTGGCACACTTGCCATAGGTTCGCCATCACAGATATGTCTATACATTTCGCTGCTTGTGGAATGTCATCTGGAATCGTTTTCTGTTATACAAGGTTTGCATTTAATGTATCTGTTGTATTGTTGGTTCTCTTGTTTTCTGGCATATCAGATATACCAAAGGTTTGTATTTGTTTCCGTAACCGATAAAAAGATTTCAGTCCCTTTCATGGGTTCTTTTGGACTGGAGCAGTGGTGGGTTTCAAATTTTTTAGAAACTACTCTGTAGGTGTGGCCTATTTTGAATTTGAATGAATGAATGAATTTAATACTTATAAACCGCTCCCTCTTCCCATGGGGACTCGGGGCGGTGCACAGGTAGAATAAAAACAGTAAAAAATATACAAACAGTTCTAAAACCAAATTAAACTTAACCTGTGCTAAAATTCCCATAAAACTAACTATACTAAAAGCTACCCAATAAAAACCCCAAGACAGGGAAACTATCCCAGGCCGGCCAGACAGAAAAAGTGAGTTTTTAATTTAAGACGGAAGGAGCGGAGGTCCGTGGTCATCCTAATATCGGGGAGAAGGTCGTTCCAGAGGGCCGGACCCGCCACAGAGAGAGCCCTTCCCCTGGGTGTCGCCCGCTGACAAAGTCTAGTGGACGGCACCCGGAGAAGTCCCTCTCTGTGGGAGCGAATCGGCCGTGAGGATGTATGAGGCAGGATCCGATCACGCAGATAGCTAGGTCCCGAGCCATGGAGCGCTTTAAAGATGATAATTAACACCTTGAAGCGCACCCGGAAGACGACAGGCAGCCAGTGCAGCTCGCGCAAGAGCGGTGTTACGTGGGTAGACCTTGCGGTCCCCATAATTGCTCGCGCGGCTGCATTCTGGACTAGCTGAAGTCTCCGGGTGCACCTCAAGGGAAGCCCCATGTAGAGGGAGTTACAATAGTCCAGTCGGGATGTCACGAGCGCATGAGTGACTGTGCGAAGGGCGTCCCGATCCAATAGGGGGCGCAATTGGCGAACCAGGCGGACCTGGTAAAACGCCCTCCTGGCCACGGCTGTCACTTGATCTTCCATGGACAGCCGGGCATCCAGGAGGACACCCAAATTGCACGCCCCATCCACAGGGGCAAGATGTTCGCCCCCTATGGCCAGCGATGGAGTAAGCTGGTTGAATCGGGCAGCCGGAAACCACAGCCACTCGGTCTTGGTCGGGTTGAGCCTGAGTCCGTTACTTCCCATCCAGATCCGTACGGCTTCCAGGCACTGGCACATCACCGCTACGGCATCGTTGGGGTGGTTTGGGGTAGATATATACAACTGAGTGTCATCAGCGTATAGATGGTAATCTACCCCAAAACCACGGATGATCTCACCCAGCGGCTTCATGTATGTGTTAAACAGGAGGGGCGAGAGGACCGACCCCTGAGGCACCCCACATGTGAGGGGTCTCGCGGTCGACCTCTGCCCCCCTGCCAACACAAATTGCGATCGGCCAGAGAGGTAGGAGGAGAACTACCGTAAAACGGTGCCTCCCACCCCCAACCCCCCCAGCCGATGCAATAGGATACCATGGTCGATGGTATCGAAAGCCGCCGAGAGGTCTAATAGGACCAGGATGGAGGAACAACCCCCATCTCTGGCCCTCCAGAGATCATCAACCAACGCGACCAATGCCGTCTCGGTGCTATGCCCGGGCCGAAAGCCGGACTGGCGCGGATCTAGATAATCAACTTCCTCCAGGTGACGGGGAAACTGTTGTGCCACCACACTCTCAACAACCTTCGCCAAAAAGGGAAGGTTGGAGACTGGACAGTAGTTGTTTAAAAGAGCTGGATCCAAAGAGGGCTTCTTAAGGAGGGGCCTCACCATCGCTTCTTTTAGGGAAGCAGGCAAGGAACCCTCGCTTAAGGATGCGTTGACAACCTCTTGGAGCCAGCCTCGTGTCACCTCCCAGGATGCCAGTACAAGCCAGGAGGGACACGGGTCCAATAAACATGTGGTGGCTCGCAGTCGCCCACGTAACCTGTCCATATCCTCGGAAGTAACGGAGTCAAACTCCTCCCAAACAAGATCTGTCTCGTGGCATCCCACTGGGCCATGAATGGGGGCTAGCTCGTTCTGTATCTGAGCAATTTTCTCCTGCAGAAAAATCACAAATTCCTCTGCTCTACCCTGTAACGGGGCTTCCCGCACCCTCTGTTGAAGGAGGGAGCGGGTCACCCTAAACAGGGCGGCAGGGCGGTTGTCTGCGGATGCTATGAGAGTAGCACAATGATGACGTTTGGCCACTCTCAGCGCCACAATGTAAGTCCGTAAATGGGCTCTTACCTGTGTCCGGTCAGATTTTGTGGGCGTGGCTTGGCAGTCATGTGACAGGGTGTGAGTGGCCACCTTTTAAACTGTGGTGAAACTCATTTAACAACGCTCTTGCTTAGCAACCAAAATTTTGGACTCAATTGTGATGATAAATTCATTCTTTCTCTTTCTTTCTTTCTTTCTTTCTTTCTTTCTTTCTTTCTTTCTTTCTTTCTTTCTTTCTTTCTTTCTTTCTTTCTTTCTTTCTTTCTTTCTTTCTTTCTTCCTTCCTTCCTTCCTTCCTTCCTTCCTTCCTTCCTTCCTTCCTTCTTTCCTTTCCTTTCTTTTCCTTCCCTTCCCGTTGGGTCACTGGCAGTGGCGGGCCAGATTTACTTCCAGGTACGCCGGTGGAACCCCCTCTCACCGGTTCTCTAAATTTTATCAACCAGCTCTCACGAGTAGGTGCGAGCCTGCAGAAACCCACCACTGGACTGGAGGTGCATAAGAAATAGTGTAAGGCAGTGATGGTGACCCTATGGCACGCATGCCACAGGTGGCACATGGAGCCATTCAGCAGGGCACGCGAGGCGTTGCCTTGTCAGCTGGCCAGCGTCCATGTACACACTGGCCAGCTGATTCAGCCATTTTTAAAGCCATTTTTCGCCCTCCCCAGGCTTTATAGGAGCCTGGGGAGGGAGAAAACAGCCCCCCGGAGGCTTTAGGGAAGCTCCTGAAGCGTCCGGAGGGCCTCCAGGGGGGCTGTTTTCGCCCTCCCCAGGCTCCTATAAAGCCTCTGGAGCCTGGGGAGGGCGAAAAAAACATGTAAAAAATGGGGGGGCACCTATCATGCATGCATGCACACTGGGGGTGTGGTGCATTGCATTATGGGTGCAGCACGCCAGTGCATGATCCCCTTGCGCTCCCCCCACGCAAGCCTAAAAAGGTTCGCCATCCCTGGTGTAGGGTTTCCTGCCTAAGCAGGGGGGTGGATTAGAAGACCTGCAGCAGCTGCCAAAAAAGCCAACACAGTTCTAGGCTACATCAACAGAGGGATAGAATCTAGATCACGTGAAGTATAATGCCTTGGTAAGGCCACACCTGGAATACTGCATTCAGTTTTGGTCGCCACGATGTAGAAAAGACGTGGAGACTCTGGAAAGAGTGCAGAGAAGAGCAACCAAGATGATTAGGGGACTGGAGGCTAAAACATATGAAGAACAGTTGCAGGAGCTGGGTAGGTCTAGTTTGATGAAGAGAAGGACCAGGGGAGACATGATAGCAGTGGTCCGATATCTCAGAGGGTGCCACAAAGAAGAGGGAGTCAAACTATTCTCCAAGGCACCTGAGGGCAGGACAAGAAGCAATGGGTGGAAACTAATCAAGGAGAGAAGCAACTTAGAACTAAGGAGAAATTTCCTGACAGTTAGAACAATTAACCTCTGGAACAGCTTGCCTCCAGAAGTTGTGAATGCCCCATCCCTGGAAGTCTTTAAAAAGATGTTAGATAGCCATTTGTCTGAAATGGTGTAAGGTTCCTGCCCACGCAGGGGGTTGGACTAGAAGACCTACAAGGTCCCTTCCAACTCTGCTATTGTATTGTATTGTATTTTATTGTATTGTACCTCCAAGGTCCCTTCCAACCCACACTCCTATACTGCTACTGGCTACAAAAGCTTTTCCACAGCTGCTCCCATCTGCATTCCTCCTTGTGAGTATAGTTAGAGAAAAACATCCCTTTCTAACTGCTTTACTTCCACACAAAAATACACAGATTCATTCCTCACACCCTCCGTTGTTTCACAGCACAACTAATAATAATAATAATAATTTTAATTTATAACCTGCTTTCTCTCCCCGAAGGGACTCGAGGCGGGGCAAGGTGCTGAGGATTTAATAGCTGCCAGCTGATGAAAGGTTGCAAACTGTAAGCTGATGCAATGAGGCTCATTCGTTGCATCTATTGTATAACCCTTTTAAGACTCTGATGGGAGGTTCCCACAACTCTCTCTCTCTCTATAGGTTGTCATTAGAGGGCATTTGGCTCTCTCTCAGCGTGTATTCTTTTTCTCTCCTTGTGTCTGCAGTGAATGGTAAGGGATTTTATCTCCTGTAGGTGTTTTCCTGTATGTATTTGTAGATAAACCACTGTTAATTGTCTGAAGCTCTGTGCGCTGTGCTTTTACCCCTGGGTTTATCTCATAATAATAGTCGCGCTGCCAAGACTCTGACAACAGCTGTTATTGGCAACTAACCGTACCCGCCACGTGTTGCTGTGGCTAAGTTTGGATAAATGAAAAAGTTTCCCCTCGTAGACCCTCTCAGCACCGGCTTTGGGAGCATTGTGAGGCGGAGGGCGACAGGGGAGTGAGCAAGTGAGGAGAACGCAGCAGAGCTGCAGTTGTACATTTGTGTAGCGTGCACCTGGCACCGGTGTGCCAGCCACACAATTTGTACGTATCATTGGTGCTGCACTTGTAAGGAACCTTGTGTGAAACTTTCGTGGCGATTGGTGCAGTGGTTTTTGAGATGAGCGGTTTTGAATAAATTCATCGTTAACTTTTTATTTATATATAGAAGATGTTGCTTTGCTGTCCACGGGGAGAGGCCTTGAAGTGACAGGACGAAAACAGCACAGGTCTTGGCAACTTTCTGGGCAGACGGCTGTCTCCCTCTCTGCCCTTAATGAAGGTTTTTTGCTTGGCCTGAGTTCCTTGATGTTTCCTATTTTCAGGTGGCCGAAGAAGCCCCTTTGCCAAAGGAAAAGCCTCTCTCTCCAATTCAGGGCCCAAGTTCTTATCAGTTCTGGGGCAAAGTTGGAGTGCCTGACTTTGAAGGCCACAGCAGGGCCTGCCTGAAGAATCTCTCTTTAAGGGACGGTGCAGAGTTACAGATGGGCTGCCTGCAGTCCTTAAAATGGAGGAAGGCTCCCTGCAGTGCTCTTAAAATAGCAGGTGGCTGACTGGCAATGGCAGCTGGCTCAACATGGCAGGTGGCTCTTCCCCATCACTTGAAGTTGCAAAGGGCTGTGGAAAGTTATCACCCATCCCTCTCCCAGAAAAATGATACGTCCTAGGAAATATTGAAAAGGCAGAATATTATATTTCCCTAGATGTGAAAAGGGAGAAACATGTTTTGTTTCCTGCAGCCTCCTGCCCCCACCCTCTTTGTCAATGGGCCATTAAAGCCTGAGCTAGTACAATACAATAATACAATAGCAGAGTTGGAAGGGACCTTGTAGGTCTTCTAGTCCAACCCCCTGCGTGGGCAGGAACCTTATACCATTTCAGACAAATGGCTATCTAACATCTTCTTAAAGACTTCCAGGGTTGGGGCATTCACAACTTCTGAAGGCAAGCTGTTCCAGAGGTTAATTGTTCTAACTGTCAGGAAATTTCTCCTCAGTTCTAGCTTGCTTCTCTCCTTGATCAGTTTCCACCCATTGCTTCTTGTCCTGCCCCCAGGTGCTTTGGAGAATAGTTTGACTCCCTCTTCTTTGTGGCACCCTCTGAGATATTGGAACACTGCTATCATGTCTCCCCTGGTCCTTCTCTTCATCAAACTAGACATACCCAGCTCCTGCAACCGTTCTTCATATGTTTTAGCCTCCAGTTCCCTAATCATCTTTGTTGCTCTTCTCTGCACTCTTTCCAGAGTCTTCACATTTACATAATATGTAAAGTCCCTTTACATAATAAAGAGTTCTCCCCTTCAGCTCCAGAGTCATGGGATCAAGGTAGGACTGCCTTACCAAACCTGGACTCAGCCCATGGGAGCCTGGCAACCAATCAGAGTACAGTTCTTACACAGGAACAAGAAACAGATGGGGGGGGGGGGCAACAGTTGATAAAAAGCCGTGCAAGCCCCTTGCTCAGCTCTTCTCTTCCTGTCCACCAACATTGAAGCATGTAAGCACCTTTTCTGTTCAGGACTCCAGCCATGTGGTCCTGTCCACCATTAAACCATCTTTCCAAGCAGCCTCCATGTCTCCAGTGTCTTCTTCCCCACTTGGAGCCGAACCCAGAAGGACATTCCTTTTAACAGTGCCATCCCTCAATCCCTTCAGGGATGTCGCAAAGTCGTGCATGCATTGGCAGCTATTGCCAGCTGTTTGGGAAAGCCTTGTGCAGCTTCAGCAGCTCTTTGGCTGGAAGAAGGAGGAGGCCGCCCAGCATGTTGAGTCCTGTTCCCATTGTTCTCTATTTCCCGTGCCTCCAAAGTGAAAACTCAGGAAAAGTGTCATCTTCAAAATCAACCAGATCCCCCATTAATCGGTGGGGGATCTTGGGAAGGTAGAAGTAAAGGTGGCAGCAATTCGTGCCTTCTTAGCTCAAAAGATCCGTGCGGAGTGGGAGATAATATTCGCTTTTTGGCAACAAAAGCAAAGCACCCCCTCCCCCTCGGTTCATTTGGCTCCATTCCAAAATCCGGGCTCAGGAAGCAACCAGGGACGCTCCAGGCCCACAAAGGCTCCATACACACAGTGGATTTATTCGGGTCAGTCAATGCATCTGGGAGGTGCCTTCGCACAACCTTCTCACACCGGGTTTCTTGAGACCTCAGTAAATTTTCCCTCCAGGGGCTTGTGTGTATTTTGTGGGAATCCCAGAATTGCAGGAGACACTTGCGCAGTCAGTTGGCGGGAGTAACTATGACTCTCTTAAGAAGAGCGTAGTTGCACCGTTCAGACGCCTCCTCGTGGCGACCGCTGGATAAGGTAGCAATACCGAACTAAGAGCTGAACCACCTCTCTACCCGACTTATGCTTTTGTAGAGAGATTGCTTCAGGAATGGTGCACCTATTTTTCAGTCCGAGCCCTCCTGAGCCTCCGGACTCCCGTAGCACGGACGGGAAAGCCAGTAACGCAGGCAAACTTCCCAGGGACTTGTGTGTATTGTGTGGGAAACCCAGGATTGCAGGAGACACTTGCACAGTCAGTTAAAACAGACAAAGGTTAGGCCTGCTGTGAACTCAGAGAGAGAAAAGAGAGGAATTGAAGGGGAGGCTCATCCTGCAGACGGACAGTTTCCAGGGACCCACCAGGAATCGGAAGGTCCCCCTAATGGCCTCGGCCTTCTTCAGGGGTAGAAAGACAGACGGGTGAAAGGGAGGCAGAAGGTCCCTTGGTTAGCTGGAACCTCCCTTGGGTTCTGCTTTCCCTGCAAGGCTGGCCAAGAAGTCAGGCTGGAAGGAGGGAGGAAACTGTCAGCTCTTTATTTCTGCAGAAATGGAGAATCTCCCCTTTGGGACAGAGGTCCAAATCTAGCCTGCTGTGTAAAACACGGCTCAGATATTCACGCAGAAAGTTTGTGATTTACAAGCAATCTATATGAATTCTTTCACAGGATGAGTGTTCCCATCTGCTCAATTACATTTGTCCTTTTGGGCACAAGATTACATTTGTTGTACTTCATACAAGAGAGAGAAACCTTCCTATCCTATCATAGTCAGGAATCGCCTGTCGCAGGTCTGTAGTTTGTCTGTCTGTCACAGAAAGAAGCTGGCAAAGAGAAAGGGAGCTTAGACGGTCCGGTAGCTAATTTAATCAGTTCCAGCCTCTGCTGGTTTGTTTCTATGTAATTTGATTACTTTCTGGCTGGCTTGATGCTTAAAATAGAATTTGACACCTGATGGGATGGTTTTTCCTCCCCCCCCTAATTGAGAGAAGAAAGTTGCTCTTCTGGTTGAGATCAGCCAATCACCAGCTCCTTCTAGGAGCGCGTCCTTCTCTAGCTGCTCTAGACTTCAGGAGAGAGGAGAGGACCCTGAAGATCACAGCCAGGATGGCTCTGTGCTCGCTGTCCCTTCTGGTGTTGGTGTTGGTGGTCGCTCTGCGGGAGAGCTGCTTCGGTGAGTCCCTTCAAGGGTCATTGGATGTTCTGGCCCCTTTTTCTTCTGGTGGGAATCCGTCCAGGGAATCTCTCTGTCTCCCCCCCAAAAAAAAGTTTAGTTCCCAGAAGAGAATTCTGATTCAGTCGCCTTTCTAGTCCACTCCCCCTCCCTCTCTGGCCACTCTCAGGAGGGACCTCAAAGGGTGGATGGAGCTCTGCTGCTTATCCCTCTCCCCCCCACCCCCGCAGGAGAGGGCCCTCTGGAAACAGGACAAGGGTGGCCCCTCCAGATGTCACTCAAGTCTACCTGGGCGTCCCCAAGCGCAGTTCTTTCCCTCCCCCAAAATGGAGATTGTCAGCGGCATTTGCAGGCGATCAGGTCAGGCCACAAACCTCTTGGTTACTTTCACCCAACCCCCCTCCGCCTGGGTCGTCTTCCCTGCCTTTAGCTGGGATGTGTGGCTATTTGTGGCTTCTGGTGCTGCTTGTTTAGGGAATCGGTTTAGTGTATTGGCCGAAGTGGAGGCTGGTACAATAGAGCAATCAGAATATAGGCTTCCCTGTGAATGCAGCAGGTGAAGAGACTAGAGAGCAAGTCTCCTTTGAATAATCTTCCTAAAGATCTTTCCTTCTTGACTGTCACTTTCTCCTCGATCCTCTGGTTTCTCCTCTCAGGCAGACCTGAGGCTTCCCCATTGCTCAGCCCCACAAGGGAAAGGAACAAGGGCTCTGGATCACGGAGAGTCCGATCCCCCCTCCTTCTCTGATCCCTTTGGATTCTGAAATCTCCCCAGAGCAGGAAGTGGATCCGGGGATCCCTCTCCCCAAAAGCTCTGAGGATCCTCCAGGACTGTGGGGAGGAGCACGAAGGGGGAGGTCCAGGCCTTTGCCTTGGACTGGGAAGGACTGGGAGGCCATACTGGAGGGAATGGGCAGCAGGACTGTCTATTTTTTGGGCTGCCTAAATAAGTCCCTAAGTTAACCTATTTCTCAGAAGTTTTTTAATTTTCCTTTGGTTCTTTTAACCCAATTAGAAGCGGTTGTTTTTCCATTCATTGGGCAGCCCTGGAGTCTCTTCCATGTTTGTATTTTGATAATGGAAACTAAAAGGTGACCATGTGATTTTTGTTGTCCTTGTTAGTAAATTGGCATAGTTCAGGTCTTGTGAATGGAGCCTGTCCTCCAAGGAAGGAAAACTTTGGAAAAACTTTGATGCTCCTCAGTCAGGAGTTTGCATGATGGAAACTGAAATAATTTTCTATGTTTAATGTTTGGTTCACCAGGGGGGCTTTAAAGGTGAGAGGATCCTCCCCACAGACACAGAGGGTGAGTTTAGGGAGAGGACCCCAGCTGAGCCCCCCACCTCCCATCCAACATGGAGGTCTCAGCAGGAACTCCCAATCACCCTCAATGGGGGCAGGGGGTGGGCCCAGGGTGGAGGGGCCCCATGGGTTTCTGGGGTGAGGGGAATTCTGGGAGTTGAAGTCCACACTGAAGTCCTAACCCTTTACATGAAGAGTTGAGCTGAGAGTGAGAAGAGTTGAATAACCCAGATCACCATCCTCCAAAGTTGCCCGAGGGGGATTCTGTCTTTCTTTAGGCTGACAAAGTGCGGGATCAGCATCAAAAGAAGGCAAGTTTCAGAGAAAGTAAAGAAAGTGCTTGAGATTCAGAAGTCCACCAGTCTTAAAAGAGCCAACTTTGCAGACCCCTGCCTTAAAGGATCTCATTGTCAACTGTCAGCCTAGTGCGTCCAAAACAAGTAAACACCCTTGGTAGCTTTGGATCCCCCAAAATAAAACTTGATTGGATACAACATTTTGGTACTGAAGAATCAAAACCAGCTCTGGTTTTCCTGCGCAAATGCTTGCCTAGTTAAACAATAGCTTCCCTTTCTCCCCACCCCTAGGTAATCACATTGTCCAATTATGAAATGGCTTTTTATTATGGGAACAGTCCACCTCCTTCTCAAGCACCTGCAGCCGTGACCTTGATGGTTTCCAGGTTCTCACAGTCAGTGCACAAGTTCTCAGCACAAGTTCTCAGCACTTCCCTCTCTCCAGTTCATTGGCAAGTTGAATAGGATAAGGTTTGAGAGAAGCAAAGCAATTCAATCTTGACACCCTTGGCCTCTGGTGGCACCCGGATTCCCCCTTTACCCCGTCCCCTTCCTCATTTCATAAATTCCCCCCCTCCACCTCAAATTTGCACCTATTAACAATCCATGTTGGCCCTCAATGAAGTGAGACTGTGTTTTTTCCTTCTGTTGGGGGGGACTAGATGGGACTTCCTGTTGAGTTTTGAGCTTCTGAGGATGGAAACCTTCTTTCTTCAGGTGTGCTCCTTGGAGCAGAGTCAAGTAATCTAGCAGGGGAGGTTGACGGAAGTCTTTTTAGAAGGAGGGAGGGCACAATTGGAGGGGGCCACATAAAGTTTGGTGATCCTATTGTCTCTCTCGCCCTGCTTTTCCTTCCCTTCTGTCTCCCTCTTCCAACCCTCCGTTTTTACTTTCTCTCCCATCAACTCCCCCTCCATCTCCCACTATCTCCTCCACTCCCCCCCCCCACCCCCAGGATCAGGGTCCTCCAGCAGAAGCCTCCTAACTCTGCCCCTCTGGCTCCTTTACAGGTGGCTCCTCCCACTCCCTGAAGTATTCCTACACCTCCATCTCGGACCCCAGTCAGGGTGAGCAGCCCCACTTTGTGTCTGTGGGGTATGTGGATGGTCAGGTCTTTGTTCACTACGACAGCCACAGCCGGAAGCTGGAGCCTCGAGCCTCCTGGATAGAGAAGGTGGGGAAGATGGATCCCAAGTACTGGGACAGTCAGAGCCAGATATCACATGGCGAAGAGGAGGCGTTCAGAATGAGCCTGGAGAATCTGAGGAGCTACTACAATCAGAGCAAAGGTGAGTGATCGGTTGGGTGGCTCCTCTGGCCCCATATTCCCCTCCCCAGGAACCAGAGGGGGGGGAGAAAGGGGCCCCTTCAAAAGGAAAAGCTACTTTCACCCCTTTTAAAAAGCCTTTTATATATATATATTTATTGTTGTTTTTTTAAAAATCAATATAAGATTGTCCTTGTCTCCATAGCTGACGTTTTCTGCCAATTGCAGTTGTTATTATTATTATTATTATTTATTCAAATTTCTAAACCGCCCCCTCTCCCCGAAGGGACTCGGGGCAGTGTACAGGAAACTTAAGAACATATAAAACATTACAATAAATACATAATTAAAACCGAATTAAACGAATAACCCTGTACTAAAAATTTGTAGAACATTAAAACTGTATCCCAATTAAAACCTAATTAAAACAATTTAAGCTACAGACTGGGACGAGGAACAGAGATTAGGCCAGGCCGGCCTGATGAAACAGATATGTCTTTACTTTTTGGCGGAAGGAGCGGAGGTCCGTGATGGTTCTATTATCGGGGGGTAGGTCGTTCCAAAGGGTCGGGCCCATCACAGAGAAGGCCCTTCCCCTGGGCATCGCCCGCTGGTATTGCCAGTTAATAAAAACACTTTTAAAGTTATCCATCTACTGTATCTGTCTGAATATTGATAGGATGGCCCTTGTGGAGAAAGGAGGAAGGAGACTGGCCAGAGTGGAGGGGAGCAGGGGTGGGCTTCAAAATTTTTAGCAAAGGGGTTCTCTGCCCAATTGCTGGGTGGATGTGGCCATGGTGGGTGTGGCCTAGTCAGCCTCCTGCACTCCAGTCTCTCCCTCTCCCTCCCTCTCTCTCTCTCTCTCTCTCTCTCTCTCTTTTATTGTTGTTGTCGATGTTGAGCCTCCGGGAGGGTGAAAACAGCCTCCCTAAGCTCCGGAGGTCCTCTGGAGCAGGGGTCCCCAACCTTTTTGGCACCAGGGACCGGTTTCATGTAAAAAAGCCTCCAGTGGGTGAGTCGAGTCACGTGGGCCGTCCGTGCGTTCAGCAGTCACGTGCAACCAGGCAGGAAAGCTGCCGGGGGTCCCGGGCGAAGGATCCTCGGCTGGGGCAGGGAAGGACAGGCTGCGTCCTGGGCAGTCGGGCCTGGCAGCCCCTTCCCCCTGCGCAGGGCCGGGTGGTGCCCCGAACCCCCCCAATGCAGGCCGTTGTTCCCATCCTGCCCCCAGGGAGCGCCCCGGCCAGCCACCAGGATAGCGGAGCGTTTGCTACACTTTCCTAAGAGTTGTGCTACTCTCTCCACCGCTCACTCCGGCCTGGTTACTATCAAGCCACGGACCGGCACCGGTCCATGGACCGGGGGTTGGGGACCCCTGCTCTGGAGGCTTGAAACAAGACAGTTTCCGGCCTTCCCAAACTTTGCATCCTAAACAGGCCGTGTGGAGACTCCTGAGAGGGGTGGGGCAGGGCCAGCCAGGATTTTAATTTTAACTGGACTGTGCATGTGTAAAGCATGCAAGTGCGTGAAGCACGCAAACGAGTGAACCAGCCGTAGTGCCAGCCGGAACTATTCCCACATTGCAGTAAACCGTGGTTTGTTTCCTGGTTAGCCCAAAGTGGGAACCAGCCCTTGTGACTTGGTGCTATTTGTGAACGTAGAACATGATTTATGGTCATGGGGATCCCTGCAAGATTTTTCCCGATTGACCAGATCCTCTTTGAGACCATGAGATTCTCATTCCCTCTTTCAAGCTGCAGGTTCAGGCAACTGTTCCCCCTCTGGGATCCCTTCCTTTCCCCCCAAGAGTCTCCCCTGCGGAGGAATGGCAGAAGGAAAGATGGAAGTGTCTCAGTCCCTCCGTTTCTTTTCTGACTCCTTCTTTTCTCAGTCTCCGTTGGGATCCTCTGATGGCTTTTCCAGATTCCCTTTTCCCTTGGGAGCTTCAGGAGCTCCATCCTTGGGGGGAAATGCAGGGATGCTGATCAAGGGAAGGGAAAAGGGCAGTTAGTGATGGGGGCTTCTTTTCCTTGAGGTCTAGGGAGGAAATGGGGGTGTCAGTTCCTATGTCAACGTCCCTGTAGGGAGGGAAGGACTATCCTGAGGACCCTCCAAACCATCATCTTGTCCCTATTTCAGGCCTTCACACGTTCCAGAGGATGTATGGCTGTGAGCTCCTTGCAGATGGGAAGAAAAGAGGGTTTATCCAGTATGGCTACGAAGGGAGGACCTACATCACTTTCGACAAGGAGACCCTCACCTGGGTGAGCCCCGACCCCTTGACCCAGATCACCCAGAGGAAATGGGACGCTATTCCAGGAAAGAGTCAGGGACATAAGTTTTACCTGGAGGAATTATGCTTTGAGTGGCTGCGGATATACCTATCCTATGGGAATGAGACGCTCCTGAGGACAGGTGAGCATCTGGATCCAGGCTGGACTTTCCTCCTTTATGGCTGAATTTCTTGGATGCGCTTGGTCCCTTTGGGTCCATTGTCTTAGATGCCTGGATGCCCAGAAGGGACTCTCTCTCCAGCGCCTCTCCTGCCCATGGGAAGCCCTGTTTGGTTCTGGAGTAGTGGGAGACTTTCCTGCCCCTCCCAAGTTTCTCATCCACCTTCTAGGCTCTGGTAGGACTCAGTTAATTCTCGGGATGCCGTTTCTGCAGAGACCCCAGTGGTGACAATGAGCAGCAGGACGGAGGTGGAGGATGGGATGGAGACGCACGTCTGCCGAATCCACGGCTTCTACCCCAGGGAGATCGATGCCTCCTGGACAAGGGATGGGGAGGAATGGCTGGAGGAGACCTTCCATGGGTTTGTGGCCCCCAACGCGGATGGGACCTACCACTACTGGATCAGCGTCCGGATAGACCCCAAAGAGAGGGGCCGCTATCGGTGCCACGTGGAGCATGACGGCCTGAAGGAGCCTTTGAATGTGGCCATAAAAGGTAAAAGGCTGCAGGGAGGGGACAGCTGAGCTGGAGGGTGGTGGGAGAGAAATTTGATCTCAGCTGTGAGCATAGCTGACCTTTAAGCTGTTGGTTTTTCATATGTTTGAGCAAGGGGTTTGAGGTTGATGGTTCTGCAGGGATCAGTCCATAGAATTGTCTTCAGGGGATCTTCAAAACGCTCCATGGCTCGGGACCTAGCTATCTGCAAGACCGTCTCCTGCCCCATACATCCCTGGGACCGACACGCTCCCACAGAGAGGGCCTCCTCAGGGTGCCGTCGGTCGGGCAATGTCGACTGTCGGCGCCCAGGGGGAGGGCCTTCTCTGTGGCAGGGCCGGCCCTTTGGAACGACCTGCCCCCTGAAATCCGCACCATTCCTGACCTCCGCCTCTTCCGCAAATGTCTTAAGACTCACTTCTTCCAACTAGCGGGCCTTGCGTAACCCCAGCACCGCCAATTATAAACGAGGGTTTTAAAAATGGTTACAACACAGGCATCTAATATCTATGTATTGTATTTTGTATTTATTGATTTAATCTATGTTCGCCGCCCCGAGTCCCTTGTTGTGAGATGGGAGCGGGTTATAAATATGAAAAATAAATAAATAAATAAATAAATAAATAAATAAATTTAAGGGAAGCAAGAGAATCCTTTGACAAGAGTTGCTCAGTCCTGATTAAATGCCCTTAGATCCTCTTAGCCTTTGCCACTGCCCTGCTTCCTATCTCCAGCCATGGAGCGGCAGTTATACTGAGCACCCAAAAAAGATTTTATTTTCTTTAGCCTTCCCAAAGTACAAAAGTCAGGAGGAGTCTCGTAGTCCCTTTTCTTAAGGCCAACTTTCATTAAAATGGTTGAACTGCAGCTGACTTCAGGAAAAGCACAGAGTGGCTGGACTGATGCCACCGTAGTCAAAAAAGGGACTATCAGTCTGAGTAAAAATAAAATATTCCTTTTTTTCCAAATCAAGTATCAATCCATCAGTGCCGTGGCTGCTGTTCAGTGACAGTCCTGAGTTTTGTGCAGGAAAAATGTAAAGTTTCCTTCCTTAACCCTGCCCCCTCTGGAGCCCCAATCAAATCTGTTTTTGTCATTGAAGGACCCGCTAGAAAATGGATATCACCATATTCCATTTTTCTTCCTGAAATTCTGAAAGTAAAAAAACTACAATTTTTCTAGGAGACACATGATAGCAGTGTTCCAATGTCTCAAGGGTTGCCACAAAGAAGAGGGAGTCAAGCTATTCTCCAAGGCACCTGAGGGCAGAACAAGAAGCAATGGGTGGAAAATAAACAAGGAGTGAAGCAACTTAGAACTGAGGAGAAATTTCCTGACAGTTAGAACAATTAACCAGTGGAACAGCTTGCCTCCAGAAGTTGTGACTGCTCCAACACTGGAAGTTTTTAAGAAGATGTTGGATAACCATTTGTCTGATACGGTATGCCTAGGCAGGGTGTTGGACTAGAAGACCTCCAAGGTCTCTTCAAACTCTGTTATTCTATTCTATTCTGTTCTGTTTCTGGACAGGTCACAACTCCTCACCATCCCTCAGAAATCAGGGGAGGTAATGGCATGATATAAATTAGACATTATAAATCCCTTCTCCCTGTGTTCTTCCTCCTCAAATGCTACAATGCAGGTTCCAGATCAGCAGAATTTTGTATTTTTTATTTGAGAACGAGGGAACTCTAAAAGATGACAAGGTCATCTGGATGTTCCATGGGATTAAAGGTTTAGGGTAAATCGGGCATTTTGTCTCATAAAAGCTCCATCCAGAGTCCGTCAGAGGCCTCTATGGCTAATCAAAGGAGGCCAGATGGCCGGACAATGAAGGGAGACCCAGAACTGTCTCAGAAATCTTCCTCCAGGAGTCCTCATCAGGTTGAAGATACCAAGTGGATGCCAGAAGAATCAGCCCTTTGTCCTCTGCTTCAATAGACCTTTTAGTGATTTGGAGGAATTGACAGAATAAATACTGCATTTTTGGGAGTATAAGACGCACCAAGATTTTGAAGGACCAAATTTTTTTTCTTTATTTTTTTTCACTCTGCAGACCTCCCAATAATGGCCCATTTTTCAGGAAAATGGGCTGGGTTTTTTTGCCAGAAAAAAAGGCATGCATAGCCTTTAGGAGCTTGTAGAGTACTCCAGGGTGCTGGGGGGCCAAAAATGAGCCAAAGCCCATCAGTTTTTCACTCATTTCTGCCCTCCCCAGCCCCCAGGAGCCCTCTGGAAGTCTCCTAAAGGCTATGCACGGCCATTTTTGCAAAGGGGGCGGGGTTTCGGGAGGCCAAAAATGCTGTACTTAATGTATAAGATACACTCAGATTGTCACCCTCTTTTTTTGAGCGAAAAAGGTGTGTCTTATACTCCGAAAAATACAGTAGTTATCTAATTTGAAGGTGGTATAAAAATAGCCGAGTGAGCTAATATTCTCAAAGAAAGAAATGAAATTCAGAACTGGCTGAGAGGAATGACAATGAAATGGAAGTGGGACTCAAAAGAAAACAATGTCTAGGAAGGATGAGAATCTCAAATGAGCTACTAAAGACACAATCACATCCGACTGAATACTTTAATGGATCCTGTTCTGAGCAAATGGTAAGACTAGATGACCTCTTAAGTTCCTTCTTTCTTAGGAGTCTAAGTGCGACATTCTTTACTTAAAAAATAAACATCA
This sequence comes from Rhabdophis nuchalis, assembly GCA_039707465.1. NCBI lineage: Eukaryota > Metazoa > Chordata > Lepidosauria > Squamata > Natricidae > Rhabdophis > Rhabdophis nuchalis. Next base: position 16,750,429 of record CM077646.1, on the reverse strand, counting down.
AAGGTGGAGATATTGGGTAGGGGATACTTGGCTTGATAAGCGATTAAATATCTGAAGAATAGCGTACCTTTTAAGATGGCATGTGCAATTTTAGGCTACCCTAAATAAAGTATAACTCCCAAATGATGGTGGTAAATTTTTCCCTGTATTCTGCTATGATCAGAGCCTGCCTCAAGGAGAAGGTCCAGTTCTGAGCAACACCCTTTAATGGGGATAAGGAGCAATTGGAAAATGTTGTTCTGACCCAGGTTTCTGGGTATTCTTTTCATTCACAGTCACAAAGGCTTAGCAAACAGTCTTTCACAGGAACGTTTATCAACACAAACCTTATCTCATTTGGAGAGCTGTCAAATAACTAGTTTCCAAATGGAGGGCAAGGCAAAAGTTGGCACAGAGTCTCTTATAGCCACAAACAAAACTTTCCACTCTTGAACCGACCAAATGAACAAATTGTTTCCTGCAAAAGCCCCCTTCCCATTCACTCCTCTTTTGTTTCCTCTGGGAGGGGCCAATCACCTCCAAGGTGCGGCTTTAGTCTTAAGTCGACCCTGCTTTAAGAAATTGTTCCTATCTTCCAGCAGCTCTGCGCATGCACACACTGGGAACAGGCTCCAGGTGTTCTTTTGCCTCACTGCTGTCTAATTCCCTTTCTGCCTCTGATGGAGAGCCCTCGTCTCAGCTTTCCTCAGCCCTCAGGACTGGCCCATGTTCCTCCCCAACCTCTTCGCTGTCTGACTCTGCTGGCTGCCAGCAGGCCACAACAACAGTAGAGCAACAAGGATGATCTGGGACTGGAAACTGAAACCTCTGTAGATGAATAGAAGGAGCTCAGCATATTTTAGTCTTGAGGAAAGAGCAATGGAGGTGCTGATGGGGTATGTGACAGGCCTGTCCTGGGTTCCCACCTCAGTTGGAAGCTCCAAATGCAAAGACTGAAACAATTTCTATCATGCCACTTCCTGGCTAGAAGACCAAGTTCATGAAGTGTGTGCTCATTCCTTTCTCCTCCTCCTCCAGGGGGACAGACCCATCTTACAAGAGAGAAAGAAAATGAAACTATACTTTAAAAGGGTGTGTGTGTTAATGATATGAAGCCTCTTGCTTTAAATAATAACATGCTGATATTCAATCCAAAGAAAAAAAGGTAGCTACTGGATTTCCTGAAGGACATAAAGAGCAAATCAGCCAGTCCCGGCCCAGCCAGGATCTCCCCAGGTTTTTTTAATGTAGTTTTTTATTTTTATTCTCTTACAGTCACAGGTATCTATATAAATAAAAATGTAAAATAGTTTGTGCAAAGCCACTTATCTCAGAAAGTACTGCACCGATCGGCACCAAATTTTCACAAAATGTTCCCAAGAACTTTCAATGCAATCATACGTACATTTTGTGTGGCTAGCACACTTGTGTCATGTGCAAGCAGCACAAATGTAAAAGGTATGCACTTCTCAGGTTTTCACCTCCCTGTAGCTCCTCCAACCCGGCTGTTTCTTATGATGCATCACGCACACGCCCCTCACATTTCCAATGGTTATTTCCTCAGCAACCAAATAAGCCTCCAACATTCCCTCACACATGGCACACTCCCATGTGGCCCAGGCAGGCCTACTAGGCCCAAAACAAGATGCAGGGGGTGGCACACTCCCATGTGGCCCATTTTTAGTCCCAGGAGGCTGCATGGAGGCCTACTAGGTCCAAAACAAGGCACAGGGGGTGGCACACGCCCATGTGGCCCATTTTTGGTCCCAGGAGGCTGCATGGTAGGTAGGTAAGTAGAGGGATAGAGAGAGAGAGAGAGAGGGGGAAAAATACGGTAGGTAGCTAGGTAAGTAGGTAGGTAGGTAGGTAGGTAGGTAGAGGGATAGAGAGAGATAGGGAAAAAATACAGTAGGTAGGTAGATAAATAGAGGAATAGAGAGAGGGGGGGTAAAATAAGGTAGGTAGGGGGATAAAGATAGAGGGAAAAATACAGTAGGTAAGTAGGTAGGTAGAGGGATAAAGAGAGAGAGGAAGAAATATAATAGGTAGATAGGTTGGGGGTTATACGGTGGTTGTGTGTACGTGTTTGTATGTGCAGGTGTAGATCTACACACAGATTGGTTGGCCATTTAACCAGACTGGGCCACAGCAATGCCTGGCCAGGTACAGCTACTACATTTATATAGTTGTTGTTCTTATTTAACTTTATCACTTTTACGTAGTTGTTTTTCCATATAAAAGGTTAAAATATACATTCTGGGTTGCTTTGCTTACCATCCCATACATCTTTGTTATGTTTATGTTATCATGACCCTATTTTTCTTTTCTTTTCTTTTCACCCACCCTCCCTTCTCTACTTCCTTCCTTCCTCCCTCCTCTCCTTTCCATTTCCTTCTTCCCTTACCCCTCCCCTACTCCTCTCTTTCAATTCCCACTCCTACCTTCTCCCCTTCTCTTTCTATCCCTTCCCATCGTTCCTCTCCTTCTCTCTTTCTTCTTTCCTCCACTTTCCTCTCTTCTCCTCTCCTCTCCTCCTCTCTTCCTTTCCTTTTCTGTTGTGGTTATTTCTTTTCAACTCTCAACTGGTGCATTTTCTGGACGGTATTCCCGCAAACCTGGTTATAATTTTATGCTTATCCTTTCCTATTCCCTTTTCTTCGCTAGAATGCCCTTTCTCTATGTCTCATTCTTGAACATATGCTTATATATTAATACTTTATTTTCTATTTCCCCCCTCTTTCCCCTCTTTCCATTTAATAGTATGTTGTCTGGGTTCTATATCTCTCTCTTGCTTCCTTTTCTAAATTTCTTTCTCTAATCAGTCATAGAATCCTCCCCATGTCTTGAAGTACCCTGATTCCTCTTTATCCTTTATTCTCAAACTTAACCTGTTCATCTCTGCACAATCTATTTTTTTATTTTTAATCTCTCCTTCTGTTGGTATCTTATCTGATTTCCAATTCTGTACAAATACAATTTTGGTTGCAGTAGTTACATACGTAGGACCTCCCCAGTTTCTCTAGGATTTACTTACAAGGCCCTGAGATCTGTTCCTGCAGTTCCCTCAGCCACCTGAGTTGGACCCAGGTTGTTTGTGGATTGTCCAATCACAATAGACATAAGTTGTTCCATCCAAAATATGATGGAACTGATTCATTACACTGATTCATTTTATTTATTTATTTATTTATTTATTTATTTATTTATTTATTTATTTATTTATTTATTTATTTATTTATTTATTTATTTATTTGATTTATAAAACCGCGCCTCTCTCCCCGAAGGGACTCGGGGCGGTGCACAGGAAGTTAAAAAATATAAAACATCATAATAAATAAGTACTAAAAACTAATTAAACACACAATACCCTGTGCTAAAATCCCCTAAAACTTTGACCATTAAAAAATCCAATGTAAAACAATTTAACATTCAGTCTTCAATATGGTTGTGCGAATTAGGCCAGGCCGGCAAGATGAAAAAAGTATGTCTTAAGATGTTGGTAGAAGGAGCGGAGGTCCGTGATCGTTCTAAGTTCGGGGGGTAGGTCGTTCCAGAGGGTCGGGCCCGCCACAGAGAAAGCCCTTCCCCTGGGCGTCGCCAATCGGCACTGCCTGGTGGATGGCACCCGGAGAAGTCCCTCTCTGTGGGAGCGAATCGGGCAGAGGGATGTATGGGGCAGGATATGGTCCTGCAAATATGGTTCACAATTCCATAATTAAAATGACCAGGTGTAATTTTTCTTGTCTGGGCCATCAGAGTCAAATTTACATAAAGTAATCATTCAAAGAAATGTATTAGGATCAGTTGGGAGTTGATCCTCTGATCCTCAGAGTTGATCTTGAGCTCTCCTGCCAAGGATTTAAATCACGATTTTTTTCATGCTATAATTAGAGGGACATGAAGATGATCCTTTTGACTTTTTAAGTTTGGGAATTCCCAGTCCTTTGCCTGCCTTAGATTTCTCCCCTAATTGGGGTGATTGGGGTGATTGTTTGAGGATCTTCTTCAATAATTTGCTCTTTCTCCCAATTCTGTTCCAGAATCCAACCTGGGACTCCTCATCGGCTATGTTGTGGCTGGTGGTGTCCTGGTGTGTGTGATTGCTGGGATCCTCGTATTCTTCAGTAAGTATCATTTTTTGGAGGGTGATGGAAGGAAGATGGGGGGATTCCCCCTGAGTCTCTCCCTTTGGGGAGCTTCTTATGGGCTTCCTTCTGTCCTGTTTTCCCAGCCCTCTTGGGGAGCCTCTGAGATCTCAGCCTCTCACTGGGACTCCAGTCTCCATTCAGCTGAGTCTGAGATTCATTCCTGTCTTCTTCTGAGTTGGGAAGAGGCATCCCAGTTCCTTTGTCCCCCTCAAAGGCTTTGGTCAAAGAGCAGCAGAGAAGGATTTCCATGGAAACCTCCCTCCCCTCCCAGCTGCTCCTCCTTCTGCTTCCCCCAATTCCCCTCCATCCATCTCGGAGGCAGCAGGTCTCCCTTGGGGCAAATCAGGAGATAGATTTGTATTTTGAAGATCTTTCTGTCTTTATTGATGGGACAAAGTGATCGTGAAATATTTCCTGGAGTTCTTCTTCCTATGGAGGGAGAGTTTGGATTATTTCTGGTGGATTCTTTTGAGTTTTGACTTATTTGTTCTTTTTGCAGAGAAATATCAACTGGCATGCAGAGCAGCATCAGTTGTGTGATTTGTCCTCTTTACATGTTAGCTCTAATTCAGAGTGAGACTCAGAGGAAGCCTCTGTTGAGAGGAAGGTGTGTATGTATGTCCAAGCACAAAAGAAGCTCATGAAGTGTTGTGCTATCTTCCTCTCAAGAATTAACCCGAGGAAGGAAGGCTCCTTTTCATAACAGCTAGGCTGTTCTTGGGAGTGGAGACCTCAAGGAGAAACATCTGAGATAAAGAACCGTCAAGAAGATGAGAAGACCCCCTCTGGATGAGAAACTGCTCAGGTGGTCAGCAGGAGCACCTCTTCAAAAAGAACAGAGCTTTAGAAGAAGAGAGAAAACCTTCCTTAGTAGACAATCCTGTAAGAGAATTGAAACTTGACTGGTGGCCCTCCCATGCATCTTTCAGTTCTATTGACCTTGATACCACCTATGGCTTATGGCGAAGCCTCCCTATGGATCCCAGGGACAGTTTTCTACATCAAGGCAGTGCCCTCCCTCTGACAATCAATTGCTTTTAGACCAGCTATGTACTCGGCAGCAGACCTCCACACCTTGCGAGAGTCCCTCTCTTGCAGGTTTGGTCCTCAGTTTTAACGAGGGCCCACCTTGATGACGGATTATTGAACCCAGAGAGGTGGCCGAAACGGAAGCTTAGGGGTTTTTTAGGAAAAATTTTAATTCGATTTTTAAGGGGTCCCATGGAGGGGGGAGGATTAACTGAAATTAGGGGAGTGGGTGAGGGAAATGACCCACTGGGTAACCCTTCCAGGCCGGCCCACGGTCCCGACGGGGAGGACGTAAGGTCCGATATTGGGGGGGGGGAGCAAGGGTCTATTTAAAAGAGGGCCACACCATCAGGATGGTGTGTGGGAGGGGTAGGTATGGCGGGAGCCGGGGGCCATATTATGTTACGGGAGGGCGCAGCCGCTATTTGCAAGCGGTTGCGCACTCCGGTTCCCACGGCTCCTCTTGCAATCCAGGAGGTCCGGGACCTCAGGGCCAGGGCCCTAGGTTGATGTTATGAAACGCCAGGTCTGTGATCAACAAAGCCCCCCTCATCTATGATTACGATGGGCCCCACCCACAAAAGCTATCCATGACCCAGATCCATAATGTGCAGAGACTCACTTAAGGTTGAAAATCTGTAGTTATTTATATTTATTACTAGCTATACCCGGCCACGCGTTGCTGTGGCCCATTCTGGTTAAATGGCCAACCAATCTGTGTGTATATCTACACCTGCACACATACACACAACCACCATATAACCCCCAACCTACCTACCTACTGTATTTCTCCCTCTCTATCCCTCTACCTACCTACCTACCTACCTACTATGTTTCTCCCTATCTCCCTATCCCCCTACCTACCTACCTACTGTATTTCTCCCTCTCTATCTATCCCTCTATCTACCTACCTACCTACTGTATTTCTCCCTATCTATCCCTCTACCTACCTACTGTATTTCTCCCTATCTATCCCTGTACTTACCTACCTACCTACCTACCTACTGTATTTCTCCCCTCTCGATCCCTCTACCTACCTACCTACCTACTGTACTTCCCCCTCTCTCTGTATCCCCCTACCTACTTACCTACCTACCTACCTACCGTATTCTTCCCTCTCTCCCTCTACCTATCTACCTATCTACGTATTGTATTTCTCTATATATACCTGTACCTATCTACCTACCTGCTGTATTCATCCCTCTCATCTATCCCTCTACTTACCTACCTACCTAATGTATTTCTTCCTCTCTCTATATTCCTCTACCTAATTACATATTCCTCCCCTCCCCAGACTGCTCCCCCCCCCCACAGTCAACCTCCTCCAGGCCCCCCTCCCTCCCCTCCCTCGTGCCTAACGCAGTGGTGGGCAAAGTCATTAGTCTCTTTGTCTCTCCCTCCCTCCCTGTCTTTCTCTGTCATTCTCCCTGTCTGTCTGTCTGTCTCTCCTTCCTCCCCCATCTCTGTCACTCTGTTTGTGTATATTTGCCTGTCTATCTTTCTCTCACTCATTCTGTGTGTGTGTCTCTCTCCCCTCCCTTTCTCTCTGTCACTGTGTGTGTACCTGTCGATCTCTCATTCATTATCTCTCTGTTTGTCACTCCCTCCCCCTCTGTCTCTCTCTCTGTGTGTATGTCAGTTTCTCCCTCTCCCCCCCACAAGCAGCGGAAAGCCTGGCATGTCAGCGAGCGGGCGGGCGGAGGCAGCACCCGAGGCTGCGGCTACCTAAGCACCGCCGGGGCCGTCCGAGTGCTGCACGCCCACCTCCCTCCCAGCCCCGTTTGGCGGGCAGCTCTGGAAAGTGCGCCTCAGTGGCCTCTGCAGGCGACTGTCCCGAGCCCTGCGACACGCAGCTCCTGCCGTCCGAGGTCACCCAGCAGTCAGGAGCTCCCGACGGCCACCGAGGCGCACTTTCCAGAGCTGCCCACCAAACGGGGCTGGGAGGGAGGTGGGTGTGTGGCGCCCGGACGGCCCCGGCGGTGCTTACGTAGCCGCAGCCTCAGGTGCTGCCCCACACACCCGCCCACAAGCTCGCTGATATGCCAGGGCTGGGATGCTTCTGATCCTGTGGGTGCGTGCACGAACGTGTGTGTGTGTGTGTGTGGAAGAGAGCGGGTGCTGGCAGACAGGGAGGCATATGCGTTGCTTTCCACATTGCCCCTGGCAATGTTCCTTCGCAAGGCCATTTTTTGCCGTTACGTGACCATGACGTATCGGCCGGGTGGGAGGAGCTACAGGAAGGTAAAAACATTTTCAGTGGGTACATTTTACATGTGTGTACCTTGCACACGATACACATGTGCTAGGCGCAAAATGAGTAGTTATTCTATTATCAGAAGTCCTTGGCAGCATTGTGTCAAAATTTGAGGCAGATCGGTTCAGTAGTTTTTGAGATTAGTGGATTCATACAAACTATTTTACATTTTTATTTATATAGATTAAATGAGGGGGGGAAATCTGAAGTGGTTTTTCTTGGTCAGATTTTCTAATTTTTTTTTTAAAAAACTGGCATTTTAACAAGTGTGGGTAGATTTTTAATATCCACTGTAATCTTGTTCCCCCATTGATTTTCCTTGTTAGAAGCCCCTGGGAAGGTCACAAATGATGATCCCCTAATGCCAGGGATGCTCCTGAGGTCACAAGTGCAAGGACCCATCATAAGTCACTTTTCCCTGCAATGTTATCACTTTGAATAGTCACTAAACGAATTGCCATTAACTCAAGGACTACTTGTAAAAGCAGGGAAGTTCAGGCAAGGCTCAATTTACCATCACTCATTCCAGGTTATGGCAGCACTGAAAACGCTGACTGGTCCTCACCCTTGCAACCATCACAATGTCCCCGCTGTCACATTATTGTGATTCAGGTGCTTGGCAACTGTCACACACTTATAATGGTCGTCCTCAGGTCACATGACTGCCATTTGTGACTTTCCCTTCCAGCTTTCCCTAAGCAAAGTCAATGGGGAAGCCAGCGGGGAAACTGACAGTCGTGTGGCGTCTTGCTTAACGGTCAGGGATTCACCTGATGTGCTCACATAAAGTTTCACTTAACGACCACGCTGCTTAGTGACATATGTTCCAGTCTCTATTGTGGTCCTAGATGTAAGAGGATTATGTGTAAGGAGAGTTTGGGATGCATGCAAAGCTTTTATAAGAGGATAGTTTATCCTCTTATTAAATAATTAAATAGTTGACTAATAAATAGTGTGTGTAATATCGGTAAGAAAAATGGAAATAAAGATGAATTATGAAAAAAAGAAAAAAGGAATTTTGGCTTTCCAACTGTGCTGGGGAAATGATTGACACATAAGTTGGGCAAAGAAAAAGAAAAGAAACTAAACTTTACCTGTCAAATGGAAAGCAGGAACGAGATCCTATTGGTCATTGCCTAGCAACGGAGGAAACATTCCAATGAGTGACAGTTGGCTGCAGCCTATAGTAAGCTATGGGGCTGCAGCCAACTGTCCCTCATTGGAATGTTTACTCTCTGCCTGGAACAACATTTAGCTCAGGTGTGTCTGAATTTCACTCTTGAACCTTGGACCTGCTGGCAACCAGCTGGCTCTTGGACCAACTTTGGATGATTCTTGTAAACCTCTCTTTGAAAATCACGTTTTCCTGCACCAACATATGAGTTTGTAACTGGCTGACAAATCATACCAATGTGTAGTCCTCCATGGAGCTACATTGACATGGAGGGAACTTAGCAGTGGAATATGCCAAATTTTAGGCCCAGTACTCTTCAGTGTCTTCAAGACTTTGATGAGTGAATAGAAGGGGAATGACAAATTTTCCAGTCTCCATTCCGGTCCTAGATTTAAGAGGTTTATGTGTAAGGAGAGTTTGTGATGCATGCAAAGCTTTTATAAGAGGATAGCTTAACATAAAGGTAAATTTAAAGAGAAAAGGCTGGAAGAAAACAGAAGTGATTTTGGATGAGATTTTTTTTTAAAAAGGAAGAGTTTAAAAATACCCAAAGAGGACAACAATTACTCACCAAATTAAACTTCCACAGAGGCAATTATCTATGAAGGTTAATATCTAATTAAATAGTTAACTAATACGTACTGTGTGTATTATCAGATTAGTTATGAAAGATAAATGATGGGGGGGGGGGGGGAAGAAAATGTACCTTTCTAACTGTTGGGAAAATGGTTGCCGTATAAATTGGGCAAAAAAGAAAATAAAATAAATTAAAGTTTACCTGTGAAAAGGACAACAGGAATGAGATCCTATTGGTCATTGCCTAGCAACAGAATAAATGATAAATGTTCCGATGAGTGACAGTTGGCTGCAGCCTATACCAGAGGTTGGGCTGGCTTTATTCTCTCTGCTGGAAATAACATTTAGCTCAGGTGTGTTATGACTTTTACTCCTGAACCCTGGACCTGCTGACAATGAACTAGCTCTTGGCCCAGCCATTTTAGAGATGGGTGGCTCGGGTGTGCATTAGGTTCACTCTTGAACCTTAGACCCTTGGACCTGCTGATGACCTTAATCTGGCTCTTGGCTCTTGGAAGCTTCTCTTTGAAAAACATGTTTTGCAGGCAAGGTTTTGCTTTGGCTGGCATTATCTGAGAATAAAAATGATATCTACATGGGGCTTCCCTTGAGGTGCACCCGAAAGCTACAGCTAGTCCAGAACGCAGCCGCGCGGGTGATTACAGGAGCGCCTAGACACTCCCATATAACATCTATCCTGCGCGAGATGCACTGGCTTCCTGTGGTCTTTCGGGTGCGCTTCAAGGTTCTAACGACCATCTTTAAAGCGCTCCATGGCTCGGGGCCTAGTTATATGCGAGACCACCTCCTGCCCCATACATCCCTCAGACCGATACGCTCCCACAGAGAGGGCCTCCTCAGGGTGCCGTCGGCCGGACAATGCCGACTGGAGACACCCAGGGGGAGAGCCTTCTCTGTGGCGGGACCAGCCCTTTGGAACGACTTACCCCCTGAACTCCGTACCATCTCCGACCTCCGCCTCTTCCGCAAGTGTCTGAAGACACACCTATTCCAACTAGCCGGCCTAGCGTAGCCTCCAATTCTGACTCATAGATAGTTTTAAAATAGGGATTTTAATTTGGTTTTAGCATAGGTTTTTTAGTCGAATAAGTTTTTAAAAAGTTTTATATGTTTATATGTTTTTTAATATTCCTGTGCGCCGCCCTGGGTCCGTTTGGAGAAGGGCGGGGTATAAATTCAATAAAATAAAATAAAATCAATATATATAAAATACAGAAAAATGTGGGATGGGCAACAGCACCAACGTAGGAGCTTGTAACTGGCTGACAAATCGTACCCATATGTGTAGTCCTCCATGGATCCCTCCATTGACATGGAGGGAAGTAAGCAGAGAGATGCTCCAAATTTTAGGCCCAGTACTTTTCAATATCTGCATAAATGACTTAGATAAAGGAATAGAAGAGGAATTCATCAAATCTGCAGATGACACCCAGCTAGTACGAGTAGCCAACATCCCAGGAGAGAGGCTCAGGTGACAGGTGTGAACACTGGGTCCTATCTAAGAAAATGAAATTCAACACATATAAAAGTAAGGTTTTATACTTTAGCAAAAAAACAACAACAACTGCTTAGGTACAGACTAGGTGAAACTTGGTTTAATGCCAGTAACTGTGAGATGGATCTTGGAGTGGACACTCACTTAAATAGGAGCCATCAGTGCACAGCCGCTGCCAAAAAAGCCAGTGCAATCCTAGGCTGCATTAATAGAAGAGTAGAATCAAGATTGTGTAAACATTTAGTATCATTTTAGAAAGCCTTAGTAAGACCTCACTTGGAATACAGCATCCAGTTCTGGTCACTCCAATATAAAATAAATGTGTTGAGACTTTGGAAAGAGTGTAAAAAACAGCAACGATGATGATTAGGGGGCTGGACACTAAAACATATGAAGATTATAGGAATTGGGTATGTCTAGTCCAATGAAAAGAAGGACTTGTGGGGATATGATATCTGTATGCCATATTTGAAGGGCTTCTACAAAGAAGATGAGGAGGTCAAACTACTGTATTTTCCAAATCACCAATGGAAAAGATGAAAAATAATGAATGGAAACCAATTGAGATAAGCAACCTAAAACTAAGGAGAACATTCCTAAAAAATGGAATAATAATAATAATAATAATTTAATAATTTTAATATTTCTAAACCGCACCCTCTCCCCACAGGGACTCGGGGCGGTGCACAGGCACAGTAAAACAATAAATACATACAAACATTACATTAAAAATAAATTAAATCTAAACCTGCGCTAAAATTCCCCATTAAAACTAAGCTATATTATAAAACCCCAATAAAACCCCAAAGACAGAGAGACTATCCTAGGCCGGCCAGACAGAAGAAATGAGTTTTTAATTTGAGACGGAAGGAGCGGAGGTCCGTGGTCGTCCTAATGTCGGGGGGAAGGTCGTTCCAGAGGGCCGGGCCCGCCACAGAGAGAGCCCTTCCCCTGGGCGTCGCCCGCTGACAGAGTCTAGTGGACGGCACCCGGAGAAGTCCCTCTCTGTGGGAGCGAATCGGCCGTGAGGATGTATGAGGCAGGATCCGATCCCGCAGATAGCTAGGTCCCGAGCCATGGAGCGCTTTAAAGATGATAATCAGCACCTTGAAGCGCACCCGGAAGACGACAGGTAGCCAGTGCAGCTCGCGCAAGAGCGGTGTTACATGGGTGAACCTAGTTGTTCCCATAATTGCTCGCGCGGCTGCATTCTGGACTAGCTGAAGTCTCCGGGTGCACCTCAAGGGGAGCCCCATGTAGAGAGAGTTGCAATAGTCCAATCGGGATGTCACGAGCGCATGAGTGACTGTGCGAAGGGTGTCCCGATCCAATAGGGGGCCTGAATAGTTTGCCTGCTCCATCATTGGAGGCTTTCCAAAAGAGACTGGACGAACCACTTGTCTGAAGTGATATGGGTCTCCTGCTTGAGCAGGGGGGGGGGTGGACTGGAAGACCTCCAAAGTCCCTTCCAAATCTATAATTCTGTTTTTTATGTTCTATTTGATATCTGCCCACCCCACCAGCTCTAGCAGAAGAGGCATGTTGTGGGTCTTGGCTGTGAAGGAGCCACACATAGTGGGATCCAGGGGATGGTCCTTTTCTGCTGTGGTAGCCATCCTTGATATCCTTCCAGACGTCTCTTAAAATAGGCTTGTGAGGATAGGCTTTGGGATCTCAAGGAACTGGGGAACTAGCAATGGGGCTGATCACATCAAATCCTTCCTTCTCATCGATTAGTAATAACATAATTTGTTAAAAATTACATACTGTTTTTCATGTTTAGTTTATGACCTCATTTACTTTATTCTATTTTATGCCATACCGAGTCACGTTTTAGAGATGGGTGGCTGTATAAATATGAGGAATAAATAAAAACTGACATTGCCCCCTTAAAAGGTAGGTCTCCATCCTGAAGATGCCACAAGAGCTTTTGAGCGTTTTCATCCAGAGTGAAGATCATTTGGGGCTTCTGACCTGGAACATAGAATGATTGGGCTAGAAGGGACCTCGGAGGTCTTCTAGCCTATCTCTCAGCTCAAGGAAGGAGAGACCTTATATACCATCCCAATCAAATGGTCATCCAGTCCATTCATGAACATCTAGAGTGATGGAGTACCTACAACTCCAGGAAGGGAGCGATTTCCATGGATTAATTCTTCTCAGGGTTCCTTCACTGTGTCCCCTCCCCAAAATAATCCTCTTGTTTTTCCCAGCCCTGCAATTCTACCCTCCTCATCTCTTCCCCCCCCCCCCCCCACAGAATCCATGGTAGGAACTTTCGTTTTCTTAACCTCCACCCCCCCTTCTCACCTGTTGAGCCTGGACGTCTGCCAAGCAACTATGAGGAAGTGTAAATACACTTTTATTTCCCTACTTGGCCAATCACCAGCCTGCTCTGGATTGTTGCTCTGTTGATTAACGGAAGAGTTTTTTCAGTCATTTCCTGAGAGTTTGCTGGAGGTTGAGGGTCGCGGCCAGGATGGCTCTGCGCTCTGCGCCCCTCTTGCTCTTGGTGTTGGTGGCGGTGGCCTTCTGGGAGAGCTGCTGCGGTAAGTCCTTTTGGGGGCCCTGGGGGGTTCCGCCCCTTTTAATTGCCAAGAACACTTTCTCTCTCCTTCCCCCCAAAGAAGATTATTCTGAAAAAAAGGGAATCTTGATTCGATCCTCTTTCTAGTCCGTCCTCCTTGCCCCTCTGGATGCTTTCAGGACAGGCCTTAAAGGCTGATGGGACTCTGCTGCCCCCCCCCTCCCCCAGTCCAGCTACTGGGAGGCAAGTCTACCTGGGAGACCCCAAGCGCAGTTCTTTCCCTCTTTCAAAGTAGAGGTTGCCAGAAAGGAGTGTTTGCAGGGTATCCGGTCAATCCCACAAACTTTCTAGCTGCCTTCGCCCAGCCCCTCCGCCTGGGTTGCCTCTCCTGCCTTTGGGGGGGGCGGGGTGGTGGTGGTGGGTGGTGGAGGGCTTTTCTGGGTTTTTTTCTGGCTTTAGTGCTGGGAGGACCCAGCCCGTTTTCTCAGAACACTTGCGTGTTCTTATTTGCAGGCTTGGAGGCTGGTGCAATGGAGGGATTGGGTTAAGGTGTGAATGCTGCATGGTTGGAGTCTAGAGAGAAAAACTCCTTGGAATAATAATCTTCCTATAGATTCGTCTTTCTTCGTTTTCACTTTTTCCTGGATACACACACACACACACACACACACACATCCTAAACCCCAAGATCCCAAAAACTTTTTCTCTGGGACATGCTGAGATTTGCCTCCTCAGAATGCTCCTTCTTCCATTCCAGAAGCCCCCAATATGGGACGCTTTGCAAAATTAAAAATACAGGGGGTCCTCGACTTACGACCATGATTGAGCCCAAAAGTTCTGATCTTAAGTGAGACATTTGTTAAGTGAGCTTTGGCCCATTTTGCAACCTTTCTTGCCTCAGTTGTTAAGTGATTCAGTGTAGTCGATACTTTAGTAATCTGGTTGTTAAGTGAATCTGGCTTCCCCATGGACTGTTTGTCAAAAGGTCGCAAAAGGGGATCACATAACCTAGGACACTGCAACTGTCAGAAGTATGAGTCAGTTGCCCAACAGCTTAATGTTGATGAGGTGACCATGGGGATGCTGGAAAAGATGCAACTGTGAAAAACGGTCACAAGTCACTTTTTTTCAGAGCCATTGTAACTTGGAACGGTCATTAAACGAACTGTTGTAAGTCGAGGACTATCTGTATTTAAAATGTATTGTTATTCCTTAGTAATCAGGGTCCCATTTGGGAGAATAGGGCGGTATATAAATTGGAAAAATAAATAAATAAATAAATAAATAAATAAATAAATAAATAAATAAATAAATAAATAAATAAATAAATAAATAAATAAATAAGTAAGTGCACTTGGGGTGTGCCTAGTTTTTTGCTCAGGGAAAATATCAATGCAGCAGCTTTTCAAAAAAACATTTTAAAGTTGGCAGGGCCTTATTGATTAAATAGGCTGAGTTGGAGGTATAAGAAGAGAAGCACCTCTGAATAGTGAGCAGAAAAAGAATCAGAATAGAGGTGGAAGGGACCTCTGAGGTCTTCTAGTCCAGCCCCCTACTCAAGCAGGAGATCCTTTACTATTTCAGACAAGTGACAGTCCAGTCTCTTCTTAAAGAGGTCCAGTGATGAAGCACCCACAACTTCTGAAGGGAAGCTGTTCCACTGGTTAATTGTCCTCACTGTCAGAAAGTTTCTCCTTAGTACCAGGTTGCTTCTCTTCTTGATTGGTTTCCATCCATTGTTTCTTGTTCTGCCCTTCAGGTGCTTTGGAAAATAAATTGACCCCCTCTTCTTTGTGGCAGCCCCTCAAATACCGGAATACTGCTATCATGTAGTCCTTATTCTCTTGACTGGCCAAACCCAAATCCTGCAACTGTTTTAATCATTTTAGTTGCTCTTCTTTGCACTTTTCCCCCAAAGTCCCAAAACCTTTTTTATAATGTGGATAAACTGGATGCCGTCTTCCAGGTGTGGCCTTACTAAGGCTTTACAAAAGCAGTACTACTATTTCACATGATTTTGATTCTATGCCTCTGTCTGTTTATACCACCCAGGATTATATTAGTTTCCTTGGCTGCTGCCAAACAATGCCATAAAATGAACTGTATGCTTGGGCATAGACGAAAGAAAGAAAGAAACAAGGGCTCTGGATCACAGAGAATCCGATCCCCCCTCCTTCTCTGGTCCCTTTGGATTCTCAAATCTCCCCAGAGCAGGAAGGGGATCCCTCTCCCCAAAAGCTCCGAGAAGCCGCCTGGGATTGTGAGGAGGAGCAGGAAGGGGGAGGCCCAGAGGTTTGCCTTGCACTGGGAAGGACTGGGAGACACTCTCAGAGGGAAGGGCAGTCGGACTTTGGCCTTTACTTTTCTGGGCTGGGCAGGTCCTGCCTGTTTCTGTGCAGACTCGGGGTTAAAGTATAAATAAGTCCCATGAATAATCTTGAAAGTCTTTGGTGCCCTAGAAGAATTTCTGATCTTTTTCTTTTTAAATCATATTTATATCCCGCCCTTCTCCACAGAGGACCCAGGGCGGCGCACAGGAATTTAAAAACATACAAAAAATAAATACATAATTTAAAAACATATTAAATTATTCTAGTCCTATGCTAAAACCAATTTTAAAATCGCCAATTTAAAACTCTCTAAAATAGTCCCCACGGGAAGTTAGGCTAGGCCGGCTTGCTGAAAAAGATGTGTCTTTAGACACTGGCGGAAGAGGCGGAGGTCCGTGATGGTACGCAATTCAGGGGGTAGGTCGTTCCAAAGGGCAGGGCCCGCCACAGAGAAGGCTCTTCCCCCTGGGTGTCGCCAGACGGCATTGCCCGGCCGACGGTACCTTGAGAAGACCCTCTCTGTGGGAGCGGAGCGGCCGAAGGGATGTATGGGGCAGGAGGCGGTCTCGCATATAACTAGGCCCCGAGCCATGGAGCGCTTTAAAGATGGTCGTCAAAACCTTGAAGCGCACCCGAAAGGCCACAGGAAACCAGTGCAGCTCGCGCAGGATCGGTGTTATGTGGGAGCATCTAGTGGCTCCCGTAATCACCCGCGCGGCTGCATTCTGGACTAACTGTAGCTTTCGAGTGCACCTCAAGGAAAGCCCCATGTAGAGAGCATTACAGTAGTCGAGTCAGGACGTCACGAGAGCTTGAGTGACTGTGCGAAGGGCAGCCCGGTCGAGTAAGGGGCGCAATTGGCGCATCAGGCGTACCTGATGAAACGCCCCCTGGCCACGGCCGCCACATAGTCCTCCATGGACAGCCGGGAATCCAGGAGGACACCCAAATTGCACGCCCTCTCCACGGGGGCCAGTGGTTCGCCCCCAATGGCCAGAGTTGGAGTAATCTGGCTGAACCGGGGTGCCGGAAACCACAGCCACTCAGTCTTGGAAGGGTTGAGCTTGAGTTTGTTACCACCCGTCCAGATCTGTACGGCCTCCAAACAGCACTTCGGCGGCATCGTTGGGGTGGTCTGGGGTGGATTTGTACAGCTGGGTGTCGTCAGCGTACAGATGGTACTCCACCCCAAAACCACGGATGATCTCGCCCTGATCTCGCCTCGATCTGAAGAGCTTTCACAATGGACTCCTTTTTTTCTACAATTGCAGTAGACTCCAGGATTGAGTGGCCTTGAAAAATTTGTCAGGTTCAACGATTTACCAAATTTTCCTTATATTGGGTTGACAATATATATGAGCCTATGTTGTTAAGGAGTTAGGTAGCTTTAAGAACTGTGTTAAATTCTAATTGGCTGTGCTTCTCAGCTCTACCATATAAGCAAGCTCAGAAACACAGTCCATTCCTTTTTTGATTCCTTTTGATTCCTGTGCTGAGGAGCTGAAGCTGTGAAGACGGAGGAAATATTTGTTTTGCATCACTGTAAGATAACTCTGTGTTTGGTGAAGGATTGTTTTGGAAGTTAGAATCACTGGTTGGAAGAAGTATTTTAATTGCTACAAAGTAAAGAATATTTATTTTCTTACTATCACTGTTTTAGAGTTTGTTTGTGGTTAAAGCAACATATCTCTTTGGGGGGGTTAGCTTTTAGTAGCAGGTGACATTGATACAGATTAACAGAATTAGAAGAGACCTTCTTGTAGGTCATGTAGTCCAACCCCACACCCAAGCAGGAGACCCTACACCATTTCTGACAGATGACAGTCCAGCCTCTTCTTGAAAGCCTCCAGTGATGAAGCTCCCAAAACTTCCGAAGGCAACTTCTGTTCCATTGATTAATTGTTCTCACTGTCAGGAAATTCCTCCTTATTTCCAGGTTGAATCTCTCCTTGTTCAGTTTTCATCCATTGTTCCTTGTCTGGCCTTCGGGTGCTTGGAAAATAGCTTGACCCCCTCCACTCTGTGGCAGCCCCTCAAATATTGGAAGACTGCAATCATGTCACCCCCTGGTTCTTCTCTTCACTAGACTAGCTATGACCAGTTACTGCAACCATTCTTCATATGTTTTAGCTCCCAGTCCCCTAATAATCTTCTCTGCACTTTTTCTAGAGTCTCAACATCTTTTTTATGGTATGGTGACCAAATCTGGATGCAGTATTCTAGGTGTGGTCTTACTAAGGTTTTATAGAGTGGTATTAGTACTGCATTTGATCTTGATTCTATCGCTCTGATAATGGAATTTAGAATTGCATTGGCTTTTTTGGCTGCTGCCGCATACAAGTGCCTCATATTTAATTGGTTGCCAGCTACTGGCTCCTATTTATTTGGCTGACTCCAAGATCCCTCTCACGGTTACTGCTATTAAGCTATTAATACTGCTGTTAAGCTATTAAGCCATATTAAAATATTGTTTATGTCTTAGACATTTATCATATCCGCCGAGAAAGGACTGAAAACACTTTGATGCTTCCGGATCAGAGTTTGCATGATAGAAATAGAAATAACTTTGAGGGGTCCTTGGTGCTTTCTAACCCTGGTGGTTTTCTTGCAAGCATTTCATTACCCAAATTGGGTAGCAACATCAATGCTAGTCTAGCACTAGCACTGGGGATGTTACCTAGTTATGATAATGAACCATCTGCAAGAAAACAAGCAAGCTCAGAAAGCACCAAGGACCCTTCATTTCAACCCTGAGCTACAAATATTCTCCTTTATTAGAAATAACCTTCTATGTTTGTCTCCAGGACCCTCTATACATACAGTTTAGGGAGAGAATACTACCATATGTCCCCCAAAATAAGACTGGGTCTTATATTAATTTTTGCTCCAAAAGGGGCTTATTTTCTGGCTAGGTCTTATTTTTGGGAAAATACGGTACTAAATGCCTCTGTCTGACTGATGAGCTTAAATGGGGCTTACTTTTGGGGATAGGGCGTATATTACGAACATCCTAGAAAAATCATGCTAAGCCTTATTTTCCAGGTGGGTCTTATTTTGGGGGAAACAGAGTAGTCTTTGACATACGACCACTGTTGAGCCCAAAATTTCTGTTGTAAAGTGAGATAGTTGTTTAGCGAGTTTTGCTCCATTTTACGACCTTTCGTGCCTCTGTTGTTAAGTGACTCCCTGCCCCTCTGGGTCCCTTCCAGGCGCCTCCTCGCATTCCATGAAGTATTTCTTCACCTCCATCTCGGACCCAAATCAGGGGCAGCCCCAGCATGTGGCCGTGGGGTTTGTGGACGGTCAGGTCTTTATTCACTACGACAGCCACAGCAGGAAGATACAGCCTCGAGCCTCCTGGATGGAGAAGGTGGGGAAGGAGGACCCCAACTATTGGGAGAGAAACACC
Organism: Rhabdophis nuchalis; assembly: GCA_039707465.1. Lineage (NCBI taxonomy): Eukaryota > Metazoa > Chordata > Lepidosauria > Squamata > Natricidae > Rhabdophis > Rhabdophis nuchalis. The sequence goes on along the minus strand of CM077646.1, from coordinate 16,731,487 downwards.
CAGATGGCACGTGACACTGAGGAGGCATCCAGGGGAGACCTGGAGACTCTGAGGCTTCGCTACAATCAAAGCAATAAAAGTGAGTGATGGGTGGGGTGGCTCCTCCGGCCCCATATTTCTCCCTCCCCCTGGAATCCGGAATCCCTCCCAGGGAAAAGTCTTTTTTTTAAAAAATATGTTTAATCTTTTCACATTGTCCTCGCCTCTGTAGCTGAAATTTTCTGCAGATTGCAGTTATTAAAAGTATTTTTAAATCACATCTGTCTGTCAGTCTATATATCTGTTTATCTGTCTGTCTATATATCTGTCTATCTATATATCTATATATCTGTCTATCTATATATCTATATATCTGTCTATCTATCTATATATCTGTCTATCTATATATCTGTCTATCTATATATCTGTCTATCTATATAATCTATATATCTGTCTATCTATATATCTGTCTATCTATATATCTGTCTATCTATATATCTGTCTATCTATATAATCTATATATCTGTCTATCTATATATCTATCGTGTTTCCCCAAAAATAAGACAGGGTCTTATTTTCTTTCCCCCTCCACCCCCAAAAAAAGCGCTTGGCATTATTTTCAGGGAGGTCTTATTATTTTTGAGGTGAAGGAGGCAGCAAATGTGGTCACCTCATGGCTGCTGCTGTGTTGCAATATTTTTGGGGAGGGCTTATTTTTGAGGAAGGGCTTATTTTAGTGCACACGCTCAAAAGCCCGATTGGGCTTATTATCCAGGGAGGTCTTATTTTCAGGGAAACGGGATAGATGATAGATAGATAGATAGATAGATAGATAGATAGATAGATAGATAGATAGATAGATAGATAGATAGATAGATAGATGATAGATAGATTTTACTATCTTACTGCAAGCCCCTAAAGCCACATTGGCGAGTGACATAAAAGCTTGTACGTAGGTAGGTAGGTAGGTGATAGATAGATAGATAGATAGATAGATAGATAGATAGATAGATGGATGGATGGATGGATGGATGGATGGATGGATGGATGGATGGAGATGTGTGTGTGTGTGCGTGCACGTGTATATATACATACATACACACACACGCATCTGCATCTCTCTCTCCCTCTCCCTCTGTCTCTCTGTCTCTCTCTCTCTCCCTATCTATATATAGATAGGTAGAGCAATTGTCACCTCTCTATCTCTCTATCTATCTATAGAGGGAGGGAGAGGGAGGGAGGGAAAGAGATATGAAAATTGCTATTGATGTAAAATGAGTAAAGCACAGACCAAACAGCCAGAACCGAAGAAGCTTCTTGCATGAGAAGTGAAACCTCTTCAAAGAAAAAAAAAAGTCCAGTTGCCTTTTGAAAAAAAGCAACCAGACCCACATTTCCTCTCCTCCATGAAAGCTGGTGGGGTCTCTCCCCTCCCCCCAAGGCTTCTCCAGCAGAGGAGCAGAAGAAAGAAAGATGAAGGAGGCTCCCTCCATCCATTTCTTCCGGGTCTCCGTCTTGTCTTGGTCCTCCATGCTGAAAGGGGGATTTACCAGTGTCCCATTTCCTGGCTCCTGACCCCTATGAAGTTTCAGGAATCAGGAAAGGGGGGATCAGGTGGGGGGGATTTCCCGTGGAGGAAATCCGGGTGTCAGTGTTGTTAGATGTTGAGAAAGGGAGGGAGTCCAGACCAGGTTTGCTCAAACAAAAGTGCCGTTTATTGGCAAAGGCAGTTAGACAGGAAAACTATTCACAGTAAAAGAAAAGCGCGGTAGACAGGGGCTCCCGTGTTTGACAGCTATTTATACGGAGCTGTCAAACGGGGAGCCAATCAGGCCGCGGCAAGAGCCGGCTTCCCGCCAGTCGCGCCTTAGCCAATCAGGCGCGACTGGTGGTTAGCCGGCTTGCTACAGCCTGTCTCCATGGCTTCAAGCGGCAGCCTGGAAGACCCGCGGCCGGTCGCAAGTCGAGACCGGTCGCAGGTCGAGGACACAACACGTGTCTCCTTCCAGTCTCAAAGCCCCTACAGGGAGGGTGTGTGTCTCTCTTTCTCTCTTGAGGATTCCACAAACTATCCTCCTGTCTCCGTTTCAGGCCTTCACACATGGCAGAGGATGTATGGCTGTGAGCTCCGGGGAGACGGGAGCAGGGGTGGATTTGATCAATACGGCTACGATGGGAGGACCTTCATCACCTTCGACAAGGAGTTCCTCACCTGGGTGGCTCCCGACCCCCAAGCCCAGATCTCCAAGAGGAAATGGGATGCTTTCCCAATATATAACCAGAGAGGGAAGACCTACCTGGAGAAAGTCTGCATCAAGTGGCTGGAGAAACACTTGTCCTACGGGAAGGAGACGCTGCTGAGGACAGGTGAGCACCTGGATCCAGGCTGGGTTTTCCTCCTGTATGGGTGGATTTCTTGGACATGTTCAGTTCTTTTGGGTCCCTGGTCTGTAGACTGGCTGGCGTGGGGGGGGGGGGAGAAATCCACCTCTTTTCCTTCCAGCACCTCTCCGTGACATGGGGAGCCCTGTTTGGTTCCTATTGCCAGACTGCCATTCAACCGACTAGGAAATGTAGCCTCTGCCTGGTGGGTGTCTGTTCGGATCAGGCAGCAAAAGCATCTAATAGGTGTCCTATTCCCAGCCCACAATGAGGCAACGGGGCCACTTGGGGTTCTTTCAGTGAATCCACCATTAGCCTAGTGCTGGGATGGCGAACCTATGGCACATGGAGCCATTTGTCAGGGCAAGTGAGGTGCATGTGCGCTCTGGCCAGCTGAATTCACCCTTTTTTGAAGCCATTTTTCGCCCTACCCAGGCTCCAGAGGCTTTATAGGAACCTGGGGAGGGCGAAAAGAGCCTCTCCCCCCAAGAGGCCCTCTGGAGGCTTCATGAGCTTCCCTGAAGCCTCCAGAGCACTCAAAACAACCTTGTGACCAAACTGGAAGTGACCTCTAATTTGCTCGGAGCGTCGTTTTGAGTGCTTTGGAGGCTTCAGGGAAGCCTCCAGAGTGGGCCAGCCTATCTACAAGACAAAAGGCCTTCAGCTCTGGGCTGATGGGATTATCCTTCAGGGCAAAGCCATTCAGCCACAATAGAAACTGCATTGCATCAGCCCACGTTTCGGCCAAACTTGACTCAGAAAACCTACCAAGTTAGCTATGATTATGACCCCTGCATAGCCCCAGGGGACTCTGACAGCAACCAATAGAATGCATGCCCCTGCCAGAGGAATAGGAAGCTCAAGGGCAAGGCGTAAGAGAGAGTATATGTAACACTCACTCTCCACTCCATGTGTTCAGCTGCCCAGGACCTCAAACCCATATGGTCAATAATCCACATTTCCAATCAGCCTCCATGTTTCCAAGGTCTTTGTCCCCGCTTGGAACTGAACCCAGACGGATATTTCTTTCAACAAAAGAGAACTTAAAAGACCATCTCCACTATCTCTCCCCTGAAGGGAGCAGCCCAGGGTCACTCAAAGTTCAAAGTAGTCAGAGAGGAATTTCCTTGGAGCCTCAATTTGCTTCTGGAGGCTTTTCAGACTGAATCCCTGGGAAGGACTCAAAATCAGGAGTCCTTGTGGTTGAGCATTTTCCAGATTCGGAACATTTCCTAAAACTCATGGAGATATTGCACATGTTGAGTGGCAAATTCGTACCTTAAAATTAAACAGTGGGAGACTTTTCTGCCCCTACAAGTTTCTCACCCACCTTCCAAGCTCTGGAGAGGCTCGGTCAATTCTGGGGGTGCTATTTCTGCAGAGACCCCAAAGGTGACGGTGAGCAGCAGGACGGAGGTGGAGGATGGGATGGAGACGCACGTCTGCCGCGTGGATGGCTTCTACCCCAGGGAGATCGATGCCTCCTGGTGGAAGGATGGGGAGGAATGGCTGGAGGAGACCTTCCATGGGTCTGTGGCCCCCAACGCGGATGGGACCTACCACTACTGGCTCAGCGTCCGGATCGACCCCAAAGAGAGGGGTCGCTATCAGTGCCACGTGGAGCATGACAGCCTGCTGGAGCCTCTGGACGTGGAGCTGAAGGGTGAGAGGCTGCAGGGAGGGGAAGGCTGGGCTGTTTTTCTGTCTGGAAAATTGTGGGAGAGTGTCAGCCATCCCAGCTAAGACATTCACTAAAGAAGAATAGAATCTTTTAAAGTTAAACCATTTAAATATAAGCCAGCAGTGTGCAGCAGCTGCCAAAAAAGCCAACACTGTTCTAGGCTGTATAAACAGAGGGATAGAATCTAGATCATGTTCATACCACTTTATAATGACTTGGTAAGGCCACACTTGGAATACTGCATACAGTTTTGGTCGCCACGATGTAGAAAAGACGTGGAGACTCTGGAAAGAGTGCAGAGAAGAGCAACCAAGATGATTAGGGAACTGGAGGCTAAAACATATGAAGAACGGCTGCAGGAGCTGGGTATGTCTAGTTTGATGAAGAGAAGGACCAGGGGAGACATGATAGCAGTGTTCCGATATCTCAGAGGGTGCCACAAAGAAGAGGGAGTCAAACTATTCTCCAAGGCACCTGGGGGCAGGACAAGAAGCAATGGGTGGAAACTAATCAAGGAGAGAAGCAACTTAGAACTAAGGAGAAATTTCCTGACAGTTAGAACAATTAACCTCTGGAACAGCTTGCCTCCAGAAGTTGTGAATGCCCCAACCCTGGAAGTCTTTAAGAAGATGTTAGATAGACATTTGTCTGAAATGGCCCATGCAGGGGGTTGGATTAGAAGACCTACAAGGTCCCTTCCAACTCTGCTATTGTATTGTATTGTATTGTATTGTCACATTGAATGTACACTAATCAGCATACATTAATGTCAGAGTTTGTTGCAGCAATCAAATCCAGAAAGAACACACAGGTAACTGATGTAGCAGAATTCATTAACTTCTCTTTATATATATAATAACACATGAGACATATACAGTATACCAGAGGTGATTTTCAACAGGTTCTGATCAGTTCTGGAGAACCGGTAGAGGAAAATTTGAGTAGTTCGAACAACCGGTAAATACCACCTCTGGCTGGCCCCGCCCCCATCTATTCTTTGCCTCCCCAGTCCCAGCTCATCTGGAGGGAATGGGGATTTTGCAGTATCCTTCCCCCACCACACCCACCAAGCCACGCCCGCCAAGCCACGCCCAGAGAAACAGTAGTAAAAAAAATTTGAATCCAACCACTGATATATACAATACCAACAGTGGTCCTTCCAACGTGGTAGAGAGGATTGGTTTCAGTTCCAGAAGCAGACCAGTTTCAGAGCTTTTGCACCAACTACAAGCTACAGAGCTACGCCCGGACTCCTAGCTGTCTCCAGCAAATACTGTTTCAGTGTCCAAACAGTCCCCATTGGCTGACCTTGTTACTAAGCCCTCTTCCAGTTCATGAATATATCTACAATTAATACGAAATTATATTGCATACAGCTCCTAAATGTCTGTTTAGGATGTGTCCAAATGGGAGCGTACTTGAGCTTTAAACCTTTGGTTTCTCCTGTGTTTGAGGTTAGTGGACCTGCAGGGACCAGTCCGTAGAATTGGCTTCAGGGGATTTAAGGGAAGCAACAGAATCCCATCACAAGAGTTGGCCGATCCTGATGAAATACCTTCAGAAATACCATCTCAGACTTTCTGTCTCCAGCAGAGGAGCAGGCAGTTATGCAGAGCACCACAAACAGATTGGCTTTTGTTTAAAATTCCTAAAGTACAAGAATCAGGAAGAGTCTGGTAGCCCCTTTTATGAATGCCTGATTTTAACTAAAACTGATGAGCTCCAAACATGAAATGCACACAGAGTGACTGGCTGGATGCCTCAGAAGAAGTCAGAAAAGGGGCTACCAACGCTGAATTTTTGCCATCGGCTTTCCTTCTGCAAAGAAGGAAACACCACCCTGTGTTCTTCCTCTAAGGAAGAAAACTATATGCTATTTTATGACCAGGATTGGATGGGAGTTCCTGAGACTCAGCATTTAAAAAAAAAGGAAAATAACCCTCTGTCAGAGAACTCTGCATATGCTCCAACCTTCTTCGTCATTAAAGGAATTTATTTTATTTTATTTATATATTTTATTTAATGTTATTTATTTATTTATATTTATATTATTTTATTTTATTATTTATTTATATTTATATTTTATTTTTTTAATTATTTTATTTTATTATTTTATTTTGTTATTTATATTTTTTATTTTATGTTAGTTATTTATTATTATTTTATTTTATTATTTACTAGCCGTTCCCGGCCACGCGTTGCTGTGGCCCACAGTCTGGTTAAATGGCCAACCAATCTGTGTGTAGATCTACACCTGCACACACAAACACGTACCCCAATGTACCTACATACTCCCTCTATCCCTCTACCTACCTACCAACCTACCTACTTACCTACTGCATTTGTCCCTCCGTCTTTCTATCCCTCTACCTACCTACCTACCGTATTTCTCCATCAGAGTATTTTATGTCATAAAGGATGACATAATACCTGTGGCCCACTGCTCTTTCTGTATCCATCTACCTACCTTTTTTACAATGTTTTACATTTCCGTTGCATGTACCTGGCACAGGTGTGACATCTACACAATCTATATATATCATTGGTGCTGTACTTGAAAGAAACGTTGTGTGAAAATTTGGAAGCAGTACTTTCGGAGATTAGCGGTTTTGAACAAACTCATAGTTACATTTTTATTTATATAGATTTATGTTATTAATTTTTATTTTATTTTATTCCTGCCTATATTTATTCAAATAACTCAAGCCAGCAAGAATGTCCAACACACCTCCCTCCTCCTATTTTCCCTCACGACAGCAACCCTGCGATGTGGGATCGGGCTGAGCCGAGCTCGCCCAGCAGGCTTTCATGGCTAAGGTGGGCCTTGAACTCGCATGATCAATCTTGAGTGGAAAATCCATTTCCAAAAGAAGGAGGCTATTGGAGGATGTTCAGTGCCAATCACCCATAGAGTCTTCCGGCTGAATTGTGACTCTCTAATATCAAATAAAAATTATGAGCTAAGAAAAATAAGACGATGCACAGAACTGCCCGATTCCGTAGCAGAGTCATGGCACTTTGAGGCAGCCTATTTTTTAAAAAAAAGGACAAATTGTTTTTCTGGTTTCATGAAGATTAAATATATTGCTTTTATTGTTGAAGTTTTAATTTCTGTAAACTACTGACAGTCACAAGATTACAAACTGCTGCTTTTGAGCGGAGCAGTCAAAGAGGAACATTCACAAGCTGGACTCTTACAAGAGGAAGCAAAATGTCTTCATGCTACCTTTAGAGAGGGACATACAATACAATACAATAGCAGAGTTGGAAGGGACCTTGGAGGTCATCTAGTCCAACCCCCTGCGTAGGCAGGAACCTTATACCATTTCAGACAAATGGCTATCTAACATCTTTTTAAAGACTTCCAGGGTTGGGGTATTCACAACTTCTGGAAGCAAGCTGTTCCACTGATTAATTGTTCTAACTGTCAGGAAATTTCTCCTTAGTTCTACGACAAAATACAAATTTAAAACATATTAAATTAACGGTCCTATGCTAAAATCAAATTAAAATCCCCCATTTAAAACTATCTAAAATAGCCCCGATGGGAAGTTACGCTAGGCCGGCTTGTTGAAAGAGGTGTGTCTTTAGACACTGGCGGAAGAGGCGGAGGTCCGAGATGGTACGAAGTTCAGGAGGGAGGTCGTTCCAAAGGGCAGGGCCCGCCACAGAGAAGGCTCTTCCCCTAGGTGTCGCCAGTCAGCATTGCCCGGCCGACGGTACCCTGAGAAGGCCCTCTCTGTGGGAAGACGAACCCTTAAGACGTTTTAGAAGATGAACATGAAGATGAACCCTTAAGACATTTTAATTTAGGAAACTCCCAGCCTGTCCTTTGGCTGCTTTAGGTCTCTCCCCCAATTGGTATGGGGGAGAGTTTGGGGTTCCTCTTGGGGTTTGGGGTTCCCCTTCAATTATCCGCTCTTTCTTCCAATTCAGAACCAAAATCCAACATGGGGTTCATCATTGGCTGTGTTGTTGTGGTTGCTGTTGTCCTGGCGTGTGTGATTGCTGGGATCCTGGTATTCTTCAGTAAGTGTCTTTTTTTGGGAGGGTGATGGAAGGAAGATGGGGAGATTCCCCCTGAGTCTCTCCCTTTGGGGAGCTTCTTCTGGACTTCCTCCTGTCCTGTTTTCCCAGCCCTCTTGGGGAGCATCTGAGATCTCAGCCGCTCACTGGGACTCCATTCTCTATTCAGCTGAGTCTGAGATTCGGGGAGTCCCGTCTTCTTCTGAGTTGGGAAGAGGCATCCCAGTTCCTTTGTCCCCCTCAAAGGCTTTGGTCAAAGAGCATCAGAGAAGGATTTCCATGGAAACCTCCCTCCCCTCCCAGCTGCTCCTCCTTCTGTTTCCCCCAATTCCCCTCCATCCATCTCGGAGGCAGCAAGTCTCCCTTGGGGCAAATCAGGAGATACATTTGTATTTTGAAGATCTTTCTGTCTTTGTTGATGGGGCAAAATATCTTCTGGGGTTCTTCCTCCTGCAAAGGGAGAGAATGGGTGATCTCTAGTGGATTCTTTTGAACTTTCACTGATTTTTGTCTTTGCAGAGAGACGTCAAGATGACTATAAAAAAGCACCAAGTGAGTGAATTGTCCTCTTTACATGTAAGCTCCAACTTAGAGCAGGGACCAGGGACACCATCACTTGAGGTGTGTGTGTGTGTGTGTGTGTGTGTGTGTGTGTGCAGCTCATGAAGCTGCAGAGTTTTAGCCAAACCAGCTTGGTTTACACTCTCTCCTTGTGTTTGTGGGTCTTTGTGTGGGAGAGAGAAAGGGAGGGAGGGAGCTGAGCTTCTCCGTCTAGAAGCCAAGAGAGAGACTTTTTCATCCTCTTTTTCTTTCCTTCTTTTCCAGCAAATGACAGAGGATACAGCAGTTCAGACCAGGGTGAGTCGGAGGGAGCAGCTACTGCAGGAGCCATTCTCTCCCTTTGCAAGACTTTGGGGAGGGGATGAAAAGAGGGAGAGGCCCCCACTTTTTAAAGCCCCCCTAATTCATCCTCCCTGGGTTTCCTCTGTGTTCAGTTCTTGTGAAATAATTAAAATAGAGTCAGTTTCGTTTAGTGGTGAGGACACTAAGTGAGACCAACTGGGGGACGGTGAGTTCTAGTCCCTCCAGAGGCATGAATGTCACAGAATCCTCTCTCCTTGCCCTGGTTGATTCTGCAGAGGAGAAGGGAAAACTCTCCCTGTTGGATTCAGGCAGGGGAGGCAGCCCAGAGTCTGCATGGGGGAGCCTTGGCCCCCTTTGGAGGAAAGAGCCCTCCATTCTTTGAGGGGGAAATGGGGGAACCACCAGTGAGGCCATGATCCCCAGTGGTTAGAGACTCCTCTGGCGGCATAGCTGAGACCTGGCTGGCTCTGGAAGGGGGAGGGGAGGGTTCCCTCTTTCAAATATGTTCCCAGCCAGGTTTAGGGTTTGGCAGCATCCCGGAGCCCAGGGCAGGGGAAGTGGGGTGCAGTGGTCATCTGATAATCTCTTTTGGCACTCAGGAGCCTTTGCTCCCCAGTTTTCTGGCTGTGACTCCCCGTTTCTGAAACTGGGCCCAGGCGATCAGTTAGGTTCGTTGCTATTGTACCAGCCTCCCTGCTGAATGGCCACCACCCTGCCTGAATGCTGGAGGCCATCTCAGGGGTTGGCACAGAGTTCCCCAGGATTATGGTACTTGGGGACTTCAATCTACCATCCCTGGGTTTGGCCTCAGGAGCGGCCCAGGAGTTCATGGGTCACCATGATGTCTATGGGCCTCTCCCAGATCACCTTAGATTCAATTCAAGGCAATGGTCAATAAACACTGGATATGATCTTCTTCTTGGAACAATAGCAATATGATCTGGTGGGGGAAATCTAGTTTTTAATTTATTGTTTTAAGTATTTTATATAGCATTTTATTGAATTTTACTGCAAACCCCTAAAGCCACATTGGCAAGATGGGTGACATAAAAGCTTAAAGGTAGGTAGGTAGGTAGGTAGGTAGGTAGGTAGGTAGGTAGGTGATAGATAGATAGATAGATAGATAGATAGATAGATAGATAGATAGATAGATAGATAGATAGATAGATAGATAGATAGATCGATCTATCACAGATTGTACAGATCCATACAAACACAGACCTTCGCCTCTTCCGTCGGACATTAAAAGCATACTTTTTCCATATGGCCGGCCTGGCATAGCTGACATAGCTATTTTATTATTTTAGCTGGGTTTTAATACATGTTCTTAGCACAGGCCAAATTTTATTTAATCCTAGTTTTAACTTTTTCATTTTTTTTTCATTTTAGCCAGGTTATTCTTGGGAGTGGAGACCCCACAAGGAGGAACTTCTGGTGTGAGAAAACCTCAAGAAGGTGAGAAGACCTGGCTGGGTGCAAGATCCACCTGGTTGAGAAGAAGTTCTGGAAAGGAAAAGCTTGGCCATAATATGGTAAAGAACTTCTGTAACAATAGGAATCAAAAGGAGACATTTGGAGAGAAAAGGAGCTTTGGGGGATGCCAGCTGGATCTCCTCTTGGTCTATCACAAAGGCTCTCTAAGTAGGAACTGGTTGGAGAAAGAAATTTTGGAAGCCAACTGCATCCTTGCATCAGCTCTGCCCTCTGGCTGAAGGGATCTATTGCTGTGTGTGTGTGTGTGTGTGTGTGTGTGTGTGTGTGTGTGTGTGTGTAGTAAATATAAATTTTAAGAATTCTTTCTGATGCCTTTTAGCCAAACCAGCTTGGTTCACACTCTCTCCATGTGTTTGTGGGTCTTTGATTGTGTGGGAGAGAGAAAGAGAGAGAGAAAGGGAGCTGAGATTCTCCGTCTATAAGCCAAGAGAGGGACTTTCTCATCCTCTTTTTGTTTCCTTCTTTTCCAGCAAGTGACAAAGGATCCAGCAGTTCAGACCAGGGTGAGTCGGAGGGAGCAGCTGCTGCAGGAGCCATTCTCTCCCTTTGCAAGACTTTGGGGGGATGAAAAGAGGGAGAGGCCCCCACTTTTTAAAGCCCCCCTAATTCATCCTCCCTGGGTTCCCTCTGTGTTCGGTTCTGGTGAAATAATTAAAACAGACTCAGTTTGGTTTAGTGGTGAGGACTCCAAGTGAGCCTAACTGGGGGACGGCGAGTTCTAGTCCCCCCTGAGGCATGAATGTCACAAAATCCTCTCTCCTTGCACTGGTTGATTCTGCAGAGGAGAAGGGAAAACTCTCCCTGTTGGATTCAGGCAGGGGAGGCAGCCCAGAGTCTGCATGGGGGAGCCTTGGCCCCCTTTGGAGGAAAAGGGCCTCAATGCACAAAGGGGGAAATGGGGAAACCACCAGTGAGGCCATGATCCCCAGTGGTTATAGAGAGTCCTCTGATGGCATAGCTGAGACCTGGCTGACTCTGGAATGGGGGAGTGGAGGGTTCCCTCTTTCAAATATGTTCTCAGCCAGGTTTAGGGTTTGGCAGCATCCCGGAGCCCAGGGCAGGGGAAGTGGGGTGCAGTGGTCATCTGATAATCTCTTTTGGCACTCAGGAGCCTTTGCTCCCCAATTTTCTGGCTGTGACTCCCCGTTTCTGAAACTGGGCTCAGGGGATCAGTTAGGTTCATTGCTATTGTACCAGCCTCCCTGCTGAATGGCCACCACCCTGCCTGAATGCTGGAGGCCATCTCAGGGGTTGGCACAGAGTTCCCCAGGATTATGGTACTTGGGGACTTCAATCTACCATCCCTGGGTTTGGCCTCAGGAGCGGCCCAGGAGTTCATGGGTCACCATGATGTCTATGGGCCTCTCCCAGATCACCTTAGATTCAATTCAAGGCAATGGTCAATAAACACTGGATATGATCTTCTTCTTGGAACAATAGCAATATGATCTGGTGGGGGAAATCTAGTTTTTAATTTATTGTTTTAAGTATTTTACATAGCATTTTATTGAATTTTACTGTAAGCCCCTAAAGCAGTGCTTCTCAATTATTTTCTGTCATGCCCCCCTAGGAAGAAGAAAACATTTCGCGCCCCCCGCCCGACTGTAAATAGTATCATAACACCTCTGCATAACACTGTATCCTTATTAACGTATAAGAGAATAAAAAAAGAAAGAAATGTGGATCAATTTACAACAAAGAATAGCTTTATTAACTGTAGCAGAAAAGATTTAAAGTGCATTAGAAATTTTAAATTTAATTTAACTAAACTGCCGAGGTCAAACGCGCCCCCCTTTACGGAGCCTCGCGCCCCCCCTGGGGGGCCCGCCCCACTATTTGAGAAGCACTGCCCTAAAGCCACATTGGCAAGATGGGTGACATAAAAGCTTAAAGGTAGATAGGTAGGTAGGTGATAGATAGATAGATAAATAGATAGATAGATAGATAGATAGATAGATAGATAGATAGATAGATAGATAGATAGATAGGCAGGCAGGCAGGCAGGCAGGCAGGCAGGCAGGCAGGCAGGCAGGCAGGCAGGCAGGCAGGCAGGCAGGCAGGCAGGCAGGCAGACAGACAGACAGACAGACATTAGATAGGTAGGTAGGTAGGTAGGTAGGTAGGTAAAGAAAGAGGTAGATAAATGAGAGGGAGGGTAGATGGATATAGAGGGGGTATATATATATGAGTGTGTATGTATTTATGTATGTATGTATGTATGTATAGCGAGAGAGAAAGTGAGGTAAATATACATACATACATACACACACACTATGTATGTAGGTATGTAGAGAGAGGAAGAGAGGTGACAGCTTGATCTCCTCTGAGAGATTCATGAAGCAGAGAGCTTGAATGGTGAAGAGAGAGAGAGAGAGGACCAGAACAAGGCAGAGACTCATTCTGTGTCTTTCTCTCCAACACAGGAAGCAACGAGTCCATTTAGCAGCTCCCTCCCAGGTGAGTTCCCCCCTTTGGAGGTTGCACGAGGGGGGAAGGGATGAAGGGAGGGGAGGGCTATGGGGTCCAAGGAACAACTGAAGGTGAAGATACTTTGGGAAATTCCTCTTCCCTCTCCTGTTCATAAGCACTGCAAGGTAAGAAATTTCGGGGAAGAGGCAGGGTGGGCTGGGGATGTCTGCCTACCCCAAACTCTTATCCCGCAAAGCTGGATTGTGGCCACTGTAAGGATCTGACTGTCTTGGATCAGGAGTCTCAGAGATCTGCAAAGAGGAGATCTGAATGTTCCCACTGAAAAATGGAAAGAGGGGCAGACAAGGGGCTTCTTGACCCCAGTCGTGGATGGAGAGGGGGCTCCTCTCCCCTCTTTGATCCCATCTGGGAATCCCTCCCTCCAGATGCTGGACTCCCTGGAGGCCATGAAGCCATTTACACTTTGTCTCTGGAGGGAGCATGACAAGAATTGGATTTGTGTATTTGAGGGGGGACAGTGATATTTGTTATATAACTTATGCAGCTGGTTCTCACCCACTTTGGAAGCTAGTTCCAGCCCTGCCCCTTCCCTCTTGTAAATCCCACCCAGCTGATCCCTCTATTGAGGCTGCTGTTTCTGCTCCTTCTCTGGGCTGATCTTTGCTGATCCCTCCTCTTGGCCTGACCCTGCCTGCTTTTTCCCTTCTCTTTGCAGCACGAGTGGACAGTCCCAGCATGAGGAAAGAGGAGAGGAGATGGGATCGGCCTGCTTCTGAATTAGGCCTCCCTTCACAGGCCTTTCCATCATACTGGAAACAGGATATATTTTGGGTCTTTCATCATTGCTTTTATCTTGAATCAGTAACCTTTTTTATTATGATTGAGGAACAGAGAAGAAAAGAAAATATTATGTGTTTGTAATTGTGGAATCAAAAGGATTCAAATTGGTACCCTGTTTTCCCAAAAATAAAACCTAAAGGGAAAATAAGACCTAGCATGATTTTTCAGGATGCTCCTAATATAAGCCCCCAAAATAAGCCCCAGTTAAGATCAACAGCCAGATGGATGCATTCCGTACTGTATTTCCCCTAAAATAAGACCTTACCAGAAAATAAGCCCCAATTTGTCTTTTATATAATTTATATAATTTAATATAAGACCCACTCTTATTTTCAGGAAAGCATGGTAGAGATTATTTTATTTTTATCCTTCTGAAGGTATCAAAGGTATCCAACATACCTTCCTCCTCCTATTTTCCCCACAGCAACAACCCTGTGAGATGAGCTGCCGAAGGTCACCCAGTTGACTTTCAGGGCTCAGATGGGGCTTGAACTCACAGTTGCTTTCTAGCCTGGTGCCCTAACCACTAGACCAAATTGGCTTGTATAGCTTATAGCAGCTACCTTGTTATTTCTGATGACTTTTAATGGGCTTGTGCTGATTATCAGGTTTTAGAGAAAGGCTCATAGCGAATGAGGTGAGGAATAGGATGAAGAGTTGTTGGTTTTACTTTAAGGGAGAGTGATAAATTGCTAATCTACATCATAATTGTTTGGCCTGAAAGGGAAAGGTTTTTGTCTCTTCTTTTTCTTTGTATTAATTGTATATAGTAGATAGTATGTATGATGTGTAGTTGAATCTTCAACAATAATATTTCTTATAAAAAAGAAATGTGCTGAGATTTATGCCATTAAAGTAGTTGAAAGTATTTGTATATTTTTTTTAAAAAAGTTAAGTATTGCACTAGTTTGACCATATCATCCAAAGTTTGACCAATAATTAATATACCAAGTAGAACAGTCAAACACTGAATTTTTCCAGATCACCATTTGTGGATTTTCATGCTTTAGAAAAATGGAACATGAGATCCATTGCACAGCCAGGCTGGCTACCTTCTAAACAATTGTACATGTATTATAAAGTTTGCCAAAATTGTTTCCTGTAAATAAATGCTTTTGTTTTCTTCTCATGTGAGTTGCTGCCTGTTTTGAGAGGTTGACGAAAGGAGGGATTTTCCCCTCCTTGTTGATCAGAGACCCCAACTTCACTTTGAGTGGCAAGAAGAGGAGGAACCAAGGCAAAATCTGGAAGGGGCAAGAACTGGGGTGGCCCCCATGTGCTCCTTTGGGGAGGAGGCAGCCATTTTGTTCCTGTGTCCAGATGTTTCTCTAGCATCACCAGCTGATCTTCTGTAAAATGTTGGCTTAGTTTGACTTCAACTCCCCTCATCCCCAGCTACTGAACCTATTTGGCCTGTGCTGGCTCTAAATAAAGCAACTCCTCTGAAAGCAATGCATATCAAAAATCCAGGAACAAGATGCTTCTTACCGGAGAAGTTGGGCGAGGTTTTTTTTTCTTAAAAAGAGGAAAGTTTCAACAGCCTTTTGATGGTTTTGGACCTGTAGGGGGGCAGGTCATTCCAGAGGGCAGGAGCTGCCACAGAGAAGGGGTTGCCAGTTGCCATTGCCTGGCCGATGGCACCCTGAGGAGGCCCTCTCTGTGGGAGTGGACTGGTCGGTGGGAGGTATTTGGTAGCAGGAGGCAGTTTTGCAGATAACCAGGTCCCTTGCCATGGAGCGCTTTGAAGGTGGTACCTTGAAGCACACCCGGAAAGCCACAGGCAACCAGTGCAGCTCGCGCAGGAGAGGTGTCATGTGGGAGCATCTAGACGCTCCCAGAATCCCCCACATGGCCGCATTCTGAACTAACTGGAGTCTCCAGGTGCCCTCAAGGGAAGCCCCATGTAGAAAGTAGTCCAGATGGGAAATGATGAGGGCTTGAGTCCAGGACCCCCTTGGCCGCACTATTCCAAGCGGCCACTAGGTCCTCAGTTGAGTTGCGAGTCAGGGTCTCAGGTATTGGCCCAAGCTCCATCTGGAACCTCTCAGGGTCCATCAGGCGCCTGGGGCGGAACCATCTCGTCGCTTCCGGTTCCGCCTCTCCGCGGTGGGATACAGCGGTTGGAAACCACCAGTGAGGCCATGATCCCCGGTGGTTAGAGACTCCTCTGGGGGATTTCCTTCTCTCAGAGATGTGTCCAGCCAGTTTAATGGTTGGTGCCAACCGATACCCCAGGGCAGGGGAAGTGGGGTGCAGTGGTCATCTGAGAATCTCTTTGGCACTCAGGATGCTCCCACCTCACATTTCTGGTTGTGAATTTTTGTTTCTGAATCTGGGCTCAGGGGATCAATTGGGTTTATTACAAATGTACCAGCCTCTTTCCTGCCTCAGCTGCTGGGGACCATTTCAGAGTTGGCATGGATCTCCCTAGGATTCTGGTCCTGGGAGATTTCAGTCTGATGGGGGAATTTGGTTTTTATGTATTGTTTTAAATGTTCTACATGGTATTTTATTGAATTTTACTGTGAGCTGCCTAGAATAACCTTGGTGAGATGGGTGACACAGAAGAATAGAGGAAGAAAGAGAATCGTATGTGTTTATAATCGTAGGATCAAAGGATTCAACTTGGATTTACTAAATATCTTTTTATTTGTATCCTGCCGAAGGTATTGAACATGCCCAACACACCTTCCTCCTCCTATTTTCCCCATAACAACAACCCTGTGAGGTGGGCTGGGCGGAGAGGGTTTGACTGGCCCAAGGTCACCCAGTTAGTTTTCATGCCTGACGCAGGACTTGAACTCACAGTCGCTTTCTACCTTGGTGCTTCACTACTAGGCAAAACTGCTTTGTATAACTTTGTAATAGCTCTGTAATCGAGCTTGATGCAACTATGTTGTTATTTCTGATGACCTTTAATGGCCTCCTGCTGATTGACAGGTTTTAGAGAAAGGTTCCAGAAGAATGTGGGGGAGGGAGGAGGATGAAAAGTTGCTGCTTTTACTTAAAGGGAGAGTGATAAACTATTAATCTCCATCATACTTGCTTGGATTGAAAGGAGGTTTTTCCCACCTCTTTATTTCCCCCCCTATTAATTGTATAATGAAAGCCTGTCAACTGGGTGGCCCATGGCCCATTATTTGCTCAATTCTCCACCCCCACCAGCCCCCAGGAGCACTCTCTAAGCCTCCAAAGGGCTATTCATGCCCTTTGGAGGCTATTCATGCCCTTTGGGGAAAATGGGCCTGTTTTTGCAAAAAACAGGCCATTTTTTGGAGGTCTGTAGAGTGCAAAACCTTTTTTTTTTTTAATTGTGTCTTCAAAACCTTGGTGTGTCTTATACTCCGAAAAATACAGTAATGGGCAATAGGACCTTCAAAAAAATTACCGTTATACACGTGTGCGCGTTATACTCGAATAAATACGGTATTTCTTTTGAAAAAGAAAAGTGCATTCTGAGATTCATGCCATTAAAATGGTTAATGCATTTTAATTTTAAAAAAATTAAACTTGACCATATTTTTTTTTTATTTTTTAAAAAAATAATCTTTATTAATATAAATATAAAATCAAACACTTAACAAATATAGGATAGGGGTAATAAGGACATACATAAAAGGGAAAAAAAGAGAAAAAGAAGAGAAGAAAGAAAAGGGGAAGAGAGGAAGAGGACATCCCGGGGGTATAGCTACTCCCCTAATTTAAGATGTATGTTTGTCCCAGCCTAACATCAGTTATTATTTACAGTTGTGCATAGATGTCTACATATATATCTATGAAATTGTCTCAAGTTCACTGTCACCTTGTTTATTCCTCGTATATATTTCACCATTATTTTATCTAATTAATTTCTTTGGTATCCATTATTCTCTTATTATACCATGTATACCATTTTTTTCCAGGATTGGGCATAGATTGAGTATGACTTGTCTTTTAGGATATATGTTAGCTTAGCCGATTCTGCGCAATTAAATTTTTTTGATATAATTAGACACTCTGTTGGTGGGTTGGTATCTTTCCAATGTTGCGCAATGGCCATCCTAGTCGCTGTTATAATATGTATGAAGAGATACCAATCTTGATTTTGAATTTCGTTTGGCTTAATACCCAGGAGATATAAATCAGGTTTGAGGGGGAAATTGATACCTATTATTTCCAGGAGCCAGACTTGTATTTTTTTCCAAATTTGAGTAGTTATTGGACAGGTCCACCATTGGTGAAAAAACGTACCCGACCATATATTTGATCATGCAAAGTTTGACAAATAATTAATATACCAAGTGTAGCATTCAAACACTAAATGTTTCCTGATCGTCGTTTATGGATTTTCATGCTATAGAAAAATGGAACATTATTAGATGGATTGCACAGCCAGGCTGCTACCTCCTTAACAATATATAAATAAAAATGTAACAAGAGTTTGTTCAAAACCGCGAATCTCCGAAAGTACTGCACCCATCGCTTCCAAAATTTCACACAACGTTCCTTTCAAGTACGGCACCAATGATATATATAGATTGTGTAGATGTCACACCTGTGCCAGGAACACGCAACAGAAATGTAAAAAATTGTAAAAAGGTAGATGGATATAGAGAGGGCAGTGAGCCACAGGTATTATGTCATCCTTTATGACATAAGATACTCTGTCCATAAGATTCAAGGAGAAAGACAGTAGGTAGGTGGGTAGGCAGCTATAGGGATAGAGAGAGGGAGGGAGAAATGCAGTAGGTAGGTAGAAAGATAGAGAGGGAGAGAGAAATACAGTAGGTAAGGAGGTACAGTAGGTAGGTAAAGTGAGAGAGGGAGAAATGCAGTAGGTAGGTAGGTTGGGGGTTATACAGTAGTTGTGTGTATGTGTTTGTGTGTGCAGGTATAGATCTACACACAGATTGGTTGGCCATTTAACCAGACTGGGCCATAGCAACGCGTGGCCGGGAATGGCTAGTTGTACATATATTGTAAATTTGCCAAAATAACCTGCTTTAAATAAATGCTTTTGTTTTCTTCCCTCTTGAGTTGCTGCCTTGTTTTGGGAGGTGCAATAATCCAAATTCAGAAGGAGGAACATGCTTTGGGGTGCAGGTTCATTTTGTGGTTGCCAACAAGTGTTTAAAAGATTTGTACAGCAGGGCAGGAAAAAGCACAACGGATGTGAGGTATTGAGAGGTCTGAAGTGTCTGCCCACACAAGTTACAAATTCCTCTTCCCCTTTCAAATCAGATTGTTGTACAGCTTCAAGAGAGGTAATTGAAGATTTAAAATCTTCATCTTTTGGCCTGGTTTTTTGGGCCGTTTTCAGCCATTTGCTGGCCGTTTTGGATGTTCAGTAGTAGTAAATAAATAGAGAGGGAAATTGTACCTTGTTGAGGCCTTTGACTCAATTTTCCTCTCTATTTATTTACTACTACTGAACAGCCAAAACGGCCCAAGAAAACACCCCAAAAATGGGCGGGAGTTGGGGCTAGCCAGTGGTGGGATTAGCCAGTTCGCCAAACTGGGTGGAATTTTAACAACTGGTTTGTCCAAACCGGCTGAATCCCATCTCTATTTCCTGGCTGTGAAAGCAATGGCACTTTTTGCTAATCACCTCCCAAGGAATAAAATTGTGTATTTGTTTCAACACAGTTGAATAAAAATAATAACACTAACACTAGTGGATGTTCCAGCTTTCATGGTGAGCATTAGGGGTTTTGTCAGATACTGAAGCACTTTCCTTTTTTAAATTTAATTGACTTCCCTACTTTATAAATCACTGTTACTGTGGAACCGGTGGGCGGTTAGAAAAATTTATTACTAACAGAGATACAAAAGTGGGCGATAGGTATAAAAAGGTTGACTACCCCTGTTCTAAATGGCCATTTCCAATACTGCTTCTGAATCAGGGGTGGGTTCCTGCCACTTCTAACTTCTTCTATAGAAGAGGTTCCAGAAATCTATAGTGCCGTTTAGAACAGGTTCCAGCTCCCTCCCCCCGCCCGTCCACACATCATCAAGAGGAAGAGCGAGAGGAGGAATTCTGGGAGTTGAAGTCCACAAGTCTTAAAGCTGTCAAGTTTGAACACCCCTGAAGGTTTTTTTCTAAAGGGTTAGGGGTGCAGGGTCCTGTAACTTGACAGTTTTAAGACTTGCATGCTTCAAATGCCAGCGTTTCTGAGCCAACATTTTGGCTGCTAAGCAAGAGCATTGGTAAGTGAGTTTCACCCCATTCTACAAGTTGGACACGCCCACCCAGTCACATGACTGACAAGACACTCCCACTTAGTCACATGGCTGGCAAGCCCCTCCCACAAAGCAGCCAAAACCTACAGAAGAGGTTTTAAAATTGTTTGAAACCCACCACTGTTCTGAATGTATCTGAGCCTCAGTCTCCGTCAAACTGTAAGCAGGCAAGAGTTATTTACATTGATGGCCTTCAGGTTCAGTGCAGGATGTTAGCCTAACATTACCTCTCTACTATTTGGCAAAAGAGCTCCCTCAAGAGAATTTTGGAGCAGAGCATAACTGAAAGCTTTTTTTAAAAGAAGTTTTTGTATCTGGGGACACCTCTTGCTAATTTGGTTTGTTAGTGGCTTCAAAAGATGATCAACTCTCCAGAGAGAAAGAGCAGCGAGAAAATAAATCCCTATGGTTTTCATAATTGTAGGGGAGAAAAGTGAAGCCCATCTAACTCCTCTGCCGAGGCAGAGCTGTAGCTGAGCCATAAACAAAACCTGGTTACCCGACTTGAAAGTCCTCTGAAAGTTCTTGGGGAAGGGCAAATGTAGTAACTTTCTGAGATGTGATGATGAAAGAAGCTTGCAACAGTGGCTAATTAATGCCTAAGTACTTGACAAACCTAAAATAGCTCCCTTATGAGTTTGAGCTATTTAATCTTATGGTTAAATTAATTTGAAACACAGAAATCAAAACAAGGTTAACTTCCCACACAGACTCTGAAGGTCCTAATGTAAATATTTCCCCATTTAGGAAGGGAAATTAGTGTCACTAAGTAATTTCAGACTCCGGACTTCTGGTTGCTAGGTCACTCCCCACACAGAGCAAAACAAGTCATATTCCTTCACTTGAAAATGTGCTATGTCAGGGAGAACAAAGGGTTGAGTGCAAAGGGACCAGTATTTCTGCCTGTAAGGGTCACCCCTGGAATAACAGAATTGGAAGGGACCTTTGGAGGTGTTCTATTCCAACCCCCTGCTCAGGTAGGAAACCGGATACGATTTCAGACTAACAGTTGTGCAATCTCTTCTGAAAAACATCCAGTGTTAGAGCACCCACAAGAGCCCAAGAGCACCCCTGTAGGAAGTTGAAACCCACTCCACTCCTCTCCTAGAAAAGTGAAATATTCTGGTAAATATTGAAAAGGCAGAATATTGTATTTCCTAGATAAGAAATGGAGAAACATGTTTTTGGCAGGAAACAGACTCACTCTTAATAGTCCCTACCTTTGTCAATGAGTCATTAAAGCCTGAGCTAGCCTACTTTACATAACAAATGTAGGACTAGCCGCCTACAGAAACTCACCATATAGCATCTGGGAACTCCGGGAAGTTTGGGGTTCAAAAGATACACAACCTACAGCTAGCTCAGAACACCCCCCCCCCATGGGAGTCCGACAACCAATCAGAATACATTTCTTACACAGGAGCAGGAAATGGAGAGGTAGGGATGAACAGAGTATAAAAAACCCAGGAACTCTCAGCAAGCCTTTTTCCCCTCTTCTTTTTCATCAAATATCTTGAAGCATGTGATCCCCCTTTTCTGTCCAGGAGCTCAAGCCAGGCCATCCTGCCCACCATTAAACCATCTTTCCAAGAAGCCTCCATGTTTCCAGTGTCTTTTTGCCCACTTGGAACTGAACCTAGAAGGGCATTTCTTCCAACACCCCAAAAGAGCCCCCTTTCCATTTCCTTCCCCCAAATAGGAGCTCTGCTTTTGGGTAGTGCTTTGTGCGTTGCAGGCCTCTCTTGATTTCCTTGTTCCCATCCTGCCAAGTCCTCTCTTTATTTTACAGAAAAGTTGGGGGGAGGGGGGGAGTCCCAGAGCTTTCCAGATGTGTTGGGTAACAACTTTCACCCTTTTACTATTTAGAGGCACTGGCTGGTGATAGAACCACTGAACTCTTGCAGATGCGAAACAGGGACACTATTAAGACACCTCAGACCAATTCGCTATTGGAAAGACACTGGCTGACAATGAAAGTTGTTATCCTTTGATGATTAATAACTAGTTAGATTGTTTTGGAATATCATTGAAGGATTATTAGTTAATAATTATCTACAATAAGTGTAACTAATAATAATGCTATAGCTTAATGATATATATCTATGTATCTATGTATGTGTAGAAATGTATGAGTAGGAGATTGGATATAAATAATAAGACTGTTATTTCGTAGGAATGTTGATGGATGTAGTCTAACAAAATGGGGGAGAATTTTAGCAAACTTAAGACTGTTTTAGATTATTATTGAAGAATCACTAGCTAATAAATAATGAGTTATAATAAGAGTAATTGAATAATTATAGATGATATATTTATATAGGTATTTGCATATATGCATGTATGTTTGGAATAGACAATGGATGCCATTATGTGGCGATGTTTAAGTTAGACATGTTTGAAGAAGATAGACCAAATATGGAATATTAGAGGAGAATTCTGGTGTAATGATATTAAGATATATAATGAATCTTTTGATTTAAAATCTATAAAATGAGATTATTCATAAATAATAATGATTTTAGACATGCACAAGAGTTATGCATAACCAGTCGACATACTTTCCAAAGGATACAATGTAGAATGATAATTTTTCCTTTTTGTATTTTTGTTTTATTAAAAAATAAAAAAATAAAAAAGAAGACCCCTCAGCCAGAGTGCTTACTAATTATAATTCTATTGTACAATCTGTGGTAGCCCTAGATGTGCGCCTGCTAAGCGTGGGAAAATCCACCGCTCCTTTCCCACGGGGAGGGGCACTCGGTGCCCTTTTCACACCATCTTCGTGACTTGCGCGTCAAGAGAGACTTTTCCCCCTCCTCCCCGCCCCAACTCTGCCAAGAGGGGAGAGGGAGAAAAGGCCCTCCTATCCCACCTCCCAATTCCCACAGCCAGTAGGGTCGCCTGAAATCCATCGGGGCTGCCTGGTCGGAAAGTACTGGCTGCGTTCAACGGATCCGTGCCGAGGAAAGGGGCGGGGCCGAATCCTTCTGGCCCTGCCTCCCTAGAAGCTAGCGTTAGAGACAGCACATTCTACGTCGCGCGGAACCGCCCCCTCCACCGCCTCCGAACAACCATGCGCAGAATCCCCGGAGCGAAGCACAACGGCAGCCGCAGAGAACAAACGGAGCATGCGCGCCGAAACATGGCCGCTAGGAGGTCCCAGGCGTTTTTTTTATTTTTATTTAAAAGAATGCCGGGGACGCGCGCGGGTAACCGTTGGTTGTGACGTCACCCGGCGGAACGGCGCCTGCGCGTAGGAACGGCGCCAAAGGCTGCGTCCGAGCTTAGGGAAGCTGTACTTTTGCCTCAGGTCAGTGGGTCTCTTGAGCTATCAAGTTATCCCCTCTTCTTCCCCTCAGACAGGGCCTAATTTTCACTCTGTACATGCTCAGTGGAAAGGTGACTGCAGAAGAAAGCAGATGAATCCCTTCTTCTATGGGACAGCTGCTCAAGTGCTGGAAGACAGTTATCCTGACGTATACCCTATTACCCCTCAATTCCTTTTTTCTATACCAAGCTCTCACAATGGTTCTCCATACCATTCCACGCCTGGAAGGGGATTTCCTGAAGCAACTTTCGCTTTTCCCTCCTCTCTGGCCGGTTGCGCCTGGACGTCTGCCTAGCAACAATGATGACATGGGGATATATTTTTTTCTACTGGTTAAGCTTGCCCAATCGCCGGCTTGCTCTGGGTTGTTGCGTTGTTTTTGACCCCGGGCTCGTCTTTCCCTGCCTGCAACTTCAGAAACCCTGAGCGCCGGCTGAGGATCGCGGCCAGGATGGCTCTGCGCTCTCTGTCCCTTCTGGTGTTGGTGGTGGTCGCTCTGCGGGACAGTTGCTTCGGTGATTCCTTTTGGGGTAGGGGTGGGGGGGGTTTGGAGGTTCCGCCCCCTTTTTCTACTGTTGGGAATCCATCCAGGGAATCTCTCTTCCCCCCCTCCCCCTACAAGTTTATTCCAAGAAAGAGAATCCTGATTCGGTCCTCTTTCAAGTCTGCTTCCCCTCTGACTACCCTCAAAAGGAACCCCAAAGCATGGATGGGACTCTGCTGCCTCTCCCTCCCCCCAGGAGAGCTCCTCTGAGAACAAGAACAGGGTGGCTCCTCCAGATCTCAGTCCAGTCTACCTGGGCGGCCCCGAGCGCAGTTCTTTCCCAGTTTCAAACTGGGGGTTGTGGGAAAGCGACGTTTGCTTGGGATCAGGACAATTCACGAACCTCCTGCCTGCCTTCACCCAACGTCTCCGCCTGGGTCGCCTCTCCTGCCTTTACGGGGATTTGGTGGCTCTTGCTGGCTTCTGGTGCTGGGAAGACCCAGCTTGTTTCTGAAATCAGTTTGGTGTATTGACACTGAACCTTGGAGATAAGGCAGCCCTGTGAATGCAGCAGGAGAAGAAACTCAAGAGAAAGGCTCCTTTGAATAACGTTTCTAAAGATCTGCCTTTAGGCTGTTCACTTTCTCCTCCATCCTTTTTGCTCTAGGAAACTACTCTAAAAATGGAGCAGCTGTCAGGATATTATCCATTAAATAGGCTGGGTTGGAGGCAGAAGAAGAGAAGCAGCTCGGAATGGTGACCCTTGGCTAAGTCTGAGAAAGCCCAGGGGCTTCTGGGATGAGGGGAATTCTGGGAGTTGAAGTCACAATTGACCCAGAATTTATGTTGCTAAGTGAGACGTTTATTACGTGAGTTTTGTCCCATTTTATGACCGTTCTTGCCACAGTGAATCACTGCAGTCATGGCTCGGGGCCTAGTTATATGCGAGACCGCCTTTTGCCCCATACATCCCGCTCCCACAGAGAGGGTCTTCTCAGGGTGCCGTCGGCCGGACAATGCCGCCTGGCGACATCCAGGGGAAGGGCCTTCTCTGCGGCAGGCCCTGCCCTTTGGAACGACCTACCCCCTGGATTACGCACCATCACTGACCTCCGCCTCTTCCGCCAATGTCTAAAGACATATCTTTTCCAACAAGCCGGCCTAGCCTAACCTCCCACAGGGACTATTTTAGAGAGTTTTAAATTGGGTATTTTAAAATTTGGATTTAGCATAGGATTAGAATAGTTTAATATATTTTAAATTCTGTATTTATTTTTTGTATGTTTTTAAATTCCTGTGCGCCGCCCTGGGTCCTCTGTGGAGAAGGGTGGGATATAAATATAATAAAATTAATTAATTAATTAATTAAATGAGTAACAAGGTTTGTAAGTGAATCCGGCTTCCCCATTGCCTTTGCTCATCAGAAGATTGCAAAAGATGATCACATGACCATATGTGACTCCAACTGTCATAAATATGAACCATTTGTCTGGAGTGTCTGGATTTTGTTCATGTGACAATGGGGGATGCTACAATGGTTGTAAGTGTGAAAAATGGTCATAAATTACTTTTTCCAGTGCCATTGTAACTTCAAAGGGTTGCTAAATGAACTGTCGTAAGAAGAGGACTACGTGTATACCGCTTCCCAGGGCTTTTACAGCCTTCTCTAAGGGGTTTACAGAGTCAGCATCTTCTCCCCAACAATCTGACCCTCATTTTACTTACCTTGGAAGGACGGAAGCCTGAATCGATTTTGAGCCAGTCAGGATCGAACTCTGTGGGTGGAATTAGCCTGCAATGCTGCATGCCAACCACTGGGCCACCTTGGCTCAAGGGATGAGGGGGAGCCCCACTGAGTCCTGGGTTCAAAGCCAATTCCTGTTCAGATCCCTGGACTCTGGGAGGGGGGGGGATTTCCCAGTGGGGGAGGGGGGGCAGGAGGAAGATCCAGGTGGACTACAGGGCATCATTGCTGCTCCCTTCACTTCCCCTTCCCCTTCCGAGATCTTCCCAGCTTTTGAGGGGGGCTTGGGGGCTCTTGAGGGCTTCTGGTGCTGTGGTGCTTGTGTCTGGAAGCAGTTCGGTGTTTTGGCCAATGCCGATACTGAACCTTGGAGATAAGGCTGCCCTGTGGATGCAGCAGGAGAAGAGAGAGAAAGGCTCCTTTGAATAAAGTTTCTAAAGATCTGCCTTTATTATGTTCACTTTCTCCTCCATCCTAAATCCCAAAATCCCCAGAGCTTTTCTCTAGGACAGGCAGGGATGTTTCCACCCAAAATCCTCCTCCTTCCATTTCAGGAGCTCTCAGCATGGGTCAGTTGGCAGAATCCAAAATGTTTAAAAAGTACTATTATTCCTTAGGAATCAGGAAGGGGCCTTGGGGGGTTCCTGGATCTTTGCTCTGAGAAACTGTCCTATGAATGGAGCAGCTTTTCAAAATCTGTCAGGATCTTAAGGATTAAAGAGGCTGGTTGGAGGCAGAAGAAGAGAAGGACCTCTGGATGGTGAGGGTGAAATGAAAGACTTGCTTGGACACAGACAGGCCCAAACTGACCTGAAAAGGATTCATGATTGTGAGGATGCCCAACCTGAGTTCCATTCAGACGTTTCTCCTCTCAGGCAGACTTGAGGCTTCCTCATTGCTCAGCCCCACAAGGGAAAGGAACAAGGGCTCTGGATCACGGAGAGTCCGATCCCCCCTCCTTCTCTGATCCCTTTGGATTCTGAAATCTCCCCAGAGCAGGAAGTGGACCTGGGGATCCCTCTCCCCAAAAGCTCTGAGAAGCCGCCTGGGATTGTGGGGGAGGAACAGGAAGGGGGAGGCCCAGGCCTTTGCCTCAGACTGGGGACTGGGAGGCCATACTGGGGGGAATGGGCAGTAGGACTATAGGTAGACCTCGACTTACAACAGTTCATTTAGTGACCGTTCAAAGTTTCAATGTCTTTGAAAATAGTGACAGTATGACAATCATTGTCACATGACCGAGATTCAGATGTTTGGCAATTGATTCATATTTATGATGGTTGCAGAGTTCTCATATCATATGACACCCCCCGCCCCTTTTGCCATGTTCTGACAAAGTTAATGGAGAAGCCAGATTCACTTAACAACCGGGTTATTAATTTAACAACTGCAAGGATTCATTTAACAACCTTGGCAAGAAAATTTGCAAAATGAAACAAAATTCACTTAGCAAATATCTCATTAGCAACAAAAAACGTGGGCTCAATTATGGCCATAAGTTGAGGACTTCCTGTATTTATTTCTCTGGGCTTTGGAGGTCCTGCCCTTTTGTATACAAACCAAGGTTTTGCTTAAATAAGTACCATAAATGATCCTGAAAATAATTTTGAAAATCTTTGGTGCCCTGAAATAAGTTCTGATCTGAAGAGATTTCAGAATAGAGACCAAAAGGGGCCTCCGGGATTTTCCATCTTAACGGATTTTCCAGCCACATTTTATTTATTTTATTTTATTTTGATTCTTTTAACCTGCTTAGAAGTTGTTGTTTTTCTGTTCTTTGGGCAGCCTTAGAGTCTCCTCCATGTTTTTATTTTGACAATGAAAACTAAATGGTGACTAAATGTGATTTTTTTTCCTCGTTGTTAGTGAAGTTTTCTGTCTTGTGAATGGAGCCTGTCCTCCAAGGAAGGGCTGGGAAAACTTTGATGCTCCTCATTCCAAAGTTTGCATGATGGAAAGTGAAATAATTTTCTGTATTTAATGTTTGGTTCACCAGGGGGGCTTTAAAGGTGACAGGACAGACACAGAGGATGAGTTTGGGGAGAAGACCCCAGCTAAGTGTTCCCCCCCCCCCCAACGTGGGTGATCTCAGCAGGAACTCAAGCAGCCTCAGTGGGGGCAGGGGAGGTGGGGCCCGGATGGAGACGCCCCAGAGGTTTCCTTGGGGTGAGGGGAATTCTGGGAATTGAAGTCCAATTGGCTGAGACTGAGAAACTCTGATTTAGACCTTTACATGGAGAGTCTCTGATCATGTGAAGGGTTGGAGAGCCAGGATCCCAATCCCCTCCCGAGGAGCCTGAGGGGCATTTCTGCCTTTCTTTGGGCTGACAAAGGGCAGGATCAGCCCCAGAGGAGGACCAGGGTCAGAGCAGCTTCTGGGGAAAGCGAAGGGGGAGATTCAGAGGAAATCTGGTCCAATGGGAAGCCTCCGTGGATGATGGTTTCAGGCACCTAACTGGGTTGCTGAGATGAAGGAATCTTGGGATAATCCCAGTGAGATTCTCTGTGGAAGGAGGGGGAGCCCCTCTGAGTCCTGGGTTCAAGGCTGATTCTCCCTCAGATGACTGAACTCTGGGAGGGGGGATTTTCCAGCTGGGGGGAGGATGGACAGGAGGAAAATTTGGGAGGCCAAGTGGCTTCATGGCTGCTCCCTTCCCTTCCCTTCCCCCCTCCCCCTTTGCCTTCCCATATTTATGTTTCCTCCATGGGTCACTTGGGCCTCTGGTCTCACCCGGATTCCCCCTTCCTCTTCCCCTAACCCATTTTATAAAATCTGCAGCTCTTAACCAACCACTTTGGCCCCCAGGGATGTGGTTCTTTTTTTCTCTGAATGGAAAGTTGGGGTGATCGGGTGGGGTTTCCTGCTGCTTTTGAGCTTCTGGGAGGGTGGAAGGGGGGTTTCTACCTGTGGGGCCACTGCAGCCTCCCTGGGGCAGAGAATTGAGCAATCCAGAAGGGGGTTTGTGGGAGGCTTTGCTGGAAGGGGGGAAGGGCACAATTGGGGCAGGTGAAGTTTGGGGGACCTTCCCCTCCTCTCACCGCTCCACCTTTCCTGCCCTCCAACCCTTCAGGCCCCCCAGAAGCTTCTTCTTTCCCTCTCAGTTGTTTCCACCTCCTGCCTCTTCTCCCACCATCTCCCCCTTCAACCCTCAACTCTGTTCTTCCTCTTCCTTCTTCTCCCTTCTTCCTCCCCAGAGCCTCAGATGGGAGCCTCCATGGGATCAGGAATCCTTGACCAAAGCCCCCTAACTCTGCCACTCTGGGTCCCATCCAGGCGCCTCCTCCCACTTCATGAAGATTCTCTACACCTCCGTCTTGGACCCCAGTCAGGGGGAGCAGCCCCACTTTCTTGCTCTGGGGTATGTGGATGGTCAGGTCTTTGCTCACTATGACAGCCACAGCCGGAGGGTGAAGCCTCGAGCCTCCTGGATGGAGAAGGTGGGGAAGGAGAACCCTCAATCCTGGGACAGAAACACCCAGGCAGTACGTGGCTATGAGGAGTCGTTCAGAGTAGACCTGGAGACTCTGAGGAGTCGCTACAATCAGAGCGAAGGTGAGTGATGGGTCTGGTGGCTCCTCCAGCCCCATAATCCCCTCCCCAGGAACCAGAGGGGGGAGAAAGGGGGGATTCTCTTCAAAGAGAAATGCTCCTTCCACACCTTTTAAAAAGTCTTTTTTTAGATATGTTTATTCCTTTTTAAATCAGTATAAGATTGTTCTTGTCTCCATAGCTGACGTTTTCTGCCAATTGCAGTTAATAGAAACATATTTAAATTCCTCCATCTCTCTCTCTGAATGTTGATATGGATGTTGATATAAACGGAGGTAAAAAGAGACCGAAATCTCCCCTCCCCCCATGAAAGATGGAGGCTCCTTGGTGGATCTCCTGCTGTGGGGGAGGAAGGGAATCACAGGCCTCCCCAATCACTGAAAAAAGGCATATGAATACTAATTAGATCCTGGGGGAATCAGGTCCTCCTCCTCCTGCCTGTTTCCACCCCAGAAAAATAAGGGATCAAGTGCAGATCCACCTGGGATCACAAGATCCCTTTCCTTCTCCTGTTTTTTAAGGAGAATGAAGGGGGACCAAATGCCAGGAGCTTCTCCTCATCCTCCAGTTGGAAGAAAAGGCCAGAGAGGCCCAAAGAAGGGATGGAGGGGGGGCTCTGGGGGTGTGTGGATCAGAGGTCCAGGATCCTCCCAGGGGGCTTGAGCGGGAAAGACAGGAAAGGAAGGATCCTCCATTTGAGGTGAACTTCCTGAGTCCCTCAGAGCCTCCAGGGCTTCCCATCCTTGGTCCCTCCGGCTGAACTCCTGCCCTGCCCTCTTGGAGGGGAAGGAGGCTCTTCCTTCGGCCACCTTTGGGGGGAGAAGTTTCACCTCCAAGGAAGCTTATTTAGGAAAAGGGAGGGAAGGAAATGTGGGTGTAGCTAAAGGCTCCTTTTGGCTGAGGAAAACCTTCTCCACAAGCATCAGCCATTTCCCCTGGCTGGTGTCGTTTAACGCCAGGTACATAAGGCTCCCCTCATTTACAACCTCATACAAGAGGGGAAAGCAGACCTGGCATGTATTACGGAGACGTGGTTGGGCCATGAGGGGGGTGTTCCCCTTAGTGAATTATGCACACCAGGCTTCTGGGCGTTTCACCAGCTGAGAGCCCAGGGCAGGGGGGTGGGTGGCAATGGGTATTAGGGAAAGTCTTGGACCTCAGGAGGTCCCTGTGCCTCAGATAGGTGGGTGTGAGTCCCTCTGTGTGAAGTGGGGTCTTGGAGTTCAGATGGGCCTCTTTGTTATGTACCTGTCTCCTTGCTACGTTTCATCAGCTCTGCCGGAGCTGCTGGATGCATTAGCTGGATTGGCATTTGACTTCCCCAGGCTTATGGTTTTGGGGGATTTCAATCTGCCTTCCATTGGCGAGACATCTGAGTCAGCTCGGGAGTTCAAGGCTTCCATGAGGGCTATGGACCTACCTCAGTTAATTCAAGACCCCACTCATAGTAGGGGGCACACGCCTGATTTTTGTCTCTGGACAGTGGATGAATGATCTAGTTTTAGGGGATATTTCTATCCAACCCTTGTCATGGTCAGATCATTTCCGCATTAGGCTCGACTTCCAGACTGCTACCTGTCACCGCAGGGAGGTGGAACTGACTAGATGGTTCCGCCCCAGGCGCCTGATGACGCCTGATGAAAGGTTTCTGATGGAGCTTGGGACTTTTCCTGAATCCCTTGCTCACAGCTTGGCCGAAGCCCTAGTGGAAGCCTGGGATAGGGTGGCCACTGGGCCCGCAGGCCACTGGGCCCGCGTTGTGCCTTCGCAGCCTCTGACCCGGTGCCAATCCTGGGTAGCTCCCTGGTTTACCGAGGAGCGCCGGGAGATGAAACGCCGGAAAAGATGCCTAGAGAGTGGTTGGAAGGTCAGCCGGTCCGAATCTGATCGAACACTAGTAAGAATTCATATCAAATCCTACTTAGTGGCGATAAAAGCAGCAAAACTGCAACATTTTTCCGCTCTTATCGCGTCCAGCTGCCCTGTTTAGGGTTACCCATTCCTTACTCAACCAAGGAACTGGGAAAGACCCCTTGCAGGATCAGCCTGAAGAATTTGTTCAGTATCTGCAGGATAAAACCGCTCAGATTCGGACAGGCTTGGACTGGGTAGATTTGGGGGAGTCAAAAGGGATGAATCTTGTGGAGACCATCTAGGGTGAGTTTGAGCCTGTGACCCCCCGAGGATATGGACAGGATTATGGGGAGACTTAGTGCTGCCACTTGTGTACTGGACCCGTGTCCCTCCTGGTTAGTCTTGGCGTCCCGGGAGGCGACATAAGGCTGGCTCCAGGTGATTACCAACGCTTTATTGAGAGAGGGGTATTTTCCCACCGCCTTGAAGGCTGAGTGGCTGTGGTTCCCGTCATCCCGATTTGTCCACTTGGTCCCAACTTTGGTGATAGGGGGAGAAATTTTACCCCCCTCAGAAAATCTGGGAGTCCTCCTGGATACGTGGCTTAGCTTAGAAGAACATCTGAAAGCCGTGACCAGGAGGGCCTTTTACCAGGTTCGCCTGGTACGTCATTTGCGCCCCTTTCTGGATCGGGATGCCCTGTGCACAGTCACTCATGCCCTCGTCCTTTCTCGCCTGGACTACTGTAACGCTCTCTACATGGGCTGCCCTTGAAGAGCACCCGGAGGCTTCAACTGGTCCAGAATGCGGCTGCGCAGGTTATCATAGGGGTACCTAGGTGCTCCCATGTTACACCCCTTTTAAGCGGCCTGCACTGGTTGCCGGTTGTTTACTGGGTGCAATTCAAGGTATTAATTATGATCTTCAAAGCACTCCATGGCTTAGGCCCAGGGTACTTGCGAGACCACCTACTGCCACCGGTAGCCTCCCATCGTCCAGTATGATCTCACAGAGTTGGCCTCCTCAGGGTGCCGTCAGCCAGACAGTGTTGGCTGCGACCCCCAGAGGGAGAGCCTTCTCTGTGGGAGCGCCTTCCCTTTGGAATGAGCTGCCCCTGGAGCTTCGCATAATTCCCGACCTCCCTTCCTTCCGCCGCGCCCTAAAAAGCTGGCTTTTCCAGCAAGCCGGCCTGGCCTGAGTAAGATAAACTATTAATTTTGTTAATTTTTAATGTAATTGTCAATTGGTTATTGGATTTACTATTTAATCTTTTTTAAACTTTTGTAATATGTGTTTTTATGTTGTACGTTGCCCTGAGTCCTTTGGGAGAAGGGCGGCATTTAAATCCAATAAATCCTAAATCCCCTCCTTTCATCCCAAGGAGGTGAAGCCCCCCCCCTCTGTCCCCCTTTCGTTCCCCCTCTCCCCCTCCAGGCAGACCCCTGAGCTCTGCCAGCCCTGCCCCTGATCCCCCAGGATCCCACCCCCCAGATCCCTCCAGGTCCCCTGCTGGCCTCCCAGGGGATCAGAGCTGGGCCCAGAGGGCTCCCCCTGGTGGAGGAAGGAAGGAGGAGAGGGGCCAGAGTGGAGGGGAGCCTCCTTTCCAGGCTAAAGAGCCCCAAAGGGCCTAACCTTCCCTCCAAGGGAGGCTGTTCCCCCCCCTCCCATCGCTTGAGTCTCAGCCACAGATTTAGGCAACTCTTCTCTCTCTGCGATCCCTTCCTCCCCCACCCCCCAAAAAGAAAGAAAGATGGGAGGATCTCCATCCCTCATTTTTTCTGAGACTCCTTTTCTGCTGACTTTTCCAGCTTCTCCTTTCCTGGGGAGATTCAGGGGCTCCATCCTGGGGGGGGGGGATGGAGGGAAGCAGGTTCAGGGAGGGACGAAGGGCAGTTAGTGGTGGGAGCAATTTTCCCTGGAGGAAATGGGGCTTTCAGTGCCTCCCTCCAGTGTCAAAGTCCCTGCAGGGAGGGGAGTCTCTGTCTATATGGAGGACTCCCCAACTACCATTTTCCCCTATTTCAGGCCTTCACACGTGGCAGTGGATGTTTGGCTGTGAACTGCGGGGAGACATGAGCAAAGGAGGGTTTATGCATTATGGCTATGAAGGGAGGACCTTCATCAGCTTCGACAAGGAGACGCTCACTTGGGTGGCTCCCGACCCCCAGGCCCAGATCACCCAGAGGAAATGGGATGCTATTCCGGGATATAATCAGGGAAAGAAGATCTACCTGGAGAAGGAATGCATTAAGTGGCTGGAGAAGTACCTGTCCTATGGGAAGGAGACGCTGCTGAGGACAGGTGAGCATTTGGATCCAGGCTGGACTTTCCTCCTTTATGGTTGGATCTCTTGTGCACAATCATCCCCTTTAGGTCCCTGGTCTTTAGCTTGTTTGCCCTGGTGGGAATCCTTCCCCCCACACACCTTTCAGCCTCTCTCCAAGACAAGGGAAGCCCTGTTTGGTTCCCACTGCCAGACAGCCATTCAATGGACCAGGAAATGCAGCCTCTGCCTGGCAAGTGTCATTATAGATCACACAGCAAAGGCACTTGGGGGTGTCCACAGCCCATGATAAGGCAACCATTTGGGGTTCTTCAGTGAATCCCCCATTAGCCAAACTGTAGCCTGGTTTGAGGAGTTTCCTTAATTTCCCCACATTAATTCCCTCTCTCTCTTCCATTGGCATCAGTCTCTCTCTCTGTCCCCCCCCCCCCCCTCCGGTTTTCAGAGACAAAATTTCTTTTCAAATTGATCCGTATTGAAGGGAAGTTGAAGGGAGCAGCCCAGAATCACTCAGAGTTCAAAGTAGTCGGAGAGGAATTTCCTTGGAGCCTCAATTGGCTTCCGGAGGTTTTCCAGGCTGAGTCCCTGGGAAGGACTCAAAATCAGGAGTTCTTCTGGTTGAGCCTTTTCCAGATCGGGATAATTTCCTAAAACTCTTGGAGAGGCTGCAAGTGAGGAATGTGAATCTTTGGGTTGAAACTAAATAATGGGAGATTTCCCTGCCCCTCCAAGTTTCCCATCCGCCTTCCAGGCTCTGGAGAGGCTAAGAGTTAATTCTGGGGCTGCCGTTTCTGCAGAGACCCCAAAGGTGATGGTGAGCAGCCGGACGGAAGTGGAGGATGGGATGGAGACGCACGTCTGCCGCGTGGATGGCTTCTACCCCAGGGACATCGATGCCTCCTGGACGAGGGATGGGGAGGAATGGCTGGAGGAGACCTTCCATGGGTCTGTGGCCCCCAACGCGGATGGGACCTACCACTACTGGCTCAGCATCCGGATCGACCCCACAGAGAGGGGCCACTATCGGTGCCACGTGGAGCATGACGGCCTGCAGGAGCCTTTGGACTTGGAGCTGAAGGGTGAGAGGCTGCAGGGAGGGGAAGGCTGGGCTCCCTGGCAGGCTGGAGGATGGTGGGAGAGGAATCCGACCCCAGATGTGTCCAGATGTGAGCATAGCTGAGCTTTCAGCCATGGGTGTTTCCAGTGTCTGAGGCAGGTGAAGCTGCAGGGACCAGACCATAAAAGTGACTTCAGGTGATGGAAAGGACAGGATCCCATCCCAAGACTTGGCCGATCCTGATGAGATCCCCTCAGATCCTCTTTTAGGCCTTCCCTGTTTCTTTCCTCCAGCAGAAGAGCAGAAATTAGGCTGAGCCCCAGAAACAGATTCCCTTTTCTTTCCAATCCCTCTGAAGAGAACCAGGATCAGGAGGAGTCTGGAGCCCCTTTTCTGAAGGGGGATTTGATTGAAAGGGAGGAAGTGCAGCTGCCTTCAGGAAAGGCCCAGAGAGGCTGGACTGAGGCCTCCGGAGTTAGAAAAGAGTTTTTTCCCCATCAGAGACTCCCTTTGTTTTCCTGCTTTCAAGTCAAAAGGTCACTTTGTGTTGCTGCTCTAAGAAAGATACTTTATGATATGATAAGGGAATTCTCCAGGTTCAACATAAAAACCAAGGAAAAAAACCCTCTCTCAGAGAACTCTGCATGTGCTCAGAAGTGTCTTTAACGTACACTGGATTTCCTAAATTGCAAAATTCAAATTCAAATTTTTTATTGAGGATTGTCACAAGGATACAAGAAATATTAAATTGTAATTGTTAGGCTGGTATCCCAGGCAAAATAGAATAGTCCTTTTATTTTTGCTCTTGCTTTATAGCAAGCATCCATTCGCAAGTGGCAGGATTGCTTTCAATGGGAAACCTGAGTTTTATCCAAGAGAAATTTAAATTTAAAGTTCCCTCCTCAAACCTTCCCACCTCCCCCCACAATCAATCCCACTTTATAATGCCTTGGTGAGACCATACTTGGAATTCTTCATCCAGTTTTGGTGGCCACGATATAGAAAAGATGTGGAGACTCTGGAAAGAGTGCAGAGAAGAGCAACAAAGAGGATAAGGGAGCTGGAGGCTAAAATATATGAAGAGCAGTTGCAGGAATTTGGGAATTCCTAGTTTAATGAAAAGAAGGACTGCTTCCAGTATCTCAGGGGTTGCCACAAAGAAGAGGGAGTCAAACTATTCTCCAAAGCACCTGAGGGCAGAGAAGAAGCAATGGGTGGAAACTAAAGAAGGAGAGAAGCAACCTAGAACTGAGGAGAAATTTCCTGACAGGGAGAAGAATTAATCAGTGGAATGGCTTTCCTTCAGAAGTTGTGGGTTCTCCATCACTGGAAGCATTTAAGAAGAGACTGGAGAGCCACTTGTCCGGAATGGTATAAGGTCTCCGGCTTGAGCAGAAGGTTGGACTGGAAGATCACTAAGCTCCCAACTCTGTTATTCTATTTCTGTCATTTGTGGGACCATACAGAAGCTGGATATCACCACATTCCATTTTTCATGCTGAAGCACAAATTATAATTTTATGCTATTTCTGGACTGGCCAAAGAAATGAAAGTACGTACTTTTCAAAAAGGCTAGATGATATCAAATCTTTAACTAAGAAAATGCAAACACTCAGAAGAAAAGCATACAGAGCTGTCCAGTTCCACTCAGAGTCATGGCTTATTGGGGCAGCCTATAAAAAGAACAAAAACGTTTATGTTTAACAAATTTGCTTTACTTTATTGTGTTGGTGAAGTTTTTGTTTTGGGAGCTGCTGACAGTCAGAAGGTGAAAAAAGGGCTGTTTTTGAGTGGAAAAAGATGAATCCAGTTGCCTTCATGCTGGGCTGGTGCGAGAAGAAGGCAGCGTCAGGAGGAAACGTCCTCTGACAACGGTTATTATCAAGGCCTCTTCATGTTCCCTTGAGAAGGAGACACAAATGACCCCCTGGAGTTTTTAATTTGGGGTGTTTCCAGCTTTCACTTCTTTCGGTCTCTTCCCTGATTGGGAGGATTGTTTGGGGTGCTCCTTCAATGATCTCCTCTTTCCCCCCATTCAGAACCAACCAATTCAAAATCCAACTTTGGGCTCATCATCAGCTGCGTTGTGGCTGCTCTTGTCCTGGCAGGTGCAATTGCTGGGATCCTTGTATTCTTCAGTAAGTATCTTTTTTGGGGGTTGATGGAAGGAAGATGGGGAGATTCCCCCTGAGTCTCTCCCTTTGGGGAGCTTCTTCTGGGCTTCCTCCTGTCCTGTTTTTCCAGCCCTCTTGGGGAGCATCTGAGATCTCAGCCTCTCACTGGGACTCCAGTTTCGATTCAGCTGAGTCTGAGAGTCGGGCAGTCCTGTCTTCTTCTGAGTTGGGAAGAGGCATCCCAGTTCCTTTGTCCCTCTCAAAGGCTTTGGTCAAAGAGCAGCAGAGGAGGATTTCCATGGAAATCTCCCTCCTCTCTCAGCTCTTCCTCCTTCTGCTTCCCCCAATTCCCCATCATCCACCTCGGAGGCAGGTCTCCCTTGGGGCAAATCGGGAGATACATTTGTATTTTGAAGACCTTTCTGTCTTTTTTGATGGGACAAAGGGTCTGTGAAACATCTCCTGGGGTTCTTCCTCCTATGAAGGGAGAGTTTGGATGATCTCTGGTGGATTCCTTTGAGCTTTGACTGATTTTTGTCCTTGCAGAAAGACGTCAAGATGACTACAATGCAGCACCAAGTGAGTGAATTGTCCTTTTTCCATGTAATCTCCAACTTAGAACAGGCCTCAGAGGGACCATCACCTGAGTAGTGTGTCTGTGTGTGTTTAAACACAAAAAAACCCTCATGAAGCTGCAGAGCTGTGCTATTTCCTCCTAAGACTAAGATGGGGAAGGAGGCCCCCTTTTCATAATACCCAGGGTGATGTTGGGAGGAAGATCTAGGAGAAGAAACCCTCAAGAGGATGAGAAGATCCACCTGGGTGAAAGATTTGCTCTGAGTGAGAAGCTGCTCAGTTTTCCAAGTAGGAGGAATTTACAAAATCCACTTTCCTTGCACTGATTTGTTCCTGCAGAGGAAAAGGTGTCTTGACTACATTTCCAACATTTAGTGGACATGTTCTTAAACATCTTTGCCAATCTTGTTGGTGAAAAATGCCATCTATAAAACATTTTAGATACATTTTCTTTGTATGCAGTTGACATTGTTAATTTATAATTCCTATCCCACAATTTCTGCCATTTATCCATCTCTATAGTATAATCAAAAATTTTAGCCCAAACTAGCATTGTTTCCTTTACTTGCTCTTCTTCGATTTTAATACTCAGTAAATAGCTAGATATATTTTAATCAGCTTTTCATCCATCCCTGTTAATATCTCATCTAATTCTGTTGGTTCTTTATAAAAGCCATACATTTTAGCATCTTTCTCATATCGTGATATGATCTTCTTGTTGGAGTAAATGGCAATGGGATCTGGTGGGTAAAATCTGGTTTTTAATTTATTCTTTTAAATGTTTTACATGGCATTTTATTATACGCTTCCTAGAGTCACCTTGAACAGATGGAAGTATAATAATAAAATAAATAAATAGACTGGTCTCCTCTGAGAGGTTCATGAAGCTGCAT
Source organism: Rhabdophis nuchalis (assembly GCA_039707465.1). NCBI lineage: Eukaryota > Metazoa > Chordata > Lepidosauria > Squamata > Natricidae > Rhabdophis > Rhabdophis nuchalis. The sequence continues at coordinate 16,693,688 of CM077646.1, read as the reverse complement.
AGGTTTAATGGTGAAGCGAGCGAGCAAGAGAGAGAGAGAGAGAGGATCAGGACAAAGCTATTCCTATCCTCTCCTCTCCTCTCACCCTGTCTCCCTCTCTCTCTCTCCAATGCAGGGAGGAACCAGGCCATCTAACAGCCTCCTCGCAGGTGAGTGGCCCCACTGGGGGCTGTGTGGGGAGGAGGGAGGGAGGGAAACGAGGGCTTTGAGGTCCAAGGACCAACTGATGGTAAAGATGCTTTGGGAAATCCCTCTTCTCTCCCCTGCTCATCTCAAGCGCTGCAAGGGAAGGAATTTGGGGGAGATTGGGGGGGGGGCTCTGGGAAGGGGGGCTCTGCCTGCCCCCAAACTCTTAACCTGGAAGGCCAGACTGTGACTCCTTTTGGGATCCGACTCTCTTGGATCAGGAGGCTCAGAGAGGAGGGGAGATTGGTCAAGGAATGACATAGCAACTCTCCAGATGAAGTCAAAAAAGATACGGACACAAACTTGTCATTTTATATACATAAATACATTTAACATTTATAGTTGCAGCAGACAAGACAGTCAGGAACATCTTGAGCTAAATCAAATGGCAGACGCAACGCACAGAAGAAAAAGGTGGGAAAAAGGGAAACTCCCCCTTGACACCCACAGCAACCAATCATAGCGTGGATTTCTTCATTCAGAAGCCAGCCCAACCAATCAACTCCTGCCCATTGTGCACTTTCCTGTTCCAGCAGCTGAATTTAATATCCTAAGAGGACTGGGGGGTCCCCAGTGGAGGAGGAGGAGAGGGGCAGATGAGGGGCTTCTTGAGGGTCCTGCAGTCATGGAGGGAGAAGGGGCTTCTCTCCACTCCTTGGAGCCCTCTGGGAATCCCTCCCTCCAGAGGCTGAAGGAAGACCTAGGGGGGACATAGGGATCCATATGTCTCCAGAAGCAACACAGACTAGTATTGGATTCGTGTGTTTGAGGGGGGATGTTGATGTTATGTAACTTGTGGGGCAAGTTCTCAGCCGCCTCAGGAGCCAGTCCCAGCCCTGCTTCTCCCTACTTTCCACCTTGGAAAATCCCACCCAGCTGATCCCTCTCTGGAGGAACCAGCAGTCTTCACCAGTGGGATCAGCTGGGCAGATCGGTGCTGATCCCTCAGCCTGGGCGGTGGGATTCCTCCTCTTGGCTCCCTCCCAGACTGACCCTGCCTGCTTTTCCCCTCCTCTTTGCAGCAGGAGTGGACAGTCCCAGCATGAGGAGAGAGGAGAGAAGATGGGATCAGCCTTCTTCCGAATTAGGCTGAAGAGGAGCTCTTCAGGCCCCTCCTGCATGCTTGGAACCAGGATGTATTTGGGGATCTTTCCCATCGCTTTTATCATTGGATCAATAAACTTTTGTATGAGGATTGAAGAACGGAGGAGAAAAGAACATCTTATATGTTTAGAACTGTGGAATCAAAAGGATTCAAACTGGAATTAGTAGATTTTTTTTTTTGTATCCTGCTGAAGGCATTGAAGATATCTCACACACCTCCTCCTCCTATTTCCCCCACGACAACCACCCTGTGAAGTGGGTTTGGGTCGGAGGGAATGACTGGCCCACCCAGCTGTCTTTCGTGGCTAAGGCAGGACTTGAACTCACAGTCGCTTTCTAGCCTGGTGCTTTAACCACTACATCAAACTGCCTTGTATAGTTTGTAAATAGCTTTGTAATATAGCTTGCAGCAACTATATTCTCATTTCCGGTGTCCTTTAATGGGCTTCTGCTGGTTAACAGGTTTTAGTGAAGGGCCCGTAGCGAATGGGATGAGGAATAGAATGAAGAGTTTTACTTCAAGGGAGAGAGATAAAATGTTCATCTCCATCACAATTGCTTGGATTGAAAGTGGAAGTTTTTCTCTCTCTTATTTTACCTTGTATAAATTGTATAATGAATAGTGTGTACCATGCATGGCCACTTATAGATGTTCACAGACGGACATAATTTTTTTCTCCTGCCAACAAACAGCTGATTTTGCCACCAAAATTTGGTGGCTTTGCTCCCGGTTTTTTGAAGGGGAGACTAAGAACGACCCAAGATGACCTTCGGACAATCATAGACAGACAGAGGAGAGAGGCGGTTGGATGCCCACAATTCTTGGTAAGGAGGGATCAGAAGGTCTAATCTCTTGCCAACCTTTCCCTTCAGCTGCTCGGCTTTCTTAAATACACCTGGGCTTTTAACTGCACCTTTTGAAGCTTTACAATCTCTTTTTTTTTTTTATATATTGAAAAAGTTTTATTGGTTTTTACAATTTTCCAAAGGGGGTAGGGAATACAGAAACATTTTAAGAACTTTCGCGTCGGAATCATTGGCCCTTCCAGGGCTTCATAATAAAATATTGAAAAAACATTTTTCCAAAAATACTACAAGGTGGAAATAAGTACATGTTTCCTAAATTCTCAATTCTATGCTAGCAGTCGTGTGCAAACATCCAGATATAAAGGTTATACAATATTAATGATAATTTAAAAAAAGCAAAGTTATTTTTTCGATCTAAGTCTCTTGGCAATTGTATCTTCTTTTTCTCCTCCCTGGCCCCCAGCGGGCGGGGCCGTGGCCCCCTCCGTCCCCCCTGGATCTTCCCCCAGGATAGAGGAATGTTTTTTAAGAAAGGCTTCCGCCTCAACAACTGTTTTAATCCTTACTCTTCCTTCATCCCAGAACACCAACATCCCTTCCGGCATCGCCCACTTAAACCAGATCCCGTGGTCAAACAATTTTTTTGATAAGAATCCGCTTCCTCGCAACGAGGAGCCATTTCTAAACGCCGCTTTAAATCCGAGGGGGGGTTTAACAAACAAACACCCCCCTCTGCGTTCTTTCAGTCCAGGCTGCCAGCACAGATAATGTTAAAGATCACTCACTCTTCACCTCGCCCCGGGGAGCCTTCCGACCCACACGCTCAGCTCTTTTTAAATCCGTTGTTCGTTGCCGTCCTCCATTGGCGAAGGGAAACCCCCCCCGCAGCATGTTTCCTCTCACCTAGGCCGAAGACAAGGGCCGCTTTCCCGCCGCCGCAGGGAGAAACAGACCCAGGCAAGTCAGCCCTACGGAAGGCCCCACAAAAAAAGGGGGTGCCTCGCCCCGTTGGGGGGCAGAAAAGAGAACAAAGCGGCGAGCGAGTCCAAGACTCGCCCGTCGCCGCTGTAAGGTGGAACTGGAAGTCCAAGCTTTTGCAATCTCTTGATTCAAGACCTTTTATATAACCTGGACCTTTACAACTTTCTTCTCCTCTTTCCTTGTTTACCATTAAATTGAAATTATTATTTTTTTCATCATAAGAAAGTTGCAATGGACTTTACGTTTACATGTACACAGTATTATAGTATAAATCTTGCTCTTTCTAGCTTTTTTTCTTTCATTTTTAAAGCGCCTTTGATATTTAACTCTTAATTTTTATGGAAAAATTCCCCCTTTTTTAACGCTGAGGCGGAAAAATCCTTTTCTCCTGTGAACTTTTGGACTTTCTTGGCAAGAGAGATGTGTTGTTGAGAATTATTCAACAACGAATGTTACAGAGATAGTTACAATAGAGGCTTATGGACTTTGGAAATGAGATGCAATTGTTGGTAAAGTTCCTAATTAAAAACCCAAAGAAAGGTTTCACAATTAAGAAAGAACTAGGAGTATTTAACACTGAACAGATAACGATTGAAGCGGTTTGTGATAAGTAAGAAATTGTGTAGACCTTCTATGAATAAATTATAATAACAGACTGTTAACAGAATGCTTTGAATTTTAACTTTGCTGTTGTTCAACTATTAACTATTTTTCCTTTCACAAATGTAATCTATGACAGGTCAGTTAGGTGGCAAATAGATGCAGAAGATTATAAACTTTGGACCTCTTTTGCAAGGGGAAAAACTGTTATTGTTGCCATAGGTTTCTCAGTGTTCAAATAGGGGCCATAATACGTCCTTTTCTCTTTTTTTAATTATTATTTTTTCCAATGTCTTTGTTTACTTTTGTTCTGTCTCTGTTCAATCCTTTTCTTTTGGATGTTAATCTTTGACATAGAATAAAATAAAATAAAAGGGTCAATTCTAAGGAGAATGGAAGAGGAGATCCATAGTTTGGCCTGGCTCCTTTCCCCCTAACCGTTGCACACATACTGTAAGAATACCAAAATGGTTTGCTCCAAAATAAATGCATTTTTCCTTCTTCCTACCTCAGTTGCTGCCTCTTATTGGGAGCTGGAAAGGAGGATTTCCCCCTCCTGGCTGTCCAGAGACCCCGATTCCCCTCTGAGGGGGAGGGAGGGGAGGAGCCCAGGGGAACACGGGGAGGGAGGGGCTCCTGGGGGAGGAGGCAGCCATTTTGCTCCTGTGTCCTGATGGTTCTCTTGCCTCAGGCTGTTGGCAAAATGGCTGCTCTCTGAGCCTCACCCAGGGGCCCTTCGGGAGACAGGAGCTCAATCCCCATGCAGAGCCGTCCTGGTCCCCTTGCAGAAGGGCAGCTTCTCCTGCTTCTGGGAGATCCTCTCTGGGCTCTTCAGGTCCCCAATATGATGCAGTGGCCAGAGTGGGGAGACCTTTGATTGATGGGAAAGATGTCCCCCGTATTACAGAAAGTCCTCAACTTACGATCACAATTGAGCCCAAAATTTATGTTGCTAAGTGAAAAATGTTTTAAGTGACTTTATCCCCATCTATAGACCATCTATAAACATTTAAAATCTGACTTCCGGTTCCGGCTTCCAGCGGCGACGGACGAGTCCTGGGACTCGTCTGCCGTTTTGATCTTTTTTCTGCCCCCAACGGGGTGGGGCACCCCTTTTTTTGGGGTCCCTCCGTAAGACCAGCTTGCCTGGGCTGGTGTATCCTGGCGGCGGCTGGGAAACGGCCCTTGTCTTCGGTTTAGGCGAAAGGAGACATGCTGCGGTGGGTTCTCCCTTCGCCAATAGAGGACGGCAGCGTATAATGAATTTGGAGAGAGCTGAGTGTTCGGGTCAGAAGGCTTTCCGGGGCTTTGGCGGCGAAGTGGAGAGTGAGTGATTTTAATTTTATTTGTGCTGGCAGCCTGGACTAAAGAACGTGGAGGGGGGTGTTTGTTTGTTAAACCCCCCCCTCGGATTTAAAGCGGCGCTTAGAAATGGCTCCTCCTGATAGAATTTGAAGAAATGACAGGTTTAAAGGTAAATTGGTCAAAATCTGAACTACTAATGAATAAAGATGGTAAGGAGTGGGAAAATATGCAAGAACAATTTGGGATAAGAGTTAAGAATACATTGAAATATTTGGGGATAACACTTTCACTTAAAGTTAGAGAATTGAAAAAAAATAATTATGAGGTGATGTTGAAGGAAGTAGAGAGAAAGATAGATAAGTATAAAGAGATAAAGCTGTCTTGGTTTGGTAGAATTGCAATGTGTAAAATGATGTTGTTACCAAAGTTCAATTTTTTGTTTGAGATGCTACCACTAAATTTGATAGAGAAAGATATAGAAGAATATCAGAAGAAATTGGATAAATTCTGTAATGGTGGGAAAAAACCAAGAATAATGAAGAAAATGTGGTATCAAAATCAAAAAGAGGGTGGATTGGGAATTCCCAATCTACTTAATTATTATCGGGCGTATAATATTCGAACCGTGATAAAAATATTCAAAGGTGGAGATGGTCATTGGGGTGATCTGGAGCTAAAAGATATTAAGAGATTTGGGTCTATATGGTTTCTAGATAGAGCAAAAACAAAGGCAATTAATAGTTATTGGTTAAAGGGGCTGAGTAAAATTTGGAATAAATTTGTTAAAAAATTGATCCCGGATATAGCTTTCTTGGGGAAGACAACTGAAAGTTGGCCGATTAAAACTAATATAAGTCGGGATAAAGTAATTGAGGATGAAAATATAGGAAATATAGTAAATTGGTTAAGAGCTCTAGGAATTGAGAGTAGAAAAAAAAAAGTAATTCAAAGATTGGAGTTGAATTGGTTCGAAAAAATACAGGTAGAAAAATGGACTATGAAAGTAAAGGGAATATGTAAAATAGATAGAAGTAAAACTAAATTTGAAAGTTTAGTATCTCAAATTATTAAAGATGAAATTGGGTTAAAAGGACTCGTTAGTAAGATATATAAGATTATAAATTTTGATGGAAATCCACAAATGGTAATGAAAAGGAATTGGGAGGAAGACCTTAAGATTAAAATATTGGATTTGGATTGGAATGAGAACTGGAAGAGTCGAATCATGAGGACTTTGTCTATAAGGATTAAAGAGCATAATTTCAAGGTTGTTTGGAAATGGTATTGGACCCCATTAAGATTATCATTGATAGATAAAAAAATGAGCGATAAATGTTGGAGATGTAATATGGAAGTGGGAACTTATGAACATATGTGGTATAAATGTGTGAAAATTAAAAAGTTTTGGCAGCAATTAGAAAAAACGATGGGTGAAATGATGAAAAGAATAATAATATTGAGATCAGAAAATATATTGTTATTGATAATTAATGAACCTGAGTTAACAAAACATGAGAAAGAATTGATTAGAATTATGATTATAATGGGTAGGATTGTAATAGCAAGATATTGGAAAATAGAGGTAAATATTAAAATAGAAGAATGGTTCTGTGAAATGTGGAAATTAGCCTTAAATGATAAAATGACGTGTGATATTAAATTCAGAGAGGGGGTTTATAAAAAAGATATCTTTTGGAAGACTTGGAAGCCATTTGTGGACTATGCACTTGGAACTTTGGATGCCTTGACGCCTGTACCTAGAGAACGTGGATTTTGGAGATCTTAAAGATAACAGAAGACACTTGAAACCAACTCTTCCTTTTGTCTTGTATAGCACTGGGTGAAATATTGTAAAATATTATAAAAACTTCAATAAAAAAAAAAGAAAGAAAGAAATGGCTGCTCGTTGCGAGGAAGCGGACATTTCGCATCCGGATTGCTTTGAAGCAAGTGAAAGTGTTTCGCGGCTTGTTTCTATACGATGTATCTAAGTCCGGCTGGCTTGAAACAATTTTTCTTTTGCTACTTTCTCCTGCTGGCTCTCAGACTGGGCGGTGGAGGATGGCTGCCCTTTGTTCCTGAATGACTATTTTTACTTATGGAAAATTGCCAACATCTCCTTGTGATTTGGACTCCCTCTCTCTACTAATGAAGAAATTTCTGGATTAATTGATTCCTTCCCTGGAGTGCCTTCTCTGCTATAATTATTGACTGTGAAAAGTGTTTATCTTCTGGGTCCTATAACTCTTTACAACCCTGATTTGAACTGTTTTCTCCTGATCTGCTCCAGCGGCCCCACCCAAAAAACGCCATCTTAGTGGCACTGACTTTAACAGCTTACCATGGCATCAAAATCAGAATTGGCAGGTTTGGAACAAAGAATGACATCAATGGAATCAGTGTTACAAGCTTTGGTGCAGGAAATTAAAGCTATGAGAGAAGACCGTAGCAGCCTCAAGAAGGAACTTTTGGAAACACGGAAACAAGTGCTGGAGAACACACAGAAGACTGAGGAGCTGGAAGGGGGGCTGGCTGGGGCAAAGGGAGAGCTTAAAAATGTTAACAGTGAGGTTGGAGAACTGACTGGGCGTATGTCTAGGATGGATTTTGAAAGGATGTCATATTTTTTAAGATTTCAGAACATTTCTGAAGAACCTGGTGAATGTCTTCCTGAACTCATGAGCACAATTTTAGCAGAATATTTACATAAACCTAAAGATGAGATCAGGGGGGACATTGAACTAGTCTACAGAATAAACTCGACATATGCTAGGATAAATGAAGTACCCAGAGAGATACATATTAAATTTGTTAGAAGGTCAACCAGAGAGGGAATTCTGAAGGCGCAGAGAGGGGGGCCCTTACTTTACCAACAAAAGGAAGTCGCCATCTTGAAGCAGATCCCAAAAAAGATTAGGGAGATGAGAAGGAGGTAGTCCTTCTTATCAAAAAAATTGTTTGACCACGGGATTTGGTTTAAGTGGGCGATGCCGGAAGGGATGTTGGTGTTCTGGGAAGGAGGGAGTGTTAGCATTAAAACAGTTGTCAAGGCGGAAGCCTTTCTTAAAAAACATTCCTCTATCCTGGGGGAAGATTCAGGGGGGGCAGGGGGGGCCACGGCCCCGCCCGCTGGGGGCCAGGAAGGAGAAAAAGAAGAAACAATTGCCAAGAAACTTAGAAACTTAGACCAAGAAGCTTTTTTATTAACATAGTATAACCTTTTTATCTGGATGTTTGTACACGACTGCCAGCATAGAATTGAGAATTTAGGATGTATGCACTTATTTTCACCTCGTAGTATTTTTGAAAAATGTTTTTTTAATGTTTTATTATGAAGCCCTGGAAGGGCCAATGATCCCGACGCAAAAGTTCTCAAAATGTTTCTGTATCCCTTACCTATCCTGTTGGAAAATTGTAAAAATCCAATAAAACTTTTTCAATATATAAACATTTAAAATCTGATATTTAGCAATGTCTAGTGTAGTTATATGAGCCACGGTGGCACAGTGGTTAGAGTGGAGTACTGCAGGCTACTTCGGCTGATCATCGTCTGCCAGCAGTTTGGCAGATCGAATCTCACCGGATAAAGGTTGACTCAGCCTTCCATCCTTCCACAGTCAGTAAAATGAGGACCCAGATTGATGGGGCCAGTATGCTGACTCTGTAAACCGCTTAGAGAGGGCTGTAAAAGCACTATAAAGCAGTATATACAGGTGAAACTCAATTAGAATATCATGCAAAAGTTCATTTATGTCAGTAATGCAACTTAAATGGTGAAACTAATATATAAGACTCGTTACATGCAAAACAATAGTTCAAGCCCTGATTTGCCATAATTGTGATGATTATGGCGTACAGCTCATGAAAACCCCACATCCACAATCTCAGAAAATTAGAATATCACATGCAACAAATAAAACAAGGATTGTACATAAAGCTCGTCTGCGGAAGGAAGCATGAAGTGCTCCAAAATCTCCTGGTAGACGGCTGCGTTGACCCTGGACTTAATGAACCACAGTGGACCAACACCAGCAGATGATGTGGCTCCCCAAATCAACACAGACTGTGGAAACTTCACACTGGACTTCAAGCATCTTGTAGTATGTGCCTCTCCATTCTTCCTCCAGACTCTGGGTCCTTGGTTTCGAAATGAGATGGAAAAGTTGCTCTCATCAGAAAAGAGGACTTTGGACCACTGAGAAACAGGACTTTGAACCACAGTGTTTCATGAAGTCTATAAATATTTAGATTATAATAACTATTATTACAATCTAAATGACCATATAATATAGATTAGTGAACTATAGAAATAAAGCTTATGTCAATACGAATATTAATGATGCAAATATGGAAATGCTGTAATCAGTGGAAATGTGTGTTTTGTTTTTTAATACAATACACTACAATAGCAGAGTTGGAAGGTACCTTGGAGGTCATCTAGTCCAACCCCCTGCATAGGCAGGAACCTTATACCATTTCAGACATCTTCTTAAAGACTTCCAGGGTTGGGGCATTCACAACTTCTGGAGGCAAGCTGTTCCACTGGTTAACTGTTCTGTCAGGAAATTTCTCCTTAGTTCTAAGTTGTTTCTCTCTTTGATTGGTTTCCACCCATTGCTTCTTGTCCTGCCTCCAAGTGCTTTGGAGAATAGTTTGACTCCCTCTTCCTTGTGGCAGTCTCTGAGATATCGGAACACTGCTATCATGTCTCCCCTAGTCCTTCTTTTTATTAAACTAGACATACCCAGTTCCTGCAACCGTTCTTCATATGTTTTAGCCTCCAGTTCCCTAATCAACTTGGTTGCTCTTCTCTGCACTCTTTCTAGAGTCTCCACATCTTTTCTCCATCATGGTGGACCAAAACTGAATGCAGTATTCCAAGTGTGGCCTTACCAAGACATTATAAAGTGGTATTAACACTTCACGTGATCTTGATTCTATCCCTCTGTTTATGCAGCCTAGAACTGTGTTGGCTTTTTTGGCAGCTGCTGCACACTGCTGGCTCATATTTAAATGGTTGTCCACTAGGACTCCAAGATCCCTCTCACAGTTACTACTATTGAGCAAGGTACCACCTATACTGTACCTGTGCATTTTGTTTTTCTTGCCTAAATGTAGAACCTTACTTTTTTCACCATTGGATTTCATTTTATTAGATAGTGCCCAATGTTCAAGTTTCATGTTTAAATATGTTTAATATTTTTAAAAAAATCAAGCATCTGCTGAGAATTCAGTCAATATTTGAGCACCTCCTTCTGAATTAAAGCTTTTAGAAATGTACTTATTTATTAGACTCCTCTGACTGGTCAGCTTCGTCTTGAAAATGCCACAAGAACCTTTGAGCATTTTCATCCAGAGCGAAGATCATTGGGAACATAGAATCGTAGGGCTGGGAGGGACCTCAGAGGTCTTCTAGTCCACCCTCCGGCTTAAGCCAGGAGAATTTATACCATCCTGGTCAAAAGGTTCTCCAGTCTATTTCTGAAAACCTCCAGCGATGGAGCAGCCAGAACTCCAGGAGGCATTGAGTAAACTTTCTCACTGTCGGAAGTTTTCTCCTTACTTCTAGGTTGGATCTCTCTTTAACCAGCTTCCACCCATTTTTCTTTTTGGAAGAGAAGCTGATTCCCTCTTCTTCTTTGTAGCAGCACCCCCCCCCCTTCCAAGTACTGAAAGGCACGCCCTCCCCCACAGATTCTTCTCAGCCAGAGCCTAGAAATCCCTCCCTCCTTCAGTCTCTTCCCCATATAAGATTTGGCCTCCAGATCCTTTGTGAACTTTTGTGGCTCTTCTCTGCACACTTTCTAGGGTCTCAGCGCCTTTTCTGTATGGGGGTCACCAGAGTTGCGCCCAGCATTCCAAGGGGGGCTTCACTTGTGCAACAGAAACCGACACGATCGCCTCTCCTGATCTTCATGTTCTCCCTCTGTTGAAGCAGCCCAAGACTCCCCCGGCTTTTTGGGCAGATCCCCCGATCCCCGGCTGGGAGGAGCTCTGAGGGGGGTCTCCCCCTCGCCTGCATTCCTCCTCCCAGGCTCAGATAACCCTCCCTTTTTCCCAGACCCCCAGGTCCGCCCCTCCCCCCAAGAGGCGGAATCCCTGGAAGGGGATTTCCTGATGGAACTTCCTCTTCCGTCTCCACGCCTCTCTTCGCCAGTTGGAAGGCGGATCGAAGGTGGAGGATCGAGGCCAGGATGGCTCTGCGCTCTGCGCCCTTCCTGCTCCTGGTGTTGGTGGCGGTCGCCCTACGAGAGAGCTGCTTCGGTGAGTCCCTTTGGGGGCCTTGAGGGGGGGGGAATCACCCATTTGATCTGCCAGGGAATCTCTCTCCTCTCCCCAAAAAAAGTTTATTCCCAGAAGGAGAATCCTGATTTGGTCCTCTTTCTAGTCCGCTCCCCCTCTGGCCACTTTGGGATTAGGACCCCAAAGTTGCCTGCCTCCAGGAGATCCCCTCTGGACAAGGGTGGATCCTCCAGATGTCACTCAAGTCTACCTGGGTGCCATTAAGCTCAATTCCTTCCCTCCCCCAAAGTGGAGGTTGTGGGAAAGCCACCGTTTGCAGAGGATCAGGTCAGTTCACCAACTTCCTGGCTGCCTTGGCCCAACCCCTCCGCCTGGATCCTCCTTCCTGCCTTTCGCTGTGATTCGTGGCTCTTTGGGGCTTCTGGTGCTGGGAGGACCCGGCTTGTTTCTGGGTTCCCTGGGTTGGCAGAGGCAGAGGCTGGTGCAAAGGAGCGATGGGGATAAGGCTGCGGTGTGAATGCAGCAGGAGAAGAGTCTGGAGAGAGAAAGGCTCCTGGAGTATCCTTCCTCAGGGTTCCCCATTCTCTCTTTTCACTTTCTCCTGGATCCTCCTCACCCGCCCACCGCATCCCAAACCCCAAGATCCCCCCAATTGTTCTTTTCTGGGACAGGCAGGGATCATTTGCCTCCTCAGGTGCTCCGTCTTCCATTCCAGAATGGAATGTGTGACAATTTGCAGAATTAAAAATCTATGAAATCTAATATTATAATATTTGTTAGGAGTAGTCTCCTAGAGTTGGGTAGACAATATATAATACCATAATGAAAATATGGTCATTGTAGCTTTAAGGATATTGGAATGTTAGAGTGCAATTAGGAAGTGCAATTATCTCCAACTATAAGAGGAAGCCAGGAGAGCGCTGGACTTGCTGTTTGATAACTGAATTGTCCATGTGCTGTGAATTACTGAAGAAGAAGAAGGAAGATTGTATTTGCTGACTGTAAGCAATTTGATATTTGTTGAGACTTTGTGTTTGACTCGATTTAACATCACTGCTCGTTCAGCAGCAGTTTAGTTTAGTAGTTTTTACAACCTCAGTAAAAGCTATTTTATTTTACTTAAAACAGTGTCTGGTATACTAATTGTGTGTACATTAGCAACATTCTTCTAGCTGCATACTCCGCTGCACACCCTCTGTTGTCTCCCAACGGAGATATCACCTAACACTATTATTCCTTAGTAATCAGGAAGGGGTGTTCCTGGTTGATTGCTCAGAGAAACTATCAGGGCAGCAGCTTTTCAAAAGACAGAAAGAAAAGCTGTCACTATATTAACCATTAAAGAGGCTGGGTTGGAGGCAGAAGAGAAGAACCTCTGCATGGTGAGTGTGAAATGAACAGCATGCTTGGACAGTCCTGACTTGAGGGAAGTTCATGATTGTGAGGATGCCCAACCTGTGTTCCATTCATACCCAACCTGTGTTTCTCCTCTCAAGCAGACTTGAGGCTCCCTCATTGCTCAGCCCCACAAGGGAAAGGAACAAGGGCTCTGGATCACGGAGAGTCCGATCCCCCCTCCTTCTCTGATCCCTTTGGATTCTCAAATCTCCCCAGAGCAGGAAGTGGATCTGGGGATCTCTCTCCCCAAAAGCTCTCAGAAGTCTCTGGGATTGTGGGGAGGAGCAGGAAGTGGGAGGCCCAGGCCTTTACCTTGGCCTGGGAGGCCATACTGGAGGGAATGGGCAGTGGGACTGTTGATTTCTCTGGGCTTTGGAGATCCTGCCCTTTTCAGTGCCGACCCAGGTTATGAATCCTGGGAATGACTTTGAAAATCATGGGATGGACTGGGAGGCCATACTGGAGAGAATAGGCAGTAGGACCACAGATAGTCCTTGATTTACAACAATTCATTTAGTGACTGTTCAAAGTTGCAATGTCATTGAAAATAATGACAGTATGACAAATTTTCAGACTTATGACCACTTTAGCGTCCTCATTGTCACGTGACCGAGATTTGGATGCATAGCAACTGATTCATATTTATGACTGTTGCAGAGTCCTCATATCACGTGACACCCCCACCCCCCTTTTTACAATGTTCTGACAAACAAGGTCAATGGAGAACCCAGATTCACTTAACAACTGGGTTATTAATTTAAGAACTGCGAGGATTCGTTTAACAACTGTGGCAAGAAAATTTGCAAAATGGAGCAAAACTCATTTAACGAATGTCTCACTTAGCAACACAAATGTGGGCTAAATTATGGTCATAAGTTGAGGACTACCTGTGTTTATTTCTTTGGGCTTTGGAGGTCCTGCCCTTTTCCATGGAGACCCAGGTTCTGCCCAAATAAGTCCCATGAAATCCTGAAAATGATCTTTAAAATCTTTGGTTAAAGAGTTTCTGATCTGAAGAGATTTCAGAATGGAGACCAAAAAGGGGCCCTGGAGATTTTCCAGCTTAACGGATTTCCCAGCAGCCTTTTATTCCTTTTATTTTCTTTTGATTCTTTTAACCTGCTTAGAAGCGGCTGTTTTTCTGTTCATCGGGCAGCCTTAGAGTCTGTGTTTGCAATTTGATGATAAAAACTAAACGGTGACTTAATATTTTCTGTCTTGTGAATGGAGCCTGTCCTCCAAGGAAGGGCTGGAAAAATGTTGATGATTCTCATTCCGGAGTTTGTGTGATGGAAACTGAAATAATTTTCTGTGTTTAATCTTTGGTTCCCCAGAGGGGCTTTAAAGGTGACAGGACCCTCCAGACAGAGACTGAGTCGAGGGAGAGGACCTCAGCTGATGGTCCCCTACTCCCCCCCCCCAAATATGGGCGTTGGCAGCAGAAACTCCCAAGATCCTCCTTAGGGACAGGGGGTGGGGAGAGGGTGGAGAGGCCCCAGGGGTTTCCTTGGAGTGAGGGGAATTCTGGGAATTAAAGTTCAGTCTGAGAAACTCTGGTTTAGGCCTTTACATGGAGAGTCTCTGATCCTGTGGAGGGTTGGAGAGCCAGGATCCCAATCCCCTCCCGAGGAGCCTGAGGGGCATTTCTGCCTTTCTTTGGGCTGACAAAGGGCAGGATCAGCCCCAGAGGAGGACGAGGGTCAGAGCAGCTTCTGGGGAAAGCGAAGGGGGAGATTCAGAGGAAATCTGGCGCAGGGCAAATGTCCCTGAAGGGGAGCTTGAGGGCCCTAATTGGGTTCATGAAATGAAGAAATATAATATATGTAATGGGATAATCAGACTGAGATTTTCTGTGGGATGTGGGTCTCATTGAGTCCTGGGTTCAAATCCAATTCTTGCTCAGAGGGCTGAATTCTGGGAGGAGGGACGGACGAGGAGGAAGGTCTGGGGGGGGGGGGCTAAGTCACTTCACTGCTGCTCCCTCCCCTTCCCCTGAAGGACCCCATGGCCTTTGGTCTCCCCCGATCTCCCCTCCCCCATTTTATAAAATCCCTCCTCAAATCTCCACCTATTAACAATCCAGGTTGGGCTTCAGTGAAGTCAGAATAAGTTTTTTTTTCTCTGAATGGAAAGTTAGGGTGACCAGGTGGGTCTTCCTGCTGCTTTGGAGCTTCTGTGTGGGTGGAATTCGCCCCTTTTACCTGTGGGGCCACTGCAGCCTCCTTGGGGCAGAGACTGAGCCATCCAGAAGGGGGTTTGAGGGAGGCCTTGCTGGAAGGGGGAGGGGCACAATTGGGGCAGGTGAAGTTTGGGGGACCTTCCCCTCCTCTCTCACCCCCCCCCCCACCTTCCCTTCCCTCCAACCCTTCAGGCCCTCCAGAAGCTTCTTCTCTCCCCCTCATTCCCCCTCCTGCCTCCTCTCCCTTCATCTCCCCCCTTCCTCCCCCCCTTCCTCCTCCTCCTTCTTCCTTCCTCCCCAGAGCCTCAGAGGGGAGCCTCCATGAGATCAGGGTCCTTGACTGAAGCCCCCTAACTCTTCTCTTCTGGCTCCCTTCCAGGCGCCTCCTCCCACTCCATGAGGTATTTCTCCACCTCCATCTCGGACCCCAGTCAGGGGCAGCAGCCCCACTTTGTCTCTGTGGGGTACGTGGATGATCAACTCTTCAGTTACTATGACAGCCACAGCCGGAGGGAGCAGCCTCGAGCCTCCTGGATGGAGAAGGTGGGGAAGGAGGATCCCCAATACTGGGACAGAGAGACCCAGAAATCACGTGGCTCTGAGGAGGCGTTCAGAGAAGGCCTGGAGACTCTGAGGAGTCGCTACAATCAGAGCGAAGGTGAGTGATGGGTCTGGTGGCTCCTCCGGCCCCATAATCCCCTCCCCAGGAACCAGAGGGGGGAGAAAGGGAGGGGGGGTCCCTTCAAAGGGAAAATCTCCTTCCACACCTTTTAAAAAGTCTTTCTTAAGATATATGTTTATTCTTTAAAAAAATCACTATAAGCTTCTCCTTGTCTCCATAGCTGACAGTCTCTGCCAATTGCAGTTAATAGAAACGTGTTTAAATGTCTCCATCTCTCTCTCTGAATGTTGATATGGATGTTGATATAAACGGAGGTAAAAAGAGACTGAAATCTCCCCTCCCCCCATGAAAGATGGAGGATCCTTGGTGGATCTCCTGCTGTGGGGGAGGAAGGGAATCACAGGCTTCCCCCACTTTAAAAAAAAGGCATGTGGGTTCCGCTTCCGCCCTCCAACGGCGACGGATGGGTCCCTGACTCGTCCGCCGCTTTGTCCTTTTTTCTGCCCCCCGACGGGGGCGAGACGCCCCATCCTGGGGGTCTTCCGTAGGGTTGGCTTGCTGGGGTCATTCACTTCCCATGGTGGTGGGAAAACGACCCTTGTCTTCAGCCTAGGTGAGGAAAGGCTGGCTGCGGGGGGGGAGACGCCTGTCTCCGCCTTCACCAATGGAGATCGGAAAAACTTTTTAATTGAGAAGAGAGCCGGACGTTCGGGTCAAAAGGCTCTCCCGAGGCTCGGCTGCAAGGCGAAGAGTGAGTGTATTTTATTTGCTATTTTATCTCCGATGGCAGCGCTGGATTAAAAAGCTTGGAGGGGGGTGTTTTTTTCGTTAAACCCCCCCTCGGATTTAAAGCGGCACTTTGAAATGGCTCCTCGTTCCGAGGAACGGTTTTTTTTTCTATGCGGGTTGCCTGGAACTTAGTGAAAGCGAGTGAAAGTGATTTGCGGCTTGCAACAATGTTTCTAAGTTCGATTGGCTTGCTACAATTTTTTTTTCTTTGTTACTCTCTCCGGCTGGCTCCCAGCTTGGGCGGTGGAAGATGGCTTCTCTCTGCTCCTGAATGACTATTGTATTTACGGAAAATTACACGCATCTCCTTGTGATTTGGACTTCCTCTTGCTATCAATGAAGATGTTTTTGGATTAATTGATTCCTTGTCTGGAGTGCCTTTTTTATTATAACTATTGATTTGGAAAAGTGTTTCTCTTCTGGTTTCTGAACTTTTTACAACCCTGATTTGAAACTTTTACCTCCTGATTTGCCTCAGCGGCCCCACCCAAAAAACACCATTTTAGTGGCACTGACTTTAACAGCCAACCATGGCACAAAAATCAGAATTGGCAGGTTTGGAACAAAGATTGTCTTCTCTGGAATCTGTTATACAAACTTTGGTGCAGGAAATTAAGGCCCAGAGAGAAGAAAATAACAACTTTAAGAAGGAACTCTTGGAAACTCGGAAACAAGTGCAGGAGAACACACAGAAGACTGGAGATCTGGAAGGGGGGCTAATTGAGGCAAAGGGAGAGCTTAAAAATGTTAACAGTGAGGTGGGGGAACTAACTGGGCATATGTCTAGGATGGACTTCGAAAGGATGTCATATTTTTTAAGATTTCAGAATATTTCTGAAGAATCTGGTGAATGCCTGCCTGATCTCATGAGCACAATTTTAGCAGACTATTTACATAAACCTAAAGATGAGATCAGGGGGGACATTGACCTAGTCTACAGAATAAACTCAGCATATGCCAGGATAAATGAAGTACCCAGAGAGATACACATTAAATTTGTTAGAAGGTCATCCAGGGAGGGAATTTTGAGGGCGCAGAGAGGGGGTCCTTTAATTTACCAACAAAAGGTGGTCGTTATCTTGAAGCAGGTCCCCAAAAAAATTAGAGAAATGAGAAGGAAATTTTCCTTCTTATCCAAAAAATTGTTTGACCACGGGACTTGGTTCAAGTGGGCGATGCCCGAAGGGATGCTGGTGTTCTGGGAAGGAGGAAGAGTGAAGGTTAAAACAGTTGCTGAGGCGGAAGCCTTTCTTAAAAAACATTCCTCTGTCCTGGGGGAAGATCCAGGGGGGGCGGAGGGGGCCACGGCCCCGCCCACTGGGGGCCAGGCGAGAGAAAAAGAAGATACAATTGCCAAAAGACTTTGATCAAAAAAATGATTTTGCTTGTTTTTCTTTCTTTTTTACTAACTTTTTTTTAATTATTCCTTTTGTACCAGGATGTTTGTACATGTCTGCCATCTGAGAATTGGAAATGTATTATGTATTCACTTGTCTTTATCTTGTAGTATTTTTTTTGGATAAATTTGTTTACTATTGTCTTATTATGTAGCCCGGGATGGGCCAAGGACTCTGACAGAAAGGTTCTCAAAATGTTTCTGTAACCCATACCTTATCCTCTAGAAAATTGTTAAAACTCAATAAAACTTTTTCAAAAAAAAAAAAAAAGGCATGTGGATCCTAAGGAGATCCTAGGGGAAGCAGATCCTCCTCCTTCTCTCTGTTTCCACCCCAGGGAAATGTGGGATCAAGTGCAGATCCACCTAAGGAGACTAGATCCCTTTCCTTCACCCCCTTTTGAGGGAATTTGGGGGGACCCAAGTGCCAGGAGCTTCTCCTCATCCTCCAGTTGGGAGGAAAGGCCATGGAGGCCCAAAGGAGAGGGGTGATCTTGGAGGGGAAGATCAGAGGTTCAGGATCCTCCCAGGGGGCTTGAGGGGGAAAGACAGGAAAGGAAGGATCCTCCATTTGAGGTGAACTTCCTGAGTCCCTCAGAGCCTCCAGGGCTTCCCATCCTTGGTCCCTCCGGCTGAACTCCTGCCCTGCCCTCTTGGAGGGGAAGGAGGCTCTTCCTTCGGCCACCTTTGGGGGGAGAAGATTCCCCTCCAAGGAAGCTTATTTAGGAAAAGGGAGGGAAGGAAATGTGGGTGTAGCTAAAGGCTCCTTTTGGCTTCTCCACAAACATCGGCCATTTCCCCTCCTCTCGTCCCATGGAAGTGCAGCCCCCCACCAATTTCCCCCCTTCCTTCCCCCTCCCCCCCTCCAGGAAGACCCCTGATCCCCCAGGATCCCCCCAGATCCCTCCAGGTCCCCTGCTGGCCTCCCAGGGGATTAGAGCTGGGCCCAGAGGGCTCCCCCTGGTGGAGGGAGGAGGGAGGAGAGGGGCCAGAGTGGAGGGGAGCCTCCTTTCCAGGCTAAAGAGCCCCAAAGGTCTATACAATGCAATAGCAGAGTTGGAAGGGACCTTGGAGGTCATCTAGTCCAACTCCCTGCCTAGGCAGGAAACCCTATACCATTTAAGGTCCCAACCTTCCCTCCAAGGGAGGCTGCTTCCCCCCCTCCCATCGCCTGAGTCGCCTCCTCTGGACCTTCCCCTCGGCTCCCTCCTCCCCTTTGATGGGGCCTTTTGACCACAACTGCACAGACAAGACTCCAGATGTGGCTGCTCTGCCTTGATTCATGGAGAGGCTTCCTGTCATTAGCCTCTCCTGCGTTTTTTTTAAAATAGTTTTTATTAAACATTTTTACCTTTAAACACAGAAAGAAAAACAACAAGAAAAAACAAAAAAAAGGCATACATAACAATATAACGTAATTATACAGCCTTCTGTATGGGGATTCATGTTTAGCCTTTATCCTTCTCCATTCTGCATTGCCTTCCTATTGATTTCACCTTCTCTAATAATATAATGACAGTAGTACTGAAACTTGTAATAATGTTAATTGTTCATATCACAATTATATTTACATTCTCTATTTCCTGTTTGGGCTTCTCTTTTCTAGCCACCTCTCTTGTGTTTTCAATACCGTTTTTAATGATCCTTGACGTCCTCTCAGCCTTTCAACTTTTTCATCTCATTTTTTACTAAACCTTTTCAACAAGAAGATAAAAACTAATAGAAAGTAACATAAACTAAAGGAGAGAAAGGAAATTAATCAAAGAAAAATAAAAAATACAAGAAATTAAAACCAGTGGAAGGAAATTAGTGAAGAAAAAGACATGAAGAAGAAGAGATTTCTGATATACTTCATAGAAATTACATTTTAGTATATTTAAATATATTTCAGCCTCTCTAAAGAAGCTTTCTTAATTTTTTTACCCTGGAGGATCCCTTGAACTATTTTTCAGGCCTCAGGAAACCTCCTGAACATCCAGGCTCAGAGAGAGGCTGAAATTGCTTCATGCATAGATAGACCCCTAGAGATGCATTCATAGCGTTCTTACACCAAACATCAAAAATGGGACTTTCCATTTCAATGAGATCCCTGTGCTCTTTTATTTGCTGCACAAACATTCAATTCTGTGCCCAACGTGAGATAAGAACCCATTTCATCTTCCACTGAAATAAGACAATTTCTGTCTTAGTTTTCGGTGCTTCTGGAATAAGACAGAGATTATTCTCAGAAGTTGAAAACTGCAGCCAAATATTCAGGGCCTTCCTGTGAATGACAGAAATCCAGAACTTATTTTTCCCACGGGGAGATCGGGGAATTTCCTCTTGAGGGCAGGATCAGACTGCAGCTCCAAAGGATCTCCCTCTTCCTCCAAAGGGAAGTTCTCTGGCTGAGCAGAAGATGCAGAGAAAGGATCCCCTCACCTGTCATTCCTGGGTGTGGAGAGGGAGGGAAAGGACTGGTCAGTTTAGTAGTTCAACTCTACTTCCAGATGGTTTTTCCTTGGATTCGAGGGTTCCTGGCGTCCTTCCTCCCTCTCAAGCACAAACAGGAGGAGAAACATTTCAGGATTTCTTTTTAGTTTTTTTCAAACATTCAGTTTTCTTTTAAATCCAACAATCTCTTCACTTGAAGTTGAAATATCTTCTCCAGAGCCTTCCAGAGCCTGTAAACTTCAAAGTTCATTTCAAAGGCCAATAACCTTTTGGGTCTCCAGATCAGACTGGGCCACTTGCTTCTGTTGCTGAGGAAAATATTCCTTTGGGGGCCTTCAAGGCTTCATTCCCACATTGCACTAAACCATGGTTTGCTTCTGGTTAGCCCAAAGTGGGAACCAGCCCTTGTGACCTGGTGGTATTTGGGAACCGAGAGCAAGATTTATGGTAACAGGGATCCCTGCAAGCTTTTTCCAGATCGACCAGATTTCCTTTGAGACCATGAGATTCTCATTCCCTCTTTGCAGCTGCAGGTTCAGGCAATTGTTCCCTCTCGGGATCCCTTCCTTTCCCCCCAAGAGTCTCCCCTGCAGAGGAATGGCAGAAGGAAAGACGGAAGGGTCTCTGTCCTTCAGTTTCTTCGGAGACTTTCTTTTCTCTGTCTCCGTTGGGATCCTCTGATGGCTTTTCCAGCCTCCCTTTTCCCTTGGCTCCATCCTGGGGGGGAAATGCAGGGAGAGAGAGGGGAGAAGTGCAGTTTGTGATGGGGGCTTCTTTTCCCTTGAGCACTGAGGAGGGAATGGGGGTGTCAGTAACTATGTCAAAGTCCCTGCTATCTTCAGGACTCCTGAAACCATCCTCCTGTCTCTCTTTTAGGCCTTCACACATGGCAGTGGATGTATGGGTGTGAGCTCCGGGGAGACGGGAGCAAAGGAGGGTTTTATCAGTATAGCTACGAAGGGAGGACCTTCCTCACCTTCGACAAGGAGACCCTCACTTGGGTGGCTCCCGACCCCTTGGCCCAGATCACCCAGAGGAAATGGGATGCTATTCCAGGAGAGAATGAGAGACAGAAGTCCTACCTGGAGGAAGAATGCATTGAGTGGCTGGAGAAGTACCTGTCCTATGGGAAGGAGACACTGCAGAGGACAGGTGAGCATCTGGATCCACCCTGGACTTTCCTCCTTTATGGCCGGATCTCTTGCACACATTCAGCCCCTTTGGGTCCCTGTTTGACCTGGTGGGAATGCCCCCCCCCCACACTTTCAGCCCCCTCCCCAAGACATGTTTGGATCAGTGGACCAGAAATGGAAGTTCTCTGTGTGGAGAATCACCTGGGGGTGTCCTGTTCACTGCACACAATGAGGCACACATCTACCATTAATAAGACTTTATCAGTGCCCCCACTTTGGCAAAGAAGGCCATGGAGGAGGGGGCAGTGGGGGGGGGAGCAAAGTTTCTGTCAATCTTTCTCTTAAGCCTCAAAGAGGTTCCCACAATTCTCAGTGAGCCTTTCTCAAAACAAGCCCCTCCCCCTTTCAGAACACCCCCTCATGCCCCAGGGGGTCTCACATTATGATCTCTTCCTAGGATGTTTGAATTAATTCCTATGTAGACCACCCCCTCCCCTAGGTCTCCCCCCTCCCTCCTAGACCCAGGATTAGCTGGATGAGATTAGGATCAATGGGGGAATGGAAACCCCCCCACCCGATGATTGCCAACAGCCCCTCCCTGCCTAGGAGGACCCTCTCTGTCTTCCATTGGCATCAGTCTCTCTCTGCCCCTCCCCCTTTTCAGAGACAAAATCTCTTTTCCAAATTGATCCCTGTGAGACTCCCTTTGATCTCTCTTCCCCTTAAAATTGGGGTTTATTTTATTTTTATTTTATTTTATTAAATTTATACCCCGCCCTTCTCCAAAAGGACCCAGGGCGACACACAGGAATTTAAAATACAATACAAAATAAAATAAAAATTTAAAAAACTTATTTAATACCCATCCTGTGCTAAAAACAAATTAAAATCCCCAAATTTAAAACTGTCTAAACTAGTCATTGTGGAGGTTATGCTAGGCCAGCTGAATGGAACAAATGTGTCCTTAAACACTGGCGGAAGAGGCGGAGGTTGGAGATGGTACGCAATTCAGGGAGAAGGTCGTTCCAAAGGGCAGAGCCCGCCACAGAGAAGGCTCTTCCCCTGGGTGTTGCCAGTCGGCATTGTCCGGCCGACGGCACCCTGAGAAGGCCCTCTCTGTGAGAGCGTATCGGTCTAAGGGATGTATGGGGCAGGAGGCGGTCTCGCATATAACTAGGTCCCGAGCCATGGCGCGCTTTAAAGATGGTCGTCAAAACCTTGAAGTGCACTCGAAAGACCACAGGAAGCCAGTGCAGCTCACGCAGGATAGGTGTTATATGGGAGTGTCTGGGCGCTCCCGTAATCACCCGCGCGACTGCATTATGGACCAGCTGTAGCTTTCGAGTGCACCTCAAGGGAAGCCCCATGTAGAGAGCATTACAGTAGTCGAGTCGTGATGTCACGAGTGCTTGAGTGACTGTGCGCAGGGCAGCCCGGTCCAGTAAGGGGCGCAATTGGCGCATCAGGCGAACCTGATGAAACGCCCCCCTGGCCACGGCCGCCACATGGTCTTCCATGGACAGCCGGGAATCCAGGAGGACACCCAAATTGCGCGCCCTCTCCACAGCGGCCGGTGTTTCGCCCCCAATGGCCAGAGTTGGAGTAATCTGGCTGGACCGGGGTGCCGGGAGCCACAGCCACTCAGTCTTGGACGGGTTGAGCTTGAGTTTGTTACTACCCATCCGGGTTGGGTCCCTTGGAAAGAGGCCTGGAGAAGAGTTAATTCTGGGGGTGCCGTTTCTGCAGAGACCCCAAAGGGGACGATGAGCAGAAGGACGGAGGTGGAGGATGGGATGGAGACACACGTCTGCCGGATCCACGGCTTCTACCCCAGGGAGATCGATGCCTCCTGGAGGAGGGATGGGGAGGAATGGCTGGAGGAGACCTTCCATGGGTCTGTGGCCCCCAACGCGGATGGGACCTACCACTACTGGCTCAGCGTCCGGATCGACCCCAAAGAGAGGGGCCGCTATCGGTGCCACGTGGAGCATGACGGCCTGCAGGAGCCTCTGGACTTGGAGCTGAAGGGTGAGAGGCTGCAGGGAGGGGAAGGCTGGGCTCTCTGGCAGGCTGGAGGGTGGTGGGAGAGGAATCCGACCCCAGATGTGTCCAGATGTGAGCATAGCTGGGCTTTCATCCATGGGTGTTTCCAGTGTTTGAGGCAGGTGAAGCTGCAGGGACCAGACCATAGAAGTGACTTCAGGTGATGGAAAGGACAGGATCCCATCCCAAAACTTGGCCGATCCTGATGAGATTCCCTCAGATCATTTCATTTCATTTTCATTTATTTATATTTATATCCCGCCCTTCTCCACAGAGGACACAGGGCGGCGCACAGGAAATTAAAATATATACAAAAATAGGAAAATAAATACATAATTTAAAATATATATTAAATTATCCCGATCCTATGCTAAAAACCAAATTGTTAAAATACCCAATTTTAAAACTGTCTAAAAGTCCCCATGGGAGGTTAGGCTAGGCCGGCTTGATGGAAAAAATATGTCTTTAAACATTGGCGGAAGAGGCGGAGGTCGGTGATGGTGCGTAATTCAGAGGGTAGGTCGTTCCAAAGGGCAGGGCCCGCCACAGAGAAGGCTCTTCCCCTGGGTGTCGCCAGTCGGCATTGTCCGGCCGACGGCACCCTAAGAAGGCCCTCTCTGTGGGAGCGTTTCGGTCTAAGGGATGTATGGGGCAGGAGACGGTCTCGCATCTAACTAGGCCCCAAGCCATGGAGCGCTTTAAAGATAGTCGTGAGAACCTTGAAGCGCACCCGAAAGGCCACAGGAAGCCAATGCAGCTCGCGCAGGATCGGTGTTATATGGGACCATCTGGCGGCTCCCGTAATTACCCACGCGGCTGTGTTTTGGACTAGCTGTAGCTTTCGAGTGCACCTCAAGGGAAGCCCCATGTAGAGAGCATTACAGTAGTCGAGACGGGATGTCACGAGAGCTTGAGTGACTGTGCGAAGGGCAGCCCGGTCCAGTAAGGGGCGCAATTGGCACATTAGGCGTACCTGATGAAACGCCCCCCTGGCCACGGCCGCCACATGGCCCTCCATGGACAGCCGGGAATCCAGGAGGACACCAAAATTGCACGCCCTCTCCACGGGGGCCAGTGTTTCACCCCCAATGGCCATAGTTGGAGTGATCTGGCTGAACCGGGGTGCCGGAAACCACAGCCACTCAGTCTTGGCAGGGTTGAACTTGAGTTTGTTACCACCCATCCAGATCCATACGGCCTCCAAACATCGGGACAGCACTTCGGCGGCATTGTTGGGGTGGTCTGGGGTGGATATGTACAGATGTATATCATCAGCGTACAGATGGTACTCCACTCCAAAACCACGGATGATCTCACCCAGCGGCTTCATATATGTGTTAAACAAGAGGGGCGAGAGGGGCGACCCCTGAGGAACCCCACATGAGGGGTCTCGAGGTCGACCTCTGCCCTCCCGTCAACACATATTGCGACCGACCAGAGAGGTAGGACGAGAACCACTGCAAAACAGTGCCTCCCAGCCCCAACCCCCCCCCCCCAGTCGGTGCAATAGGATACCATGGTCGATGGTATCAAAAGCCGCCGAGAGGTCTAACAGGACTAGGATAGAGGAATAACCTCTATCCCGTGCCCTCCAGAGATCATCAACCAACGTGACCAATGCCGTCTCGGTACTGTGACCGGGTCGGAAGCCGGACTGGCGCGGGTCTAGATAATCAACTTCCTCCAGATGTCGCAGAAACTGTTGGGCTACCACACTCTCAACAACCTTCACCAAAAAGTGAAGGTTGGAGACCGGACGATACTTCTCCAATAAAGCTGGGTCCAGGGACGGCTTCTTGAGGAGGGGCCTCACTACCGCCTCTTTCAAGACAGCAGGTAAGGACCCCTCACTCAAGGATGCGTTGACAATGCCCTGGAGCCAGCCTCATGTCGTCTCCCAGGATGCCAGTACAAGCCAGGAGGGACACGGGTCTTCTCCTCCTCTCTTAGGCCTTCCCTCTTTCTTTCTTCCAGCAGAAGAGCAGAAATTGTGCTGAGCACCAGAAACAGATTCCCTTTTCTTTCCAATCCCTCTCAAGAGAACCAAGATCAGGAGGAGTCTGGAGCCCCTTTTCTGAAGGGGGATTTGGACTGAAAGGGAGGAAGTGCAGCTGCCTTCAGGAAAGGCCCAGAGAGGCTGGACTGAGGCCTCCGGAGTCAGAAAAGAGGCTCCCAAGTCTGAGCTTTTCCCCCCCATCAGAGACTCCCTTTGTTTTCCTGCTTTCAAGGTCAAAAGGTCACCCAGTGTTGCTGCTCTAAGAAAGAGACATTATTTTATATGATATGATACGTGAATTCCTGAGGCTCCTCATAAAACCCAAGGGAAAAAACCCTCTCTCAGAGAACTCTGGATATGCCCAGAAATGTCCTTAACTTACACTGGATTTCCTAAATTGCAAAATTCAAAGTCTATTTTTTTTTATTGAGGATTGTCACCAGGATATAAGAAATATTCAAATGTAATTGATATGCTTATATCCCAGGCAGAATAAGATATTCCTTTTATCTATGTTGTTGTTTATAGCAAGCCTCCATTCACAAGTGGCAGGATTGCTTTCAATGGGAATTCTGAACTTTGTGCAAGAGAAATTTAAATTTAAAGTCCCCTCCTCAATCCTGCTCCCTCCCCAACAATCCCAATTTATAATGCCTTGGTAAGACCATACTTGGAATTCTTCATTCAGTTTTGGTTGCCATGATATAGAAAAATATAATCCGTGGAATGGATTTCCTTCAGAAGCTGTGGGTTCTCCATCACTGGAGGCATTTAAGAGTAGACTGGAGAGCCTCATGTCTGGAATGGTACAAGGTCTCCTGCTTGAGCAGAAGGTTGGATTGGAAGACCTCCAAGGTCCCTTCCAACTCTATTATTCCGTTATTCTACTTCTGCCATTTTTATGCTATTTTTGAACTGGTCAAAGAGATGAAAGTGTGTACTTAAGCAAATGAGAGGTGATATGAACTATTTTACTTCAAATAATAAAATGCAAACACTCAAACTGAAGAAAAAAACATACATACCTGCCCATTTCCACTCAGAATAATGACTTTTTTGGGGCAGCCTATAAAAAGAACAAAAATGTTTTTGTTTAAATTATTGTGTTGGTGACGTTTTTGTTTTGGAAGCTGCTATGAATCAGAAGGTGAAAAAAGGGCTGTTTTTGAGTGGAAAAGCCAAAGATGAATCCAGTTGCCTTCATGCTGGGCTGGTGTGAGAAGAAGGCAGCGCCAGGAGGAAACGTCCTCTAACAACGGTTATTATCAAGGCCTCTTCATGTTCCCTTGAGAAGGAGACAAAAATGACCCCCTGGAGTTTTGAATTTGGGGTCTTTCCAGCTTTCACTTCTTTCGGTCTCTTCCCTGATTGGGAGGATTGTTTGGGGTTCTCCTTCAATGGTCTCCTCTTTCCCCCCATTCAGAACCAACCAATTCAAAATCCAACCTGGGGCTCATCATCGGCTGCGTTGTGGCTGCTCTTGTCCTGGCAGGTGCGATTGCTGGGATTGTGGTATTCCTCAGTAAGTGTCTTTTTTTGGGAGGGTGATGGAAGGAAGATGGGGAGATTCCCCCTGAGTCTCTCCCTTTGGGGAGCTTCTTCTGGGCTTCCTCCTGTCCTGTTTTCCCAGCCCTCCTGGGGAGCATCTGAGATCTCAGCCTCTCACTGGGACTCCAGTCTTTATTCAGCTGAGTCTGAGATTCGGGGAGTCCTGTCTTCTTCTGAGTTGGGAAGAGGCATCCCAGTTTCTTTGTCCCCCTCAAAGGCTTTGGTCAAAGAACAGCAGAGGAGGATTTCCATGGAAACCTCCCTCCCCTCCCAGCTCCTCCTCCTTCTGCTTCCCCCAATTCCCCTCCATCCATCTCGGAGGCAGCAAGTCTCTCTTGGGGCAAATCAGGAGATACATTGGTATTTTGAAGATCTTTCTGTCTTTTTTGATGGGACAAAAGGTCTGTGAAACATCTCCTGAGGTTCTTTCTCCTACTGAGGGAGAGTTTGGATGATCTCTGGTGGATTTCTTTGAGCTTTGACTGATTTTTGTCCTTGCAGAAAGACGTCAAGATGACTACAATGCAGCACCAAGTGAGTGAATTGTCCTCTTTTCATGTAAACTCCGATTTAGAACAGGCCTCAGAGGCACTGTCACTTGAGGGGTGTGTCTGTGTGTATTTAAACACAAAAAAACCCTCATGAAGCTACAGAGTTGTGCTATTTCCTCCTAAGACTAAGATGGGGAAGGAGGCCCCCTTTTCATAACAGCCAGGGTGATGTTGAGAGTGAAGATCTAGGAGAAGAAACCCTCAAGAGGATGAGAAGATCCACCTGGGTGAAAGATTTGCTCTGAGTGAGAAGCTGCTCAGTTTTCCAAGTAGGAGGAATTTACAAAATCCACTTTCCTTGCACTGATTTGTTCCTGCAGAGGAAAAGGTGTCTTGACTACATTTCCAACATTTAGTGGACATGTTCTTAAACATCTTTGCCAATCTTGTTGGTGAAAAATGCCATCTATAAAACATTTTAGATACATTTTCTTTGTATGCAGTTGACATTGTTAATTTATAATTCCTATCCCACAATTTCTGCCATTTATCCATCTCTATAGTATAATCAAAAATTTTAGCCCATACTAGCATTGTTTCCTTTACTTGCTCTTCTTCGATTTTAATACTCAGTAAATAGCTAGATATATTTTAATCAGCTTTTCATCCATCCCTGTTAATATCTCATCTAATTCTGTTGGTTCTTTATAAAAGCCATACATTTTAGCATCTTTCTCATATCGTGATATGATCTTCTTGTTGGAGTAAATGGCAATGGGATCTGGTGGGTAAAATCTGGTTTTTAATTTATTCTTTTAAATGTTTTACATGGCATTTTATTATACGCTTCCTAGAGTCACCTTGAACAGATGGAAGTTTAATAATAAAATAAATAAATAGACTGGTCTCCTCTGAGAGGTTCATGAAGCTGCATAGGTTTAATGGTGAAGCGAGCGAGCAAGAGAGAGAGAGAGAGAGGATCAGGACAAAGCTATTCCTATCCTCTCCTCTCCTCTCACCCTGTCTCCCTCTCTCTCTCTCCAATGCAGGGAGGAACCAGGCCATCTAACAGCCTCCTCGCAGGTGAGTGGCCCCACTGGGGGCTGTGTGGGGAGGAGGGAGGGAGGGAAACGAGGGCTTTGAGGTCCAAGGACCAACTGATGGTAAAGATGCTTTGGGAAATCCCTCTTCTCTCTCCTGCTCATCTCAAGCGCTGCAAGGGAAGGAATTTGGGGGAGATTGGGGGGGGGGGCTCTGGGAAGGGGGGCTCTGCCTGCCCCCAAACTCTTAACCTGGAAGGCCAGACTGTGACTCCTTTTGGGATCCGACTCTCTTGGATCAGGAGGCTCAGAGAGGAGGGGAGATTGGTCAAGGAATGACATAGCAGCTCTCCAGATGAAGTCAAAAAACACACGGACACAAACTTGTCATTTTAGATACATAAAGACATTTAACATTTATAGTAGCAGCAGACAAGACAGTCAGGAACATCTTGAGCTAAATCAAATGGCAGACGCAACGCACAGAAGAAAAAGGTGGGAAAAGGGAAACTCCCCCTTGACACCCACAGCAACCAATCATAGCGTGGATTTCTTCATTCAGAAGCCAGCCCAACCAATCAACTCCTGCCCATTGTGCACTTTCCTGTTCCAGCTGCTGAATTTAATATCCTAAGAGGACTGGGGGGTCCCCAGTGGAGGAGGAGGAGAGGGGCAGATGAGGGGCTTCTTGAAGGTCCTGCAGTCATGGAGGGAGAAGGGGCTTCTCTCCACTCCTTGGAGCCCTCTGGGAATCCCTCCCTCCAGAGGCTGAAGGAAGACCTAGGGGGGACATAGGGATCCATATGTCTCCGGAAGCAACACAGACTAGTATTGGATTCGTGTGTTTGAGGGGGGATGTTGATGTTATGTAAGAACTTGTGGGGCAAGTTCTCAGCCGCCTCAGGAGCCAGTCCCAGCCCTGCTTCTCCCTACTTTCCACCTTGGAAAATCCCACCCAGCTGATCCCTCTCTGGAGGAACCAGCAGTCTTCACCAGTGGGTCAGCCGGGTAGATCGGTGTTGATCCCTCAGCCTGGGCAGTGGGATTCCTCCTCTTGGCTCCCTCCAAGACTGACCCTGCCTGCTTTTTCCCCCTCTTTGCAGCACGAGTGGACAGTCCCAGCATGAGGAGAGAGGAGAGAAGATGGGATCAGCCTTCTTCCGAATTAGGCTGAAGAGGAGCTCTTCAGGCCCCTTCTGCATGCTTGGAACCAGGATGTATTTGGGGATCTTTCCCCATCGCTTTTATCACTGGATCAATAAACATTTGTATGAGGATTGAGGAGCGGAGGAGAAAAGAACATCTTATATGTTTATAACTGGATTCAAAAGGATTCAAACTAGAATTAGTAGATTTTTTTGTATCCTGCTGAAGGCATTGAAGATATCTCACACACCTCCTCCTCCTATTTCCCCCACGACAACCACCCTGTGAAGTGGGTTTGGGTCAGAGGGAATGACTGGCCCACCCAGCTGTCTTTCGTGGCTAAGGCAGGACTTGAACTCACAGTCGCTTTCTAGCCTGGGGCTTTAACCACTACACCAAACTGCCTTGTATAGTTTGTAAATAGCTTTGTAATATAGCTTGTAGCAACTATGTTCTTATTTCCGGTGTCCTTTAATGGGCTCCTGCTGGTTAACAGGTTTTAGTGAAGGGCCCGTAGCGAATGGGATGAGGAATATAATGCAGAGTTTTACTTCAAGGGAGAGAGATAAAATGTTCATCTCCATCACAATTGCTTGGATTGAAAGTGGAAGTTTTTCTCTCTCTTATTTTACCTTGTATAAATTGTATAATGAATAGTGTGTACCATGCATGGCCACTTATGGATGTTCACAGCTAAGAAAAAGGAAAGAGGAACCTTCCCCCATCATGAAGTGCTGAACGGACATAATTTTTTTCTCCTGCCAACAAACAGCTGATTTTGCCACCAAAGCTGGTTATTTAGTGGCTTTGCTCCCGGTTCTTTTGAAGGGGAGACTAAGAACGACCCAAGATGACCTTCAGACAATCATAGACAGACAGAGAAGAGAGGGGGGTTGGTTGCCCACAATTCTTGGTAAGGAGGGATCAGAAGGTCTAATCTCTTGCCATCCTTTCCCTTCAGCTGCTCGGCTTTCTTAAACACACCTGGGCTTTTAACTGCACCTTTTGAACCTTTACAACTTTTCTTCTCCTCTTTCCTTATTTACCATTAAATTCAAATTATTATTTTTTTAATCATAAGAAAGTTGCAATGGACTTTACGTTTACATGTACACAGTATTATAGTATAAATCTTGTTCTTTCTACCGTAGTTTTTTTCTTTTGTTTTTAAAGCACCTTTGATATTTAACTCTTAATTTTTATGGAAAAATTCCCCCTTTTTTAATGCTGAGGTGGAAAAATCCTTTTCTCCTGTGAACTTTTGGACTTTCTTGGCAAGAGAGATGTGTTGTTGAGAATTATTCAACAACGAATGTTGCAGAGATAGTTACAACAGAGGCTTATGGACTTTGGAAATGAGATGCAATTGTTGATAAAGTTCCTAATTAAAAACCCAAAGAAAGGTTTCACAATTAAGAAATAAATAGGAGTATTTAACACTGGACTCAGATAACGATTCAAGCGGTTTGTGATAAGTAAGAAATTGTGTAGACCTTCTATGAAAAAATTGTAATAACAGACTGTTAACAGAGTGCTTTGAATTTTAACTTTGCCGTTGTTCAACTATTAACTATTTTTCCTTTCACAAATGTAATCTATGACAGGTCAGTTAGGTGGCAAATAGATGCAGAAGATTATAAACTTTGGACCTCTTTTGCAAGGGGAAAAACTGTTATTGTTGCCATAGGTTTCTCAGTGTTCAAATAGGGGCCATAATACGTCCTTTTCTCTTTTTTCAATTATTATTTTTTTCAATGTCTTTGTTTACTTTTGTTCTGTCTCTGTTCAATCCTTTTCTTTTGGATGTTAATCTTTGACATACAATAAAATAAAATAAAAGGGTCAATTCAAAGGAGAATGGAAGAGGAGACCCATAGTTTGGCCTGGCTCCTTTCCCCCTAACCGTTGCACACATACTGTAAGAATACCAAAATGGTTTGCTCCAAAATAAATGCATTTTTCCTTCTTCCTACCTGAGTTGCTGCCTCTTATTGAGAGCTGGAAAGAAGGAGGATTTCCCCCTCCTGGCTGTCCAGAGACCCCAATTCTCCTCTGAGGGGGAGGGAGGGGAGGAGCCCAGGGGAACACGGGGAGGGAGGGGCTCCTGGGGGAGGAGGCAGCCATTTTGCTCCTGTGTCCAGATGGTTCTCTTGCCTCAGGCTGTGGGCAAAATGGCTGCTCTCTAAGCCTCACCCAGGGGCCCTTCGGGAGACAGGAGCTCAATCCCCAGCCAGAGCCGTCCTGGTCCCCTTGCAGAAGGGCAGCTTCTCCTGCTTCTCTTCTTGCCCCAATATGATGCAGTGGCCAGAGTGGGGAGACCTTTGATTGACGGGAAAGATGTCCCCCATATTACAGAAAGTCCTCAACGTACGATCACAATTGAGCCCAACATTTATGTTGCTAAGTGAGAAATGTTTTAAGTGACTTTTGCCCCATCTATAGACCATCTATAAACATTTAAAATCTGATATTTAGCAATGTCTAGTGTTGTTATATGAGCCACGGTGGCACAGTGGTTAGAGTGCAGTACTGCAGACTACTTCCACTGATCACCGGCTGCCAGCAGTTTGGCAGATCGAATCTCACCGGATAAAGGTTGACTCAGCCTTCCATCCTTCCACGGTCGGTAAAATGAGGACCCAGATTGATGGGGCCAGTATGCTGACTCTGTAAACCGCTTAGAGAGGGCTGTAAAAGCACTATAAAGCAGTATATACAGGTGAAACTCAATTAGAATATCATGCAAAAGTTCATTTATGTCAGTAATGCAACTTCAATGGTGAAACTAATATATGAGATAAGACTCGTTACATGCAAAGCAAGATAGTTCAAGCCGTGATTTGTCATAATTGTGATGATTATGGCGTACAGCTCATGAAAACCCCACATCCACAATCTCAGAAAATTAGAATATTACATGCAACAAATAAAACAAGGATTGTACATAGAACAATATCGGACCTATGGAAGCTATCAGCCTGTGGCACTCCTGAGGTGTTATGGAAGACCAGGATGCTTCAATAGCGGCCTTCAGCTCTTCTGAATTGTTCAGTCTCATGTCTCTCATTTTTTCTTGGCAATGCCCCATGGATTCTCTATGGGGTTCAGGTCAGGCGAGTTTTCTGGCCAATCAAGCACAATAATTCCACGGTCATTGAACCAGGTTTTGGTGCTTTTGGCAGTGTGGGCAGCTGGAAAATGAAGTCAGCATCCCCATAAAGCTCGTCTCCAAAATCTCCTGGTAGACGGCTGCGTTGACCCTGGACTGAATGAAGCACAGTGGACCAACACCAGCAGATGATGTGGCTCCCCAAATCAACACAGACTGTGGAAACTTCACACTGGACTTCAAGCATCTTGGAGTATGTGCCTCTCCATTCTTCCTGCAGACTCTGGGTCCTTGGTTTTCAAATGAGATGCAAAAATTGCTCTCATCAGAAAAGAGGACTTTGGACCACTGAGAAACAGGACTCTGGACCACAGTGCTTCATGAAGTCCATAAATATTTACAGTAGATTATAATAAATATTATTGCAATCTAAATGACCATATAATATAGATTAGTGAACTATAGAAATAAAGCTTATGTCAATACGAATATTAATGATATGGATGCTTCTTCAGCTTTGAATGATGGGGAATGGAAGGATCCGGAAGGAGAAAATGGAAGGAGGGATACTCCATCTCCAATCTCCAACATTCTCCTTTCAACAGTTCCAAGAAGGCTCCACACCCATTTGCACCCCTCGGGTGACCCTGATGAGACAAATAAACCTCCAGGTGACCTTAGTAGCTCCCTAAATAGGATGCAAAGGCCCAGCTGTCTGCAAGGAGTAGAAATCCTTCCGTTTCCTCTCATCCAGTCAGAGCTGAAGAAGCTTCTTGGATGAGAAGCAAAATGTCTTCAAAGAAAAAGCAGAAAGTCCAGTTTAAGGATGCATGTTTTTGTCTCCTTAGCCAAGGCCGTTTCTTTTGGTCTCTGAAAACCTCCTTTCTCAGCAACTACACAACAGGAAGTGTCTCCCGGAAGACTTTTGGATACACCTGCAAGTATTAAGCGAGGCAGAAATGGATCTGGGAAAGGGAGCATAGAGACCACGCGGTTTTCCACTTGTGAAATGCCCTCCAGAATTGTTGTTTTCTATTGTGCAAGCTTTGCATTTCATTCATCTCTTTCCTTGTTTCCTCTCTTGCTTTATCACATATCACATATGCCCAAAACATGAACTCTTTCTGTAAGCGATAAAAAGATGTGGGCCCCTCTCACAGGTTCTTTGAACTATACACCCAGTTTGGTGGACTCAGAGACACACAGGAAAAGGTGTAGGGTTTCCTGCCTGAGCAGGGGGTTGGACTAGATGACCTCCAAGGTCCCTTCCAACTCTGTTATTCTGTAAGAGCCCACAATAACACAGGTCCCTGGATGAAACACACACACACACAGCCACACTCCTCACACTTATCCCCAACTACTCCCACCTGCCTTCCTCACTGGGAGTACTACTACAGAAGAGCATCCCTTTCTCATGGCTTTACTTCCACCCCTTCTTTCCCCACCACCCCCTCAGTTGTTCCACAGCCCGGCTTTTCCTGGCCATTTCCCTGTCCTCCTTCTGGGGAGAAGCCTTGAAGGGACAGGAGGAGAACAGCACAGCTGGGAGCAACTTTCTCTCCCTCCCTCCCAGATCCCTCAATGGAAGCTCTTTGCTTGGCCTGAGTTTCCTGGTGTTTCCTCTTTTCCCTTTGCAAAAGGAAAAGCCTCTCTCTCCAATTCAGGCCCTTAAGCTTTCCTCCTTTCCAGGCCTGAGTGTGGAGGCCCCAGCAGGGCCTGCCTGGAGACTCTCTCCTTAATGGAGGATGCAGAGTTGCAGATGGGCTGCCTGCAGTCCCTAAAATGGAGGAAGGCTCCCTGCAGTCGACTTAAAATGGCTGACGGCTGACTGGCAATGGGACAAACTGAGAGTCCCTCAGAGCCTCCAGGAGTGTCACAAAGACACTGTGATGTTGCAGCCTGTTTTCAGCCATTCAATAATAATAATAATATTTTTATTTATATACCGCCTCCTCTCCCCAAAGGGACTTGGAGCGGTGCACAGGGAAAATTAAAATACCAATATAAAATACATAAATAGATTAAATACGAATTAAACCAAATTATCCCTGCGCTAAAATCACCCTATCTTAAAATACACTAAAATCCCCTAAAGCCCTATTAAAAGACGGAAGACTAACCTAGGCCGGCCAAGCGGAAAAAGTGTGTTTTTAATTTTTGACGGAAGGAGCGGAGGTCCGTAGTTGTTCTGATCTCGGGGGGAAGGTCGTTCCAGAGGGCTGGGCCCGCCACAGAGGCTTCCCCTGGGCGTCGCCCGCTGGCATAGCCTAGTGGACGGCACCCGGAGAAGTCCCTCTCTGTGGGAGCGAATTGGCCGCAGGGATGTATGAGGCAGGATCCGATCCCGCAGATAACTAGGTCCCGTGCCATGGAGCGCTTTAAAGATGGTAACTAACACCTTGAAGCGAACCCGAAAGACGACAGGCAGCCAATGCAGCTCGCGCAAAAGCGGTGTTATGTGGGTAAACCTTGAGGTTCCCATTATTGCTCGCGCGGCTGCATTCTGGACAAGCTGAAGTCTTCGGGTGCACCTCAAGGGGAGCCCCATGTAGAGAGAATTGCAGTAGTCCAGTCGGGATGTCACGAGGGCATGAGTGACTGTGCAAAGGGCATCCCGATCCAATAGGGGATGCAACTGGCGTACCAGGCGAACCTGATAAAACGCCCTCCTGGCCACGGCTGTCACTTGATCTTCCATGGACAGCCGGGTATCCAGGAGGACGCCCAAGTTGCGTGCCCCTTCTACAGGGGTGAGGTGTTCGTCCCCTATGGCCAGTGATGGAGTCAACTGGTTGTACCGGGATGCCGGAAACCACAGCCACTCGGTCTTGGACGGGTTGAGTCTGAGTCTGTTACTTCCCATCCAGGCCTGCATGGCTTCCAGGCACTGGCCGGTGTTTAAAAACACACTTATTTCATCAAGCCGGCCTAACATAGCCTCCGCTGGGACAAACATTAGACAGTTTTAAATGGGGGATTTTAATTTGGTTTTAGCGCAGGTTTTTTGTCATTTAATAGGTTTTTTAAATTTATATATTTGGTACCTTTTTTGTATGTTGTTTTAAATTCCTATGCGCCGCCCTGGGTCCTGTTGGAGAAGGGCGGGATATAAATTGAATAAAAAATAAATAAATAAAAATAAAATAACTGGGTGTCATCCGCGTACAGATGGAACTCTATCCCAAAACCACGGATGATCTCACCCAGCGGCTTCATGTAGATGTTAAACAGGAGAAAAGAGAGGACCAATCCCTGAGGCACCCCACATGTGAAGGGTCTCGGGGTCGACCTCTGCTCTCCTGCCAACATAAATTGCGATGGACCGGAGAGGTAGGAGGAGAACCACCGTAGTACGGTGCCCCTCACCCCCAACCCCTCCAGCCGATGCAATAGGATACCATGGTCGAAGGTATCAAAAGCCGCTGAGAGGTTTAATAGGACCAGGATGGAGGAGCAACCCCCATCTCTGGCCCTCCAGAGATCATCTACAAACGCGACCAATGCCGTCTCGGTGCTGTGCCCGGGCCGGAAGCCGGACTGGCGCGGGTCCAGATAATCAACTTCCTCCAAGTGACGGGGAAACTGTTGTGCCACCACACTCTCTACAACCTTCGCTAGAAAGTGAAGGTTGGAGACCGGACGGTAGTTAACCAATAATGCTGGGTCCAGGGAGGGCTTCTTCAGGAGGGGCCTCACCATAGCCTCTTTAAGGGAGGCGGGCAAGAAACCCTCGCTCAGAGAAGCGTTGATAACCTCCTGGAGCCAGCCTCCCAGGATGCCAGTACAAGCCAGGAGGGACACGGGTCCAATAAACGTGGTGGCTCGCAGTCGCCCACGTAACCTGTCCATATCCTCGGAAGTAACAGAGTCAAACTCTTCCCACAAAACTGTCTCAAGACCTGCCTTGGGGCATCCCACTGGACCATTGATGGAGACTAACTCGCTCTGAATCTGAGCGATTTTATCCTGCAGATAAATCCCAAATTCCTCTGCTCTACCCTGTAATGGGGTTTCCCGCACCCTCTGTTGGAGGAGGGAGCGGGTCACCCTAAACAGGGCGGCAGGGCGGTTATCTGCGGATGCTATGAGAGTGGCACAATGATGGCATTTGGCCACTCTCAGCGCCACAAGGTAAGTCCGTAAATGGGCTCTCACCTGTGTTCGGTCAGATTCAGACCGAGTAGACCTCCATCTTCTCTCTAGGCATCTCTTGTGGCGTTTCCTCACCCTTAGCTCCTCGGTAAACCAAGGAGCCAGGGTGGTTCACCGCCGCAAGAGAGGCCGCAAGGGCGCGACCCGATCCAAGGCTCCCGTGGCCGCAGTATTCCATGCGGCCACGAGGTCCTCCATCGGGGCACGGGTCAGGGATACAGGAAGTGGCCCAAGCGCCGTCTGGAACCTGTCAGGGTCCATCAGGCACCTGGGGCGGAACCAAATAGGTGACTCAGGTTCCGCCTCCCCGCGGTGAGGTGTAGCGATTGGAAAGTCGAGCCGGAGAAGTGAGTGGTCTGACCATGACAGGGGTGTGATGACTATATCCCCTATACCCAGATCACTCTTCCATTGGCCAGAGACGAAGATTAGATCCGGCGTATGTCCACCCTCGTGGGTGGGGCCCTGAATTACTTGGGTCAGGTCCATGGCCGTCATGGAAGCCATGAACTCCCGAGCTGCCTCCGATGATTCGCCCACCGATGGCAGATTAAAGTCCCCCATGACTATCAGTCTGGGGGTCTCAACTGCCATCGTAGCGATCACCTCGAGGAGCTCGGGCAGGGCTGCTGTTACATAGCGGGGAGCCAGGTATACCACCAGCAAGCCCAACTGCCTCCCTAGGCCCCACTTCACGCAGAGGGACTCACAACCGGTGGTCTGTGGCACAACGGTTTCTCTCGGCTCTAGACCTTCCCTAACAATAACCGCTACCCCTCCACCCCTGCCTAGGGCCCGGGGCTGATGAAAAACGCGGTAACCTGGCGGGCACATTTCAACGAGAGGGAGTCCTCCCTCGTGGCCCAACCAGGTCTCCGCAATTCCCACCAGATCCGGCTCCCCCTCTGACACAAGGTCATGGATGAGGGGGGCTTTGTTGACCACGGACCTGGCGTTGCAAAACATCAGCCGTGGGCCCTGGCACTGTACTCCCCGACTACCTAGCCTGCGGGGGTTGTGGCACCCGACAGTCTGCAACCAACGGCCATGCGCCCCCAACCGGGAGGATGGAACTTGTCTCCCCTCGGGTCTGCCTCTCCCTGCAACCCTCTGGATGGGTAGGCCCTCAATGGAAGCGACTCGTATTTCCCCCCTCCCAGTGGATCCTTCCGCCTCCTTCCGCCGTCTGCTGGCCCGGCCCTTTTCCTTCTTACTCGTCTCAACCTGTCTATAATAAATAATAATAATAATAATAAATTTAATTTATAGACCGCTCCCTCTCCCCGGGGGGACTCGGAGCGGTGCACAGGGAAGTTAAAAATACAATAAATATACATAAATATTTAAAAGGCAAATTAAATAATTATCCCTGCGCTAAAATTCCCAATTTAAATTTACTAAAATCCCATAATAAAAGAAACTACCCTAGGCCGGCCAAGCAGAAAAGGTGTGTTTTCAATTTTAGACGGAAGGAGCGGATTATTATCTTAAAACCCCCTAATTAATCAGCGGTGGTCTTTGGAAGGTGGCAGCATTTGGTGCCTGCTTAGCTGAAAGGATAAATGTGGGGTGAGAGATCATATTCCTGTCTTGGCTATGGAAGCAACGCCAGGTCTTCGCTTATCACCTCCCAACTAATAAAATTGTGTCTTCTTTTCAGAACAGTTGAACAAAATAATAACGTTAGAGCCACAACCTTTTACTTTAGCAAACCTCATATGTAGGAGCCATTTGTATAACAAGAAAGTTTCTCTAACCAACAAAACCCAAAGTCAGTGCATCGTATTTTTTTATCTGGAGCACAAAATCCAGAATCGGTTTCCAAATAGAAACAAAACTGGATCTATTCTTCTTGTCTTTGATTAAAGCACTTAATCTGGCCAGTCTCACTGCCATCACCATGGATAACAATGGAGTTATCTTCGTTTTCAAAAGTTATTGTTGTTAAAAGAAAGCTATTTTTTCAGGTTCTTTGTCCATTACTCCTAAAAGAAAAGACTCTGGTTTAATTTTACATTCATGTTGAGAATCATCTTTATTAAAATATGAATATTACCCCCATAGTTTAAAAACATTGTGCCATTTTTTTTTGAGTCACTTTATTATTAATTGGCTATTAATTTTGCAACTTGATATGTATTAGCCAAAGGCTGCTCCAGGCTGCTTCAACCTGTCTTCAGTTTGGCTCCTTCCCAAAATCCTGGCTCAGGAAGCACCTCAGGATCTCATTGGCCAGAGATTCTCCTGACCCACCAAGGCCAGATTCACACAGTGGATGTAACTGAGTCAATCATGCACCTAAGAGATTTGTTTCCATAAGCTTCTCTCACTAGGTTTCCTGCAACCTTGGTCAATGTTCCCTTCAGAGACTTGTGTGTCTTCTGTCTGGAATCCATTTGCACAAGATGCATAAACCGACCAGTCAGTTAAAACGGACAAAGATTTTGCCTGCTGTGAACCCAGAGAGAGAAAAGAGAGGAATTGAAGGGGAGGCTCATCCTGCAGACGGACAGTTTCCAGGGACCCACCAGGAATCGGAAGGTCCCCCTAATGACCTCGGCCTTCTTCAGGGGTAGAAAGACAGACGGGTGAAAGGGAGGCAGAAGGTCCCTTGGTTAGCTGGAACCTCCCTTGGGTTCTGCTTTCCCTGCAAGGCTGGCCAAGAAGTCAGGCTGGAAGGAGGGAGGAAACTGTCAGCTCTTTATTTCTGCAGAAATGGAGAATCTCCCCTTTGGAACAGAGGTTCAAATCTAGCCTGCTGTGTAAAACACGGCTCAGATATTCACACAGAAAGTTTGTGACTTACAAGCAATCTATATGAATTCTTTCACAGGATGAGTGTTCCCATCTGCTCAATTACACTGGTCCTTTTGGGCACAAGATTACATTTGTTGTACTTAATACAAGAGTGAAACCTTCCTTTCCTGTCATTGTCAGGAATCGCCTGTCGCAGGCCTCTGGTTTGTCTGTGTGCCAGCAAAGAGAAAGGGATCTTACACAATCCAGCAGCTAATTTGATGGGTTCCATCTTTGGCTGGCTTGTTTCTACGTAATTTGATTGATTTCTGTCTGGCTTGGTGCTTAAAACAGTATTTGAGACCTTTTCTTCTGATGGGATGGTTTTTCCTTCCCCCCTTTGCTAATTGAGAGGAGAAACGGCAAAGCTGAAGGCCAGCAGGGGGCGCCAATCTCCAACTCATTTGTGTTTCTGGAAATTCTTAGGGCTGGCCTTGCTGAGACTTTCTGG
Organism: Rhabdophis nuchalis; assembly: GCA_039707465.1. Classification (NCBI taxonomy): domain Eukaryota; kingdom Metazoa; phylum Chordata; class Lepidosauria; order Squamata; family Natricidae; genus Rhabdophis; species Rhabdophis nuchalis. The sequence continues at coordinate 16,653,737 of CM077646.1, read as the reverse complement.
ATCTGACAGATTTTCAAAGATTTATATTCTTTATATATAGAACATATATTATGTTCTAAATTTTACATTTTTGAGCTATCAAGCTATCCCCTCCTCTTCCCCATAGATGGGGTCTAATTTGCACTCTGTGCATGCTCAGTGGAAAGGTGACTGCAGAAGAAAGATGATTCAAGGCCTGAAAAGACCATTGGATGTTTCTCATACTTGCTTCATAATAGGGAATGTAAAATCAACTGAATTTGGGGATCGTAATAATTACAACTGTAATCAGAAGAGGGATTTATCTCTTTAGTCCAAGGAGCCTCCAGAAGAGCCACCAAAGGAGAGAGCAGCCATCTTAGTTTATTGTGGGGAAAGAGAAGAGTTTGGCCCTTTAATATTTAATTTAATTTAATTTAATTTAATTTAATTTAATTTAATCAAGTGTTCTCACTTGATTAGTTGGTTAGAAAATTTCTTACTTCTAGGTTGTGAGGCAGGGCATTGGCATAAAGTGAGACCTGGTTGTTCAGAGTGAAATGATGTGGGGCTCGGATGGATGACCCAGTTTTCTGAATAAGATTTGAATTTCTTAAGTTTGTAAGAGTTGCAACAGGATGCGCCCAACCGCAGAAGCTGCGCCTGCTCGAGATAGAGGCTGGTTAGCAAAAACAGGATGTTTGTGGTTTTCTTTTTGATGACGATCATTTAACCTATCAGTTGATTGTAGGAAAATATATAAAACCTTGTATTTCCTTGTGGAAGGGCTCAGAATTCTTGGATGCTAGCCTGAACTAGCTTTCTGACCTATGGCAGCCATAATAAACTTTTCCTGATGTTGAGAAGTCCAAGTCCTGATGTCTTTATTCTGCAACAGTTGGGTCTCTCTTTAACAATCTTCCACCCATTGCTTCATGTCCTGCTGCCTGGGGCTTTGGAGAAGAGTTCGATCCCTTCTTCTCTGGGACGGACCCTCAAGGGCTGGAAGGCAGCTAACATGACACCTATTCCCTCCCACCCTCAATTCTTCTGTCCCATAGGCTGGCCATACAAAGCCATCCAAAGTCTCCCTTTATCCTCTTCGTTGCTCCTCTCTGCCCTCTTTCCAGGCTCTCAGCATCTGCTTTGAATCCTGGAGACCAGAACTGGACCAGCATTTCAAGGGGGGCTTCACTTCTGCGGGATAAACCGGAACGATCATTTCTCGGGTTCTCTTGATGCTCTTGTTCCTCTGTTGATAGTAAAACGGTTGTTTTTTGGCCGCTCCACCGAAGCCCCACTGCGAGGGTCTGTCCAGGGTCTCCCCTCCCCATCGCCTGCGCCCCTCCCCGCAGGCCCAGCCCCTCCCCCCCGTTCCTCCCCTCCCCCCAAGAGGCCTGGAAGGGGATTTCCAGAAGGAACTTTCACTTTCCCTTTCCCTCGTCTCCGGCCGGTTGCGCCTCGACGTCTGCCTAGCAACAATGACGACACAGAGATTCCTTTTTTCCATTGGTTGAGCTTGGCCAATCGCAGACTTCCTCTGGATTGTTGTTGAGGTTCGCGGCCAAGATGGCCCTGCGCTCTGCGCCCCTCTGGCTCCTGGTGCTGGTGGGGGTCGCCCTCTGGGAGAGCTGCGTTGGTGAGTCCCTTTGGCCCCCTTTTTCTCTCCTCCCCCCCAAAGTTTATTCCCAGAAATAGAATCCTGCTTCGGTCCTCTTTCTAGTCCGCTCCCCCTCCCCCCCTTGGGCCACTTTCAGACTAGGTCCCAAAGCCTGGATGGGACTCTGCTGCCTCCCCCCCCCCTTCCCCAGGAGAGCCTCCCTGGGGACAGGACAAGGGTGGCCCCTCCAGATCTCACTCAAGTCTACCTGGGCGCCCCCCAAGCTCCGTTCTTTCCCTCCCCCCAAGTGGAGATTGTGGGAAAGCGGCGTTTGCAGGTGATCCGGTCAGTTCGGAAACTTCCTGGCTGCCTTGGCCCAACCCCTCCGCCTGGATCCTCTCTCCTGCCTTTCGCTGTGATTTGGGGCTTCTGGTGCTGGTAGGACCCGGCTTGTTTCTGGAATCGGTTCCGTGTCTTGGCAGATGCTGGTGAGGTGAAGGGATCCGGGCTAAGATTGTCCTGTGAATGGAGCAGGATGAGAGTCTGGAGAGAAGCGCTTCTTAGATAATCCCCCTCAAGATTCCTCCTTCCTGGTCTTCACTTTTTCCCTCCTGCTAAAACCACTTTAATGTTCCTGGATCAGGACTTTGCATGTCAGGAACTGAAGTCATTTGGTATGTTTATCGTGGATTCCCCAGAGGGGCTTTAAAGGGGGCAGGACCCTCCATACAGAGACAGGATTTAGGGAGACCATCCCAGCTGAGACCCCCCCCCCAACATGGTTGGTCTCCGCAGGAACTCCCAAGAAGCCTCAGAGGGGGCAGGGAGGGGAGGCCCCAGGGGCTTCTGGGATGAGGGGGATTCTGGGAGTTGAAGTCACAATGGACCCAGAATTTACGTTGCTAAGTGAGATGTTTATTACGTGAGTTTTCTCCCTTTTTATGACCTTTCTTGCCATAGTGAATCACTGCAGTCGTTAAACGAGTAACAAGGTTTGTAAGTGAATCTGGCTTCCCCATTGTCTTTGCTCATCAGAAGTTTGCAAAAGATGACCACGTGTGACTCCAACCGTCATAAATATGAACCATTTGTCTCAAGTGTCTCAGTTTTGATCATGTGACAATGGGGATGCTACAATGGTTGTAAGTGTGAAAAATGGTCATAAATTACTTTTTCCATTGTAACTTCAAAGGGTCACTAAATGAACTGTCGTAAGAAGAGGGCTACCTGTATACCGCTTCACAGGGCTTTTATAGCCTTCTCTAAGTGATTTACAGAGTCAGCATCTTCCCCCCAACAATTTGGGTCCTCATTTTACTGACCTTGGAAGGACGGAAGCCTGAATCGATTTTGAGCCAGTCAGGATCGAACTCTGTGGGTGGAATTAGCCTGCAATGCTGCATTCCAACCTCTGGGCCACCTTGGCTCAAGGGATGAGGGGGAGCCCCACTGAGTCCTGGGTTCAAAGCCAATTCCTCTTCAGATCCCTGGACTCTGGGAGGGGAGGGGGGATTTCCCAGGGGGGGGGAGGAGGAGGAAGATCCAGGTGGACTACAGGGCATCATTGCTGCTCCCTTCACTCCCCCCTTCCCCTTCCGAGATCTCCTGAGCTTTTGAGGGGGGCTTGGGGGCTCTTGGGGGCTTCTGGTGCTGGGGGGACCCAACTTGTGTCTGGAAGCAGTTCGGTGTTTTGGGCAATGAGAACACTGAATCTTGGAGATGAGTCTGCCCTGTGGATGCAACAGGAGAAGAGAGAGAGAGGCTCATTTTAAGTAAGGTTTCTAAAGATCCACCTTTAGGACGTTCATTTTCTCCTCCATCCTAAACCCCAAAATCCCCAGAGTTTTTCTCTAGGACAGGCAGGGATGTTTCCACCCAAAATCCTCCTTTTTCCATTTCAAGAGCTCTCAGCATGGGTCACTCGGCAGAATCCAAAATGTTTTAAAATTTACTATTATTCCTTAGGAATCAGGGGGGATTCCTGGTTCTTTGCTCTGAGAAATTGCCCTAAGAAAGGGGCAGTTTTTCAAAAGGCGTTAAAAAATCTGTCGGGATCTTAAGGATTAAAGAGGCTGGGTTGGAGGCAGAAGAAGAGAAGAACCTCTGGAGGGTGAGGGTGAAATGAAAGGCTTGCTTGGACACAGACAGGCCCAAACTGACTTGAAGAGGATTCGTGATTGTGAGGATGCCCAACCTGAGTTCCATTCAGACGTTTCTCCTCTCAGGCAGACTTGAGGCTTCCTCATTGCTCAGCCCCACAAGGGAAAGGAACAAGGGCTCTGGATCACGGAGAGTCCGATCCCCCCTCCTTCTCTGATCCCTTTGGATCCTGAAATCTCCCCAGAGCAGGAAGTGGATCTGGGGATCCCTCTCCCCAAAAGCTCTGAGAAGCCTCTGGGATTGTAGGGGAGGAGCAGGAAGGGGGAGGCCCAGGCCTTTGTCTTGGACTGGGAAGGACTGGGAGGCCATACTGGAGGGAATGGGCAGTAGGACTACAGGTAGTCCTGGACTTACAACAGTTCATTTAGTGACTGTTCAAAGTTACAATTTCATTGAAAACGTGGCGTATGGCCATTTTTCATATTTATGACCATTTTAGCACCCTCACTGTCATGTGATTTACATTCAGATGCTTGGCAACTCATATTTATGACGGTTGCAGTCTCCCCGTATCAAGTGACTCCATTTTGCAACGTTGTGACAAGCAAAGTCAATGCAGAAGCCAAATTCACTTAACAATGAGGTTATTAATTTAACAACTGCAAGGATTCATTTAACAACTGTGGCAAGAAAGTTTGTAAAATGGAGCAAAACTCATTTAACAAATGTCTCACTTAGCAACAAAAATGGGGGCTCAATAATGGTCATAAGTCGAGGACAACCTGTATTTATTTCTCTGGCCTTTGGAGGGCCTGCCCTTTTCCATGGAGACCCAGGTTCTGCCCAAATAAGCCCCATGAACGATCCTGAAAATGATCTTTGGTGCCCTTTCAGAATGGAGGCCAAAAAGGGGCCTTGGAGATTTTCCAGTTTAATCTTATTTTCTTTTGATTCTTTTAACCTTTGTTTTTCTGTTCATTGGGCAGCTTTAGAGTCTCTTCCGTGTTTGTATTTTGACCATGAAAACTAAACGATGATTTAATGTGACTTTTTTTTATAATTGTTAGTGAAGTTTTCTGTCTTGTGAATGGAGCCTGTCCTCCAAGGAAGGGCTGGGAAAACTTGGATACTCCTCAGTCAGGAGTTTGCATGATGGAAACCGAAATAATTTTCTGTTTAATCTTTGGTCCCCCAGAGGGGCTTTAACCCAGGACAGGACCCTCCAGACAGAGACAGAACTTAGGGAGAGGACCTCAGTTGATGGTCCCCCACTCCCCCCACCCCAAAATATGGGCCTAGGCAGCAGAAACTCCCAAGATCCTCCTTAGGGGGAGGGGGTGGAGAGGCCCCAGGGGTTTCTGTGGGTGAGGGGAATACTGGGAATTAAAATCCAAAGTCTGAGAAACTCTGATTTAGGCCTTTACATGGAGAGTCTCTGATCCTGTGGAGGGTTGGAGAGCCAGGATCCCAATCCCCTCCCGAGGAGCCTGAGGGGCATTTCTGCCTTTCTTTGGGCTGACAAAGGGCAGGATCAGCCCCAGAGGAGGACGAGGGTCAGAGCAGCTTCTGGGGAAAGCGAAGGGGGAGATTCAGAGGAAATCTGGTGCATGGCAAAGGTCCCTGAATGGGAGCTTGAGGGCCCTAATTGGGCTGCTGAAATGAAGAAATATAATATGTATAATATAATATAATGGGATAATCACACTGAGATTTTCTGTGGAATGTGGGTCTCATTGAGTCCTGGGTTCAAATCCAATTCTTGCTCAGATGGCTGAACTCTGGGAGGGGGGACGGATGAGGAGGAAAGTCTGCGGGGGGCTAAGTCACTTCACTGCTGCTCCCTCCCCTTCCCCTGAAGGACCCCATGGCCTTTGGTGTCCCCCGATCTCCCCTCCCCCATTTTATAAAATCCCTCCTCAAATCTCCACCTATTAACAATCCAGGTTGGGCTTCAGTGAAGTCAGAATGAGGCTTTTTTTTCCTGTGAATGGAAAGTTGGGGTGACCAGGTGGGTCTTCCTGCTGCTTTGGAGCTTCTGGGAGGGTGGAATCCCCCCTTCTACCTGTGGGACCACTGCAGCCTCCTTGGGGCAGAGACTGAGCCATCCAGAAGGGGGTTTGAGGGAGGCCTTGCTGGAAGGGGGGAGGGGCACAACTGGGGCAGCTGAGGTTTGGGGGACCTTCCCCTCCTCTCTCACCCCCCCTTCCCTTCCCTCCAACCCTTCAGGCCCTCCAGAAGCTTCTTGTCTTCCTCTCGGTCTCCCCCTCATTCCCCCTCCTGCCTCCTCTCCCTTCATCTCCCCCCTTCCTTCCCCCCTTCCTCCTCAGATCTCTTCCTCCTCCTTCCTCCCCAGAGCCTCAGATGGGGGCCTCCATGGGATCGGAAGTCCTTGGCTGAAGCCCCCTAACTCTTCTCTTCTGGCTCCCTTCCAGGTGCCTCCTCCCACTCCATGAGGTATTTCTCCACCGCCATCTCGGATCCCAGTCAGGGGCAGCAGCCCCACTTTGTCTTTGTGGGGTACGTGGACGATCAGGTCTTTGTTGACTACGACAGCCACAGCCGGAGGGTGAAGCCTCGAGCCTCCTGGATGGAGAAGGTGGGGAAGGAGAACCCTCAATACTGGGACATAAACACCCGGAATGTTCGTGGCAATGAGGAGATGTCCAGAGTAGACCTGGAGATTCTGAGGAGTCGCTACAATCTGAGCGAAGGTGAGTGATGGGTCTGGTGGCTCCTCCGGCCCCATAATCCCCTCCCCAGGAACCAAAGGGGGGAGAAAGGGGGGATTCCCTCCAAAGGGAAAGAAAAGCTCCTTCCACACCTTTCAAAAAGTCTTTTTTTTAAATATATATATGTTTATTCTTTTAAAAAATCAATATAAGCGTCTCCTTGTCTTCATAGCTGACAGTCTCTGCCAATTGCAGCTAATAGAAACGTGTTTAAATGTCTCCATCTCTCTCTCTGAATGTTGATATGGATGTTGGTATAAACGGAGGTAAAAAGAGACCGAAATCTCCCCTCCCCCCATGAAAGATGGAGGCTCCTTGGTGGATCTCCTGCTGTGGGGGAGGAAGGGAATCACAGGTCTCCCCACCCCCTCTAAAAAAGGCAGGTGGATCCTAAGGAGATCCTGGGGGTAGCAGATCCTCCTCCTCTCTGTTTCCACCCCAGGGAAATGAGGGATCTGATGCAGATCCACCTAAGGAGACTAGATCCCTTTCCTTCATCCCCTTTTGGAGGGAATGAGGGGGAACCTAAAGGCCAGGAGCTTCTCCTCATCCTCCAGTTGGAAAGAAAAGGCCATGGAGGCCCAAAGGAGGGATGGAGGGGGTGATCTTGGAGGGGGGAGGATCAGAGGTCCAGGATCCTCCCAGGGGGCTTGAGGGGGAAAGACAGGAAAGGAAGGATCCTCCATTTGAGGTGAACCTCCTGAGTCCCTCAGAGCCTCCAGGGCTTCCCATCCTTGGTCCCTCCGGCTGAACTCCTGCCCTGTCCTCTTGGAGGGGAAGGAGGCTCTTCCTTCGGCCACCTTTGGGGGGAGAAGATTCCCCTCCAAGGAAGCTTATTTAGGAAAAGGGAGGGAAGGAAATGTGGGTGCAGCTAAAGGCTCCTTTTGGCTTCTCCACAAACATCGGCCATTTCCCCTCCTTTCATCCCACGGAGGTGCAGCCCCTCCATTCTCCCCCCCTTTCCTTCCCCCTCCCCCCTCCAGTCCTGCCCCTGATCCCCCAGGATCCCCCCAGATCCCTCCAGGCCCCCTGCTGGCCTCCCAGGGGATCAGAGCTGGGCCCAGAGGGCTCCCCCTGGTGGAGGGAGGAGGGAGGAGAGGGGCCAGAGTGGAGGGGAGCCTCCTTTCCAGGCTAAAGAGCCCCAAAGGTCCCAACCTTCCCTCCAAAGGAGGCTGTTTCTCCCCCTCCCATCGCCTGAGTCGCCTCCTCTGGACCTTCCCCTCGGCTCCCTCCTCTCCTTTGATGGGGGCTTTTGACCACAACTGCAGACAAGACTCCAGATGTGGCTGCTCTGCCTTGATTCATGTGGAGGCTTGGTGACATGAGCCTCTCCTGTGGTTTCAATACCATTTTAATGATCCCTGACTCCTGTCAGACTTTTAAATTTTTTATCTGATTTTTACTAAAACTGTTTTTTCTAAGATATAAACTAATAGGAAGTAACATAAAGTAAAAGAAAGAAAGGAAATCAAAGAAAAATAAAAAAGTAGAAGAAAATAAAACCTGTGGAAGAAAATGTGTAAAGAAAAAAGACATGAAGAAGAAGAAGAAGAAGAAGAAGAAGAAGAAGAAGAAGAAGAAGAAGAAGAGATTTCTGATATTCCTCCCAGCAGTTATAAATATAAATCTATTTCAGCCCCTCTAAAACAGCCTTTTTGCCCTGGAGGATCCCTTGAACTATTTTTCAGGCCTCAGGAAACCCCTGAAGATCCAAGCTCAGAGAGAGGCTGAAATCATTTCATGCAGAGACCTCTAGAGACGCATTCGTAGTGTTCTTACACTAATAATAAAAACCATGACATTTGCCTTTTCAATGAGATCCCTGTGCTTTCTTTTTGCTACACAAATATTGAGTTCTGTGCCAAACGTGAGATGAGCACAAACGTTTCATCTTCAACGGACAGAAGACAATTTCTGTCTTAGTTTTCGATTCTTCTGAAATAAGACAGAGCTTTTTCTCAGAAGTTGAAAACTGCAGCCAAATATTCACGGCCTTCCTGTGAATGGCAGGAGATTCTTCTTAGACAGAAATCCAGGACTATTTTTCCCATGGGGAGATCAGGGAATCTCGAGGGCAGGATCAGACTGGAGCTCCCAAGGATCTCCCTGTTCCTCCAAAGGGAAGTTCTCTGGTTGAGCAGAAGATGCTGAGAAAGGATCCCCTCCCCTGTCATTCCTGGGTGTGGAGAGGGAGGGAAAGGACTGGTCAGTTTAGTTCAACTCTACTTCCAGGTGGTTTCCCCTGAGATTGGAGGGTTCATGGCGTCCTTCCTCCCTCTCAAGCACAAACAGGAGGAGAAACATTTCAGGATTTCTTTTTAGTTTTTTTCAAACATTCAGTTTTCTTTTAAATCCAAGAATCTCTTCACTTGAAGTTGAAATATCTTCTCCAGGACCTTCCAGAGCCTGTAAACTTCAAAGGTCCTTTCAAAGACCAATAACCCTTTGGGTCTCCAGATCAGACTGGATCACTTGCTGCTGTTGCTAAGGAAAATATTGCACTAAACCATGGTTTCCTTGTGATTAGCCCAAAGTGGGAACCAGCCCTTGTGACTGGGTGCTATTTGTGAACGTACAACATGATTTATGGTCACAGGGATCCCTGCAAAGCTTTTTCCAGATCCCCTTTGTGGCCAAAGTTTCTCATTCTCGCTTCGCAGCTGCAGGTTCAGGCAACTGTTCCCCCTCTGGGATCCCTTCCTTTCCCCCCCAAGAGTCTCCCCTGCGGAGGAACGGCAAAAGGAAGGATGGAAGGGTCTCCGTCCTTCCGTTTCTTCTGCGACTCTTTCTTTTCTCAGTCTCCCTTGGGCTCCTCTGCTGGCTTTTCCAGCTTCCATTTTCCTGGGGAAGTTCAGGGCCTGAGGGGAAAATGTAGGGAGGCAGGTGAAGGGAAGGAAAAAGGCAGTTAGTGATGGAGGCCTCCTTTCCCTTGAGTCCTGGGGAGTAAATGGGAGTGTCTGTCTGTCTTTCAGACCTGCACACATGGCAGCTGATGTTTGGCTGTGAGCTCCGGAGAGACGGGAGCAAAGGAGGGTTTATCCAGTATGGCTACGAAGGGAGGACCTTCATCACCTTCGACAAGGAGACCCTCACCTGGGTGGCTCCCGACCTTCAGGCCCAGATCAGCAAGAGGAAATGGGATGCTCTTCCAGAATTGAATCAGGGATGGAAGTCCTACCTGGAGGAAATCTGCATTGAGTGGCTGGAGAAGTACCTGTCCTACGGGAAGGAGATGCTGCAGAGGACAGGTGAGCATCTAGATCCAGACTTTCCTCCTTTATGGCCCGTTTCCTTGGACACATTCAGCAACTTTGGGTCTCTGGTCTTTAGCCTGTTTGCCCTGGTGGGAATCCTCCTCCTCCCCTTCCAGCCCCTCTTGCAGGACACAGGAAGCCTTGATTTGGTTCCCATTGCCTGTCAGCCGTTAAATGCACCAGGAAATACATCCTCTGCCTGGTGGGTCTCTGTGTGGATCAGGCAGGAGAATCACCTGGGGGTGTCCTGTTCACTGCACACAATGAGGAAACCATTTGGGGCTATTCAATGAAATCCCCATTAGGCAAACTGTAATCGAGAGTGGTGGGCACCCTTAATTCCCCCCCCCAAGCCCCATAGGGGGCTCCCTCCCTGCCTTGCACCTGATGGTGCACCTCCCACCCTCACCACTAGGGGGCTCCACTTCTACCATTAATAAGACTTTATCAGTGCTCCCACTTGGGCAAAGAAGGCCATGGATGAAGGTTTCTTTCTTATTTTTATTTTATTTTATTTATTTCATTAAATTTATAAACCGCTCCACTCTCCCCGCAGGGACTGTCAATCTTTCTCTTAAACCTCAAACAGGTTTTATTTATTTATTTTATTTTATTACATTTATATCCCGCCCTTCTCCGCAGAGGACCCAGGGCGGCGCACAGGAGATTTAAAAAACATACAAAATAGAACATAGATAAATAATTTAAAATATATATTAAATCCCAAACCTGTGCTAAAACCAATTATTAATTAAAAACCCAATTTAAAACTTTTCTAAAAGTCCCCATGGGAGGTTAGGCTAGGCCGGCTTGATGAAAAAAGTATGTCTTTAGACATTGGCGGAAGAGGCGGAGGTCGGTGATGGTCCGGAGTTCAGGGGGTAGGTCGTTCCAAAGGGCAGGGCCCGCCACAGAGAAGGCTCTTCCCCTGGGTGTCGCCAGTCGGCATTGTCCGGCTGACGGCACCCTGAGAAGGCCCTCTCTGTGGGAGCGTATCGGTCTAAGGGATGTATGGGGCACGAGACGGTCTCGCATATAACTAGGCCCCGAGCCATGGAGCGCTTTAAAGATGGTCGTCAAAACCTTGAAGCGCACCCGAAAGACCACAGGAAGCCAATGCAGCTCGCGCAGGATTGGTGTTATATGGGAGCTTCTGGTAGCTCCCGTAATTACCCGCGCGGCTGTGTTTTGGACTAGCTGTAGCTTTCGAGTGCACCTCAAGGGAAGCCCCATGTAGAGAGCATTACAGTAGTCGAGACAGGACGTCACGAGAGCTTGAGTGACTGTGCGAAGGGCAGCCCGGTCCAGTAAGGGGCGCAATTGGCACATTAGGCGTACCTGATGAAACGCCCCCCTGGCCACGGCTGCCACATGGTCCTCCAAGGACAGCCGGGAATCCAGGAGGACACCCAAATTGCGCACCCTCTCCACAGGGGCCAGTGTTTCGCCCCCAATGGCCAGAGTTGGAGTAATCTGGCTGAACCGGGGTGCCGGAAACCACAGCCACTCAGTCTTGGCAGGGTTGAGCTTGAGTTTGTTACCACCCATCCAGATCCGTACGGCCTCCAAACACCGGGACAGCACTTCGACGGCATCGTTGGGGTGGTCTGGGGTGGATATGTACAACTGAGTGTCATCAGCATACAGATGGTACTCCACCCCAAAACCACGGATGATCTCACCCAGCGGCTTCATATATGTGTTGAAAAGGAGGGGCGAGAGGACCGACCCCTGAGGAACCCCACATAGGAGGGGCCTCGAGGTCGACCTCTGCCCTCCCGTCAACACATATTGCGACCGACCAGAGAGGTAGGACGAGAACCACCGCAAAACGGTGCCTCCCAGCCCCAACCCCCCCAGTCGGTGCAATAGGATACCATGGTCGATGGTATCAAAAGCCGCTGAGAGGTCTAACAGGACTAGGATAGAGGAATAACCTCTATCCCGCGCCCTCCAGAGATCATCAACCAACGCGACCAATGCCGTCTCGGTACTGTGACCGGGTCGGAAGCCGGACTGGCGCGGGTCTAAATAATCAACTTCCTCCAGGTGTCGCGGAAACTGTTGGAAACTGTTCCCACAATTCTCTCTTAATGGGCCTTCCCTCAAAACAAACCCCCACCTTCAGAATCACCCCATCACCCGATAGGGAGGTCACATTATAATCTTTTCCTACATTTCCAAAAATTAATTCACCATCTACAACGCCCCTCCCCACCAAGATCTTCTCCTTTCTCCCCTGGGATCCCTGATCCCTCCAGGATCAGATGGACGAGATTAGGATCAATGAGGGAATTCCCTCCCTCCCCCCACAACCCGATGATTGACAACAGCCCCTCCCTCCCCCAGGGAGGACCCTCTCTTCAGAGACAAAATCTCTTTTCCAAATTGATCCCCGTGAGATTCCCTTTGATCTCTCTTCTTAAAATCAGGGTTGGGTCCCTTGGAAAGAGGCCTGGAGCAGCCTCAGATTCAGGGGAGCAGAAGAGAAGGCAAAAAGTAGGGAGAATCTTATGTGTTGTCTTGAAAGGGACCTTAAAAGACCATCTCCACTTCCACTCCCCTGAAGGGAGCAGTCCAAGATCACTCAGAGTTCAAATCAGCCAGAGAGGAATTTCCTTGGAGCCTCAATTTGCTTCCGGAGGTTTTCCAGGCTGAATCCCTGGGAAGGACTCAAAATCAGGAGTTCTTCTGGTTGAGCCTTTTCCAGATCTGGATAATTTCCTAAAACTCTTGGAGAGGCTGCAAGTGAGGAATGTGAATCTTTGGGTTGAAACTTAAGTGGTGGGAGATTTTCCTGCCCCTCCAAGATTCCCATCCACCTTCCAGGCTCTGGAGGGGCTCAGAGTTAATTCTGGGGTTGCCGTTTCTGCAGAGACCCCAAAGGTGACGGTGAGCAGAAGGATGGAGGTGGAGGATGGGATGGAGACGCATGTCTGCCACGTGGATGGCTTCTACCCCAGGGAGATCGATGCCTCCTGGAGGAGGGATGGAGAGGAATGGCTGGAGGAGACCTTCCATGGGTTTGTGGCCCCCAACGTGGATGGGACCTACCACTACTGGCTCAGCATCCAGATCGACCCCAAAGAGAGGGGCCGCTATCGATGCCACGTGGAGCATGACGGCCTGCAGGAGCCTCTGGACTTGGAGCTGAAGGGTGAGAGGCTGAAGGGAGGGGAAGGCTGGGCTCTCTGGCAGGCTGGAGGGTGGTGGGAGAGGAATCCCACCCCAGATGTGTCCAGATGTGAGCATAGCTGAGCTTTCAGCCATGGGTGTTTCCAGTGTCTGAGGCAGGTGAAGCTGCAGGGACCAGACCATAGAAGTGACGTCGGGTGATGGAAAGGACAGGATCCCATCCCAAAACTTGGCCGATCCTGATGAGATCCCCTCAGATCCTCTCTTAGGCCTTCCCTGTTTCTTTCCTCCAGCAGAAGAGCGGAAATTAGGCTGAGCCCCAGAAACAAATTCCCTTTTCTTTCCAATCCCTCTGAAGAGAACCAGGATCAGGAGGAGTCTGGGAGCCCCTTTTCTGAAGGGGGATTTGGACTGAAAGGGAGGAAGTGCAGCTGCCTTCAGGAAAGGCCGAGAGAGGCTGGACTGAGGCATCAGGAGTCAGAAAAAAGGCTCCCAAGTCTGAGGTTTTTTCCCCATCACTCACTTTGTTTTCCTACTTTGAAGGTCAAAAGATCGAGCTTCTGGTGACACTGCAGCAATAAGGAGTAGGGTAAGGAGTTCTCCTGGATACCCGTTCCTCTTTTAGCATTTGGCCATTTGATTTGGCCGTTGCAGATCGCGTTTAGATCAGCAAAAGAAGAGGGGATCTTGGGGCCATCGTGGGGGTGGTGCAAACCCCCTAAAAAGCCTCAATTTCTCCCCGAGGTGCCAACACGGAAAAAAGGCACCAATCACAGGTGCCCCTAAGCTGTAGGCTCACCACCATCTGAAGCCAATTGACAACTTACTACAACCATAAGAGACTTGCGATAGATACTGAGGATCAGACTTTATTTTATTAGTTGTGCCCCTTTCTAGATCGGGACTCCCTTCGCACAGTCACTCAAGCCCTCGTGACATCCTGCCTAGACTACTGCAATGCTCTCTACATGGGGCTCCCCTTGGGGTGCACCCGGAGGCTCCAGCTAGTACAGAATGCAGCCGCGTGGGGGATTCTGGGAGTTTCTCGATACTCCCATGTAACACCTCTCCTGCGCGAGCTGCACTGGCTGCCTGTGGCCTTCCGGGTGCGCTTCAAGTTACTGATAACCATCTTTAAAGCGCTCCATGGCACGGGACCTGGGTATTTGCGAGACCGCCTCCTACCACATACCTCCCTCCGTCCTGTCCGCTCGCACAGGGAGGGCCTCCTCAGGGTGCCGTCTGCCGGCCAATGCCGTCTGGCGACCCCCAGGGGAAGGGCCTTCCCTGTGGCGGGTCCGGCTCTCTGGAACGACCTACCCCCCAACATTCGCACCATCACAGACCTGCGCCTCTTCCGCCGGGAGCTTAAAACTCACTTTTTCCATTTGACTGGCCTGGCTTAGATTTTAATTAACAAATTGTTAGGGATTTTAGTAAGGGATTTTAGATGGGTTTTAAAGATGCTTTTAGCACGGGTTTAAATTTAATATATTCTTATTGTATTTATATTGTACTTTTGTATTGTTTTTAATATTTACCTGTGCACCGCCCTGAGTCCCTTCGGGGAGATAGGGCGGTATACAAATCCAAGAATAAATAAAAATAAATAAATAAAAATTACCTCATTGGATTGATGTTTGAACATCAAGCCAGAGATTGAAAAGGGGCAGGAAGAAGGAGGCTGCTAGTAACGCAGGAACCGAGGATTACCAAGGGCTGTTGGACTGGGCGAGATTGTTGCTGGGTGGAAGTGGGACAGCCTGAAGGCGATCGAGAAGCTGTTGCTGGACTGGGCTGTGTAGCTGGTTGAGCTGAATTTGAGGAACTGGGCTGAGCCAGGGAGGTTGAGTGTGACTCAGCTACATGATCTGCATCTACAGCATTAGAGTAATTGTAGCCGGGAGGGAGAAGGAAGCGGAAGGAAGATAAAAGACCGGACTCTGTCTGTGAAGCTGCCACACATAAGAACTGGACTACCACCTAGTGACTGATATTTGAAATACACTCTATAAAAGAAAAGAAAAACTTTCTTTCTCGTCTAGACTCAAAGATTGAAGTTGAATGAACTTGATGATATCTTGTTATTCCTGCTAGTGTTTAGTGATCAGTGTTATGATTGAGGTAATTACCAATCAATTAAATAGTCTCGTATTATTATAGAAAAAAGTATATGGTGTATGTTGGAGTGGAGCAACCTCTTTTGTCCGATAAAGATGGCAAGAAATACAATTATTGCTAAGAGGATGACACTGACAGCTCCATCAGCCTCATCCCCAGTTATGACCCTTCCAACGACACGTAAATTAGTGGATGACATGACCTCAACAGATACAGCTTTTAACACTACTGGAATACCCTCAAATCTCCAGGACACACTTAAAACATTACAAGATACAATGACGATAATGGTGAAAAGCCAAGAAGTAACAACTAAAGGAATAGACAAAATCAGAAGTAACGGTGGTAAGGGATGAAATACGACAAATGAATCTCAAAATGAAAAAGATAAACCTGGCAGTAGCATCGTATGGGGAGCGGATTGAGGAAATAGAGACTTTAATGGGAAAAGTGGAAGAGAAGGTGACGCAGCTGGAAGTAAGGCAATATAGAGTAAAAAAGAAGCTGGAAGACGAATTAATATTTATGGAGATGGACAGAGCAGCATTTTTCCTACGGTTTCAAAATATTTTGGAAGAAAAGGACGACAACTTGGACCAAATCATGACGGACATAGTGGCAGAGAGGACAGGAAAGGACAAAGAGGAAGTGCATTGGTGCATAGACAAAACCTTCCAGGTATATACTAGTTATGCTAGGCGTCATAACCTACAAAGAGAAGTCCATATACGCTGCAATAAGAAGACACTGTGTGAAGAGGTATCACAGATAGCAAGAGACCGGAAAATAGCTTACAGAGGACGAGAAATAAACATATTACGTCAGTTACCGAGACGAGTTAGGGAAATAAGGAAAAGCTACAAATTTCTCACAAGAAGACTACAGAAGACGGGAATCTATTATAGATGGCTGATACCAGATGGACTGATTGTGAGCTGGCAAGATAAGCGGATATGGATAGAAGATCTAAGAGATGCACAGAAATTTTTTGATGCGCATTTTAAAAATGATAATCGAGAGAATGAGGAAGAGGTATAAAGTGGAAGTCAAGAAAAGTTACTAGAAACAGAGACGATGAAGGAACGGAAAATGTTAAGTGAACAAAAAGAAGACCAAACCACAGGAGGCTTGAGACCCCAGATGGTGACGAGGCAGAAAACAAAAACTGATTGAAGGAACTAAATAAATAAACTGGCAGAAGGACCCTGGTTAATATCGATCAACATCAATGGTTTAAACTCACCGAACAAATGGAAGAAAATACAAAAGAAGTTGTTGCGGGGGAGATATCAAATAATAGGTCTACAGGAGGTACATATCAGAAAAGGTTACCAGAACTTACTCCTATGTCCTAAATTAGGTGACTTATTTGTGTCCCTGGCTGAACAAAAAAAAAAGACGAGTAGTGATAGACCTACATAAATACTTGGAACCTAAACAAATCTTCACTGATGAAGGGGGAAGATCAAAAGAAGATCTTATTAGGAAATATATATGCCCCCAACTGCAACCAGAATTTTTTTAATAATATGATATATAATAAATTAAATGAACTCGACTATGAACATATTTATTTAATGGGGGACTTTAATGCAGTTCTAGATACTACTAAAGACTATGCCAGGGGGGCGGGTATGTGAAACAGGAAAGGAGTAAGAAAGACACTGCCATCGATATGTGATCAAATGAAATTCACAGGTACACAAAAATGGAATGCACAGGTACAGTATAGGTGGTACCTTGCTCAATCTCTCTATATCTACCTACCTACCTACCTACCTACCTACCCACCTACCTACCTACTGTATTCCCCCCCCTCTCTCTCTTCCTCTGCCTACCTACCTATCATACAGCCTCCTGGGACCAAAATGGGTCACCTGGGAGTGTGTCATCCCCCATGCCTAGTTTTCGGCCTAGCAGGCCTCCATACAGCCTCCTGGGACCAAAATGGGCCATCTGGGAGTGTGTCATCCCCCATGCCTAGTTTTCGGTTTAGCAGGCCTCCATACAGCCTCCTAGGACCACAAATGGGCCACCTGGGAGTTTGCTATCCTGTGCCTTGTTTTGGGCCTGGTAGGCCTCCATACAGTGTGCAACTTTGGAGGCTTATTTGGTTGCTGAGGAAACGAATGTTGGAAATGTGAGGGGTGTGTGCGTGATGATTCATAAGAAGCAGCCGGATGGGAAGAGCTACATGGAAGTGAAAACCTCACAACTGGGTACATTTTACGTTTGTGTACCGTGCGCATGACACATATGTGCCAGGCACACAAATGGTACGTATGATTGCATCGGAACTCCTTGGGAACATTGTGTGAAAGTTTGGTGTCGATTGGTGCAGTACTTTCTGAAATTAGTGGCTTTGCACAAACTATTTTACATTTGTATTTATGTAGATAATAAACTTAAACTGAAGAAAAAAGCATACAGAGCTGCCCAATTCCACTCAGAGTCATGACTTATTGGGCCAGCCTATAAAAAGAACATTTTTTATTTATTTAACAAATTTAGTTTACATCATTGTGTTGGTGAAGTTTTTGTTTTGGAAGCTGCTATGAGTTGGAAGGTGAAAAAAGAGCTCTTTTTCAGTGGAGCAGCTAAAGATGAATCCAGCTGCCTTCATGCTGGGCTGGTGTTAGAAGAAGGCAGCATCATGAGGACACGTCCTCTAACAACGATTAACATGGAGCCGTCATGTTACCTTGAGAGGGACACAAAAATGAGCCCATGGAGTTCTGAATTTTGGGTATTTTCAGCTTCCACTTCTTTCGGTCTCTTCTCTGATTGGGAGGATTGTTTGGGATTCTCCTTCAATGATCTCCTCTTTCCCTCCCATTCAGAACCAACCCATTCAAAATCCAACCTGGGACTCATCATTGGCTGTGTTGTGGTTGCTCTTGTCCTGGTGGGTGTGATTGCTGGGATCCTGGTATTCTTCAGTAAGTATCTTTTTTGGGGGGTGATGGAAAGAAGGGAATCTCCCCACTGAGTCTCTCCCTTTGGGGAGCGTCTTCTGGGCTTCCTTCTGTCCTGTTTTCCCAGCCCTCTTGGGGAACATCGGAGATCTCAGCCTCTCACTGGGACTCCAGTCTTAATTCAGCTGAGGTTGGGATGGTTTTTTTGTACTGTTTATTGTCAGTATTATAAGTGAGGAAGTTTCTATTGTGAAGCGATAAAAGGTCATCGGTTGTTGTTCCACCTTGTTTTTATGCAGGACCCTGAGGCAGTGATGGCGAACCATTTTTGGCTCCTGTGCCAAAAGTGGGGGGAGCATAGGGGGGTCATGCACAGCAGTGCCACATCCATAATGCTTTCTGTGCAACCCAGTGTGCGCATGAATGAGCAACCAGCGCAACCCCCCCCCCTCGCTTTTGGTACGGTTTTTTCGCCTTCCCCAGGCTCCAGAGGCTTTCTAGCTGCCTAGGGAAGGTGAAAACAGCTTCTTCCTCCCCCCTCAGCAGACGCCCTCCGGGGTCTCAGGAGCTTCCCTGAAGCCTTCAGAGGGTGAAAAATGGACCTACGGGAAAACCGGAAGTAACTTCTGGTTGGCTCGTAAGCCCAGGTTTTGCCCTCCGGGGCCTTCAGCGAAGCATCCTGAAGGCTCCGGAGGGCGAAAAACAGACCTATGGGGAAGCAAGAAGTCACTTGCGGTTTGCTCGTAGGGCCAATTTTTGCCCTCTGGATCCTTCAGGGAAGCCTCCCGAACGCTCCGGAGGGTGAAAAATGAAAACCTATGGGGTACCCGGAAGTTCAGGAATGGTGACTTCCGGTTTGTCCATTTTCGACCACCGGAGCTTCAGGAGCCTTCAGGAGCCTTCAAAATGATCCTACGGGCAAACCGGAAGTCCATTCCTGAACTTTTGGTTTGCCTGTAGGGCCGATTTTCATGCTTCCTTGAAGCCTCTGGAGGGCAGAAAACGTCTGCAAAAGAAGGCCAAAGTCAGCTATCAGGGCAATGCCTTGCATACCCCTAAAAATGGCTCCGCGTACCACCTGTGCCACGCATGCTATAGGTTCGCCATCAAGGCCCTAAGGAAATGGAGTCTCTGTTGGGCTTTCCTGGCCACCTGGATCGTCCTGTTTTCCCAGGTGAAGTCTTCACTGAGATGGACTCCCAGGAATTTAAAGGAGGAGACTCTCTTTGCAGAATTCTGTCTTCTTCTGAGTTGGGAAGAGGCATCCCAGTTCCTTTGTCCCTCTCAAAGACTTTGGTCAAGGAGCAGCAGAGGAGGATTTCCATGGAAACCTCCCTCCCCTCCCAGCTGCTCCTTCTGCTTCCCCCAATTCCCCTTCGTCCATCTCGGAGGCAGCAGGTCTCTCTGTCTTTGTTAATGGGACAAAGGCAGAGGTGGTATTCAGCAGGTTCTGACCAGTTCTGGAGAACCGGTAGCGGAAATTTTGAGTAGTTCAGAGAACCAGTAAATACCACCTCTGACTGGCCCCGCCCCCTTCGATTCTCTGCCTCCCGAGACCCAGCTGATTGGGAGGAAATGGGGATTTTGCAGTAACCTTACCTGCCACGCCCATCAAGCCATGGCCACAGAACGTTTCGAGCCCCACCCCTGGACAAAGGGTCTGAAATATCTCCTGGGGTTCTTCATCCTACGGAGGAGAGAATGGGAGATCTCTGGTGGATTCTTTTAAGCTTTCCCTGATCTTTGTCCTTGCAGAGAGACGTCAAGATGGCTACGATGCAACACCAAGTGAGTGATTTGTCCTCTTTACATATAATCTCAAACTTAGAGCAGAGGCCATTGGGACACCATCACTTGAGGGTGTGTGTGTGTGTATGTGTGTGAGATGTTCCTCTTCTTTCAAAGAACCAGGCTGGGGAAAATAGGCCCCCCTTTTTTCACAGTTAGGCTATTACTGGAAACGGAGTCCTCGAGGAGAAGCATCTGGAAGAAGGAACCTTCAAGAACCTTCGACTTTCCGACCGCTGCTCCCCTCCGTGGGGAGGCGGAACCAGAGTCACCAATCTGGTACCGCCCCAGGCGCCTGATGGACCCGGATGGGTTCCAGACAGCGCTTGGGCCATTTCCTGTTTCCCTGACCCGCGCCCCGATCGAGGACCTCACGGCCGCATGGAACATTGCGGCCGTGGGAGCCTTGGATCGGGTCGCGCCCTTGCGGCCTCTCTTGCGGCGGCGAACCACCTTGGCTCCTTGGTTTACTGAGGAGCTGCGGGTGATGAAACGCCGCAAGAGATGCCTAGAGGGAAGATGGAGGTCTAGCCGTTCTGAATCTGACCGGACACAGGTAAGAGCCCATTTACGGACTTACATTGTGGCGCTGAGAGTGGCCAAACGTCATCATTGTGCCACTCTCATAGCATCCGCAGAAAACCGCCCTGCCGCCCTGTTTAGGGTGACCCGCTCCCTCCTCCAACAGAGGGAGCGGGAAGCCCCACTACAGGGTAGAGCAGAGGAATTTGTGACTTTTCTGCAGGAGAAAACCGCTCAGATACAGAGTGAGCTAGCCCCCATTCATGGCCCAGTGGGATGCCACGAGAGAGATCTTGTTTGGGAGGAGTTTGACTCCGTTGCTTCCGAAGATATGGACAGGTTACGTGGGCGACTGCGAGCCACCACATGTTTATTGGACCCGTGCCCCTCCTGGCTTGTACTGGCATCCTGGGAGGTGACACGAGGCTGGCTCCAAGAGGTTGTCAACGCATCCTTGAGTGAGGGTTCCTTGCCTGCTTCCCTAAAAGAGGCCATGGTGAGGCCCCTCCTCAAGAAGCCCTCTTTGGACCCAGCTCTTTTAAACAACTATCGTCCAGTCTCCAACCTTCCCTTTTTGGCGAAGGTTGTTGAGAGTGTGGTGGCACAACAGTTTCCCCGTCACCTGGAGGAAATTGAGTATCTAGATCCGCGCCAGTCCGGCTTTCGGCCCGGGCATAGCACCGAGACGGCATTGGTCGCGTTGGTAGATGATCTCTGGAGGGCCAGAGATGGGGGATGTTCCTCCATCCTGGTCCTATTAGACCTCTCGGCGGCTTTCGATACCATCGACCATGGTATCCTATTGCATCGGCTGGGGGGGTTGGGGGTGGGAGGCACCGTTTTACGGTGGTTCTCCTCCTACCTCTCTGGCCGATCGCAATTTGTGCGGGCAGGAGAGCAGAGGTCGACCCCGAGACCCCTCGCATGCGGGGTGCCTCAGGGGTCGGTCCTCTCGCCTCTCCTGTTTAACGCATATATGAAGCCGCTGGGTGAGATCATCCGTGGTTTTGGGGTAGATTACCACCTGTACGCTGATGACACCCAGCTGTACATATCTACCCCAAACCACCCCAACGATGCCGTAGCGGTGATGTGCCAGTGCCTGGAAGCCGTGCGGATCTGGATGGGAAGTAACGGACTCAGGCTCAACCCGACCAAGACCGAGTGGCTGTGGTTTCCGGCTGCCCGATTCAACCAGCTTTCTCCAACGCTGGCCATAGGGGGCGAACATCTTGCCCCTGTGGATGTGGCGCGCAATTTGGGTGTCCTCCTGGATACCCGGCTGTCTATGGAAGAGCAAGTGACAGCCGTGGCCAGGAGGGCGTTTTACCAGGTTCGCCTGGTTCGCCAATTGCGCCCCCTATTGGATCGGGACGCCCTTCGCACAGTCACTCATGCCCTCGTGACATCCCGACTGGACTATTGTAACTCTCTCTACATGGGGCTTCCCTTGAGGTGCACCCGGAGGCTTCAGTTAGTTCAGAATGCAGCCGCGCGGGCAATTATGGGGACCACCAGGTTTACCCACGTTACACCACTCCTGCGCGAGCTGCACTGGCTGCCTGTCGTCTTCCGGGTGCGCTTCAAGGTGCTAACTATCATCTTTAAGGCGCTCCATGGCTCGGGACCTAGCTATCTGCGGGATCGGATCCTGCCCCATACATCCTCACGACCGATTCGCTCCCACAGAGAGGGACTTCTCCGGGTGCCGTCCACTAGACTTTGTCAGCGGGCGACGCCCAGGGGAAGGGCTCTCTCTGTGGCGGGCCCGGCCCTCTGGAACGACCTTCCCCCCGATATTAGAACGACCACGGACCTCCGCTCCTTCCGTATGAAACTAAAGACCTATTTCTTTCGACTGGCCGGCCTTGGATAGTCTCTCTGTCTATAGATTTTTAAATGTATTTTAATGGGTTTTAATTTTTTAGCACGGGATAACATAGTTTAATGGTGTTTTAAACTGTATATTTTATATTGATTGTTTATATTGTTTTTAGTTTCTCCTGTGCACCGCCCCGGGTCCCTGTGGGGAGAGGGAGCGGTTAATAAATGCAAATATTATTATTATTATTATTATTATAAGAAGAGGAGAAGACCCAGCTGGTGGAAGGTCCCTCTGACTGAGGACATGCTCTGTTTCCCAAGAAGGCAGAAAGGAAAGGCTTGGCCAAGTGAGAGTCGGAAGCTCCATAAATTAGGGATGAAAAGGGGGAATTTTGAGGGAAAAGGAGCTTTGGGGATTCCAGCTGGATCTCCTCTTGGTCCCCCATCACAAAGGCTCTCTAAGTACGATCTGGTTACGAAAAAAAACTTTGGATCTATCTGTATCTTTTTAAGTCAGCTCTGCCTTCTGGCCTTCTGTGATGTAAATATAAGTTTTAAGAATTCTTTCTGTTGCCTTTCAGCCAAAGGAGTTTGATCCAAACTCTCTCCATGTATTTGAGGGTCTTTGATTGTGTGGGAGAGAGAAAAGGAGGGAGGGAGGGAAGTGGAGTCAGAAAGAGCTGAGCTTCTCTGTCTATAAGCCAAGACAGACAGACATCCTCCCTCACCCTCTTTTTCTTTCTTTCTTTTCCAGCAAGAGACGGAGGATCCAGCAGTCCAGACCAGGGTGAGTCGGAGGGAGCAGCTGCTGCTGCAGGAGCCATTCTGTCCCTTTGCAAGAGTTTGGCAGAGGGGGAGATGAAAAGAAGGAGAGGCCCCCACTATTTAAAGCCCCCCCCCCTAATCCATGCCCCCTGGGCTCCCCCTGAGTCTGCTTCTGGTGGAATAAGGAATAATTGCACCCACTTTAGCTTAGTGGTGAGGACACCAGGCGAGACTCTGAGTTCTAATCCCACTTAGGCAGGAAAGCCGGCTGGGTGTCAGAAAATCCTCTCTCCTTGCACTGGTTGATTCTGCAGGGGAGAAGGGAAAACTGAAGAGGAGAAGGGGAAGCAGCCCAGAGTCTGCATGGGGGAGCCTTGGCCCCCTTTGGAGGAAAAGGGCCTCCATTCTTTGAGGGGAAATGGGGAAACCACCAATGAGGCCATCATCCCCAGTGGTTAGAGACTCCTCTGGTGGCATAGCTGAGACCTGGCTGACCCTGGAAGGGGAGGGGGGGTGTCCCCCTCTCAGAGGTGTGCCCATCCAGTTTAATGATTGGCGCCAACAGGTACCCCAAGGGCAGGGGAAGTGGGGTGCAGTGGTCATCTGAGAATCTCTTTTGGCACTCGGGGGCCTTTGCTCCCCAGGTTTCTGGTTGTGACTCCCCGTTTCTGACTCTGGGCTCACCAGGTGGGCCTCTTGCTATATGCCAGCCTCCCTGGTGCATGGCCACCTCCCTGCCTCAGTTGCTGGGGACCATCTCAGGGATGGCAGGGAATTACCCAGGATTATGGTCTTGGGAGGCCTCAATCTGCCACCCCTGGGTTTGGCCTTGGAAGCAGCCCAGGAGTTCATGGCCTCCATGGGACCATCCTGGACCCCCCTCAAGGCCGTGGTCAATAAACTCTGAATGTCATCTTCTTGTCAGACCAAAGGCAACAGGAACTGATGGGAGGAATCTGGTTTTTATTTACCATTTTAAATATTCTACATGCCATTTTATTGAATTTTACTGTAAGCTGCCTAGAGTCTCCTTGGCAAGATGGGTGACACAGAAGATGTTTAATGATAAATAAATAAGTAGATAAATAGATAGTCTGACATCCTCTGAGAAGTTCCTGAAGCTGCAGAGGTTGACTGGAGAAGAGAGAGATTCGTCCTCCTCAGAGGATCCAGACAAGGCAGAGACTCACTCTGTGTCTTTCTCGCCAATGCAGGAAGCAACCAGGTCATTTAGCAGACCCCTCCCAGGTGAGTTTCTCCCTCTGGGGGCTTCATGGAGGGAGGGAGGGAGGGAGGAAAGGGCTTTAAGGTCAAATCTCCTACCTAAGCGTAGTACATATACTTATCTGCTACAATGTCCTACCTGTGAATGACTCCTTCAGCTTTAACCACAACAACAAAGGAGCTCACAGTAGATACAAATTGAAGGGAAACTGCTCCAAACTCGGTTGCAGAAAATAGGACTTCAGCAACAAGAGTGGTCAACACCTGGAATGCTCTACCTGCCTCTGTTGTTACAGCCTCAAACCCCCAAAACTTCCACCTCAGACTGTCTACTGTTGACCTCACCCCTTTCCTAAGAGGTCTGTAAGGGGTGTGCATAAGTGCACCAGCGTGCCTATCATTCCTGTCCTAAAGTTCCCTTTTATTCGTATCCATTTCATGTATTCCTCATCATCTTCATATTTATATCTTTTATCTAATACACGCTTGATGAAATGAATAAATGAATAAAATAATAAATGGCCAGTGGATGGGGAACATGGTTTGGGGAATCCCTCTCCTCTCTCCTGTTCATCTCAAACACCAGTGTGGACCTCCAGTCACGGATGGAGAGGGGGCTTCTCTCCCCTCCTTGATCCCATCCAGATGCTGAAGGGAAGGACCCGGACTCTCTGGAGGACATAAGGATCCATTTCCACTTGTCTCTGGGGACAACATGGACTTGAATTGGGTTTGTGTGTCTGAGGGAGGATATTGATAGGTGTTACATAGCTTGTGGGGCAGCTTCTCCCCCACCTCAGGAGCCTCTGCCACCCCTGCCCCTCCCGTCCATTAACTCTGGGGGTCCCACCTGGCTGATCCCACTCTTGAGGTGCTCCTCCTGCTCCCTCCCTGGGCTGATCTTTGCTGGATGGAGGGATTCCTCCTCTTGGCTCCCTCCCAGACTGACCCTGCCTGTTTTCTCCCTCCTCTTGGCAGCTCCAGTGGACAGTCCCAGCAGGAGGAGAGAGGAGAGGAGATCAGCCTCCTTCTGAATTAGACCGGACTCTCAGGAGGAGCCATTCAGGGCCTCCCAGCATACAGGAACCAGGATATATTTTGGGTCTTTTGTGGTTGCTTTTGTCTTTGAATCAGTAACCATTCTCATTTTCATTGAGGAATAGAAGAAGAAATAAAATCTTATGTGTTTATAACTGTGGAATCAAAAGGATTCAAATTGGCAGATATTTTACTTTTTTATTTCTTTGCATCCTGCCGAAGGGATGGAAGAGACCCAACAGACCTTCCTCCTCCTGTTTTCTCCACAACGATAACAACCCTGTGAGGCTATCTGGGCTGAGAGAGAGTAACTGGCCCAAGGTCTCCCAAGTGGCTTTCATGGCTGAGGCAGGACTTGAACTCACAGTCACTTTCTTGCCTGGTGCCTTCACCACTAGGCCAAACTGCCTTGTATAGCTTTGTGATAGCTCTGTAGTAGAGTTTGTAGGGTATAGAAAATAAGTCAGCAAGTGTCATTTTGCCTCTTTATAAATCTATGGTGAGGCCCCATCTGGAGTATGGTGTACAGTTCTGGTCACCGTACCTTCAGAAGGATATTATGGAAATGGAAAAGGTGCAGAGGAGGGCAACCAGAAGGATTAGGGGGCTGGAACACCTTCCTTACCATCTGAGGCTGAAACGGCTGGGCCTCTCCACTCTAGAACGACAGTGCCTGAGAGGTGACCTGATTGAAGTCTATAAAATCATGCACGGTGTGGACAAAGTAGAAAAGGAAAAACTGTTTTCCCTATCGCACAACACTAGAACTAGGGGGCACTCCATGAAACTTTTGATAACTAGACCTCAAACAAATAAGAGGAAGTACTTTTTCACCCAGAGGATCACTGGTCTATGGAACTCCCTGCCAGAAGAAGTGGTGACAGCTGTCAGCCTCGACACTTTTAAGAAAGGATTAGACGAGAACAAGGGTATCCATGGCTATCATGATGAATGCCTAAGAACACCCTCCGGGATGGAGAGAGAGGCAGGATATCTCTCAATGCCATTTGCAGGGAATCATAAGCAGGTGAAGACATCTGCTTGGGAATACCCTGAAGCAAATGGGGAGCCACTGTGTGAGACAGAATGCTGGACTGGATGGGCTGTGGCCTGTTCCAGCAAGGCTGTTCTTATGTTCTTAACCATGTTGTTATTTCCGATGACCTTTAATGGGCTCCTGCTGATTGACAGGTGCTGGAGAAGTGTTCCTGGAGAATGGAGTGAGGAAGAGGATGAAAAGTTGCTGCTGTTTGATGATGTAATGTATAGTAGAATCTTGGAAAGAAATGTTTCTTTTAAAAAAGAAGCGTGCATTCTGAGATTTATGCCAATAAGGTAGTTAATAAATTTCAGTTTAAAAAAAAATTAAACGATCATATATTTGATCGTCCAAAGTTTGACAAATAATGTACCAAGTGCAGCTTTCAAACACTACATTTTTTCCAATGGTCATTTATGGATTTTCATGCTATAGAAAAAGAGATGGATTGCACAGCCAAGCTTCTATCTCCTTCACAATTGTACATGTATTGTAATTTTGCCTAAAATAAAATAAATGCTTTTGTTTTCTTCCCGCTTGAGTTGCTGCCTGTTTTGGAGGTTGAAGAAAGGAGGGATTTTCCCCTCCTTGTTGATCAGAGACCCTGATTTCACTTTGAGTGGCAAGAAGAGGAGCAC
The DNA here is from genome assembly GCA_039707465.1 of Rhabdophis nuchalis. Taxonomy (NCBI): domain Eukaryota; kingdom Metazoa; phylum Chordata; class Lepidosauria; order Squamata; family Natricidae; genus Rhabdophis; species Rhabdophis nuchalis. Next base: position 16,627,087 of record CM077646.1, on the reverse strand, counting down.
TTAAGGAAAAACCTGGAAGGACCAAGAACTGATGTGGATCCTATGTGTTCATTTTGGAAAGAAGCAGCCATTTTGTTCCTGTGTCCAGCTCTTTCTCCAGTCCACCAGTTCATCTTCTCCAGGTGACCTTAGCAGCTCCCTAAATAGAATGCAAATGCCCAGCTGTCTGCAAGGAGTAGAAATCCTTCCGTTTCCTCTCATCCAGTCAGAGCTGAAGAAGCTTCTTGGATGAGAAGCAAAATGTCTTCAAAGAAAAAGCAGAAAGTCCAGTTTAAGGAAACATGTTTTTGTCTCCTTAGCCAAGGCCGTTTCTTTTGGTCTCTGAAAACCTCCTTTCTCAGCAACTACACAACAGGAAGTGTCTCCCGGAAGACTTTTGGACACACCTGCAAGTATTAAGCGAGGCAGAAATGGATCTGGGAAAAGGAGCATAGAGACCACGCGGTTTGCCACTTGTGAAATGCCCTCCAGAATTGTTGTTTTCTATTGTTCAAGCTTTGCATTTCATTCATCTCTTTCCTTGTTTCATCTCTTGCTTTCTCACATATCACATATGCCCAAAATCTGAACTCTTTCTGTAAGCGATAAAAAGATGTGGGCCCCTCTCACAGGTTCTTTGAACTATACACCCAGTTTGGTGGACTCAGAGACACATAAGAAAAGGTGTAGGGTTTCCTGCCTGAGCAGGGGGTTGGACTAGATGACCTCCAAGGTCCCTTCCAACTCTGTTATTCTGTAAGAGCCCACAATAACACAGGTCCCTGGATGAAACACACACACACACAGCCACACTCTTCACACTTATCCCCAGCTACTCCCACCTGCCTTCCTCACTGGGAGTACTACTACAGAAGAGCATCCCTTTCTTTTTTTTTTATTGAATTTTTTTTATTGAGTTTTTTATTTTTAACAAATAGGGTAAAGGTAAGGTGTACAAAACATATTTTGAGAACTTTCACGTCGATGTCGGTGACCCCTTCCGGGGCTTCATAACAAAATATAGATAATACATAATTTTCAATAGTACTACAAAGTGGAAAGAAATGCGTACATCATTGTAAAATCTGTGCTAGCAATCATGTGCAAACATCCAAACAAAAGTTATACTGTATTAAAAAAAAGTCATTTTTGAGATCTAAGTCTCTTGGCAATTGTATCTTCTTGTCCTCCCCCCTGGCCCCCAGTGGGCGGGGCCGCGGCCCCCTCCGTTCTTCCATTTTCATCCTCCAGGATTGAGGAATGTTTTTTAAGAAAGGCTTCCGCCTCTGCAATTGTTTTAATCCTTACTCTCCCTCCTTCCCAGAACACCAACATTCCTTCTGGCATCACCCACTTAAACCAGATCCCCTGTTTAAATAATTTTTTAGATAAGAAGGAAAATTTCCGTCTTACCTCTCTAATCTTTTTCGGGATCTGCTTCAAGATAGCGACCTCTTTCTGTTGATAAATTAACGGACCGTCTCTCTGCGCCCTCAGGATCCCCTCCCTTGTCGACCTTCTAACAAATTTAATATGTATCTCTCTGGGTACTTCATTTATCCTGGCATATGCTGAATTTATTCTATATACCAAATCAATGTCCCCCCTGATCTCCTCCTTGGGTTTATGTAAGTAATCTGGTAAAATTGTACTCATAAGATCAGTTAGGTTTTCACCAGATTCTTCAGGAATATTCTGAAATCTTAAAAAATATGACATCCTTTCAAAATCCATCCTAGACATATGACCAGTTAAATCTCCAATTTCAGTACTAACACTTTTAAGCTCTCCCCATGCCCCAGCCAATCCCACCTCCAGCTCATCAGTCTTTTGTGTATTCTGCATTAATTTCTTCTGTACCTCCAAAAGTTCTAACTTGGAACTGCAATGGTCTTTCCTCAATTCTTTGATCTCCATCACCAGGGTCTGTAATACTTCTTCCATAACTGTTAATCTTGCATCCGTATCAGGTTTTTCTGTCTGCTTTTTTGAAGCCATGGCGGGTGATTTAAGTCAGTGTCAGTAAAATGGCGTCTGCTGGGGTGCGGTCAGTGGGGCAAGTCCAAGAGCAGGTTCCAATAAACAAAATCAAACTTATAAAGTCCAGAGAGAAAACCAAATTTTACAATCAGATATAAAAAAGAAGGCACTCCAGGGAAGGAATCAATTAATCAATTACATGCAATCAACCATTAAGACAGAGAAGCAGTCCAAATCACAAAGGGATGTCGGTAATTTTCCATGAAGAGTAAGTCTCCTGAGAACAAAGGAACGCCATCTTCCCCCGCCCATCCTGGAGACCGGGAGCGAGCAGCAAAGGAAATTGTTTCATTGTTGCCAGACTTCGATACTAAGTATCTAGAATCAATCCACAAAGACTCTCACTCATTTAGCAAAGTTCGGATGTAAAATATTCCGCTTCCTCAAGCCTGAGGAGCCTTTTCAGATCGCCGCTTTTCAATCCGAGTTTTTTTTTTGCAAACTTCCCCCTCCATCGTCATTTAAAATCAAAGCTGCCAGCAGAAAAGGGACAAAGTCACTTACAAACCACACCGCAGCCAGAGTCCCGGCGTTGCCTCCCGACTCGACCGATTCAGCTCTCTCCAAATTGGTTATCTGCTCCGGTCCTCCATTGGCGAAGAGAACCAAGCCGCCCGCAGCATGTCCTTTCGCTCCTAGGTCGAAGACAAGGACACCCCCCGACTGCCGTCGGGATAGGAAAAGTCCCAGCAAGCCAACCATACGGCGGGGTTCCTTTAAAAGGAGCACCCCGCCCCGTTTGGGGCCACAAAAGCGACAAAACGGCGGACGAGTCCCAGGACTCGTCCGTCGCTGCCGGCAGACCGGAAGGAAGAAGAGCATCCCTTTCTCATGGCTTTACTTCCACCCTTCTTTCCCCACCCACCCCTCAGTTGTTCCACAGCCCGGCTTTTCCTGACCATTTCCCTGCCCTCCTTCTGGGGAGAAGCCTTGAAGGGACAGGAGGAGAACAGCACAGCTGGGATCAACTTTCTCTCTCTCCCTCCCAGATCCCTCAATGGAGGCTCTTTGCTTGGCCTGTGTTTCTTGGTGTTTCCTCTTTTCCCTTTGCAAAAGGAAAAGCCTCTCTCTCCAATTCAGGCCCTTAAGTTCTCCTCCTTTCCAGGCCTGAGTGTGGAGGCCCCAGCAGGGCCTGCCTGGAGACTCTCTCCGTAATGGAGGATGCAGAGCTGCAGATGGGCTGCCTGCAGTCCCTAAAATGGAGGAAGGCTCCCTGCAGTCGACTTAAAATGGCTGACGGCTGAATGGCAATGGGATCCGACTCAACATGGCAGCTGGTTCTCCCTCCCCCATCTAAAGTAGAGAAACTGAGAGTCCCTCAGAGCCTCCAGGAGTGTCACAAAGACACTGTGAAGTTGCAGCCTGTTTTCAGCCGTTCAGGAAAGAATTGTGCAGCTTCAGCAGCTTCTTGGCTCAAAAAAAGGAGGCAGCAATTCAGCCTGTTGAGGCCTGTGGTGTTCCCATTGTTCTCTATTTATGTTGGCCCCAAAGGGAAAACTCAGAAAAATGAAAAAAAATTGTCTTAAAATCCCTCATTAATCAGCGGTGGTCTTTGGAAGGTGGCAGCATTTGGTGCCTGCTTAGCTGAAAGGATAAATGTGGGGTGAGAGATCATATTCCTGTCTTGGCTATGGAAGCAAGGCCAGGTCTTCGCTTATCACCTCCCAAATAATAAAATTGTGTCTTCTTTTCAGAACAGATGAAGAAAAATAATAACCTTAGAGCCACAACCTTTTACTTTTGCAAACTTCATATGTAGGAGCCATTTGTATAACAAGAAAGTTTCTCTAACCAACAAAACCCAAAGTCAGTGCATCGTATTTTTCTATCTGGAGCACAAAATCCAGAATCAGTTTCCAAATAGAAACAAAACTGGATCTATTCTTCTTGTCTTTGATTAAAGAACTTAATCTGGCCAGTCTCACTGCCATCACCATGGATAACAATGGAGTTATCTTTGTTTTCAAAGTTATCGTTGTTAAAAGAAAACTATTTTTTCAGGTTCTTTGTCCATTACTCCTAAAAGAAAAGACTCTGGTTTAATTTTACATTCATGTTGAGAATCATCTTTATTAAAATATGAATATTACCCCCATAGTTTAAAAGCATTGTGCAATTTTTATTGAGTCACTTTATTTGCAATTTTATTATTACAATGACAATAAAGATTATTATTATTATTATTATTATTATTATTATTATTATTATTATTATTATTATTATTGTTGTTGTTGTTGTTGTTGTTGTTGTTAATTGGCTATTAATTTTGCAACTTGATATGTATTAGCCAAAGGCTGCTCCAGGCTGCTTCAACCTGTCTTCAGTTTGGCTCCTTCCCAAAATCCTGGCTCAGGAAGCACCTCAGGATCTCATTGGCCAGAGATTCTCCTGATCCACCAAGGCCAGATTCACACAGTGGATGTAACTGAGTCAGTCATGCACCTAAGAGATACGTTTCCATAACCTTCTCTCACTAGGTTTCCTGCAACCTTGGTCAATGTTCCCTTCAGAGACTTGTGTGTCTTCTGTCTGGAATCCATTTGCACAAGATGCATAAACCGACCAGTCAGTTAAAACGGACTAAGGTTTTGCCTGCTGTGAACCCAGAGAGAGAAAAGAGAGGAATTGAAGGGGAGGCTCATCCTGCAGACGGACAGTTTCCAGGAACCCACCAGGAATCGGAAGGTCCCCCTAATGACCTCGGCCTTCTTCAGGGGTAGAAAGACAGACGGGTGAAAGGGAGGCAGAAGGTCCCTTGGTTAGCTGGAACCTCCCTTGGGTTCTGCTTTCCCTGCAAGGCTGGCCAAGAAGTCAGGCTGGAAGGAGGGAGGAAACTGTCAGCTCTTTATTTCTGCAGAAATGGAGAATCTCCCCTTTGGGACAGAGGTCCAAATCTAGCCTGCTGTGTAAAACACGGCTCAGATATTCATACAGAAAGTTTGTGATTTACAAGCAATCTATGTGAATTCTTTCACAGGATGAGTGTTCCCATCTGCTCAATTACACTGGTCCTTTTGGGCACAAGATTACATTTGTTGTAACCTTCCTTTCCTGTCATTGTCAGGAATCGTATTTTGATTAATTTCTGTCTGGCTTGGTGCTTAAAACAGTATTTGAGACCTTTTCGTCTGATGGGAAGGTTTTTCCTCCCCCCCTTTGCTGATTGAGAGGAGAAACGGGAAAGCTGAAGGCCAGCAGGGGGCGCCAATCTCCAACTCATTTGTGTTTCTGGAAATTCTTAGGGCTGGCCTTGCTGAGACTTTCTGGATCTGACAGATTTTCAAAGATTTATATTCTTTATATATAGAACATATATTATGTTCTAAATTTTACATTTTTGAGCTATCAAGCTATCCCCTCCTCTTCCCCACAGATGGGGTCTAATTTCCACTCTGTGCATGATCAGTGGTAAGGTGACTGCAGAAGAAAGATGATTCAAGGCCTGAAAAGACCATTGAATGTTTCTCATACTTGGTTCATAATAGGGAATGTAAAATCAACTGAATTTGGGGATCGTAATAATTACAACTGTAATCAGAAGAGGGATTTATCTCTTTAGTCCAAGGAGCCTCCAGAAGAGCCACCAAAGGAGAGAGCAGCCATCTTAGTTTATTGTGGGGAAAGAGAAGAGTTTGGCACTTTAATATTTAATTTAATTTAATTTAATCAAGTGTTCTCACTTGATTAGTTGGTTAGAAAATTTCTCCTTATTTCTAGGTTGGGTCTCTCTTTAACAATCTTCCACCCGTTGCTTCATGTCCTGCTGCCTGGGGCTTTGGAGAAGAGCTCGATCCCTTCTTCTCTGGGACGGACCCTCAAGGGCTGGAAGGCAGCTAACGTGACACATATTCCCTCCCACCCTCAATTCTTCTGTCCCATAGGCTGGCCATACAAAGCCATCCAAAGTCTCCCTTTATCCTCTTCGTTGCTCCTCTCTGCCCTCTTTCCAGGGTCTCAGCATCTGCTTTGAATCCTGGAGACCAGAACTGGACCAGCATTTCAAGGGGGGCTTCACTTCTGCGGGATAAACCGGAACGATCATTTCTCGGGTTCTCTTGATGCTCTTGTTCCTCTGTTGATAGTAAAACGGTTGTTTTTTGGCCGCTCCACCGAAGCCCCACTGCGAGGGTCTGTCCAGGGTCTCCCCTCCCCATCGCCTGCGCCCCTCCCCCCGGGCCCACCCCCCCCCCGTTCCTCCCCTCCCCCCAAGAGGCGGAAGGCCTGGAAGGGGATTTCCAGAAGGAACTTTCAGTTTTCCTTTCCCTCGTCTCTGGCCGTTGCGCCTGGACGTCTGCCTAGCAACACTGACGACACAGAGATTCCTTTTTTCCATTGGTTGAGCTTGGCCAATCGCAGGCTTCCTCTGGATTGTTGCGTTGTTAATCTTCATTTGCCTGTCACTTCGAGAGAGGGGAGCGCTGGTTGAGGATCGCGGCCAAGATGGCCCTGCGCTCTGCGCCCCTCTGGCTCCTGGTGCTGGTGGGGGTCGCCCTCTGGGAGAGCTGCGTTGGTGAGTCCCTTTGGGCCCCTTTTTCTCCCAGGGACTCTTTCTCTCTCCTCCCCCCCCCCCAAAGTTTATTCCCAGAAATAGAATCCTGTTTCGGTCCTCTTTCTAGTCCGCTCCCTCTCCCCTCCCTTGAGCCACTTTGAGACTAGGTCCCAAAGCCTGGATGGGGCTCTGCTGCCTCCCCCCCCCCTTCCCCAGGAGAGCCTCCCTGGGGACAGGACAAGGGTGGCCCCTCCAGATCTCACTCAAGTCTACCTGGGCGCCCCACAAGCTCAGTTCTTTCCCTCCCCCCAAGTGGAGATTGTGGGAAAGCGGCGTTTGCACGTGATCAGGTCAGTTCAGAAACTTCCTGGCTGCCTTGGCCCAACCCCTCCGCCTGGATCCTCTCTCCTGCCTTTCGCTGTGATTTGGGGCTTCTGGTGCTGGTAGGACCCGGCTTGTTTCTGGAATCGGTTCCGTGTCTTGGCAGATGCTGGATCCGGGCTAAGATTGTCCTGTGAATGGAGCAGGATGAGAGTCTGGAGCGCTTCTTAGATAATCCCTCTCAAGATTCCTCCTTCCTGGTCTTCCCTTTCCCCCCCCTGCTAAAACCACTTTAATGTTCCTGGATCAGGACTTTGCATGACAGGAACTGAAGTCATTTTGGATGTTTATCTTGGATTCCCCAGAGGGGCTTTAAAGGGGGCAGGACCCTCCATACAGAGACAGGATTTAGGGAGACCATCCCAGCTGAGACCCCCCCCCCCAACATGGTTGGTCTCAGCAGGAACTCCCAAGAAGCCTCAGAGGGGGCAGGGAGGGGAGGCCCCAAGGGCTTCTAGGATGAGGGGGATTCTGGGAGTTGAAGTCACAATGGACCCAGAATTTACGTTGCTAAGTGAGATGTTTATTACGTGAGTTTTCTCCCTTTTAATGCCATTTTTGCCATAGTGAATCACTGCAGTCGTTAAACGAGTAACAAGGTTTGTAAGTGAATCTGGCTTCCCCATTGTCTTTGCTCATCAGAAGTTTGCAAAAGATGACCACGTGTGACTCCAACCGTCATAAATATGAACCATTTGTCTCAAGTGTCTCAGTTTTGATCATGTGACAATGGGGATGCTACAATGGTTGTAAGTGTGAAAAAGGCTCATAAATTACTTTTTCCATTGTAACTTCAAAGGGTCACTAAATGAACTGTCGTAAGAAGAGGACTACCTGTCCTTCACAGGGCTTTTATAGCCCTCTCTAAGTGATTTACAGAGTCAGCATCTTCCCCCCAACAATCTGGGTCCTCATTTTACTGACCTTGGAAGGACGGAAGCCTGAATCGATTTTGAGCCAGTCAGGATCGAACTCTGTGGGCGGAATTCGCCTGCAATGCTGCATGCCAACCTCTGGGCCACCTTGGCTCAAGGGATGAGGGGGAGCCCCACTGAGTCCTGGGTTCAAAGCCAATTCCTCTTCAGATCCCTGGACTCTGGGAGGGGAGGGGGGATTTCCCATGGTGGGGGGGAGGAGGAAGATCCAGGTGGACTACAGGGCATCATTGCTGCTCCCTTCACTCCCCCCTTCCCCTTCCGAGATCTCCTGAGCTTTTGAGGGGGGCTCTTGGGGGCTTCTGGTGCTGGGGGGACCCAGCTTGTGTCTGGAAGCAGTTCGGTGTTTTGGGCAATGTGAACACTGAATCTTGGAGATGAAGCTGCCCTGTGGATGCAACAGGAGAAGAGAGAGAGAGGCTCATTTTAAGTAAGGTTTCTAAAGATCCACCTTTAGAACGTTCATTTTCTCCTCCATCCTAAACCCCAAAATCCCGAGTTTTTCTCTAGGACAGGCAGGGATGTTTCCACCCAAAATCCTCCTTTTTCCATTTCAAGAGCTCTCAGCATGGGTCACTCGGCAGAATCCAAAATATTTTAAAATTTACTATTATTCCTTAGGAATCAGGGGGGATTCCTGGTTCTTTGCTCTGAGAAATTGCCCTAAGAAAGGAGCAGTTTTTCAAAAGGCGTTAAAAAATCTGTCAGGATCTTAAGGATTAAAGAGGCTGGGTTGGAGGCAGAAGAAGAGAAGAACCTCTGGAGGGTGAGGGTGAAATGAAAGGCTTGCTTGGACACAGACAGGCCCAAACTGACCTGAAGAAGATTCGTGATTGTGAGGATGCCCAACCTGAGTTCCATTCAGACGTTTCTCCTCTCAGGCAGACTTGAGGCTTCCTCATTGCTCAGCCCCACAAGGGAAAGCAACAAGTGCTCTGGATCACGGAGAGTCCGATCCCCCCTCCTTCTCTGATCCCTTTGGATCCTGAAATCTCCCCAGAGCAGGAAGTGGACCTGGGGATCCCTCTCCCCAAAGGTTCTGAGACGCCGCCTGGGATTGTGGGGAGGAGCAGGAAGGGGGAGGCCCAGGCCTTTACCTTGGACTGGGAAGGACTGGGAGGCCATACTGGAGGGAATGGGCAGTAGGACTACAGGTAGTCCTGGACTTACAACAGTTCATTTAGTGACTGTTCAAAGTTACAATTTCATTGAAAACGTGACGTACAGCCATTTTTCATATTTATGACCATTTTAGCACCCTCACTGTCATGTGATTTACATTCAGATGCTTGGCAACTCATATTTATGACGGTTGCAGTCTCCCCGTATCAAGTGACTCCGTTTTGCAACGTTGTGACAAGCAAAGTCAATGCAGAAGCCAAATTCACTTAACAATCAGGTTATTAATTTAACAACTGCAAGGATTCATTTAGCAACTATGGCAAGAAAGTTTGTAAAATGGAACAAAACTCATTTAACAAATGTCTCACTTAGCAACAAAAATGTGGGCTCAATTATGGTCATAAATCGAAGACTACCTGAGTTTATTTATCTGGGCTTTGGAGGTCTGGTCCTTTTCCATGGAGACCCAGGTTCTGCCCAAATAAGCCCCATGAACGATCCTGAAAATGATCTTTAAAATCTTTGGTGCCCTTTCAGAATGGAGACCAAAAAGGGGCCTTGGGGATTTTCCAGTTTAATCTTATTTTCTTTTGATTCTTTTAACCTTTGTTTTTCTGTTCATTGGGCAGCCTTAGAGTCTCTTCCGTGTTTTTATTTTGACCATGAAAACTAAACGGTGATTTAATGTGACTTTTTTTCCTCATTGTTAGTGAAGTTTTCTGTCTTGTGAATGGAGCCTGTCCTCCAAGGAAGGGCTGGAAGAACTTTGACGCTCCTCGGTCAGGAGTTTGCATGATGGAAACTGAAATAATTTTCTGTTTAATCTGTGGTCCCCCAGAGGAGCTTTAAAGATGACAGGACCCTCCAGACAGAGACTGAACTTAGGGAGAGGACCTCAGTTGATGGTCCCCCACTCCTCTCACCCCCAAGATCCTCTTTAGGGACAGGGGGTGGGGAGAGGGTGGAGAGTCCCCAGGGGTTTCCTTGGAGTGAGGGGAATTCTGGGAGTTGAAGTTCAATTGGCTGAGTCTGAGAAAACTCTGATTTAGGCCTTTACATTGAGAGTCTCTGATCCTGTGGAGGGTTGGAGAGCCAGGATCCCAATCCCCTCCCGAGGAGCCTGAGGGGCATTTCTGCCTTTCTTTGGGCTGACAAAGGGCAGGATCAGCCCCAGAGGAGGACGAGGGTCAGAGCAGCTTCTGGGGGAAGCAAAGGGGGGGATTCAGAGGAAATCTGGTGCATGGCAAATGTCCCTGAATGGGAGCTTGAGGGCCCTAATTGGGTTCATGAAATGAAGAAATATAATATATATAATATAATGAGATAATCAGACTGAGATTTTCTGTGGAATGTGGGTCTCATTGAGTCCTGGGTTCAAATCCAATTCTTGCTCAGATGGCTGAACTCTGGGAGGGGAGGAGGGACGGATGAGGAGGAAGGTCTGGGGGGCTAAGTCACTTCACTGCTGCTCCCTCCCCTTCCCCTGAAGGACCCCATGGCCTTTGGTCTCCCCCGATCTCCCCTCCCCCATTTTATAAAATCCCTCCTCAAATCTCCATCTATTAACAGGTTGGGCTTCAGTGAAGTCAGAATGAGGCTTTTTCTCTGAATGGAAATTTGGGGTGACCAGGTGGGTCTTCCTGCTGCTTCTGAGCTTCTGTGTGGGTGGAATCCCCCCTTCTATCTGTGGGGCCACTGCAGCCTCCTTGGGGCAGAGACTGAGCCATCCAGAAGGGGGCTTGAGGGAGGCCTTGCTGGAAGGGGGGAGGGGCACAATTGGGGCAGGTGAAGTTTGGGGGACCTTCCCCTCCTCTCTCACCCCCCCTTCCCTGCCCTCCAACCCTTCAGGCCCCCCAGGAGCTTCTTCTCTCCCTCTCGGTCTCCCCCTCATTCCCCCTTCCTCCCCCCTTCCTCCCCCCATTCCTCTTCCTCCTCCCTTCCTCCCCAGAGCCTCAGATGGGAGCCTCCATGAGATCAGGGTCCTTGACTGAAGCCCCCTAACTCTCCTCTTCTGGCTCCCTTCCAGGCGCCTCCTCCCACTCCATGAGGTATTTCTACACCTCCATCTCGGACCCCAGTCAGGGGGAGCAGCCCCACTTTGTCTCTCTGGGGTTTGTGGACGATCAACTCTTCAGTTACTACGACAGCCACAGCCAGAGAGGGCAGCCTCGAGCCTCCTGGATGGAGAAGGTGGGGAAGGACGACCCCCAATATTGGGACAGAAGCACCCAGAGAGTACGTGGCTCTGAGGAGATGTTCAGAGTAAACCTGGAGATTCTGAGGAGTCGCTACAATCAGAGCGAAGGTGAGTGATGGGTCTGGTGGTTCCTCCGGCCCCATAATCCCCTCCCCAGGAACCAGAGAGGAGAGAAAGGGGGGATTCCCTCCAAAGGGAAAATCTCCTTCCACACCTTTTAAAAAGTCTTTTTTTAATATATGTTTATTCTTTTTTTAAAAATCAGTATAAGCTTCTCCTTCTCCATTGCTGACGTTTTCTGCCAATTGCAGCTAATAGAAACGTGTTTAAATGTCTCCATCTCTCTCTCTGGATGTTGATATGGATGTTGATATAAACGGAGGTGAAAAGAGACCGAAATCTCCCCTCCCCCCATGAAAGATGGAGGCTCCTTGGTGGATCTCCTGCTGTGGGGGAGGAAGGGAATCACAGGCCTCCCCACCCCCTCTAAAAAGGGCAGGTGGATCCTAAGGAGATCCTGGGGGTAGCAGATCCTCCTCCTTCTCTCTGTTTCTACCCCAGGGAAATGAGGGATCTGATGGAGATCCACCTAAGGAGACTAGATCCCTTTTCTTCACTCCTTTTTTGGGGGGAACGAGGGGGGACCTAAAGCCCAGGAGCTTCTCTTTCTCCTCCAGTGGGAAGGAAAGGCCATGGAGGCCCAAAGGAGAGATGGAGGGGGTGATCTTGGAGGGGAAGATCAGAGGTCCAGGATCCTCCCAGGGGGCTTGAGGGGGAAAGACAGGAAAGGAAGGATCCTCCATTTGAGGTGAACTTCCTGAGTCCCTCAGAGCCTCCAGGGCTTCCCATCCTTGGTCCCTCCGGCTGAACTCCTGCCCTGCCCTCTTGGAGGGGAAGGAGGCTCTTCCTTCGGCCATCTTTGGGGGGAGGAGATTCACCTCCAAGGAAGCTTATTTAGGAAAAGGGAGGGAAGGAAATGTGGGTGCAGCTAAAGGCTCCTTTTGGCTTCTCCACAAACATCAGCCATTTCCCCTCATTTCATCCCACAGAGGTGCAGCCCCACCCCCCAATTCTTCTCCCCCCCTTTCCTTCCCCCTCCCCCCTCCAGGCAGACCCCAGAGCTCTGCCAGTCCTGCCCCTGATCCCCCAGGATCCCCCCCAGATCCCTCCAGGCCCCCTGCTGGCCTCCCAGGGGATCAGAGCTGGGCCCAGAGGGCTCCCCCTGGTGGAGGGAGAAGGGAGGAGAGGGGCCAGAGTGGAGGGGAGCCTCCTTTCCAGGCTAAAGAGCCCCAAAGGTCTATAAAATGCAATAGCAGAGTTGGAAGGGACCTTGGGGGTCATCTAGTCCAACTCCCTGCCTAGGCAGGAAACCCTATACCATTTAAGGTCCCAACCTTCCCTCCAAGGGAGGCTGCTTCCCCCCCTCCCATCGCCTGAGTCGCCTCCTCTGGACCTTCCCCTCGGCTCCCTCCTCCCCTTTGATGGGGCCTTTTGACCACAACTGCACAGACAAGACTCCAGATGTGGCTGCTCTGCCTTGATTCATGGAGAGGCTTCCTGTCATTAGCCTCTCCTGCGTTTTTTTTAAAATAGTTTTTATTAAACATTTTTACCTTTAAATATCTAAAGAAAAACACAAGAAAAAAAAGACATACATAACAATATAAAGTAATTATACAGCCTTCTGTTTGGGGATTCATGTTTAGCCTTTATCCTTCTCCATTCTGCATTGCCTTCCTATTGATTTCACCTTCTCTAATAATATAATGACAGTAGTACTGAAACTTGTAATAATGTTAATTGTTCATATCACAATTATATTTACATTCTCTATTTCCTGTTTGGGCTTCTTTCTAGCCACCTCTCTTGTGTTTTCAATAACGTTTTAATGATCCTTGACGTCCTCTCAGCCTTTTAACTTTTTACCTCACTAAACCTTTTTTTACCTCACTAAACCTTTTCAACGAAAATAAAAACTAATAGAAAGTAACATAAACTAAAGGAGAGAAAGGAAATTAATCAAAGAAAAATAAAAAAATACAAGAAATTAAAACCAGTGGAAGGAAATTAGTGAAGAAAAAGACATGAAGAAGAAGAGATTTCTGATATTCTTCACAGAAATTATATTTTAGTATATTTAAATATATTTCAGCCTCTCTAAAGAAGCTTTCTTAATTTTTTTACCCTGGAGGATCCCTTGAACTATTTTTCAGGCCTCAGGAAACCTCTGAACATCCAGGCTCAGAGAGAGGCTGAAATTGCTTCATGCATAGATAGATCTCTAGAGATGCATTCATAGCGTTCTCACACCAAACATCAAAAATGGGACTTTCCATTTCAATGAGATCCCTGTGCTCTTTTTTTTTTGCTGCACAAACATTCAATTCTGTGCCCAACGTGAGATAAGAACCCATTTCATCTTCCACTGAAATAAGACAATTTCTGTCTCAGTTTTCGGTGCTTCTGAAATAAGACAGAGATTATTCTCAGAAATTGAAAACTGCAGCCAAATATTCAGGGCCTTCCTGTTAATGACAGAATCCAGAACTTATTTTTCCCACGGGGAGATCAGGGAATCTCCTCTTGAGGGCAGGATCAGACTGCAGCTCCCAAGGATCTTCCTCTTCCTCCCAAGGGAAGTTCTCTGGCTGAGCAGAAGATGCAGAGAAAGGATCCCCTCCCCTGTCATTGCTGGGTGTGGAGAGGGAGGGAAAGGACTGGTCAGTTTGGTTCAACTCTACTTCCAGGTGGTTTTCCCTGAGATTGGAGAGTTCCTGGCGTCCTTCCTCCCTCTCAAGCACAAACAGGAGGAGAAACATTTCAGGATTTCTTTTTAGTTTTTTGCAAACATTCAGTTTTCTTTTAAATCCAAGAATCTCTTCACTTGAAGTTGAAATATCTTCTCCAGGACCTTCCAGAGCCTGTAAACTTCAAAGTTCATTTCAAAGGCCAATAACCTTTTGGGTCTCCAGATCAGACTGTGCCACTTGCTTCTGTTGCTGAGGAAAATATTCCTTTGGGGCCCTTCAAGGCTTCATTCCCACATTGCACTAAACCATGGTTTGCTTCTGGTTAGCCCAAAGTGGGAACCAGCCCTTGTGACCTGGTGCTATTTGTGAACCCAGAGCAAGATTTATGGTCACAGGGATCCCTGGAAGCTTTTTCCAGATCGACCAGATCTCCTTTGAGACCATGAGATTCTCATTCCCTCTTTGCAGCTGCAGGTTCAGGCAATTGTTCCCTCTCTGGGATCCCTTCCTTTCCCCCCAAGAGTCTCCCCTGCGGAGGAACGGCAGAAGGAAAGATGGAAGGGTCTCCGTCCTTCCGTTTCTTCTGAGACTCCTTCTTTTCTCCGTCTCCCTTGGGATCCTCTGATGGCTTTTCCAGCCTCCCTTTTCCCTTGGCTCCATCCTGGGGGGGAAATGCAGGGATGCTGGTTGAGGGAAGGGAGAAGTGCAGTTTGTGATGGGAGCTTCTTTTCCCTTGAGTGCTGGGGAGGGAATGGGGGTGTCAGTAACTATGTCAAAGTCCCTGCAGTCCCTGTCTATCTTCAGGACTCCTGAAATCATCCTCCTGTCCGTCTTTTAGGCCTTCACACATGGCAGTGGATGTATGGCTGTGAGCTCCGGGGAGATGGGAGCAAAGGAGGGTTTACCCAGGATGGCTATGATGGGAGGACCTTCATCACCTTCGACAAGGAGACCCTCACTTGGGTGGCTCCCGACCCCCAGGCCCAGATCACCCAGAGGAAATGGGATGCTGATCCAGGATATAATCAGAGAGAGAAGGCCTATCTGGAGGAAATCTGCATTGAGTGGCTGCAGAAGCACCTGTCCTACGGGAAGGAGACACTGCAGAGGACAGGTGAGCATCTGGATCCACCCTGGACTTTCCTCCTTTATGGCCGGATCTCTTGTACACATTCAGCCCCTTTGAGTCCCTGGTCTTTAGCCTGTTTGCCCTGGTGGGAATCCTCCCCCCCCCCTTCAGCCTCACTCCAAGACAAGGGAAGCCCCGTTTGGTTCCCATTGCCAGGCAGCCATTCAATGGACCAGGAAATGCAGCCTCTCCTTAGGAGGCCTCTGTGTGGATCAGGCAGGAGAATCACCTGTTCACTGCACACAATGAGGCAACCATTTGGGGCTATTCAATGAAAACCCCATTAGCCAAACTGTAGTCAAGAGTGGTGGGCCCCCCTAATCCCCCCTCCCCACATCCCATAGGGGGCTCCCTCCCTGCCTTGCACCTGATGCTGCACCTCCCACCCTCACCACTAGAGGGCTCCACATCTACCATTAATAAGACTCTATCAGTGCCCCCACTTGGGCAAAGGAGGCCATGGATGAGGGGGCAGTGGGGGGGGGGGAGCAAAGTTTCTGTCAATCTTTCTCTGAAGCCTCAAACAGGTTCCCACAATTCTCAGTGAGCCTTTCTCAAAACAAGCCCCTCCCCCCTTCAGAACAGCCCCTCATGCCCCAGAGGGTCTCACATTATGATCTCTTCCTAGGATTTTTTTTATTAATTCCCATGTAAAACTCCCCTCTCCCCTAGGTCTACCCTCCCCCCCTGGATCCAGGATCAGCTGGATGAGATTTGCATCAATAGGAGAATCCATTCCCCCACAGATGATTGCCAGCAGCCCCTCCCTGCCTGGGGAGGACCCTCCCTCTCTTCCATTGGCATCAGTCTCCCTCTGTCCCCCCTTTTCCAAATTGATCCCTGTGAGATTCCCTTTGATCTCTCTTTCTCTTAAAATTGTGGTTGGGTCCCTTGGAAAGAGGCCTGGAGAAGCCTCAGATTCAGGGGAGCAGAAGAGAAGGCAAAAAGTAGGGAGAATCTTCCAAGTTGTTGTTGTTGTCTTGAAAGGGAACCTAAAAGACCATCTCCACTTTCCCTCCCCTGAAGGGAGCAGCCCAGGATCACTCAGAGTTCAAAGCAGTCAGAGAGGAATTTCCTTGGAGCCTCAATTTGCTTCCGGAGGTTTTCCAGGCTGAGTCCCTGGGAAGGACTCAAAATCAGGAGTTCTTCTGGTTGAGCCTTTTCCAGATCAGGATAATTTCCTAAAACTCTTGGAGAGGCTGCAAGTGAGGAATGTGAATCTTTGGGTTGAAACTAAGTGGTGGGAGATTTTGCTGCCCCTCCAAGATTCCCATCCGCCTTCCAGGCTCTGGAGGGGCTCAGAGTTAATTCTGGGGCTGCCGTTTCTGCAGAGACCCCAAAGGTGACGGTGAGCAGAAGGACGGAGGTGGAGGATGGGATGGAGACGCACGTCTGCCGGGTCCACGGCTTCTACCCCAGGGAGATCGATGCCTCCTGGAGGAGGGACGGGGAGGTATGGGAGGTGGAAACCCTCCATACATCTGTGGCCCCCAACGCGGATGGGACCTACCACTATTGGCTCAGCGTCCGGATCGACCCCAAAGAGAGGGGCCGCTATCGGTGCCACGTGGAGCATGACGGCCTGCAGGAGCCTCTGGACTTGGAGCTGAAGGGTGAGAGGCTGCAGGGAGGGGAAGGCTGGGCTCTCTGGCAGGCTGGAGGGTGGTGGGAGAGGAATCAGAACCCCAGATGTGTCCAGATGTGAGCATAGCTGAGCTTTCAGCCATGGGTGTTTCCAGTGTCTGAGGCAGGTGAAGCTGCAGGGACCAGACCATAGAAGTGACTTCGGGTGATGGAAAGGACAGGATCCCATCCCAAGACTTGGCCGATCCTGATGAGATCCCCTCAGATCCTCTCTTAGGCCTTTCCTCTTTCTTTCCTCCAGCAGAAGAGCAGAAATTGTGCTGAGCGCCAGAAACAGATTCCCTTTTCTTTCCAATCCCTCTGAAGAGAATCAGGATCAGGAGGAGTCTGGAGCCCCTTTTCTGAAGGGGGATTTGGACTGAAAGGGAGGAAGTGCAGCTGCCTTCAGGAAAGGCCCAGAGAGGCTGGACTGAGGCCTCTGGAGTCAGAAAAGAGTTTTTCCCCCATCAGAGACTCCCTTTGTTTTCCTGCTTTCAAGATCAAAAGGTCACCCAGTGTTGCTGCTTAAGAAAAAAGTTGCTGATTATTATATGATATGATAGGTGAATTCCTGAGGCTCCTCATAAAACCCAAGGGAAAAACCCTCTCTCAGAGAACTCTGCCTATGCTCAGAGGTGTCCTTGACACTGGATTTCCAATGTTGCAAAATTCAAATTTAATTTTTTTGTTCAGGTTTGTCTCCAAGATACAAGAAATATTCAAATGTAATTTTTATGCTGATATCCCAGGAAAATAAAATATTTCTTTTTTTGTTGTTGTTTATAGCAAGCATCCGTTCACAATTGGCAGGATTGCTATTCAATGGGAATCCTGAATTTTGTGCAAGAGAAATTTAAATTTAAAGTTCCCTCCTCAAAACCTCTCCCCTCACAAGCGATCCCACTTTATAATGCCTTGGTAAGGCCATACTTGGAATTCTTCATCCAGTTTTGGTGGCCACGATGGAGACTCTGGAAAGAGTGCAGAGAAGAGCAACCAAGATGATTAGGGAACTGGAGACTAAAACACATGAAGAAAGGTTGCAGGAACTGGGTATGTCTAGTTTAATGGAAAGAAGGACCAGGGGAGACATGACAGCAGTGTTCCAATATCTCAGAGGTTGCCACAAAGAAGAGGGAGTCCAGCTATTCTCCAAAGCACCTGAGGGCAGAGAAGAAGCAATGGGTGGAAACTAAAGGAGAGAAGCAACCTAGAACTGAGGACAAATTTCCTGACAGGGAGAAGAATTAATCAGTGGAATGGCTTTCCTTCAGAAGTTATGGGTTCCCCATCACTGGAAGCATTTAAGAAGAGACTGGAGAGCCACCTGTCTGGAACGGTATAAGGTCTCCTGCTTGAGCAGAAGGTTGGACTAGAAGACCTCCAAGGTCCCTTCCAACTCTGTTATTCCATTATTCTATTTCTGCCATTGTAATGCTATTTTTGAAATGGCCAAAGAGATGAAAGTGTTTACTTAAGCAAATTTATTTTATTTATTTATTTATTTATTTTATTTTATTGGAATTATTAACTGCCCCCTCTCCCCAAAGGGGCTTGAGCGGTACACAGGAAATTAAAAAACATAAATATAACAATTATAAATATTAAAAGCACATTAAATAACTATCGCCCTGTGCTAAAATTTAACTCATTAAAACTATTCCCCTTAAAATCCCGATTAAACAATTTATCTCCAAGACTAAAAAAATAAAAAATAAAATAAATAACTACAGGCTAGGTGCGATAGGTTAGGCCAGGCCGGCCTGATGGAAAAGATAGGTCTTTAAGATAGGTCCACTCACGAGGGTGGACATACGCCGGACCTCATCTTTGTCTCAGGCCAATGGAAGAGTGATCTGGGTATAGGGGATATAGTCATCACGCCCTTGTCATGGTCAGACCACTCACTTCTCCGGCTCGACTTTCCGACCGTTGCTCCCCTCCGCGGGGAGGCGGAACCTGAGTTACCAATCTGGTTCCGCCCCAGGCGCCTGATGGACCCGGATGGGTTCCAGACGGCGCTTGGGCCATTTCCTGTACCCCTGACCCGCGCCCCGATGGAGGACCTCGCGGCCGCATGGAATACTGCGACCGCGGGAGCCTTGGATCGGGTCGCACCCTTGCGGCCTCTCTTGCGGCGGCGAACCACCCTGGCTCCTTTGTTTACCGAAGAGCTGCGGGTGATGAAACGCCGCAAGAGATGCCTAGAGAGAAGATGGAGGTCTACCCGATCTGAATCTGACCGGACACAGGTAAGAGCCCATTTACGGACTTACA
Organism: Rhabdophis nuchalis; assembly: GCA_039707465.1. Classification (NCBI taxonomy): domain Eukaryota; kingdom Metazoa; phylum Chordata; class Lepidosauria; order Squamata; family Natricidae; genus Rhabdophis; species Rhabdophis nuchalis. The sequence goes on along the minus strand of CM077646.1, from coordinate 16,608,165 downwards.
TTGTGGCGCTGAGAGTGGCCAAACGTCATCATTGTGCTACTCTCATAGCATCCGCAGACAACCGCCCTGCCGCCCTGTTTAGGGTGACCCGCTCCCTCCTTCAACAGAGGGTGCGGGAAGCCCCGTTACAGGGTAGAGCAGAGGAATTTGTGATTTGAGAAAACCGCTCAGATACAGAACGGGTTAGCCCCCATTGATGGCCCAGTGGGATGCCACGAGACAGATCTTGTTTGGGAGGAGTTTGACTCCGTTACTTCCGAGGATATGGACAGGTTACGTGGGCGACTGCGAGCCACCACATGTTTATTGGACCCGTGTCCCTCCTGGCTTGTACTGGCATCCTGGGAGGTGACACGAGGCTGGCTCCAAGAGGTTGTCAATGCATCCTTAAGTGAGGGTTCCTTGCCTGCTTCCCTAAAAGAGGCTATGGTGAGGCCCCTCCTTAAGAAGCCCTCTTTGGATCCAGCTCTATTAAACAACTATCGTCCAGTCTCCAACCTTCCCTTTTTGGCGAAGGTTGTTGAGAGTGTGGTGGCACAACAGTTTCCCCGTCACCTGGAGGAAGTTGACTATCTAGACCCGCGCCAGTCCGGCTTTCGGCCCGGGCATAGCACCGAGACGGCATTGGTCGCGTTGGTTGATGATCTCTGGAGGGCCAGAGATGGGGGTTGTTCCTCCATCCTGGTCCTATTAGACCTCTCGGCGGCTTTCGATACCATCGACCATGGTATCCTATTGCATCGGCTGGGGGGGTTGGGGGTGGGAGGCACCGTTTTACAGTGGTTCTCCTCCTACCTCTCTGGCCGATCGCAATTTGTGTTGGCAGGAGAGCAGAGGTCGACCTCGAGACCCCTCACATGTGGGGTGCCTCAGGGGTCGGTCCTCTCGCCTCTCCTGTTTAACACATACATGAAACCGCTGGGTGAGATCATCCGTGGTTTTGGGGTAGAGTACCATCTCTACGCTGATGACACTCAGCTGTATATATCTACCCCAAACCACCCCAACGATGCCATAGTGGTGATGTGCCAGTGCCTGGAAGCCGTGCGGATCTGGATGGAAAGTAACGGACTCAGGCTCAACCTGACCAAGACCGAGTGGCTGTGGTTTCCGGCTGCCCGATTCAACCAGCTCACTCCATCGCTGGCCATAGGGGGCGAACATCTTGCCCCTGAGGATGGGGCGCGCAATTTGGGTGTCCTCCTGGATGCCCGGCTGTCCATGGAAGATCAAGTGACAGCCGTGGCCAGGATGGCGTTTTACCAGGTTCGCCTGGTACGCCAGTTGCGTCCCCTATTGGATCGGGACGCCCTTCGCACAGTCACTCATGCGCTCGTGACAGCCCGACTGGACTATTGTAACTCTCTCTACATGGGGCTCCCCTTGAGGTGCACCCGGAGACTTCAGCTAGTCCAGAACGCAGCCGCGCGAGCAATTATGGGAACCGCAAGGTTTACCCATGTAACACCGCTCTTGCGCGAGCTGCACTGTCTGCCTGTCGTCTTCCGGGTGCGCTTCAAGGTACTAATTATCATCTTTAAAGCGCTCCATGGCTCGGGACCTAGCTATCTGCGGGATCGGATCCTGCCTCATACATCCTCACGGCCGATTCGCTCCCACAGAGAGGGACTTCTCCGGGTGCCGTCCACTAGACTTTGTCAGCGGGCGACACCCAGGGGAAGGGCTCTCTCTGTGGCGGGCCCAGCCCTCTGGAACGACCTTCCCCCCGACATTAGGACGACCACGGACCTCCGCTCCTTCCGTCTTAAATTAAAAACACATCTTTTCTGTCTGGCCGGCCTAGGATAGTCTCTCTGTCTCTGGGGTTTTATTGGGAACCCTTTTTTAGTTTAGCTTAGTTTTAATGGGGAATTTTAGCACAGGTATAGGTTTAATTTGTTTTTAAAGAAATGTCTGTATATATTTATTGTTTTATATTCTTCCTGTGCACCGCCCCGAGTCCCTATGGGGAGAGGGAGCGGTTTACAAATATTAAATATTATTATTATATTATATTATTATTATATTATTAACTTTTGGCGGAAGGAGCAGAGATCCGTAGTAGTTCTAAGTTCGGGGGGTAGGTCGTTCCAGAGGGCTGGGCCCACCACAGAGAAGGCCCTTCCCCTGGGCGTCGCCTGCTGGCATTGCCTAGTGGACGGCACCCGGAGAAGTCCCTCTCTGTGGGAGCGAATTTGGCCGAAGGGATGTATGGGGTAGGATACGATCCCGCAAATAACTAGGTCCCGTGCCATGGAGCGCTTTAAAGATGGTGATCAACACCTTGAAGCGCACCCGAAAGGCCACAGGCAGCCAATGTAGCTCGCGCAGGAGCGGTGTTACGTGGGAATACCTGGAGGTTCCCAAAATTGTCCACGCAGCCGCATTCTAGACTAGCTGTAGTCTTCGGGTGCACCTCAAGGGGAGCCCCATGTAGAGAGCGTTGCAGTAGTCTAGACGAGATGTCACGAGCGCATGAATGATTGTCCAAAGGGCGTCCCGGTCCAATAGAGGGAATGCCCCCCTGGCCACGGCCATCATGATAGGGGATATGAACTATTTTACTTTAAATAATAAAATGCAAATACTTAAACTGAAGAAAAAAGCATACAGATCTGCCCAATTCCACTCAAAGTCATGGCTTATTGGGACAGCCTATAAAAATAACAAAAATGTTTTTGTTTAACACATCTTGTTTACATCACTGTGTTGGAGACGTTTTTTGTTTTGGAAGTTGGTATGAGTCAGAAGGTGGCAAAGGGCTGTTTTTTAGTGGAAAAGCTCGTTAGGGGATATCTCTGTTGGGAGGCAGAAAAGTTTTGCAGCGGAATATGCAGCTAGGGAAACGTTGCTAGTAAACACACAAATAGTAAACCAGACACTGTTAGTAAAACAAAATAGATTTATTGGTGTTGTAAAACTAAACTACTGCTTCACAAGCAGTGTTGGTTGGTAGTTAGTCAAAACAAAGTCCTTAACAAACAGAACAATTGCTTACAGTCATCAATTAGTGATTCTTCCTTCTTCCTTCTTCACACAGTCAGTCATGGCACACGGGCAGATAGCAAACAGTAGAGATATCAGCAAAAAGAGACGATCCAGCCGAGAAAACAATCCGGGAGAGAGAGCATGCATTCTGCTGACTTCCTCTTTATAGTGGAGATAATTACAGTCTCTAATTGCATTCCAACAGTCTTAAAGCCACAATGACCATTTGTCATCAGGGTATTATATATTGACTACCCAACTCTAGGAGTCTACTCCTAACGAAGCCAAAGATGAATCCAGTTGCCTTCATGCTGGGCATGTGTTAGAAGAAGGCAGCGTCAGGAGGAAACGTCCTCTAACAACGGTTATTATCAAGGCCTCTTCATGTTCCCTTGAGGAGGAGACAAAAATGAGCCCCTGGAGTTTTTAATTTGGGGTCTTTCCAGATTTCCCTTCTTTAGGTCTCTTTCCCTGATTGGGAGGATTGTTTGGATTCTCCTTCAATGATCTCCTCTTTCCCCCCATTCAGAACCAACCAGTTCAAAATCCAACCTGGGACTCCTCATCGGCTGCGTTGTGGCTGCTCTTGTCCTGGCGGGTGCGATTGCTGGGATCTTCGCATTCTTCAGTAAGTATCATTTTTGGGGGGTAATTTAAGGAAGATGGGGGGATTCACCCCAAGTCTCTCCCTTTGGGGAGCTTCTTCTGGGCTTCCTCCTGTCCTGTTTTCCCAGCCCTCTTGGGGAGCATCTGAGATCTCAGCCTCTCACTGGGACTCCAGTCTCTATTCAGCTGAGTCTGAGATTCGAGGAGTCCTGTCTTCTTCTGAGTTGGGAAGAGGCATCCCAGTTCCTTTGTCCCCCTCAAAGGCTTTGGTCAAAGAACAGCAGAGAAGGATTTCCATGGAAACCTCCCTCCCCTCCCAGCTGCTCCTCCTTCTGCTTCCCCCAATTCCCCTCCATCCATCTCAAATCAGGAGATAGATTGGTATTTTGAAGATCTTTCTGTCTTTACTAATGGGACAAAATATCTCCTGGGGTTCTTCCTCCTACGGAGGGAGAGTTTGGATGATCTCTGGTGGATTCTTTTGAGCTTTCACTGATTTTTATTCTTGCAGAGAGACGTCAAGATGACTACAGAGCAGCACCAAGTGAGTGAATTGTCCTCTTTCCATGTCATCTCCAACTTAGAGCAGGGACCAGAGGCACCATTAGTTGAGAGGGGTGTGTGTATATATGTGTTCCTCTCCATGCTAAGAACCAGGCTGGGGAGGATGGGCCCCCTTTTCATTACAGCCAGGCTGTTCTTGGAAGTGGAGGCCTGAAGGAGAAACATCTGGGAGAAGGAACCTTCAAGAAGAGGAGAAGACAGAGCTGGTGGAAGGTCCCTCTGACTGAGGACATTTTCTTCTTCCCAAGAAGGCAGAAAGGAACAACTTGGCCAAATGAGAATCAGAAGCTCCATTAAATTAGGGATAAAAAGGGGGAATTTCGAGGGAAATGGAGCTTTGGGGGATTCAAGCTGGATCTCCTCTTGATCTCCCATCACAAAGGCTCTCTAATAAGTACAAACTGGCTATGAAAAGAAACTTTGGATCCATCTGTATCTTTTTAGGTGAGCTCTGCCTTCTGGCCTTCTGTGATATACATATAAAATTTAATAATTCTTTCTGATGCCTTTCACCAACAGCAGTTTGGTTCAAATTCTCTCCATGTGTTTGTGGGTCTTTGATTGTGTGAGAGAGAGAAAGAGAGGGAGGGAGGGAGGGTGGGTGGGAGCTGGAGTCAGAAAGAGCTGAGCTTCTCCGTCTATAAGCCAAGAGAGGGACTTTCTCATCCTCTTTTTCTTTTCTTCTTTTCCAGCAAGTGACAGAAGAGCCAGCAGTTCAGGCCAGAGTAAGTCAGAGGGAGCTGCTGCTGCAGGAGCCATTCTCTCCCTTTGCAAGACTTGGGGGGGATGAAAAGAGGGAGAGGCCCCCACTTTTAAAAGCCCCCCCTAATTCATCCTCCCTGGGTTCCCTCTGAGTCCGGTTCTGGTGAAATAATTAAAATAGAGTCAGTTTGGTTTAGTGGTGAGGACACCAAGTGAGTCTAACTGGGGGACGGTGAGTTCTAGTCCTGCCTTAGGCATGAATGTCACCGAATCCTCTCTCCTTGCCCTGGTTGATTCTGCAGAGGAGAAGGGAAAACTCTCCCTGGTGGACTCAGGCAGGGGAGGCAGCCCAGAGTCTGCACGGGGGAGCCTTGGCCCCCTTTGGAGGAAAAGGGCCTCAATCCACAGAGGGGAAATAGGGAAACCACCAGTTAGGGCATGATCCCTAGTGGTTACAGACTGTTCTGGTGGCATAGGCGAGACCTGGCTGGCTCTGGAAGGGATGGGGCGGGGGGTGTTTGTCTCTCAGAGATGTGCCCAGATGGGTTTAGGGTTTGGCCCCAACTGAGACCAAAGGCAGGATTGGAGGGGTTCTCAGTGGTCATCTGAGAATCTCTTCTGGCACTCAGGAGGCTCCCACCCCACGATTCTGCTTGGGACTCCCTGTTTCTGAAGCTGAGCTGACATGATGGCCTTGTTGCTACTGTACCAGCCTCCCTGGTGCATGGCCACCTCCCTGCCTCAGCTGCTGGGGACCATCTCAGGGTTGGCATGGAGTTGCCCAGGATTATGGTCTTGGGAGACCTCAATCTGCTGTCCCTGAGTTTGGCCTCCAAAGCAGCCCAGGAGTTCATGGCTATCATCCTGGGTCCGACTGGAGACAGAGGTCACACACTGGACATGATCTTCTTCTCAGACCCAAGACAACATAGGATCTGATGGGGAATCTGGTTTTCATTTATTGTTTTAAATATTCTACAAGGCATTTTACTGAATTCCACTGTGAGCTGCCGAGAGTCCCCTGAATGAGATAGGTGGGATGGAAGTTTAATTAATAAATCAATAAAAAGCTTTACGTCCTCTGAGAAGTTTGGGAAGCTGAAGAGTTTGAATGGTGAAGAGAGAGATTTCTCCTCCTCAGAGGATCCAGACATTCATTCAATCTGTGTCTTTCTCTCCAATCCAGGGAGCAATCGGACTGTTTAGCAGCCCCCTTGCAGGTGAGTGGTCTCAGTGGGGGCCGTATGGGGTGAGGGAGAGGAAGGGAGGGGGAGCTTTGAAGATGCTTTGTTAATCCTTCTTCTCTCTCCTGTTCACCTCAAACACTGGAAGGTAAGGAATTTGGGGGAGGGGGCTCGGGGGAGGGGTCTTCCTGCCCCCAAACTCTGATCCTGGGGAAACCTCTCAGGCTCTGACTGTCTTGAGCCCACTAACCCTTGGATACTTTCTCCCTCCTCTTTGCAGGAAGAGTGGCATAAAGAGAGAGAAGATGGGATCAGCCTCCTTCTGAACTAGTCCGGACTCTCAGGAGACCCTTCCTAGAATGCTGCAACCAGGAGAGATTTTGGGGGTCTTTCATCACTGTTTTTATCAGTGAATAAGTAAACTTTTTTCTATTATGACTGAGGAGCAGACGAGAAAGGAATATATTTATTTATTCAATTTATACCCCGCCCTTCTCCAAACGGACCCAGGGCGTTGATTGTTACTAATTGTGGAATGAAAAGATTTCAAATTGGGTTTTGTAGATAACAGTGTATACAGTGATCCCTCGTTTTTCACGGCTTCATGTTTCGCGGATTCACTGCTTCGCGGCTTTTTAAAAAATACAGGAAAAAAATCCATTGGTAGGAGGCAAGCGCCCCCTAGTGCTTGCTTTAAACGATGTCCACCAACTCAAGTTTCCAGTGCGAATCCTACTTCGCGGTTTTTCAGTTTTCACGGAAGGTTCCGGTCCCCATTAACCGCGAAAAACGAGGGATTACTGTAATAGATAAATAGATTGCATAACCCCCTTAATGGGCTTTTGCTGATTAGTCTTGGTGGATGGAGATTAGAGGCTAAAGATGAGGTTTTAGAGATGGGTTTATAGAGAATGTGGTGAGGAATCGGATGAAGACTTCATTGGCTTTACTTTAAGAAAAATTAATAAGTTGTTAATTTTCATTATATTTGTTGGGGATAAAGGTGGAAGTTTCTTTTTTTCCTTGTGTTTTAATCGTTTTATGTAATCTTTGATGAAACTATTACTAAGAGAAGTGTGCAATTTTAGATTTTTGTGGCTAAATTAGTTGCTGTATTTTTAATTGATTCACGGTTTTTTGACCATATATTTCATAAAACAAAGTTTGACAATCAACATACTGAGTGTAACATTACACACTGAGTTTATATAGATTGCCATTTATGGCTTTTTAATGATTCAGAAAAATGGGACCATGAGATTAATTGCACCGTTAAGACTGTTATCTCCTCAACAATTGCACATCTTTTGTCAGTTTAGCAAAATTTGTTTGCTGAAAATAAATGATTTCTTTTCGTCTTACCTGACTGCTGAATCTTTGGGGAGATTGGAATTAAGAGGGATTCTACCCTCCTTGTTGATCAGAGACCCCGATTCCAATTTCACTTTGAGTGATAGGAAGGGGAAGGAAGCAAAGCAAAATCTGGAAGGAGGAAGAACTGGGGGTTTTCCTGTGTGATCCTTTGGGGAGGAGGCAGCCATTTTGCTCCAGTGTCCACATGTTTCTCCAGCATCAGCAGTTGATCTTCTGCAAAATGGCTCCCTGGTCTTGGCTTGGTGGGGGCAGCAACAGAGGCTGCTTTTCCCTCACATCCCCCTTTGCCTCAGGCTGTTGGCCAAGCGGCTGCTCACTGAGTCTCACCCAGGGGCCCTTCGGGAGACAGGAGCTGAATGACCAGCCAGAGCCATCCTGGTCCCCTTGCAGAAGGGCAGCTTCTGGGAGATCCTCTCTGGGCTCCTCAGCTGCCCCATCTGATGCAGTGGCCCAAGAGTGGGGAGAGAACCCTGATTGAAGGGAAAGATGCCCCCCATTCTGCAGGGGATGCTTTGGGGTCACGGAGGAGTGAAGAGGATGGGGGGGTCTGTCCTCCCCCTCCCTCTGGACTAGCCGTCTTTGAAAGCTGAAAAAGGAAACTTGGAAACATTTTGCAAGAATTCAATGCCTATTTCAGCCTCTTCTACGGATTTAAAACTTTTAGAAATTGATTTATTAATTAGAATATAAGACTGTCCAGCTCACATAAGAGGCTCTGGTCAGCCAACACAGTAAAAATATGAATACAAGAACAAAAGACAATAAATATCATGCACAAAAGAAAAATGAGCACCAAGGATAAACCAGTCAGCTGCAAATTCATTCAATTTAGTCTACAGGGAGTCCTCGACTTACAACAGTTCATTTAATGACCACTCAAAGTTACAACGGGATTTTTAAAAGGTGACGTGACAGTTTTTCACACTGTGCCCATTGCAGCATTCCTGTGGTCATGTGACGACCAATCAGAATACAAGATCAAGATCAAAGGCTTTTCTCTTCTTCACCCAACACCTGGAAGCCTCTGATCCCCCTTTTCTGTTCAGGAGCTCCAAGCCATGTGATCCTGTCCACCATTAAACCATCTTCCCAAGCAGCCTCCATGTTTCCAGTGTCTTTTTCCCCCCCCTTGCAACTGAACCCAGAAGGAGCGAGGGAGGGAAAGAGAGAAAGGGAAGAGGGGGAAGAGACAGAGAGGAAGGGAAAGAGAGAAAGGGCAGAAGGGGAAGAGACAGAGAGGGAGGGAAAGAGAGAAAGGGAAGAGGGAGAAGAGACAGAGAGGGAGGGAAAGAGAGAAAGGGAAGAGGGGGAAGAGACAGAGAGGGAGGGAAAGAGAGAAAGGGAAGTGGGGGAAGAGACAGAGAGGGAGGGAAAGAGAAAGGAAGAGGGGGAAGAGACAGAGAGGGAGGGAAAGAGAGAAAGGGCAGAGGGGGAAGAGACAGAGAGGGAGGGAAAGAGAAAGGGCAGAGGGGGAAGAGACAGGGAGGGAAAGAGAGAAAGGGAAGTGGGGGAAGAGACAGAGAGGGAGGGAAAGAGAAAGGAAGAGGGGGAAGAGACAGAGGGAGGGAAAGAGAGAAAGGGAAGAGGGCGAAGAGACAGAGAGGGAGGGAAAGAGAGAAAGGGAAGAGGGGGAAGAGACAGAGAGGGAGGGAAAGAGAAAGGGAAGAGGGGGAAGAGACAGAGAGGGAGGGAAAGAGAAAGGGAAGAGGGGGAAGAGACAGAGAGGGAGGGAAAGAGAGAAAGGGCAGAGGGGGAAGAGACAGAGAGGGAGGGAAAGAGAGAAAGGGAAGTGGGGGAAGAGACAGAGAGGGAGGGAAAGAGAGAAAGGGAAGAGGGAGAAGAGACAGAGAGGGAGGGAAAGAGAGAAAGGGAAGAGGGAAGAGACAGAGAGGGAGGGAAAGAGAAAGGAAGAGGGGGAAGAGACAGAGAGGGAGGGAAAGAGAGAAAGGGCAGAGGGGGAAGAGACAGGGAGGGAAAGAGAGAAAGGGAAGAGGGGGAAGAGACAGAGAGGGAGGGAAAGAGAGAAAGGGCAGAGGGGGAAGAGACAGAGAGGGAGGGAAAGAGAGAAAGGGAAGAGGGAGAAGAGACAGAGAGGGAGGGAAAGAGAGAAAGGGAAGAGGGGGAAGAGAGAGGGAGGGAAAGAGAAAGGGAAGAGGGGGAAGAGACAGAGAGGGAGGGAAAGAGAGAAAGGGCAGAGGGGGAAGAGACAGGGAGGGAAAGAGAGAAAGGGAAGTGGGGGAAGAGACAGAGAGGGAGGGAAAGAGAAAGGAAGAGGGGGAAGAGACAGAGGGAGGGAAAGAGAGAAAGGGAAGAGGGCGAAGAGACAGAGGGAGGGAAAGAGAAAGGGAAGAGGGGGAAGAGACAGAGGGATGGAAAGGGAGAAAGAGAGAAACGGGAGAGAAAGCGAAGGGGAAGAGAGAGGGGAAAGACAAAGACAGAGAGGGAGGGAAAGGGGGAAAAGAGAAAGAAAGGGCAAGAAAGAGGGAAAGAGAAAAAGGGAGGAAAGACAGGGAGAGAGAAAAGGGGGGAAAGGGAGAGAAATAGAGGGGGGAGAAAGAGTGAGGGAAAGAGAGAGAAATAGGGAAAGAGAGAAATAGAGAGCGGGAAAGTGAGAGAAAGCGAATTGATATTACCAAAGTTTTTCTTTTTATTGTTGTTAAATGTAATATTTCAAAAGCAGGGAAAAAATGAAGGGGCATAAAAGTGCATTTATCATGTTTTTCTTAGAACAATTCACTGAATTCTGCCTTGTTTATCATTATTTCAGGTAATAAAACCTCAGTATTCAGCTTAAATTGCCCTGGTGGCACTTTGGGTGAAATAAGTGGGTTTGGGGTGGCAGTTTGGGCACTCGGTCTCTCAAAGGTTCCCCTTCGTTGGTATAGGGCAGCGATGGAGAATCCTTTTTGGCTCGCGTGCCATAAGTGGGGGGAGCACAGGAAGGTCATGCCCCACCCATAATGCAATATGCCACACACACACACACCCAGCGCCATGCCCACATAACAGGCGCTCCCCCCTTCTTTGCATGCTTTCTTCGCCCTCCCCAAGCTTTATAAGAGCCTGGAGAGGGCGAAAAGAACCTCCCCCCCAAGGCCCTCCGGGGGCTTCAAGACCGTCCTGAAGGACTAAAAACGACCCTACGAGCAAACCGGAAGTCTGTTCCCTGTTTATTTTTTCAGAGGCTTCAGGGAAGCTCCTGAAGTCTCTGGAGGGCCTGGGGGGTGGTTAGGGAGGCTGTTTTCACCCTCCCCAGGCCCCTATAAAGCCTCTGGAGCCTATGGGAGGATGAACAATGGCTTTACAAAAGGCTGAACTCAACGCCTCACCTGCCCTGATGAATGGCTCTGCGTGCCACCTGTGGCATGTGTTCCATAGGTTCGCCATCCTGGGTATAGGGTCTCCTTGAGACGGGGGTGGACTAGAACAGGGTCCCCAACCTTTTTTGCACCAGGGACCGGTTTCATTTTAAAGAAAATTCTGCGGACCGGCTGGCCTAGAGGAGGAGGGGGGGCAGAGGGAACAGGCAGCGCATGCACATGCAGGGGGGGGGGGAGTCGGCTCAGTTGGCCGTCTAGGGCAGTGGTGAGCAAACCTATTAGTCAATAGAGCCAAATATCAACAGTACCACAACTGAAATTTCTTTTGACAGCCAAAAGGTGTGGCCTGTTTTGTGGGAGTGGCTCAGTTGTCATGTGACACCAGTGGGTATGACCAAATTGGAAAATGTGGTGAAAATCACTTAACAGTCTTGCTTAGCAACCAAAATTTTGGGCTCAATTGTGGTCATAAGTTCTTTCTTTCTTTCTTTCTTTCTTTCTTTCTTTCTTTCTTTCTTTCTTTCTTTCTTTCTTCCATTTCTGGCTGGTCTTTGGTCTTCTGAAGATGGTAAAAATGGATTTATGGGCACTCGTTATATATAAAGGCAGCCCATGACTCTTTGGGATGCTGGTTTGAATCCAGGAAATGACTCAGAGGATGTGATTTCTTTGAAATGACCACTGGGAGAAAAATAGATCTTTAACCTGGTTAACCAAACAGGTAGCTTGAGGTGGAATTTCAATTTCAATTTCAATTTATTAAATTTATAAAGGAAATAGGAAAATAGATTTCTTCCTTTCCTTTCCTTTCCTTCCTTCCATTGCCTCTCTTCTTTCCTTCCCTCCCTCCTTCCCTCCATCCCTCTTTCTTTTTCTTTCCTTCCTTTCCTTCCTTCTTTCACCTCTCCCTTCCTCCTCCCTCCCCCTTTCCACTCCCTCCCACCCTCCATTTATCTTTCTTTTTCTTTCCTTTCCTTCCTTCCTTCTTTCACCTCTCCATTCCTCCTCCCTCCCCCTTCTTTCCTTCACTCCCTCCCACCCTCCATTTATCTTTCTTTTTCTATTTTTCTTTCTTTCTCTTTCTCTGTTTTTTTGTCTCTCTCTCTCTCTGTCTCTCCTCCCTCCACCCATCTCTGTCACTGTGTATGTGTATGTGTGTCTGTTTCCCTCTCTCTCTATTTCTGTCTCTCTAAGTCTGCCTCTCTGTGTGTCTGCCATTCTCTCCCTCCCTCCCCCCGGGGAAGCAGCAGAGGGGTCGGCATGTCGGTTGCAGAGGTTATCCCGCAGCGGGTGGGCGAAGGACCCGAGCTGCGGCTATTCTTAAGTGCCGCCAAAGCCATCCGGGCGCTGCACACCCAGCTCCCTTCCAGCTCCGTGTGCGCCGCTGAAACCGTCCGGGCGCTTAAGATAGCCGCAGCTTGAGTCCTTCGGCCGCCCGCTGCGGGATAACCTTCCCAACCGACATGCCAGCCTCTCCAGAAAGCCCCGGAAAGTGCAGTGCGCCGCAGTGGCCATCGGAACGAGCTGGTGGAGGCGCGCTCGGCCATCCTCTGCCAGGGGGCTGCTCCCTCCTCCTTGCCGGCCCTGCGGCCCGGTTCCTATGAAGCTGCGGACCGGCACCGGTCCGCGGACTGGGGGTTGGGGACCCCTGGACTAGAAGACCTCCAGGTTCCCTCCCAACTCTGTTATTCTGTTCATTCTGAACAATGGCCGCTGGAGCTATGGACAGTCATGGCTATGTGTGCAAAATGGAGGAATGGAAATTTCCCTTCAAGGGAAGCTCAAAACAAGAAGCTCGTTTTGAAGAAGTACAGGAAAGAACAGGAGAGAGACAAATACATTCCTTCAATCTTTTACTGTTGCCTTTTATTAATAACAATATAGAAACATACAATTCATTTTTTTCACTGCCTTTTTCCATTGGGCTAAAAGCCATTCCCCTGTTTTCCATGGAAATATCACTTCAGTAGTACACATTTGAACGATGCGACCATTTGTGGTCATTCTCTAACTCTGCTGAACGATGCCCATCCGTGGGACTTCCATCCACATAGAGATCTACAAGCACCACAAGGGATCACAGAGATACTTTAGTTAACAAAACAAAGAGGAAGTCAAACTGCACCAGAGACTAATATTAAAGCAACTCCAGAAGTCACTCTGCCTGGCTCCTCTCCACCAGTCTGTAGTAGGGGCCTCTCCGGCCCATCAGCTCTGTGTGAGTCCCCTTCTCCACAACCTCCCCTCTTTCCAGCACCACAATTTTGTCTGCGTTCTCCACCGTCTGCATCCGGTGAGCAATCACCAGCACCGCCCGGCCTCCACTCTTCACAGACCGCTGGATCTGGGAAAGGAAGCAGTGATCCAGGAGAGATTTTGGGTTCCTTAGAAGCTCTAGATAGAAGCTTCCTCACATTTCCACTGAAAAGTATTTCTCCAGCTCTGCAATACAGTTTGGCCTCAAAGGTTTTGCAGCAAAATAATAAAAGCCACCCAAATGAAGGCAAATATGTGTGTCCCAGGAGAATGTCGCATGATCCACTCTGGCTCGGTTACCGGGATGAGAAGTTTAGTCTTCTCATCTTTCAGATTCAACCTGGAGCCTATCGTCAAGGAACGTACCATATTTTTCGGAGTATAAGACGCACCCAGGTTTTGAAGAGGCAATTTTTTTAAAAAGTAGGTAGGTAGATAGAAGGATAGAGAGGAAGAGAAAGAGAAAGAAATACTGTAGGGAGGTAGGGAGAGAGAGAGAAAGAGTAGTTAGGTAGTTAGGTAGGAAGACAGAGAGAGAGAGAGAGAGAAATACAGTAGGTAGGTAGGTAGGGAGAGAGAGAGAGAGAAATACAGTAGGTAGGTAGGTAGGGAGAGAGAGAGTGAGTAGGTAGGTTGGCAGGTAGAGGGACAGAGAGAGAAATAGAGAAATAGAGAAAGATAGAGAGAAATACAGTAGATAGGTAGGGAGAGAGAGAGAGAGAGAGAGAGTAGGTAGGTAGGTAGATGTTTCCAGGTATATTTATCTATATACTGGAGAAGGAAATTGCCCACCATTTTCCCTTCCCTTCCCAGCATCACAATTTTGTGAGAATCACTGGTGAAAAATGTTCAAATATTTGATTTCATTCTGTAATACTGGTTGCTGTTTGGCTACATTTTCTGATTTAATGTTATGTATGGTTGGCTTACGACCAGAGTGGCATGTCGGGCTGGTAAAATCAAGAAATATATTTACTGTACATCTGTACAAATAAACATCTAGATCCATATTATCTGCTCACATAGTGCTATTGTTCACTGTACATAAGCCAGGAGCTCTCTAAGGACTTGAGATTCAAATCATGATAACCCTCAGAAGACAAGCTGATAAAAGAAAAGATAATTCAATAGAAGAACTCTAAATCAGGAGAGGGCACCATGATTCTAAAGTATTTATCACCAAGATAAACTTGGAAGAAATTGTGACTTGTCTGGTCAAATAAACCCAGTTTCCCTCTGCTGTCACCTAACAAACATTCAGATTCAGTTCTTCAGCGACCCTAAATATTCCAGCCAAGGTCCACCCCAGCCCCTCATGAACCCCCCACACTCACTGCCTCGTCACTCTTGAAGTCCAAGGCACTCGTGGCTTCATCCAGCACCAAGACCTTCGGGTGACGGATCAGGGCCCGGGCGATGGCCAGCCGTTGCTTCTGCCCAATGGAGAGCTGGTCCCCCTTCTCCCCCACCTCTGCAAGAAAGCAAGCAAGAGAGACAGGAGATCGAGAGCAAAGTCAAGACCGACCAGATCTTGTTGGCCCTAAACGGCTGGCAAAGCCACCAGGGGAAGAACAAGGCAAACCCTGAAGCCCACCAGTCTTTGAAGTGGGAGGGAGACACCGCAGTTAGCACAGCTGGCTCTCTTCTATGCAGGGCAAAAGGCCTAGAGGAGGGGAAAAGACCCCTGCACTTTTCAACAACGGGAGGAGAGATTTTAGGACTCTTGTGAGTTTTCATAACGGCACAACAGTACAATCAGCTCTTTGGATTCTCTCTTCTGCATTAGTGGTTCAACGATATTGCTACAATTAGAATAATCCGTGTAATGATGTTGTATGTATGACTTTAATACATAGAATATCTCATTTAAAATGCAGGAATAATAATTGGAGTTGAACTTTGGATGCAAAATGACGTTGTATGCATGAATTCAAATTTTAGACTATCTAGTTTAAAATGAAGGAATAATAATTACCGTTGAAGAATTAATACCTGCTGCTGTGGCCTGGAGGTGGAGCTCTCGCCTCCCAATCAGGAGGTTGTGAGTTCAGTCCTAGGTAGAGGCAGATGTAGGGTCTCCTGCTTGGGCAGGGGGTTGGACTAGATGACCTGCAAGGTCCCTTCCAACTCTGTTCATCTGATATCTAACAATAACGTACCTATGTTTACCTAATGAACAATTTGTGATTTTATATATATAATTATAAGTGGGGACCATGGAAAGGACCAGAAAACCCTGTAACCAAATGAGATGCTAGAAGAAATGGAAGAAGGTTGTACGTGTTTTAGGTTTTTCTTTGTCTAAAAATAAATAATAAATAATAAAAAAATAATCCGTGTAACCTGGAGCTTTACAGATGGTCCTAAAGTCAGAAGAGCTTTTGGGTCAGGAGTCTTCATGGCTAAGCGATGTGGTTGCAAGGTTGATGCTTCATGACTGCACTGCTTAGTGAAGACAATCCATGCATTCCCAACTGCCATTGTTGAGATAATCTCCCTGGTCATTAGGCAGGGATCTCCTTTTCCATTACCTGATGGCTCCTCCCAAGCAAAGTCAGGGGGTTGGATACAGGTATTTGCAAGTCCCGGGAGGCTCATAAGGAGGCTGGCAGGCAAGAGGTGGCTGACGTCAGGGGTTGGAGGGGGGGGGGGTTGCATCAGTGCAGGTGGGGTTTTTGGGATGTGGGTTGGTGAGGGAAGATACACAGGCAGCCTCAGAGCCATATGACACTTTTCAGCTCCCAGAATATCTGCTGCCAAGCAAGGTAGAATGGACGTATGGCCGAAGCAGCACATGCCTCACTTTGTGGGTACTGGAGTCACTCCTGCCAGGTGGGGGTAGATTTACCCCAGTGACTTCTGACTTCCCCCCCGGCTTCCCCATTGACTTTGCTGGTGGGAAGCTGGCAAGGAAGGTTGCAGATGGAGATGGGGTGCTTGTGGGGCACTTATTTATGTATTTATTAGTCATATTTATATACCGCCCTATCTCCCTAGTCGGACTCAGGGCGGTGCACAGAAAGGATAAAAGCAATAAAAGCAATACATATAACAACAATATAATAAAATTAAAAATAGATTAAATCTAGTGGGTCTGTGCTAAAAATTGCAGTTAAAAGTAATTGAAAACATTATACTCAAGCTATTTATTTATTTATTTATTTATTTTTCATATTTATAACCCGCTCCCATCTCACCACAAAGGGACTCGGGGCGGCGAACATAGAATTAAATCAATAAACATAAATACAGAGATATTAGGTGCCTGTGATGTAACCATTTTAAAATCCCAATTTACAATTGGTAGTGCTGGGGTTACGCAAGGCCGGCTAGTTGGAAGAGGTGAGTCTTAAGACATTTGCGGAAGAGGCGGAGGTCAGGAATGGTGCGGATTTCAGGGGGCAGGTCGTTCCAAAGGGCTGGTCCTGCCACAGAGAAGGCTCTCCCCCTGGGCGCCGCCAGTCGACATTGCCCGACCGACGGCACTCTGAGGAGGCCCTCTCTGTGGGAGCGTGTCGGTCCCAGGGATGTATGGGGCAGGAGGCGGTCTTGCATGTAGCTAGGTCCCGAGCCATGGAGCGCTTTGAAGATGGTCGTTAGGACCTTGAAGCGCACCGAAAGACCACAGGAAGCCAGTGGAGCTCTCGTAGGACAGGTGTTATATGGGAGTGTTTGGGCGCTCCCGTAATTATCCGTGCGGCTGCATTCTGGACTAACTGTTGTCTCCGGGTGCATCTCAAGGGAAGCCCCATGTAGACAGCATTGCAATAGTCAAGTCGAGACGTGACGAGTGCTTGGGTGACTGTGCGTAAGGCTCCCCGGTCCAGTAAAGGACGCAATTGGCGCATCAGGCGTACCAGATGGAACGCCCCCCTGGCCACGGCCGCCACATGGTCCTCCATAGTCAGCCGGGAGTCCAGGAGGACACCCAAATTGCACGCCCTCTCCACGGGGGTTGGTGTTTCGCCCCCAATGGCCAGAGTTGGAATAATCTGGCTGAAACGGGGTGCCGGAAGCCACAGCCACTCAGTCTTGGACGGGTTGAGCCTGAGTTTGTTACTACCCATCCAGATCCGTACGGCCTCCAAACACCGGGACATAACCTCGACGGCATCATTGGGGTGGTCTGGGGTGGATATGTACAGCTGGGTATCATCAGCGTACAGATGATATCCCACCCCGAAACCCCGGATGATCTCACCCAGCGGCTTCATATATATGTTGAACAGTAGGGGCGAGAGGACCGACCCCTGAGGGACCCCACATAAGAGGGGTCTCGAAGTCAACCTCTGTCCCCCTGTCAACACATATTGTGACCGACCAGAGAGGTAGGACGTGAACCACCGCAAAACGGTGCCTCTCAGCCCCAACCCTCCCCCAGTCGGCGTAATAGGATACCATGGTCGATGGTATCGAAAGCCGCTGAGAGGTCTAATAGGACTAGGATAGAGGAAAATCCTCTATCCCGTGCCCTCCAGAGATCATCGACCAATGCGACCAATGCCGTCTCGGTGCTGTGCCCGGGTCGGAAGCCGGACTGGCGCGAATCTAGATAGTCAACTTTATCCAAGTGTCGCGGAAACTGTTGGGCCACCACACTCTCAACAACCTTCACTAGGAAGTGGAGGTTGGAGACGGGACGATAGTTTAATTAATTGCTAACGACTTTTAACATCTGTATTTATTCCAAAACCCACCCGAATTCCATCTACATAATTTATTTGAATTTTAACCATCTATTTATAAATAATGTATACCAGAGCAAACCTACTATCGCTGCGAGAGTCCCCGCTCTCGCAGGTTTGGCCCCCTGATCTATCTAGGGCCCATCTTGATGATGGTATTGTGAATCCGAAGAGATGGGCGAAGCGCGGCCTTAGGGGATTTTTAGTTTTTAAGTTATTTAAATTATCTTTTTTAGGGGGTTCGAGGGAGGGGGGCGGATATAGACAGATGGAGACGGAAGCAACGATCAATAGTAAGGGCCAGGATAACAGTCGACGGAGGGAAGCGGAAGGTGCCGAAAGGAGGGGGAATACTCGAGTCGTTCCACAGGAGGGCATACCAATTCAGAGGGTCGTGGGGAGGGGCAGGACCGAGGGGAGACAATCTTCATCCTCCCGGTTGGTGGCACGTAGCCGTTGGTTGCAAACGGTCGGGTGCCACAACCCCCGCAGGCTAGGTGGCCAGGGAATACAGAGCCAGGGTCTGCGGCTGATGTTTTGCAACGCCAGGTCCGTTGTCAACAAAGCCCCCCTCATTAGTGACCTTGTGTCAGAGGGGGAGCCGCACCTGGTAGGAATTGCGGAAACCTGGTTGGGCCACGAGGGAGGGCTTCCCCTCGTTGAAATGTGCCCACCAGGCTACCGCGCAGTTCATCAGCCACGGGCCCTAGGCAGGGGAGGTGGGGTAGCGGTCATTATCAAGGAAGGCCTTGAGCCGAGAGAGACCATTGTGCCTCAGACTACCGGCTGTGAGTCCCTCTGCGTGAAGTGGGGCCTAGGGAGGCAGTTGGGCTTGCTGGTTGTATACCTGGCTCCCCGCTATGTAGCAGCAGCCCTGCCCGAGCTCCTGGAGGTGATCGCTACGGTGGCAGTTGAGACCCCCAGACTTTTAGTCATGGGGGACTTTAATCTGCCATCGTTGGGCGAATCATCCGAGGCAGCTCGGGAGTTCATGGCTTCCATGACGGCCATGGACCTGACCCAAGTAATTCAGGGCCCCACCCACGAGGGTGGACATACGCCGGATCTCATCTTTGTCTCAGGCCAATGGAAAAGTGATCTGGGTATAGGGGACATAGTCATCACACCCTTGTCATGGTCAGACCACTCACTTCTCCGGCTCGACTTTCCGACCGCTGCTCCCCTCCGCGGGGAGGCGGAACCAGAGTTACCAATCTGGTACCGCCCCAGGCGCTTGATGGACCCGGATGGGTTCCAGACAGCGCTTGGGCCATTTCCTGTATCCCTGACCCGCGCCCCGATGGAGGACCTCACGGCCGCATGGAACATTGCGGCCGTGGGAGCCTTGGATCGGGTCGCGCCCTTGCGGCCTCTCTTGCGGCGGCGAACCACCCTGGCTCCTTGGTTTACTGAGGAGCTGCGGGTGATGAAACGCCGCAAGAGATGCCTAGAGGGAAGATGGAGGTCTAGCCGTTCTGAATCTGACCGGACACAGGTAAGAGCCCATTTACGGACTTACATTGTGGCGCTGAGAGTGGCCAAACGTCACCATTGTGCCACTCTCATAGCATCCGCAGAAAACCGCCCTGCCGCCCTGTTTAGGGTGACCCGCTCCCTCCTTCAACAGAGGGAGCGGGAAGCCCCGCTACAGGGTAGAGCAGAGGAATTTGTGACTTTTCTGCAGGAGAAAACCGCTCAGATACAGAGTGAGCTAGCCCCCATTCATGGCCCAGTGGGATGCCACGAGAGAGATCTTGTTTGGGAGGAGTTTGACCCCGTTACTTCCGAGGATATGGACAGGCTACGTGGGCGACTGCGAGCCACCACATGTTTATTGGACCCGTGCCCCTCCTGGCTTGTACTGGCATCCTGGGAAGTGACACGAGGCTGGCTCCAAGAGGTTGTCAACGCATCCTTAAGTGAGGGTTCCTTGCCTGCTTCCCTAAAAGAGGCCATGGTGAGGCCCCTCCTTAAGAAGCCCTCTTTGGACCCAGCTCTTTTAAACAACTATCGTCCAGTCTCCAACCTTCCCTTTTTGGCGAAGGTTGTCGAGAGTGTGGTGGCACAACAGTTTCCCCGTCACCTGGAGGAAATTGAGTATCTAGATCCACGCCAGTCCGGCTTTCGGCCCGGGCATAGCACCGAGACGGCATTGGTCGCGTTGGTAGATGATCTCTGGAGGGCCAGAGATGGGGGATGTTCCTCCATCCTGGTCCTATTAGACCTCTCGGCGGCTTTCGATACCATCGACCATGGTATCCTATTGCATCGGCTGGGGGGGTTGGGGGTGGGAGGCACCGTTTTACGGTGGTTCTCCTCCTACCTCTCTGGCCGATCGCAATTTGTGCGGGCAGGAGAGCAGAGGTCGACCCCGAGACCCTTCACATGCGGGGTGCCTCAGGGGTCGGTCCTCTCGCCTCTCCTGTTTAATGCATATATGAAGCCGCTGGGTGAGATCATCCGTGGTTTTGGGGTAGAGTACCACCTGTACGCTGATGACACCCAGCTGTACATATCTACCCCAAACCACCCCAATGATGCCGTAGCGGTGATGTGCCAGTGCCTGGAAGCCGTGCGGATCTGGATGGGAAGTAACGGACTCAAGCTCAACCCGACCAAGACCGAGTGGCTGTGGTTTCCGGCTGCCCGATTCAACCAGCTCTCTCCAACGCTGGCCATAGGGGGCGAACATCTTGCCCCTGTGGATGGGGCGCGCAATTTGGGTGTCCTCCTGGATACCCGGCTGTCTATGGAAGAGCAAGTGACAGCCGTGGCCAGGAGGGCGTTTTACCAGGTTCGCCTGGTTCGCCAATTGCGCCCCCTATTGGATGGGACGCCCTTCGCACAGTCACTCATGCCCTCGTGACATCCCGACTGGACTATTGTAACTCTCTCTACATGGGGCTTCCCTTGAGGTGCACCCGGAGGCTTCAGTTAGTTCAGAATGCAGCCGCGCGAGCAATTATGGGGACCACTAGGTTTACCCACGTTACACCGCTCTTGCGCGAGCTGCACTGGCTGCCTGTCGTCTTCCGGGTGCGCTTCAAGGTGCTAATTATCATCTTCAAGGCGCTCCATGGCTCGGGACCTAGCTATCTGCGGGATCGGATTCTGCCCCATACATCCTCACGGCCGATTCGCTCCCACAGAGAGGGACTTCTCCGGGTGCCGTCCACTAGACTTTGTCAGCGGGCGACGCCCAGGGGAAGGGCTCTCTCTGTGGCGGGCCCGGCCCTCTGGAACGACCTTCCCCCCGATATCAGAACGACCACTGACCTCCGCTCCTTCCGTACGAAATTGAAGACCCATTTCTTTCGACTGGCCGGCCTTGGATAGTCTCTCTGTCTATAGATTTCAAATGTATTTTAATGGGTTTTTAATGATTTTTAGCACGGGATAATATTGTTTAATTGTGTTTTAAAGTATGTATGTTTGTATTTATTGTTTATATTGTTTTTAGTTCCTCCTGTGCATTGCCCCGGGTCCCTGTGGGAAGAGGGAGCGGTTAATAAATTCGAATTTATTATTATTATTATTATTATTATTATTTCTAATAATGCTGGATCCAGGGACGGCTTCTTGAGGAGGGGCCTCACCACCGCCTCTTTCAAGACGGTAGGTAAGGACCCCTCACTCAAAGATGCGTTGACAATGCCCTGAAGCCAGCCTCGTGTCGTCTCCCAGGATTCCAGTATAAGCCAGGAGGGACACGGGTCTAGTAAACATGTGGTGGCCCTGAGTCTCTTTGACAACTTGTCCATATCTTTGATAGTAACAAAATCAAACTCCTCCCACAATGGTGTCACAAGAACTGCTTCGGCACTCTCGACTGGGCTATTGACGATGGAGGGTAACTCGCTCCGAATCCGAGTGATTTTCTCCTGCAAATAAATCCCAAATTCCTCAGCTCGACCCTGTAAAGAGGCTTCCCACGGCCTCTGTTGGAGGAGGGAGCGGGTTACCCCAAACAGGGTGGCAGGGCGGTTATCTGCGGATGCAATAAGTGTGGCACAATACTTACGTTTGGCCAGCCTTATTGCCACTAAGTAAGACCTAATGTGGTCTCTTATTAGTGTTCGGTCGGCTTCAGAGTGAGATGATCTCCATCTGCTCTCTAGGCGTCTCCTGTGACGTTTCATCCCTCTGAGCTCCTCGGTAAACCAAGGGGCCCAGGTGGCTCGTCGTCGCAAGAGAGGCCGCAAGGGCGCGACTCGGTCCAAGGCCCCCGCGGCCGCACTTAACCATGCGGTCACTAGGTCCTCAGCCGAGTCGCGGAGCAAGTCCACAGGAAAGCTATGTCATTTAAAAGCTATGCCAGGGCGGCCACTTGAAATAGATGTGTTTTTAGCGCCCGGCGGAAGAGGCGTAGGTCCGTGATGGTGCGAAGATCATTCCAGAGGGCAGGGCCTGCCACAGAGAAGGCTCTCCCCCTGGCGGTCGCCCGCTGGCATTGTCCGGCAGATGGCACCCTGAGGAGGCCCTCTCTGTGGGAGCGGACAGGACGAAGGGAGGTATGTGGTAGGAGGCGGTCCCGCATGTAACCAGGTCCCGTGCCATGGAGCGCTTTGAAGATGGTTACTAACACCTTGAAGCACACCCAGAAGGCCACAGGCAGCCAGTGCAGCTCGCACAGGAGAGGTGTTACATGGGAGTATCTTGAGACTCCCATAATCCCCCGCGCAGCCGCATTCTGTACTACACTGCAGGGGTGGTTAAGTGCAGTGGTGGCCAAGCACCCAGATTGTGATCAGGTGCCTGCGGGGGAGGGGCAAAGTTGGAACTCCAAGGACTACTTGCAACCTCCATTTGTTCAGTGCAACTGTAATTTGGAACGCTAGGAGAAGAAGTGGTCCTAATACAAGGACTATTTTATATATTGCAACAAAGCAATCAGGATTTCACTTCAGAAGAGTAAAGAATTAGGACCGGTGGGTTTACCGGGAGGGAAGTGGGGGCTTTATGGGATGAATCAAGGGGGGGAAACGGATTTTGCCCACCTGCATCAAAGCCTCCTTCCAGTTCACGGATGAATCCCAAGGCATCGGCTTCTTTGGCTGCTCTGATCACATCTTCCTCACTGCAGCCTTGTAGGCCGTAAGTGATGTTCTCCCTGATGGACCCAGAGAAGAGGACGGGCTCCTGGCCCACCAGGGCCACCTGTAATTGGACAGGGAGGAGCCTATCAGGACAGGGCTGGGCTGAGGGGGAAACTTCACTGATCCTCCTCATCAAGCACTTTCCAAAGTGGGGCTGGTTGATGCTCAAGGTGCTCAAGATGCAGAACACAGAATAACAAGAGTTGGAAGGGACCTTGGAGGTCTTCTAGTCCAACCCCCTGCTCAGGCAGGAAACCCTATACCAGTGATGGCGAAGCTTTTAGGCACAGTGCCCAAGCCGGAAGGTGCCAGAAACCTGACAACCAGCTGGCTGAGCTGGGGAGATGCCCACAGAGAGGGCTCTGCATGCCACTTCTGGCATATGTGCCATAGGTTCACCATCACAGCCCTACACCATCTCAGACAAATGGCTGTCCAACATCTTCTTAAAGACCTCCAGTGTTGGGGCATTCACAACTTCTGGAGGCAACTTCTGTTCCACTGATTGATTGTTCTAACTGTCAGGAAATTTCTCCTCAGTTCTAAGTTGCTTCTCTCCTTGATTAGTTTCCACCCATTGCTTCTTGTTCTGCCCTCAGGTGCTTTGGAGAATAATCTGACTCCCTCTTCTTTGTGGCAACCCCTGAGATATCGGAAGACTGCTATCATGTCTCCCCTAGTCCTTCTTTTTATTAAACTAGACATCCCCAGTTCCTGCAACCGTTCTTCATATGTTTTAGCCTCCAGTCCCCTGATCATCTTTGTTGCTCTTCTCTGCACTCTTTCTAGAGTCTCCACATCTTTTCTACATTGTAGCGACCAAAACTGAATGCAATATTCCAAGTGTGGCCTTATCAAGGCATTATAAAGTGGTATTAACACTTCACGTGATCTTGATTCTATCCCTCTGTTTCCACCCATTGCTTCTTGTTCTACCCTCAGTTGCTTTGGAGAATAGCTTGACTCCCTCTTCTTTGTGGCAACCTCTGAGATATTGGAACATTGCTGCCATGTCTCCCCTGGTCCTTCTTGTGGTGAATCCTATGTGCAGACCAGTGGTGGGTTTCCATTTTTTAAATTACCAGTTTGCTCGTGCATTTTCTCGCTCGTGCGACACAAGTGGAGAAGCATCCTGGTGGGTGGGCGGAGCCTCCCGCCGCTCCCACTACCAGTTTTCCCGATCCAGGCCCAACCGGCAGAAACCCACCCCTGGGGCCTTTGGGCTGGCAGAGGCAGGTCCTTCACTGTTTCAAGAGGGAGCCTGCAGGCCGGATCTAAGCACCCCGTGGGGCGGATCCGACTCCTGGGCCTGGAGTTTGACACCCCTGGTGTAGGCCATAAACATCAGAATTTTAAAACACAAGCAGACAAAAACTGCAAAGCTCTTAAGGCCCAATCAGTTCCAGCCACATCTTCCTAACATCAACTGATAGTGGCTACTCTGCATTAACTCCCCTCCCAAAAGATCCCCAAGTGTTGCCCTTCAACCACCCAAGGAGACCCAGGCCTCATCCTGCAGGTGATAAGAACCACAATGGACACTGGGTTGGTCTCAGTCAAACTGCAGGGCCTAAGATTTCCTCCCTCTCCGTCTCCCCACCACGTTCCCTTCCTTGTTGAATGGGCCCCCATTCCAGTGCCAGGAGACCCAAACGTTTCAGTCCAGAAGAGGATGAACCCCAAAGGCTTCCCCTCGCTCCCTGCTGCTCCCAACCAGGCTGCTCCCTCCTCCCTCACCTGCCGATGGAGATACTTGTGCTCGTATTTCCCAACCGGGACTCCGTCCAGCAGGACCTTCCCGGATTGGGGTTCGTAGAAGTGCTCCAGGAGGGCGACGCAGCTGCTCTTCCCGCTGCCGTTCAGGCCCACCAAGGCGGTCACTTCCCCAGGGCGGAGCTCAAAGGAGACATTCTACGGCAAAGGGACCCAAATGCATGCAAAATGAAGCAGGAAGATGTGATGTGAATGAATGCACATGAAAGCCAGCCATCAACAACTCAAACAGCTTCTAAAATAGCCACACACAACAGGCACCCTATAAATATCACACACAGAACAACCCAAAGCACACACTCTGCTGTGAGAAAGCTCCCTGAGGATGGGCTCCTGTCCGAGTCAAAAAACTCAGGAGACAAAACCTCTGGTCTCAGTGACCGACCCAGAGCAGATCCTGCATATCTAGATCAGAGGTGAAATTCAGCAAGTCCTAACAGGTTCTGGAGAACCGATAGGGGAAATTTTGAGTAGTTCAGAGAAGCGGCAAATACCACCTTTGGCTGGGGAAGGAATGGAGATTTTGCAGTAGCCTTTCCCCAGGAGTGGGGAGGGAATGGAGATCTTACAATAGCCTTCCCCTGCCATACTCAATGGAGATTTTGCAGTAGCCTTTCCCTGCCGTAACCAGTGGAGATTTTGCAGTAGCCTTCCTCAGGAGTGGGGAGGGAATGGGGATTTTGCAGTAGCCTTCCCCCAGGAGAGGAGAGGGAATGGAGATTTTGCAGCATCCTTCCCCTGCCACTCCCACCAAGCCAATCTCACAGAACCCGTAGTAAAACGAAATTGAATTTCACCACTGATCTAGATCCTAGAGTCTGAGTCTCCTACAGCAGCGTTCCCCAGCTTTCCTTTCCAGGTTGGCAGCCCAGTATGGGGTTGGGTGGGAGAGAGGAGGGTTTGTGGGAAGAGCAGGCGCATGGACGAGAGGGACTGCAAGCACACCGGCTGGCCACTCACACAGCCCAGTTGTCAATAGGCCAGAGCCCAGTAATGGGCCACAGCTCACAGGTTGGGGACTCGTGTCCTACAGTAGAAAATCTTTCGTTGTCTTTCTAAAGACCTTTAAAGTCTCAACCTTCTTCCTTCCAATCTTCTTTAGGAAAGTGAAAGGATTCTGCTGAGATTTGTAGGACACACAGCCCATTTGACTAGGTTACGTAGCACCCTTAACAACTGCATCTGAGTGATGCACGGGTGGTGTAGGGGCACAGTGGTCAGAATGTGGCATTGCAGGCAAACTCTGCCCATAGCCAGGAGTTCGAACCTAACCGGCTCAAGGTTGACTCAGGCTTCTATCCGTCCAAGGTGGGTCAAATGAGGATCCAGATTATTGGGGACAATAGATTGACTCTGGAAGCCATTTAGAGAGGGCTGCAAAGCATTGTGAAGTGGTATATCAGTCTAAGTGCTGTTGGTATTGCTATCGTTAGGGGGTCATGCAAAGCCTTCCAGCTTCCCATAAGGTACCTTCAGGACCTGGATCTCAGGGCGGGAGGGATAGCAGAAGGAAACATTTCGGAAGGAGACGCGTCCCTCAAAAGTTTCTGGAGACAGCGTCCCTTCTGTGCGGACAGATGGCTCCCGGTCAAGATATTCAAAGACCTTCTCCGCAGCTCCCACATTGCTCAGGGCATCCCCGTAGGTGTAAATCAGGGCCTTTGGGAGGAGAAGGAAGGAGCAGCAATGTTAAGACACGAGAGCATCTGCAAAGGGAGGGATACAGTCTGCAAAGGGAGAGCCTGGAGACTGTTTAAGGACATCACAACAGGTGTGGAGTTGAAGCAGACGGTTCCCATTACTATGAGGACTTGTTTACGTGGACTATATGAGAGGCTGGGGGTTTGGCTTGGAAAAATATTGTTTTATTCTATGGACTGGATTTGAGAACCTCAGAGTTAGTTTGGCTTCGACATTCCCATGCTGTGTATTCAACAAGCAATAAGGTTTTTGGAAAGAGAATGATCCTGGACTTTTATTTGGATTCTCCAGCTGGATGTTGACCTTCCCACAAAGTGAAAATGATATGACTCCCATAAACAGGCCCAGAACGGAAACCTGGATCTATAAGTAAAGTTAAATATAGTTTAACACTGAAATTTGACCCCCGTGTAGTGAATGGAATTGTTGGACGGGAGGGTCAAATGAACAGAGGGATGAGGAACATGGCAGCCACTGAAAAAACCGATATTTGTGGCTGAGGGTTGCCATGAAGGGTTCTTGGTGCCCCCTGAGCTGGCTTGTTTTCTTGCAGATGCTTCATTAGCCAAAGTAGGCAGCTGTTCTAGGCTTCCCCAAATCCCAAAGCCGACTCCGTGTCCCAACAAAACCCCTTTTTATGAAGCTCCTGTGAATTCCTCCCATTCACGTCCAGCAAAGTCTTGGCAAAGAGTCTTTCAAGGGGGAATTTGCAACCACTGACCTTCTCAGGCTTGGAGAGCTGCCAGGCCGATGTCTTCCAAATGTGATGCTGTGCCAGAAAATCCTTGGCAAGGAATCTCTGAGACTCAGCAAATCTTCACACTAATTAAGCGATCTAATTGTCTCCTGCAAACTCCACTCGCTTTTCGCTCCTCTTCATTCCCTACAGGTGGGGCCATTCACTGTCCACCTGTGCCTTTACTCCCGAGTGGGCCCTTGTTCCTTAACTGTTCCCTTCTACTGGCAGCTCTGGGCACGCACACATTGGGAACAGGCTCCAGCTGTTCTTCTGCCCCACTGATCTCCGACTCCGAAGGCAGCTGATAACTGGCACAAGGCCCAGCCCCATCTCTGCCTCCCATGCAGAGTCCTCCTCAGAGCCTCCCCCAGACTCCAGGACTGTTCCTCCCCAACCTCCTCACTGACTGAGTCTGCCACCAGCCCCACTGGCCACTGGTGGGCCACAACAATAGCATCACCAGGGCTAGTTTGGGTAATGAAACGTCTCCCAAAAAAATGAGCAGGCTCAGAGGGCACCAAGGAGCCTCCACCTGAAGTGCTGCAGAAAAGAACATGTTCAAATGTAGGTGTTCACTGACCTGTACGCACCGTCCCACATTGGTCTGGTAGAGGATGAAGGAGACCAGGTTTCCTTCCGTCATGAGGCCGGTGTGGATCTGCTGGTAGCCACAGAAGAGCAGGAGGAGCTTCATGCTCAACCGGAGGACCTGGAGTGGGAGGGAAACGGAAGGCAGTGGCTGAGAACCCTGCCTCTCTCCCAGGCCACGGGCTCCTCTACTTCTTCTGGGTGGGCTGAGGGGGCTACGGGCGTCAATGCAGAAGCCCTTTCCTTTCCATATGGAATAAGGTTGTACTGCTAAGTAGGGCATGCAAAACCTTTGCCCGACCATTTCTCGAACACAGCTCCTCTTGCCTGGAATCCACACTGTATATCGGACATTAATACAATTGAATGGGTCCAGAGGTATTTCACGAGAAGAGTCCTCCACTCCTCTGCTCACAACGGAATCCCTTGGGCCACCAGGCTCAAATTTTGGGGCTTGGACAACCTGGAACTCTACTGCCTCTGGTCTGACCTAAGCATAGTACATAAAAGTATCTGCTACCACGTCTTTCCTGTCAACAACTCCTTCAGCTTCAACCTCAACAATACTTAACAATAGATACAAACTCAAGTTCAACTGCTCCAAACCTGACTGCAGAAAATACGGCTCAAGGCCTGGAATGCTCTACCTGACTCCGTTGTTACAGCCTCTAACCCCCCACAGCTTCCACCTTCAACTGTCTCCTGTAGACCACAGCCCATTCCTAAGAGGTCCGTAAAGGGGGCGTGCATAAGAGCTCCCGTTTGCTTTCCCTCTCTGTCCTACTGTCCCCATTTATTCATACCTATTTCCTGGGTTCATGTCCATGTTTATACTTATATATTTGAAGCCCACCCCTGGAGTCACTCATTGGAGGATCTAGGTCAGGGGTCTCCAATCTTGGCAATTTTGAGACTTGCAGACTGCAACTCCCACAATTCCTCAGCGCAGTCTTCCATGCAGTCTTCCAGTCTTAAAGTTGCCAGGGTTGGAGAGCCCAGAGTCCCAGAGGACTTACCCGTACAACAAATAAGTAAACGATCCTTTCCAATTTCCTTTGGTTCTTCAGCCGGCAGGTCTTCTCCAAGGATGCCTCGTAGCGCCACGACTCCTCCTCCTCGGTGGCAAAGCTGCGCACGGTCTCCATGGACGAGATGACCTCACGCACCACCTCCTCTGAGCAGGCCACGGAGTCCTGGATCTCCTTCAGTAAAGCCTTCGTGGACCATGAAGGAAGCGGCAAAGTCAGCCTCCTGAAAGCTGCCTTGGACCAAGCATCCTGCCGGTGGTGGCATACCCAAACCAAAGTCCAGTGGCCTCGTTCTTAGCGGGAGGCCCCCAAAATGCTTCCTTCCACTCCATCCCATTTTATCTCATTTCTTTCCTGCATGCGACCAACCAGATGCCAAAGTAGAAGCTAAAGAGGGAGATGTATCCTCCCACTGTTATGCCTCCTTCCCACAGCCCACTGGAGAATGTCCCCTCCATTCACAGAGGGCAGCTGAGATCCTTCAGGAGGCTCTAGGAACATTGGGAAGCACAAGCGCTGCCTGCTGAGAAGATTTCAACCGATTTCAGCTACCAGATTTCAGGCAGCTCTTTTGCTCCATCCTATAATAAGCTGGGAGATGGCAATCGGGAATTCCTGGGTGGCAGCCGTCGGCCAAAACAATTATGAAAGCGTCTTGCTTGACAACCGCTTCACTCAGTGACTAATTCTGGTCTCAGTTGGGATCATAACTAGATGACCATATGCTTTTTCCCTATATTACTATGTTAGAGGTGGGATTCAGCAGGTTCTGACCAGTTCTGGAGAACCAGTAGTGGAAATTTTAACCAGTTTGGAGAATCAGTAAATACCACCTATGACTTCCCTCTCCCCCAATCTATTCTCTACCTCCCCAGTATTAGCAGATCGGGAGGAAATGGGGATTTTGCAGTATCCTTTCCCTGCCACTCCCACCAAGCCACACCCACCAAGCCATGCCACACCTACTAAGCCACACCCACAGAACTGGTGCCCCTCCCCTCCCAATCCATTCTCTGCCTCCCCAGTCTCAGCAGATCGGGAGGAAATGGGGATTTTGCAATATCCTTTCCCTGCCACTCCCACCAAGCCACACCCACCAAGCCATGCCACACCTACTAAGCCACACCCACAGAACTGGTGCCCCTCCCCTCCCAATCCATTCTCTGCCTCCCCAGTCTCAGCAGATCGGGAGGAAATGGGGATTTTGCAGTATCCTTTCCCTGCCACTCCCACCAAGCCACACCCACCAAGCCATGCCACACCTACTAAGCCACACCCACAGAACTGGTGCCCCTCCCCTCCCAATCCATTCTCTGCCTCCCCAGTCTCAGCAGATCGGGAGGAAATGGGGATTTTGCAATATCCTTTCCCTGCCACTCCCACCAAGCCACACCCACCAAGCCATGCCACACCTACTAAGCCACACCCACAGAACTGGTGCCCCTCCCCTCCCAATCCATTCTCTGCCTCCCCAGTCTCAGCAGATCGGGAGGAAATGGGGATTTTGCAGTATCCTTTCCCTGCCACTCCCACCAAGCCACACCCACCAAGCCATGCCACACCTACTAAGCCACACCCACAGAACTGGTGCCCCTCCCCTCCCAATCCATTCTCTGCCTCCCCAGTCTCAGCAGATCGGGAGGAAATGGGGATTTTGCAGTATCCTTTCCCTGCCACTCCCACCAAGCCACACCCACCAAGCCATGCTACACCTACTAAGCCACACCCACAGAACTGGTGCCCCTCCCCTCCCAATCCATTCTCTGCCTCCCCAGTCTCAGCAGATCGGGAGGAAATGGGGATTTTGCAGTATCCTTTCCCTGCCACTCCCACCAAGCCACACCCACCAAGCCATGCTACACCTACTAAGCCACACCCACAGAACCGGTAGAAATTTTTTTTGAATCCCACCACTGTTCTATTTGCCTTCAAATTGGCTTCCTCGTCCTTTTTTTCCCAGCTTCTTCTCTGTCTCTCCTTGTAGCTACCGGCATGGCGTAACCTCATCCTCCTTTTCCTGCCTTCACTTGAGGAGGGGGATAGGGATTCACACACGCACAATCCCTTTTCTTTCAGCCCAGGGAAAGGGGAAACCAGGCTACACAACCAGCAACTCCTCCTTCTGTACAAGCCACACAGACAAAGGAGTGGGGTTGGATCACATGGCCGCCATCTTGCCTTTTCTGGCCCTCTGGAGATGCCATTGTGTTCTGGTGCTGCTCAGGTCCCTGGAAGTCTCTATTCTCTTCCGCTCTCTGGCTTGTTTTTCCTTTCCCTCAACTGGCCCATTCCCTCCGTCACACAGGTTGGGGCTCCTTCCCCGCCTGCAACTGGTCGCAGAAACCCAGAAGTGTCCGCCATTCCCTCTAGGACGTCCTCTGCCTCCATGATCGCTACCTGATGACGGACAGTATAGACCTTCTGGACGGCCATCAGGAGTGGGGTCTCAATCAGCATCAGCAGCGTCAGGCGCCAGGACAGGCCGATCATGAATACGTAGAGCCCAACGGCCTTGATCAGGGTGCGCAGGAAGACGTTGGTGTTGAATGGCACCGAGCGGCTCATCATAGTTGTGTCTTTGGAAAGGCGGGAGGTCAGCGTCCCTGTGGGCAAAGAGATATTGTTCAACAAATGCCACACACAGGAAGGGCAATTCTGGAGAAAAGTCTCTCCAGGAAGGAGAGGGCCAAGTCCTTGACATGGTATCCAATGACAGCAAAGAATATACTCTTTGCTCAGTGGCTAAGACCCTGAGCATGTCAATCAGAAAGGTCAGCAGTTCGAATCCCTAGCGCCGCGTAATGGAGTGAGCCCCCATTACTTGTCCCAGCTTGTGCCAACCTAGCAGTTCAAAAGCATGTAAAAATGCAAGTAGAAAAATGGGGACCGTTTTTGGGAAGGTAGCAGTGTTCCATGTGTCTCTGGCATTGAGTCATGCTGGCCACATGACCACAGAGATGTCTTCGGACAGCTCTGGCTCTTTGGCTTTTATTAGGAATGTAATCCTAGTGTTGGGTTGGCAATATATACATAAGCCATGATTAGAATATGGTATCTGTAACTTTAACTGCTACAGTGCGATGTGATTGGCTGCTGTGTCCTCAATCACCCATAAGAGGGAGCCAGAATCACTGTTAGACGCTGATCTCCTGGATGAAGGCTCTGTATGTCGGTTAGATCAGCAAAGCAAAGAGGAGAATCATGAATTGAGGAACTGTAAGCCAACTGTTTGAGTAATAGACTGTGTTTATGATTCAGGACTACTTATCACTTGTTTGTGAAGCAGTGTCTCTTACTTTATTTTTCCACCACAAGTAAAAGTCTACTTGTTTTTACCATCAGAGTCTGGGACTGTTAGTGTGCATACCTAGCAACATACCTCTTCCTACATTCTGCTGCACATTTTTCGGTCTCCTAACGGAGATCTCCTTAACAGCTTTGAAACGGAGAGGAGCACCGCCCCCTAGAATCGGGAACGACTAGCACATATGCTACTTCAGCAGAAGGAGCCTGCAGTACCACTGGGCCACCATGGCAGCTTCCTGTTTAGGACCTCACCTGTTTTCACCTCCTGGAAGAAGGCCAGGTCTTGCCGCAGCAGAGAAGAGAAGAGTAAGTTGCGAGTCCGGATGACCATCCGGGAGATGGTGAACGTGAAGAGCCCCCCACGGCAGCTGGCACAGGCGGAGCTAGAAGGGAAACAGCAGTGGGGGATTGGTTCCTGCTCCACCAATGGAAACTGAGTCACAGCTCCATGTATGAGCACCTACTGGATTTGACCCGGGTGCAAAAGGAAAGACATTTTCCCATGGACAGAACAATCCCAATATTTGAGATTAAATTACAAGCAGTCCTCAAGCTACAACAATTCATTTAGTGACTGTTCAAAGTTACAATGACTCCTATTTATTTTTATTTATTTTTACTATAAGTAGAAAGAGCAACAATTTCTGTTATTTAACCATAGATAAAACGAATCCCAATGTTCAAAATCTTCAGTGTCTTCCTTCTCTTTAATTTCAAGCGTTAGTCTATCCATTTCTTCACTATTCTAGTATTTTATTTATTATCGTGTCTTCTGTAGGGATCTCCACATCCTTCCAATATTGTGCAAATATAACTCTAGCCACCATTAACACAGGTAGTCCCTTTATTACCCTGTTTTTCCGAATATAAAACTTCCCCAGTTAATAAGCCCAATTGTGCTTTGGAGCACATGTGCTAAAATAAGCCCTTCCCTGAAAAGAAGCCCTCCCAAAAATATTTAATTCCCACCATTTCCAGCAACCTGCAACACAGCAGCAGGTCTGAGGTGACCCTGCTCACCACCTCCTGCACCTCAAAAATAATACGACCTCCCCGAAAATAAGGCCAAGCGTTTATTTCAGGGGTCAAAAGAAAATAAGACTCTGTCTTATTTTGGGGGAAACACGGTATATTTTTCTGGTATGATACCCAACAAAAAGATTGAGACACGTAATCAAAATGCAGATGTTTGGCAACTGACTCCTCTTTATGAGGGTTGCCATGTCCCAGAGTCACGTGATCCCCTTTTGCAACCTTTTGCGATGGGGAAACCAGATTCACTTAACATAAGTGTTACAAATTTAACAACTGCACTGATTCACTTAACAACAGTGGCAAGAAAGAATGTTAAAAGGAGGCAAACTTCACTTAAACGACCGTCTCGCTTAGCCCCATAAATGTTGGGCTCAGTGCAGTGGTGGGTTTCTGCAGGCTCGCACCTACTCGCGAGAGCCGGTTGGTGAAATTTAGAGAACCGGTGAGAGGGGGTTCCACCGGCGTACCTGGAAGTAAATCTGGCCCGCCGCTGCCAGTGACCCAACGGGAAGGAAAGGAAGGAAGGGAAGGGAAGGGAAGGGAGGAAAGAAGGAAGGAAGGAAGGAAGGAAGGAGGGAGGGAGGGAGGGAGGGGGAGAGAGAGAGAGAGAGAGAGAAAGAGAGAGAGAAAGAAAGAAAGAAAGAAAGAAAGAAAGAAAGAAAGAAAGAAAGAAAGAAAGAAAGAAAGAATTTATCATCACCATTGAGTCCAAAATTTTGGTTGCTAAGCAAGAGCGTTGTTAAATGAGTTTCACCACATTTTAAAAGGTGGCCACTCCCACCCTGTCACATGACTGCCAAGCCACGCCCACAAAATAGGCCACAGGTTCTAAAAAATTTGAAACCCACCACTGGCTCAGTGGTAGTCGTAAGTCAAGGACTACCTCTACTTCTGATTGATGCCCTTCCCCCCTTTTGGAACTCTTTTCATTCTGAATTTAAATCAGCCACAAGATCCCTGACAGAAGCCAAGAACGGATGTTCCTTTAGAAAACCTTTTTCTTCTTTCCTGAGATTCATATTCAAGTGAAAAGCAAGGACAGATCACAAGTTGTAACTGGTTATAGACTTCTGCCAGATTGCAAAACCAGAGCTAAGAAGAAACCGAGGGCTCATGTTTGCTTCAGGAGGACTCCAGAGAATACCCTGATTTTTCAGACCTTCCTTGGAATCTTAACAATAGGAGGCTGCAGCTGTTTAAGGCCTCGCCTAGCTTTCCACTGGCAAGCCAGAAGGGAAAAGGGAACTCCCCTGAGATTAAGTCAGTGGTGGGATTCAGGTTGTTTAACTACCGGTTCTGTGGGCGTGGCTTGGTGGGCGTGGCAGGGGAAGGTCACTGCAAAATCTCCATTCCCTCCCAATCAGCTGGGACTCAGGAGGCAGAGAACAGAAGGGGGCGGGGCCAGCCAGAGGTGATATTTACTGGGTCTCCGAATTACTCAAAATGTCCGCTACCGGTTCTCCAGAACTGGTCAGAACCTGCTGAATTTCACCCCTGACATCAGGGCAACTGCAGCAAAGGTGCTGATGGGGCCTGGAATCCGCTCACCTTCCAAATGAGACCAGGCAGAGAAGGAAGATGGCCGTGGAAAAGGCTTCTGCGTCATATTTGGTGCTCAGGATGTCAATCAAACGCCCGGTGTAATAGGGCAGGAACGTTTCCCCTGCAGGGAGGCCAGGAAGAGAGGAGGACCTCACTCAGGAAAGGCAGCTTAAACACACACACACACACACACACACACACACACTTCAAGTGGTCCATTTGGTGTTGTGAAATGCCAGGGAACCTTGAACTCCTGTCGTGACTATGGAAAGACTGGGGCAGCCCCTCAGGGTGGGAGAAAAGCTGCTTGGACACTGAAAGGGCTGAATGGGGAAGATCCGGGGCCTCTCTGTATCTCTTCTCATCCTGGGATCTCAGCTCAAATGACGGAAGTCTCCAGAATGCCACATTTGATGTGGGCAGGAGCTGCTCCGTGGCAGGAGGCAACCCAGAGGGGCACCAGGCGGATTGAGGGAGAAGGTCAAAAGGAGCAGCAGAATTTTGAAGACTAAGATCAGGTCTGTTAAAGACCCTCTGGAGAGCCTTCTTTTCTTGTCTTGTGTGTGTGTGTGTGTGTGTGGTGTGACTCTGGCCCTGGTGACTCTTTGGAGCTGGGCCATCTTAACAGCATTATGGGCTCTGGGCAAAGCAGTGTACTGGGGCCCCTACGACAACTACTCACATCAATAAAAATGTAAGTGGTTGATAAATGAAACATATGTATGTATGTATGTATGTTAGGGTTTTTGAGCTGATCAATAAATAAATCAGGGAAACTAGTATAGATCTATTTTGAGCTTTTTAGCTCTCATCAGCTAGCCCTACCCTTACTGGGATTTGAACAGGGGTGTATTACATGTTAGGCAGAAACCTTAGCCTTTATGCCACCAGGTTCTCTTCCTGATCAGCTGAGACAGGAGGATAAGTATATACTTGTGTCACAACACCTTGATAAGCCCCAATTAAGGGAGGAAGCATACTGCTGTCCTTTTCTGCCTTTCGGCTCATCACCAGAGACCATCTAGACAGAAAGCTATGAGTTCCGTTGTGTACTTTTTTAATATGTGTGTTGAAGATTTGAAGAGAACCTGGTGGCATAACCAGGAAGAGAACCTGGTGGCATAATGGCTAAGGTTTCTGCCTAACATGTAATACAGCCCCGGTTCAAATCCCAGTAAGGGTATGGATAGCTGATGAGAGCTAAAAAGCTCGAAATAGATATGTACTAGTCTCCCTCTATTTATTTATTGATCAGCTCAAAAACCTAACACAAATATATATATATATATATATATGAAGTGGATATATTGTTATATATATATATATCCAAGCCGGAAGCACCAGCCTGAAGATGATGAATGAGATTTCATCGAAACGTCGTGAAGATACTTCCAATTCTACGCGGGAGAAAACCCGAACAACCAAAGACCCACACATATATATATATATATATATATATGTATGTATGTATGTATGTATGTATGTATGTATGTATGTATGTATGTATGTATATATATATATATATATATATATATATATATATATGCATGTTAGTATTAATTAAAAATGCTGTTAAGTGTAATCAATATGTTGATGTATTTATATGGTACAAGATGCATTGAAGGGTTAACATACACAGATGGAGAATGGGGCCCCTATGCTTGTGGGGCCCATGGGCAAGCGCACCACATGAGTTAAGACAGCTCTGATTTGTGGTACATTTATCCTGCAGCACAGAGAACGATTTAACTCTGCACCAACTCACCAATCACCGCCAGGATGAGGAACAAGGAAGCGCCAGTGAGATACAGCTTGTCTGGAGCTAAAAGTCTCAGCATCTTCCCAAAAGTGGCCTTGTCTTCTTTCCGGGACTCCCCTGGGCTTCGCCCTCCTGCCAGGATCCCCCAGAGGAGCTGGGAGAAGCCCACCGCCCCATAGATTGCCAGCCACCAGGACCAAGGGGCCGAAGAGACCAGGAGGGGAGGGTCCCCAAGCCAATGTCCCACCAACAGGTACAAAGGGGGCCCGATGCTGACAGCAGCCACCGTGGAAGAGGACATCGGGGAGTTCCCACCCAGGGAGAGCAGGCCCCTGACCCCCCCAGAGAACCAGCAGGCGCAGAGCGGCCTCCAGCCAAGCCGCTGTTACCCCCGGCGGGTTCATGGAGGGTCCCCATCCAGCCAGCAGGGAGAGCAGGATTCGGTCGCAGAGAAGCAGGGGAACGGCCTGAAACACAACAGGGACCAGCATCTTGCTGACGGGCTCTGGAGAGAGAGGGAAGTCTCACTGGTTATCTGAATCAGAGGATTATGGATTTAAGGAGAAGAAGAAGGAGAAGAGGGAGAAAGAAGGAGGAGGAGGAGAAGGAGGAGGAGGAGGAGGAGGAGGAGGAGGAGGAGGAGGAGGAGGAGAAGAAGAAGAAGAGGAGGAAGAAGAAGAAGAAGAAGAAGAAGAAGAAGAAGAAGAAGAAGAAGAAGAAGAAGAAGAAGAAGAAGAAGAAGAAGAAGAAGAAGAAGAAGAAGAAGAAGAAATAATTTAAGAGGAGGGTCACTGCATAAGACCTTTGGCTCCTCCATTCAACTAGACTGCCTCCCAATGCTTCACCACCCAGGATTCTGCATCTAATCAGCTGACTTCCCAGCCAAGGATTCCATGGCTGCAGCCTCACTCTTCATATTCTCAGTGCAGAAAGTCTGGGGGGGAATTTCAGAAAAGGTCCCATTTACACTAATTTTGGCTTCTTTTGTTACAGGGCAGCTTTCTGCCTATGTTAATTTGTGACTCTTTCTGCAGTCCCAGGAGCAGCCCAGCACTGCTGGTGAAGGCTGAAATCAGAATAACAGTGTGGGAAAGGACCCTGGAGGTCATCTAGTCCAGCCCCCTGCTCATGCAGGAGCCCCTCTGCCATTCTAGACTAATGGGTGTCTAGTCCTTTCTTTAAAAACCTCCAGAGACGGAGCACCCACAACTTCTGGAGGCAAGTCGTCCCACCGGTTAATGGCTCGGAGACTGTCAGGAAATGCCTCCTTAGTTCTGGGCTGCTTCTCTCTCTCTTGAATTTCCTCGCGAAGAAACCTCAGAGCTGCAGCAAAAGCCTCCGAATATCCACATGGCTCCTTTGGGCAAGTGAAGGATTTAAATCCCGCTCCCTTCCTCCGGCGAGACGCAAAAGAGGATCCCAAAAGAGTCGATCCCGCGCCAAGCAGGACGAAACGGGTTAGTTCTTGGCAGGGCAGGAAATCGGGGATCGCTGCTCAGCTGCTTAAAGGAGGAGGAGGAGGACTGCGCTCCCCATAATCCGCACCCAACATGAGCAGCCCTGCTGGAGGGGAGTGATGGGAGGTGGAGTCCCCCGCACACCCGGAACCGCCCGATTGTCCCGATCAATGCAACCCTCCGCCCTTTTCCCAGCCTCTCTCACCTTTGGGCCGCGGCCGGGAAAGTCCTTCCATGGGGGCCCTTTGGTCCTCCTTGATCCGAAGACTCGTTTTAGAGCCCAGCCGGGCTTCCTTCTGCCCCCAAAGCTCCCCGCACCCACCTCCTCCTCCTCCTCCTCCTCCGCAGAGCGGAAAATCCCCCAACGCGGCCCTTTTGCTTTCGGTTTGCGCCTCCTCGTTAAAGTCCCTGGGCCATCGGGGTTTTTTTCTGTGTTGCATCGGTTGCTCTTGGGCCAATTCAAAGCGCTGCTCATCACCTGTCAGGCCTTTGGTGGTGGAAGGCCTGGATCCTCGAGGGACCCCCATCTCCGGTCGTCTCTCCCATCGGGAAAAGCCATTGCACCCTAGATCCCCTGGAGCCATCCCAGCCTCCGGCCTTCTCAGTTGTGTCCTCTGGAACAGGGGTCTCCAACCTTGGCCACTTAAACCCTGGAGGATTTCAACTCCCAGAATTCCCCAGCCAGCAAAGCTGGGAATTGAAGCAAAGCTGGCTGGGGAATTTTGGGAGTTGAAGTCCTCCAGGCTTCAAGTGGCCAAGGTGGGAGATCCCTATAACATCACCTGCTGACATTTTAACAGATTAACAGTTGGAAGGGACCTTATAGGTCACCTAAT
Organism: Rhabdophis nuchalis; assembly: GCA_039707465.1. NCBI lineage: Eukaryota > Metazoa > Chordata > Lepidosauria > Squamata > Natricidae > Rhabdophis > Rhabdophis nuchalis. The sequence continues at coordinate 16,569,626 of CM077646.1, read as the reverse complement.
CCACCCACCCACCCACTCCCGCTCAAGCAGGAGACCGTACACCAGTGGTGTCCAAACTTTTTTCAAAGAGGGCCAGATTGGATGAAGTGAACATGGTGGAGGGCCGAACATTTTTCCGAACATTCTTTGAACCATTACAATTAAATGCAAATAAATTATTTTATGCCAAGTTAATTGCAAATGACATACTTTTCATTTCATAACATTAAGATCAACTGACAGTTGAGTTTTCACAATGTATTGAAAATAAATTTAAAAAAAACTTACCTACCTCTTTCTCTCTTTCTCTCTTTCTTCCTCTCTCTCTCTCCATTTCTCTCGCTCTTTCTCTTTCTTTCTGTCTCTCTCTTTTTCTTTCTTTCTGTCTCTCTTTCTTTCTCTCTCTCTCTTTCTTCCTCTCTCACTCTCTCTCCATTTCTCTCGCTCTTTCTCTCTTTCTTTCTCTCTCTCTTTTTCTCTTTCTTTCTGTCTCCCTTTCTCTCTCACTCTCTCTCTCTTTCTCTCTCTTTCTTCCTCTCTCTCTCTCCATTTCTCTCTCTCTCTTTCTCTTTCTTTCTGTCTCTTTCTTTCTCTCTTTCTTTCTCTTTCCTTCTCTTTCTCTTTCTTTCTCTCTTTCTCTTTCTCTCTTTCTCTCTGTCACTCTGTGTGTGTGTCTGTCTGTCTCTCACTCACTTAATCAGTCTCTATCTGTCTCTCCCTCCCTCTCTCTGTCTCTCCCTGTCTCTGTGTGTGTCACTCTCTCTGATTCTCTCCCTCCCTCCCTCTCTCTGTATGTCTGTCTCTCTCTCTTTCCCCGTCTGTCTCGGATTCAATCCGATTCCGATTCATTCTCTATCTGTGTCTCTCTCCGTCTCTCTCCCTCCCTCTCTTTCTCTCTGTCTCTGTCTGTCTCTCTGTCTTTCCCTCCCTCCCCTTCTGTCTCTCTCTGTGTCTGTCAGTCACTCCCTCGCCACTCGTAGCGGGCGAGGGAGCAGGCGGGGTGAGCACCCAAGGCTACCGTCATCTTAAGCACCACCGAGGCTGTCGCCCGGCAGGGGCGTCAGGCAGGGAAGCCGGTCGCATCTCCATCGTGGCTCCCTCCGGCAGGCACCACGGCTTACGTTCTGAGGCCGCATGTCCGTCTTCCCTGCCTGCCGGCCCTGCCGGGCGACCTTGTGCGGCGGGAGCTGCACGTTCTGGGACTGCGTGGCTGGGAGGGAAGTGAACGCGCCAAGCGGACGTTCTGGGGTCGCACGTTCACCTCCCTCCCAGCTTCGCAGCCCCAGAACATGCAGCGATGGAGGCGCGACCGGCTTCCCTGACTGACGCCCCTGCCGGGCGACAGCCTCGGTGGTGCTTAAGATGACGGTAGCCTTGGGTGCTCACCCCGCCTGCTCCCTCGCCCACTGCGGGAGGAGGCGTCCATAACCTCCGTCCACCTCCCTCCCAGCCACACAGCCCGAGAGACAGAGGGAGGAAGGGAGGGCCACATTTACACAGAGCAGGGAGGGCTGTTGGAGGGCCGTATTAAACCGACCCCCGGGCCGCAAATGGCCCCCGGGCCTGACTTTGGACATGCCTGCCGTACACCATTTCTGACAAATGGCAGTCCAGTCTCTTCTTCCAAATGCCCTTTTAAGATCTCACTCTCGCCCACTTGAAGGCAAAAGGGCGCCAGATCCTCAGTGCCTCCAGGAGTGCCACATTTGCAGCCTGTTTTAGCGGTTTCATAAAAGCCTTGTGCAACTTCAGCACCTTGTTGGCTCAAGGAAGGAGAAAGTAATTCAGCATGTCGAGTCCCATCGCATTCCTACTGTTCTTTAGTTACGGTGCCTCCAAAGTGAGAATTTGGAAAAAAGAAAAATGTTATCTTAAAACCAACTTCATCCCTAATGAACCAGAGAGGGTCTTTGGAAAGTGGAAGGAAAGTGGCAGCACTTGGTACCTTCTTCTTAGCTGAAAAGATAAATGTGGGGTGGGAGATTATATTCCCTTTTTGGCTAGAAAAGCAATGCCAATTCTTTTTTTTATCACCTCCAATAATAATGTGTATTCTTATAAACAAATATGAATAAAAATAGTATTACCGCCTCAACCTTTGCCTTTTGCAAACTTAATAAGTATCATTTCTATATATTTTCTATACTCCATTTCTATAACAACTTTTTCTAATCAACAAAATCCAAAGTCCGTGTATCACATTTTTCTATCTCGAGCACAAAGTCCAGAAGCGGTTTCCAAGCAGAAACAAAATTGGATGTATTCTTTTCTTTGATTAAAACACTTAATCTGTCCATTCTCACTCACGGGGAAAACAATGAAGTTATCTTTGTTTTTAAAAAGTTGCCTTTGTTAAAAGAAAGCTATTTTTTCACGTTCTTTGTCCATTACTTCTAAAAGAAATCTCTCTGATTTAATTTTTATATCTGTTTTGAGAATCTGGTGTATTAAACCATGAATCTTTCTTATGTCAATATTTTAAAATCTTTGTGCAATTTTAAACAACTCATTTTATTATTAATCTACGGGAAGTGAGGATTTGGTGTGATCAGCAATGCAGCCCCATTGCTAGTTCCCCAGTTCCTTGAGATCCCCAAGCCGATCCACACAGCCATTATTTTAAAGGGCTTCTGGAAGGATATCAAGGGTGGCTACCCCAACAGAAAAGGCCTGAAAGGTTTTGCCAGCTGTGAACCCAGAGAGAGAAAAGGGAGGAATTGAAGGGGAGGCTCATCCTGCAGACGGACAGTTTCCAGTGACTCACCAGGAATCGGAGGGTCCCCCGAATGGCCTGGGCCTTCTTCAGGGGTAGAAAGACAGATGGGTGAAAGGGAGGCAGAAGGTCCCTCGGTTAGCCGGAACCTCCCTTGGGTTCTGCTTTCCCTGCAAGGCTGGCCAAGAAGTCAGGCTGGAAGGAGGGAGGAAACTTTCACAGGATGAGTGTTCCCATCTGCTCAATTACACTTGTCCTTTTGGGCACAAAAATACATTTGTTGTACTTAAGGCAAGAAAGCAAAACCTTCCTATCCTATCATAGTCAGGAATCGCCTGTTGCAGGTCTGCAGTTTCTCTGTCTTTGTCTGTCTCACAAAGATGCCAAGCAAAGAGAAAGGGATCTTACGCAATCCAGCAGCTAATTAGATCAGTTTCATCTTTGACTGGCTTGTTCCTACATAATTTGATTAATTCCTGGCTGGCTTGGTGCTTAAAACAGTATTTGAGACCTTTTCTTCTGATGGGACGGTTTTTCCTTCCCTCCTTTGCCAATTGAGAGGAGAAACGGCAAAGCTGAAGGCCAGCAGGGGGCGCCAATCTCCAACTCATCCGAGTGTCTGGAAATTCTTAGGTCTGGCCTTGCTGAGGTTCTCCTGATTTGAAAGATTTTCAAATATTTATATTATTTAATGTTCTATATTTTACATTTTCAAGCTATCAAGCTATCTCCTCTACTTCCCCACAGACGGGGCCTAATTTGCACTCTGTACATGCTCAGTGACTGCAGAAGAAAGGAGATGATTCAAGCCCTGAAAAGACCATTGAATGTTTCTCATAGGAAATGTATAATCTACTGAATTTGGGGATCATAATAATTACAACTGTAATCAGAAGAGGGATTCATTATTTTAGTCCAAGGAGCCTCCAGAAGAACAGCCAAAGGAGAGAGCAGCCATCTTAGTTTATTGTGGGAAAAGAGAAGAGTTTGACGCTTCCTAAAGTTTCCTGGCTTCACCAGAGAAGAAAAGGAAGCAGGGAATTTATATCCTGTATTTGAGACCTCTGGCATTTTCCCCTAGAAAGAAATATCTTCTCCTTGAAGGTGCCACAAAAAAGCCTTTGAGCATTTTTATCCAGAGGGAAAATCATTTGGGTGACTGAGGTAAAACACAGAATCACAGAACTAAAAAGGACCTCAGAGGTCTCCTAGTCCACCCCTCAGATCCAGGCAGGAGATCTAATACCATCCCACTCTGGCAGATCTCCAGTCTGTTTTTGAAAACTCCCACTGAGGGAGCACTCACAATTGCACCATGTAAGTTATTCGCTGATTAATTGTTCTCACGGTTAGACAATTTCTCCTTCTAGGTTGGATTTCTATTTAACAATCTTCCACCCGTTGCTTCGTGTCCTGCTGCCTGGGGCTTTGGAGAAGAGCTCAATCCCTTCTTCTCTGGGATGGACCCTCAAGTGCTGGAAGTCATTTATCCTGAAACATCAGCCCCCCCCGCCCCCCTCAATTCTTCTGTGTGAAAGGCTGGGCATATTGAGCTCTCTCGGTGGTTCTCAATGAACTCTCAATAAACGGGAATGATCATTTCTCAGGTTCTCTTGATGTTGTTGTTCCTCTGTTGATACCAAGATCGGCAGGGGCTCTGCGGGGTCTCCTCTCCCTCCAGGCCCAGAGAAGCCCCCCCCCCCCGTTCTTCCCCGCCCCCAGTTCCGCCCCTCCCCCCAAGAGGCGGAATGCCTGGAAGGGGATTTCCAGAAGGAACTTTCCCTTTCCTTTTCCCTCCTCTCTCTGGCCGGTTGCGCCTGGAGTTCTGCCTAGCAATAATGACGACACAGAGATTCCTTTTTTCTACTGGTTGAGCCTGGCCAATCGCCGGCTTGCTCTGAGTTGTTGCGTTGTTGGTGACCTGGGGCTCGTCTTTCTCTGCCTGCGACTTCAGAAGACCTGAGCGCAGACTGAGGATCGCGGCCAGGATGGCTCTGCGCTCTCTCTTCCTTCTGGGGGTGGTGGTGGTGGTCGCTCTGCGGGAGAGCTGCTTCGGTGAGTCCCTTTTTCTTCTGGTGGGAATCCATCCAGGGAATCTCCCCCCCTCCCCCCAAAAAAGAAAAGTTTCTTCCCAGAAAGAGAATCCTGATTCGGTCCTCTTTCTAGTCCGCTTCCCCTCTGGCCCCTCTCAGAAGGGAGCCCAAAGCGGGGGTGGGACTCTGCCGTGTCCCCCCAGGAGAGCCCCTCTGGGAGCAGGACAAGGGCGGACCCTACAGATCTCAGTCTAGTCTATCTGAGTGTCCCCAAGTGCAATTCCTATCCAATTTCTAAGTGGAGGTTGTGGGAAAGTGGCGTTTGCTCAGGATCAGGCAATTCACGAACCTCCTGGCTGCCTTGGCCCAACCCCTCCGCCTGGGTCTCCTCTCCTGCCTTTTGGGGGCCTTGGGGGCTCTTGGGGGCTTCTGGTGCTGGGAGGACCAGGCTTCTTTCTGGAAGTGGTTCGGTGTTTTGGCCAATGCCAATACTGAACCTTGGAGATAAGGCTGCCCTGTGGATGCAGCAGGAGAAGAGAGAGAAAGGCTCCTTTGAATAAGGTCTCTAATAAGGTCTCTGCGCTACTCTCATAGCATCCGCAGAAAACCGCCCTGCCGCCCTGTTTGGGGTGACCCGTTCCCTCCTTCAGCAGAGGGTGCGGGAAGCCCCGCTACAGGGTAGAGCAGAGGAATTTGTGATTTTTCTGCAGGACAAAATCGCTCAGATACAGAACGAGTTAGCCCCCATTCATGGCCCAGTGGGATGCCACGAGGCAGATCTTGTTTGGGAGGAATTTGACTCCGTTGCTTCCGAGGATATGGACAGGTTACGTGGGCGACTGCGAGCCACCACATGTTTATTGGACCCGTGTCCCTCCTGGCTTGTACTGGCATCCTGGGAGGTGACACGAGGCTGGCTCCAAGAGGTTGTCAACGCTTCTTTAAGTGAGGGTTCCTTGCCTGCTTCCCTAAAAGAGGCTATGGTGAGGCCCCTCCTTAAGAAGCCCTCTTTGGACCCAGCTCTTTTAACCAACTATCGTCCCGTCTCCAACCTTCCCTTCTTGGCGAAGGTTGTTGAGAGTGTGGTGGCACAACAGTTTCCCCATCACCTGGAGGAAGTTGATTATCTAGACCCGCACCAGTCTGGCTTTCGGCCCGGGCATAGCACCGAGACGGCATTGGTCGCATTGGGGGATGATCTCTGGAGGGCCAGAGATTGGGGTTGTTCCTCCATCCTGGTCCTATTAGACCTCTCGGCGGCTTTCGATACCATCGACCATGGTATCCTATTGCATCGGCTGGGGGGGTTGGGGGTGGGAGGCACCGTTTTAAGGTGGTTCTCCTCCTACCTCTCTGGCCGATCGCAATTTGTGTTGGCAGGAGAGCAGAGGTCGACCCCGAGACCCCTCACATGTGGGGTGCCTCAGGGGTCGGTCCTCTCGCCTCTCCTGTTTAATGCATACATGAAGCCGCTGGGTGAGATCATCCGTGGTTTTGGGGTAGAGTACCATCTCTACACTGATGATACTCAGCTGTATATATCTACCCCAAACCACCCCAACGATGCCGTAGCAATGATGTGCCAGTGCCTGGAAGCCGTGCGGATCTGGATGGGAAGTAACGGACTCAAGCTCAACCCGACCAAGACCGAGTGGCTGTGGTTTCTGGCTGCCCGATTCAACCAGCTCTCTCCAACGCTGGCCATAGGGGGCGAACATCTTGCCCCTGTGGATGGGGCGCGCAATTTGGGTGTCCTCCTGGATTCCCGGCTGTCTATGGAAGAGCAAGTGACAGCCGTGGCCAGGAGGGCGTTTTACCAGGTTCGCCTGGTTCGCCAATTGCGCCCCCTATTGGATCGGGATGCCCTTCGCACAGTCACTCATGCCCTCGTGACATCCCGACTGGACTATTGTAACTCTCTCTACATGGGGCTCCCTTTGAGGTGCACCCGGAGGCTTCAGTTAGTTCAGAATGCAGCCGCGCGAGCAATTATGGGAACCACTAGGTTTACCCACATTACACCGCTCTTGCGCGAGCTGCACTGGCTGCCTGTCGTCTTCCGGGTGCGCTTCAAGGTGTTAGTTATCATCTTTAAAGCGCTCCATGGCTCGGGACCTAGCTATCTGCGGGATCGGATCCTGCCTCACACATCCTCACGGCCGATTCGCTCCCACAGAGAGGGACTTCTCCGGGTGCCGTCCACTAGACTTTGTCAGCGGGCGATGCCCAGGGGAAGGGCTCTCTCTGTGGCGGGCCCGGCCCTCTGGAACGACCTTCCCCCCGATATCAGAACGACCACAGACCTCCGCTACTTCCGCCTGAAATTGAAGACTCATCTTTTCCGCCTGGCCGGCCTAGGGTAGTCTCTCTCTCTATGGGTTTTTAAATGTACATATATATTTAGTGGGAATTTTTAGTTAAGGGATTTTAGCACAGGAATAAGTTTAATTTGTTTTAAATTTGTATGTATTTGTATATTTATTGCTTTTATTATATATTATTATTATTATTATTATTATTATTATTATTATTATTATTATTATTTGCCTTTATTATGTTCCCTTTCTCCTCCATCCTAAACCCCAAAATCCCCAGAGCTTTTCTCTAGGAGAGGCAGAGATTTTCCCACCCAAAATCCTCCTTCTTCCATTTCAGGAGCTCTCAGGATGGGTCAGTTGGCAGAATCCAAAATGTTTAAAATGTACTATTATTCCTGAAGAATCAGGAAGGGGCCTTGGGGGGTTCCTGGCTCAGAGGCGTAGCGTGGGGGGTGCAGGGGGGGCCGTCCGCACCGGGCGCAACATCTGGGGGGGGGGGCGCTCGGGCAGCCCCCTGCCCAATCCAAAAAGCCCCCTAGATGGCATCTCTTGGGCGGCATGAATAATACATTTAAACACTTCAAAACCCGCGTTTGATCCCCGGCACGGCTCGACGGATGGCGCTGGGCTCGGAGCTGTCAGAGCTTCTTTTGCAACAGTTTTGGCTTTTGGGGGGGGGGGGGGACAATGAAAAGCAAAACGCAAAAAAATCCAAATTGTTGCAAGGAGCGCCTTTCCTTCCCGACGCAGCGAGCACGCCAAAGCTATGGGAGAGTGGGGGGAAGGAGGGAGGGAAAAGAGGAGGAGGAGGAGGAGGCGGCACGGGGAGGGGGGGGGAAGAGGAGGTTGGCGCCCGTTGGCAAAGAGAGAGAGAAAGAGAAAGAAGAAGAAAGAGAGAAAAGAAGAGATAAATTGGGGAGGGGGAGGCAGAAGGAAGTTTCTCCGCTGTTTCAAAGCGCAAATCTTTCCCCCTCGATTTGGATGGGCTCCCTTCCCCAAGTGGGAGGGAATGAGGAGGGGCTGGGAAGGCAGCTTTCCTTCCAACTGGTGCTTTCTGCAAGAGGGGAGGGGGGAGGAGGAGGGAAGAATGTGGAGAGGAAGTGCGGAGAGAAGAGGAAGGAGGGAGGGGAAGAGAGAGAGAGGAGGGGGGGAGAAGAAGAGGGAGGAGGAGGAGGAAGAAGTGGAAGGAAAAGCGGAAAGAGGGAAGAATGTGGAGAGAATGCCAAGAGAGGAAGACGAAGGGAGGAGGAGAGGAAGAGGTGGAAGGGAAAAAACGGAGGAGGAAGGAATGCAGACAGAGAGCGCCAAGAAGAAAGAAGAAGAGGGGTGGAGGCAGAGAATGAAGGAGGAGGAGTAAGAAGAAAGAAGGAAAAATGAAGAAAAGGAGAGCCACCAAGAGGAAGAGGAGGAAAAAGTAGGGACAAGGAAGAAGAGGATGATGATGAAGAAGAAAAGCAAGAGGAAGGAAGAGTGAAGAAAGAATGGAGAGAAAGACAAACCACTCAGGGGCTACAAGAACATCGATTTACCTATTTTTATTTTACGGATGTATTTGTGTTCCACTTTAATAACTCCAGGCACTAAAACAGACTTGCAAGCCCTTCCTCTTTTTCCCTCTAACAACCCTGTGAGGTGGGCTAGGAGAGAATTAAATCCCCATGTTCAACAACCGTCGGTCGCTAATGTTAAGCAGGGGACTCTGCAATCCTCATACATGCAGACAGTTGCCCAGCTCCCAAATTTTGATCGGATTCAAAGCGTAAAAGCAGTGAGATACCAAATAGGTGAATTTTATGATGCTTTTTTCGAAATATCAGAAATTTCCGAAGATCAACAAATTAAAAGCGAGGCAGAATCTCTTGGAAATGCAATGAAAGACTATAAATTTTTAGTATCACTGATTTTTTGGTACGATTTACTGTTCCAAGTCAATTATGTAAGCAAGGAACTTCAAAGTAAATCTGTAGAAGTATCCATTGCACTTTCTTCATTTGAAAAACTTTTAAAATGGTTAAGCGACTACAGAAATACTGGATTCAAACAAGTTTTAGTTCAAGCAAAAATTCTTGCACAAGATTTGGAAATATCTACAAAATTTCGAAATAAAAGGCTTCGGAAAAGAAAGAAACATTTCAATTATGAAGGCGATGATGAACCTATTGTAGATCCGATAAACGCATACAAGATATCTTTTTTAAATTTTGTTTTAGATAAAGCTACAGAATCACTAAAAGATCGTTTTGAATAATTCAAAAATCATAATGACTTATTTGGGTTTCTGGGAAAATTTCAAAATATGGAAAAAGAAGCACTTCAAAAACATGCAGCTAAATTAGAAATTTCTCTAACAGATTCTAGGTTCACAGAAAATGATTCACCAATAGTGAAGGAAACTGATATAGATGGGAAAATGTTAGTTGAAGAAATGGAAGCTTTAAAATCTATCCTTCCATCAGAATTTTTTGAAAATCCATTTAAAATGTTCAAATTTTTATCGGAAAATGACAGAGCAATGGCATTTCCAAACTTGTTTATTGCTCTCCGAATATATTTAACAATTCCAGTGAGCGTTGCTTCTGGAGAGAGATCATTTTCCAGGCTAAAACTAATAAAAAACTATCTGAGATCGACAATGACTCAGGATAGATTAAATAGTTTAGCAATTATGTCGATTGAAAGTGAAGAAGCAAGGAAATTGGATTTTCAAACTATTTTAGAAGAATTGTCTGCCCTGTCTGCCCTGGACGAGTTCAAATCACCAGGACCGGATGGATTACACCCCAGGGTTCTGAAGGAACTGGCAGACGAGATCTCAGAACCACTGAACTATATCTTTCAGAGATCCTGGAGCACCGGGGAACTGCCAGAAGACTGGAAAAGAGCAGATGTGGTTCCCATCTTCAAAAAAGGGAAAAAAAACAGATCCAGGAAACTATAGACCCATCAGCCTGACCTCAATACCAGGAAAGATTCTGGAAAAGATAATTAAACAACAAATAAGTGAACACCTAGAAGCAAACAAAGTAATAGCCAAAAGCCAACATGGGTTTGTCAAAAACAGATCATGCCAGACGAATCTAATTGCATTCTTTAACAAAGTAACAAAATCAGTGGACCAGAGGAATGCTGTTGATATAATTTACCTGGACTTCAGTAAGGCATTTGATAAAGTAGACCATAACCTACTATTAGATAAAGTAGAAAATTGTGGGTTAGACAGCAGCACCACCAAATGGATTCGTAACTGGCTGACCAACCGCACTCAACGTGTAGTCCTCAATGGAACTGCATCTACATGGAAGGAAGTATGCAGTGGAGTCCCCCAAGGCTCTGTTTTAGGCCCAGTACTCTTTAACATCTTCATCAACGATTTGGATGAGGGGATAAATGGGGAACTCATCAAATTCGCAGACGACACCAAGCTGGCAGGAATAGCCAACACTCCAGAAGATAGGCTTAAGATACAGAAGGATCTAGACAAACTTGAACATTGGGCACTGTCTAATAAAATGAAATTCAATTGTGAAAAAAGTAAGGTCCTACATATAGGCAAGAAAAACCAAATGCACAAGTACAGTATAGGTGGTACCTTGCTCAATAGTAGCAACTGTGAGAGGGATCTCGGAATCCTAGTGGACAACCATTTAAATATGAGCCAGCAGTGTGCAGCAGCTGCCAAAAAAGCCAACACAGTTCTAGGCTGCATCAACAGAGGGATAGAATCTAGATCGCGTGAAGTGTTAATGCCACTGTATAGTGCCTTGGTAAGGCCACACTTGGAATACTGCATACAGTTTTGGTCGCCACGATGTAGAAAAGACGTGGAGACTCTGGAAAGAGTGCAAAGAAGAGCAACCAAGATGATTAGAGGACTGGAGACTAAGACATATGAAGAACGGCTGCAGGAGCTGGGTATGTCTAGTTTGATGAAGAGAAGGACCAGGGGAGACATGATAGCAGTGTTCCGATATCTCAGAGGGTGCCACAAAGAAGAGGGAGTCAAACTTTTCTCCAAGGCACCTGGGGGCAGGACAAGGAGCAATGGGTGGAAACTAACCAAGGAGAGAAGCAACTTAGAACTAAGGAGAAATTTCCTAACAGTAAGAACAATTAACCTCTGGAACAGCTTGCCTCCAGCAGTTGTGAATGCCCCAACCCTGGAAGTCTTTAAAAAGATGTTAGACAGCCATTTGTCTGAAATGGTATAAGATTCCTGCCCATGCAGGGGGTTGGACTAGAAGACCTACAAGGTCCCTTCCAACTCTGCTATTGTATTGTATTGTATTGTAATTTACAGAACAAAAACTTAGAAATATGTAAATTCATATATTCATATTCAATGATGTAAATTTATATTCAATAAAATGTAATTGTTTTTGTATTTTGCATATTTTTATTTTTTAATGTATGTAGAAGTTTACCTATCTTATGATCCATGATATTTGATTTATATATATATTGAGTTTGCATTTTATTTAAATATTTAATATATAGAGGGCCCCGCAAAAAAATCCAATCGGACGCCGCACTTATTGGATCCACACACAAACACACACACACACGCAGAGTGACAGATGGGTGGAGGGAGGAGAGAGAGACAGATACACAGAGAGAGAGAGACAAAAAAAAGAGAGAAAGAAAAATAGAAAGAAAAACAAAGTGGGAGGGAGAGAAAGAAAGAACTTATGACAACAATTGAGCCCAAACTTTTGGTTGCTAAGCAGCGCCGTCATTAAATGAGTTTCACCACATTTTCCAAGTTGGCCACGCCCACCCAGTCACACGACCGCTTAGCCACTCCCATAGAACAGGCCACACCTTTTGGCTCTCAAAAGAAATTTCAGTCGTGGTACTGTTGATATTTGGCTCTCTTGACTAATACGTTTGCCCACCACTGCTTTAACTAATCTAGTGGAAGAGACTCGAGTGCTAAAATCCACGGGTTAGGGGGCGCAAATTACTTGCCTTGCCCGGGTGCTGACAACCCACGCTACGCCACTGTCCTGGCTCTTTGCTCTGAGAAACTGTCCTATGAATGGAGCAGCTTTTCAAAATCTGTCAGTATATTAACCATTAAAGAGGCTGGGTTGGAGGCAGAAGAAGAGAAGAACCTCTGGAGGGTGAGGGTGAAATGAAAGGCTTGCTTGGACACAGACAGGCCCAAACTGACCTGAAGGGGATTCGTGACTGTGAGGATGCCCAACCTGAGTTCCATTCAGACGTTTCTCCTCTCAGGCAGACTTGAGGCTCCCTCATTGCTCAGCCCCACAAGGGAAAGGAACAAGGGCTCTGGATCACGGAGAGTCCGATCCCCCCTCCTTCTCTGATCCCTTTGGATTCTGAAATCTCCCCAGAGCAGGAAGTGGATCTGGGGATCCTTTTCCCCAAAAGCTCTGAGAAGCCGCCTGGGATTGTGGGGGAGGAGCAGGAAGGGGGAGGCCCAGACCTTTGCCTTGGACTGGGAAGGACTGGGAGGCCATACTGGAGGGAATGGGCAGTAGGACTACAGGTAGTCCTGGACTTACAACAGTTCATTTAGTGACTGTTCAAAGTTACAATTTCATTGAAAACGTGACGTACGGCCATTTTTCACATTTATGACCATTTTAGCACCCTCACTGTCATGTGGTTTACATTCAGATGCTTGGCAACTCATATTTATGACGGTTGCAGTCTCCCCGTATCAAGTGACTCCGTTTTGCAACGTTGTGACAAGCAAAGTCAATGCAGAAGCCAAATTCACTTAACAATCAGGTTATTAATTTAACAACTGCAAGGATTCATTTAACAACTGTGGCAAGAAAGTTTGTAAAATGGAGCAAAACTCATTTAACAAATGTCTCACTTAGCAACAAAAATGTGGGCTCAATTATGGTCATAAGTCGAGGACTACCTATGTTTATTTATCTGGGCTTTGGAGGTCCGGCCCTTTTCCATGGAGACTCAGGTTCTGCCCAAATAAGCCCCATGAACGATCCTGAAAATGATCTTTAAAATCTTTGGTGCCCTTTCAGAATGGAGGCCAAAAAGAGGCTTTGGAGATTTTCCAGTTTAATCTTATTTTCTTTTGATTCTTTTAACCTTTGTTTTTCTGTTCATTGGGCAGCCTTAGAGTCTCTTCCGTGTTTGTATTTTGACCATGAAAACTAAACAGTGACTTAATGTGACTTGTTTTTTATAATTGTTAGTGAAGTTTTCTGTCTTGAGAATGGAGCCTGTCCTCCAAGGAAGGACTGGGAAAACTTTGATGCTCCTCGGTCAGGAGTTTGCATGATGGAAACGGAAATAATTTTCTATGTTTAATCTGTGGTCCCCCAGAGGGGCTTTAACCCAGGACAGGACCCTCCAGACAGAGACGGAACTATAATACAATATGTATACAAAATATAATAACTTAGGGAGAGGACCTCAGTTGATGGTCCCCCATTCCCCCCACCCCAAAATATGGGCGATGGCAGCAGAAACTCCCAAGATCCTCCTTAGGGACAGGGGGTGGGGAGAGGGTGGAGAGTCCCCAGGGGTTTCCTTGGGGTGAGGGGAATTCTGGGAGTTGAAGTCCAACTGGCTGAGTCTGAGAAACTCTGATTTAGGCCTTTACATGGAGAGTCTCTGATCCTGTGGAGGGTTGGAGAGTCAGGATCCCAATCCCCTCCCGAAGAGCCTGAGGGGCATTTCTGCCTTTCTTTGGGCTGACAAAGGGCAGGATCAACCCCAGAGGAGGACGAGGGTCAGAGCAGCTTCTGGGGAAAGCGAAGGGGGAGATTCAGAGGAAATCTGGTGCATGGCAAATGTCCCTGAATGGGAGCTTGAGGGCCCTAATTGGGTTCATGAAATGAAGAAATATAATATATATAATATAATATAATGGGATAATCAGACTGAGATTTTCTGTGGAATGTGGGTCTCATTGAGTCCTGGGTTCAAATCCAATTCTTGTTCAGATGGCTGAACTCTGGGAGGGGGGACGGATGAGGAGGAAGGTCTGGGGGGCTAAGTCACTTCACTGCTGCTCCCTCCCCTTCCCCTGAAGGACCCCATGGCCTTTGAGCTTCTGGGACGGTGGAATTCGCCCCTTTTACCTGTGGGGCCACTGCAGCCTCCTTGGGGCAGAGACTGAGCCATCCAGAAGGGGGTTTGAGGGAGGCCTTGCTGGAAGGGTGGAGAGCACAATTGGGGCAGGTGACATTTGGGGGACCTTCCCCTCCTCTCTCACCCCCCCTTCCCTTCCCTCCAACCCTTCAGGCCCTCCAGAAGCTTCTTCTTTCCCTCTCAGTCGCTCCCTCATTCCCCCTCCTGCCTTCCCTCCCTCCATCTTCCCCTTCCTCCCCCACTTCCTCCTCCTCCTTCCTTCTTCCTTCCTCCCCAGAGCCTCAGATGGGAACCTCCATGAGATCAGGGTCCTTGACTGAAGCCCCCTAACTCTTCTCTTCTGGCTCCCTTCCAGGCGCCTCCTCCCACTCCATGAGGTATTTCTACAGCTCCATCTCGGACCCCAGTCAGGGGGAGCAGCCCCACTTTGTCTCTGTGGGGTTTGTGGATGATCAACTCTTCAGTTACTACGACAGCCACAGCCGGAAGGAGCAGCCTCGAGCCTCCTGGATGGAGAAGGTGGGGAAGGACGACCCCCAATACTGGGACAGAAACACCCAGATATTTCGTGGCGCTGAGGAGTCGTTCAGAGTAGGCCTGGAGATTCTGAGGCGTCGCTACAATCAGAGCGAAGGTGAGTGATGGGTCTGGTGGCTCCTCCGGCCCCATAATCCCCTCCCCAGGAACCAGAGGGGGGAGAAAGGGGGGATTCCCTCCAAAGGGAAAATCTCCTTCCAGACCTTTTAAAAAGTCTTTTTTTAATATATGTTTATTCTTTTTTTTAAAAATCAGTATAAGCTTCTCCTTGTCTCCATAGCTGACATTTTCTGCCAATTGCAGCTAATAGAAACGTGTTTAAATTCCTCCATCTCTCTCTCTGGATGTTGATATGGATGTTGATATAAACGGAGGTAAAAAGAGACCGAAATCTCCCCTCCCCCCATGAAAGATGGAGGCTCCTTGGTGGATCTCCTGCTGTGGGGGAGGAAGGGAATCACAGGCCTCCCCCACTTTAAAAAAAGGCAGGTGGATCCTAAGGAGATCCTGGGGGAAGGAGATCCTCCTCCTTCTCTCTGTTTCCACCCCAGGGAAATGAGGGATCTGATGCAGATCCACCTAAGGAGACTAGATCCCTTTCCTTCTCCCCCTTTTGGAGGGAACGAGGGGGGACCTAAAGCCCAGGAGCTTCTCTTTCTCCTCCAGTGGGAAGGAAAGGCCATGGAGGCCCAAAGGAGGGATGGAGGAGGTGATCTTGGAGGGGAAGATCAGAGGTCCAGGATCCTCCCAGGGGGCTTGAGGGGGAAAGACAGGAAAGGAAGGATCTTCCATTTGAGGTGAACCTCCTGAGTCCCTCAGAGCCTCCAGGGCTTCCCATCCTTGGTCCCTCCGGCTGAACTCCTGCCCTGCCCTCTTGGAGGGGAAGGAGGCTCTTCCTTCGGCCACCTTTGGGGGAGGAGATTCACCTCCAAGGAAGCTTATTTAGGAAAAGGGAGGGAAGGAAATGTGGGTGTAGCTAAAGGCTCCTTTTGGCTTCTCCACAAACATCGGCCATTTCCCCTCCTTTCATCCCACGGAGGTGCAGTCCCTCCCCTTCTCCCTCCCCCTTTCCTCCCCCCTCCAGGAAGACCCCAGAGCTCTGCCAGTCCTGCCTCTGATCCCCCAGGATCCCCCCAGATCCCTCCAGGCCCCCTGCTGGCCTCCCAGGGGATCAGAGCTGGGCCCAGAGGGCTCCCCCTGGTGGAGGGAGGAGGGAGGAGAGGGGCCAGAGTGGAGGGGAGCCTCCTTTCCAGGCTAAAGAGCCCCAAAGGTCTATACAATACAATAGCAGAGTTGGAAGGGACCTTGGAGGTCATCTAGTCCAACTCCCTGCCTAGGCAGGAAACCCTATACCATTTAAGGTCCCAACCTTCCCTCCAAGGGAGGCTGCTTCCCCCCCTCCCATCGCCTGAGTCGCCTCCTCTGGACCTTCCCCTCGGCTCCCTCCTCCCCTTTGATGGGGCCTTTTGACCACAACTGCACAGACAAGACTCCAGATGTGGCTTCTCTGCCTTGATTCATGGAGAGGCTTCCTGTCATTAGCCTCTCCTGCGTTTTTTTTTAAAATAGTTTTTATTAAACATTTTTACCTTTAAATATCTAAAGAAAAACAACAAGAAAAAAAAGACATACATAACAATATAAAGTAATTATACAGCCTTCTGAATGGGGATTCATGTTTAGCCTTTATCCTTCTCCATTCTGCATTGCCTCCCTATTGATTTCACCTTCTCTAATAATATAATGACAGTAGTACTGAAACTTGTAATAATGTTAATTGTTCATATCACAATTATATTTTCATTCTCTATTTCCTGTTTGGGCTTCTCTTTTCTAGCCACCTCTCTTGTGTTTTCAATACCGTTTTTAATGATCCTTGACGTCCTCTCAGCCTTTTAACTTTTTACCTCACTTTTACTAAACCTTTTCAACAAGAAGATAAAAACTAATAGAAAGTAACATAAAGTAAAGGAGAGAAAGGAAATTAATCAAAGGAAAATAAAAAAAATACAAGAAATTAAAACCAGTGGAAGGAAATTAGTGAAGAAAAAGACATGTAGAAGAAGAGATTTCTGATATTCTTCACAGAAATTATATTTTAGTATATTTAAATATATTTCAGCCTCTCTAAAGAAGCTTTCTTAATTTTTTTGCCCTGGAGGATCCCTTGAACTATTTTTCAGGCCTCAGGAAACCTCTGAACATCCAGGCTCAGAGAGAGGCTGAAATTGCTTCATGCATAGATAGATCTCTAGAGATGCATTCATAGCGTTCTCACACCAAACATCAAAAATGGGACTTTCCATTTCAATGAGATCCCTGTGCTCTTTTTTTTTTGCTGCACAAACATTCAATTCTGTGCCCAACGTGAGATAAGAACACATTTCATCTTCCACTGAAATAAGACAATTTCTGTCTTAGTTTTCGGTGCTTCTGAAATAAGACAGAGATTATTCTCAGAAGTTGAAAACTGCAGCCAAATATTCAGGGCCTTCCTGTTAATGACAGAATCCAGAACTTATTTTTCCCACGGGGAGATCGGGGAATCTCCTCTTGAGGGCAGGATCAGACTGCAGCTGCAAAGGATCTCCCTGTTCCTCCAAAGGGAAGTTCTCTGGTTGAGCAGAAGATGCTGAGAAAGGATCCCCTCCCCTGTCATTCCTGGGTGTGGAGAGGGAGGGAAAGGACTGGTCAGTTTAGTTCAACTCTACTTCCAGGTGGTTTTCCCTGAGATTGGAGGGTTCCTGGCGTCCTTCCTCCCTCTCAAGCATAAACAGGAGGAGAAACATTTCAGGATTTCTTTTTAGTTTTTTGCAAACATTCAGTTTTCTTTTAAATCCAAGAATCTCTTCACTTGAAGTTGAAATATCTTCTCCAGGACCTTCCAGAGCCTGTAAACTTCAAAGGTCCTTTCAAAGACCAATAACCCTTTGGGTCTCCAGATCAGACTGGACCACTTGCTGCTGTTGCTAAGGAAAATATTCCTTTGGGGCCCTTCAAGGCTTCATTCCCACATTGCACTAAACCATGGTTTGCTTCTGGTTAGCCCAAAGTGGGAACCAGCTCTTGTGACCTGGTGCTATTTGTGAACCCAGAGCAAGATTTATGGTCACAGGGATCCCTGCAAGCTTTTTCCAGATCTATCAGATCTCCTTTGAGACCATGAGATTCTCATTCCCTCTTTGCAGCTGCAGGTTCAGGCAATTGTTCCCCCTCTGGGATCCCTTCCTTTCCCCCCAAGAGTCTCCCCTGCAGAGGAACGGCAGAAGGAAAGACGGAAGGGTCTCCGTCCTTCAGTTTCTTCTGAGACTCCTTCTTTTCTCCGTCTCCCTTGGGATCCTCTGATGGCTTTTCCAGCCTCCCTTTTCCCTTGGCTCCATCCTGGGGGGGGGGGGGGGGGAATACAGGGAAGCTGGTCGAGGGAAGGGAGAAGTGCAGTTTGCGATGGGGGCTTTTTTCCTCCAGTGTTGGGGAGGAAATGGGGGTGTCAGTAACTATGTCAAAGTCCCTGCAGGGAGGGGTCTCTATCTTCAGGATTCCCCAAACCCTCCTCCTGTCCGTCTTTTAGGCCTTCACACATGGCAAGAGATGTATGGCTGTGAGCTCCGTGGAGACGGGAGCAAAAGAGGGTTTAAGCAGTATGGCTACGAAGGGAGGACCTTCATCACCTTCGACAAGAAGACCCTCACTTGGGTGGCTCCCGACCCCTTGGCCCAGATCACCCAGAGGAAATGGGATGCTATTCCAGGATTGAATGAGAGAGACAAGGCCTACCTGGAGGAAATCTGCATTGAGTGGCTGAAGAAGTACCTGTCCTATGGGAAGGAGACACTGCAGAGGACAGGTGAGCATCTGGATCCACCCTGGACTTTCCTCCTTTATGGCCGGATCTCTTGCACACATTGATCCCCTTTGGGTCCCTGGTCTTTAGCCTGTTTGCCCTGGTGGGAATCCTCCCCCCCCCCCCCCCCCTTCAGCCTCTCTCCAAGACAAGGGAAGCCCCGTTTGGTTCCCATTGCCAGGCAGCCATTCAATGGACCAGGAAATGCAGCCTCTCCTTAGGAGGTCTCTGTGTGGATCAGGCAGGAGAATCACCTGTTCACAGCACACAATGAGGCAACCATTTGGGGCTATTCAATAAAAACCCCATTAGCCAAACTGTAGTCAAGAGTGGTGGGCCCCCCTAATCCCCCCTCCCCACATCCCATAGGGGGCTCCCTCCCTGCCTTGCACCTGATGCTGCACCTCCCACCCTCACCACTACAGGGTTCCACAGCTACCATTAATAAGACTCTATCAGTGCCCCCACTTGGGCAAAGGAGGCCATGGATGAAGGTTTCTTTCTGTCAATCTTTCTCTTAAGCCTCAAAGAGGTTCCCACAATTCTCAGTGAGCCTTTCTCAAAACAAGCCCCCCCTCCCTTCAGAACACCCCCTCATGCCCCAGAGGGTCTCACATTATGACCTCTTCCTAGAATGTTTGAATTAATTCCTATGTAGACCACCCCCTCCCCTAGGTCTCCCCCCTCCCTCCTGGACCCAGGATTAGCTGGATGAGATTAGGATCAATGGGGGAATGGATCCCCCCCACCCGATGATTGCCAACAGCCCCTCCCTGCCTAGGAGGACCCTCCCTCTCTTCCATTGGCATCAGTCTCTCTCTGCCCCTCCCCCTTTTCAGAAACAAAATCTCTTTTCCAAATTGATCCCTGTGAGATTCTCTTTGATCTCTCTTCCCCCTAAAATTGGGGTTGGGTCCCTTGGAAAGAGGCCTGGAGAAGAGTTAATTCTGGGGCTGCCGTTTCTGCAGAGACCCCAAAGGGGACGATGAGCAGCCGGACGGAGGTGGAGGATGGGATGGAGACGCACGTCTGCCGCGTGGATGGCTTCTACCCCAGGGAGATCGATGCCTCCTGGACGAGGGATGGGGAGGAATGGCTGGAGGAGACCTTCCATGGGTTTGTGGCCCCCAACGCGGATGGGACCTACCACTACTGGCTCAGCGTCCGGATCGACCCCAAAGAGAGGGGCCGCTATCGTTGCCACGTGGAGCATGACGGCCTGCAGGAGCCTCTGGACTTGGAGCTGAAGGGTGAGAGGCTGCAGGGAGGGGAAGGCTGGGCTCTCTGGCAGGCTGGAGGGTGGTGGGAGAGGAATCCCACCCCAGATGTGTCCAGATGTGAGCATAGCTGAGCTTTCAACCGTGGGTGTTTCCAGTGTCTGAGGCAGGTGAAGCTGCAGGGACCAGACCATAGAAGTGACTTCAGGTGATGGAAAGGACAGGATCCCATCCCAAGACTTGGTCGATCCTGATGAGATCCCCTCAGATCCTCTCTTAGGCCTTCCCTCTTTCTTTCCTCCAGCAGAAGAGCAGAAATTGTGCTGAGCCCCAGAAACAGATTCCCTTTTCTTTCCAATCCCTCTGAAGAGAACCAGGATCAGGAGGAGTCTGGAGCCCCTTTTCTGAAGGGGAATTTGGACTGAAAGGGAGGAAGTGCAGCTGCCTTCAGGAAAGGCCCAGAGAGGCTGGACTGAGGCCTCCGGAGTCAGAAAAGAGCTCTTTCCCCATCAGAGACTCCCTTTGTTTTCCTGCTTTCAAGATCAAAAGGTCACCCTGTGTTTCTGCTCTAAGAAAGGGACATTATTTTATATGATATGATACGTGAATTCCTGAGGCTCCTCATAAAACCCAAAGAATGAACTCCTCTCTCAGAGAACTCTGGATATGCCCAGAAATGTCCTTAACATAACATTAACATTGCAAAATTCAAATTCTATTTTTTTTATTGAGGATTGTCACCAGGATATAAGAAATATTCAAATGTAATTGATATGCTTATATCCCAGGCAGAATAAGATATTCCTTTCATCTATGTTGTTGTTTATAGCAAGTCTCCATTCACAAGTGGCAGGATTGCTTTCAATGGGAATTCTGAACTTTGTGCAAGAGAAATTTAAATTTAAAGTCCCCTCCTCAATCCTGCTCCCCTCCCCAACAATCCCAATTTATACTGCCTTGGTAAGACCATACTTGGAATTCTTCATTCAGTTTTGGTTGCCATGATATAGAAAAATATAATCAGTGGAATGGATTTCCTTCAGAAGCTGTGGGTTCTCCATCACTGGAGGCATTTAAGAGTAGACTGGAGAGCCTCATGTCTGGAATGGTAGAAGATCTCTCGCTTGAGCAGAAGGTTGGATTGGAAGACCTCCAAGGTCCCTTCCAACTCTATTATTCCGTTATTCTACTTCTGCCATTTTTATGAAGTTTTTGAACTGGTCAAAGAGATGAAAGTGTGTACCTAAGCAAATGATAGGTGATATGAACTATTTTGCTTCAAATAATAAAATACAAACACTCAAACTGAAGAAAAAAACCATACAGAGCTGCCCAATTCCACTCAAAGTCATGGCTTTATAAAAAGAACAAAAATGTTTTTGTTTAACACATTTTGTTTAAATTATTGTGTTGGTGAAGTTTTTGTTTTGGAAGCTGCTATGAGTCAGAAGGTGAAAAAAGGGCTGTTTTTGAGTGGAAAAGCCAAAGATGAATCCAGTTGCCTTCATGCTGGGCTGGTGTGAGAAGAAGGCAGCCTCAGGAGGATACGTCCTCTAACAACGGTTATTATCAAGGCCTCTTCATGTTCCCTTGAGAAGGAGACAAAAATGGAGTTTTGAATTTGGGGTGTTTCCAGCTTTCACTTCTTTCGGTCTCTTCCCTGATTGGGAGGATTGTTTGGGGTTCTCCTTCAATGATCTCCTCTTTCCCCCCATTCAGAGCCAACCAATTCAAAATCCAACCTGGGGCTCATCATCGGCTGCGTTGTGGCTGCTCTTGTCCTGGCAGGTGCGATTGCTGGGATTGTGGTATTCCTCAGTAAGTATCTTTTTTGGGGGTTGATGGAAGGAAGATGGGGAGATTCCCCCAAGTCTCTCCCTTTGGGGAGCTTCTTCTGGGCTTCCTTCTGTCCTGTTTTCCCAGCCCTCTTAGGGAGCATCTGAGATCTCAGCCTCTCACTGGGACTCCATTCTCTATTCAGCTGAGTCTGAGATTCGGGGAGTCCTGTCTTCTTCTGAGTTGGGAAGAGGCATCCCAGTTCCTTTGACCCCCTCAAAGGCTTTGGTCAAAGAGCAGCAGAGGAGGATTTCCATGGAAACCTCCCTCCCCTCCCAGCTGCTCCTCCTTCTGCTTCCCCCAATTCCCCTCCATCCATCTCGGAGGCAGCAGGTCTCTCTTGGGGCAAATCAGGAGATAGATTTTTATTTTGAAGATCTTTCTGTCTTTGTTGGTGGGACAAAGGGTCTGTGAAACATCTCCTGGGATTTTTCCTCCTACGGAAGGAGAGTTTGGATGATCTCTGGTGGATTCTTTTGAGCTTTCACTGATTTTTATTCTTGCAGAGAGACGTCAAGATGACTACAAAGCAGCACCAAGTGAGTGAATTGTCCTCTTTCCATGTCATCTCCAACTTAGAGCAGGGACCAGAGGCACCATCAGTTGAGAGGGGTGTGTGTATATATGTGTTCCTCTCCATGCTAAGAACCAGGCTGGGGAGGATGGGCCCCCTTTTCATTACAGCCAGGCTGTTCTTGGAAGTGGAGTCCTTAAGGAGAGACATCTGGGAGAAAGAACCTTCAAGAAGAGGAGAAGACCCTGCTGAGTGACTCTGACTGAGGACATTCTCTGTTTCCCAAGAAGGCAGAAAGGAAAGGCTTGGCCAAGGGAGACTCAGAAGCTCCATAAAATTAGGGATGAAAAGGGGGAATTTTTAGGGAAAAGGACCTTTGGGGGATGTCAGTTGGATCTCCTCTTGCTCTCCCATCACAAAGGCTCTCTCAATACAAACTGGTTACAAAAATAAACTTTGAATGCATCTGTATCTTTTTAGGTCAGCTCTGCCTACTGGCTTTGTGTGATATAAATAATAAATTTTAAGAATTCTTTTTGATGCCTTTTAGCCAAAGCAGTTTGATCCAAACTCCCTCTATGTTATTTGTGTGTTTTTGATTGTGTGGGAGAGAGAAAAAGAGGGAGGGAGGGAGATGAGTCAGAAAGAGCTGAGCTTCTCCGTCTAGAAGCCAAGAGAGGGACTTTCTCATCCTCTTTTTCTTTCCTTCTTTTCCAGCAAGTGACAAAGGATCCAGCAGTTCAGACCAGGGTGAGTCAGAGGGAGCAGCTGCTGCAGGAGCCATTCTGTCCCTTTGCAAGACTTTGGGGGGATGAAAAGAGGGAGAGGCCCCCACTTTTTAAAGCCCCCCTAATTCATCCTCCCTGGGTTCCCTCTGAGTCCAGTTCTAGTGGCTTAGTAGTGAAGGCACCAGGTGAGACCGTGAGTTCTAGTCCTGCCTTAGGCATGAATGTCACAGAATCCTCTCTCCTTGCACTGGTTGATTCTGCAGAGGAGAAGGGGAAACTCTCCCTGGTGGATTCAGGCAGGGGAGGCAGCCCAGAGTCTGCATGGGGGAGCTTTGGCCCCCTTTGGAGGAAAAGGGCCTCAATTCACAAAGGGGGAAATGGGGAAACCACCAGTGAGGCCATGATCCCCAGTGGTTAGAGACTCCTCTGGTGACATAGCTGAAACCTGGCTTACTCTGGAAGGGGGGGGGGATTCTTCCACTCTCAGAGATGTGCTCAGGTGGATTTTGGGTTTGGGATCCCAGCTGAGATCTGAGATCCCAGCCAGGATTGGAGGGGTTACAGTGCTCCTTTGAGAATCTCTTCTGGCACTCAGGAGGCTCCCACCCCACAATTCTGCTTGGGACTCCCTGTTTCTGAAGCTGAGCTGACATGATGGCCTTGTTGCTACCGTACCAGCCTCCCTGATGCATGGCCACCTCCCTCCCTCAGCTGCTGGGGACCATCTCAGGGTTGGCATGGAGTTGCCCAGGATTATGGTCTTGGGAGACCTCAATCTGCTGTCCTTGGGTTTGGCCTTGGAAGCAGCCCAGGAGTTCATGGCCTCCATAGGACCATCCTGGACCCGCCTCAAGGCTGTGGTCAATAAACTCCGGATGTCATCTTCTTGTCAGAACAAAGACAACATAGGATCTGATGGGGAATCTGGTTTTCATTTATTGTTTCAAATATTCTACATGCCATTTTATTGAATTCCACTGTGAGCTGCCGAGAATCACCTGAATGAGATAGGTGGGATGGAAGTTTATTTAATGAATGAATAAAAAGCTTTACGTCCTCTGAGAAGTTTGGGAAGCTGAAGAGTTTGAATGGTGAAGAGAGAGATTTCTCCTCCTCAGAGGATCCAGGCATTCATTCATTCTGTGTCTTCTTCTCCAATCCAGGAAGCAACCAGGCTGTTTAGCAGCCCCCTTGCAGGTGAGTGGTCTCAGTGGGGGCCGTATGGGGTGAGGGGGAGGAAGGGGGGGCTTTGAAGATGCTTTGGGAAACCTTCTTCTCTCTCCTGTTCACCTCAAACGCTGGAAGGTAAGGAATTTGAGGGAGGGGGCTCGGGGGAGGGGTCTTCCTGCCCCCAGAGTCTGATCCTGGGGAAACATCTCAGGCTCTGACTGTCTTGAGCCCACTAACCCTTGGATACTTTCTCCCTCCCCTTTGCAGGGGACATGCAGAGCCTGAGGAGAGAGGAGAGAAGATGGGATCTGCCTCCTTCTGACTCTCAGGAGACCCTTCCTAGAATGCTGCAACCAGGATAGTTTTTTTGGGTCTTTCATCACTGCTTTTATGAGTGAATCAGTAAACTTTTTCTATTATGATTGAGGAACAGAGGAGAAAAGAATATATTATGTGGAATCAAAAGATTTTCAAGTTTAATTTCTTAAATAATAGTTTAGTATATGTAGGTTGCATAACCCTCTTAATGGGCTTTTGCTGATTAGTCTTAGTGGATGGAGATTAGAGGCTAAACATGAGAATTTTTAGAGATGGGGTTATAAAGAATGGGTGAGGAATCGGATGAAGACTTCATTGGTTTTACTTTAAGAAAGATTTATAAGTTGTTAATTTTCATTATGCTTGTTGGGGATGAAGGTGGAAATTTATTTTTCTTTTTTTCCTTTTGTTAGTTTTAACAGTTTCATGTAATCTTCAATGGAACGATTACTAGAATGTGCATTTTGTGATTTTTGTCGCTAAAATGGTTGATGCATTTTTAATTGATTATTGCAGTTATTTGACCATATATTTGAAAATACAAAGTTTGACAGATAATCAATATGCCGAATGTAACATTAAACATTGATTTTTTAATAGATTGCCATTAATGGATTTTCGTGATTTTGAAAAATGGATCATGAAATCAATTATCAGGCTGCTATTTCCTTAGCAATGGCGCATCTTTTTTATGTTTCCCAAAATTTG
This sequence comes from Rhabdophis nuchalis, assembly GCA_039707465.1. Classification (NCBI taxonomy): domain Eukaryota; kingdom Metazoa; phylum Chordata; class Lepidosauria; order Squamata; family Natricidae; genus Rhabdophis; species Rhabdophis nuchalis. The sequence continues at coordinate 16,544,625 of CM077646.1, read as the reverse complement.
TTTGCTGAAAATAAAGGATTTCTTTTCCTCTTACTTGATTGCTGTATCTTTGGGGAGATTGGAATTATTATTATTATTATTATTATTATTATTATTATTATTATTATTATTATTATTATTATTATTATTATTATTATTATTATTATTATTATTATTATTAATTTATTTATTTATTTTTTAAATTTATACCCCGCCCTTCTCCTGGCAAGGACCCAGGGCGGCGCACAGGCAATATTAAAAACCATACAAAAATACAAAAATACATTATTAAAAACTAATTAAATTATATCCCGTGCTAAAAACCCTTATAAAACCTTACGAATTAAAATTTATCGGAATAAAAGTCAGAAACGGGGGGCTATGCTAGCCCGGCTTGTTGGAATAAATACGTCTTAAGATGCTGGCGGAAGAGGCGGAGGTCCGAGTGCGTAAATCGGGGGGTAGGTCATTCCAGAGGGCTGGGCCCGCCACAGAGAAGACCCTTCCCCTGGGTGTTGCCAACCGGCATTGCCCAGCCGACGGTACCCGGAGAAGGCCCTCTCTGTGGGAGCGGATTGGACGAAGGGATGTATGGGGCAGGAGGCGGTCTCGTATGTAGCTAGGCCCCGAGCCATGGAGCAATTTAAAGATTGTAGTCAGCACCTTGAAGCGCACCCGAAAGGCCACAGGTAGCCAGTGCAGCTCGCGCAGGAGAGGTGTTATGTGGGATTGCCTTGAGGCACCCATAACCACCCGCGCAGCCACATTCTGGACTAGCTGTAACCTTCGAGTGCACCTCAAGGGGAGCCGCATGTAGAGAGCGTTACAGTAGTCCAACTGGGATGTCACGAGTGCTTGAGTGACTGTGCGAAGGGCCACCCGGTCCAGTAAGGGGCGCAACTGGCGTATCAGGCGCACCTGATAGAACGCCCCCCTGGCCACGACTGTCACATGGTCCTCCATGGACAGCTGGGAATCCAGGAGGACACCCAAGTTGCACGCCCTCTTCACAGGGGCCAGTTGTTCGCCCCTGATGACCAGATTTGGTACGGATTCTACCCTCCTTGTTGATCAGAGACCCCGATTCCAATTTCACTTTGAGTGATAGGAAGCCAGAAGGAACCAAGGCAAAATCTGGAAGAAAGAAGAAATGGGGGTTGGAATGGGATGCCCCCCATTCTTCAGGGGAGGCTTTGGGGGCACAGAGGAGTGAAGAGGATGGGGGGGTCTGTCCTCCCCCTCCCTCTGGACTAGCCGTCTTTGAAAGCTGAAAAAGGAAACTTGGAAACATTTTGCAAGAATTCAATGCCTATTTCAGCCTCTTCTACAGATTCAAAACTTTCAGGTTAGAATATAATTAGATTATAATTAATTAGAATATATGACCGTCCAGCTCAGATAAACTGCTCTGGTCAGCCAGCACAATAAAGATATCAATACAAGAACAAAAGACAATAAATATAAGGCACAAAAGAAAAATGAGCACCAAGGATAAATCAGTCAGCCACAAATTCATTCAATTTAGTCTACAGGGAGTCCTCAACTTACAATAGTTCATTTAGTGAACGTTCAAAGTTACAACAGGATTTAAAAAGTGATTTAGGACAGTTTTTCACACTTATGCCCGTTGTAGCATTCCTGTGGTTATGTGACCAAAATTTGGACGCTTGGTAACTGCTTCATATTTACGACTGTTCAAGTGTCCTGGAGTCACATGACCACTTCCTGTGTCCTTTTGACAAGTAAAGTCAATGGGGAAGCCAGTTTCACTTAACAACCGTGTTACTAACTTAACAATTTGAGTGATTCATTTAACAACCGTGGCAAGAAAGACATAAAATGGGGCAAAACTCTCTGAACAATTGTTTCACTTAATAGCAGAAATGTTGGGCTTAATTCTGGTCGTAAGTAGAGGACTATCTGTACCAGGCTAAAAACCAGGAGGCAGTGAGTTCAAGTCCCGCCTCAGACACGAGAGTCAGCTGTGTGATTTTGGGCCAGTCATTGTGTCTCCACAGGTTGTTGTGAGGAAAACAGGACAAGGAAAGAGCGTTATTTATGTCCTCAGCTTTTGAATTCTTTATGTGAATGATAAAGATATGGATGTGAAGAAACAAACCCAGGGGCTTAACTCTCTCCCGATCTCAAGGGCGCCTGAAAGAAACACAAAAGGCCATCGTGGTTCAGCCTCATCTAAAGTCCAAAGGAGATAATGTCCCAGTGGGTTGGTGGTTGAGTCGTAGTCAAGTCCTTGATAACTTTAAGGATTGCGGTTCAAGAATCAGAAAATTATAAGCAGACAACTAAAGAAAATAAAAATAATTGTGTGAAAGTCTTCATTGCCTCTTTCCTCGGCAACACACATACATACATTTAATGACTGTGTCAAGATTGAATCGCTTTATTGCCTTCTAGCTTCTATCGCTATTCAACTGGCCAATTGTAGGAAGGTAGCACCCACCCCTCTCCTAGAAAAATGAAATATCCTGAGAAACATTAGAAAGGCGGAATATTATATTTCCCTGGATAAGAAATGGAGAAACCTGTTTTTAGGTAGAAAACAGACTTACTCTTGATAGCCCCCACCTTTGTCAATGGGCCATTAAAATGAGGGAGTCCGTCTATTCTACATAACAAAGATCTCCCCCTTTGGCTCCAGGGTGATGGGATTAAGGGATGGTAGTATTAACCCTTTACCCATCTCACCACAGGGCACCTGGAAAGAAGCAATGCTCAGTTGCTTGGACTCAAAACACAGCCTAGAGAGTTGTCCCCGCATGGCCCCATGAGAGTCTGACAACCAATCAGAATACAAGACCAAGATCAAAGTCCGGAGAGGGCATAAAACCAATTATAAAAACATAATTGTATATTTCTTTATTTTTATTAATAAAAGGCAACAGTACAAGATTGAAGGAATGTATTTGTCTCTCTCCTGTTCTTTCCTGTACTTCTTCAAAACGAGCCTCTTCCTGTTTTGAGCTTCCCTTGAACGGAAATTTCCGTTCCTCCATTTTGCACGCATAACCATGACTGTCCATAGCTCCAGCGGCCATTGTTCAGAATGAACAGAATAACAGAGTTGGAAGGGAACCTGGAGGTCTTCTAGTCCACCCCCTGCTCAAGCAGGAGACCCGTGTTTTATTAATAAAATATAGAAACATACAATTCATTTTTTTCACTGCCTTTTTCCATTGGGCTAAAAGCCATTCCCCTGTTTTCCATGGAAATATCACTTCAGTAGTACACATTTGAACGATGCGACCATTTGTGGTCATTCTCTAACTCTGCTGAACAAGGCCCATCCGTGGGACTTCCATCCACATAGAGATCTGCAAGCACCACAAGGGATCACAGAGATACTTTAGTTAACAAAACAAAGAAGTTAAACTGCGCCAGAGACTAATATTAAAACGTGTAGTGAAAGGGGAGGGTTCTATAAAAAGTTCTCACAGCCAAATTTGAACAAAGGAAAAAATGGTGCATTGGTGCGTTTACTAAAGTCGACGGTGGCTTCGAAACAGGATTTTGCACTTTGCACAGTGGAGTTTCCAGGGCCCAAGTTGATACTTAACAACCACATGACTTGTACCCAGATGAGGGAGACAACCTCCTCTTCGTTTTCAGCAACCTTTGGCTTGCCAAAAACTGGTTGACAGGCCAGCTTCTGGGTCCCTCTCTTTCCCCAAGAGAATGCTGTTGTCCATCTCCCCAGCCAATCGTGTATTTGGCATCTACAAAAGCAGTGGATCCTGTGGCTGACATCTCCATTGCAACTCCAGAAGTCACTCCGCCTGGGTCCTTTCCACCAGACTGTAGTAGGGGCCCCTCCGGCCCATCAGCTCCGTGTGAGTCCCCCTCTCCACAACCTCCCCTCTTTCCAGCACCACGATCTTGTCTGCATTCTCCACCGTCTGCATCCGGTAAGCAATCACCAGCACCGCCCGGCCTCCACTCTTCACAGACCGCTGGATCTGGAAAAGGAGGCAGTGATCCAGGAGAGATTCTGGGTGGATTCCTTAGAAGCATCAGAGAGAAGCTGCCCCCAGTTTCCACGAAAAGGTGTTTCTCCAGTTCTGCAGTCGAACAAATAGTTCTGCAGACAAATTTGCCCTCAAGTGTTTTGCAGTCTGGCAAACAATAAAAGCTGCCCCTACATTCATGGCAGTAAAACAGACCAACTATGGTAGCCCTCAATTACAAACGTTTGTTTAGCAATTGAAGTTAAGACAACACTAAAAAAAAGCGATTAATGACCGATCCTGAAACCTCACACTTCCTTGAAAAGGAAAGAAGCAGGAGAAAGAGAAACTAGAAGGGAGGGGTTAGGGTTAGGAGTCAACGGATAATCAGAACTGCAGAAAAAACAATTGCTACCAACCTGCCTTCCATCAGGGACCTGTCTCCTGCCTGAGTCAAAAAGCTGTGAAAATATCTACAGACCCCTCGCGTACATCCTGGACATAAATTGTTTCAACTTCTACCCTCAAAACGACGCTAGGGTATTACACACCACAACAACTAGACACAACAAGTTTTTCCCCGAATGGCATCACTCTGCTAAACAGCTAATCCCCACAACACTGTCAAATTATCTACTAAGACTGTATTACTATTATTCTTCTCTTCCTTCCTAGTACCAATCTCTTTCCACTTATCAATAATGTATAAAGGCAAATATCTCTTCAATGGTAGTTTTTACACTCTGACGATGTTAGCAGAGGCTAACGAAAGCTAAGTGGGTAATATATTTTAAGTTCCAGAGATCGCAATGAAAAGAATGTAAGAAAAGAAAAATACGTAATTTTTGTGGACATAGGCACAATGTTCTCTTATATTATTTGGCCTTAGAGTGGTATTATTAAATGTAATTTTCAGTGTTGATAAGCCAGAAACCCTCTGAGGAACGGAGAGGCAGATCATAATAAATCCCAAAAGACAGGCTGATAAAAAAGTTGATAATTTAAGAACTCTAAATTTATTGTATCGGGGGATAGCACCGGATTTTAAAGTCTATTTGCCATCAGCATACACTTGGAAGAAATTGTGCCACTTCCAGTTGAATGAACCCAGTTTTCCTGCACTGTCACCTCAGAATACCCAGCTTAAGCTCTACAGAGCCCTGATATACCCCAGTCCGGTTCCCCTCCGTTCCCCCCTCCCTAGTCCCCGATGCTTACTGCAGCTTTGCTCTCGGGGTCCAGGGCACTCGTGGCTTCATCCAGCACCAACACCTTGGGGGTCACGGATGAGGGCCAGGCGATGGCCAGCCGTTGCTTCTGCCCCATGGAGAGCTGGCTCCCTTTCTCCCCCACCTCTGCAAGAAGGCAAGCAAGAAAGATGGAAGGTAGCAAGACAAAGCCATCCCTTAAATCTTCTTGCCCCAAAGGGGTATCAAAGCCACCAGCCCAAGAACAAGGACAGGGTAGATGATCCTTAAGCCATCACTGTCCAAAGTGGGTGGAAGGAACTATAATTTGGTTCTCTTACTTTTAAGCGCAAAAGGTCTGGAGGAGGGGGAGAAGGTCCCATCCCCTTTAATACCTGTAGGGAAGATTTAAAGACCTGTGATTTTTGAAACCGCTCAACAGCGCAATAAGCTCTGTTTGAATTCTCTTTTCTGCACTAGTGATTTAACTCTGTTATTCTGTTTCTAATATCATTATAGTTAGAACCATCAGTGTAACCGAGTCCTCAGGTTGCACCAGCCAGTGGGACTGGAGTTTCTGTTGTTAAGCGATGTACTTGTAAAATGTGATGTCACATTTTGATAGTACATCACAGAACGTTAAAAAAAATGCATTGTTACTCTTACAATCTGCTTTGCTATTTGTTTCCAATAAAACTTAACAGATTCCAGTTGATGCAACTTAGTTCTGTTATGGACGGTGTCTTCCACAGAAGTTTCACGAGTGTCCTTATGTAAAACTTTTGTTTGAAAAGCATACAACCCAACAATGTGTCTTTCATTACTCATCGCACACAGTTAAGCTTTAAATGTATTGTGCCTGTGCTTCATGATTGCATGAGAAGCCATGACAAACCAATGAACACACCTACTTTTCAAAGCAGGAGCACAAGGAGAATAAGAACTTGAAAAGGAAACTATAGGATTAGGCCACAAGAAATATGTAAGGCAATTAAAAGAGCCAGCATGGTGCAGTGGTTAGAATGTAGTACTGCAGCTACTTCTGCTGACTGCCGGCTGCCTGAAATTTGTCAGTTCAAATCTCACCAGGCTCAAGGTTGACTCAGCCTTCCATCCTTCCGAGGTGGGCAAAATGAGAATGTTGGGAGAAATAAGCTGACTCTGTAAACTGCTTAAAGAGGGCTGTAAATCACTGTAAAGCTGTATATAATATATAATAAATGCTGTTGAGATAGATAGATAGATAGATAGATAGATAGATAGATAGATAGATAGATAGATAGATAGATAGGCAGGCAGGCAGGCAGGCAGGCAGGCAGGCAGGCAGGCAGGCAGGCAGGCAGGCAGGCAGGCAGGCAGGCAGGCAGGCAGGCAGGCAGGCAGGCAGGCAGGCAGGCAGACATAGAGCAGTGATTAGAATGTAGTATTGCAGGCTAACTCTGCCGAATGCTATTTTGAGCCAAATTCTGACCGGCTCAAGGTTGACTCAGCCTTCCATCCTTCCAAAGTGGGTAAAATCAGTGGCGTAGCATGGGTTGTCAGCACCCGGGGCAAGGCAAGTAATTTGCGCCCCCTAACCCCTGGATTTTAGCACTCGAGTCTCTTCCACTCCATCGCCCGCCGCAGGGCCCCCGCCCGCCGCCGCCCCCTCCTCGGCAGCGGCTGTGGCACCCGGCGGCGAGGCAACCCCTTCGCTCATCCTTCTCGGTGCCTTTCTAGCCCTCCCCCGGGGGAAGCAGCGGCATCGAGGACGGGGAGGGCGCAGCATGTGGGAAGCGAGAAACGGGAAGGGGGGAGAGGAGGGGTGCAGGAAGATCCGACGGCAGCGGGGTAGGGGAGGCAGCCGCAGCCGGCAGGTACCCGAAAGAGCTGGCCTCCCTTCGATCCGGAGAGCGGGACGCCTCTCCCGCCCTGTCAGCTACATCTCCGCGCATTCACAAGACCGCTGCTGAATCAGCTGGAACGCGCGAGCTCTCCCCACCTTCCGCCCGCCGAGCTCTCTTCCTTTTCCCTGCGATTTCCCGCCCCCTCCCGGTTTCCTGGATTCCGGATCCTCCCTCCCCCGCCCGAGAAATAATACTAATAAAAATATGAAAAATCCCCTAAGATCTTTTCCCCAAGGAAGAAGACGGGGCGACGGGGAGAAAACGCCTCCTCTTGCAGCCGCTCTTGCTTCGGGCGACGCTTCTCCGGTCCCCGCGGCGGTGGCCACATTCCCCGGCTGCCGCTGTTCCTGCCTTACTCGATCCCCTTTCCCGAAGCGACGGGGAGCTGCGAGTGCGAGCGCGCCCCCCCAGATGTTGCGCCCGGTGCGGCCGGCACCCCCTGCACCCCCCACGCTACGCCACTGGGTAAAATGAGGACCCAGATTGTTGGGGGCAAGAGGCTGACTCTGTAAACTGCTTAGAGAGGGGTGTAAAGCACTGTGATGTATAAGTCTAAGTGCTACTGCTATTGCAATGATCATGAAACAATCCCACCAGTCATTAGTGAGGACTTCCTCACTAGTTCCTGCTGGCTTCTCACAACCAAAGTTAGTGAGGAATGCAGCAGGAATTTGCAAATCCTGGGTCAGTGGTGGGTTCCTATCAATTCGGACCAATTCAGCCGAACCAGTAGTGGTTTGGCATCCTGGGTTGCTGGAACTGGCAGAGGCCAAGGCCTGCTACACCCCCAAACTGGTTCTCCAGGTGGCGCCTATCTTGTTTTTGGCTTCTGCACATGCGCAGAACAATTTTCATTGTACCGTGCATGCGCGTGCTGCATACCCCCGAGCAAACTGGCAGTAGTGGCTGCTGGAACCCACTCCTGTCCTGGGTGCCTCAAAAGCAGATTGGCAGGCAGTGAGTGATTGCTACTGGGTGGGATGTATGTGTGTTGGGCTTCAGCAACGTGAGTGAAGCTGTTAAGGGATGGAGATGGCTGTTGCCAGGCGGGGGAGGGAGTGTGGACAGCCACAGCAGGACATGGCATGTTTTGTGGCTCCCAGGGGACCTGGTGCCAGGGTGAACCTACAGACTTGTCTCTGATTCATAGCTTTCCCTCCTGGCTTCCCCATTGACTTTGCCCGAGGGAAGCTGGCAAGGAAGGTTGCGATGGTAATGATTTGATTATGGGGCACGGCAGTTGTTGTAAGCGCGATGGTTGCCAAGCACCCAGATCGCGTGACTGCAGGGCAGCGGGCAAAGTCAAAACTTCGAGGCCTAAGTGCCACTTCCGTTTGTTTGGCGCCACTGTCATGTGGAAAAATGGCTGAACAAATGAGCAAAATTCAAGAGCTATTTGTCTACGATGCAACAAAGCAATCAGGATTTCACTTCAGAAGAGTAAAGAATTCGGACCGGTGGGTTTACCGGGAGGGAAGTGGGGGTTTTATGGGAGGAATCAAGGGGGGGGGGACGGATTTTGCCCACCTGCATCAAAGCCTCCTTCCAGTTCATGGATGAATCCCAAGGCATCGGCTTCTTTGGCTGCTCTGATCACATCTTCCTTGCTGCAGGGAGGTATTCTCCCTGATGGTCCCAGAGAAGAGGACGGGCTCCTGGCCCACCAGGGCCACCTGCAATTGGACAGGGAGGAGCCTATCAGGACAGGGCTGGGCTGAGGGGGAAACGCCACTGATCCTCCTCATCAAGCACCTTCCAAAGTGAGGCTGGTTGATGCTCAAGGTGCTCAAGATGCAGAATACAGATAACGGAAGGGACCTTAGAGGTCTTCTAGTCCAACCCCCTGCCTAGGCAGGAAACCCTACACTACTTCAGACAAATGGCTATCCAATATCTTCTTAAAAACTTCCAGTGTTGGAGCATTCACAACCACTGGAGGCAATTTATTCCACTGGTTAATTCTGCTTGGAACCTGAAGCAAGAGCAGCAGATTCTCAGCTCCATGGCATTCGGATGTCATTTCGTGTCAGTCCTGCTTCAGTCTGGTCGCTTAGGGAAGAAAACATACATCCCTTCGTCCGATCCGCTCCCATAGAGAGGGCCTTCTCCGGGTACCGGCGGCCGGGCAATGCCGGTTGGCGACACCCAGGGGAAGGGCCTTCTCTGTGGCGGGCCCGGCCCTCTGGAACGACCTACCCCCTGACCTTCGCACTACCTCGGACCTCCGCCTCTTCCGCCAACGTCTTAAGACGTACCTATTCCAACAAGCCGGCCTAGCATAGCCCCCCGTTTCTGACTCTATTTATAAATTTTAATTTTTTAGGGTTTAAAAGGGTTTTTTAGCACGGGTTTTAATTTAATTTAATATGTTTTTAATAGTATATATTGTTTTGTTATGGTTTTTAATAATGCCTGTGCGCCGTCCTGAGTCCTAACAAGGAGAAGGGCGGGGTATAAATTCTAAAAATAAATAAATAAAATAAATAAAAAACCCTCGACTCCATTTGGTTGACATGAAAGGTACTTTTACTAAGTGATGCTGGTTTGCAGAAAGGTTAGGGGGTATCAGAGTTTCCTGTGCAACAAGACAAAGGATCAAATGAGGGAATTTATGTATGGAGGAGGCCCTGGGGGAATCAGAGGAAGGGACGTATGTGGAGATAGGCCCCAGGTGTGGGTGTAAATGGACATGAAGAATATGAATTCTGAAAAACCTTTACTCTTGTCTTCATTTCTTTGCCTTAAAACAAACAATTGAAGTGCCTCTATTCCTTTCCTCTTCTCTGAAATATAATACCAGGGAAGGGAGGAATGGGAGGTGCCACCTTGAAATAAAGACTTAGCTGCTTTTATTCTTCTTTGCTTCTCTGCAATGGTACGAAGGGAGGAATGGGGTGGGGCTGCACAGTCATAGCGAGACGAGAAACAAGAAACTTGCCTGTCAACAACTAAGAAGAATAGCTCACTTATAAGAAAAAACCCCAAGCCACATAGCTGGCATATGAAACTAGGGCACTTTGCAAGATACCGGTGACCTGGGGTGAGTGACAGGTGACGTGATGTTTAGCTACTTTGCATAGCAAGCGTAACAGTTTTTTGCCCCAAAAAGGGCATGCATGGCCTTTAGGAGGCTTGTAGAATGCTTCTGGAGGTTGGAGGGGGGGAGGGCAGAGATGAGCAAAAAACCCATTTTCCCCTCGTTTCTGCCCTCCCCAGGCCCCAGAGCACTTTGCAGACCTCCTAAAGGCTATGCATGCACTTTTGGGGAGCAAAAAACGGGCCTTTTTTGCTTGTTTTTGCCCTCCCCCCCCCCAGCCCCCAGAAACACTCTGGAAATCTAAAGGCTATGCACGGCCATTTTGGTGAAAGGGGCAGGGTTTTGAGAGGCCAAAAATGCTGCATTCAGTGTATAAGACGCGTCCAGATTTTCACCCTCTTTTTTGAGAAAAAAAGGTCCGTCTTATACTCCAAAAAATACGGTAATTTTGTATCACACCTTGTGTTTGGTGACTCATTGACTTTGACACCAAGCTGAAGCCCAGTTTTGGGGACACTATTTTCCCCTCACCCCATGACCAGTAGAAACCCAGCCAACATGATGCCGCTGGGATGTTTTGGGAATTTGGGCTGGTGACTTTCTACCCTCAGGACAAACGGCCTTGAAGGCATCTTGGCATGAACCATTGATTTGCTTTTCTTCAGCTGTCAAGCCGCTCCCAAATTCCCACACAAAGCCCATACAGGTTTATTGCCCATTTGTCCCCCCACCCCCAAAGCATTTAATTGCAGTATATCACTGCGGTGCCATGCCGAAGATAGTGGACCTGACATTTCAAAACAAAGCACACAGTCCAACATACACCACACAATCCTGCACAAACACCAGAAGCTTCTATGACTCTACTGAAGGCTGTGGAAGCCTAGAAAATGTTCAAGGACATCACAACAGGTTGGAATTGAAGCAGACAGTTCCCATAATTATGAGAACTTGTTTACGTGGACTACATTAGAGGCTGGGGGTTTGGCTTGGAAAAATATTGTTTTGTTCTATAAAACAACTGGGGTTTGAGAACCTTAGAATTAGTTTTGCATATATCTACACACCCTTCACATGCTGGACATAAATTATTTCAACTTCTACCTCAAAACGATGCTCTAAGCAGGCACTGCACACCAGAATAACTAGACACAAGGACAGTTTTTTTTCCTGAATGCCATCACTCTGCTAAACAACTAATTCCCACAACACTGTCCATAATTTACCATGAATGTACTGTATTACTATTATTCTTCTCTTCCTTCCTAGTATGTAGCTCCCTGCACTTATGACTATAACCATGTTGTTTGTATCTTTCAATATTGTTTTTATTGATTCCTAGTATTTTGATAGCTTAATTAATAACCTTGACTATCACCATTGTGTCTTTTTATTCTTGATTAATGTATTTTTATTCTCCTTATGTATACTGAGGGCATATGCACCAAAGACAAGTTTGTCCAACCACACTTGGTCAATAAAGAATTCTATTCTATTCTATTCTATTCAAATTACCAAATCTGCATTTCTAAAAGCTGGCCTCCTCAGTGTCTGCTTGGGGCACGGAAACTGGGGCTGGCTTCTGCCTCCCTTAAGATTTTCCCCATTTTTCATTTAGGGGAATTATTCTGCCCAGCCTGTTTAATATTCCCCAAAATATTTCATTCTTCTTGGGCAGGGGCTTCCCTCACTCGTTAAAAACTGTGGAGAAAATTCCCTGTTTAGTGAAGATGGGAATTAGGAGGTATGGAGTTGGTAAGAATAAAGATCTGTGTTGAATATATTTCCAGATAATAAGGAAACTGACACAAGATTTACCTTATTTTTTGGAGTATTATAAGACGGACCTTCCTCCACCACCACCCCAAAAAATCCATGGAAGTGTTGGTGCATCTTATACTCCGAATACAGTCATTTTTAGCCTCCTGAAGCCCCACCCCCACATCCCATTTTTGCAAAAAACAGCCTATTTTTTGCAAAAACTGAGGCTTTTTTGCCTTCCCTTAGCCCCCAGCAGCCTTCTGCAGGCTTCAGCAGGACTGGGGCAAGGCAGAAATGGGGGCATTTTTGCCCTCCCCTAGCCCTGCTGAAGCCTGCAGAGTGCTGCTGGGGGCTGAGGGAAGGCAAAACTTTTTTTTTCTTACTTAACTCTTTGAAAGTTTGGTGCTAGTGCTTCTTATAGTCTGAAAAATACGGTAGCTTATAAATGAAGAAAGATTTCTGGCCCTTGCCAGAATTCTCTCAGAAACTTCCTCCAAAACTCTTCCTTGAAGATTCAAAACAGGGATCTTGAATAATACCAATCTTTTCTATCATCAGTGATATACTGTATTTTCCTTCAGACAACCGAAAAACTTTAAAATTACAAATCAGAGCCGAAAGAAAAACGAGCTCAAAGGTGGTTTATTGTGCCCCGTGAAAAGACAGTGGGGACGGTGCCCCATCCCCTTCCTCTCTGCCAGCCCTGAGTGTCAAAGGATCTCCGTGCTTGTGGTCATCTGTCCACCTCATTCTTCTCCGCTGAATACTGGTGGAGCAGGTCACTCACATCCGTCTGCCCGACCCGGATCCAGCTGTCTTCCTTCATGTGATACACTGGAGGACACAGAAATCGGCAGAAGGCCAGTAAGGGAAACTGCAAAGTTAGCCTCTAACCACCACTCCAATGCTCGGGGTCACAGGGTACCTAAAAACCTAGTGGCTACTTGGGAATCATACTGATATTACTATGTAGGAATAACGATGGGTGGCATAGCACATGGCCCTTCAGCTGAAGTTGTAGGCCTCCTCTGCTGTCCAGGACTCCATAGGCATATTTTGCCTCTTTATAAATCTATGGTGAGGCCCCATCTGGAGTATTGTGTACAGTTCTGGTCACCATACCTTCAGAAGGATATTATGGAAATGGAAAAGGTGCAGAGGAGGGCAACCAGAATGATTAGGGGGCTGGAACACCTTCCTTACCATCTGAGGCTGCAACGGCTGGGCCTCTTCACTCTAGAACGATGGCGCCTGAGAGGTGACCTGATTGAAGTCTATAAAATCATGCACGGTGTGGACAAAGTAGAAAAGGAAAAACTGTTTTCCCTATCACACAACACTAGAACTAGGGGGCACTCCATGAAACTTTTGGAAGCTAGACCTCAAACAAATAAGAGGAAGTACTTTTTCACCCAGAGGATCACTGGTCTATGGAACTCCCTGCCAGAAGTAGTGACAGCTGTCACCCTCCACACCTTTAAAAAAGGATTAGACGAGTTCATGGAGAACAAGTGTATCAATAGCTATCATTATGGATGCCTAAGGACACCCTCCGGGTTGGAGAGATAGGCAGGATATTTCTCAATGCCATTTGCAGGGAATCATAAGCAGGTGAAGACATCTGCTTGGGAAGACCCTGAAGCAAATGGTGAGCCACTGTGGGAGACAGAATGCTGGACTGGATGGGCTGTGGCCTGATCCAGCAAGGCTGTTCTTATGTTCTTATATGTGTTTCTGCTTCCCATGGAAAAAAAGGGGTCCTTTCAGCTGGGCTCCTCTGTCATCAATGTAGTACAGACCAGGGCCCTGGAAAAGGGAAGAAATCTTGACTCTCTGCAACTCTGCCTTCGTTTGCTTTCCCTGAGGGACTATGCAGCCCAACTCTGGCCACAGAGCAGCACCATCACTCCTTGTTCCAGGATGTGGTTAAGAGTTACATGTTGTGGCCTGCCAGCCACAGCAGAGCTGGCATTAGAGTCAGACAGTGAGGAGGTTGGAGAGGAACACGGGCCAGTCCTGGAGACTGGGGGAAGCTCCGATAAGGGTCTGTGTCAGAGGCAGAGAGGGAGCCAGAGCGTATGCCAGTTATCAGCTGCCTTCAGAGTCAGACAGGAGTGAGGCAGATGAATAGCTGGAGCCTGTTCCCAGTGTGTGCATGCACAGAATTGCCAGACGAAGGGAACAGCTAATGAACAGGGGTCGACTTGGAAGTAAGGCCACAGGTGGACGGTAAATGGCCCCTCCCAGAGGAAATAAAAGAGGAGTGAAAGGAGAGAGGAGTTTGCAGGAGACCATTAGTTTGCTTCATTGGTTTGTGACTCTCTGAGACTCCTTGCCAAGTTTGGCAGATATCTGCCTGCCAGCTCTCCAAGCCAGAGAAGGTTGGTGACTGTAAATCCTCCCTTGAAGGACTTTGCTGGATGTGAATGAGCAGAATTCACAGTAAATTAATAAAAGAGTTTTTTTGTCAGGACAAGGAGTTGGCTTCACTCTTGGCAGGACACAGTCAGGTTTAACAGTAACCAACAACAATGCCTGGCCAATCTAGGTTGATCCTTGGTTGGACTTGATTACAGTACTTCTGGGAAACCACCAGAAATTCCCTGTTTACACTAAGAAATAAAAGTGAAAGCAGAGCCAGTTTGATCTAGTGGGAAAGGCACCAGGCTGGAAACCAGGAGGCTGCGAGTTCTAATCCCGCCTTAGCCATGAAAGCCAGCTGGAAGACCTTGGGCCAGTCATGCTCTCTCAGCCCACCCCACCTCACAGGGTTGTTGTTGTGGGGAAAATAGAAGGAGGAAGAGGTGTTGGATATATTCACCTCCTTTGAGTTATTTATAAAAATAATAAAGGCAGGATAAAACATTAAAAAAAAATCCAGTCCAGAAAAAAAAACCCCAAGGCAAACCATTTATTTACTGCTGCCAAGATAGATCCCTGGACAAGCCATCCTAACCTTTTTAAAAATCCTGTAACCCTCCACTCTCCTAAAACTGTAAAGGTTCACCCTTTGACTCTGGGGCCCATAAGGGATGGTCACTTAGGCTGTGTGTGAGGCACACTTTTCACAACTCTGGGATATCAGATAATCCCCAATTCTCTCTTCTGAATGGATGCCTCAAAACCTACCTGATTTTTTTGCTAGAATAGCTATGTTTTCCTCTCCTCTCTTCCTCTTCACTCTTCACTTCTCCTCCTCCTTTTCTCTCCCCTCCTCTCCCCTCTTCCTCCTTTCCTCTTCCTCCTCCCCACCTTTCCCCCTCCTTTCTTCCTCCTACCCTTCCCCCTTTCATCCTCCTTTCTCGTCTTCTTGCTCTCCTCTCCCCTCCCCTCCTCCCTTCCCCCTTTCTTCCTCTCATCCTCCTGCTCTCCACTTCTCCTCCTCCTGTCCACTCCTCTCCTCCTCTCCCCTCTCCTCCTCTTCCTCCTCCCCTCCCCTTCTCTCCCCTCTTGCTCTCCTTTCCCCTTTATCCTCACAACCCTTCCCCTTTTCTTCCTCTCATCCTCCTGCTCTCCTCTCCACTCCTCTTCTTTCCTCCTCTCCATTTGTCTTTCTCCTCTCCTCCTCTCCACTTCTCCTCCTCCTCTCCCCTCCTTTTCTCTCCCCATCCCCTTCTCTCCACTCCCCCTCCATCCTCCCTCTCCTCCTTTCCTTCTCTCTAGTCCTCCTCCTCTCCCCTCCCTTCCCCCTTTCTTCCTGTCCTCCTCCTGCTCTCTCCTCTCCTTTCCTCCTCTCCACTTCTTCTATTCCTCTCCCCGCCTTTTCTCTCCCCCCTTCTCTCCACTCCCCTTCCTTCCTCCCTCTCCTCCTTTCCTTCTCTCTAGTCCTCCTCCTCTCCCCTCCCTTCCCCCTTTCTTCCTGTCCTCCTCCTGCTCTCTCCTCTCCTTTCCTCCTCTCCACTTCTTCTATTCCTCTCCCCGCCTTTTCTCTCCCCCCTTCTCTCCACTCCCCTTCCTTCCTCCCTCTCCTCCTTTCCTTCTCTCTAGTCCTCCACCTCTTCCTCCCTCCCTTTCCCCTTTGATTTCCATTCGTCCCTTCCCCCTTTCTCTTGCCCTGCCCTGCCTGTTCTCTGGCCCATCTGTTCTCCCTTCCCCCTTGCTTCCTGCTAGCCGTTATTTTCTTGTCCCAAGCCCTTGGCCAAAAACGCGAAGGCTGCCAAAGACGCGGATCCCTTCCTTGCTCCGAAGCGAGAACCGAGCGCAGGCGAAGGAGGGAAGGTGGCCAATGCCAGAGCAAGAGAGACGTTGCCATTGCTCCCAAAAGGGTCTTTTCCCTCCTTTAGGCATGGGGGGAAAACCAGCAGGGTGACTTTGATCCGCTTCCTTTCTCTCTCAGCCCAACCTGCCAGCACAGCCGCTGGATGGGGAATTCTGAGGCTCACAGCTGCCAAAGGCAAATAAACAAGGCAAATAAATCTGCCTCGAGCAACCCGTTCATCATCCAGCCCGTCAATCAACCTTCACTCGGCGTCGCTGCGGGAGTCAAACTTTCCCACCCACACCTTGTCGGTGGGAAGCTTTACTGGTGCGGCAGCGCCCCCCGTGGCCGCTGCGAGAACGGCGTTTCTCTTTTACCACTTGATTTCTCAGAAAAGGCAGCGGCCCGTCGGCGGATCCCATTGGCTCCAATCAGGGGATCATGCGCTTTCTGTGGGAGGGGCCGGAAAGTCCCCGCGCTCGAGGCCAAGAGTCCCGTAGCCGTCATGGGTGATTGTTTGGGCTCTTTCCGTTCCGAAACGCTGCCGCTTGTTTTTCGAATTGTCGTTTGCAAAGCAATGCTACACCACGCCTCATCTAGAGCAAGCCTTCCCAAAGTTCAGTGGGATTTACTGCTAGATAGATGGATTTAATCGCAAATTAGTTACATTAATTAATTGCAAATTAATTTAATCAATTAATTGCAAATTAGTTAAATCAATTAATTGCAAATTAATTAAATCAATTAATTGCAAATTAATTAAATCAATTAATTGCAAATTAATTGCAAAATAGTTACTTTGATTGCAAATTATCGCAAAATAGTTACATTAATTGCAAATTGCAAAGTACATTAATTAAATTAATTGCAAATTAATTGCAAAATAGTTACATTAATTGCAAATTAATTGCAAAGTAGTTACATTAATTGCAAATTAATTAATTGCAAATTAATTAAATTAATTCATCGCAGATTAATTAAATTAATTGCAAATTATGTAATTGCGTCCTGAACAATTCCAATTGGTTTGTCTTTTTAGCTGGAAGCATAAATATTACACTAGTAAACATCCCTTAGAACAGTGGTTCTTAACCTTCCCAATGTCACCACCCTTTAATACAGTTCCTCATGTTGTGGGGACCCCTAACCATAAAATTGGTGTCTCGGTTCCTAAGACCATCGAAAATACGTGTAAACTTATCACTGTCTCTTAAACTTAAAGTAAATTCAAGCAACTTCTCATTCCTTTCCTCCCCCCATTCTCTATAAACTCGTCTATAAAACTTCATTTCTTCATATTCATATTTGCGCAGGTGCGAAGGAAGATGGCGATCCCCTGAGCGCAGCATGGAGACAAGGGCCTTTTCGGCCTCCGTAGGACGCCACCAGCCCCTATTTTCCATCTAAAGGGGCTGGTTCGGCAAGCATTGTGCCCCGTCGTCAGGAAGGGCCTGTTTCGGCCCCGCGAGGTGCCTTGGGGGCAACGGGCAGCAACGGGCGGCAATGGGCGGCAGAAACGATCAGCGGGGCGGCGGAGCGATCGGGCGACCGGGCCGGAACAACGCAATCGGGCCGATGCGGCTGGCGCGGCCGGCACGGCCTGCTCGGCCCCAGAAGATACCGCCAGCCGCAGAGTTCCATCGGAGGGGCTGGTGAAACCGCGGCATGGCGGGGGTTGGGGCCGTTGCAACCGGCGCGGTTGGCGCGGCATGCCCGGCCCCGGGAGATACCATCTGCTCGCCCCCGGAGGACCCAGAGGACACCGCGAGCCTGCCTGGTCTCACCGCGAGCCTGCCCGGCCCCAGCGTGGCCTGCTTGGCCCCAGCATGGCCTGCCCGGCCCCAGCATGGCCTGTTCGGTCCCGGAAAATACTGCCAGCCCCGTGTATCATCTGTGGGGCTGGCGTAATAGGCAAGCGGCGGAGCGGTGGAGTGCGGCCTGCTCGGCCTCGGAAAATACTGCCAGCCCCTATGTACCATCTGTGGGGGCTGGCACAACAGGCGAGTGGCGCTGCAGAGTGAGGCCAGAGAGGTCAGTGCGACTGTTTCGACCTGCCTGGCCTTGGTTCTGTCCTGGACTAGTCCGGATTATTCCGGCCCCCGCAAGGTGCCATGGGGCGGAAGGAGGCACAGATGGCACAGAAGAACCAGCCCCCAATGTCCATCTAATGGGGGTTGGTCTAACAAACAATCTGCCTACTGCTACATTAACATCATTTCGACCCTGTGGGCCCAGCTGCAGAGAGACGTTGGTGGGGCCTGGGAGAAACCAAGCTACAACAGGAGGAAGTTGCGGGGTGACGTAGGACATCTAGAGCTGTGGGTATCTTGACCCACAGGGACCCACGCGGTGGAGGGGTGCCCGGACAGGGAAGAGGCAGGCCGGCCTGGACTAAGTGAAACAACTTCCATCTGTGCAACGTACCATCGGCTTGCACGGTGCCCACCCAGACCGTATGAAGGAGTGGAGTGGAAAACGGGCTGAGGTGGAGATCGTTTTGGGCCACGCAACATACCATCAAATTGCGTGGCGGAGCCTGCCGGCCAAATTGACTCTGAACTGTGGGGACTATCTCCACCACATGGTGACCTGACTTCTATCCTTCCCTCCTCCTTCCCCCCCCCCCTGGCTTTGGCTGACAAATGCCCCCCTATTTATTTATTTATTTATTTATTTATTTATTTATTTATTTATTTATTTATTTATTTATTTATTTATTTATTTATTTATTTATTTATTTATTTATTTATTTATTTATTTAAAACATCTCCTCTCTGAACTGGTTTTATCTTGCTGTAAATATCTAGGCGATTTTCCTCCCTTTATCTTTATGGCCATTATCTTTATGGTAAATATTCACCACCCAGCTGTACTCAAGGACGGATCTCCTCCCCTCTCGCAGGTCTGGCCCCCGGGTTTATCAAGGGCTCACCTCTATGAGGGATGGATTAATCCAGAGAGGTGGGCGAAGCGCGGACTTAGGGGGTTTTTTAACAAATTTTTAATTCGGCTTTTAAGGGGTTCTGGGGAGGGGGGAGGGTTCATTCAGTCAGAGAGGGGCCAAGATATAGGGCCGGCCGGCGGAAGTATGATAAAGGAGGGGTCCACTAGGGAGGGGGGATCGGGGGTCGTCTCTGTTGAGGGCCGCCCCATTCGATTGGTCTTGGGGAGGGGCAGGGGCAGCGGGAGGCAGGATGTCCATCATGGGTTGGAGGCTCGTGGTCGCTGGTTACGAGCGGTCGCTTGCCTCAACCCCCTGTACTCCGCTCGTGGGCTAGGCGGTCAGGGACTACAGAGCCGGGGTCCCAGGCTGATGTTCTGCAACGCCAGGTCCGTGGTGAATAAAGCCCCCCTCATAAATGATCTTGTGTCAGAGGGGGACCCGGACCTGGTGGGAATTACGGAGACCTGGTTGGGCCCCGAGGGGGGTTTACCCCTCGTGGAAATGTGCCCACCAGGCTACCGTGCATTTCATCAGCCCAGGGCCCTCGGCAGGGGTGGGGGGGGGGTGGCGGTTATTGTTAAGGAAAGTCTGGAGCCGAAGGAGACCACTGTGCCTCAGACGACCGGCTGTGAGTCCCTCTTCGTGAAATGGGGCCTAGGGAGGCAGCTGGGCTTGCTAGTTGTATACCTGGCTCCCCGCTATGTAACAGCAGCCCTGCCCGAGCTACTCGAGGTGATCGCCGTGATGGCGGTGGAGACCCCCAGACTTATAGTCATGAGGGACTTTAACCTGCCGTCGGCGGGCGAAATATTCGAGGTGGCTCGGGAGTTCATGGCTTCCATGACGGCCATGGACCTGACCCAAGTAGTTCAGGGCCCTACTCACGAAGGAGGGCACACGCTGGATCTTATTTTTGTCTCTGGACACTGGATTAGTGATCTCGGAACAGGGGATTTAGTCATCTTACCCTTGTCATGGACAGATCACTCTCTCCTACAGATAGACTTTCCAACCGTCACACCCCACCGCGGGGAGGCGGAACCGGAGACACCGAGTTGGTTCCGCCCCAGGCCCCTGATGGACCCGGAAAGGTTCCAGAGGGAGCTTGGGCCAGTACTTGTGTCCCTGCCCCACGGCTCGACTGAGGATCTAGTGGCCGCATGGTATAGTGCGGCCACGGGGGCCTTGAACCGAGTCGCGCCCTTGCGGCCTCTCATGCGGCGCCGAGTCACCCAGGCTCCTTGGTTTACCGAGGAGCTTCAGGAGATGAAACACCGCAACAGACGCCTAGAGAGTAGGTGGAGATCTTCTCAATCCGAAGCTGACCGAACACTAGTGAGAGACCATATTAGGACTTACTTAGTGGCGCTAAGAGTGGCCAAATGTGAGTATTGCGCCACTCTTATCGCGTCCGCGGAAAACCGCCCTGCCGCCCTGTTGGGGGTGACCCGCTCCCTCCTTCATCTGAGGCCGCGGGAAGCCCCTCTGCAGGGTCGAGCAGAGGAATTTGGAGTATTTCTGCAGGACAAAATCACTCAGATTCGGAACGAGTTGCCCTCCACTTGTGGTCCAGTCGAGGCGTCCAGCGCTGGTCTTGAGATTACACCTTGGGAGGAGTTCGACTTTGTTACTACCGAGGATATGGACAGGTTGCGGAGGAACCTTAGAGCCACCACATGTGTATTGGACCCGTGTCCCTCCTGGCTTGTACTGGCATCCTGGGAGGTGACACGAGGCTGGCTCCAGGGCATTGTGAATTCATCTCTGAGTGAGGGGTACTTGCCCACCGTTTTGAAAGAGGCGGTGGTGAGGCCCCTCCTCAAGAAACCATCCCTGGATCCAGCTTTATTAGAGAACTATCGTCCCGTCTCCAACCTTCACTTTTTAGTGAAGGTTGTTGAGAGTGTGGTGGCTCAACAGTTTCCCCGACATCTGGAGGAAGTTGATTATCTAGACCCGCGCCAGTCCGGCTTCCGGCCCAGTCACAGCACCGAAACGGCATTGGTCGCATTGGTGGATGATCTCTGGAGGGCACGGGATAGAGGTTGTTCCTCTATCCTTGTCCTATTAGACCTCTCAGCGGCTTTTGATACCATCGACCATGGTATCTTATTGCACCGATTGGGGGGGTTGGGGCTGAGAGGCACCGTCCTACAGTGGTTCTCGTCCTACCTCTCTGGTCGGTCGCAATGGGTGTTGGCAGGAGGGCAGAGGTCGTCCCCGAGGCCACTCACGTGGGGTCCCTCAGGGGTCGGTCCTCTCGCCACTCCTGTTTAACACCTACATGAAGCTGCTGGGCGAGATCATCCGTGGTTTTGGGGTGCAATACCATCTGTACGCTGATGACACTCAGTTGTACATATCCACCCCAAACCACCCCAACGATACCGTCGAGGTGCTGTCCCGGTGTCTGGAGGCCGTACGGATCTGGATGGGTAGTAACAAACTCAAACTCAACCCGTCCAAGACCGAGTGGCTGTGGTTTCCGGCACCCCGGTTCAGCCAGATAAGTCCAACACTGGCCATTGGGGGCGAACAACTGGCCCCCGTGGAGAGGGCGCGCAACTTGGGCATCCTCCTGGATTCCCGGCTGTCCATGGAGGACCATGTGATGGCCGTGGCCAGGGGGGGCGTTCTATCAGGTACGCCTGATACGCCAGTTGCGCCCCTTACTGGACCGGGAAGCCCTTCGCACAGTCACTCAAGCGCTCGTGACATCCCGGCTGGATTACTGTAACGCTCTCTACATGGGGCTCCCCTTGAGGTGCACTCGAAAGCTACAGTTAGTACAGAATGTGGCCGCGCGGGTGATTATGGGTGCCTCAAGGCAAACCCACGTAACACCTCTCTTGCGCGAGCTGCACTGGCTGCCTGTGGCCTTTCGAGTGCGCTTCAAGGTGCTGACGACCATCTTTAAATCACTCCATGGCTCGGGGCCTAGCTATATACGAGACCGTCTCCTGCCCCATACATCCCTTCGTCCGATCCGCTCCCACAGAGAGGGTCTTCTCCGGGTGCCGTGAGCGGGGCAATGCCGGTTGGCGACACCCAGGGGAAGGGCCTTCTCTGTGGCGGGCCCGGCCCTCTGGAACGACCTACCCCCCGACCTCCATACTATCTCGGACCTCCGCCTCTTCCGCCAACGTCTTAAGACGTATCTATTCCAACAAGCCGGCCTAGGATAGCCCCTACTTCTGACTTTTTAAAAATAAATTAATTTGGTATGGTTTTAACATGGGTTTTTAGCACGGGTCTAGTAATTTAATATATTTTAATTGATATTGTATTTTGTGGTTTTAATAATGCCTGTGCGCCGCCCTGGGTCCTAACAAGGAGAGGGGCGGGGTATAAAATTTAATAAAATAAAAAAATAAATAAAATAAATATTAGTCAGCAAAAGACTAACAACAGAAATAACCTAACTACTGGTACAGTGGTACCTCGGACCACGAACGCCTCTCATCACGTCCAATTCGCTTCACGACCAAAAATTTCCCAAAAAATGTGCCCCGGTTCACGAACACCGTTTCGCAGCACGAACGGAAAAGTTCGTAAAAAATGCTCCGCTGCACGAACTCTGCCTCACTTCACGAACTCCGCCTCGCATCACGAACGGAAAAGTTCGTAAAAATGCCCGGATTCACAACCTCCGTTTCGCTTCATGAACCGGAGCCGCGGACATTTTAAAAACAAGGTCAGAATGGATTAACTGGATTTACATTGAACCCTATGGGAAACTGTGCCTCGCATCACAACCAAAAAACAAGGTCGGAACGGATTAATCGGATTTACATTGAACCCTATGGGAAATTGTGCCTCGCATCACAACCAAATCGGATCGCGACCAGAGTCATTTCACGAATTAAGTTCATGATCCGAGGTACCACTGTATTAACAAACATGTTAATATTCTACATGGGGCTTCCCTTGAGGTGCACTCGAAAGCTACAGTTAGTCCAGAATGCAGCCGCGCGGGTGATTGCGGGAGCCACTAGATGCTCCCACATAACACCGATCCTGCGCGAGCTGCACTGGCTTCCTGTGGCCTTTCGGGTGCGCTTTAAGGTTTTGACGACCATCTTTAAAGCGCTCCATGGCTCAGGGCCTAGTTATATGCGAGACCGCCTCCTGCCCCATACATCCCTTCGGCCGATCCGCTCCCACAGAGAGGGTCTTCTCAGGGTGCCGTCGGCCGGGCAATGCCGTCTGGCGACACCCAGAGGAAGAGCCTTCTCTGTGGTGGGCCCTGCCCTTTACAATACAATACAATACAATAGCAGAGTTGGAAGGGACCTTGTAGGTCTTCTAGTCCAACCCCCTGCGTGGGCAGGAACCTTATACCATTTCAGACAAATGGCTATCTAACATCTTTTTAAAGGCTTCCAGGGTTGGGGCATTCACAACTTCTGGAGGCAAGCTGTTCCAGAGGTTAATTGTTCTAACTGTCAGGAAATTTCTCCTTAGTTCTAAGTTGCTTCTCTCCTTGATTAGTTTCCACCCATTGCTTCTTGTCCTGCCCCCAGGTGCCTTGGAGAATAGTTTGGCTCCCTCTTCTTTGTGGCACCGTCTGAGATATCGGAACACTGCTATCATGTCTCCCCTGGTCCTTCTCTTCATCAAACTAGACATACCCAGCTCCTGCAGCCGTTCTTCCTATGTTTTAGTCTCCAGTTCCCTAATCATCTTGGTTGGAGACTAAAACATATGAAGAACGAACTTTGGAACGACCTACCCCCTGAATTGCGTACCATCACCGACCTCCGCCTCTTCCGCCAGTGTCTAAAGACACATCTTTTTCAACAAGCCGGCCTAGCCTAACCTCCCGTGGGGACTATTTTAGAGAGTTTTAAATTGGGGTTTTTTAAAATTGGTTTTAGCATAGGATTAGAATAATTTAATATGTTTTAAATTTGTATTTATTTTTTGTATGTTTTTAAATTCCTGTGTGCCGCCCTGGGTCCTCTGTGGAGAAGGGCGGGATATAAATATGATTAAATAAATAAATAAACTACGTCTACTAAACCCAATCTGAATTTGGATTTGAGGGAAAAAACAGCCTCTATTGCTGTCACCACCAAGCCAAAACCAAGCAGCCATTTTGCAGAAGGTCAGCTGGTAATGCTAGAGAAACATTGAAGGAGCAAAATAGTGACCTGCTCCCAAACTGAACACCCAGGAGCCACTCCGTTCTCGCTCCTTCCACATTAGCTTTGATACTTCCTCTACCTACCACTCAAACTGAAATTGGAGTCCTATTTCCAACCTACCAAACAAGAAGCAACTCAGGTGAGAGGAAAACAATATCCTTTATTATCAGCAAACAATTTTGGCAAGCTTTTTGCTAAAGAGGTAGAAGCAGCAATTGATCTCACGTTTCATTTTTTAAAACCACGAAAACCCATAAATGGCAACCTACAAATAATCAGTGTTGAATGTTACTCTTGTATATTTGTTAGTTAATTATCAAATATATGGTCAACTAACTGTGTAATAATCAATTAAAAGTGCAATGCATCAACTATTTTAATGAAAAAAATCAGAATACACACTTCTTCTTTTAGTAATAGTTTTATCAAAGGTTACTGTTAAACAGTTAAAACTAACACAAACAACAACAAAAAAAGAATCTGCCACCTTTGTCCCCGAAGTATAATATTAACAATTTATCAATCTCTGTTAAACCAAGAAACTTCATCCTATTCCTCATCTATATAAATAAAAATGTAAAATAGTTTGTACGAATCCACTAATCTCAAAAACTACTGAACCGATCTGCCTCAAATTTTGACACAATGTAGCCAAGGACTTCCGATAACAGAACAGCTACTCATTTTGTGCCTATCACACGTGTGTTGTGTGCAAGCTAAACACAAATAAAATGTACTCACTGAAAATGTGAGAATTCCCTGTAGCCACGCCCATCAGACTGCTTTTCAACTGTCAGTGTTGGAAGAGGCCTCTTATGGTGGCCTCTTGGGGCCAAAAAGGCACTGGGATAGCAAACTCCCAGGTGGCCCATAGAGGGGGGAGGGGGAGAAATATTGCTCAATTAACAATTAACCTCTGGAACAGCTTGCCTCCAGAAGTTGTGAATGCCCCAACCCTGGAAGTCTTTAAAAAGATGTTAGATAGCCATTTGTCTGAAATGGTATAAGGTTCCTGCCCACCCAGAGGGTTGGACTAGAAGACCTACAAGGTCCCTTCCAACTCTGCTATTGTATTGTTCAAGACTGTTCTCTGAGGTAAAAACATGGAGGCAGGCAGCTGCTTTAAACTGTTGAATATGAACTGAACCAAACTGTAACAAAGAACAACCCATCTGACAGCAAATACAGTTTAATAAAAGAGGGACTAGGGGAGACATGATAGCAGCCTTCCGATATCTCAGGGGTTGCCCCAAAGAAGAGGGAGTCAAGCTATTCTCCAAAGCACCTGAAGGCAGAACAAGAAGCAATGGGTGGAAATTAATCAAGGAGAGAAGCAACTTAGAACTGAGGGGAAATTTCCTGCCAGTGAGAACTATTAACCAGTGGAACAGCTTGCCACCAGAAGTTATGGATGGCCCAACACTGGATGTGTTTTTAAGAAGAGACTGGAAAACCATTTGTCTGACACGGTATAGGGTCTACTGCTTGAGCAGCGGGTTTGGACTAGATGACCTCCAAGGTCCCTTCCAACTCTCCAAAGCACCTGATGGCAAAACAAGAAGCAATGGGTGGAAACTAATCAAGGAGAGAAGCAACCTAGAACTGAGGGGAAATTTCCTGGCAGTGAGAACTATTAACCAGTGGAACAGCTTGCCACCAGAAGTTGTGAATGCCCCAACACTGGAAGTCTTTAAGAAGATGTTGGATAGCCATTTGTCTGAAACGGTATAGGGCTTCCTGCCTAGGCAGTGGGTTGGACTAGATGACCTCCAATGTACCTTCCAACTCTGCTATTGTATTATTGTATTACAGTAGGTAGGTAGAGAGGGGAATAGAGAGGGAGGGAGAAATACAATTTAATAAAAGAAGGACTAGGGGAGACATGATAGCAGCCTTCCAATATCTCAGGGGTTGCCACAAAGAAGAGGGAGTCAAGCTATTCTCCAAAGCACCTGAGGGCAGAACAAGAAGCAATGGGTGGAAACTAATCAACGAGAGAAGCAACTTAGAACTGAGGAGGAATTTCCTGACATTTAGAACAATTAACCAGTGGAACAGACGTTGCCTCCAGAAGTTGTGAATGCCCCAACACTGCAAGTCTTTAAGATGTTGGATAGCCATTTGTCTGAAATGGTTTAGGGAGTGATGGCTAACCTTTTTTGGCTCATGTGCCAAAAGCAGGGGGAGTGCAGGGGCGATGTGCACAGGTGTGCCACATCCATAATGCTGACCTCAGAACAACCACGGACCTCCGCACCTTCCGCCAGAAATTAAAGACACTCCTGTTCCATCAGGCCGGTTTGGCCTAAGTTATTTACCTAGCCTTCAGTCTGTATCATAAATTGTTTTAACTGGGTTTTAAATGGATTATGTTTTAACTTTTTAAATTTTAGCACAGGGACAACCTATTTAATTTGATATTAATTATTTATATTTTATATTGTGTGTTTTAACTTCCTGTGCACCGCCCCGGGCCCCTTCGGGGAGAGGGTGCGGTTATATAAATTCGACTATAAATAAATAAATGTGCATGACCCCTGCATTTGGCATGCTTTTAACATCCTCCCCAGGCTCCAGAGGCTTTATAGGAAGGCTGTTTTCACCCTCCCCCCACCTCCAGAGGGCAAAAAATGGCCTCCAAAGAAGGCCTAAATCAGCTGGCCAGGGCACACATACACACTGAAGCTGACAGGGTAATGCCTCGCATGCCCTAAGAAATGGTTCCGTGTGCCACCTGTGGCACCCGTGCCATAGGTTCACTATCATGGGTATAGGGCTTCCTGCCTAGGCAGGCAGTTGGACTAGATGACCTCCAAGGTCCCTTCCAACTCTGCTATTTTATTATTGTATTACAGTAGGTAGGTAGATAGAGGGATAGATAGAGAGGGAGAAATAAGGTAGGTAGGTAGGTAGATAGAGGAAGAAAGGAAGAAATACAGTATGTAGGTAGGTAGAGGGATAGATAGAGAGGGAGAAATACAGTAGGTAGGTAGGTTGGGGGTTATATGGTGGTTGTGTGTATGTGTGCAGGTGTAGATCTACACACAGATTGGTTGGCCATTTAACCAGACTGGGCCACAGCAATGCGTGGCCGGGTATAGCTAGTTATCTATAAATTCATCTCTTAATACAATAGCAGAGTTGGAAGGGACCTTGTAGGTCTTCTAGTCCAACCTCCTGCATAGGCAGGAAGCCCTATACTATTTCAGACAAATGGCTAACCAACATCTTCTTGAAGATTTCCAGTGTTGGGGCATTCACAACTTCTGGAACAGCTTGCCTCCAGAAGTTGTGAATGCCCCAACACTGCAAGTCATTAAGAAAATGTTGGACAGCCATTTGTCTGAAATGGTATAGGGCTTCCTGCCTGGGCAGGGAGTTGGACTAGATGACCTCCAAGGTCCCTTCCAACTCTGCTATTGTATTGTATTGTATTATTTATCCCAAAGTGCCAACACGGCAATTTAATATGAATAATTAGGTTTTACTACCTAAAATAATGAGAAACAAGGCAGAGTTCAGCTAATTGTTCTCAGAAAAACATGATAAATGCACTTTTATGCCCCTTCGTTTTTTTTCTGCTTTTGAAATATTACATTTAACAACAATAAAAAGAAAAACATTTGTAATTCTGTCTTCCCCTTCATCCCTCCTTCTGTCTCTCTTCCCCTCCATCCCTCGCTCTGTCTGTTTCTCTCTTTTTCCCTTCCTCTCTCTCTTTTCCTCTTTCTCTTTCTCTTTCTATCTCTTCCTGACATTTTTCTCTCTCTCATTAAACTGGTAGGATCCCACCCGCCACTGGGTATAAGTAAACTGACTTAACAACCAAAATTGGAACTGGCAGTTTGGTTATTAAACAAAGCAGTCTGTCAGCGATCCAATTAGCGAATGTTCCAAAAAAGAAACTCTCAGAGTCATTGAATCCCCAAAAGTAAAACTTTATTGAATTCATCATCTCGGAACTGAAGAAGCAAAACCAGCTCTGGTTTTCCCACGTGAAAAAACCTGGCTCAGTTAAACAATAGATTTTTGTTATGGGAAAAATCCACTTTCCCAGCAAACACTTGCAGTAGTGACCTTGGCGTTTTGCAAGTTCTTACCCTCCAAGGATGGCATCTTGGCATCCTGTTTCCTCCCTATACATTCCACCCCTCTTCCCCTTTTCATTGTGTTGGAAGAAATGTCCTTCTGGGTTCAGTTCCAAGTGGGGGGAAAAGAACTGGAGACATGGAGGCTGCTTGGAAAGATGGTTTAATGGTGGACAGGATCACATGGCTTGAGGTCCTGGGGCAAAAGGTGATCATGTGCTTCAAGATGTTGGGTGAAGAAGAGAGCGAGATGCTGAAAGTCCCTGGTTTTATGCCCTCTCTGGCCTTTGATCTTGATCTTGTATTCTGATTGGTTGTCAGGCTCCCATGGGGCCATGCAGGGGCAACTCTCTAGGCTGTGCTTTGAGTCCAAGATTGATTGAGCATTGCTTCTTCCCAAGTGCCCTGTGGTGAGATGGGTATAGGGCTAATACTATCAAGCCTTAATCCCATCACCCTGGAGGTGAATAGGGGGAGATGTTTGTTATGTAGAATAGACTGGTTCAGGCATTTTAATAGCCCGTGAACAAAGGTGGGGGCTATTAAGAGTGAGTCTGTTTCCTATCTAAAAACATGTTTCTCCATTTCTGACCCAGGGAAATATAACAGTCTGCCTTTTTAATATTTCCCAGGATACTTCATTTTTCTAGGGTGGGTTTTAACTTCCTACAATTGGCCAGTTGAATAGCGATAGAAGCTAGAAGCAATAAAGCGATTTCATCTTGACACAGTCATTAAGTGTGTGTGCTGGGCCTAGCTGGGGGCTGCGGCATTGGAGGTGCAGGGCTAGAGGTCAGGGAGGGGGCTAAGTTCCAGATTAGTAATGGTGGCTCCATCAGTACGGTGGGTGGGAGGGGCAGGTATGGCGATAGCAGGGGGCCATATCACGTTCGGGGAACACGCGTCCGCTGTCTTCAAGCAGTTGCGCGCTCTGGCACCCAATGCTTCTCTCGTCCCCCAGGTTGTCCAGATCCTCAGGGCCTGAGCCTGCGTCTGATGTTGTGCAATGCCAGGTCTGTGGAAAAGAAAGCCCCCCTCATTTGTGATTTTGTGCAGGAGGGGGGAGTGGACCTGGCAGGTATTACGGAGACCTGGTTGGGCCAGGAGGGGGGTTCCCCTCATGGAATTGTGCCCACCAGGCTTCCGCGCGTTTCATCAGCCTAGGGCTCAGGGTAGGGGTGGTGGTGGCGGTCATTATAAAGGAGGATTTGTGCCCGAGGGAGGCCACTGTACCTCAGACAGTAAGATGTGGGTCCCTCCTTGTGAAGTGGGGTCATGGGGTACAGATGGGCTTGCTGACCACGTACCTGGCTCCTGGCTGCGTGGCAGCGGCCCTGCCCGAGCTGCTTGACGTGATTGCCGGGGTGGCGGTTAGTACCCCTAGGCTTATCGTCATGGGGGATTTCAACCTGCCATCTGCTGGCAAAGTGTTGGAGGCAGCTCGGGAGTTAATGGCAGCCATGACAGCCATGGACCTGACCCAATTAGTTCAAGACCCCACGCATATCGGGGGACACACCCTGGATTTGATTTTTGTCTCTGGTCAGTGGTTGAAGGATCTGGGAAGAGGGGATATAGCCATTGAACCCTTGTCATGGTCAGATCACTTATTCTTTCAGGTGGACTTCCGATCCGCCCCCCCCCCTGCAGGGAGGCGGAACCAACTAGGTAGTTCTGCCCCAGGTGCCTGATGGACCCTGATAGGTTCCTGACGGATCTTGGGCCACTCACTGAGGCTATGGCTCATGACTTGGCTGGAGAACTGGCGGCCGCATGGATGGCTGCTGGGGTTCTGGACCACGTTGTGCCTTTGCGGCCTCTGATCCGGTGCCGAACCCGGTTGGCTCCTTGGTTTTCTGAGAAGCTGAGGGAGATGAAGCGCCAGAAAAGATGCCTAGAGAGCAATTGGAGGACCAGCCGTTTCGAATCTGATCGGACACTGGTGAGGTCTTATATCAAGACCTACCTAGTGGCAATAAAAGCGGCAAAGTTTAATTATTTTTCCGCTCTTATTGCATATGCAGAAAATCGCCCAGCCGCCCTGTTTAGGGTGACCCACTCCCTCTTACATATGGAAGCGCGGGAGGACCCCTTGCAGGGTAAAGCTGAGGATTTTGTACAATATCTGCAAGACAAAATCGCTCAGATTCGGGAAGGGCTGGACTCTGACTGGGTAGTGCTAGATGGGGTGATGGAGACTGTTACCTGGAAGCAGTTTGATCCTGTGACTCCCGAGGACATAGACAGGATTTTGGGTAAGCTTAGTGCTGCCACATGTTTATTGGACCCGTGTCCCTCCTGGTTGGTGCTGGCCACCCGGGAGGTTACACGAGGCTGGCTCCAGGGTATTATCAATGCTTCTTTGAGAGAGGGTTTCTTCCCCACCGCTTTGAAAGAGGCGGTGGTGAGGCCCCTCCTCAAGAAGCCTTCCCTGGACCCGGCGCTTTTGGCAAACTATCGTCCAGTCTCCAACCTGCGCTTTGTGGCAAAGGTTGTTGAGAGTGTGGTGGCGCAACAGCTTCCCAGGTACCTGGATGAAGCTGTCTATCTTGATCCATACCAGTCGGGTTTCAGGCCTGGGTACAGCACAGAAACAGCATTGGTCGCATTGGTCGATGATCTCTGGAGGGCTCGGGACAGGGGTTGTTCCTCTGTCCTGGTCCTATTAGACTTCTCAGCGGCTTTTGATACCATCGACCATGGTATCATGCTGCGGCGGTTGGAGGGGTTAGGGGTGGGGGACACTGTACTTCGGTGGTTCTCCTCCTTCCTCTCTGACCGTTCGCAGTTTGTGTTGGTGGGGGGGCAGAGATCGTCCTCAAGGTGCCTCACTTGTGGAGTGCCCCAGGGGTCGGTCCTCTCGCCCCTTCTGTTCAACATTTATGTGAAGCCGCTGGGCGAGATTATCCGGGGTTTGGGGGTAAAGTTCCATCAGTACGCTGATTATACGCAGCTGTACATTTCGTCCCCAGACCACCCCAATGTTGCCCTTGACGTGATGTCCCAGTGCCTGAACAGGCTCAGGCTCAACCCCTCCAAGACTGAATGGCTATGGTTCCCGGCGTCCCATTATAGTCAGCTGGTTCCATCGCTGGCTATGGGGGGTTGAGACCTTAGCCCCCACAAGAAGGGTTTGCAACTTGGGTATCCTCCTGGATGCACGGCTGTCCTTGGAAGATCATATGATGGCTGTCGCCAGGTTCGCCTGATTTACCAGTTGTGTCCCTTCCTAGATTGGGATGTCCTACGCACACTCACTCACACCCTTGTCTCTTCCCGTCTGGACTACTGCAATGCTCTCTATACGGGGTTCCCCTTGAAGAGCACCCGGAGGCTTCAACTGGTCCAGAATGCGGCCGCACAGGTAATTATGGGAGCGATTCGACACTCCCATGGAACACCTCTCTTGCGCGAGCTGCACTGGCTTCCAGTGGTTTTCCGGGTGTGATTCAAGGTGTTGGTCACTATCTTTAAAGCGCTCCATGGCTTAGGACCGGGGTACTTACGAGATCGCCTCCTGCCACCGAGAGCCTCCCACCGGCCAGTACGCTCCCAGAGAGGGTCTCCTCATGGTGCCGTCAGCTAGACTATGTCGACTGGCGACACCCAGGGGGAGAGCGTTCTCCGTGGGAGCACCTGTACTCTGGAACGAATGGCTCCCGGAATTAAGAACTATCCCTGACTTACGCACCTTCCGCCGTGCTCTCAAAACCTTTTTCTTCCAACAAGCCGGGCTGGCATAAAACATGATTTTTAAATTTGTATTTTTATTAATTTTAATCAGGATTAGTTTGGGGGTTTTTTCC
This sequence comes from Rhabdophis nuchalis, assembly GCA_039707465.1. Classification (NCBI taxonomy): domain Eukaryota; kingdom Metazoa; phylum Chordata; class Lepidosauria; order Squamata; family Natricidae; genus Rhabdophis; species Rhabdophis nuchalis. The sequence continues at coordinate 16,512,630 of CM077646.1, read as the reverse complement.
ACGTTCGGCCAAGGTTTAATATGTTTTTAAAAGCTTTTTTAGCTTTTGTATATTTGTTTGCCCTGCCCTGAGTCCTTCGGGAGTAGGGCGGTATAAAAAACCAATAAACTGAACTAAACTAAACTAAACTAATAAATAAATTTCTAAAAGTTTTGAATCCGTAGAAGAGGCTGAAATAGGCATTGAATTCTTGCAAAATGTTTCCAAGTTTCCTTTTTAAGCTTTCAACGATGGCTAGTCCAGAGGGAGGGGGAGGACAGAGCCCATCCTTTGTACTCCTCCGTGTCCCCAAAGCCTCCCCTGTAGAATGGGGAGCATCTTTCCCATCAATCAGGGGCCTCCCCACTCTTGGGCCACTGCATCAGATGGGGCAGCTGAGGAGCCCAGAGAGGATCTCCCAGAAGCTGCCCTTCTGCAAGGGCTCCAGGACGGCTCTGGCTGAGCACTTAGCTCCTGTCTCCCGAAGGGCCCCTGGGTGAGGCTCAGAGAGCAGCCGCTTGGCCAACAGCCTGAGGCACAGGGGGATGTGAGGGAAAAGCAGCCTCTGTTGCTGCCACCACCAAGCCAAGACCAGGTAGCCATTTTGCAGAAGATCAGCTGGTGATGCTGGAGAAACATCTGGACACTGGAGCAAAATGGCTGCCTCCTCCCCAAAGGATCCCACAGGAAAAACCCCAGTTCTTCCTCCTCCTAGATTTTGCTTCGCTTCCTCCCCCTTCCTATCCCTCAAAGTGAAATTGGAATCGGGGTCTCTGATCAACAAGGAGGGTAGAATCCCTCTTAATTCCAATCTCCCCAAAGATACATCAGTCAGGTAAGAGGAAAAGAAATCCTTTATTTTCAGCAAACAAATGTTGGCAAACTGACAAAAGATGTGCAATTGTTGAGGAGATAATAATAATAATAATAAAATTTAATTTGTTGACCGCTCCCTCTCCCCGAAGGGACTCGGAGCGGTGCACAGGGCAAATAAAACAATAAATTCACACATATAATTAAAAACAAATTAAACCTTATCCCTGCGCTAAAAATCCAGTTAAAAATTGCTAAAATCCCCATCTAAAATTTCTAGCAACCCCAGTCTTAACAGTGCAATTAATCTCATGATCCCATTTTCTGAATCACTAAAATCCATAAATGGCAATCGATAAAAAAATCAGTGTTTAATGTTACACTCGATATATTGATTATCTGTCAAACTTTGTATTTTCAAATATATGGTCAAATAACTGCAATAATCAATTAAAAATGCATCAACCTTTTTAGCGACAAAAATCACAAAATGCACATTCTAGTAGTCGTTCCATCGAAGATTACATCAAACAGTTAAAACTAACACAAGGAAAAAAAGAAAAAGAAATTTCCACCTTCATCCCCAAGCATAATGAAAATTAACAACTTATAAATCTTTCTTAAAGTAAAGCCAATGAAGTCTTCATCCGATTCCTCACCCCATTCTCTATAAACCCATCTCTAAAAAGCCTCATCTTTAGCTTCTAATCTCCATCCACTAAGACTAATCAGCAACAGCCCATTAAGAGGGTTATGCAACCTACATATACTAAACTATTATCTAAGAAACTCAATTTGAAATCTTTTGATTCCACATAATATATTCTTTTCTCCTCTGCTCCTCAATCATAATAGAAAAAGTTTACTTATTCAGTGATAAAAGCAGTGATGAAAGACCCCCAAAATCTCTCCTGGTTGCAGCATTCTAGAGAAGGTCTCCTGAGAGTCGGGCCTAATTCAGAAGGAGGCTGATCCCATCTTTTCTCCTCTCTCTTTATGCCACTCTTCCTGCAAAGGGGAGGGAGAAAGTATCCAAGGGTTAGTGGGCTCAAGACAGTCAGAGCCTGAAGGGTGCCCCAGGATCAGAGTTTGGGGGCATGAAGACCCCTCCCCCGAGCCCCCTCCCCCAAATTCCTTACCTTCCAGGGTTTGAGGTGAATGGGAGAAAGAAGAGAGATTCCCAAAGCATCTTCACCTTCCCTTGGTCCTTGGACTCCAAAGCACCCCCCCTTCCTTCCCCTAACCCGATATGGCCCCCACTGAGACCACTCAGCGGATCTGGATGGGAAGTAACGGACTCGGGCTCAACCCGACCAAGACCGAGTGGCTGGGGTTTCCGGCTGCCCGATTCAACCAGCTCTCTCCAACGCTGGCCATAGGGGGCGAACATCTTGCCCCTGTGGATGGGGCGCGCAATTTGGGTGTCCTCCTGGATTCCCGGCTGTCTATGGAAGAGCAAGTGACAGCCGTGGCCAGGAGGGCGTTTTACCAGGTTCGCCTGGTTCGCCAATTGCGCCCCCTGTTGGATCGGGACGCCCTTCGCACAGTCACTCATGCCCTCGTGACATCCCGACTGGATTATTGTAACTCTCTCTACATGGGGCTTCCCTTGAGGTGCACCCGGAGGCTTCAGTTAGTTCAGAATGCAGCCGCGCGAGCAATTATGGGGACCACTAGGTTCACCCACGTTACACCGCTCTTGCGCGAGCTGCACTGGCTGCCTGTCGTCTTCCGGGTGCGCTTCAAGGTGCTAATTATCATCTTCAAGGCGCTCCATGGCTCGGGACCTAGCTATCTGCGGGATCGGATCCTGCCCCATACATCCTCACGACCGATTCGCTCCCACAGAGAGGGACTTCTCCGGGTGCCGTCCACTAGACTTTGTCAGCGGGCGACGCCCAGGGGAAGGGCTCTCTCTGTGGCGGGCCCGGCCCTCTGGAACGACCTTTCCCCCGATATCAGAACGACCACTGACTTCCGCTCCTTCCGTACGAAATTAAAGACCCATTTCTTTCGACTGGCCGGCCTTGGATAGTCTCTCTGTCTATAGATTTCAAATGTATTTTAATGGGTTTTTAATTATTTTTAGCACGGGATAATATTGTTTAATTGTGTTTTAAAGTATATATTTTTGTATTTATTGTTTATACTGTTTTTAGTTCCTCCTGTGCACCGCCCCGGGTCCCTGTGGGGAGAGGGAGCGGTTAATAAATTCAAATTTATTATTATTTATTATTATTATTATTACTCACCTGCAAGGGGGCTGCTAAATGGACAGGTTGCTCCCTGGATTGAAGAGAAAGACACAGAATGAATGAATGTCTGGATCCTCTGAGGAAGACAAATCTCTCTCTTCATCATTCAAACTCTTCAGCTTCCCAAACTTCTCAGAGAACATAAAGCTTTTTATTAATTAAACTTCCATCCCACCTATCTCATTCAGGGGACTCTCGGCAGCTCACAGTGGAATTCAATAAAATGCCATGTAGAATATTCTATATGTAAATAAAAATGTAACAATAGTTTGTTCAAAACCGCTAATCTCAGAAAGTCCTGCACCGATCGCTTCCAAATTTTCACACAACGTTCCTTACAAATACAGCACCAAGGGCGGGGGGGAGGCAGAGGTGGAGCCGAGCCTCCCACTGCATCACATGACGCTGCCAGGCTTTTCATGTTCACATTTGAAACACGCGGACCATAGTGCTGCCCCTCCCCCACACTCCTCTGTTGTCGCCTCAGCGGCTGTCCCCTCCTCAGCAGCCTCCCCCTCTGCCTCCCTGCCATCCCCGTCCTCCCAAAGGGCCGTTTCGCCTCCCCCCGCACCTTCGGGGCCACACCGCCCGCCTGCTGCCATCACGATGAGCCATGAGGAGAGGGCTCAGAAGGAGCCGCCATCGCCACCTCCGCTCAGCCTAGAGCGCCTGTGACGCCGCTGGCCCATGCCCGGACAGGAAGCCAGGACTTTCTCAAGTCTCAAGGCCACTGGCAGCAGCGCCACAGGACACTTGGCTCGCGGAGGGGCAGCTGCCGCCACCCTGGCCATAGAGGAGCTAGTGGTGGAGGTGCGCGGCTCCAACGGGTCCTTCTACAAGGTGATGCTGGTGGGATGGGTAGGTGGGCAGGCTAGGCCCAGAGGGCGCTGTGAAGGGGGGGAGGTCATCCCTTCACCTGAGCCCCTCCGCCCATCCTGTCCTGAAAAGCACCCTCACCTCACCTGCCCCGAAGTCCAAAGTTGGACTGCCCCAAAGTCCAAAGTTGCACCTTTTCGAGCTGGCCCTACCATTCTTTTGGGCGGGAAGGGGATGGGGGAGGGGAGGGAGGACCTGATGGTCGTTGGGAGGGAGGGAGGGAGGCCTGGAGGAGGTTGACCTGGGGGGGGGTCTGGGGAGGGGAGGGAGAGGTAGGAAGGTAGGTAGAGGGATAGAGAGAGAGGGAGAAATACATTAGGTAGGTAGGTAGAGGGATAGATGAGAGGGAGGAATACAGTAGGTAGGTAGTTTGGTAGGTAGAGGGATAGAGAGAGAGGGAGAAATACAGTAGGTAGGTAGGTAGAAGGATAGATGAGAGGGAGGAATAGAGTAGGTAGGTAGTTTGGTAGATAGAGGGATAGAGAGGGAGGGAGAAATACAGTAGGTAGGTAGGTAGAGGGATAGATGAAAGGGAGGAATACAATAGGTAGGTAGTTTGGTAGATAGAGGGATAGAGAGGGAGGGAGAAATACAGTAGGTAGGTAGGTAGAGGGATAGATGAAAGGGAGGAATACAATAGGTAGGTAGTTTGGTAGGTAGAGGGATAGAGAGGGAGGGAGAAATACAGTAGGTAGGTAGGTAGGTAGAGGGATAGAGAGAGAGAGGGAGAAATACAGTAGGTAGGTAGGTAGAGGGATAGATGAGAGGGAGGAATACAGTAGGTAGGTAGTTTGGTAGGTAGAGGGATAGAGGGGGAGACGGAGAAATACAGTAGGTAGGTAGGTAGAGGGAGAAATACAGTAGGTAGGTTGGGGGTTATACGGTGGTTGTATGTACATGTTTGTATGTGCAGGTGTAGATCTACACACAGATTGGTTGGCCATTTAACCAGACTGGGCCACAGCAACGCATGGCAGGAAACCCTACACCACTTCAGACAAATTGTTATCCTCTTCTTAAAGACCTCCAGTGTTGGAGCATTCACAACTTCTGGAGGCCAATTGTTCCACTGATTAATTGTTCTAACTGTCAAGAAATTATCATGTCAGCCCAGAGTCAGAAATGGGGAGTCACAACCAGAATCCGTGGGATGGGAGCCTCCTGAATGCCAGAAGAGATTCTCAGATGACCACTGAGAACCCCTCCAATCCTGCCTTTGGTCTCAGTTGGGGCCAAATTTTAAACCCATCTGGGCACATCTCTGAGAGAGGGAAACCCCCCTTCCTTCCACAGTCAGCCAGGTCTCAGCTATGCCACCAGAGGAGTCTCTAACCACTGGGGATCATGGCCTCACTGGTGGTTTCCCCATTTCCCCTCAAAGAATGGAGGGCTCTTTCCTCCAAAGGGGGCCAAGGTTCCCCCATGCAGACTCTGGGCTGCCTCCCCTGCCTGAATCCACCAGGGAGAGTTTTCCTTTCTCTTCTGCAGAATCAACCAGTGCAAGGAAAGAGGATTTTCTGACATTCATGCCTAAGGCGGGACTAGAACTCACGGTCTCACCTGGTGCCTTCACTACTAAGCCACTAGAACTGGACTCAGAGGGAACCCAGGGAGGATGAATTAAGGGGGCTTTAAAAAGTGGGGGCCTCTCCCTCTTTTCATCCCCCCAAAGTCTTGCAAAGGGACAGAATGGCTCCTGCAGCAGCTGCTCCTTCTGACTTACCCTGGTCTGAACTGCTGGATCCTTTGTCACTTGCTGGAAAAGAAAGAAAGAAAAAGAGGGTGAAGGAGGATGTCTGTCTGTCTTGGGTTATAGGTGGAGAAGCTCAGCTCTTTCTGACTGCAGCTCCCTCCCTCCCTCCTTTTCTCTCTCCCACACAATCAAAGACACACAAATAACATGGAGAGAGTTTGAACCAAACTCCTTTGGCTATAAGGCATCAGAAAGAATTCTTAAAATGTATATCTACATCACACAAGGCCAGAAGGCAGAGCTGACCTAAAAAGATACAGATAGATCCAAAGTTTCTTTTTTGTAACCAGTTCTTACTTAGAGAGCCCTTGTGGTGGGAGACCAAGAGGAGATCCATTTGGCATCCCTCCAAGATTCTTTTCTCAAAATACCTCCCTTTCATCTCTAATTTTATGTAGCTTCTGACTCTCACTTGGCCAAGCTTTTCCTTTCTGCCTACTTTTCTCAGTCAGAGGGACCTTTCACCAGCTGTGTCTTCTCCTCTTCTTGAAGGTTCCTTCTCCCAGGCGTTTCTCCTTGAGGCCTCCACTTCCACTTCATTACTGGCTGTAATGAAAAGGGGGCCCATTTTCCCCAGCCTGGTTCTTAGCATGAAGAGGAAACTAGCACACATAAACACACACACACACACACACCTCTCAACCAATGGTGCCTCTGGTCCCTGCTCTAAGCCGGAGATTACATGGCAAGAGGACAATTCACTCACTTGGTGCTGCTTTGTAGTCATCTTGACGTCTCTCTGCAAGAATAAAAATCAGTGAAAGCTCAAAAGAATCCAAAAGAGATCATCCAATCTCTCCCTCCGTAGGAGGAAGAACCCCAAGAAATATTTTGTCCCATTTAGTAAAGACAGAAAGATCTTCAAAATACCAATGTATCTCCTGATTTGCCCCAAGAGAGACATGCTGCCTCCCAGATGGATGGAGGGGAATTGGGGGAAGCAGAAGGAGGAGCATCTGGGAGGGGAGGGAGGTTTCCATGGAAATCCTCCTCTGCTGCTCTTTGACCAAAGCCTTTGAGGGGGACAAAGGAACTGGGATGCCTCTTCCCAACTCAGAAGAAGACAGGACTGCCTGAATCTCAGACTCAGCTGAATGGAGACTGGAGTCTCATGAAGAGACTGAGATCTCAGATAATCCGCAAGAGTGCTGGGAAAATCACAATAATTGTCAGAGTCTTGTCAGAATCCCAATAAAATTAGTACATGCCACAGATATCTAAATAAAACAGGACAAAAGGAAACCCAGAAGCAGCTCCCCAAAGGGAGAGACCTGGGAGAAATCTCTGCATCTTCCCTCACTGAGAAAAAGATACTTACTGAAGAATACCAGGATCCCAGCAATCGCAACCGCCAGGGCAAGAGCAGCCACAACGCAGCCGATGATGAGCCCCAGGCTGGATTTTGAATTGGTTGGTTCTGAATGGGGGGAAAGAGGAGATCATTGAAGGAGAACCACAAACAATCATCCCAAGTCATGAGTCTGAAGCAAGAAGAATTTACAATCTTCCTCTTCTATCCAAGACTCCCCTTGCCCTGAAGTATCCTGTTTGGGACACTTGAGGGACCTCGAAATGTTTGACGATATATAGAAGGGGAATCAAGAGTCAATTTGCGAGATTAAAGCGTCAGGCTACAAACTCTGAGATCGTGACCCAAAGGTGCTTTTTCAAGAGGCAAACTGGACTTTCTGGTTTTTCTTTGAAGACGTTCCGCTTCTAATCCAAGAAGCTTCTTCAGCTCTGACTGGGTGGTGGGGAATGGAAGGGCTGATATTCAAGGCAGAGGCTTGTCCACCCCAAGAATAAAACACCAACTGAGCAACGTGGAATATGCAGTGAGACATGTGCAGATCTGCACATTGGGGAAACAAAACAACCACTTCATAAACCCTGGAGGCAGGAAACAGGGGAAGGAGCAGAGGCTAAGAGAGGATCTGAGGGCATTTTTCATCGGTATCGGCCAACTCTTGCCATGGGATTCTGTTGCTTCCTTTACATCCCCTGAAGCCAATTCTATGGACTGGTCCCTGCAGCTTCACCAACCTCAAACACAGGAGAAACCAGTGGATTAATAACTCAGGTATGCTCACACCTGGTCAGATTTCTCCCCCACCACCTCCAGCGTGCCAAAGAGCCCAGCCTGCAGCCTCTCACCTTTTATGGCCACATTCAAAGGCTCCGGCAGGCTGTCATGCTCCACGTGGCACCGATAGTGGCTCCTCTCTTTGGGGTCGATCTGGATGCTGAGCCAGTAGTGGTAAGTCCCATCCGCATTGGGGGCCACAGGCCTACGGAAGGTTTCCACCTCCCATACTTCCCCATCCCTCCTCCAGGAGGCATCGATGTCCCTGGGGTAGAAGCCATCCACGCGGCAGACGTGCGTCTCCATCCCATCCTCCACCTCCGTCCTTCTGCTCACCGTCACCTTTGGGGTCTCTGCAGAAACGGCACCCCTCAGAATTAACTCTGAGCCCCTCCAGAGCCTGGAAGGTGAATCAAAAAATTGAAGGGGCAAAAAAGTCTCTGACTACTTAGTTTTAACCCAAAGATTTGCTGCTGATCCACACAGACGCTTGATCCTGGCCAGCACAGCTACAGCTTGCAAGGGCAGACAGTGTATTTCATATTATGGCAATAAGAATCAAAGAGAACTTTCCGCATCCTGGAGAGGTGCTGGGAGGGGAATAGGGGGATTCCCACCAGGGCAAACAGGCTAAAGACCAGGGACCCAAAGGGACTGAATGTGTGCAAGAGATCCGGCCATAAAGGAAGAAAGTCCAGGGTGGATCCAGATGCTCACCTGTCCTCTGCAGTGTCTCCTTCCCATAGGACAGGTACTTCTCCAGCCACTCAATGCAGGTTTCCTCCAGGTAGGACCTATCTATCATATTCTTTCCTGGATCAGTGTCCCAATTCCTCTGGGTGATCTGGGCCAAGGGGTCGGGAGCCACCCAGGTGAGGGTCTCCTTGTCGAAGGTGATGAAGGTCCTCCCTTCGTAGCCATACTGGATAAACCCTTCTTTGCTCCCGTCTCCCTGGAGCTCACAGCCAATCATCTTCTGCAGTGTATGAAGGCCTGAAAAGAGGGACAGGAATATGGTTAGTGATGTCCTCAGGAGAGACAGAGCCCCTCTCCCCTACTGGGACTGAAACAGGAGCAGGAAAAGTGTTAGAAAATGAAAGAAAAACATTTTCCCTTTGAAGCTAATCAGGTCCCTCGGGATGAGATTTGAGATCCTCCATTGGACCCTGTAGGTCTCCAGACCCACCTGCCCTCCTATGTTCCCCTCTATCTTCTCCTTCCCATCAAAGGCTGCTTCTGGGCAAAAGGAAAACAAGCAGCTCCATCCTAGTTTTGGATCCCAGGGCCACATCTGGACTCTCCATCTGGACTCTCAACGCAGAGCCTTTGGCTTTCTGGGATTAGAAAAGGCCCCGGAGTTTTAAAATGTTTTAATACCTGTAACCTGCACAGGGAACTTTAGTTATGGGTCAAGGATAAACTTACATTAATTTTTTTTAAAAGAACATATTATTAAAAGTCTTTTTAAAATGTAGGGCAGCAGCCTTTCCTTTGGGAGCCCCCCCCCTTTCTCCCCCCACCCCCCCGGGTTCCCTGGGAGGGGATTATGGGGCCAGAGGAGCCACCCAACCCATCACTCACCTACGCTCTGATTGTAGCGGCTCCTCAAGTTCTCCAGGCTTTGTCTGAACCTCTCCTCTTCACGACGTAATATCTGCGTCTCTGTGTCCCAGTATTGGGGGTCTTCCTTCCCCACCTTCTCCATCCAGGAGGCTCGAGGCTTCATCCTCCGGCTGTGGCTGTCATAATAACTGAAGACCTGATTGTCCACATACCCCAGAGAGACAAAGTGGGGCTGCTCCCCCTGACTGGGGTCCGAGATGGAGCTGTAGAAATACCTCATGGAGTGGGAGGAGGCGCCTGGAAAAGACCCAGAAGGGCAGAGTTAGGGGGCTTCAAGTGAGGCCCCACAGCCTCTGTGTCAGAACCGAGTCGAGAAAGGAGCCACCAAACCTTGGCCAAAGGAGGAAGGAAGACCCAGGTGGAGTTGTTGTGCTTGAAGGCAGACCGGAAGTTTGTGAAAGGATCTGATCAAGTGCATACGTTGCTTTCCGACAACTGCCCCTTGGGGGGGAGGGAGGGAACTGCGCTTGGGGGCAGCCAGGTAGCCTTGACTGTCCTCTGGAGTAGGGGTCCCCAACCTTTGCAACTTTAAGTCTGAAGGACTTCAGCTCCCAGACTTTGCTGGCTAGAGAATTCTGGGAACTGAAGTCCTCCAGACTTAAAGTTGCAAAGGTTGGGGACCCCTGCTCTGGAGGGTCCACCCCACCCCTTGTCCTGCTGGGGGAGTGTGTGTGTGTGTGTGTTTGTGTGTGCATATGTGTGTGTGTGTGAGAGAGAGAGAGAGAGTATATAAGGGGCAGCAGAATCCCACCCACGCTTTGAGGTCCCTTCCGAGAGGGGCTAGAAGGGGAGGACGAGAGAGAGAGAGAGGTTAAGTTTTAGGGGGCGGAGCGAGAGAGTGAGATTCCTGGGATAGATTTCCCCCCCCCCGGCAGAAAAAGGCCCCCGGAGAGACTCACCGAGGCAGCTCTCCCGCAGAGCCACCACCAGCAACAGCAGAAGCCACGGGGGCGCGGAACGCAGAGCCATCCTGGCCGCGATCCTCAGCCTGCGTTCATGGCTTCCGCAATCGGAAAAGGCACCAACAACGCAAAAACCCAGAACAAGCCAGCGATTGGGCAAACTCAACCAGTAGAAAAAAAGCATTGCTATGTCGTCATTGTTGCTAGGCGGACCCACAGGCGCAATCGGTCACAGAGGCAATTGGGCGGGGGTGGAAGGGAAAGCGAAAGTTACGTTGGGAGCTTGCGCGTCTTGGGGTGCGGGGCAGAAGCAGAACTGAGGGGCTGGGAAAAGAGGGTGGGCTCTATGGGCCCTGGGGGGAGAGGGGCAGGCGAGGGGGATGCCCCTGGCATCTGGAGGCGGTCAGAAAGAAGCAATAACTCCTTCCTCTGGCGGTTCTGAGACTAAAATAATACAGGCAGACCTCGTCTTGCGGCAATTCGTTTAGTGACCGTTCGAAGTTTCAAGGGCAGTGAAAAAGCCGACATGACCGTTTTCCACATTCATGACTCTTAAAACATCACTTCCTGAGAATGTTAAGGAAGATAAATCTATCTCAGCAGCATCTACTTCTGTCCTACGATCACAGCACTATTGAGAGTGTCCTGACATACAGCATTCTTGCATGGTATGGGAGCAGCTCTTCAGCAGACATAAAAGCTCTATAGAGAATAATTAAAACTGCTCGGAATATCACTGGGCTCCAGCTACCAGCCCTGGACGACATCTTCAAATCTCGCTGTTTGAGGAAGTTGCATAACATTCTCAGAGACTCTTCCCATCCTGTTTACAATCTTTTTAGACTGCTGCCTTCTGGCAGAAGATACAGAACAATTAAAACTAGGACCACACGTCTTCTGAATAGCTTTTATCCCAGAACTATAATTGCACTCAACAATGAACTAAAGGGCCACCATCAGTTCTCTGTTGGACAGTATTACTTGGTCTGTTGTGTGGATGCTTGGATGGTTTAGGGGCGGGGACTTTTTTGGGTGGGTGGGGGTATGTTTGGGGATTGTTATGGGTGTTGGGCCTGGTCTCTGGGTGTTGTGTGAATTTCATTGTGTGTATATATTGTGTATTTACGTACAATGACAATAAAGTAAAGATGGTTTAATGGTGGACAGGATCATATGGCTTGAGCTCCTGAGCAGAAAAAGGGCAGAGGTGGTGAGTGCCTTGGTTTTATACCCTCTGTTGGGCTCTGAACTTGAGCTTGCATTCTGATTGGTTGTCAGACTCCCATGGGGCCATGCAGGGGAAACTCTACAGGCTGTGCTTTGAGTCCAAGTTTGGTTGAGCCTTGCTTCTTCCCAGGTGTCACATGGTGAGTTTCGGTTGCTAGATGGGTCCTATTATGTCTTCTATGTTGCACATGAGCTTGCTCAGGCCTTAATGGCCCATTGACAAAGGTTGGGAGGGATGTGTTTCTGCCTCCCTTTTAGGGGGGAAATATTCTGCCTTTTTAATATTTCCTAAAATAATTCATTTTCTAGGAGAGGGGTGGGTTTTAACTTCTTCCAGAACTAAAGAGAAATTTCTTGACAGTGAGAGCAATGAATCAGTGGAACAACTTGCCTCCGGAAATTATGAATGCTCCAAGATTGGAAGTTTTTAAGAAGAGATTGGACAACTATTTGTCTTACGGCGAACCTATGGCAGGTGTGTCACAGGTGGCATGCAGAGCCCTCTCTGCGGGCACACCAGCCGTTGCCCCAGCACGGTTCCACCATGCATGCACTTACCTCCCACGGGCCAGCTGGCCTTTGGGTCTCTGCCATGCATGCACGGGGGCAAGGCATTCACCGATCTCGTCCCCCCCCCCCCGGTCACACCCTACCTTTCTTCCTCCAATACACCCTAGCTTTCTCCTCCATTCCTGAGACTGTGCCTTCCCTGATCTCTGCAGGTGCCTTTGTGGCAGGCTGGGGAGGGAAACCGCTGAGATCGGGGAAGGGATGGGAGGCAGGAATGGAGGAGAAAGCCTGGGCACACTGGGGAAAGAAACTGTGATTCCTTCTCCTCGGCGTCCTGTTTTGGGACTGAAAAGCCTCCTGCACCAACCTGGAAGCCAAAACAGGGCAGGACACATGCATGAGGGGTGCTCACATTGCATTTTGGGGATTGGGGCACACATGAGTGTATTCACGCACATGTGCACACAGTTTGGGCAGGCACCAAAATGGTTAACCATCATGGGTATCTAGACAAACTTGAACATTGGGCACTGTCTAATAAAATGAAATTCAATTGTGAAAAAAGTAAGGTCCTACATATAGGCAAGAAAAACCAAATGCACAAGTACAGTATAGGTGGTACCTTGCTCAATAGTAGCAACTGTGAGAGGGATCTCGGAATCCTAGTGGACAACCATTTAAATATGAGCCAGCAGTGTGCAGCAGCTGCCAAAAAAGCCAACACAGTTCTAGGCTGCATCAACAGAGGGATAGAATCTAGATCACGTGAAGTGTTAATGCCACTGTATAGTGCCTTGGTAAGGCCACACTTGGAATACTGCATACAGTTTTGGTCGCCACGATGTAGAAAAGACGTGGAGACTCTGGAAAGAGTGCAGAGAAGAGCAACCAAGATGATTAGAGGACTGGAGACTAAGACATATGAAGAATGGCTGCAGGAGCTGGGTATGTCTAGTTTGATGAAGAGAAGGACCAGGGGAGACATGATAGCAGTGTTCCGATATCTCAGAGGGTGCCACAAAGAAGAGGGAGTCAAACTATTCTCCAAGGCACCTGGGGGCAGGACAAGAAGCAATGGGTGGAAACTAACCAAGGAGAGAAGCAACTTAGAAATAAGGAGAAATTTCCTGACAGTAAGAACAATTAACCTCTGGAACAGCTTGCCTCCAGCAGTTGTGAATGCCCCAACCCTGGAAGTCTTTAAAAAGATGTTAGACAGCCATTTGTCTGAAATGGTATAAGGTTCCTGCCCATGCAGGGGGTTGGACTAGAAGACCTACAAGGTCCCTTCCAACTCTGCTATTGTATTGTATTGTATTGTATGGGTATAACATATCCTGCCTGAGCAGAGAGTTGGACTAGAAGACCTCCAAGGTCCCTTCCAACTCTGTTACTCTGTTATGCAGTGCGCATGTGTTGGAAGACATGTCCATCTGGGTTCAGTTCTAAGTGGGGAGAAAGACACTGGAAACATGGTGGCTGCTTGGAAGGATGGCTTTAAGGGTGGACAGGATGGTTTGAGGTCCTGGGGAAAAAGGGAATGCCTTGAAGATCTTGAAGTAAAAAGGGCTGAGATGCTGAGGCCTGGGTTTTATGCCCTCTCTGGGCTTTTGAATTTGAGCTTGTATTCTGATTGGTTGTCAGACCCCCATGGGACCACGCAGCGGCAACTCTGTAGGTTGTCCTTTGAGTCCCAAGCTTGGTTGAGCCTTCCTGGATGATGTAATCTTCCCAGGTGAGTTTCTGTTGCTAGATGGGCCCTGTTATGTCCTGGAGGCCATGTCTTATGTGTTACAGATGAGCTGGCTCAGGCCTTAATGGCCCTTTAACAAAGATGGGAAGAGGGCTGAATTTCTGCCTCTCTTTTAGGGGAAATATTCTGCCCTTTTTAATATTTCCTAAAATATTTCATTTTCCTAGGAGAGGGGTGGGTGCTAACTTCCTACACATGTCAATCTGTCAAAACCCAATAATTGAACACGTGGTTTCCACTTAACCTTTAATACAGTACTTTAAAAAATGAGGAATGGGGCAGAAGGTTGAGAAGTAAATTCATTCATCGTAAAACCTGGGGATATCATCTCCTAAAACCACTTCTTCCTTGACGCCGTCTTTGGTGATGGTGACGAGGTAGATGACGCCTCCACTGGAACCATCCCGGACCATCGCCAAGGCAATAGCTAGAGGAGGGAACAAAAGGTTAAAATCAGCCACAGGAGGGGCAGTCGATTGGACACAAATAAGGAGATGAGTCAGAGCTATACCAATCGCATCCAAGCGAAGATAGTTTGGCTTTTCCCAGGAGTGAATGTTCTCCAATCAACTAGGTGCCCGCCCACCTCATGGCCTGACTTCACCTGAAAAACACACCAATTCCTGTTCTTCTCAAAAGAGGACGCTGGAATCCTGCCACAATCTCTGTTCCTGTCAGTTTCATTTCTTAGGAGGTTCTTAGGCGTTGCACAAGGACGGGATGGGACGGGACGGGACAGGACAGAACAGAACAGAACAGAATAGCAGAGTTGGAAGGAACGTTGGAGGTCTTCTAGTCCAACCCTCTGCCTAGGCAGGAAACCCTACATATCTTCAGACAAATGGTTATCCAACATCTTCTTAAAGACTTCCAGTGTTGGGGCATTCACAACTTCTGGAGGCAAGCTGTTCCACTGGTTAATTGTTCTCACTGTCAGGAAATTTCTCCTCAGTTCTAAGTTGCTTCTCTCCTGGATTAGTTTCCACCCATTGCTTCTTGTTCTGCACTCAGGTTCTTTGGAGAATAGCTTGACTCCCTCTTCTTTTTGGCAACCCCTGAGATATTGGAAGACTGCTATCATGTCTCCCCTGGTCCTTCTTTTCATTAAACTAGACACACCCAGTTTTTGCAACTCTTCTTCATATGTTTTAGCCTCCAGTCTCCTCATTATCTTTTTTCCTCTTCGCTGCACCCTTAATGGGCTTTTGTTGATTAATCTTAGTGGATGGAGATTAGAAATTAAAGATGGCGTTTTGGAGATGAATTTATAGAGAATGATGTGAGGAATAGGAATAGTTTTACTTTAACAGAGATTTATAAATTGTTAATCTTCATTATACTTGGGGACAAAGGTGGCAGTTTCTATTTCTTTGCTTATGTTAAACTATTTAACAGTAATCTTCAATGAAAATATTACTAAAAAAGTGTGCATTCTGATATTTTTTTCATTAAAATAGTTGATGCACTTTTAATTGGTTATTGCACAGTTAATTGACCATATATTTGATAACTATCATATTGGTGGGCATGGTGTGGCTTGGTGCACATGGCAGGGGAAGGATACTTCAAAATCTCCATTCCTACCCCACTCTGGGGCCAGCCAGAGGTGGCATTTGCTAGTTCTCCAAACCACTCAAAATTTCCGCTACCGGTTCTCCAGAGCAGGGGTCTCCAACTTTGCTTTGCTGGTTGGAGAATTCTGGGAGCTGAAGTCCTTCAGACTTAAAGTTGCAAAGGTTGGAGACCCCTGCTCCAGAGGCTATCAGAACCTTCTGGATTTCACCCCCGAGTGGCATTAACACTTCATGTGATCTTGATTCTACCCTTCTGTTAATGCAGGGATCTAGGTTGCTTTTCTCCTTGATTAGTTTCCATCCATTGCTTCTTGTTTTGTCTCCAGGTGCTTTGGAGAATAGTTTGACTCCCTCTTCTTTGTGGAAAACCATTAGACATTGGAACACTGCCTCCAGATTAGATTATGGAACAACTTGCCTGCAGAAGTTGTGAAGAGATTGGACAACCCTTTGTCTGAAATGTTATACCCGAGCAGAGGGTTGGTTTCCTACCCGAGCAGAGGGTTGGATTAGAAGACCTCCAAGATCCCTTCCAACTCTTGTTATTTTTTATTCGTGAAGGCCACCTTAGAGCTTCTAGTGGCTTTCTGTCCTCGGATCCCATCAGCCTGGTTGGACTGCTATATAGATGTGCATGGATCCCAGACTGAATTTACTTGAACCCTTAAAACATGACTTGGATGTTTACTGGACCTCGAAGATCCCTTCCAGCTCTATTCTAATTCTGAATTCTTCCTCTACGTTGGGACCCACAATTCTTCCAGAACAACAGCAAAGGCCAAAGTATTGGATCACCCAGCCAATGATTAAAGAGAATGTCCTTGCGTCATCTGTTGCTATGAAGCTTCAGTTACGGAGGTTGAGAAGCAAGCAGGGAATTTCCCTGCCAACTACGGAGAAGCTTAGTGGTGCTCCCTGGAGGTGGAGAGATGCAACAAGTGGCAGTAGTGGGAATTTGGCTTTTTCTAGGAAAGAGGATGGCCTCAAGCAAGGGGGATGGACTGATGGGCGTGGGCATTGTGGGAAGGGTTGAAGCATTAAGGCAAGGGACAGATTGTCTTGAACAAACTGTGTGGTTGATATGAATCAATAATGACTTGATGGCACACAATCAATCAGATTAACAGGTTAACAGAGTTGGAAGGGACCTTGTAGGTCATCTAGTCCAACCCAACTCTCACCCAAGCAGGAGATCCTATATTATTTCTGACAGATGGCTGTCCAGTCTCTTCTTGAAAGCTTCCAGTGATGAAGCTCCCACGACTTCTGAAGGCAACCTCTGTTCCATTGGTTGATTGTTCTCACTGTCAGAAAATTTCTCTTGATTTCCATGTTTTTAGGCTCTCCTTCATCAGTTTCCATCCGTTTTTTCCTTGTTCTGGCCTTCAGGAGCCTTGGAAAATAGCTTGACCCCTTCCTCTTTGTGGCAGCCCCTCAAATATTGGAAGGCTGCTATCATGTCTCCTTTGGTCCTCTTCACTAGACTAGCCATGCCCAGTTCCTGCAACTGTTCTTCATATGCTTTTAGTCTCTAGTCCCCAAATCATCCTGGTTGCTCTTCTCTGTGCTCTTTTTAGAGTCCCAACATCTTTTTTATAGTGTGGTGAACAAAGTGGAATCTATCAATCGATCAGTGGAACTTGCCTTCAGAAGTTGTGGGTGGTTCATCACTGGAGGCTTTTAAGAAAAGACTAAACAGTCACTTGTCTGAAAGGGTATATGGATCTCCTGCTTGAGCAGAGGGGCTGGACTAGAAGACCTCCAAGGTCCCTTCCAACTCTGTTATTCTGTTTTACTATGCCCTTAACTGCGATACACGCTGTAGGTTGTGAGCAGTGTTGGTCCTGCTTTTGAAAAACGGACCCTGGCAGTTTCCTCTCATCCTCACCGACCAGGGGTGGGATTCAGCCAGTTCGAATGGTCTGGGCCAGGGGTCTGCAAAGTCGGCTCTTTTAAGACTGGTGGACTTCAACTCCCAGAATTCCCCAGCCAGCTATGCTGGCTGGGGAACTCTGGGAGTTGAAGTCCACCAGTCTTAAAAGAGCCGACTTTGCAGACCCCTGGTCTGGGCGAACCGAATGTTAATTTTAACCTGGTTCACCAAACCGGTAGTTGTAAGGACTGGCTGACCCCACCCACCCCTCCCCTCTCAGGAATCTCCACACGGCCCGTTTAGGATGTCAGGTAAGTGCAGGGCCCACACGGAGGCTCTGGGAGGGCAAGAAATGGCCCGCCCTGGATGAACTGGAAGTCCAGAAACAGGCCCATTTCCGGCCTCTGGAGGGGAGGCCATTTTCATCCTCCTGAAGGCTCGAGAAAAGCCTCCAGAGCCTGGGGAGGGTGAAAAACTGGCCTACTGGAAGTCTGGAAACGGATCTGTTTCGGGCAGGGGTGGGGTTCCTGCCAGTTCTAAGCTCTTCTATAGAAGAGGTTCTACAAATCTACAGTGCCATTTAGAACTGGTTCCCGCTCCGTGCCCCCGCCATCATCCATATGAAGAGCGAGAGGAGGAATTCTGGGAGTTGAAGTCCACAAGTCTTAAAGCTGTCAAGTTTGAACACCCCTGGGGGGTTTTTTCCTAAAGGGTTAGGGGTGCGAAGGTCTTATAACTTGACAGCTTTAAAACTTGCGTGCTTCCAATGCCAGAGTTCCTGAGCCAACATTTTGGTTGCTAAGCAAGAGCATTGTTAAGTGAATTTCACCACAGTTTACAAGTTGGCCACGCCCACCAAGTCACATGACTCCCAAGCCACTCCCACTCAGTCACATGGCCGGCAAGCCACTCCCACCCGGTCACATGGCCAGCAAGCAACTCCCACAAAGCAGGCCACACCTACAGAAGAGGTTCTAAAAAATTTTGAAACCCACCATTGGTTTCTGACCTCCCGAGCCTGGAGGCTCCACAAAAGCCATTTTTTCCCTCCTGGAGGCTCCACAAAAGCCTTCAGAGCCTGAGTAGGGCAAAAAATGGGTCTACCAGAAATCCAGAAATGGGTCTGTTTTCAGCCTCTAGAACAGGGGTAGGGAACTATGGCTCTTTTATGACTCATGGACTGCAATATCCAGAATCCCTGAGCCAGCCATGCTGGCTCAGGAATTCTGGGTAGTGAAGTCCCTGAGTTAAATGCGAGACCGTCTCCTGCCCCATACATCCCTCAGACCGATACGCTCCCACAGAGAGGGCCTCCTCAGGGTTCCGTCGGCCGGACAATGCCAACTGGCGACACCCAGGGGGAGAGCCTTCTCTGTGGCGGGCCCTGCCCTGTGGAACGACTTACCCCCTGAACTTCGCACCATCTCCGACCTCCGCCTCTTCCGCAAGTGTCTAAAGACACATTTGTTCCATATAGCCGGCCTAGCGTAACCCCAAAAGGACTTTTAGATAGTTTTAAATTTTGGCAATTTTAATCTGATTTTAGCGCAGGGCTTTTATCGAATAAGTTTTTTAAATTTTTTATGTATTTTTGTATGTATTTTAATGTTCCTGTGCGCCGCCCTGGGTCCGTTTGGAGAAGGGCGGGGTATAAATTTAATAAAATAAATAAAATACCCCTGTTCTGGAGCCTGGGGGAGGCCATTTTCACCCTTCCAGAGGCTTGAGAAAAGCCTTTGGAGCCTTGGGAGGGCAAAAACGCCTCCCCACACCATGGTGCAGAAAGCCGACTAGGCCACGCCCCCATGGTCACGCCCACTCAGCAACCAGGCAGAGAACCGGTTGCTAAAATGTTTGAATCCCACCCCTGTCACTGACCCCAGAATGGAGCCAACTGCACAAATACCGTTTTTGGTGAACTGACGACATTCCTCCCGATTCATCCCGGGTTTGTAGGCGGAGTCCACATAGCCGTAAATGAAGGTGCTTCCTGACCCTCCAATGGAAACGGGCTGCCGGTTCAACATTCCTCCCAACGTACCGTAGACCTGTCAGAACGGAAGGAGAGGTTGAATCCTGCTTCGTGGCGCAAAGTCAGCACATCCAGCTTTTGTGGTGGCTGGAATACCTTCACCCTGCATGTTATTACTTTGGAGGGGAAGGACAGGACTTCCCTTACTACGAAGCTGGATAAAACTTCCTGATCAGCAGGAACAACATGAATGAAATATAGGAGGGGTGTCAAACTCAAGGCCTGCAGGGCTGCCCTGGAAACAGGGAAGGACCAGGCGCAGAGTTTCTGCCAGCGAAAACGGGGGCTCTAGCTTTGTGGGCAGAGGGCTAGCAAAACAAACTATAAACAAGACAGAAGGAGATACAGGCGTTTCCCCTTTTGCATTTGAGCCTCCAAGAAAGGAGAACGGGAAAGAGGAAGGGCAAAGAAAAAGAAGGAAGGATGGGAAGAGATCAAGGAAGGAAAAAGAATGGAAGGAAGAAAGGAGAGGGAAGAGGGAAGGAAGGAGATTCTAATACAATACAGTACAATAGCAGAGTTGGAAGGGACCTTGGAGGTCATCTAGTCCAACCTCCTGCCTAGGCAGGAAGCTCTATACCATTTCAGACAAATGGCTCTCCAACATCTTCTTGAAGCCGCTGGGTGAGATCATCCGTGGTTTTGGGGTAGAGTACCATCTGTACGCTGATGATACTCAGCTGTACATATCTACCCCAAACCACCCCAACGATACCGTAGCGGTGATGTGCCAGTGCCTGGAAGCCGTGCGGATCTGGATGGGAAGTAACGGACTCAGGCTCAACCCGACCAAGACCGAGTGGCTGTGGTTTCCGGCTGCCCGATTCAACCAGCTTTCTCCAACGCTGGCCATAGGGGGCGAACATCTTGCCCCTGTGGATGGGGCGCGCAATTTGGGTGTCCTCCTGGATACCCGGCTGTCTATGGAAGAGCAAGTGACAGCCGTGGCCAGGAGGGCGTTTTACCAGGTTTGCCTGGTTCGCCAATTGCGCCCCCTATTGGATCGGGACGCCCTTCGCACAGTCACTCATGCCCTCGTGACATCCCGACTGGACTATTGTAACTCTCTCTACATGGGGCTTCCCTTGAGGTGCACCCGGAGGCTTCAGTTAGTTCAGAATGCAGCCGCGCGAACAATTATGGGGACCACTAGGTTCACCCACGTTACACCGCTCTTGCGCGAGCTGCACTGGCTGCCTGTTGTCTTCCGGGTGCGCTTCAAGGTGTTAGTTATCATCTTTAAAGCGCTCCATGGCTCGGGACCTAGCTATCTGCGGGATCGGTTTCTGCCCCATACATCCTCACGGCCTATTCGCTCCCACAGAGAGGGACTTCTCCGGGTGCCATCCGCTAGACTTTGTCAGCGGGCGACGCCCAGGGGAAGGGCTCTCTCTGTGGCGGGCCCGGCCCTCTGGAACGACCTTCCCCCCGATATCAGAACGACCACGGACCTCCGCTCCTTCCGTATGAAACTGAAGACCCATCTTTTTCGACTGGCCGGCCTTGGATAGTCTCTCTGTCTATAGATTTCAAATGTATTTTTAAATGGGATTTTAGTCAATAATTTTAGCACGGGATAAATTGTTTAATTGTGTTTTAAGTTATGTACTTTTGTATTTATTGTTCTTACTGTTTTATTTTCCCTGTGCACCACCCCGGGTCCCTGTGGGGAGAGGGAGCGGTTAATAAATTCGATTATTATTCGATTATTATTATTGAAGACTTGCAGGGTTGGGGCATTCACAACTTCTGGAGGCAATTTGTGTTCCACTAATTAATTGTTCTAAGTGTCAGGAAATTTCTCCTCAGTTCTAAGTTGCTTCTCTCCTTGATTAGTTTCCACCCACTGCTTCTGGTTCTGCCCTCAGGTGCCTTGGAGAATAGCTTGACTCCCTCTTCTTTGTGGCAACCCCTGAGATATTGGAATACTGCTATCATGTCTCCCCTAGTCCTTCTTTTTATTAAACTAGACATACCCAGTTCCTGCAACCGTTCTTCATATGTTTTAGTCTCCAGTCCCCTAATCATCTTAGTTGCTCTTCTCTGCACTCTTTCTAGAGTCTCCACATCTTTTCTACATCGTGGCGACCAAAACTGAATGCCGTATTCCAAGTGTGGCCTTATCAAGGCCTTATAAAGTGGTATTAACACTTCACGTGATCTTGATTCTAATGAGAGGGAGTGAGGGAGGGTCTGAGGGAAGGAAACAATGGCAAACCACTTCTGAAAAATCGTCCCAAGAAAACTGCAGGGACTTGCCCAGGCAGCCTCCAAGAAATGGGCACGGCTGAACAGAAGAAGGAAGAAAAACTTCGGCTAAGTGGCTTTGTGTGTGAGAAGGAACTAGGGTTTTTTTAATAGCTGGGCCTGATAGAACGCAGCATCCTCTTTCGATCACCATATTATAAAAAAGATGCAGAGTTTCTGGAAAATGTGCATAAAATCACAGCAAAGATTCTTAGGGGACTGGAGGCTAAAACATACAAAGAATGGCTGCAGGAACTGGGTATGTCTAGTCTGGTGAAATGAAGGACTAGTAGTGACATGCAGATAAGAAACATTGACTGTCATTTAGCCAACGCATAAAGTTATACAATAGCAGAGTCGGAAGGGACCTTGGAGGTCTTCTAGTCCAACCCCCTACCTAAGCAGGAACCTTATACCATTTCAGACAAATGGTTATCCAACATCTTCTTACAAACTTCCAAATTCTGGAAGCATTCACAACTTCTGGAGGCAAGCTGTTCCACTGACAAATTGTTCTAACTATTCTGATAGCAGTGCTTCGTATTTGAGAGGCTGCCACAAAGAAGAGGAGGGGGTCAACTTATTTTCCAAAGCACCAGAAGGCAGGACAAGAAACAATGAATGGACTCTACTCCAGGCGAGAAGCAACCTGGAATTAAGGAGAAACTTCCTAACAGTGAGGACAATTAACCGGTGGAACAGAAGTTGCCTTCAGAAGTACTTCTGTAGGTGCTTCATCACTGGAGGTTCTTAAGAAGAGACTGAATAGCCACTTGTCTGAAATGGTATAGAGCTGTTAAGGGCGAACCTATGGCCTGCGTGCCACAGGTGACACATGGAGCCATTTGTTAGGGTGTGCGAGGCATTGCCCTGTCAGCTCCAGCATGCATGGCCAGCTGTCTTAGGCCTTCAGTCTCCAGAGGACAAAAAGCAACCCAATGTGCAAATCGGAAGTTCGGGAACGGACTTCTGGTTTGCACGTTGGGCCATTTTCCTCCTCCGGAGGCTTCAGAGCAGTGGTGGGTTTCTGCAGGCTCGCACCTACTCGCGAGAGCCGGTTGGTGAAATTTAGAGAACCGGTGAGAGGGGGTTCCACTGGCGTACCTGGAAGTAAATCTGGCCTGCCGCTGCCAGTGACCCAACGGGAAGGAAAGGAAAGGAAGGAAGAAAGGAAAGAAAGAAAGGAAAGAAAGAAAGAAAGAAAGAAAGAAAGAAAGAAAGAAAGAAAGAAAGAAAGAAAGAAAGAAAGAAAGAAAGAAAGAAAGAATCATCACAATTGAGTCCAAAATTTTGGTTGCTAAGCAAGAGCATTGTTAAATGAGTTTCACCACATTTTAAAAGGTGGCCACTCCCACCCTGTCACATGACTGCCAAGCCACGCCCACAAAATAGGCCACACCTACAGAGTAGGTTCTAAAAAATTTGAAACCCACCACTGCTTCAGGGAAGCCTCCTGAAGGCCTCCCAGTGGGATGGGGAAGGCCATTTTCGCCCTCCCCAGGCTCCTAGAAAATCTCTGGAGCCTGGGGAGGGCGAAAAACAGGTCCAGCGTGTGCCAAAAATGCAGGGGGAGGGCAGGCACATAGAATTATGGGTGTGGGCACACCTGCGCATGACCCCCCTGTGCTCCACCCACTTTTGGCACGTGATGGGAAAAAGGTTAGCCATCACTGCTATAGAGATTCCTGCTTGAGCAGGGGGTTGGGCTAGAAGACCTCCGAGGTCTCTTCCAGCTCTATTCTGATTGATCTACAGTTCCCCTCTGAGCAGCCCCTCCTCCAAAGTTCCCCGGTAGACCTACCTGCCCGCCATTCTGGGGGTCCCATCCAGCCACCAGCAGGTGGGCCGAGAGCTCCGGATGCTTGTAGCTGAGGGCTTTCACCAATGTGGCTGCAGCCAGGACCCGCGGGTGGCTCTCTGTCTCCATGCTGTGGGGAGAAGGGAAGAGATTAAGCATGCTCAGTTGTGCCTCAGTTTCTGTCTCAGTTTGGGAGGGTAGGTCCAAAGTGGATCTCCTAAAGAAGGGGTCTCCAACCTGTGCAACTTTAAGTCTGAAGGACTTCAGCTCCCAGACTTCTCCAGCCAGCAAAGCTGGCTGGAGAAGTCTGGGAGCTGAAGTCCTTCAGACTTAAAGTTGCAAAGGTTGGAGACCCCTGTCCTAAAGACCTTGGGCCTTCCCAGTCACTTGTGTGAAAGCTGCGACTCTGGTTTCTGCGACATTTTACCACGGGTTTCTCAGGGGTCATTCACATAACGCTTTTAACCTGGGTGTTGAGTTGCTCCATTTCCTGAGCTTTGCCTGTACAACAAAGAGGCTAGATTTGCATCCCACGCTAAGCTCCTACCAAGTAACCCGGATTAAAAATAATTATAGGTATGGTCCTCGAATTACGACCACAACTGAACCCAACATTTATCTGGCTAAGTGAGAAGTTTGCTAAGTGGGTTTTTCCCCGTTTTGCGACTCTTCTCACCACATCGGTTAAGTAAATCACTGCCGATCTAACACGGTTGTTAAGTGAATCGGGCTTCCCCATCAACTTGGCTTGTTGGAAGTCTCAAAAAGGGAGTCGCACGACCCCGGGGCACTGCAACCGTCATAAATATGAACCAGTTATCGAGCATTTGAATGCAAATCACATGACCATGGGGATGCGGCAACGGTCATAAGTATGAAAAACAGTCCTTGGTCACTTTTTTCCCAGTGCTGTTGTAACTCCGAATGGTCATTAAGCGAACTTGTTGTAAATTGAGGACTTTCCATTTATTTCCTGACCATTCGAAGCTTTGGAAAGGGCAGATGAGGCTGATAGTTCCTAAGGACCATTAAACACTTTTTGGGGGGTTCTTCTGGATTAGTGAAAATAAATGGAATGTGTGAGAGATGGATTTTAACCGTGTTTAAGACGTTTAAGCAACCATGGCGAGGAAGGGCAAGGAAAGAGTGGAGGAGAAGACTTACTGTATTTTTGGAGTATAAGATGCACCTTTTTCCCTCCAAAAAGAGGCTGAAAATCTGGGTGCGTCTTATACACTGAATACAGCATTTTTGGCCTCCCAAAACCTGCCCCCTTCACAAAATGGCTGTGCAGAGCCTTTAGGAGGCTTTCAGAGAGCTCCTGGGGGCTGGGAAGGGCAGAAATGAGCTCGCTTTTGCCCCCCAGTCCCCAGAAGCACTTTACAAGCCTCCTAAAGGCTATTCATGCCCTTTAAAAAAAAAAAAACCAGGCCCGTTTTTGCAAAAAACGAGCTGTTTTGGGGAGGTTTGCAGAGTACAAAAACTTTTTTTTAATTTGCCTCTTCAAAACCTTATACTCCAGTGCATCTTATACTCCAAAAAATCTAGTAGGTTCTCAGCTTTCCCTATCTGGAAAGTGGGTGTAATCATTACTGTGAATACTGTAGATCAGGGGTCTCCAACCTTTGCAACTTTAAGTCTGAAGGACTTCAGCTCCCAGACTTCTCCAGCCAGCTTTGCTGGCTGGAGAAGTCTGGGAACTGAAGTCCTTCAGACTTAAAGTTGCAAAGGTTGGAGACCCCTGCTGTAGATGACCCTCATCAGTAGGAGTACTCATCTCAAACGATCTAAGTGCCAGAGCTCACTGTAACAGCATTGCCAAAAAGGCATTAAGAGTTGTTAACCTAATTTTGTGAAACTTCTACTCCTAATAACATTATACTGCAAACTAGGGCATACAAAACCTTTGCCAGACCAATCCTCAAATGCAGCTCATCTCCCTGGAATCCACATTGTATATTGGACATTAATACAATCGAGCAAATCCAGAGGTATTTCACGAGAAGAGTCCTCCACTCCTCTGCTCACAATAGACTCTTTTATGCCACAATGCTTGAAATTTTGGCCTGAGATAACCTACAACTATGTCGCTACGGTCAGACCTAAGAGCAGTACACAAAATTGTCTGTTACAACGTCCTACCTATCAATGACAACTTCAGCTTCAACCGCATTAATACACAGGCAAACAATAGATACAAACTCAAGAGAAACCGCTCCAAACTCGATTGTTGACTTCAGCAACAGAGTGGTCAATGCCTGGAATGCTCTACCTGACTCTGTTGTTACATCTTCAAACCCTCATAACTTTAACCTTAAACTGTCTACCTTAGACCTCACTCCACTCCTAAGAGGTCTGTAAGGAGGCGTGCATAAGCTCACCCGTGTGCCCATTTATTTGTACTCATTTCCTGTGTTCATGTCCATGTCTATACTTATACCTGTTATCTCAAACATGTTTGACAAACTAAATAAATAAAAATAAATAAATAAATAAGTGAATATATAATAATGAAAACATGCGTATCTGATGGATGAATTGTGATAGTGTGTATAATAGAAAGTAATGATGTATAATGACTGTATTTTTCGGAGTGTAAGACGCACCTTTTTTCCTCTAAAAAGAGACTGAAAATATGGGTGCGTCTTATACGTACATCGAATACAGCATTTTTTTGCCTCCTGAAAACCTGCCCCTTCACCAAAATGGCCGTGCGCATACCCTTATGGAGGCTTCCAGAGAGCTCCTGGGGGCTGGGGAGGGCAGAAATGAGCAAAAAACAGGGCATTTATCCCCCCCCCCAGCCCCCAGCAGCACTCTATAAGCCTCCATAAGGCTATGCATGCAATTCTTTTGACCAAAAACGGCCCCTTTTCACAAAAAAGGGTTGTTTTTTCCCTCGTTCCTCCCACCCCCAGGAGCACTCTGCAAGTGCCCCCCAAGGCTATTCATGCCTTTTATTTGAAAAAAAAAACAGGCCCATTTTCGCAAAAAATAGACCGTTTGGGGGAGGTTTGCAAAGTGCAAAAAGAGGGGGGGTCCCTTTTGGAAAGCTGTTTAGTTAATTTTAATTTTATTTTATTTTATTAGACTTATAAACCGCAACCTATCTCCCCGAAGGGACTCAGGGCAGTGCACAGTAATTGATGAGAATTACGTTGGTCAAGTACTGTGCCTGCAGAAACAAAGATTTGTTCCAAAGGTGGTCAGTGATTTCCTTCTCCAGCACACGGGTAAATACACCTGGAAACATCTACCTACCTACCTACTCTCTCTCTACCTACCTATCTACTGTATTTCTCTCTCTCTTTCTCCCCCTCTCCCTCCCTCCCTACCTATCTACATTCACTCTCTCCCTACCTACCTACTGTATCTCTCTCTCTCTCTGCCTCCCTCCCTCTCTCCATCTACCTATCTACCTACCTACCTACTCTCTCTCTCTCCCTACCTACTTACTGTATTTCTCTCTCTTTCTCTCCCTCTCTCTCCCTCTATCTACCTACTTACTTTTTTAAAAAAAATTGCCTCTTCAAAACCTGGGTGCGTCTTATACTCTGAAAAATATGGTATAAACTGATGGAAACCTCCTGCGTATTTGTATTGTAAAACTAATAGAATGAGATAGGTGAATACGTAAAGTTATATTGTTATTAAATGGACACTTAAAGATGTAAGGGAATACCTCCTGTCTAAAATGAAGGAATATTAACTGTAACTGAATATTATTTATTTTATTCAATTTATATCCCGCCCTTCTCCGAGAGGACCCAGGGCGGCGGACCCAGGGCGGAATATATGATGCATAAGGATAGCGATGTATTTATTTACATTGGATCGATATTTAGTGACTGTATATGGAATTGAAATATTGAAACACAAAAATCTTGTAACCAAATGACATGCTAGACATAACTAATGAGGATGTTATAAATTTATATGTTTTGTTTGTTTTTGTATTAAAAAATTAGAAAACATTTTTTTAATAAAAATAAATAAGATGGAGCAAGTCTGTTTATGCTTCCTTCTATAAAAAAAACCAAAATGATTGGCACCTTTCAGTCTGTAATCGTTCTCCCACCCACCTGGAGGAAATAATCCCCCTGAATGCAGGAGCGCATAGCACTGGCTTGCAAATGTCAATCGGAAAATAAAAAAGCAGAGTTGAGAAAGGAAAGGACTGCAGGAAGCACTCAAGATAGCAACAGGGTTCCTGGCTTCGGATGTCGGTACTTTCCAACTCCTCGCTGAAGGGAGCGCTTTGATCCCCTGACTGGAGCCAATAAGATCTGGGCTTTGGCCGCTGCCTTTTCTGGGAAATCAAGTGATAAAAAAGAAGCACCATTTTAATAACGGCCACCAGGGGGCGATGCTGCATCGGTAGAAAAAATTCCCACCAAGGACAGGGTTGAGCTGGAAGATTTGATTCTCCCAGAGACACCAAAGAATGAATGAATTATTGGGTTTACTCGCTTGAGGCCCCTTTTTCCTTGTTTAAAGGGGAAGGAAAGAAGGCTTTCTTGTTTCCAAAGGGAGGGGGGGACCATTTAAAGTGGACACCTAGCATCACAAACCTCATCAAAAAAAAAAAAAAAAGCACAGCAAAGAATGTTCCTTCTACATCAGCTCAGAAAGTTCAAACTGCCCAAGGAGCTGCTGATTCTGTTCTACAGAGGAATCCTTGAGTCTGTCATCTGCACCTCTATAACTGTCTGGTTTGGCTCTGCAACCCAACAAGACGGACACGGACTTCAGAGGATAATTAGAACTGCAGAAAAAAATAATTGCAACCAGCCTGCCTTCCATTGAGGACCTGTATACTGCACGAGTCCAAAAGAGGGCTGTGCAAATATCTACCGACCCCTTGCGTAAACTGTTTCAAAGCCTTCCCTCAAGACGACTCGATAGGGCAGGGGTGTCACGCTGGATTTCTCCGAGGGTTGGATCACCATTGTAGTTCTACACAGGCCGGTGGGTGAGGTCGGGTGGCAGGGAGCAGGAGGGTGGGGAGACAGGATGGGACGCCTCCTGCAGCACTTTATTGGCTAAAACGGGGCATGGGGGGGGGGCAAACATGCCCCCTTCCCTGTGCCTCATTTTCGGCCTCTGTGGCCTCCTGCAGTACTCTGGCAGCCGAAAACCATGCAATACAAGAGCAGAGTTGGAAGGGAGCTTGGAGGTCATCTAGTCCAACTCCCTGCCTAGGCAGGAAACCCTATACTGTTTCAAACAAATGGCTATCCAACATCTTCTTAAAGACTTGCAGTGTTGGGGCATTCACAACTTCTGGAGGCAAGCTGTTCCAGAGGTTAATTGTTCTAACTGTCAGCAAATTTCTCCTCAGTTCTAAGTTGCTTCTCTCCTTGATTAGTTTCCACCCATTGCTTCTTGTTCTGCCCTCAGGTGCTTTGGAGAAGAGTTTGACTCCCTCTTCTTTGTGGAAACCCCTGAGATATTGGAAGACTGCTCTCATGTCTCCCTAGTCTTTCTTTTTATTAAACTAGACATACCCAGTTCCTGCAACCGTTCTTCATATGTTTTAGTTCTCAGTCCTCTAATCATCTTTGTTGCTCTTCTCTGCACCCTTTTTAGAGTCCCCACATCTTTTGTACATCGTGGCGACCAAAACTGGATGCCGTATTCCAAGTGTGGCCTTACCAAGGCATTATAAAGTGGTATTAACACTTCACGTGATCTTGATTCTATCCCTCTGTTTATGCAGCCTAGAACTGTGTTGGCTTTTTTGGCAGCTGCTGCACACTGCTGGCTCATGTTTAAGTGATTGTCCACTAGGACTCCAAGATCCCTCTCACAGTTACTACTATTGAGCAAGGTACCACCTATACTGTACCTGTGCATTTCATTTTTCTTGCCTAAATGTAGAACCTTACTCTTTTCACCATTGAGTTTCATTTTATGAGATAGTGCCCAATGTTCAAGTTTGTCAACATTCTTCTGTATCTTAAGCCTATCTTCTGAAGTGAAATGACCCTCCCGAGGCCTCTGCACAGCCTGTTTTCAATCAGCGAAGTGCTGCTGGAGGCCACGGAGGGCGAAACAAGGCACGGGGAGCCCATGCGCACCCCCATGCCCCATTTTAGCCAATGAAGTGCTGCAGGAGGTGTCCAATCCTGCCTCCCCCTCCCCCTTCAGCACTTTGCCAGCCGAAAACGGGCCTCCCGAGGCCCCTGCGCAGCCTGTTTGATATTCCCAGGTTGGCCCCGAGGCCGGATTTAAGGCCTTGAGTTTGACACCTATTATAGGGCATTGCACACCAAAACAACCAGATACAAGGACAGTTTTTTCCTTCATGCCGTTGCTCTGCTAAACAACTAATTCTCACAACGCTGACCTAATAGGGCTGCCTTGCTCTGATCCTTCTCATCTTTCCTATTACCTATTTCCTTATCATGCCTACGTTGCTTGTACCTTATGATTTATATTGAGTGTTTTATTTAGGCTCCTCATATGATTTGTACTGATTGCTTATTTAGTATCCTATGACTATCACAGAGTGTTGTATCTTATGATTGATTTATGATGATTGCATCTTATGATTATGGTCATGGTTTAACACTGTTTGCTCGTATGTACACTGAGAGCTTCAGCACCAGAGACAAATTCCTTGTGTATCCAATCACGATTGGCCAATAAAGAATTCTAATTCTAGCTCTAATAATTCTAAATATTCTAATTCTAAATTCTCTTTCACTTTTCTGACATGAGACTGGGCTTTTGACAGAAGATGAGCACCGAGATTGCATTGTTTTGTGGAAAGTTATCACCCATCTCTCTCCCAGAAAAATGAAATACCCTAGGAAATATTGAAAAGGCAGAATATTATATTTCCCTAGATATGAAAATGAAGAAACATGTTTTGTCTCCTGCAGCCTCCTGTCCCCACCCCCTTTGTCAATGGGCCATTAAGGCCTGAGCTAGTCCACTTTAATATAAAGACTTCTCCCCTTCAGCTCCAGAGTCATGGGATTAAGGTAAGACTTGCCTTACCAAACCTGGACTCAGCCCATGGGAGCCTGGCAACCAATCAGAGTACACTTCTTACACAGGAACAATAAACAGATAGGTGGGGTCGAACAGTTGATAAAAAGCCCTGCAAGCCCCTTGCTCAGCCCTTCTCTTCCTGTCCACCAACATTGAAGCATGTAAGCACCTTTTCTGTTCAGGACTCCAGCCATGTGGTCCTGTCCACCATTAAACCATCTTTCCAAGCAGCCTCCATGTCTCCAGTGTCTTCTTCCCCACTTGGAGCCGAACCCAGAAGGACATTCCTTTTAACAGTTTTTACACCAAAATCTCACAAAGTTTAGGGGTGGAAATCCTGCTGCCTCTTGTGATTAGGAGCATTTTTTAATATTACACACACACACACACACACACACACCTATTTACTCTTAGGCTTTGTAGAGACTTCAGGGTAGAATAAGAATCTCTGAAGAGACATAAAACTCACAAAGATCCCCCTGAAAAAAAAATAGAGGGACTTTTGTTTTCGCAAGAGAACACAAAAGAAGCAGGACTGAGAGGCACAGAGAAGGGGTCGAAAAAGCCTAAATGGCAAACACCACCCTGTGATCGAAAGCCTGCTCTGTTTTATGTACATCGGGAAGTTCAAAGTTTTAATGACAAGTTTCCGGCCACCATCTTGACTTTTTTGACCCCACCGCAGAGGCCTCACCTCTTGAAGATGAGGAAAATATCGTCCGGTGACTCCCTTGGCAGCTAATTTCCACCCTTCCCTTCTCTCTCCTGTTCATCGCTGATCACCACTGATCAGGAGTGCCTCAGGCCTACTCTATCTAGATCCCACTTGGTGCTCTGCCAATCTCTCTTCCTCCTCCTCCTCCTCCTCTGATCTGCAACCCTGCCAGTTGGTGCCCCTTGGGTGTGCTTTCCTTTCCGGGACCAGAAGACGGACAGATCCAGAGACCACTCTGGGGTTGGGCTTCCGCGGAAGGGGAGGACCCCGGTGGGCTCCCGTGAGCAGCTCCTTAGACTTCCTCACCTGTGGAGCTCCAGCTGGTAATTGATCAGGTCAACCATGGCCTGAGCATCAGCCGCGGAGCCAGAGAGGGCGCAGTAGATCCGGTCATGCAGGGGCTCCAGCTTGTTGAAGAAGCAGTTGACCACCGCCTCCCTGGAAAGAGGAAGCCATGAGGTTGAAAGCAATCGGAATAGAATTAGAATTAGAATATAGTAGAATGGAATAGAATTAAGAACAGAATAAATATAGAATAGACTAGAATTAAGAATAGACTAGAATTAAGAATAGAATTAAGAATAGAATAGAATATAGAATAGAATTAAGAATAGAATATAGAATAGTATAAAACAGAATATAGAATAGAATTAAGAATAGTATAGAATAGAAATAAGAATAGAAATAAGAATAGAATAGAATATAGAATAGAATTAAGAATAGAATAGACTATAGAATAGAATATAGAATAGTATAAAACAGAATATAGAATAGAATAGAATTAAGAATAGAATAGAAATAAGAATAGAATTAAGAATAGAATATAGAATAGACTAGAATTAAGAATAGAATAGAATTTAGAATAGTATAGCATAGAATATAGAATAGTATAGAACAGAATATAGAATAGAATTAAGAATAGAATAGAAATAAGAATAGAATATAGAATAGACTAGAATTAAGAATAGAATAGAATTTAGAATAGTATAGCATAGAATATAGAATAGTATAGAACAGAATATAGAATAGAATTAAGAATAGAATAGAAATAAGAATAGAATTAAGAATAGAATATAGAATAGACTAGAATTAAGAATATAATAGAATTTAGAATAGTATAGCATAGAATATAGAATAGTATAGAACAGAATATAGAATAGAATTAAGAATATAATAGAATAGAATAGAACATAGAATATAATAGACACAAGAAATTTGTCTCCAGTGCATAAGCTCAAGTGTACATACAAGTAACAAATGATAAATCATGATCATAATCATCATAGTACATTCATCATAAATCATTAGAAAAAACACTTAGTGATAATCGTTTGGGGAGTGCTGAGGAAAGAAAGAAAGAAAGAAGAGAGAGGGAGGGAAGGAAGGAGGGAAAAAGGAGAGGGAAGAAGGACCAAAAATCTGGCATTACATGCAGCTGCAGAAGATACCTTGAAAGAGCACAGCAATCCAGGGCTGGAAGGGACCTGGAGGTCATCTAGTCCAACCCCCTGCTCCAGCAGGACATTGTTAAAGCGAGTTTCTGTCTTTTGACCCCAGTCACAGGGCTACATAGCCACGCCCACCCACTCACATGCCCCCCTACCAAGCCACGCCTACAGAACAGGTAGGAAAAAGATACACAAACTCCTTCAACCCTTACCCTGCAGAAACTCGGGAGTCGGAGCCCAGGACGACCCCGCCATCAAACTCCACGGCCATGATGGTGGTCTGTAGAGGAGAAGAGGAAAAAGCATTATCTGTAGAGCAGAGGAGAAATAACAGCACTATGCTACTGTGAACTCCATGTGGTGTCAGGGAGGGCATTCAACCAGCAAATGCTCAGCTCCATCCAGTCACCCTGACTCTAACCCGAATGAGGGGTTTACAGTGTTGTAAAAGAAAGTTTAGTTTAATCAATCGAAAACCCCATTGAAAGATCTGTGGAGCTGCCAGCAGGTTCTGCATAGTTGCCAGCCACCTGAAAACAAAACGAAGCTAAAATCTTGGCAGGGAATCTCAGCGTTTTGGCAAAACTGCTTCTCCTGCCTTTCTATCCAATCGGATCCGTTAGAATAGCAGAGTTGGAAGGGACCTTGTAGGTCTTCTAGTCCAACCCCCTGCCTAGGCAGGAAACCCTACACCACTTCAGACAAATGGATATCCAACATCTTCTTAAAGACTTCCAGTGTTGGGGCATTCACAACTTCTGGAGGCAAGTTGTTTTTAAATAATTGTTAATTGATTAATTGATTAACAATTGATTCATTGTTCTAACTGTCAGAGGAAATTTCTCCATAGTTCTACAAT
This sequence comes from Rhabdophis nuchalis, assembly GCA_039707465.1. Taxonomy (NCBI): domain Eukaryota; kingdom Metazoa; phylum Chordata; class Lepidosauria; order Squamata; family Natricidae; genus Rhabdophis; species Rhabdophis nuchalis. The sequence goes on along the minus strand of CM077646.1, from coordinate 16,479,311 downwards.
AGTTTGCTTCTCTCCTTGATTAGTTTCCACCCATCACTTCTTATCCTACACTCGGGTGCTTTAGAGAATAGCTTGACTCCCTCTTTTTCGTGGCAGCCCCTGAGTTACTGGAACACTTCTACCGGATCATATCACCCCTCGTCCTTCTTTTCATCAAACTAGATTCTAGAATATTCAATTCCAGCAACTGTTCCTTATATGTTTTAGCCTCCAGTCCCCTAATCGTCTTTGTTGTTCTTCTCTGCACTCTTTCTAGAGTCTCCACATCTTTTCTACATCATGGCGACCAAAACTGAATGCCGTATTCCAAGTGTGGCCTTACCAAGGCATTTATAAAGTGGTATTAACACTTCCCGTGATCTTGATTCTATCCCTCTGTTTCCACCCATTGCTTCTTGTTCTGGGCTCAGGTGCTTTGCAGAATAGCTTGACTCCCTCTTCTTTGTGGAAACCCCTGAGATATTGGAAGACTGCTCTCATGTCTCTCCTAGTCCTTCTTTCCATTAAAGTTTAAACTATGCCTACCCAGTTCCTGCAACCATTCTTTATACTGTATTAACCTCCAGTGCCCTAATCATCTTTGTTGCTCTTCTCTGCACTCTTTTCAGAGTCTCCACATCTTTTCTACATCGTGGTGACCAAAACTGAATGCAGTATACCAAGGCCTTATAATGCGGTCTTAACGCTTCATGTGATCTTGATTCTATCCCTCTGTTTCCACCCATTGGTGCTTGTTCTACACTCAGACGGAGAATAGTTTGACTCCCTCTTCTTTGTGGCAACCCCAGAGATATTCGAAGACTGCTATCATGTCACCCCTGGTCTTTCTTTTCATTAAACTAGACATACCCAGTTCCTGCAACCGTTCTTTATACTGTATTAACCTCCAGTCCCCTCATCCTCTTTGTTGCTCTTCTCTGCACTCTTTCCAGAGTCTCCACATCTTTTCTACATCGTGGCAACCAAAACAGGTTGCCGTATTCCAAGTGTGGCCTTACCAAGGCACCATACAGTGGCATTAACACTTCACGTGATCTTGATTCTATCCCTCTGTTTATGCAGCCTAGAACTGTGTTGGCTTTTTTGGCAGCTGCAGAATGCCAAGCACAGAACATGACGCCTTCTGCAGCTAAGCAGGGGAATTTGAGCTGGCAAGGAGCCCCGAGGCCTTTTAACATGCCAAGGCTGGCCTGCAGCATAGCAAAGGTCTCTCCGGGCCGGTTGTGGCTTTGCAGGGAGTTTTACAGTGTGCACAGAAGGACGCGCCTTCCCCATCGCAGGCGGGTGGGTGGAAGGTTCAAAGATCAGCTGTATCTTTGTAGCTGGGCAAGAGAACACCTGCTTCCTTACGGCCAGCACATCCACCCACTGAACCGGTTTTCAGAGAACAACCAAGCAGTACAGATAGTCCTCCTCTTATGACCGCAACAGAGGCTCAAATTTCTGCTGCTAAGCGAGACAGTGGGTGGAGGTTTCCCCCCACCCTTTTTACGACTTTTCTTTGCCAGAGTTGTTCAGGGAATCATGGCAGTTGTGAAGCTATCGACGCAGGTTGTTAAGTGAAACCAGCTGCCTCCTCGACTTTGGTCCGAAAAAGGTGATCTCATGCCCCCAGGATATTGCAACGGTCATAAATAGGAGGCATAAATAGGAGGCGCCCAACGTCTGGATTTTGATCGTGCCACCGTGGGGAATGCTGCAACAGCCACGTGGAAAACGGTCATAAGTCACTTTTTAAGGCGCCGTTGTAATTTCAAACGGTCACTAAACAAAGGGCAACCTGTACTTACGAGGCAGCTTACGACAACCATGGCAAACCATTTGAGTGACAGGAGAATTACTGTATTTTTCGGCATATAAGACGCACCTTCCCCACCCCCTAAAAGAGTGTGGAATGTTGGTGCGTCTTATACACCAAATACAGCTATTTTTTGCCTTCCCTCAGCCCCCAGCATCCCTCTGCAAACTTCAGCAAGGCTGGGTCAAGGCAAAAACGCTCCCGTTTTTGCCTTCCCCCAGCCCTGCTGAAGCCTGCAGCGGGGTACTGGGGGCTGAGGGAAGGCAAACACTTTTTTCTTCTTACTTACCTCTTCAAAATCGTAGTGCGTCTTATACATCGGTGCGTCTTATAGTCTGAAAAATATGGTACTTCCATTTCTTGTTGGTCCTTCCTCTCCTACCCCATTTCCTCCCCTACTCTATTTTCCAGGCTGTTGTGGAAGGAGAACCCCCAAACAGAGCTTCACCCCGAGTCAGAAGCAGGAGAGGACCCCCCCAAGAAATTGGGAGATGGGGGGGAATGTTAGACCCACTGTATTCAAAGCTGCATCTTCCCCACCTCTCAACCAATCAGTCAGAATAAAGCTGGAAGGGACCTTGGAGGTCTTCTAGTCCAATCCCCTGCTCACACAGGGGTGTCAAACTCGAGGCCCACAGGCCTAATCCAGCCAGTAAGATGCTTAGATCTGGCCCTTGGGGCCACAGGTCTCCTGTGCGAGCAGGGGGTTGGACTAGATGACCTCCAAGGTCCCTTCCAGCTCTATTCTGATTGATGGATTGATTGATTGATAAGTGGGGAAGCTGCGGCTCTGAAAACAGTGGCTCTAAGACTCCCCCGCATCTCCCAATTGCTTTGGGGGTCTTCTCCTGCTTCTGGCTCAGCATGAAGCTCTTGTTGAGGGTTTTCCTCCAAGGGCCCTTCTAACTCCAAGGGCCCTTACTGTTTTAGGCCGTCATGGCTGAAAATGGAGCTCAGGAGCCCATTTTGCTGTCAGAGAGCTCGGGCCACCACAGGCCACCACAGCTTGAGTGAAGTCAAGCTGGCCATGCCCCCTGGCCATGCCCACGCAGGCCAAACCCAACCCTGATGCAGCCCTCAATGAAACCGAGTTTGACACCCCTGCCCCACACCATTTCCAACAAGTGACTGTCCAGTCCAGAGGTGGTATTCAGCAGGTTCTGACCATTTCTGGAGAACCAGTAGTGGAAATTTTGAGTAGTTCGGAGAACTGGTAAATACCACCTCTGGCTGGCCCCGCCCCATCTATTCTCTGCCTCCCGAGTCCCAGCTGATCGGGAGGAAATGGGGATTTTGCAATAACCTTCCCCTGTCATGCCCATCAAGCCACGCCCACCGAACTGGTAGTAAAAAAAATTGAATCCCACCACCACCCACCACTTACGAGATCGCCTTCTGCCACCGAGAGCCTCCCACCGGCCAGTATGCTCCCATAGAGAGGGTCTCCTCATGGTGCCGTCGGCTAGACAATGTCGACTGGCGACACCCAGGGGGAGAGCCTTCTCCATGGGAGCACCTGTCCTCTGGAACGAATTGCCCCCGGAATTAAGAACCATCCCTGACTTACGCACCTTCCGCTGTGCTCTCAAAACCTTTTTTTTTCCCAACAAGCCGGGCTGGCATAAAACATGATTTTTAAATTACAAATCTTTATTAATTTTAATCAGGGTTGGTTGGTTTTTTTTCATTTTTAGGACAAATTGTTTAATATGTCTTTTAAAAACTTTTAAAACTTTTATATATTTGTTTTACTCTGGCCGTACACCCTCCTAAGTCCTTCGGGAGCAGGGCGGTATAAAAAACCATTAAAACCTAAACCAAAACCTAAACTAGTCCAGTCTTTTCTTAAAAACCTCCAGTGATGAAGCACCCACAATGTCTGATGGCAAGCTACTTTATGGGGATCACACAGGAAAACAAATTATTCACACAGAATCACATGTATATACCCAGAAGGACCTCTCCCAGCAAGGATATCAAATATTGGGAGCCTGCTCACTATCCAGAGGATCTCATCCAAATTTCAATACAGGTAGTCTTCGACTTATGCCCACCATCCAGCCCCCAAATTTCTGCTGCCAAGAGAAACATTCGTTAAGTGGGTTTTGCTTCCTTTTACGTCCTTCCTTGCCGGGATTGTGAAGTGAGTCACTGCGGCCGTTAAATCAGTCGCGCAGTTGTTAAGTGAATCCAGCTTTCCCGTCGACTTTGCTTGTCAGATGGTCGCAAAAGGGGGTTCGGGACACTGCAACCGTCCCAAAGACGAGACAGTTGCCAGGTGTCTGAATTTTGATCACGTGATCGAGGATACGACCACGGTCATTAAGTGTGAAAACCGGTCATAAGTCACTTTTATTAGCACCGTTGTAACTTTGGATGGTTACTAAATGAAAGGTTAAGTCGAGGATTATCTGTATTAATAATAATAATCTTTATTGTCATTGTACTAAAATTACAATGAAATTGGTTAATTTGGTATTGTCTTATTTGCATAATTGACAAGTTACACACTTAAAGCACTCAAATGTATTTAGAGATGGTGTTTCTCAATTTGGGTGTTCTTCCTGGAGGGGCAGATTCAGTACTACCAACACAGTGCTGGGTGTAACTGGGTGGGACATCTTAAGTAGGGCCTCCATGGGATGGGAAATCACTCCAGATATGGACTGCCCATCTCCCAGCCTCAGTTTCCCCTTGATAAGTCAGTAAATGGAGTCTCCTGCTAACTTCCCAAACATGCCAGTTCTCTTTGGGGGAGCAAATGAATGAACCTCCCCTTTTCCCCCCCAATAGTCTAGCCCTGAGGATTTCCTGGTGGTCTCCCATCCCCACTTAGCTTTTATTAAGATGTCCACCGAGGTGTTGCTGTAACAATTGCACAAAAGTCAGTTCTTTTTTGGGAGGGCAAATAAATGAACCTCTGCCTTTTTTTTTCCCAATGCCTCAGTCTAGCCCGGGGATCTCCTAGTGGTCTCCCATCCCCACTTAGCTTTTCTTAAGATCCCCAGTGAGGTGTTGCTGTAACAATTGCACAAAAATGGGGGTAAGTCAATTCTCTTTTGTGGGGGGCAAATGAATTAAATATCCCCCCTTACCTCAGACTATCCCTGAGATTTTCTGGTGGTCTCCCATCCTCGCTCAGCTTTTTTAAAGATGCCCACTGAGGTGTTGCTGTAACAATTACACAAAAGTGGGAGTAAGTCAGTTCTCTCTTTGAAGGCAAATTTAATGAATCTCCCTCCCTCAATGCCTCAGTCTAACCCGGGGATTTCCTGGTGGTCTCCCATTCCCGCTTCATTTTTTTAAAAAAAAGATGCCGAGACCAATTGTTGTTGTAACAATTGCACAAAAATGGCAGTAAGTCAGTTATCTTTTGGGGGCGGCAAACGTCGGGTTTTTTCCAATGCCTCAGTCTAGCCCGGGGATCTCATGGTGGTCTCCCATCCCCGCTTAGTTTTTTTTAAAGATGCCCACCCAGGTGTTGCTGTAACAATTGCACCAAAAATGGGCGTAATTTGTGACCGGTGGGCAATCGAGGTTCGCTTCCCGGCCAGATTCCGCCTTGCAAGTAGAAACGAAGCGCTTCCACCCTTCTTGAATTCCAGCGTCTCCCCGGTGGAACTTCCTCGTTTGGCGGGAGAAACCCCTTCCTCTCCCACGCCCCATCCTCCCTTCTCCTCCGCTCGCGTGGCGACGTTTGGGGGGATCCTTGATCTAAACCCCCGTCCCTTGCAGAGCCACTCACCCCGGTGCTGATCTTCGTTACCCCGCGATGGTCCATAGCGGCCCCTTCCCACCAAGCGCTTCCGCGGAAATCTCGGAGTCGAGATCGAAAGCGATAGCAAAAAAAGACTCCCCGCGCGCAGCGCCTCCTGCGGACGCCAGAGGGCGCTCCGAGCTGTCAATCAGCCGCCACCATGGGCTCTGGGCCACTATTCATCCCTCAGCCAGTTCAGCCGAAAGAAGGGGGTGGGGAGGGGGCTCGGCGTCGCTTCCCCACGCGCGGGTATCCGTTTCTGGGGCGGGGAGGAGGGTGTGTGTGTTAGAATTTGACCCGGGGATCGGGGCTGCTTCCCTGCCAAGACGGCTTTTAGAAAGAAGCAGAGCAATACAATACAATACAGTACAATACAATACAATAGCAGAGTTGGAAGAGACCTTGGAGGTCTTCTAGTCCAACCCCCTGCCTAGGCAGGAAGCCCTATACCCGTGATGGCGAACCTATGGCACGCGTGGCACAGGCGGCACACGGAGCCATTTGATGCCTGTCAGCTGGCCAGTGCGCATGCGTGCACTAGCCAGCTGAATTCCCCCTTTTTTGCATGCTTTTTCACCCTCCCCAGGCTCCAGAGGCTTATAGGAGCCTGGGGAAGGCGAAAAGAGCCTCCCCCTCCATCTGGAGGCCCTCCGGAGGCTTCATGAACTTTCCTGAAGCCTCCAGAGCACACAAAATGACATGCCGCTGAAACTGGAAGTGACGTTCGATTTGCTCAGAGCCGTAATGGTGAACCTATTGCCCTGTCGTCTGACATCGGCCTTCTTTTGAGGCCATTTTTCGCCTTCAGGAGGCTTCCCTGAAGGCTCCCAAGGGCAAAAAATGACACTACGAGCAAACTGGAAGTGAGAAAAGAGCGCCGAAAGTGGGGGGCACTGGTTGTGCGCAGATACACACGCCGGGGGGCACACGCATAGTATGGGTCTGGCACACCAGCACACAACCTCCCTGCGTTCCCACTTCTGGCACACAAGCCACAAAAGGTTCGCCATCACTGGCTTACAGTGTCATTTTGAGTGCTCCGGTGTCTTTAGGGAAGCCTCCTGAAGATCGCTGAAGCCTCTGGAGGGTACCTGGGGGGGGGGAGGCTGTTTTCGCCCTCCCCAGGCTCGTATAAAGCCTCTGGAGCCTGGGGAGAGCGAAAAGAGCATGCAAAAAATGGGGTGTCGCGTCTGTGCACTGGGGGTTGTCGCACATTGCATTATAGGTGTGGCACGCCCGCACACGACCCCCCTGTGCTCCCCCCACTTATGACAGGCGAGCCAAAAAAGGTTAGCCATCGCTGCCCTATACTGTTCCAGACAAATGGCTCTCCAACATCTTCTTGAAGACTTGCAGTGTTGGGGCATTCACAACTTCTGGAGGCAACTTCTGTTCCACTGGTTAATTGTTCTCACTGTCAGGAAATTTCTCCTCAGTTCTAGGTTGCTTCTCTCCTTGATGAGTTTCCACCCATTACTTCTTGTTCTGCCCTCAGGTGCTTTGGAGAATAGTTTGACTCCCTCTTCTTTGTGGCTACAGCTCAAAGGTGCTTTTTTCAGGAGACAACTGGACTTTCTTGGGTTCAAAGTTACACCGGCACTGATAAAAGGGACTTACGATCACGTGATTTACATTCAGATACTCGACAACGCGTTCAAATTTGTGACGGTTGCAATGTGCTGGGGTCATGTGATCCTCTTTTACGACCTTCGGATGAGCAAAGTCAAGGGGGAAGCCAGATTCACTTAACAACAGGGTTACAAATGTAAGAACAGCAGCGATTCACTTAACAACATTGGCAAGAGAGGTCGTAAAATGGGGCAAACCTCACTTAACAAACGTCTCATCTAGCAACATAAACTCTGGGTTCAACTGTAGTCGTAAGTCGAGGACTACCTATAATGATACTAGAAGATCAGCATCATCCCTGTGTCGGGCCTGCAGCACCTGAGAACTCCTGACAAGGATGCAAACCAGCAAAAGGATACACTGCATATTGGCCACGTTCCCATGACCCCTGTACCTGCTTGGCATTTTAGTGCTTTGTTAAAGGAGAGTTCGCACACGCTGAGCTCCAAAGGAGGAACTATTGTTCAGCACTGCAGTTTTAGCTGGTTTGTGGCAACGCACCCATGAAATGATCTTGATTAGGCCTGTTGTGTGAATCGGACCGTGATATAATTCTTGGAAGTTCATTCAGCTTTTGGCCTCCTTCTTGAGACTGGGTCAAAATGTAAACCTCCTGGTTACATTTCTTCTCCCTGCAGATGATACATTATATTCTCCCTCCTTTTTTCTCCTTCCCCTGGAGAAGTGCAGCTCCCTCTTCTATCTATCTATCTATCTATCTATCTATCTATCTATCTATCTATCTATCTATCTATCTATCTATCTATCTATCTATCTATCTATCTATCTATCTATCTATTTTGGCCTCTAAAAGGCATTGATTCCTGACTATTACCAAGTCTAATCCTTGCAGTTTTCCAAAAGTGGTTTGCCATTGCCTCCTTCTTAGGGCTGAGAGAGAGTGATTGGCTCAAGGCCACAGAGCTACTAACTTCAGGCCTAAGGCTGGATTAGACTTCAGAGTCTCCTGTTGCCTAGCAGGTGCCTTAACCACTACACCAGTGGTGGGATTCAATTTTTTTTTTACTGCCAGTTATGTGGGCATGGCTTGGTGGGCGTGGTTGGGTGAGCGTGGCAGGGGAAGGATCCTCTAAAATCTCCATTCCCTCTCCACTCCAGGAGAAGGTTACTGCAAAATCCCCATTGCCTCCCGATCAACTGGGACTCAGGAGGCAGAGAAGAGACGGGGGCGGGGCCAGCCAGAGGTGGTATTTACTGGTTCTCCGAACTACTCAAAATTTCCGCTATTGGTTCTCCAAAACTGGTCAGAACTTGCTGAATGCCACCTCTGCATTACACCAAATGGGCTCTTGGCAATTCTTTGGAGCCGAATAAAAATATTGTCTAATAGGGAACTGGTGGGGGGATGGGAAGGGATGTCTTTGAGGTACAGTCAAAAGACTCAAAATGGCAGCCTGGCCTTTCCAGGCTTTGCCCTTTTTTTTTTTAATGAGGGCTTTCCCTCAGGGCCATCTTAATAGCATTATGCGCTCCGGGCAAAACAGTGTACTGGGGCCCCTATGACAACTTCTGACAGGAATAAAAATGCAAAGGGTTGACAAAATTAAATATGCATTTATTTTATTGGCACTTGCAACAAAATTGGTGTTGAAACATTAAAAACATGCGGTGCAGCAACAATTAATCAACATGATAAACATCTGAACAATACACAAGGCCTGAAAAATACAATAATACTCAGTAAGCCATACAGTTGCTGTTTTTATATGATACAAGGTGCATTGAAGGGTTAACATACACAGATTAGTATGGGGCCCCTATGCTTGTGGGGACCACGGGCAAGTGCCCATCAGGCCCATGTGTTGAGACAACTCTGCTTCTCCTTCTTTGAAGCCAACATTCTGGTTAGCTTTTATTCTCCAAAGCACCTGAGGGCAGGACAAGAAGCAATGGGTGGAAACTAATCAAGGAGAGAAGCAATCTAGAAATAGAATAGAATAGAATAGAATAACAGAGTTGGAAGGGACCTTGGGGGTCTTCTAGTCCAACCCTCTGCTCAAGCAGGAAACCTTACACCACGTCAGACAAATGGTTATCCAACATCTTCTTGAAGACTTCCAGTGTTGGAGCATTCACAACTTCTGGAGGCAACTTCGGTTCCACTGGTTAATTGTTCTAACTGTCAGGAAATTTCTCCTCACTTGTAAGTTGCTTCTCTCCTTGATTAGTTTCCACCCATTGCTTCTTGTTCTACCCTCAGGTGCCTTGGAGAATAGTTTGACTCCCTCTTCTTTGTGGCAACCCCTGAGATATTGGAAGACTGCTATCATGTCTCCCCTGGTCCTTCTCTTCATCAAACTAGACATACCCCGTTCCTGCAACCGTTCTTCATATGCTTTAGTCTCCAGTTGCTCTTCTCTTTGTTGCTCTTCTCTGCACTCCTTCTAGAGTCTCCACATCTTTTTTACATCGTGGTGACCAAAACCGAATGCCGTATTCCAAGTGTGGCCTTATCAAGGCATTATAAAATGGTATTAACACTTTGCGTGATCTTGATTCTTTCCTCTGTTTATGCAGCCTAGAACTATGTTGGCTTTTTTTTTGTCTCAACTAGACAGTGAGAACAATCAATCAGTGGAACAACTTGCCTCCAGAAGTTGTAAATGTTCCAACACTGGAAATTTTAAAGAAGAGATTTTATAAGTAAGTGGAGAGTTTCCTGTCTGAGCAGGGGCTTGGACTAGAAGACCTCCAAGGTCCCTTACAACTCTGTTATTCCATCCTATGTTTAAATTATCCCATCTCCTGTCGGTGCGGGAAGTCAAGGGTGTCTCTAAGCTGCCGAAGAGTATTCCTTACACAGGAAAGTTGGGGGGAGGAGGAAGAGCAGTAGGGTCGGCGGCTGGCACGTGTAAAGAAGAGGTTTGCACGGGAGGGCGGGAAGCTGGCGCGATTTGATGTTGGTGAGGCACGTGTGAATGCGCGGAAGAAGACGCCGCGGGTCTCAAGCTGTGCAACGGCAAGGCCAGGGGGTGGGAGAGAAAGTTGCGTTGAAAGTTTGAGAAAGCGGTCACTTTCTCTCCTTCTGTTCCCCCCTCCCCCGCCTCTCCCCATTTTCCCTCGATCGCCTCGATCCCTTTCACTTTTTTTTTTTTGGCCCCAACTTATTTTTGGTGCATCGACGATCTTCACCGGTGGAGCAGCCGCCTGTCGCCCAGCATCTCCCCTACCCACCCCCGCCTCTCTCCTCCAGCCGCGGCCGGTGTTTGCTTTCTCCGACTTCTTACTTTCACTTTCGGCTTCCGGGAAAGCGGCTCTTTCTGCGAAGCTCTGCGGGGGCCGCGAGGTGCTTTCCAGAGCCGGGCGGGGAGATGCGCCAAGGCCAACCCTCCGGCCCCGGCCGCCCGCGCCCTCCCTTCAGTTGGAGCCGGCTGCCCTGAGCGGAGGAGCTCCCTTAAATCCGCTTCTCGGCTCCCTCGCGCGGTTGATCGCGGCCGCTGTTTTCTCCGCCGGTTCCCCGCTCTGCAAACCGGGAAGCGCCCGGCGGCGGCGGCGGCGGCGGCGGCTTCCCTCTTCGAGAACCCCCGCCCGGTAAGTCGGTTCTTAGCAAAACGACTTTATTTATGCATGAATTAAAAAGTGGAAAGGACCCCCGTTACTTAACTGTCTGGCTGGCCTGGACCTCCCCCCATTCCTAAGAGGCCTGCAAGGGGGCGTGCATAAGCGTACCAGCATGCCTACCGTCCCTGTCCCCATTTATCCGTACCCATTTCCTGGGTTCATTCATGCCCATTTTTAATATACTTATGCCTGCTATCTCTGGCGTGTATGTTAGACTAAATAACTAAATAACTAAATAATACCCATTTCCTGTGTTCATGCTTATATACTTATGCCTGTTATCTCTTGTGTGCTTGACTGACTAACTAACACCCATTTCCTATGTTCATGTCCATTGTTATATACTTGTGCCTGTTATCTCTCATATATGTTTAACTAACTAACTAACTAACTAACTAACTAACTAACTAACTAACTAACTAACTAACTAACTAACTAACTAACTAACTAACTAACTAACTAACTAACCAACCAACCAACCAACCAACCAACCAACTAACTAAAACCCATGTTATCTACATGCCTGTTGTCTCTGGTGTATGTTTGACTAACTAACTAACTAACTAACCAACTAACTAAAACTCATTTCCTGTATCCATGTCCATGTTTATATACATGCCTGTTGTCTCTTGTATATGTTTGACTAACTAACTAACTAAATAAATAAAAACCCATTCCCTGTGTCCATGCCCTTTTTTATATACTTGTGCCTATCTCTCATACAAGTTTGACTAACTAACTAACTAAAACCCATTTTCTGTGTCCATGTTTATATACATGCCTGTTACTTCTCATATATGTTTGACTAACTAATTAACTAACTAACTAACTAACCAACCAACTAACTAACTAAAACCCATTTCCTGTGTTCATGTCCATTGTTATCTACATGTCTGTTGTCTCTGGTATATGTTTACTAACTAACTAACTAACTAACTAACTAACTAACTAACTAACTAACCAACTAACCAACTAACCAACTAACTAAAACTCATTTCCTGTGTCCATGTCCATGTTTATATACATGCCTGTTATCTCTTGTATATGACTAACTAACTAACTAAATAAATAAAAACCCATTCCCTGTGTTCATGTCCATTTTTATATACTTGTGCCTGTTATCTCTCATACAAGTTTGACTAACTAACTAACTAAATAAAACCCATTTTCTGTGTCCATGTTTATATACATGCCTATTACCTCTCATATATGTTTGACTAACTAACTAATTAACTAATTAACTAAATAAATAAATAAATAAATAAATCCCATTCCCTGTGTCCATGTCCATTTTTATATACTTATGCCTGTTATCTCGTACATGTTTGACAAAATAAATAAATACATAATCAATCAATCAATATGCCAGACTTGGTTTTCCGCTGCTCTTCTCCCCCCCCCCCACACTTTTCTCTCCACTCTCAGTTGCGCTCATTCTTTTTTCCCTTTCTCGCCAGGATTTCTTCCAGCGCAAAAGCCTTTCTCCAGTGATTTACGGCTTTGCCCGTCTTACAACCGGCGCCATGAAGCTGGGCTCGTGGTCTTGGGTCGCCCTGGGGTTGCTGCTGGACTTCCTGGCCCTCCACCTGTCTTGGAAGTGGAGCCCCTCGCCCTGGGGGGACTCTCTGGCTTTCCTCTGGGCCGTCGCCGTGGGGCGCTGCGTGTCGCTCGTCCTCGCAGGGGGTACCCTCGCCAGCTCCGGTGTGGACAAGCTTCCCTGGAGGCTGCTGTTGCAAGGGGCCTTGGTCCTCTCCTTCCAGATGCCGGGCTACATCAGCCTGCAGTACCTCTACCAGCCCAAAGGGGACGCCCTGCACCTGGCCTCCAACTGGGGCAGGAGAGACGTCCTTGCCCTCAACTACCTGGTGGTGGGGGCTGTGATGCTGCTGTGCCATCACCTCCTCCCTTGGGGGGGCACAGGATCGGAAAAGGCATCCTCGGCTTCCTTCGGGCGCCTCATCTCCTGCCTGAGGCCGGAGGCGCTGCGGTTTGTGGCCATCACGGTGCTTATGGTGATCTCATGCATGGGTAAGTGGACCTTTTGTGGCAGGGGGCAGGGATGATCCTCACCCTGGCTGTGACAATCACCCTAGAGCAGGGGTCTCCAACCTTTGCAACTTTAAGTCTGAAGGACTTCAGCTCCCAGAATTCTCCAGCCAGCTTGGCTGGCTGGAGAATTCTGGGAGCTGAAGTCCTTCAGACTTAAAGTTGCAAAGGTTGGAGACCCCTGCCCTAGAGTTTCCAAAATATCTGGTATAGATAGTCCTTGAGTTACAACTGCTCATTTAACGAACATTTGAAGTTGCGCTAGAATTGAAAAAAAGTGACCTATAACCAGTCCTCACACTTACGACCATCATACAGCCCTATGGTTACAAGGTCAAAATAATATATTGGTAACCAGTGCATATTAACAGTGGTTGCAGCATCCTGAGTCCATTTGATCGCCAATCACACCATCCCAGCCAGCTTCTGAGAAATAAACTAATACAAGGAAGCAGGATTCATTTAATGACCACACGAGTGACTTAAAAATGGCAGTGTTTCACTTAACAACCAGGCAGGTAAAAGTGACTCACTTAGAAATGGTAATTGTGGTTGGAAATCCAAAGGACTACCTGTGTTAAGGATTTGTTGACAGGAAGGTCAGAAAAGTCAAAATGGTGGCAATTGGCATATGGTTAGGGTCTCGCCCCTCCTTTTTAAAAATTGCATAAACAGCATCTATGAAAAAGAGGCAGGCCTTCAGGATTGTGGCCTTCATCTTGCCTTTTTTGACCTCTTGGCAGTTGACTCCTGCTTGTCAAGATTTTGAGATATCTTGAAATAGTAACCTTCGTACTATCACGGACCTTCCCCTCTTTCGCCCCTCACTCAAGACATACTTTTTTTCAGCAAGCTGGCCTAGCTTAGAGTTTAGACCTTAGGCACGGCACAGCTCCTGCCAATTAGTAAATGGATGTTGGGTTTTTATTAAGGGAATTTTAGCACAGGCTCTTAATTTAATTCTTTTTAATGATATTATTGTATTTGTTGTTATTTATTGTGGTTTTTAATTTCCTGTGCACCGCCCTGGGTCCATCTTGATGGAGATAGGTGCGGTATACAAATCGAAATAAATTGAAATTGAAATCTACTTAAAATTCGTGTGTGTGTGTGTGTGTGTGTGTAGGAAACAAAGACATCCCAATGCAGTCATTCACACATATCCACCCAAAAGAATTCTCTGAATTGACTCCAACCCTCCCACCTGTCATATGTCTGCAATTCAGAGATTTATGTTTTGCTTTTCCGAAAACTAAAGGAGCAGTTGACATAATCCAGATTGTCTTTCTTCTGTTTCTCGTCTCATCTTCCTTCAGGCATGCAGGAACTAGAAAGCAGGAAATTATTAATTTGAATTTTATTTTGTTTATTTTATTATTTTTTATTGGACATTTTCCAAACATTAAAATCGCAATTGCACTTTTACAGCTTTCTGTAATCGGTATTTCTTTTTTTTCTGATTTCGGGTTTTCCATTTTCCATTCTATTATTTTATACATACTCTTCTTTGTTTCACACTTTCTCATTTTTATTTATTTTATTTTATTTATTTTTATTTTATTCAATTTATATCCCGCCCTTCTCCAAAAAGGACCCAGGGCGGCGCACAGGAATTTAAAAACAATATACAAAATAATACAAAACATATAATTTAAAATCTATTAAATAACGAAACCTGTGCTAAAACCAATTAAAATCCCCCAATTAAAACTATCTAAAATTAGTCGCAGCAGAGGCTATGCAAGGCCAGCTTGATGGAATAAGTGTGTTTTTAAACACTGGCGGAAGAGGCGGAGGTTGGTGATGGTGCGGAGTTCAGGGGGTAGGTCGTTCCACAGGGTAGGGCCCGCCACAGAGAAGGCCCTTCCCCTGGGTGTCGTCAACCGGCATTGTCCGGCCGACGGCACCCTGAGAAGGCCCTCTCTGTGGGAGCGTATCGGTCTAAGGGATGTATGGGGCAGGAGACGATCTCGCATATAACTAGGTCCCGAGCCATGGAGCGCTTTGAAGATGGTCGTCAAGACCTTGAAGTGCACATATTTTTACAATATATGCATCTGTATGCAATATTTCCATCTCTATTGCTTTCTCAATATATGCCATCTTTTTTTATTGCGTTTGCTGTGTGTTCCTTATGCATTGATTTTACATCTCTTTTCAAGCCAGTTATACCACCTGTTCCATATCTTGTAGTTTCCTCTCTATCTCTTAGTTCCATTGTTGTTTGTCCATTTCTCAGCATTCTAACACCTTTTTTTATGGTTTCTGCATTTGATGGATTTAATCTGAATTTTAAAAGATAAGAATGAATGAATGAATGAAAACATACATTGATATACAGTTTTAGCCCAATGCCGGGCTAGATGGTGGGGATATTTCTGAATCAGCAAGTCATTTTGGGTGCATAGGTCCCAGGGGCTGCAGTAAAAGATAGATAGTTGTTTAAACAGGACCACATTCTCAGTATTCTCAACCCTCCCATTTTAACGTGGGGTCTTTAGTTCTAGCCAAACTAGTGCTCAGTCAATTTAAAAATCTCCAAAACGGTCCATTTTCCCTCTGAGTTTGTAGCTGGTTCTACCAAGTTATGTGTTTAACTTGAAATTTGCCTGTTTTTAATCGTTCTGTTGTACCAAGCAATCTTAAAAAGCTCCTTTCTCCTGTTGATATTTAGGAATGTCAAAGAGTGACATTCAGTGTGAAAATTGAAATGGGTTATTTTAAAAACGTGGGCAGAGACTTAACAGAGGTCTGGGGTGAAGGTAGAGATGTCCGATTGGTTGTTCAGACTTTTTAGGGGCTTTGCCATGTTTTTTGTTAATTGTACTCTAATGGATTTTGAATTATTTTCATTTTTATCTTGGTTTGCTGTCCAGAGTGCTTTGGTAGATGAGCAGCCATATAAAAATGGCTTCATAAGAAAGAAAGAAAGAAAGAAAGAAAGAAAGAAAGAAAGAAAGAAAGAAAGGAAGGAAGGAAGGAAGGAAGGAAGGAAGGAAGGAAGGAAGGAAGGAAGGAAGGAAGGAAGGAAGGAAGGAAGGAAAATGAATGAAAAAAAGAAAGGAAGGAAGGAAGGAAGGAAGGAAAATGAATGAAAGAAAGAAAGAAAGAAAGAAAGAAAGAAAGAAAGAAAGGAAGGAAAAAAGAGGGAGGGAGGGAAGGGTGGACAGAAAGAAGGAAGAAGAAGAACAGAAAGAAAGGAAGGAAGGAAAAAAGGAAGGAAAGAAAAAAATTAAAAAGGAAAAAAGAGAGGGAGGGAAGGGTGGAAGTAAGGAAGAAGAAAAGGAACAAAAAGAAAGGAAGGAAGGAAAAAATGACAGAAAGAAAGAAAATAAGGAAAAAAGAGGGAGGGAGGGAAAGGTGGAAAAAAGGAAGGAAGAAGAAAAGGAACAGAAAGAAAGGAAGGAAAAAATGAAAAAATGATAGAAGGAAAGAAAGAAAGAAAGAAAGAAAGAAAATAAGGAAAAAGAGGGAGGGAAGGAAAGGTGGAAAAAAGGAAGGAAGAAGAAAAGGAACAGAAAGAAAGGAAGGAAAAAATGAAAAAATGATAGAAGGAAAGAAAGAAAGAAAGAAAGAAAGAAAATAAGGAAAAAAGGGAGGGAGGGAAAGGTGGAAAAAAGGAAGGAAGAAGAAAAGGAACAGAAAGGAAGGAAGGAAAAAATGAAAGAAAGAAAGAAAGAAAATAAGGAAAAAAGAGAGAGGGAGGGAAGGGTGGAAGGAAGAAGAAAAGGAACAAAAAGAAAGAAAGAAAAGAATAGGGAGAGAGGAAAAGAAGGAAGGAAAAGACAAAAAAGGAGGGAGGGAGGGAGGAAAAGAAAGAAGTGGAATTTAGAAGACAGAGGCAGCAGCAAATTCCTACAGGCCAGTCAGAAGTTACAGCCATATAAGGATTATTGGCTGGAGATGAGAAAATTGAGAGAGAACATTGATGCTTCACTGTAGTGCAAGCCCCGCCCCTTTCCCTCATGCACGTGATGTCACAGTTCCCATACTTCCATTGTGACAATGCAAGCCTCACTTAACAATAGATCGCCTAATAACAGAATAACAGAGTTGGAAGGGACCTTGGAGGTCTTCTAGTCCAACTCCCTGCTCAAGCAGGAGACCCTGTTCCATTTCAGACAAATGATGGCTTAATTTCTGGAGGCAAGTTGTTAATGACCATTGGAAGTTACAACAGACTCAAAAAAAAAACCCCATTATTTGTGAGCCGTCCTCAAAGTTACGATTGCCACCCGTGCGTACGTGCAAAGCCACTTTGCAGGGTTGCATGTGCAACAGATTACAATGTCGCACGGTCACAAGACTGCAGTTTGCGACATTTTTCGGCAAAAATACCACCCATTGCACATGCTAGATTTATGCAACCACATGGTTTGTTTAAAAACCGCATGATGAACAATCTTAGTAAAAAAATTATCGTAAAATCGAGAGGTCACCTGATGACTCATCTAACGGCCACGATAACTTGTGACCAAAATTCTTGGTTCAATCAGAGCAGTCAGTTGAGTATTTATTTAATTCATCCCCCTCTGCTTATCCTACAAATTTATGGAGGCTACAATTCCCAGAATCCACAGCTTTTTATTTGTTGATTTTTCTGGCGGACTTTAATCCAGAAGAACCCAATAAAAGCAGCCAGAGAGAATTGTAGCTGTTTTGAGATATTTTACTTAGCACATTAAGGGGCAGAACAGGCACCTATAATCAAGCAAAATTAAGATAAAGATAATAGAAAATGGTTTCAAGATAAAGGTAATAGAAAACGTCTATGGAGATTCTGAGTCATCCAGCTCACAAAGCTTCTTGGATGAGAAACGAAACGTCTTCAAAGAAAACCCGAAAGTCCAACTTCCTCTTTAAAAAAAAAATCACCTTTGGGATAATACAAAATGGTGCCAAGAGAAAGATAATAGAAAATGGCTTCGCTCTTTTTAAGCTGCGGAGCACGGAAATCCTCAAAAGTCAATAGGCCATGTTGGTGTGATCGGCTTTTGAATATTTTTAAAATTACATTTTATATATATATATATCCTTGCACATATATGCAGAAACCTTTCTGTTTAATATTTTAATGGAGTGATAAACTATTATGACATACAAAATACAGAAATAAAGAGAAAAGCAGTGGGGAGAAAAAGTGTGAAGAGAAGTGAGGAAGGATAAGAAAAAGAAGAAGAAAAAAAACATTGACTTCCGACTCTCTGTTGGAGTAAAATAAGGCATTAACAATCAAATCACAACTTTTTGCTTTGTCATAATAATATGAACCAGCCCTTTCTGTAAAGATCTAGCGATCTACTTGGTAAAACCCCCAAATCAAAGTTTCATTCTTTTTCACTTCAAGCATGAAGTTCAGAAGCGGTTTCCATGTGGAAACAAAAGTACTTACGTTCTTTTCTTTAATCAAAGAAGTCAACTTTGGCATTTCAGCCAACTCCATCAACTTCTGCAACCATTTTTCCATAGTAGGAATCGAAGTGTCCTTCCATTGTTGTCAGGGTGGATTTGATTTAAATCAAGTTGATTTAAATCACGATTTAAATCACTAGTAAAAAAGCTTGATTTAAATCATAGTTTTCTACATAAAGACTAATTCTTGCGGGCATAATTTATAATATGCAAGTAGATGAAGATTTTTAGAATAACAACTTTTCATATTAGTTTTTTTATCCCCAGTTTAATAGGTTAATCATTTTTTCTGTTGTACTTAGGAAGGAGAAAAATAATCATTACCTTAATAATAACAATTTAAATAGATTTATTCAACTGAAACAATAACATTATTTTATTTTATTTTATTTATTTTATCAAATTTATACCCCGCCCTTCTCCTTGTTAGGACCCAGGGCGGCGCACAGGCATCATTAAAAAACCATTACAAAAACAATACAAACTCTTAAAAGCATATTAAATTAACCTAAAACCCGTGCTAAAACCTTATTAAAACCCTAAAAAATTTAAAATTTATAAATATAGTCAGAAACGGGGGGCTACGCTAGGCCGGCTTGTTGGAATAAGTACGTCTTCAAGCGTTGGCGGAAGAGGCGGAGGTCCAAGAAGGTACGAAGGTCGGGGGGTAGGTCGTTCCAGAGGGCCGGGCCCGCCACAGAGAAGGCCCTTCCCCTGGGTGTCTCCAACCGGCATTGCCCGGCCGACGGCACCCTGAGAAGGCCCTCTCTGGGAGCGGAGCGGACGAAGGGATGTATGGGGCAGAAGGCGGTCTCGTATATACATTACAGCATATGTTATTTGCTTAAACAAACATCCATGTTTGTTAACTAATTTGGCTAAACAAAATATATATATATTTTAAGAAACTTAGACTTTCATTTTGTAGTACTACTTATCTGCTTGCCCCTTCCTCCTCACACTTAGTTTCAAGTTCTTCTTGTGCAGATCTATTCCAGTCCAAACAATCAGAAAAATATTGTTTCTATTCTATTCACTGAACTTCTTGAAACTTAGCACTGAAGGGGTTGATTCTGTATTCATAGGTTTGTAGAAGTTAGGACTAAGGTCTTTTTTTCAACTCTGTTCATGTTATAACATTTTTGCTGTGAAGAAGAGGCAGGTGATCTCTGCTGAGTCAAATTCAGTTTTGAGAACTGCAAAAGTAAACCAAGCATCTGTGATAATACCTTGTAGGCAGAGAAACTGCCCAATAATCTTACAAAAACCTCTGGAAGAGCATGACCTTGTGAATGGATTAATGTAATTTATTTACCAAAAAAATTAAATATATACAGCCTTATTCTACATAATTACAAAACTAATCTTTATTTCATGATGGAATAACCTTTGGGTGGTAATATATTTTCCTCAAAAAGCATTTTATATAAAAAAATCCGATTTAAATAAAAAAAATCCGATTTTTTTTATTTTTTTAAAAAAGCATTGATTTTTATCCACCCTGATTGTTGTGCACACAATAGTCTTGCTGCTGTGAACTAGGGGTGGGATTCTACCAGTTCGGCCCGATTCGAGCGAACCGGTAGCTCCAAAGATCAGCTGTGAGTGAACCAGTTTGCTCCGACCATCAGGTGCCCACCCTAGCTATACTCACCTGTTCTGTCCGAGGCTTTCAAATAGACAATAACACAGGTTTGGCTGTTGGACACTGTTAATTGAGCAAGATAACAAGTCCTTTGGCTGAGAGCCCAGAACATTCACATCACAAGCTTAACTCTGCAGCAACCTTTCACACAGACCTTCAAAACTCCTTCACAGAACAGGCACGAGCTGAATTCACAGACAGATATTCATGGCTCCTTTCCGAACGGTTGTTTCCTGCAAATGTCCCCTCCCATCGCCTCACCTATAAGCTCTCTTTGGAGGGGCCAATCAACAACCACCTGATGCTTAATCACTTTCTGTGAACCTGCCTACATGAGTTGCTGCTTCCATTTCTCAGCCCTTCTCACTCTAGCATCAGAGACAAACTGCCGTTGATCCTCCCCACTGCTCCATGACACAGGCGCTTCCTGGTGGCCAACCAGCCTCTCTGGTCCCTGCTCTGAGTCCGAACACCCCCCAGGATCTTCCTCAGCTTCCAGAGCAGACTCAGACTGTGCCTCACTATCGGTGTCCATTAGCAGCTCAGCCGGTCCTTGCAGGGCCACAACACTCATCTATATTTTCTTGTTTTTTAGTCCAACTAATAGGAGAGGCAAAATGGATTGCTGCGTCTCAGCTGTTTTCCTGTGACCTGCACGCAGCTTGCGCTCAGTGAATTGGCTATTAAACCGCTAGGATCCTACTCCTGCTATCAACGTATAATAACAAAGTTAGATTAGTTATATATGCAGAAACATGGAACGTACATGTTCAAGAGACAGCTTTTGTTATGTCGAACTGGGGACATTGTTAGATGCAGGAAAACCGAATTTTTTTAGCACACTGCAGAAAGAGCAGTAGCAACAGCACTTAATTCTACACTGCTTCACAGTGCTTTACAAGCCCTCGCTAAGTGGCTTGCAGAGTCCACCTGTCACCTCTAACAGATGCTTTTTGTCTCTGACTTGCAATCTTGTAACGTGACCTCATTCTCATCCAAGAATAGACCCAAGAAAAGAGCTGTTAGCGTGCCAGCTCAGGCAGGCCTCTTTGCCTGCATACCAGGGAGAGGGATGGCCGAAACGGAGGAGTAAACTTTGAAACAGTCAAGGCAATTTGCTAAAACGAGGGCTTTCTAAAGTGTTCTGTAAATCAAAAGAACTTTTCTATACTGTGGTTTCACTTCAGTGCTTCTCCGTTTTCCTTGGGGAAAAGCCGTTGTTTTAATTTTTCAGTTTCTCCCCGCCTCTGAACGTGTTAATTTAAAAAAAAAAAAAGACAGATGGATGTCCTACGTGTTTGTAAATTCAGGAATTTTTCCTGTATCACATTTCTTCTGAACGATCTGTATAGACCAGGGTCATTTCTGATTTCCTTTTCATTCCGCCAAAAAGTTAAGACCTATCTGTTCCATCAGGCCGGCTTGGCCTAATTTATGCTCCTCGCCCCAGTCTGTAATTTAAATTGTTTTATTTGGTCTTAATGGGATACAGTTTTTAATGTTTTCTAAATTTTAGTACAGGGTTATTTAATTCGATTTTAATTATGTATGTATCGTTATGTTTTTAGATGTTTTTAATTTTCCTGTACACCACCCCGAGTCCCTTCGGGGAGAGGGGGCGGTTTAGAAATTTAATAAATTATTATTAATTATTATTATTATTATTATTCCCAATCAGAGTTTTAGAATGATTTTGGATGACTAGGGCCTCCAGTTTTCTTTAAAAAAAAATACCTTTCAAAGCAACCATTGTAAGTATCACAAAAAATAATAATAATGAGATTTTTACAAGGATTTATTTCTGCTTTTGTTGGGAAGAAGAAAGGAAATGTAATCTTCGTTTGAGCGAAATGAACTAATAAAAAATAGCAATAAAAATTTCAAAGTATCCACATCAGGCTGGCAGGAAGTCACATTTTTAAATTATGTGGTGTATGGTTCAAAAAGTGTTTTTAAAATGCTTTGAAACTCATAATGTGTGTGAACCAGGGGTGAAATTGAGCAGGTTCTGACAGGTTCGGGAGAACCGGTAGCGGAAATTTTGAGTAGTTCAGAGAACCGGCAAATACCACCTCTGGCTGGCCCCGCCCCATCTATTCTCTGCCTCCCAAGTCCCAGCTGAGTGGGAGGGAATGCAGATTTTGCAGTATCCTTCCCCTATCAAGCCAAACCAAGCCCAACTCACAGAAACGGTAGTAAGAAATTTCAAATTTCACCACTGGGATGAACCCACCAACATTTTATTGCAGTTATTTTTTTAGCAATCCACACAACTCGTTCCTTGCTCTTTGCTTAATATTGTCTTTCTTCAGGATTGCTAGGTGTTTTTTATATATATATATACTGGGTTGGTTGTTTATTCTGTCTAAGGAACAAAGAATCTTTTTGATTGCTGTGGAATACAAATACATTAAATAAATAAAGGAATGCATGGAACAGACTCTTAGATCTGGTACAGTTGACTTTTCAGGCTGGTAGGAAAGCTTGAGAAATGACCCCTTGCTTTAACGAGAGACGCCCAGAAATTGTGAAAGGCCCACAACATTTTTCTATTATTTTTTTAAAATAGTAACTTGGCTGCTCGTGTTGATGAGAAAGCCTGGAAGGGGAATGCACTTGCCTGCAATTCTCCCCTCCCTTCCCCAGCCATCTGCAGCTTTCAATGTATTTTACAGATAGTCCTCGACTTACGACGATTCATTTAGTGACCATTCAAAATCACAACAACCCTGAAAAAAGGGACTATCCTCAGACTATTTTTGACGGACGCTTAATGACCATTGCACACGATCCCCTGGGATCGTGTGATCAAAATTCAAATGCTTGGCAACCGACTCATATTTATGACGATTGCAATGGAAGCGTTGGTCTCAATTGCGGTCGTAAGTCGAGTACCTGTATTACATGCAGGAAACAAATAATGCTGTTGTGGGTGCTACTGTGGGAGGGTCCAATCCAAGTGGCCAGCTTCTACTGCAATTTCCAAATGTTGATGTCTCTTGTAAAACCCCTTGATCCAGTGGTGGGATTCAAATTTTTTTTACTAACGGTTCTGTGGCCGTGGCTTTGTGGCCATGGTGTGGGTTTGTGGGCGTGGGTTTGTGGCAGGGGAAGGATACTGCAAAATCCCCATTCCTTCCCCACCCAAATAACCTGCTCCGTTCTCCTGTTCAGCTGGGAGGTTGGGAGGCAGCAAGGGTGGGGCCAGCCTGTTTGCCGGTTCTCCAAACTTCTCAAAATTTTCGCTACTGCTTCTCTAGAACCTGTCAGAACTGGCTGCATACCACCTCTGCCTTAATCTCCCTTTCTCTCAATCTCTCAAACTATCTATCTATCTCTCGGTCTCTGTCTGTTTGTCTGTCTATATATCTCAATCTCTCTCTCTCCATGTCTCTTTCACTCAATCTCTTTCTCTCAATGTCTCTCAATCTCTCCTCTCAATCTCTCTCACTTGCTCAAATTTTATTTATTTACAATAATACAATAATACAATAGCAAAGTTGGAAGGAACCTTGTAGGTCTTCTAGTCCAACCCCCTGCATGGGCAGGAACCTTATACCATTTCAGACAAATGGCTGTCTAACATCTTTTTAAAGACTTCCAGGGTTGGGGCATTCACAACTGCTGGAGGCAAGCTGTTCCAGAGGTTAATTGTTCTTACTGTTAGGAAATTTCTCCTTAGTTCTAAGTTGCTTCTCTCCTTGGTTAGTTTCCACCCATTGCTCCTTGTCCTGCCCCCAGGTGCCTTGGAGAAAACTTTGACTCCCTCTTCTTTGTGGCACCCTCTGAGATATCGGAACACTGCTATCATGTCTCCCCTGGTCCTTCTCTTCATCAAACTAGACATACCCAGCTCCTGCAGCCGTTCTTCATATGTCTTAGTCTCCAGTCCTCTAATCATCTTGGTTGCTCTTCTCTGCACTCTTTCCAGAGTCTCCACGTCTTTTCTACATCGTGGCGACCAAAACTGTATGCAGTATTCCAAGTGTGGCCTTACCAAGGCACCATACAGTGGCATTAACACTTCACGCGATCTAGATTCTATCCCTCTGTTGATGCAGCCTAGAACTGTGTTGGCTTTTTTGGCAGCTGCTGCACACTGCTGGCTCATATTTAGATGGTTGTCCACTAGGATTCCGAGATCCCTCTCACAGTTGCTACTATCGAGCAAGGTACCACCTATACTGTACTTGTGCATTTGGTTTTTCTTGCCTATATGTAGGACCTTACTTTTTTCACAATTGAATTTCATTTTATTAGACAGTGCCCAATGTTCAAGTTTGTCTAGATTTTCGTATTTGTATCCTGCGCCCAACTCCCACCAAGGGACTCGGGGCGGCGCACAGGAGATTTAAAAACATAGAAATACAAATATACAAAATATACAAAATACAAAACCTATTAAAACTATATTAAACCCCACCCTGCGCTAAAACCTCATTAAAACCCCCAAAATTAAAACATTTATCACTAAAAGCCGAATTAGAGTCGGGTAGTTCATGCCAGGCCGGCTAGATGAAAAAAGTGCATTTTTAGGCGCTGGCGGAAAAGGCGGAGGTCAGAGATGACTCGGAGTTTGGGAGGTAGGTCGTTCCAGAGGGCTGGGCCCGCCACAGAGAAGGCCCTTCCCCTGGGGGTCGCCAACCGGCATTGCCCGGCCGACGGCACCCGGAGAAGGCCCTCTCTGTGGGAGCGGATCGGACGAAGGGATGTATGGGGCAGCAGACGGTCACGCAGGTAACTAGGCCCCGTCCCATGGAGCACCTTGAAGATGGTCATCAAAACCTTGTAACGCACTCTCAATATCTATCTATCTATCTATCTATCTATCTATCTATCTATCTATCTATCTATCTATCTATCTATCTATCTATCATCTATCTATCTTTAGCTCTCTCTCAATCTCTCTCAATGTCTGTCTTTCAGGGGAGATGGCAATTCCATATTACACCGGGAAGGTGACAGACTTGCTCATAAGCAAGGAGGAAGCCTCGGCCTTCACGAATGCTCTGTATATGATGGCTTGTTTCACTCTGGCCAGGTATGATGGGGAGAAAGTACTTGGGTTTGTTTTTTAAATGTAAACTTGCACTAACCAATTTTCCGCACCTTCTAACCTCTGCAGGAACCAACCTACGGTATAGTTGGAAACCCATAAATTTGTCAATGTGTTTTAGTCACAATAGTAGGAAAAGTTGGATCACAAACGAATACATTTGGAAATGCATCATATATAGAGAGCGGGGCTGCTAGAGAGAGCTGTCCAATCTCACTATTGAAAGTGACTCTGGATGCATTACAGTATCCGCCAGGCAATGGACTTCCACTTCCTGAGTTCCTCAGCCAGCATGGTGCCTAGGGAATTCTGGGACTTGAAGTCCATAGGTCTTCAAGTTGCCAAGATTGAGAAACATAGCTCTAAATTTAGTTTCTAAGGAGGCTCCAATCCCTTTTACTGATCGTGGCATCTTCTAAAATAATGTCCCTCATTATATCCATAATAACTGTGGAGGTCTTCTAGTCGAACTCGCTGCTTAGGCAGGAAACCCTATATACGTGCTGGCGAACCTATGGCACGCGTGTCGGAAGTGGCACACAGCCATCTCTCTGGGCACACAAGCCGTCACCCATTGCTCTTCTGGGTTCTGGTGTGCTGACCAGCTGGTCTTCATGCGCTTGAAACCAGAAGTGCAGGCACCTGGTGCGCATGCTAGGTGCTGCTCTTCTGTTTCCAGTGTTTGCATGCACACTAGCCACAGTCTTCCAGTTTCCGGCGTGTATGTGTGTGCAAACACCACCTGGAAACCAGATGATCATTTTCCTGGCGTGCTTCTGGTTTCCAGCAGATGCACACACGTTCCTGTTTCGGCACTCAGTAGCAAAAAGGTACTGTCGTATACTACTTCAGACAAAAAGTTGTCTAATCTCCTCTTTAAAACTTCCAATGTTGGAGCATTCCCAACTTCTGGAAGCAAGTTGGCCCACTAGTCAATTGTTCTAACTGTCAGGAAATTTCTCCTCAGTTCTAGGTTGCTTCTCTCCTTGATTAGTTTCCATCCGTAGCTTCTTGTCCTGCCCTCAGGTGCTTTGGAGAATAGCTCGACCTCCCCTTTTTTTTGCGGTAGCCCCTGAGATATTGGAAGACTGCTTGCACTGCTCCTTCTGCTGTGCAATTCACAATTCCTCATGGTGACCCTTACCTCAGGATAGGATGTTATTTGTCCCTCACATCAATATATTTGCAGAAATGGACTCAGGTTGCAAAAAAAACAGAAAAGGAAACCAAGATTCTTGACCACAGCATGGGATGAAATATGGAGGAGGGGGGTGTAGGGGAAAGGGATAAAAGTTAACAAATTAACAGAGTTGGAAGGGACCTTGCAGGTCATCTAGTCCAACCCCCTGCCCAAGCAGGAGACCCTATATCTACCTCTACCTAGGATTGAACTCACAACCTCCTGATTGGGAGGCGAGAGCTCCACCTCTAGGCCACAGCAGCAGATAGGGTTAGGGTTAGGGTTCATGATGTGAGATGGGAGAAAAGAATGGAGAGAACTAAAGATGGAGTCTTGATAGATATCTCTTTTCCGATTCCTCTCAGCGCTACAACAGAGTTTCTCTGCGACTTCCTGTACAATACGGTTATGAACAGATTTCACACCCACTTCCAGGGCTCTGTCTTCAGGTCCGTTCTGCGCCAGGAGATCGGCTTCTTCAGCACTAATCGAACAGGTAAAGGATACGGTATTTCCTTCACACACACACACACAGAGAGAGAGAGAGAGAGAGAGAAAGTTTCCCCTGAAATAAGACATATCCCAAAAATAAGACCTAGCTTGATTTTTATTTCTGTGCCCAATATAATCCCCACCCCAATGGTGGGGTTCAAAAATTTATTACCGTTTTACGGGCATGGCTTGGAGGGCATGACAGGGGAAGGATCTTGTAAAATCTCCATTCCCTCCTCACTCCAGGGGAAGGTTACTGCAAAATCCTGATCAGCTGTGACTCGGGAGGTAGAGAGTAGGTGGTAGCGGGGCCAGTCAGAGGTGGTATTTGCCGGTTCTCCGAACTACTCAATATTTCCACTCCCGGTTCTCCAGAACTGGTCAGAACCTCTGCCCTACCCCCAAAATAAGCCCTAGTTAAGATCCCCACCCACTCCATTGGATGGGGTGAGGTGCACATGTAAAAATCAGGCACAGGTAAAAATCAGGCAAGTGTGAGGATTGGGGGCGTTTGAGTTGTTTACCTTCAGACAATTGTTGCCAGGTCCTGCACACCCTGACACCTGCCTCCTCTGGCGGGCCCACTTCTGTGGCTCCTTGCTGCTGCTCGCACATATCGTCCCTTGCCTCCGTTTCACCATCAGAGGTCTTCAGGAAAGGCTTCTGCAGCCAAGAAACAGGCTCTGGATTGCTGTGTGCGGCGCCCACCGGCCTCGTTTCACCAAGAAACGGGCTCTGGATTGACACGTGTGGTGCCACCTGGTTTCCATTTCACTGTCAGGGGCCTTTCTTAAAGGCCTCTGCAGCTAATAAGGATTGATCCAGAGCTCTTTTATTGGCTACAGCGACCTTTCCAGAAGGCCTCTGATGGTGAAACGGAAGCCAGGAGGCGTAGTGTACATCAATCCAGAGCCCATTTCTTGGCTGCAGAGCCCTTTCCTGAAGGCTTCTGATGGCAAAACAGAGGTCAGGGGCGATGTCAGAGAATGGGGGCAAGCGGCTGCAGAAGAAGTGGGCTGGCAGTGGGACTGTCGCGAGGTGAGTCAGTGGAAGACTGACAATCCCTGAAAATAAGACCTGGTGCCTTGCTGGTGACAAAAAAAAGTATAAGACTGGGTCTTATTGTCAGGGGAACACACACATACCATGTTTCAATGGTGGCCCATGCTCCTCCCCAACCTCCTCGCTATCCGACTCTCTCCCAGCTCCTCTGGCGGGCCACGACCCTGGTAGGGCTTCTCCCAATGGACAGACAGTCATTTCCAATGGACTTGTTCTGGTTGACAGGGGACATCACTTCCCACATCTCGTCCGGCATCGACACCATGAGCGAAGCCCTCTCAGACGACCTGAGCCTCGTGATGTGGTACCTGCTCCGGGGCATCTGCTACTACGCCATGATGCTGTGGATCTCTGTGCCTTTGGCCCTCTTCGTCATTGTGACCATGCCCTTCATCCTGCTGTTGCCGAAGTGCTCGGGGAAGTTCTACCAGGTGACGAAAGGTTTCCTTCAGTCCCACCTCGTGGGTTCTGTGCTAGAGAGCCCTAAGGCTCAAAGGGAAGTGTCCCACAGGCCGCCGAAGAGGACTATAGAAATGACGTTTATTTCTATCAGCCTTTCCTGGGGACGAAAGCCTTAATACAGGCGTGCCAAACTCAAGGCCCACGTTCTTCAATCTGGCCCATGGGGCTGCCCTGGAAAGAAGCAAAGGATTGGCCAGTGGTGCCGTTGCAAGCAAAAACAAAGCTTGGTAGAGCTGTACGTGGCCCTCCATTTTTGGCCACGAGGGCCTCCTGCAGTCCTCTGCCAGCGAAAATGGAGCTTAGGGAGGGCCCCTCCATTTTTCCTGACAGAGGGCTGCAGGAGGTTGTTGCGGCTGAAAACGGAGGCTCGACAAGCAACATCGAGCTGGCCACGCCCACTCTAGCCACACACTCTGACCCCCTGAGGTCAAACACAACCCTGATGTGGCCCTCAATGAAATCGAGTGTGACACTCCCCCTGCCTTAATACATCTGGTGTGTGTCAAAGTGGAAAAAAATCCTTAATGAATGCAGAATGGGAGAATTCAACGCAGCCATTGTCCTAATAAAGAATGCTACCTGTTCCCCTGAACCGGTAGTAAAAATATGATAGAAGTTCACCCGAACCAGTATTTCCGACGATCAGCTATGATGAGCGATTTATATTAGCAGGATTCCTGCTTTCTAGGTAATCTGAATCATGTGGCACAGCATATTCCTCTCCTTGCTGGTCTACTTACCTTTGCAGGGACACTTGGTAGCAGGCTCTGCCTACCCACCTGGATGTTATCACGTCCATTTTTGACGCTTCATGGAGGTGAAGGGTCACATTTGTGAACCAGTAGTGAAGGTAAATAGATTTCACCCATGTCTCCAGACCCTGGGCTGTGGCCCATTTGCAACCAGCCAACCACTTGTGCAAGTTAAGATGCCTGTGTGCATGTGTGCCGGCCCGCCGTTTGTGCAGCCTGGTTCCCCACCCCACCACTGGGCCACCAAGCCTCAGCAGTTGAGGACCAGAGGTGAATTCCTATTGGTTCAGACCAGTTCCCCCGAGTAGATAGTAACTTGGCCTGCCACGCCCCCAAACTGGTTCTATCGGTGGGGCCTTATGCGCCTCCATCTTGTTTTTCTCATTTTTTTAATACTGTGCACGCAAACAGACACTAAAGAAACTTGTAAATTGAGGATTATTTGTGCATTATTGCTGAGTGAACAACATGGACTTGTAGCCACCAGGAGTTGAGCTTTATATTATTTAATATTAATTAATATGGTTTCATTGATTTTCCCATTTGGTCACATCTAAAGTTGCCTCCAGAGTTTAGTTTGTACAGGGGAAATAGAGTTGATACAAAGTTTAGGGATTCAGATTGAGCACCTCTAAACCTAATCGCTTTTGGACAAACTTTGTTATCTTTTCTTTTCTCTCTCTCAGAATCTGGCCATGCGGGTCCAGGAATCCTTAGCCAAGGCCAACGAGGTCGCAATGGAGACCTTCCAGGCCATCTCCACCGTCCGCAGCTTTGCCAACGAGGATGGGGCTGCTCAGTGTTACAAAAAGAAGTTGCAAGAGACCTACAAACTCAACAAGGTGGAGGCCGTGGCCTATGGTGCCTCCATATGGATTCCTGAGGCAAGGATGCAAACCTGGGTGGAGAGGTTGGGAGCAACGCTTGGGGATCCTGGGAAGGCGAGATGGTGTAGCTGCACAACTTCCATCCCCCAAAGGATGATGTCAGATTTTGTGTGACACATGGAGCTCTGTGCTTCCAGAGCAAGTAGAGTTGACTATGAAAGAGAGTGGGGGAGAGAGAGGGAGGGAGGGAGGGAGAGAAGACAGACAGACAGACAGACACAGAAAGAGTAGAGCTGGGAGGTAGGGAGATAGATGATAGATAGATAATAGATAGATAGATAGATAGATAGATAGATAGATAGATAGGTAGGTAGGTAGGTAGGTAGGTAGGTAGGTAGGTAGGTAGGTAGGTAGGTAGGTAGGTAGATAGATAGAGATAGATAGATTTACAGACATAGAGCAGATAGATTGATTGATAGCTAGATAGATTTACAGACATAGTAGAGCAGATAGATTGATAGCTAGCTAGCTAGCTAGCTAGCTAGATTTACAGACAGAATAGAGCCGATAGATAAATAGATAGATAGATAGATAGATAGATAGATAGATAGATAGATAGAGATAGATAGATAGATAGATATAGATAGATAGATTTACAGACAGAATAGAGCAGATAGATAGATAGATAGATAGATAGATAGATAGATAGATAGATTTACAGATAGAGCTAGACAGAGTAGAGCAGATAGATAGATAGATTAGATAGATTATATTAGATAGATAGATAGATAGATTAGATAGATAGATAGATTAGATAGATAGATAGATAGATAGATAGATAGATAGATAGATTTACAGATAGAGCAAGACAGAGTAGAGCAGATAGATAGATAGATTAGATAGATTAGATTAGATTAGATTAGATTAGATAGATAGATAGATAGATAGATAGATAGATAGATAGATAGATAGATGCCCAACCACAGAAGCCCGACCACAAACCAGAAGCCAGACCACAGTTGCATTATTAGCCACTTTAAACCCCTCCAATCCATACATGAAGCAAACTGATGCCCACCACGGAGATGTGGCACCACCACAAACGCGAAGCCAAACAACAGTAACGCAGCTCACCAGCTGAAATCCCCCTGCAACTCAGACTAACACGAGCACAACCAGGCCCCCACCCAAACAGAACACACCCCCAGCCAATCAGAGCACAGCCAAACTCCCATCCAATCAGCGCACAGCCAAGCCCCCTATCAACCAGAACACACCTCCAGCCAATCAGAATGCAGCCAAGCTCCCACCCAATCAGTTCACACCCCCACTGGCAGTTAAAAAGAGAAAACGGCTGATTTTATTTATTTATTTATTTATTTAAATTTATATCCCGCCCTTCTCCACGAAGGACCCAGGGCGGCGCACAGGAAATTTAAAAACATACAAAATACAATAAATATAATTTAAAAAACAATTAAATAACCTATCCTGCGCTAAAATCAAATTTTAAAACCCAATTTAAAACTACCTAAAAGTCCCCATGGGAGGTTAGGCTAGGCCGGCTTGTTGAAACAAATATGTCTTAAGACATTGGCGGAAGAGGCGGAGGTCGGTGATGGTACGTAATTCAGGGGGTAGGTCATTCCAAAGGGCTGGGCCCACCACAGAGAAGGCTCTTCCCCTGGGTGTCGCCAGTCGGCATTGTCCGGCCGACGGCACCCTGAGAAGGCCCTCTCTGTGGGAGCGTATCGGTCTAAGGGATGTATGGGGCAGGAGGCGGTCTCGCATATAACTAGGCCCAGATCTCACATTGCTCCTGGAAGCACCAAGCCGAAAGCACCAGCCTGAAGATGATGAACGAGTTCATCGAAACGTCGTGAAGATACTTCCAATTCTATGCGAGAGAAAACCCGAACAACCAAAGACCTACATACAAACACTCGCGAAAACCTCAGAAAACAAAACTTCAGAAAATAGATAGATAGATAGATAGATAGAAAGAAAGAAAGATAGATAGATAGATAGATAGATAGATAGATAGATAGATAGATAGATAGATAGATAGATAGATAGAAGAGTAGAGTAGTGTAGAGTGCAGTAGAGCAGTTAGAGAGATAGATAAATAAATGGATGGATGGATGGATGCATGGATGGGACGGACAGACAAACAGACAAGGGTAGGGTAGGGTAGGGTACATTACAGTACAGCAGATAGGTAGGTAGGTAAATAGACAGACAGACAGACAGATTGTCTTTATATCATTATCTATCTATCTATCTATCTATCTCTCACTAATCCTCCCTCCCTCTCTATCTATTTGTCTGTCTGTCTGCCTCTCTCTCCTTCCCTCCATTTTACAGGTGTCAAACTCATGGTCACATTACAGTCATGTGATGTATCACAGCATTTTCTCCTTCGTGGAACTGGGGTGGGCGTGGCCTATGTGTGAGACATCTGACCCATGGACTGCCAGTTTGCCACCTCTGATCCAAGGGGTATCACACTAATCCCCAAATGTTTTTCTCCTCCAGATGTTACAACTGGCTCTCAAAGTGGGGATCCTCTCTTATGGGGGACACCTGGTCACTCAAGGGAAGTTAACGGGTGGAGCACTTGTTACCTTTGTCCTGCAGGAGACTGAGCTTTCCACAGTGGTGCGGGTAAGTTTTGGGACTGGCCCAGCACCGTGTGTGTGTGGGTGGGGGGGCAGAAACATCCTCTGCCTGGAAGCCCAGACAGGAGAGAAGACCCTTCCTCAAAATGTTTCCCTCGTCTCACGGTGCCTGTTTCCTGTGTCTCCTAGGCCCTCCTGTCTTATTACCCCTCCGTGCAAAAAGCCGTAGGTTCATCAGAAAAGGCTTTTGAGTATATGGACCGGACACCCCAAATGAAGCCCTCGGGAACCTTGGCGCCCACACATTTAGAAGGAAAGATGGAGCTGAAAGATGTTTCGTTCTCCTACCCCAACAATGGCAACTCTCTAGTGCTGAAGGTTGGTGGTGGGAACTGGATTCTGAGAAGGGATCACAACGCCTTGGGTGTGGGTTGAAGAATAGATATGAAGACCCAAGATTGAGCCCCAGTCTGTTACTGAATAGCCCCGACTATCTGGGTTAAACCAATACATGTTTAAACTACAAACTAGTCAAATGGGTTGAATTCACACAACTTACTAAGACAAGGTTAAAGCTAACCAAACCTTTCATCTTGTGTGTGTCATCTATTGTCTTGGATAAGAATGTTGTGTGAATGCAGCCAGAGGAAACCAAAATCTAGCCGAGCTCAGTATGTTCATCTTTAAGGAAGCTTTATTTTTTACAGACCCTACAGACTTCCATATGGGTTTCAATGACTGTCCCAGAAAGAAATATTGGGTCTGGCCAGTACTTGGATGGGAGAGAACTAGGAAATCTCAGGGCTGGAAAGTTGCCAAAGCATCTCATATTGTTGCCAAGATAATGATACAAATGTATCTATAAAATCATTTGGCAACAATATCAATCAAATCATTATAATTTTATAGATGCATTTGTATCACTATCTTGGCAACAACATGGGATGCTTTGTCAACTTTCCAGCCCTGAGATTTCCTAGTGGTCTCTCATCCAAGCATTGGCCAGAGCCAGCCTTTTGAGGTCAGCCAAGACAGGCTTAGGTCTAACTTGGCTTAATGGGATTTAGCTGCATTTAAATGATTAGATATGTACAGTGTCCAGTCTGGGAGCCCAAGGCCAAACCATTTTTAATGCCTTGGGAAAGCCACACTTGGAATACAGCATCCAGTTTTGGTTGCCATAATGTAAAAAAAGATGTTGAGGCTCTAGAAAGAGTGCAGAGAAGAACAACAAAGATGATTAGGGGACTGGAGACTAAAACATATGAAGAACGGTTGCAGGATCTGGGTATGTCTAGTTTAATGAAAAGAAGGACCAGGGGAGACATGATAGCGGTGTTCTCTCAGGGGCTGCCACAAGGAAGAGGAGTCAACCTATGCTTCAAAGCACCCGAAGGCAGGAGAAGAAGCAATGGGTGGAAACTAATCAAGAGAGAAGCAACCTACTGTAGAACTAAGGATACGTTTCCTGACAATTAGAACAATTAATCAGTGGAACAACTTGCCTCCAAAAGTTGTAAATGCTCCAACAGTGGATGTTTTTAAGAAGAGATTGGATAACGATTTGTGTGAAATGGTGTAGGGTTTCCTGCCTGACCAGGGGGTTGGACTAGAAGACCTCCAAGGTCCCTTCCAACTCTGTTATTCTATTCTATTCTATTCTATTCTATTCTATTCTATGGTCTTGCTGCTCTCTGCATCCAGATGCTAGCATTGTCTCAATAGAGACAATGCATATCAAGGTTGAAGACTAAATTAGGAAGCAAAGTGGGAGGTGGAGGAAATCTTAGTTAATAGTTTCCACTCAGAGGAAGAAATAAGCGAATGGGCAGCGCAGTGAAGAGGAGGAGGTCTGTTGAAGGATAGGGTCCCACCGTGAGCTTGTTGAAGCGCTGTCCCATCCTATCCAACGTCGGAACCAAAACTGCAGTATGAATAACTGCATCCAAATTGGGTAGAATTGGCACGCTGTGTTCTCCTCTTCCAGGGAGTGTCTTTGGAGCTGCGTCCTCGTACTGTGACTGCCTTGGTGGGCCCTTCTGGGTCCGGGAAGAGCACAGTGGTGGCCTTGCTCCAAAGGTTTTACGAGCCCAAGGAAGGAGAGGTGCTGCTGGACGGCAAGAAGCTGAGCGAATATGAACATCGCTTCCTACATCAAAAGGTAAGGGGTGCAATGCAGTAAACGCAGGTGGCCGATACAGGTTGTTGAGGGATTGTACAGCCAGTGTCCAAATGGAGCCAGAGATGCTGACGTGAACTTGCAGTTTTATATCAATAAATAGATTTTACATTTATGTTTACAGCAGGCGAGATAGTCAGGCGCATCACTAAATCACCAAACAGGATACAGAGCACAACCAATAGAACAGCTTGCCTTCAAAAGTTGTGGGTGCTCCATCCCTGGAGGCTTCGACAGCCATTGTCTGAAATTGTCTCCTGCTTGAACAGGGGGTTGGGCTAGGACAGGGGTCTGCAAAGTTGGCTCTTTTAAGACTGGGGGACTTCAACTCCCAGAATTCTCCAGCCAGCCATGCTGGCTGGGGAATTCTGGGAGTAGAAGTCCACCAGTCTTAAAAGAGCCAACTTTGCAGGCCCCTGGGCTAGAAGACCTTTAAGAACCCCTCCAACTCTGTCATTCTGTTCAATACCGTATTTTTCGGAGTATAAGACGCACCTCTTTCCCTCAGAAAAGAGGCTGAAAATCTGGGTGCGTCTTATAAACTGAATACAGCATTTTTTTGCCTTCTGAAACCCCACCTCTTCACCACAATGGCCTTGCAGAGCTTGCAGGAGGCTTTCAGAGAGCTCCTGGGGCTCCAGAGGGCGGAAATGAGCAACAAATGGGCTGTCTTTTGCTCAATTTCCCCCCCACCCCAGCCCCCAGGAGCACTCTACAAGCCTCCTAAAAGCTATCCACGCCCATTTTTTTTGACAAAAAAGGACCTGTTTTTGTGAACAATGGGCCATTTTTTGCACATCCCTCCCCGAAGCACTCTACAAGCCTCCTTAAGGCTATTCATGCCCTTTTTGGGGGGGGAAATGGGCCCATTTTCGCAAAAAACAGGCCATCTTTGGGAGGTTTGCAGAGTGCAAAAACTTTTTTTTTTTAATTTGCTTCTTCAAAACCTTGGTGCGTCTTATATTCCAGTGCGTCTTATACTCCAAAAAATAAGGTAGTCTGTTGTGGATTATTTTTCCCCTTTCAACCCTCATTAACCAAAATGAATGGATTGATGTCAGGGAATTGGGCAACAGGTGTGCAAATTAAGTAAGACACACTGTTGTCCACTAGGATTCCATGATCCCTCTCACAGTTGCTCAATAGTAGGGTTAGTAATAGTAAGGTTCTACATTTAGGCAAGAAAATTGAAATGCACAGGTACAGTATAGGTGGTATCTTCCTCAATAGTAGCAACTGTGAGAGGGATCTAGGAATCCTAGTGGACAACCATTTAAATATGAGCCAGCAGTGTGCAGCAGCTGCCAAAAAAGCCAACACAGTTCTAGGCTGCATAAACAGAGGGATAGAATCTAGATCACGTGAAGTGTTAATGCCACTGTATGGTGCCTTGGTAAGGCCACACTTGGAATACTGCATACAGTTTTGGTCGCCACGATGTAGAAAAGACGTGGAGACTCTGGAAAGAGTGCAGAGAAGAGCAACCAAGATGATTAGGGGACTGGAGGCTAAAACATATGAAGAACGGTTGCAGGAACTGGGTATGTCTAGTTTAATAAAAAGAAGGACATGGGGAGACATGAGCAGTCTTCCAATATCTCAGGGGTTGCCACAAAGAAGAGGGAGTCAAACTATTCTCCAAGGCACCTGAGGGCAGAACAAGAAGCAATGGGTGGAAACTAATCAAGGAGAGAAGCAACTTAGAACTGAGGAGAAATTTCCTGACAGTTAGGACAATTAATCAGAACTACTTGCCTCCAGAGGTTGTGAATGCCCCAACACTGGAAGTCTTCAAGAAGATGTTGGATAGCCATTTGTCTGAAAAGGTATAGGGCTTCCTGCCTAAGCAGGAGGTTGGACTAGATTCAAATTCAAATTCAAATTCAAATTCGGATTTATTAACCGCACCCTCTCCCCACAGGGACCCGGGGCGGTGCACAGGAGAAACTAAAAACAATATACAATAAATACAAAATACATACTTTAAAACATAATTAAACAGTGTTACCCGTGCTAAAAATGATTAAGAACCCATTAAAATGCATTTGGAATCAATAGACAGAGAGAATTATTCAAGGCCGGCCAGTCGAAAGAAATAGGTCTTCAATTTCGTACGGAAGGAGCGGAGGTCAGTGGTCGTTCTGATGTCAGGGGGAAGGTCGTTCCAGAGGGCCGGGCCCGCCACAGAGAGAGCCCTTCCCCTGGGCGTCGCCCGCTGACAAAGTCTAGTGGACGGCACCCGGAGAAGTCCCTCTCTGTGGGAGCGAATCGGTCGTGAGGATGTATGGGGCAGGATCCGATCTCGCAGATAGCTAGGTCCCGAGCCATGGAGCGCTTTGAAGATGATAATTAGCACCTTGAAGCGCACCCGGAAGACGACAGGTAGCCAGTGCAGCTCGCGCAAGAGCGGTGTAACGTGGGTAAACCTGGTAGTCCCCATAATTGCTCGCGCGGCTGCATTCTGAACTAACTGAAGCCTCCGGGTGCACCTCAAGGGGAGCCCCATGTAGAGAGAGTTACAGTAGTCCAGTCGGGATGTCACGAGGGCATGAGTGACTGTGCGAAGGGCGTCCCGATCCAATAGGGGGCGCAATTGGCGAACCAAGCGAACCTGGTAAAACGCCCTCCTGGCCACGGCTGTCACTTGCTCTTCCATAGACAGCCGGGTATCCAGGAGGACACCCAAATTGCGCGCCCCATCCACAGGGGCAAGATGTTCGCCCCCTATGGCCAGCGTTGGAGAGAGCTGGTTGAATCGGGCAGCCGGAAACCACAGCCACTCGGTCTTGGTCGGGTTGAGCCTAAGTCCGTTACTTCCCATCCAGATCCGCATGGCTTCCAGGCACTGGCACATCACCGCTACGGCATCGTTGGGGTGGTTTGGGGTAGATATGTACAGCTGGGTGTCATCAGCGTACAGGTGGTACTCTACCCCAAAACCACGGATGATCTCACCCAGCGGCTTCATGTATGCATTAAACAGGAGAGGCGAGAGGACCGACCCCTGAGGCACCCCGCATGTGAGGGGTCTCGGGGTCGACCTCTGCTCTCCTGCCCGCACAAATTGCGATCGGCCAGAGAGGTAGGAGGAGAACCACCGTAAAACGGTGCCTCCCACCCCCAACCCCCCCCAGCCGATGCAATAGGATACCATGGTCGATGGTATCGAAAGCCGCCGAGAGGTCTAATAGGACCAGGATGGAGGAACATCCCCCATCTCTGGCCCTCCAAGGTCCCTTCCAACTCTGCTCTTGTATTGTATTGTATTATTGTACTGTCACAAACTTGTAGCTTTCTACAAATGAATATATTTAACATTTATATTTACATCAAATAAAATAAATCAGGAACACTGGAGCATCATGAAGTAAATCTAAACAGTATACAGAACACACAGAAGAAAAAAAGGCGGGGGAAAAGGGAAACTCTCCCTTTACTCCCAGAAACCAATCGTAACGTAGATTGCCTCAGGCACCCACTTTCTCCAACCAATCAACTACAACTGTGTGTCCAGGCCCAGTATATGCTTCACTGTTCTTCCTGTTAAATTAAATATCATTACAGTAGTCCTCAACTTACGACTACGGTTGAGCCCAGCACTTCTGCCACTAAGTAAGATAGTTGTTAAATGAGTTGCACTCCATTTTGCAACCTTTTTTGCCGCAACTGTTAAGCAAATCTCTGCAGTCGTTAAGCAAAGCGTGTGGTTATTAAGTGAATCTGGCTTTCCCTATTGACTTTGCACATCAGGAGCTGGTTGGGAGGGTTACAAATGGTGATCATGTGACTCCAGGACCGTGTAACTGTCATAAATACCTGCCAGTTGCCGAATGTTGATCAGGTGATCCTGGGGATACAGCAGGGGTCATCAATGTGAAAAGCGATCATAAGTCATTTTGTAAGTGCTGTTGTAACTTCAGTCACTAAATGAATGGTTGTAAGTTGAGGACCACCTGTATTACAAAAGTGCTTTTTCAAGAGGCAACTGGATGTTCTTGTTTTTAACAGGGTAGAGTAGAGTAGAGTAGAGTAGAGTAGAGTAGAGTAGAGTAGAGTAGAATAATGGAATGTAGAATTAGAATAGAATATGACTAGAATAGAATAGAATATGACTAGACTAGATTAGAATAGAATAGAATAGAATAGAATAATGGAATGTAGAATAGGATAGAATGGAATGGAATGGAATGGAATGGAATGGAATGGAATAGAATAGAACAGTACAGAACAGAACAGAATAGAATAGAATAGAATAGAATAGAATAATGGAATGTAGAATTAGACTAGAATATGACTAGAATAGAATAGAAAATGACATGACTAGACTAGAATAGACTAGAATAGAATAGAATAGAATAATGGAATGTAGAATAAGATAGAATAGAATGGAATAGGATAGAATAGAATAGAATAGAATAATGGAATGTAGAATTAGAATAGAATATGGCTAGAATAGAATAGAATATGACTAGACTAGACTAGAATAGAATAGAATAGAATAAAATAGAATAATGGAATGTAGAATAGGATAGAATAGAATGGAATAGAATAGAATAATGGAATGTAGAATTAGAATAGAATATGAATAGAATAAAATAGAATAGAATATGGATAGGATAGGACAGGATAATGGAATGTAAAATTAGAATAGAATATGACTAGAATAGAATATGAATAGAATACAATAGAATAATGGAATGTAGAATAGAATAGAATAGAATAGAATAGAATAGAATAGAATAATGGAATGTAGAAATAGAATTAGAATAGAATAATGGAATGTAGAAATAGAATAGAATAGAATAATTGAATGTAGAATTAGAATTAAAATAGAATAATGGAATGTAGAAATAGAATAGAATAGAATAGAATAGAATAATGGAATATAGAATTAGAATAGAATAATAAAATGTAGGAATAGAATAGAACAGAATAGAATAGAATAATAAAATGTAGCATTAGGATAGGATAGGATAGGATAGGATAGAATTATTTATTAGCCAAGTGTGATTGGACACACAAGGAATTTATCTTCACTGTTTGGATTGAGAAGCGAAACGTCTTCAAAGAAAAACCAGAAAGTCCAGTTGCTTCTTGAAAAAAGTACTTTTGGGACAACCCTGGGCTGGATGAGTGGGACTCTCCATAGACGTTTAGCTGTGTTACAGTTTCCAAAGTTGGGGGAATGAATGTTGCTTTGATTGGCATCCTTATAAAGTCTGCTTGGAATAACAAACCGTCCTATTGTTTTCCCTTCCTGATAGGTAGGGCTGGTGAGCCAAAATCCCGTACTCTTTGCCCGATCCTTGGGTGCCAACGTTGCCTACGGCTTGGAAGAGCAAAGTCAAGAGAAGGTGACCCAGGCTAGTCGGCTAGTGGGAATCCATCGATTCATCGCCACAATGAGCAACGGCTACGATACAAGTAGGAGCCTGCGTTTTCTGGCCAGGGATTGATTTTAGGGTGTCCAAGGCTGATTAAAAAGGGTCACATGGCAGTTGTCTGGAGGGAAGAACATCTGAGGGGTCCTTGGTGCTCTCTGAGCATGCTTGACGTTTGGCAGTCTCTTACTCAAACTTAATGTACTATATTTTTCGGAGTATAAGACGCACCTTTTTCCCTCAAAAAAAGAGGGTGAAAATCTGGGTGCGTCTTATACACTGACTACAGCATTTTTTACTTCCCAAAACCCTGCCCTCTTTGCAAAAATGGCCATGCATAGCCTTTAGGAGGCCTCCAGAGTGCTCCCAGGGGCTGGGGAGGGCTGAGCGAAAAATGGACCATGTTGTGCTCATTTTACACCCCCACCCAGCCCCCGGGAGAACTCTGGAAGCTTCCCAAAGGCCATTTTGCAAAGGAGGGCAGGATTTGGGGAGGCCAAAAATGCTGCATTCAGTGTATAAGACACACCCAAATTTTCACCCTCTTTTTTGAGGGAAAAAGGTGAGCCTTATACTCCAAAAAATACGGTAAAATGGATAAGCAGGGAGTTTGGAATGGCCGGATTGTAGACTTCATTTTTGTCTCTTCCTGCAGATGCCGGGGAAGCAGGAAAGCAAATTTCGGGGGGGCAGAAGCAAGGGATTGCTCTCGCCCGGGCTTTGATCCGAAACCCCAAAGTGCTGATTTTGGACGATGCCAACAGCGCGCTGGACACCGAGAGCCAGAAACAGGTGAGAGAACTGGGTGCGAGGGGGAGACGTTTTCTGAGAGGTGGAATTATGAGCGGAATTAAACAAGCAAAGGGAATGTGAGAAAGCGAAGAGGAAGTGGCCTAACGTCGAGAAGAATTTTGTGAGGTTTCTGTTAAACCACTGTGAGATTTTCAAACAGGAGAACTCTTTCGGCTTGGCCCAGCTGCAGTCGGGGTAGCAGGGGGAACTGAGACAGAACCTCCCCCATCCAGTTTCCACAGGAAGATCTTCATTGGGGGGTGGGTGGAGGGAAGGGAGGGGGGTATTGCAGGATTTGCAGGCCCAGCAAACCTGAAAACAAGAGTCCTAGATATGTTCACTGTACCGTAATAATAAAATAATAAAGGCTGGAGATAGAGACAGGGGTGGGATTCAGCCGGTTCGGACCGGCTTGGGTGAACTGGATGCTAATTTTGCATCTGGTTTGCTGAACCGGTAGTTGGAAGGGCTGGCTGGCCATGCCCACCCCTCCCCTCCCATGAGTCTCCACACAGCCCATTCATCATGCCAGTAAGTGCAGGGGGGCTCTGGGAGGGTGAAAAACAGGCCTCCTGGAAGCTCCGGAAGTCCAGAAATAGGTCTGTTTCCAGCCTCCAGAGCCTGGGGGAGGCTTTTTTCACCCTCCAGGAGGCTCAAGGAAAGCTTCTGGAGCCTGGGAGGGGCAAAAGCTCTCCCCCCACCCCCGCCGTGGTGCAGGAGGTCAAGTAGGCCACACCCCCTGGCCACACCCACCCGGCAACCAGGCAGAGAACCAGTTGCTAATTTTTTTCAATCCCACCCTTGGATAGATACGTAGATAAGTAGGTAGGTGTGTGTGTGTGTGTGTATGTATGTGTGTGTGTGTGAGAGAGAGAGAGAGAGAGAGAGAAGGGAGAGATGATAGACAGATGATAGATAGATGATAGAAAGCATGAGAGAGATGTGAGAGCTGAAAGAGAGAGAGAGAGATGATACACAGATAGAGTAAATCTTGATTTTGTTTGCATCAGAAGAGTGACAGCTTACTTCCTGTAGGAAAGATGGCCTGCCTATCCTTCAAGGCTGCCTTCTCGCAGCGTCCTTCTATACAGGTAGTCCTCGGCTTACCACCACAATTTAGCTCAAAATTTCTGTTGCTAAGGGAGACACTTATTATTTTACATCCTTTCTCAACCTTGTGTGAACCCCTGCAGTTGTTAAGTTAGGAACATGATAGGTGAATCTGGCTACCCCATTGACTTGTCAGAAGGTTGTGAAATGGGATCACATGACCACTGGACAATGCAACCGTCATAACTACGAGCCAGTTGCCAAGCATCTGAATTTTGATCACGTGACCATAGGGATGCGGCAAGGGTTATAAGTGTGAAAACCATCGTGAGTCACTTTTTTCAGTGCCATTGTGACTTCAAACGGCCACTAAACGAAATGTTCTTAAGTCGGGGACTACCTGTAGCAGTTTTCTCCACCTGGGCACCATAAAAGAACCCCAGGATTCCCCAGCCAA
This sequence comes from Rhabdophis nuchalis, assembly GCA_039707465.1. NCBI lineage: Eukaryota > Metazoa > Chordata > Lepidosauria > Squamata > Natricidae > Rhabdophis > Rhabdophis nuchalis. The sequence goes on along the minus strand of CM077646.1, from coordinate 16,437,134 downwards.
CATGCAGGCCACACATCTTCATGATGAAGCTCCTACAATCGCCGAAGGCAACTTCTGCTCCATGGGTTGATTGTTCTGACGGTCAGAAGATTTCTCCATATTTCCACGTCGAATCTCTCCTTGATCGGTTTCCATCCATTATTCCTTGTCTGGCCTTCAGGCACTTTTGGAAAATAGCTTGATCCCCCTCCTCTCTGTGGCAGCCCCTCAAATATTGGAAGACTGCTATCATGTCTCCCCTGGTCCTTCTCTTCCAGGGGTGGGTTCCTGCCAGTTCTAACCTCTTCTATAGAAGAGGTTCCACAAATCTACAGTGCCGTTTAGAACCGGTTCCAGCTCCTTCCCCCTGCCCGTCCACACATCATCAAGATGAAGAGCGAGAGGAGGAATTCTGGGAGTTGAAGTCCACAAGTCTTAAAGCTGTCAAGTTTGGACACCCCTGGGGGTTTTTCTCCTAAAGGGTAAGGGGTGCAAGGGCCTTGTAACTTGACAGCTTTAAGACTTGCGTGCTTCAAATGCCAGAGTTTCTGAGCCTAAATTTTGGTTGCTAAGCAAGAGCGTTGTTAAGTGAGTTTCACCAGGTTTTACAAGTTAGCAATGCCCACCCGGTCACATGGCCGGAAAGCCACTCCCGCCCAGTCACATGGCCGGCAGGCCACTCCCACAAAGCAGGCCACACCTACAGAAGAGGTTCTAAAAATTTTGAAACCCACCACTCTTCTCTTCCCTAGACTAGCCATGATCCTTTTTTTCCCCCTTGATGCCCAACTGGTTTCTCTCTGACCTAGTCATGCGGTTCCCCCTTTTTCTCTCTTTCTAACCTTCCTTCCCTTCCCAACACCCCGTTTTTGCCTCACACAGCTGGAGAACGAAATCTACGGAAAAGCGCGTGAAACTCGCACCGTTCTCCTGATCTCGCACCGGCTTCGCAGTGTGAAGCAGGCCGACCTCATCCTCTTCATGGAAGACGGGGAGATCCGCGAGAAGGGGACCTACGAGGAGCTGGAGGAGAAGAAGGGCCTCTTCTGGCAGCTGCTGCAGAAGCAGCCGAACGGGGCAGAGGGGGGCAGGAGCAGCAGCCCCAATGGGAACAATAGGAATTGATAACGGGGTGCGAAACGTCCGCTCTGGATCCCAGAGCAGCTCTTGTTGCTCCCTGCGAGCATCGTACGTTGGAGAGACGTCTCAGCAATGCAAACACTCCTGTTGACGGACAGTTTTATCATTCCGAAAATTCTAAACTGCTGTGTGCAGAAATCACGGTTTAACCGATGTGCCATCTGGGCCAGCTGCAAACTTTGGGGGGGGGGGGAATTCACAGTTGAAGCAGAGGGCGGGATCTAGCTGGCCTTGCCGAAACCAAGAGAAGTTGGAGGGCTTTGATGATCTCACAGGAAACCGCATAGAGGGCTGCTCTTTAAAATACTGTACTGTAAAATACTGTTTGTAAGGCTAGGCCACCTCACAGGGTGGTTGTTGGGAAAATAGGAGGAGGAAGATCGTGTGTGTTCACTGACTTGAGCTATTTATAAATGGGATATAACTGGTGGTCGGTTGCCAATTTTTATACTACCGGTTTGGGCCCGCTCGCGTGCGTACGCAAACCACACTTCTGCGCATGTGCAGACGGATCCAGATGGATGGGCGGAGCCACCCACCACTGCTACTACTGGTTTGGCCGAACCAGGCTGAACCGGAAGCAACCCACCTCTGGATGCAACTAACAACGAATAAATGAATGAATGAATGAATGAATGAATGAATTTGTGAATGAAACCAGCACTAAAATCGATTGTGCTCAGCTGTCCCAAAGGTGCTTTCCCAAAAGAAACCGGGCTTTCTTTTTCCTTGAAGACGTTTCACTCCACATCCAAGAAGTTTCTTCTTGCAGGGTCTGAACTGAGGAAGCTTCTTGGATGAGAAGCGAAACGCCTTCAAAGCAAAAGCCAAGAAAGTCCAGTTGCCTTTTGAAAAAAAGCATCTTTGGGGCCAGCATCACCTGGGTGACTTGAGAATCTCCCTAGACGTGGGGGTGCTCGGTTCCTTTTTTAAAATCCCCCCACCCCTCAACTTGGTGTCAGGATCGCCATTCCTGATATTGAAGGAGATTTTGCAAATGGTTCGTCTGAACGTGTGAAGTTTTGATGTTCTTTGGAGTGGGCTGCCATTTTGTCACATTATTTTTTTAAAATTCGGTTTGGGAGAGTTGAAGATTGTCTGTTTTGGAATGATAAGAAGCCTGGGGAAGCCCATAGGTGCTTACGTGCTCCGTTTTTTTCATTCTGCTAAACAGCTAATTCCCACAACGCAGTCAGGTTACCTACTAAGACTATATTACAATTATTCTTCTCTTCCTTCCGAATACCTAACTCTTCCCACTTATGACCGTAACCATGTTGCTTGTACAGTGGTGAGTTCCTAACCAGTTTACTACTGGTTTGTTTGTGATCACGTGTGCGTGCGCAACATTTCTGCTCATGCGCAGAAGCATCTGGGCGGGAGGGTGGAGCCTCCTGCCACCGCCCCTACCGGTTCATGCGAACTGGGAGCAACTCACCTCTGTGCTTGTATCCTTAAATTTTATATTGTTTTATTTGTTTCCTAGTATAATTTGATTGCTTATTAGTAACTGTTAGCAACTCTGGGTTCAGAACCAGTGTTATAACTCTGGTCCCGTAACCAGTGTTTAGAAATAAATGCGGAATAGTGTAATTCACCGGACACTAAAGAGATACGTTGCTGTAACCACAAACAAACTCTAAAACAGTGATAGTAAGAAAATAAATAGTCTTTACTATTAGAAGCAACTAAAATGCTTCTTCTGACCAAAGATTCTTACTTCTCAAATAATAACAGTCCTTCACCAAACAGAGTTATCTTACAGTGATGCAAAACAAATCCTCCTCCTTCTTCAATATTCAGCTTCAGCTTCTCAGACGGCAAACAGTAAGAACAGGAATGGAATCGAAAAGGGAATGGACTGTGTTTCTGACCTTGCTTATATGGTAGAGCTGAGACTCACAGTCAATCAAAATTCAAACACAGTTCTTAAAGCTACATAACTCCTTAAGAACATAGGCTCATATATATTGTCAACCCAATATAAGGCTGAATATCCTAACAGCAACTTATGGCTATCACTAAGTGTTCTATCTTATGATACTTGATGAATTTATCTATTTTATTTTTCTTTATGTAGACTGAGAGCAGATGCACTAAAGACAAATTCTTTGTGTGTTCAATCACACTTGGCCAATAAAGAAATTCTATTCTATTCTATTCTATTCTATCTATTCTTAGTGCAGGGATCTCCAACGTTGGCAATTTTAAGACTTGTGGACTTTAATCCCAGAATTCCCTAGCCAGCTGGACAATTCTGGGAGTTGAAGTCCACAAGTCTTAAAAGTTACCAAGGTTGGGGACCCCTGCCTTAGTGAGTAGACCTTGATGCTATGATCTTCAGAGATAAATGCTTCCTTGGGACCAGCTTGGACATTTGATGTCTTCTGGGAGGATGCCAACCAAGCTCTTCCCCCAGTAGCCTTAGCTCTAGTTCAGCTGTGCCTCTACTATGGAGTAAGACAGCGCCCTGAACTGAAAGATTTGGCAACTCAAATGTCAAAGGACTTTGCTCAAGCCACGCAAGAGCATTTGCAGAGAGAATCCCAACAGTCAAGATGGCATTCACACATTTTGAAGCCTGCGGGCACAACTCTTCTGCTACCACCTGCAGCTCTAGCAGAAGATCCCGATGCTGAAGTTATTAAGTTATTACGTTATTACGTTTATTAATTAGGTTATTAAGTTTATTAACTAGGTTATGGTTATTAACTAGGTTATTATGGTTATTAATTAGGTTATTAAGTCCTACTACCAACTTCAGAATTAGTCCACATCTTTTCTTTGCCTCGGGTGATAAAATGGTTTGGATTTGATTATTCTTACCTTTGCTTCCCTCCTCTCCTAGCTGACCGGATCACATATTAAACATTTTGGGACCTTCTATGTAATCTGCGGCTCACATGGGAGTTGTAATCCAATTTGGGGGAAAGGTCTTTCATTGGTCCAAATGTTGAAAGCCACTGGGGCAGAGCGATGAAGGGGCTAATCTTGGTTTAGAGCAGGGGTGAAATGCCTCTGAACCGGTAGTAAAAAAATGCTACCGTTTGTCCGAACTGGTAGTAAAGAAATGCTTAAAAGTCTAAAATAAAAAGTTCCGACAATCAGCCATGTGGCAATCAGCTGTGCCACAATCCTCGGAACTTTTAAAAACTTTTTAAAGCATTTTTAAAGTACCTATTTGCCCAAACTGGTAGTAAAAAAAATGCTTTAAAAAGGAAAAAAAAGTTCCAACGATCAGCTGTGCCTGTTTGTGAGGTTCCTGCTTGTTGCAGGGGCCATTTTGTGTGAACTCCAGCTGCTTTTACATTGTGTGCGTCAATTGTGCGGCTTTTGTGTTATTTTTGTATAAAGTGTGATAGTTGGTTTTTGAGCTCTCTGTGACTCTGTGAGGTTCCAGCTTTTTGCAGGGGCCATTTTGTGTGAAGTCCAGTGGCTTATACATTGTGTGTGAGTCAGTTGGGCAGCCACATCCACCCAGTCACATGACCACCAAGCCAGGCCCACAGAACCGGTGCGGAAAATTTTTGCATTTCACCACTGTCTTATAGTTAAATAAACAGGTTCACAATTATTTCCTGTAAGATCTTGCATTTTAGAAAGCCCATGTGCAGAAAAATACTTGTATTTGTATATTTTAAAATAAATGCCTGATTCCTGTCTTTATTGCATCAATTATTTCTTTGAATACATTTTTCATACTAATAGAATTATATAGTTTCTCCAGCCAGATAATCATCCAAACTGTATCCTAAAATGGCACACGCACACACAGCCCAATCTGTCTGCTTTCACTATTGATCACCTTCCATTTAAATCTTGTATAAACACCCTAGGGAGCAGGAGCATGGTGGCTCGTATGGTTAGGATGCAGGGTTGGAGTTTGGCGAAACTGAGCTTGAGACCCAAGGATGGGAGCTCAACCCATGCGGCGGGTTGAGCTCCATCCTTCGCTCCAGCTCATGCCAGGGAAATGAAGGGACTCCCCAATTGGGTGTCACCTGGGCATCAGTGATGCTACCAACTAATCCTTTCAACCAGGAAGTTCCTCAGTGACATGAGTGCTATGCGATCATAGGGAGCATTAGCAATACCTTGCAGTAGGTGGGCTGGTTGGAGATAATGATAGGTGTAGTTGAACGCTCCTGGATGTTTTAGGGCACATTCTGTGAAATTTCATACAGGTAGTCTTCCATTTTTAAGCAACACAATTGTAAGTTGAGAAACCACATGACTTGGTTGCTTAGTGACGGCAGATCCGACAGCCCAGGACAGGCTATTAAATGAAAATTTCATATGACCACAATATGCGACTTCCTGCTGGCTTCCCCATTGACTTAGCTTGTTGGAAACTGGCAGGGAAGGTCCCAGATCATGATCACATGACCACAAGGTTGCTGTCATGGTCACAAGTGCAAGGACTGGTCGTAACTATGGTTTGTTCAGCGCCATCAGAAAGTTGAACAGTTGCTGAAAGTGGTTGTTAAAAGGGAACCACCGGTATTCCTTCCAAATACTTGCAATCAAACATAATTCTTGTCTTTGCTGCCTGATGATGTTAAATAGATCCTTGCCTTGAAAATCTGGGCCTTTAATTGCTATATGGTGGCGAAATACTCCTGAGATAAGAGTTCCAGCAATTGAATGACCTTTGTTTTCTGAATAGCCATTATGTGAATGCCAGACATAATATGCAAAGGTTCTGTAACGTATAGATTGAGCCAGAAGTATGTTCAGCAAAGAAAAGCTTCCAACAGCTTCCACAGTGTGTAATATATATATTACACACACACACACAATAACTGTTGCTTATAATTATAAAAATATAATTCATTTTAAAAATATATACAGAAGGAATAACTGCTTATAATTATAAAAGTATAATTCATTTTTTAAATAAAAGCATACAGAAGGAATAACTAAATACAGCAAGCTTACAGCAAGTGGTAGTTGGGAGGTGTACTGGATTATTGGTTGAACGATTGATTATATGTGCAAACAAATCATTTTCAATTCCTAGAAATCATGTAGATTTTCTTCTGGATGATTCTTTAAATCCTCAAAGTTCCCCCATCACTACCGTAATTGAGTCTTGTTTGTTCAGCCATCCATCCATTTGTTTTCTTGATTGTCACGGAGATTTTCGGGAGTCTTCTCCAAAAAACAAACATCACTAGTCTTCCCATCCTGCTTCTTCAAAGTCCAACCTTAGCTTCCACAGAAGGCCGCAGGGAAGACCAGGACCTGCACGATTCTGACATTTCTCGGTATAGACACATCGTGGCATTTGAATATCTTGAATATCTATTTGAATAAAAATTATCAATTATGTATCCGAGCCAGAGCCCGAAATGTTGGAGGTGTGATTGTGATGATGCAACATATTATCATATCTGGTGGACTTGTAAAAAGGTTAAAGCTTTCTGGATAAAAATATGGTGGATCATGAAAAAAAAGATTTTTAAAAGGAAAATAGAATTTACTCCACAACTTTTTTTACTGGGTATAACCACAAATTGTACTGTTGTTGAAACAAGGTTAATATTGAACTTAATAACTGCTGCAAGATTGCTTGTAGCACAGTATTGGAAAAAGGAGGATCTAGGAATGGATTTTTAAGGTTTCAAATCTGGCAGAGATGGCTAAGATCTCTGCGTATTTAAAGGATCAATCACATGACAAATATTTGTTGGAATGCAGGAATTGGATTAGCTTTATACAAAACAGATATGGTTCAGATAAACTTGTTATAGCTTACTAGGGAAAAGGTTTATTATTAATGCTCATAGATACAGATTGTTTAAGTACTGTGTTTGTTTGTTTTGGAGGAAAAATATTAATATAGCTATAGGTTTTTTTTTCCTTCTTTTTTTTCTTTTTCTCCTTTTCTTTTAGAATGTTTGATTGTAATAGGCAATTTTAAACAAGCAGATTTGAAAGTCTGATACCCTGTATCCAGCTCTGGGAAGCTTCGGGGAGGGGGGAGGAGGGTGGGATTAGTGGGGGGGTAGGGGGTAGGGGTAGGGGGGGGAATTGTATTGAAAATTGTATTTGAAAAACTTTTACAATTTAAAAAAAAGGAGGAGTGCTCTTAAAAAAAAAAAGAATATCTTTTCCATGGCCTTCATTCATGGCTGCTTTACCAAGTGCTAGTCTGACCTGTACTTCTGGGTACTTCTTTTAATCTTGATGGTTGATCTTAAAATCAGAAACTGCTCACCCCTTCAATATCTTCATTATTCATTCTGGTTGTCCTGACCATTGTTATTACTTTGATGATGTGGTGGCTCAGTGGCTAAGACGCTGAGCTTGTCGATCAGAAAGGTTGGCAGTTCGGCGGTTCGAATCCCTAGCGCCGGGTAACGGAGTGAGCTCCTGTGACTTGTCCCAGCTTCTGGCAACCTAGCCGTTTGAAAGCATGTAAAAAATGCAAGTAGAAAAGTAGAGACCACCTTTGGTGGGAAGGGAACAACATTCCCTGCATCTTTGGCATTCAGTCATGCCAGCCATATGACCACAGAGACATCTTTAGACAGCGCTAAAGCTCTTCGGCTTTGACATGGAGATGAGCACCGCCCCCTACAGTCGGGAATGAGTAGCACATGTGCAAGAGGAACCTTTACCTTTAAAATATATACAAGTCTAACCCAGACACTAGCAACATGAATTATCTTTTGTCACACTGCCGTGAGGTCCTCAGCTGTGCACTGATCAAGACACAAAGGGAAGGTACCGCATGCATGCGTGTTGTTGTCTTTGTGTTGCCACAATTGCAAATACATTTAAAAAAATAATAAAACTCAGAAAGGAAAAAACGACCACATATCCTCACACCTAGTAGTTCGAAAGCATGTAAAAATGCAAATAGAAAAATTTGGTGGGAAGGTAACAGCGTTCAGTGCGCATTTGGCCGGCCACATGACCACGGAGACGCTGGCTCTTCGGCTTTGAAACAGAGATGAGCACCGCCCCCTAGAGTCGGGAATTATTATTATTATTATTATTATTGTTGTTGTTGTTATTATTATTATTATTATTATTATTATTATTATTATTATTATTAATTGGATTTCTAGACCGCCCCCTCTCCCCGAAGGGACTCGGGGCGGTGTACAGGTAAAAATTAAAATTATAACAATCAACAATACATATAAATTAAAATCGAATTAAATAATCCCCTGTACAAATTTATAAAAATTTAAAACTTAACCTTAAAACCTAATAACATAATTTAAAATTACAAAATGAGGCGGGAAGCATGGAATTAGGCCAGGAATGACTAGCACATATGTGCTAGGGAACCTTTACTTTTACCTGTACATTTAATATTATTTTTTCAGCATATTGACTTTGACCTTGACTTTTATTACCGGAGCTGGCCGATCATTTACGTTTTTGCCTATCAGGGTAGCGTTATCAGCAAAGCTCAGATTATTCTTATTTCTTCCTCCTAAATTTGAACATCTTCCGAGGCCAGCGGCGGCCCCGGAAAAAAAACAACCCCAAGTATTGGACCATCCAGCCAACGGCTGAAGAGAATGTCCTCGCGTCATCTGTTGCTAGGTAACTTCAGTTACGGAGGTTGACTGCGAGCGGGGATTTCCGCGGCCAACTGTGGAGAAGCTTAGTGGCGCCCTCTGGAGGCGGAGAAATGCAACGCGCGGCAGTGGCGGGAATCTCAGCTTTTTCTAGGAAAGAGGACGCCACTCAGAAAGGGGGGGAAAGGGGAGTCGTGGGAAGGGTTGAAGCGTTTGGCTTGGGACAGATCGACTTGGAGTAACTCTGTGCGGTCCATAAGAGTCGATAATAACGGCACACAATCAATGAATCTATCGGTCGATAGTGGAATCTATCGATGGATCGATACCTCCTATCTGTCGACCCGATCAGTGGCACCGTTTGCCTCCAGACGTTGTGCGCTTCATCACTGGAGGTTTTTAAGAAGAGACTGGACAGACACGTGTCTGAAAGGGTATATAGGGTCTCCCGTTTGGGCAGGGGGCTGGATTAGAAGACCTCCAAGGTCTCTTCCAGCTGATTGATCCCTCAATCGAGCCCCTGCTTTGTGACGGAGACTGGAGAATGGGCGCCCCCTCCCTTCGCTCTTCGGGCCCCTAAATAATCGCCCCCGCTTTAAAGTGATGGAGGATGTGCGAGTTATCGGCTCTATTGGCGGCGCTTCGTGTGAACGACAAACGTTTCCTGCAAAGCAAGGCTTAACCGGGCTTGCGGGTTCGAGAAAGGATGCGGGGATGCGGGAGATCAGCTAGTCGCCCCTCCGTCAAAACTCAGGTTGCGTGGCTCAAGCCCACAACAGCCATTTCCAGATGGGTCGGACTAGGAGGTCCATGGTGCGCTGACAGGGCAGGATCACATGCCTATCACCCTTTCAGACGCGTCTGCAGGACTGATTCCAGACAGGGAAGAATGGACAGACGTGAGGATCCACATCGACAGGCAAGACACCAGAATATAAACTTGAGACCAAAGCCCACTCCTTACGAGCGTTGATGATGTTACCTAGTTGGGTCATGAAACGTCTGCAAGGAAACAAGCCAGCTCAGGGAGCACCAACGACCCCTCAAGTCAACCCCGAGCTACAATATAATGTGAATATAAATAGAGAGCAAAGCCCACTTCTTATTAGCACAGATGTTGTTACTTAGTTGGGTCATGAAACGTCTACAAGGAAACAAGAAAGCCCAAAGGGGACCAAAGACCCCCTCATGTCAACCCCGAGCTACAATATAATGTGAATATAAAAGGAAAGGAAAGCCCACTCCTTATGAACACTGATGGTGTTATCTAGTTGGGTCATAAAAGGTCTGCAAAAAACCAAGCCAGCTCAGAGAAACCCAAGGGCCACACACGTGAGGATCTGCCTGGATTCACAGCGCGGGCATGCAGACAACTGGGGGGGGGGGTTCAGCATCGCGTCCCCCCCCCCCACGGGGAACCCCTTACTTTAGGCCCCTGCACACACACCCCCGGGCCCCGTCTCCTTTCTGCTTGGGCAGCCCTGTCCCGCCAAGGACCGCGGGTGTAGGGAGCCTCCTTCCCCCACTTAGCCGTGCCTCCCCAAGGGCGCCTTTGCCCGGCCCACGCGTGGGGGGCGAGGGAGGGGCAGACGGAGCCCCGCCAGGGCCGCTTTCGCTTTCGTCGCGCCGGGAGAGGAAGCGGCGGCCATGGCGCTGCTGGATGTCTGTGGGCTGAGCGGCTGCGGCGACTGGGACTCGCCTCTGGCGGGAGGGGCGGCCGCCGCCGCCGCCGGACCCCGCGAAGGGCTCTCACACTACGCTTTCGGGGTGCGGGAGCCCCAGATGGCGGCGCTCCCGGGGATGCAGGTGGGGCCGCGGGAAGAACCGGGCTTGGGCGGAGAGAGGGAGGGAGGGAGGGAGGGCGCAGCCAAGGAGCGGATGGTGAGGCGTCTGAGCATATGCAGAGTGCCTCCCCCTCCACCGCCTCGCCGGAGTGTTTGGCGCGGTGCCCAGAATCAATCTCCTTGGGGCAGCAGTTTACTCCGGAGGGAAATGCCCCCCCCCTAAAACTTTAAGTGGGAGGGGGGACGGGACTTGGGCTCGATCCTGAGCCCCGGGGATGGTTTGGCTGGGCCCCTTCTCCCCCTTTTCCCATGGAAGGCAAAGGAAGGGTCGATCTTGGCTCCGGTTTGAGCCAAGGTTGTGGGGCTGTGTGGTTGTGCGGCGCGGGCGGAAGAAGGAGAGAGAGAAGGGGGGCCGCACCCTGTTGGGCCGTGGGGCAAAGTGCACCTGAGCATATGCAGAGTGCCCCCCTCCTCGCTCGCCCCCTGCCCGCATTGTTTGGCTTGGTGCCCAGAATGGGACTTCGACTTTCTCCGGGCAACAGTTTTGTCTGGAGAGAGAAAAAAAACATCCTCCAAAAACTTTTAGCGGGCCAGATGAGTGTGTGTGTGTGTGTGTGTGTGTGTGTGTATTCCGAACCCCGGGAAGGATTTTGTTCGGCCGCCTCCCGCCCTTTCCCCCACAGGCAGGCAAAAAGGAGGGCCGAGATTTGTGCGGTTGTGCCTCCAGGCGGAAGGAGGGAGGTGTACCCAGGGAGGGGCTTTTGAGACGCGTGGCAAAGGGCATCGGAGCATATGCAGAGGGTCTCCCCAACCCACCCTTCCAGTTCTGATCTAATGCCCAGAATGGGACATCAACCTCCTTGGGGAAGTAAATCACCCCCCTACCCAAAAAACCAAACTTTTAGTCCCTGGATGACTGCAGGGAAAAGAAAGTGTGGGGGGAAATTGTAGTTGTGGGTCTGTGATTGTGCAGCCGGGCGGAAGAAGGAGGGAGGGAAGGCGCCACCCCCACAAGGAATAGCTTTTGAGGCATGTGGCAAAGGGCATCTGAGAATATGCAGAGGGTTCCCCCTTGCCCTTCCCGTTCTGGTCTAGTGCCCAGAATGGGACATCAACCTCCTTGGGGCAGTAAATCACACACACACACCCAAAAAACTTTTAGCACCTGGATGACTGCAGGGAAAAGGAAGTGTGGGGGGAGGTTGTGCGTCTGTGTGGTTGTGGGTCTGTGATTGTGCAGCCGGGCGGAAGAAGGAGGGAGGGAAGGCGCCACCCCCACAAGGAATAGCTTTTGAGGCACGTGGCAAAGGGCATCTGAGCGTATGCAGAGGGCTCCCCAACTCGCTCTTGAGCCCAGAATGTCTAGTGCCCAGAATGTGACGTGAACCTCCTTAGGGCAGTAAATCCACCCCCCCCCAAAGGAGGGAAGGCTCTGTGCTCCTAAGGAACAGCTTTTGAGGCATGCGTCAAAGTGCATCTGAGCATGTACAGAGAACTTTCCCCCCCAAAAAAACCTTTTAGTGCCTGGATGACTGCAGGGAAAGGAAAGTGTGGGGGGAGAGAGGGACTTGGGCCCGATTCTGAGACCCAGGCAGCCTCCCTCCCTTTTCCCTTGAAAAGCAAAAGAAGGTTGTGGGTGTGTTTGGTTGTGTGCTTGTGATTGTGCGGCCGGTTTGTGGGTCTGTGTGGTTGTAGGTCTTGATTGTGCGGCTGGCTGGAGGAAGGCGGGAGGGAGGACGCCGTGCCCCCAAGGAATAGCTTTTGAGATATGTGGCAAAGGGCATCTGAGCATATGCCGAGGGCCTCCACTCGCCCTTCCAGTTCGGGTCTAGTGCCCACAATGGGACATGAACCTCCTTGGGGGAGTAAATCCCCCCCACAAAAACCGTTTAGCACCCAGATGACGGTGGGGGAAAGGAGGGGGGGGTCTTGGGCCCGATTCTGAGCCCTGGGGAGGCCTTTGCTTGGCTGCCTCCCACCCTTTTCCCACTGGACGGCAAAGGAAGGGTGGAATGTGGCTCAGGTTTGGGCTGAGGTTGTGTGTGTCTGTGTGGTTGTGCAGCCAGGCAGAAGGAGGAGGGCGGGCGCTGTGCCCCTAAGGAATAGCTTTTGAGACATGCGCCAAAGGGCATCTGAGCATATGCAGAGAGCTTCCCCCCTCCCTCTTCCCGTTCTGATCTGGTGCCCCAGAATGGGACATCTACCTCCTTGGGGCAGTAAATCCCCTTCCCCCAAATAACTTTTTAGGGCCCAGATGACGGTGGGGAAAAGGAAGAAGGAGGGGTGGGGCTTGGGCCCAATTCTGAGCCCTGGGGAGGCCTTTGCTTGGCTGCCTTCCACCTTTTTCTCACTGGAATGCAAGGGCCGAACTTGGGCCAACATTGTGGGTCTTTGTGGTTGTGCAGAAGAAGCTTCAGAAAGAAGCAGGGGAGGCTTCCCTGCCTCCCTGATCGGGACACTTCTCACCTTCTCTCCCTCCCCCCCCCCCGCAGCCCGCCGAGGTCCTGAAGAGCCTCTCAGAGGCCAGCGGCTCCCGGTTTGAGCCGGTCCACGGCACCACAACCCTGGCCTTCACCTTCCAGCACGGAGTCATCGTGGCCACCGATTCCCGGGCCTCCTCCGGCAGCTACATCAGTGAGCAATTCCGGGGTTTCAAGAAGAAGAGGGCGGGGAGTGGGATGGAAGGGGGATTGGAATGACGTGAGTAACAATAACAGAGTTGGAAGGGACCTTGGAGGTCATCTAGCCCAACCCCCTGCTCACGCAGGAGATCTGTACTAGGGATTCGAACTGCTGACCTTTCTGATCGACAAGCTCAGTGTCTTCGCCACTGAGCCCCCTAGTCAGGCTCTCCTCCTGTTGTCTTTTTCTTCTGGGTAGAAACCCAAACTAACCCTGATTAAAATTAATAAAAATTTGAGTTTAAATTTCAAGTTCCCCCTCCCTTTCCTTCCGCCCCCCATATCATTACTTGGCTTACATTTGATTATCTTAGTTACAATCCTTGCTATTCAATGCTTATTACAATTCCATTTATCTGCTATATAACATGGCAGGCAAATATGCACCTCATTTGTGAAGATTACACGGCTGTTCTTGCCACAGTTGTTTCCGATTTAACGTTTTTATTGAGCGATAAGATATTCTTGCCATGGTTGTTAAGCAAATCACTGCGGTTGATCAGTCAGTAACCCAGTTGTTAAGTGAATCTGGCTTCCCCATGGACTTCGCTGGTCAGAAGGTCGCAAAAGGGGATCACACGTGACCCCTGGGTCATGTATATGAGCCCGTTGCCAAGGGTCTGAGTTTTAATCGCCTGATCAGGAGAAGGCTGCAAAGCTTGTAAATTTGTTAGTAAATTTGCTCTGACTGAAGAACTGAATGGAAGGACTGAAGAAGCCCTCGAGGAAAACTGAAGGACTCCAAGAAATCCTCCACCATCCAGGTAGAACTGAAGAAGCTTCTTGGATGAGAAGCGAAACATCTTCAAGGAAAAAAGCAGCTTTAGTCTGGTGGAGATTTTTTTTTCAGGCAAACAAATATTATGAAAAGGCTTTGTGCCCCTGTAGGCCACTCCATCAGATGCATCTTAACTCCTCCGGGTGCAGTTGGAAAAAGCAGATTAAATGCCTTTTTATAGAAAACTCTGGTGTTCCTTCTGATTTGCGGTGGGGTAAATTCTCCTCTCGAGCTGCCCAACAGCAGCGCTGAGTGGGCCTAATCTGTTCTTCCTGTCTGTTTCCTACGCAGGTACTTTGCAGTTCAACAAGGTGATTGAAATCAACCCTTACCTGCTGGGCACCATGTCTGGATCTGCGGCCGATTGCCAATATTGGGAGCGTCTCCTGGCCAAATACTGCAGGTAGGGATCGGATGCTGGTGCTTGATGTGCTGCACCTGGACAGCCCTCTGTCAGAGAAATGATGTAGGGTCTCCTGCTTGAGCAGGGGGTTGGAATAGATGACCCACAAGGTCCCTTCCATCTCATTCTATTCTATTCTATTCTAATACTGCAGACTCTACTTCCTTCGGAACAAGGAACGGATCAGCGTCTCGGCTGCCTCCAAGCTCTTGGCCAACATGCTGGTCGGGTACCGGGGCATGGGTCTCTCGGTTGGCAGCATGGTGTGCGGATGGGACAAGAAGGTAATGACTGGCAGGGAGGGAGGGAGGGAGGGAGAACAGATGAGCCAGGGACCCTGGGGAGGGGAGGGTGAGGGAAGGGGAGAGGAAGGGAAGAGAAAGGAAAAGAAGGAGAGGGGAAGGAAGGGGAGAGGAAGGGAAGAGAAAGGAAGAGAAGAGAAGGGAAGAGAAAGGAAGGGAAGAGAAGGGGAGGGGAAGGGAAGAGAAGGGAAGAGGAGGGGAGGGGAAGGGAAGAGAAAGGAAGGGAAGAGAAGGGAAGGGAAGAGAAAGGAAGAGAAGGGGAGGGGAAGGGAGAGGAAGGGAAGAGAAAGGAAGAGAAGAGAAGGGAAGAGAAAGGAAGGGAAGAGAAGGGAAGAGAAGGGGAGGGGAAGGAAGAGAAAGGAAGAGAAGAGAAAGGAAGGGGAGAGGAAGAGAAGAGAAGGAGGGGGAGGAAGGGAAGGAGAGAAGAAGGGAAGAGAAAGGGAGAGGAAGGGGAGGGGCGAGGGAAGAAAGAAAGAAAGAAAGAAAGAAAGGGAAAGGAAAGCAAGAGAAGGGAAAAATAAAGGGGAAGCAAGGGGAGGGAAAGGGAGATGAAGGGAAAAGAAAGGAAGAGAAAGGAAGGGAAGAGAAAGGGGAAGGAAGGGAAGGGAAACAGATTCTTTGAAGCATTCTAGCAAAAAATCAAAAGAAGGTTGGGTTTTTAGGCATCAAGAAGAGAAAGTTGGGGGCTATCTGATACCCCAGAGTTGCAAAAAGTGTGGCCCACACACAGCCTTAGTAATCATCCCTTATGGGCCCTTTTCAGTGTTAGGAGATGGGAGGAGTACATGATTTTTATAAAGATAGGATGACTTCTCCAGGTCTTGTCTTGGCAGCAGAACAGAAATGGTTTGCCATAGTTTGCCACAACAACAACCCTGTTAGGTGGGTTGAGATCTGAGAGAGTGACGGCCCAAGGTCCCCCAGCTGGCTTTGGTAGCTAAGGCGGGACTAGAACTCCCAGCCTCCTGGTTTCTAGCCTGGTGCCAAATGGGCTCTGTGTTTACTTTTAATTCTTAGTCTAGCTTGGAAATGTCTTAGTGGTCTCCCTTCCAGAACCAATCGGGTCCAACCAAGGATCAGCCTAGATTGGCCAGGCACTGCTGTGGGTTACTGTTAAACCTGGTTGTGTCCTGCCCATGTTTGGAGTGTAACCATCAGTCCCACCTGGAACAAGGAGTGAAGGGCTGGGCTGCACAGTCCCTTAGGGCAGGGGTCTCCAACCTTTGCAATTTTAAGTCTGAAGGACTTCAGCTCCCAGACTTCTCCAGCCAGCAAAGCTGGCTGGAGAAGTCTGGGAGCTGAGGTTTTTCAGACTTAAAGTTGCAAAGGTTGGAGACCCCTGCCTTAGGGGAAACAAACGAAGGCAGGCTTGCAGAGAGTCAAGATTCCTTCCCTTTTCCAGGGCCCTGGTCTGTACTACATTGATGATGCAGGAGCCCGGTTGAAAGGCCCCCTTTTTTCCACGGGAAGTGGAAACACGTACGCCTATGGAGTCCTGGACAGCGGCCATCGGCCCGACCTCAGCGTGGAGGAGGCCTACGACCTCGGCCGAAGGGCCATCTGCTATGCCACCCATCGTGATTCCTACTCAGGCGGAGTGGTAAACAGTACGTTTCCCAAGCGGCCATTGGGTTCTTTAGACACCCTGTGACCCCGAGCAATGGAGTGGGGTGTGTGTAGAGGCTAACTTTGCAGTGTCCTTTACCGACTTTCTACCAATTTCTGTGTCCTCCAGTGTATCACATGAAGGAAGACGGCTGGATCCGGGTCGGGCGGACGGATGTGAGCGACCTGCTCCACCAGTATTCAGAGGAGAAGAAGTGAGGCGGGCAGAGGACCACAAGGACGGAGATCCTCTGACACTCAGGGATGGCAGAGAGGAAGGGGATGGGACACCATCCCCACTGGCTTTTCACGGGGCAACAATAAACCACATTTAAGCTCGTTTTTTCTTTCGACTCTGATTTGTAATTTAAAAGTTTTGGGGGGTGTAGGAAGCCCTCCCCCGCCCAGAGAATGAAACATTTTGGGGAATAAGAATGAGAAATGGAGAAGCATGTTCTTAAAGGCAGAAAGCAGCCCCAGTTTCCTGCACAGTAAGACAACCTCCAGCAGATGCCTGAAGTCTTTAGAGAGGGATATTTTGTATTCATTCAGGAAGACTCCGCCAGTCCAGTGGTGGGATTCAGGCAGTTTGCACCACTCAGGGAGAACTGGTTCTTAAGTTTCTGAGTAGTTTGGTGAACTGGTTGTTGGAAGAAATCATTAGGACAGAAAACCGGTTGTTAAATTATTTGAATCCCACTACTGGGCCAATCTGTTCACAAACAAAACATCTTCCGCTCCATATAAGAATTTACATCCCCCTACTCAAATTCTAAGAACAGGACAGAACCTCTAGGACATAATAGAATTAACCCACCAACCATTAAAATAGCAAAAGGCACAATCCCAAGAACAGCTGAAACTTCAAAGTCACAGAAACCTATAAAGATCCATCCACTCGTTCAGCCATTTTGTCAGCTGCCCCAGAACTACATGTTGGTGTTGGTTCTGGTCATCAATAAACAGAGTCCTTCTTTCCAATTGGCCTCCATTTTATTTCCAGCACTTTTCTCCCGGCTTGGAACCAGACCGGATTTTTCTTCCTACAGATGTCTGAATAAGAATACATCACTTGGATTGTGGAAAATAAAAACGGTATTATTGGAAATTCCTGCTTTGAATCTTTAGAGGGAGCTCAGATTTTTATTCTTACTAACCCCCCTCATTACCAGCTGCGTTAAACGGGGACTTTCCTTCACGGATTCCATCCGCAAGGAATATCCCTGGCAAAATGCTCAAGTGTCACTCCTGATGAGTTCAAGCAAGTGAGGAAACACTGAACTGCAACTTAAAATAATCCATGTTTAAAAATAGAAAGCAGGCTTGCAGAGCTGGGGAAGAGAAGATTGGCAAATGATCAAAGAACAAGAGGTAGAGAAGGAGCGTCTCTCTGGTGAAAACTAAACGAGGATCTCTGAAGAATCATGATTACAAAGATGCATTTTTAATTGTGTATAATTTGTTCCTTACTTATTTGCACCTAAATTCTCTTAAGGTTTAACTAATGCCACTATAACGCCTTAATAAGACCACACTTAGAATACTTCATCCAGTTTTGGTCACGACACTAAAAAACGTTGTTGAGACTCTAGAAAGAGCACAGAGAAGAGCAACAAAGAGGATTAGGGACTGGAGACTAAAACATATGAAGAACAGTTGCAGGAACTGAGTATGTCTAGTTTAATGAAAAGAAGGACTAGGGGAGACATGAGAGCAGTCTTCCAATATTTGAGGGGCTGCCACACAGAGGAAGGGGGGTCAAGCTATTTTCCAAGCCACCTGAAGACCAGACAAGGAATTATGGATGAAAACTGATCAAGGAGAGATTCATCCTAGAAATAAGGAGAAATTTTCTGACAGTGAGAATAATCAACCAATGGAACAGCTTCCTTCAGAAATTGTGGGAGCTTCATCACAACTACCATCTGTCAGAAATGGTGTAGGGCTGTGATGGCAAACCTATGGCATGTGGGCCACAGGTGGCATGAGGAGCCATTTGTCACTGCACGTGAAGCTTGCCCTGTCAGCTGGTCAGTGCGTATGTGCATGCTGGCCAGCTGACTTCGGCCTTCTTTTGAGGCCATTTTTCACCCTCCGGAAGTTTATCTTTGGAGGCTTCCCTCTGGAGCGTGAAAAATCAGCCCTACAGGCAAACCGGAAATTCAGGAACTGATTTCCGGCTTGCTTGTAGGGCCGGGAGGGCAAAAAATGATCGTTTTTTGCCCTCCGGAGCCTTCAGGGACCTTCAGGAGGCTTCCATGAAGGCTCCAGAGGGCTACAACCCGCCCTACGAGCAAACCAGAAGTCTGTTCCTGAACTTCCAGTTTGCCCATAGGGCCGGTTTTTGCCCTCCGAAGGCTTCAGGGAAGCTCCTGAAGCCTCCGGAGGGCCTCCGAGGGCTGGGAGGCTGTTTTTGCCCTCCCCAGGCTCCTATAAAGCCTCTGGTGCCTGGGGAGGGCAAAAAAAGCACACCACAAATGGAGGGGAGCACTGGGTGTGGCACGCCCGCACACGACCCCCCTCAGCTCCCCCCGCTTTTGGCACACAAGCCAAAAAAGGTTCGCCATAACTGGTATAAGGTCTTTTGCTTGTGAGGGGGTTTGGACTAGATGACCTACAAAGTCCCTTCCAACTCTGTTGTTCTGTTACTGTCCAGGCCACTGCATTTTGGACCGGCTGCAGCTTCTAGGTAGTGTTCAAGGGCAGCCCCATGTAGACTGCACTGAAAATGTCCACTGTGAGGTGACCAAGGTATCGTATGTGTGACTATCCAAAGGGCAGCTGGAAGAACAACAGGTTGTGTCTTCTTCACTGAACCCTGGCTTAAGGAAACCACAGGATAATGTACAGATAGTTCTTGACTTACAAAAGTTTGTTTAGTGACCAAAGTTGCAACAGCACTGAAAAAAGTGACTTATGACCATTTTCACACTTACAACCATTGCAACATCCCCCCTGTGGTCACCTGATCAACATTCAGACGCTTGGCAATTGATTCATATTTATGACCGTTGAATTGTACTAGGATCATGTGATTCCACAAATTTCTGACAAGCGAAGTCAATTAGGGAAGCCAGTTTCACTTATCAACCATGTTCATTATCTTAACAACTGCAGTGATTCACTTAACGGCTGTGGCAAGCAAGCCAGGTTGTAAAATGGGGCCAAATTCACTGCACCAATGTCTCCTTTAGCAACTGAGGGGCAAATAACAGGGGCTTTGTTATTTGTTAATTAACATAGTTAGTTTGTATTTTCATCTGATTTATATTTTTACTTTTAAACTGATGTTCAAGATTTATTAGCTTTTAACATTCCTAAACTGATAAAACAAATTGGAGACTAGCTCCAGATAAGAAAAGTTTGTTAGTACAATTTCGGGTCTGGCTTATCTCTTGGGAACCCTAAGCAACCTTTCTCCTTAGAATTTATTCCCTTTCAGACCTCATTTTAATAAACATGTATGCTGTTATCCTGTCCAAACCACTTTCCTCTTTCAGGTTTCTTTGTTATGTTAACTATAAAAGGGGATGTTAGCCAAAGATCGGGGTTCCCTCTTTGAATGAGGAATCCCTTTTGTCTGAATATTCTGATAAATTGTAATAAAATGATCTTGTCTTGGTTTGTCTCATTGGAAAATATGCACACCGAGGCAGGAGCCTAGAAAGGCCATTGGCCATCACAACAGAAAAGGTGGGCTCAGTGTTGGTCGTAAGCCAAGGACTACTTGTAATGAATAATAATACACGACTCAGTCATAGTCAGGGTTTAAGACGCGTAAGGAAAGCTAAAGGAAAGTGCCTTATTCAACCGATTCAAGAAATCACGTGTGTGAAGGGAAAACAGGCGAGATAGAGGTCGGTCGCTATTAGGCGTGCACAGCGGAACGCGGGCGCCATCTAGCGGTCAGTGTGCGGAAAGGGGAATTTCCCCTTCGAAATCGAAAGCAAAAACGGGGATTTTTGGCTCTGCGGAGGAGGACGAGGAGGTGGCGGTGGGTGCGGCGAATTTCGGAGACAGAGGGAAGCCAAGCTCGGTCCGGCTAAAAGCAGGCTTCGGATCGAGAAGGACCAAACGCCCGCGATGGAAGGACTTTCCCGGCCGCGGAAGGAAGGTGAGAAACTGGGGGAAAAAGGGCGGAGGGTTGCATTGATCTGGACCAGTTGAAGTCACCCCTTCTTAAAAGAGCCAACTTTGCAGACCCCTGATCTGGGCGATCGAGCGGTTCCGAAGGTGCTGGGTGGGACTCCACTCCCCATCATTCCCATCCAGCAGGGCTGCTCTTGTGGGGTGCGGATTACGGGGCGCGCAGTCCACCGCCTCCTTTAAGTAGCTGCGCGGGGATCCCCGATTTCCTGCCCCGCCAAGAAACTAACCCGGGCGCGTTTCGTCCTGCTTTGCGCGGGAATTAAACTTTTGGGGTCCCCTACTCGCGCCTCTACGCCGGAGGATGGGAGCGGGGTTCAAATCCTCCCTAGCCTAAAGAACCGATCTGAGAGAGAGGAAAAAGTCGGCTTTACCGAGCGGGGCTGGGGTGCCTGTTGGGACCGGAGAACGCAGAGTAAAACACGCAGCCAAATGTCCTGTGTAACCAAAGAAGGCTTCGTTATTGTGAATTTGACCTTTCCCGAAATTCCCCCCGAGACTTCCTGCACTCAGAATATGAAGAGTTAGGTTGCAACCATGGAATCCTTGGCTGGGAAGTCAGCAGATTAGATGCAGGATCCTGGGTGGTAAAGCATTGGGAGGCAGTCTAGTTGAATGGTCTTATGCAGTGACCCGAGCTGTTGAGCTACCAAGCAGCCCCAAAGGCTCACCAAAGATTAACCACAGAATAAGAATAAGAATTTTATTTATTTATTTATTTATATTTTTATACCGTCCTACTCCCAAAGGACTCAGGGCAGTGTACAGCCAAAATAAAACACAGATATACAAAAGTTAAAACAATTTAAAAACATATTAAATAATTTGGCCCATAATAAAAGTTAAAAATCAGCAAAACCCAATTAAGATTAATAAAATTTGCATTTACGCCAGCCTGGCTTGTTGAAAAAGAAAAGTTTTAAGAGCACGGCAGAAGGTGCGTCGGCCAGGGATAATTCATAACAATTCGTTCCAGAGGACCGATGCTCCCATGGAGAAGGCTCTCCCCCTGGGTGTCACCACCATGTCTAGCCGACGGCACCATGAGGACACCCTCTCTATGGGAGCATACTGGCCAGTGGGTGGCAGAAGGCGATCTTGTAGGTACCCAGGTCCTAAGCCATGGAGCGCTTTAAAGATAGTAACTAACAACTTGAATCGCACCCGGAAGACCACCAGAAGCCAGTGTAGCTCGTGCAGGAGGGGTGTTATATGGGAGCGTCCCGTCGCCCCCATAATTACTCGCGCGACCGCATTCTGGACCAGTTGGAGCCTCTGGGTGCTCTTCAAGGGGAGCCCCATGTAGAGAGTGTTGCAGTAGTCAAGACGGGAAGAGACGAGGGCATGAGTGACTGTGTTTTGTTTTTTAAAAAAAATAAATTTACCGGACTTGAACATTCTGACTCTACAAAAAACCCTACTTGGAACAGCTTTATTTTTTTATTTTTTATTTTATTTACATTTATATCCCGCCCTTCTCCGCAGAGGACCCAGGGCAGCTTATATCCTCCGATGTTAACAGTTCCTAGGTCCTTGGTTAGGACTCGAGCTGTTGAGCTACCAACCAACCCCAAAGGCTGTGAATCTCGCCAAAGATTAACCACATAATAATAATAATAATAATAATAATAATAATAATAATAATAATAATAATAATAATAATAATAATAATAATAAGGGCAGAAGTGTACAGTTTATTGATATCGCTGTTCCTGGAGATGCCAGAGTCGAAGAAAAAGAACGGAAAAAAAAGAATGAAATATCGCGACCTGGCCATCATAACTACACGGCTATGGATGAAGCATGTCACAGTGATACCCATTGTCATCGGGGCACTTGGCATCATGTCCAAGAATTTTACAACACACGGTTTCTTTCTCTTAAATTATTATTACTATTACTACTATTATTTCTTCTCTTCTTCCTCCTCCTCCTCCCTCTTCTCCTCCTCCTCCTCGTCTTAAATCCATAATTCTCCGATTCACATAACCAGTGATCCTTCCCTCTCTCCCTAGAGCTCGTCAGCAAGATGCTGGTCCCTGTTGTGTTTCAGGCCGTTCCCCTGCTTCTCTGCGACCGAATCCTGCTCTCCCTGCTGGCTGGATGGGGACCCTCCATGGACCCCCTGGGGGTCACAGCGGCTTGGCTGGAGGCCACTCTGCGCCTGCTGGTTCTCTGGGGGGTCAGGGGCCTGCTCTCCCTGGGTGGGAACTCCCCGATGTCCTCTTCCACGGTGGCTGCTGTCAGCATAATGCCTCCTTTGTACTTGTTGGTGGGACACTGGCTTGGGGACCCTCCCCTCCTGGTCTCTTCCGCCACTTGGTCCTGGTGGCTGGCAATCTACGGGGCGGTGGGCTTCTCCCAGCTCCTCTGGGGGATCCTGGCAGGAGGGCGAAGCACAGGGGAGTCCCGGAAAGAAGACAAGGCCACTTTTTGGAAGATGCTGAGACTTTTCGCTCCAGACAAGCTGTATCTCACTGGCGCTTTCTTGTTCCTCATCCTGGCGGTGATTGGTGAGTTGGTGCGGAGTTAAATTGTTCTCTATGTTGCATGATAAATGTACCACAAATAGTCACCAGGGCTGGAATCACACACCCCATGTTAAAGAAAAGAAAATAATTCAGTTGTGAGATGATTGCCAGAAGGTCTTTTAACAGACCTGATCTCAGCCTTTGAAATCCTGCTGCTCCTTTTGATGTTCTCCCTGAAGGCGTCCGATGCGCCTCTGGGTTGCCTCTTGCTACAGAGCAGGATTTCTGGAGGCTTTGGACATTACTTCTTAGATACTGCCTCCTTTGTACCTGCTGATTGGTTTCCCAAGAGGGTATCCTTTGTCCAGTGGTGGGTTTCTGCAGGCTCGTACCTACTCGCAAGAGCCGGATGGTGAAATTTAGAGAACCGGTGAGAGGGGGTTCCACCCAGAAGTAAGTCTGGCCTGCCGCTGCCAGTAACCCAATGGGAAGGAAAGGAAAGGAAGGCAGAAAGTAAGAAAGAAAAAAGAAAGAAAGAAAGAAAGAAAGAAAGAAAAAAAGAAAGAGAGAAAGAAAAAGAATTTATCATTACAATTGAGCCCAAAATTTTGGTTGCTAAGCAAGAGCGTTGTTAAATGAGTTTCGCCACATTTTACAAGTTGGCCACTCCCACCCTGTCACATGACTACCAAGCCACGCCCACAAAATAGGTCACACCTAGAGAGTAGGTTCTAAAAAAATTTGAAACCCACCACTGCCTTTGTCCCAGGATGAAAAGAGATGTAGACAGATCCTGGATCTTTCAAAATCCTCTCCCAATCAACGCTCCCATTTTTTCATCCCATCCTGAGGGATTTTCCCACCCTTTCCATAGTTCTCCCTCTAGCGGCAGGGACACTGGAGCACAACTTAAGATTTCTTTGCATTTCACAGAATGATGTCCAGAGGAAATGTGTAATGTTTGTGTGTGGTGGGAGGGAGGGAGGGAGATAAGCTGCCTTTCCTGATTGAGGTCCTACATCACTTTCTCTGTTCTTGGCCAACCTGCAGGTGACATGTTCCGGCCCTATTACACTGGGCGTTTGATTGACATCCTGGGCACCAAATATGACGCAGAAGCCTTTTCCACGGCCATCTTTCTTCTCTGCCTGGTTTCATTTGGAAGGTGAGCAGATTCCAGGCCTGGTTGCCGCAGTTGCCCTTAAAAACGTAAAGAAGGCCTGGAATTATGATTCTGTTGTCACCTGGCATTATGACCATGGTACAAGGGAGTGATCATGTTGAATGAAGATGTTGGGGTATTTTTTTTTCTTGCCAGCTCTAAGTGTTGTGACCTAGAGCAGGGGTCCCCAACCTTTTTGGCACCAGGGACTGGTTTCGTGTTAAAAAAATTCCGCGGACCGGTGGCCATGGCTCGGCCGGTGTAGAGGGGGAGCGGTGGGGAGGTGGAACAGGTAGCACATGCATGCGTGGGGGTGTGTGAGTTGTCTCACTCGCCCCTCTCGGGCCCCCAACGCCTGTGCTCTCCCACTTCTGGTGCGCGCTCTGCCCAGGGGGCTGACCCCTCCTCCTCTTCTCCGGCCCTTTCTAAGAGTTGCGCCACTCACTGCGGCCCGGTTCCTATCAAGCCACGGACCAGCACCGGTCCATGGCCCGGGGGTTGGGGACCCCTGAACCTAGAGCATGAAGCAAACTTCTTGTCCCCCCCAAAAACCCCTTTTATTAATTGACTGTGAATTCTGCTCGGTCACATCCAGCAAAGTCTTTCGAGGGAGGATTTACAGTCACAGCCCTTATCTGGCTTGGAGAGCTGCCAGGCTAATATCTGCAAAACTTGGCAAGGAATCTCGGAGACTCACGAACCAATTAAGCAAACTAATTGTCTTCTGCAAACTCCACTCCCCTTTCCCTCCTCTTTTATTTCCTCTGGGAGGGAGCATTCATCGAGGTGGCGCAGTGGTTAGAGTGCAGTACTGCAGGCTACTTCAGCTGTCTGCTAGCTGCAGTTCAGCAGTTCAAATCTCACCAGGCTCAAGGTTGACTCAGCCTTCCATCCTTCTGAGGTGGGTAAAATGAGGACCCAGATTGTTGAGGGCAATATGCTAGCTCCGTAAACCGCTTAGAGATGGCTATAAAAGCACTATGAAGCGGTATATAAGTGCTATGTGCTATTGCTATCAGTCCTTCACAAGAATGGGATAACGATAATTACTATCATTTTGATGTTTCTTTGTTTCTCATGCTTTTTAAGGAGTGCAAGAGCTTTTCCGTTAAAAAAACACCATAAAATAATTTATAATAAAGGCCCAAATAAATAATGAACTTAATCTTAGGAGCCATGGTGGTGCAGTGGTTAGAATGCAGCATTGCAGGCTAATTCTGCTGACTGCCAGGGGTTCGATTCTCACTAGCTCAAGGTCGACTCAGCCTTACATCCTTCCGAGGTTGGTAAAATGAGAATCCAGATTGTTGGGGGCAATAAGATAACTCTGTCAACCACAGAGAGGACTATAGAGCACCGTGAAGTGGTATATAAGTCAAAGTGCTATTGCTATTAATCCATTAATTAATGGCACCTTGAGGCACCAGTAGGCAGCAGGAAAATGTGCTTCATCTATGTCAGAGTTTAGACTTGTATCAGGGATCTTGTTGCTGTTTTTAATCCAAAATGAAAACTGTCTGGTGCTTTTTCAAAATGGGGGAAAGAGTTATTTACCGTATTTTCAGAGTATAAGACTCACCCAAGTAAAAGATGCAGAAAGATTTTGAAGAGGAAAATTTAAAAAAAAGTTTTTGCACTTTGCAAACCTTTGCAAAATGGCCCATTTTTCACGAAAACGGACCCGTTTCCCCCCCCCAAAAGGGCATGAATAGGAGGCTTGTAGAGTGCTCCAGGGGTAGGGGGGGTTTGCAAACACGAGCAAAAAATGGCTTGATTTTTGTGAAAATGGGCCTTTTTTGTCAAAAAGAGCACGGAAAGCCTTTAGGAAGCTTAGAAAGTGCTGCTGGGGGCTGAGGGGACATGAAATGGGCTGTTTTTTGCTCATTTCTGCCCTCCCCAGCCCCCAGGAGCTCTCTGAAAGCCTTCTAAAAGCTATGCACGGCCATTTTGGTGAAGGGGGACAGAGTACAGCAAAAAAATGCTGTATTCAGTATATAAGACGCACCCAGATTTTCAGCCTCTTTTTTGAAGTAAAAAGGTGCGTCTTATACTCCGAAAAATACGGTAATCTCAAATGGTGGGATAGATCTGTCGGTGATTTCCTTTTGCACCTGGATCAAATCCAGTAGGTGATCTACATGGAACTTTGACTCTGTTTCCATTGGTGGAGCAGGAACCAATCCCCCTTGCTGTTTCCCTTCTAGCTCCGCCTTTGCCAGCTGCCGTGGGGGGCTCTTCATGTTCACCATCTCCAGGATGGTCATCCGGACTCGCAACTTACTCTTCTCTTCTCTGGTGCAACAAGACCTGGCCTTCTTCCAGGAGGTGAAAACAGGTGAGGGCCCAAAGAGGCAGACGCTCTTTCTGGAACTGTATCAAGGACAAAGATTATCTCAGGTGAAGCTTGTCTTTCATAATTGTGGAGATCATTCATGTAATATTTTTGGGGGAAAGATGGAAGTACTTCCCCAGCGTGCCTTTCTGTTTTCACTCCCTCACACATCCCCTTGGGATTTCCTGGTGGCCTCCCATCCTTGTTTTGACCAGGTGTTATCTTGCTCAGCTTTTTGAGCAGAATAACATCATAGCTGGGCTTTGCTTTGGGATGAACACAGCTCCTGGGGACAACATGGTCACAACTCTGTTTTTTTCCTTGCCGGCCATAAAGAAGTAGTTTCCACTGATCTGAGATGCTGGGGCACGCACCCTTACATTTTTGGCGGCCGTCAACTAAAAGGTTTTCCATCACTGGTATATGGTTTCCTGCTTGAGCCAGGTGTTGGATTACAACACCTTCAAGTTTCCTTCCAACTCTGTTATTCCTTGGATAAGAAGCTATCCCGAAATCCATGGGGTGTATTCTGGATTTAGGTGGAAATGGTGACTCATTACAAAGAGGGTACTATATCTTTTGATGTCTTTGCTCTCTTCCTGGGAGGTGGGGGATGGACTATTTCCTATAATCGCCCTTCCCGTGTGGCCAGTGTGGCACTTGTTGAACAATAACTCTTTGCCCGCAGGGACGCTGACCTCCCGCCTTTCCAAAGATACAACTATGATGAGCCGCTCGGTGCCGCTCAACACCAACGTCTTCCTGCGCAACCTGATCAAGTCTGTTGGGCTCTACATATTCATGATCGGCCTGTCCTGGCGCCTGACGCTGCTGATGCTGATCGAGACCCCACTCATGATGGCTGTCCAGAAGGTCTACAATGCCCGACACCAGGTAGGGATCATGGAGACAGAGGGTGGCCTACAGGGAATGGCGGACACTTCTGGGTTTCTGGGGCCAATTGCAGGCGGGGAAGGAGCCCCAACTTGGGTGAGGGAGGGAATGGGCCCGTTCAGGGAAAGGCAAAACAAGCCAGAGAGCAGAAGAGAAAAGAGACTTCAGGGGAGCTGAGAAACGCAGATCACGGTGGCATCTTCAGAGGGCTAGAAAAAGCAAGATGGCAGCCATGGGATTAAAATTCACTCCCCTGTCTGTTTGGCTTATACAAAAGGATTGGTTATTGGTTGTGTGGCTTGGTTTCCTCTTCCTAGGCTGAAAGAAAAGGGATTGTGCGTGCTTGTGTCCCTGACCATGTCTTCAGGTGAAAAGAAGAAGGATGAGATCCCACCTGCTGGTAGCTACAAGAAGAGTCAGAGAAGGAGTTGGGGCAAGACAAGGAGAAAGAAAGCAGAGACAGACAAAAATATAGGGGAAAAGCCAAGGGATTTTCTACAATGTATTCTCAACATGATCATAGTTGGGACTGGAATCTCGGGCATTTAATAAAGCGGTCATTAAGCAAGATGCCCACACGAGTGTTTTGATTATGTCTGCTATCCTGCCATTCCCAGTTGTGGTCATTAAGTGATTTCCCAAGTTATTTAGAAGACGGAGCAAAAATGCTGCGTATTGTAGCTGAAATATGTGCAAATCTCTCTGCAAAGTTGAAGGCTTCTTTCACTCTCAAATGCTCCTCCATCCCACGGAAGAATTTCAGCTGCCCTCCAAGCGTTGAGGGGAAATTCTTCAGCGGGCTGCAGGAAAGGAACTGAAATTTCAGCTCTCTTTCACTTACAACCTTCCTTGCCGGTTTCCCATTTTTGCGGTTTCTGCCAAAACTGGCAGAGAAGATCTCAAATGGGGATCATTTCGACAACTGGTTGTCAATGTGAGCTGCTTGCCACTTGCCAAAAATGTGGTTGTGTGATTGCAGGTGGGAAGCAATGTTTTACGACAGCCAGACATTCCTTTAAAAGCAGAAAACTACTTTGACCAATCATTAACTGACTGGCGTTGAGGGCTACCTACAATAGGAGTATAGAAATAGTTGTGAGAAAATAGGTGTGAAAGATGGACTGAATGGTAGATCAGTGGTGAGACCAGGGAGGCTTAAAATTCAGCTGGAGAACAAGAGTTGCTTAAATAGATGAATTACAGGGATCCAGAAATGTAGAGCAAAGTTTTTTAGGAATAGACAGGACTGTAAAACGAGCAGGACTGCATTTTTTTTATTTGTAAAGCCAATAATAATATATAAATAAGAATTGTGATGAAATTTTCCCTCACTCTGAGGAGGGGAGGGGGATTGGAAAAAAATGATAAGGCTTGAGACCCTCTGGAGTTCTTTGCCTCTTGGTTCAGTCCATCTCTTCTCTCAAAGATGCTTTTTCCAAAGGCGGTTGGATTGCTTCATTTTTTCCCTTTTCCTAAAATGTTTCACTTCTCATCCAGGGAGCTTCTTCAGTTCGAACTGACTGGTGGGGAATGACCTACCAATCAGTTAGAACTGAAGAAGCTTTGTGGATGAAAAGTGAAATATTTTCAAAGGAAAACAAACAAACAAAAAAGTTGGCTGCTTTTTGGATAAAGTTACCTTTGAGACAGCCATGACCTGGGTGATTGAGAATCTCCATAGACCAGCAGTCACCAACCAGTGGTCAGTGGACCGACTGCTGGTGGTCCGCGATAAAATTTTAAAATAAGAAAATATATTTGCATTTTTTAATATTGCACTAAATACTATTTATCTTTTTTTTTAATCATATTGGTGATCCAGGGGATTTAAAATTATGAATTTAGTGGTCCCTGAAGTCCGAAAGGTTGGTGACCCCTGCTGTAGCCAACTCAACTGTTAATTAGAATAAACGAAACACCCCCCTCACCCGAAATAATAATGGGAGGGTACATCTCTCTCTCTCCCTGGCATCCAGTTGGCTGCAAGTGAGAAATAATAGAGGTGCGAAGTGTTTGGGGGGTCTCTGCTCCAAATGAGGCCATTGGACTTTGGTTTGGGTATTCTACCATCAGCAAGATAACTGGTCTAAGGCAGCTTTCAGGAGGCTGACTTTGCCCCTTTCTTCGTGGTCCATCCAGGCTTTACTGAAGGCGATCCAAGATTCGGTGGCCCGCTCAGAGGAGGTGGTGCGTGAGGTCATCTCGTCCGTGGAGACCGTGCGCAGCTTTGCCACCGAGGAGGAGGAGTCACAGCGTTACGAGGCATCCTTGGAGAAGACCTGCAGGCTGAAGAACCAAAGGGACTTGGAAAAGATTGTTTACTTATTTGTTGTACGGGTAAGTCCTCTAAGGCTCAGGGCTCTCCCACTTTGGCAACTTAAGGCTTGTGGCAGCAACTCCCAGGATTTCTAAGACAGCCATGTTGGCTGAGGAATTTTGGGCGTTGTAGTCCACAAAGTTGCCAAGGTTGGCGAACGCTGACAGGTTCAGGGCTCTCCCACTTTGGCAACTTAAGGCTTGTGGCAGCAACTCCCAGGATTTCTAAGACAGCCATGTTGGCTGAGGAATTTTGTGCGTTGTAGTCCACAAAGTTGCCAAGGTTGGCAAACGCTGACAGGTTCAGGGCTCTCCCACTTTGGCAACTTAAGGCTTGTGGCAGCAACTCCCAGGATTTCTAAGACAGCCATGTTGGCTGAGGAATTTTGGGCGTTGTAGTCCACAAAGTTGCCAAGGTTGGCGAACGCTGACAGGTTCAGGGCTCTCCCACTTTGGCAACTTAAGGCTTGTGGCAGCAACTCCCAGGATTTCTAAGACAGCCATGTTGGCTGAGGAATTTTGGGCGTTGTAGTCCACAAAGTTGCCAAGGTTGGCGAACGCTGACAGGTTCAGGGCTCTCCCACTTTGGCAACTTAAGGCTTGTGGCAGCAACTCCCAGGATTTCTAAGACAGCCATGTTGGCTGAGGAATTTTGGGCATTATAGTCCACAAATTTGCCAAGGTTGCCGAACGCTGACAGGTTCTTTAAGTGAGTGACATGTGGGGATTCCTGTTCAGGTATCAAAAAAAAAATTTAAAGCCAATTTTGAAACATGGCTCAGATTTTAGGAGATTGCCAAGTCTTGCTCGCTTTTCTCACTTTGCTTCAAAGGTTGCAAACATTTGGTGTCTCACAAGATTTTATGTACTCCATAGTGTCATTTTGCCTCTTTATAAATCTATGGTGAGGCCCCATCTGGAGTATTGTGTACAGTTCTGGTCACCATACCTTCAGAAGGATATTATGGAAATGGAAAAGGTGCAGAGGAGGGCAACCAGAATGATTAGGGGGCTGGAACACCTTCCTTACCATCTGAGGCTGCAACGGCTGGGCCTCTTCACTCTAGAACGACGGCGTGTGAGAGGTGACCTGATTGAAGTCTATAAAATCATGCACGGTGTGGACAAAGTAGAAAAGGAAAAACTGTTTTCCCTATGGCACAACACTAGAACTAGGGGGCACTCCATGAAACTTTTGATAGCTAGGCCTCAAACAAATAAGAGGAAGTACTTTTTCACCCAGAGAATCACTGGTCTATGGAACTCCCTGCCAGAAGAAGTGGTGACAGCTGTCAGCCTCGACACCTTTAAGAAAGGATGAGACGAGTTCATGGAGAACAAGGGTATCCATGGCTATCATTATGGATGCCTAAGGACACCCTCCGGGTTGGAGAGAGAGGCAGGATGTCTCTCAATGCCATTTGCAGGGAATCATAAGCAGGTGAAGACATCTGCTTGGGAATACCCTGAAGCAAATGGGGAGCCACTGTGGGAGACAGAATGCTGGACTGGATGGGCTGTGGCCTGTTCCAGCAAGGCTGTTCTTATATTATAGCATTTGTTCGCATTAACATCTCATCAAGAATGTTTTTCTGTTGAAATGTCTTCACTGCTAAAAATCAAACCATAAGCGGATCCAATCCAGTGAAATCCCATTTTGAAACCCTGACTTTAAAAGGGATCGAATCAAGATCTCTTGAAGTGTTACCGTGTTTCCCCAAAAATACAACCAACCCCAAAATAAGTCCTAGCTTGATTTTTACATGTGCGCCTAATATAAGCCCTACCCCCCAAATAACCCCTAGTTAAGACCCCGCCCATGGCAGGGTGCACGGGTAAAAATGAAGCTATGGGGGGGTAGAGCTGCCCTACTACTTAACTACAGACAGTTGCAGCCAGGCCTCACACACCCCAACCCCTGCCTTGCCAGTGCATTTCTTCTGCAGCCAGCAAGGCTTTCCTGAAGGCCTCTGCAGCTGATAACGGAGCTCCGGATTGATCTGGTGTATGGTCTGCTTGGGTGGAGGGGTTGGACTAGATGACCTACAAGGTCCCTTCCAATTCTGTTAATCTGTACCCATCTAAGAAAGCTGGGTCCTCGCATAGTGTGTCTGAAGTGGGATAATTTGAGCCTGGTCATTTGTGCCTTGAGAAAGAACACTAGTTTTATTTGTTCGTGACTCATCGGTTTGTTTTCTTGGCTGTCTGTGATAATTCCCAGGAGTCTTTTCCGACACCAAAGTTTAAGATGGTCAATGGTCTTCCCATTCTTCTTCTTCAAAGTTCACCTTTCACTTCCATGGAATGTCACAGGGACTAACCATGGCTCGCACGATCTTTGTAGGCAGAAGCACATCGTGGCATTTGAACATCTTTTCCATTCATGGCTGCCCCACCGTTTCTCCTACTCCAGGTCCTCCAGTTGAGCCTGAAGTTCATCCTGCTCTTCTGCGGCTACCAACAGATCCACAACGGCCTCATGACCAGAGGAAACCTGGTCTCCTTCATCCTCTACCAAGCAAACGTGGGGTGGCACGTGCAGGTCAGTGAACACTTCGATTTGAAAATGGCCATGCCCACTCAGCCCCCAGAGAGGTCAAACACAACCCTGACGTGGTTTCAGTGAAATCAGGTTGCAAATAAGTGGAAACAAAATAAAAAGATACCTATAGAAACATTATTTTTTTTTAAATCCTGCTTTTTCATTGAGGAAATAACTGCCTATATGAGGATGTCAAACTCGATTTCATTGAAGGCCACATCAGGGCTGTGTTTGACCTTGAGGGACTGGGGTTGGCGTGTCCAGCTCAGCATCACTCATGTCAGGGGCGCCTGTGGTGGTCTGTGTGGTCCTGAGCTCCATTTTCAGCTGCGACAGCCTCCTGCAACCCTCTGCCGGTGAAAATGGAGTTCTGGAGGGCTGCCCACACAAGTTTCATTTTCACTGGCAGAGGCAATGTGGGCTAGTCTTTCGTTGTTTCCAGAGCGGCCCTGCGGGCCAGATCTAAGCCCCCCATGAGCCAAATCCAGCCCCTGGGCCTTGAGTTTGGTACCCCTGGCTTATATTATGAATTTGGTTGGTGCTTCTAGTCTTGCCCAAATTATTTCCATCCCTTGAACTTACTTGTCCTCAGAAAGGCTGCTGCTGTTGTTGTTTTTTAAAAAAAATAGCGCTTTGGGGGCAGTTACAAAGGGATTAATGTCGGTGGAAATCTTTATAAGGAGTGGGAAGAGGTTCCAGATTTCAAATCAGATTTCCGTAGGTTCTCTTCTATAAGTAATTTATTGCCATTTTAAACCATTGGGCCAGTAACTTGCACGAAGTTGCAAGTTAGAAATTGAAGATAGTCTAGGCCAGGGATGTCCAAACTTGGGAACTTTAAGACTTGTGGACTTCAACTCCCAGAATTCCCCAGCCAGCATGGCTGGCTGGGGAATTCTGGGAGTTGAAGTCCACAAGTCTTAAAGTTCCTAAGTTTGGACATCCCTGGTCTAGGCTGAAACTGGAGGCTCATCTTCAGGGAGCAAAGCAATTATTTTCTAGAATTCTGTTGCTTTCAAAAAAGTGCTTGAAACAGCCATGAGATACACCATGAAACATTTTTCCCCTCCTTCCCTCCCCCCCCCACCCCCCCCGACTTTCTCACCCAGCAGGAGACAGCATCTGCTCAGTGTATTCAGAAAGCTGGGCTGGGCCTGGTTAGTTGGATAGGAGACCACTTAGGGATCCCCAGGTATTGAGCTGGACTGGGAAGTTCTTATAAACCTCCTACCAAAGGCACAAGTCGGGTTCTTTTGCACTGTTGGGAAGAAATAATAATAATAATAATAATAATAATAATAATAATAATAATAATAATAATAATAATAATAATAATAATAATAATAATAATAATAATAAAACTGCAGAGACACATCTGTGTGGTCAGCAGGAGTCTGGTTGGACTTGTGCATATCATAAAGTTGATCCTCTTCTCCAGGCAGCTTCTTTCAAGTTGAGCCTGTCTTCTTTGTGGTGGCCTCTCAAATGCTGGAATGCTGCTATCCTTGATGCTCAAAACAGAGTAGCCAGCTGTATTCCCCCCTTTGCAGATCATGTCTTAACGTTGCCGCTCCTTCCTTTTCCTCCCACAGACCCTGATTTACACCTACGGGGATGCCCTGAGCAATGTGGGAGCTGCGGAGAAAGTCTTTGAATATATTGACCGGGAGCCATCTGTCCGCACAGAAGGGACGCTGTCTCCAGAAACCTTTGAGGGATGCGTCTCCTTCCGAAATGTTTCCTTCTGCTATCCCTCCCGCCCTGAGATCCAGGTCCTGAAGGTACCTTATGGGGAGCTGGAGGCATGACACCCAAACAGTAGCAATAGCAATCTGCAGATTTGTATACCGCTTCACACTGCTTTACAGTCCTCTCCAAGCGGTTTATAAAGTCAGCCTACTGCCCCCAACAATCTGGGTCCTCATTTTACAGACCTCAGAAGGATGGAAGGCTGAGTCAACCTCGAGATGGTCAGGATTAAACTCCTGGCTGTGGGCAGAGTTTGACTGCAATACTGCATTCTAACCACTGCGCCACCAGTACATCTCTCAAATGCAGTTGTTAAAGTTGCTAAGTAACCTGGTTTAAGTAGGTTGTGTGTTCTACAAATGTGATCACAATTCTTTTAACATTGATAAAGAACATTGGGAGGAAGAATGTTGAGAGTTTAAAGGCCTTTAGAAAGATGAAGCAAGTTTCTGGACAAGTACCTCTCAACTTACATCAGTTCATTTAGTGACTGCTCCAAAGTTATAACAGCAGTGAAAAAAGTGAATTATGACCGTTTTTTCACGCTTACGAAGGTTGCAGCATCCCCATGATCAGAACTGAGACACAGCGACTAATTTACATTTATGACGGTTGCAGTGTCCCGGAGTTATATGATCCCTTTCTACAACCTTCTGACAAGCAAAGTCAATGGGGAAGGCAGATTCACTTAACAACCGTGTTACCAACAATGATTCAATTGTAGCAATAGAGCAAAACTCACTTAACAGCATTCTCACTTAGCAACAAAAATTTGGGGCTGATTTGTGGTTGTAAGCCGAGGACTACCTGAACTGTATGAGACTGAGACTGTGGGGTCTAAATATAACATTAACGCTGCGTATTCCTGCTTCATTTTGCATGCATTTCCATCTCTTTGGTGTAGAATGTCTCCTTTGACCTCTGCCCTGGGGAAGTGACGGCCTTGGTGGGCCCAAATGGCAGCGGGAAGAGCAGCTGCATCGCCCTCCTGGAGCACTTCTACGAGCCCCAGTCGGGGCAGATCCTGCTGGACGGAGAGCCCGTTGGGAAATATGAGCACAAATATCTTCATAGGCAGGTGAGGGAGTCCTGATCACCTGCAGGATGAGGCCTAGGTCTCTTTGGTGGTTGAAGGGTTACACTTGGGGAGGTTTGGGGAGAGAGGTAATGCAGGGCAGGACCACATGACATTAGCATGACATGGTTGGAATTTTCTGGGGTTTAAGAGCATCTATATCATCCATCTATATCAAAAGGCTTTGGGAGGCGGACAGTGCAGAGTAGCCAGGACCACATGATATTAATAGATCATGGTTGGAATTGTCTGGGATTGAAGAGCATTTAGTTGTTAGTTTGTTGTCCATCTCGCCCAATGCATTGCAATTTTCTTTGTGTGCTTGTTTTAAAGTGCTAATTTTTATGGCAAAGGCTGCATTTTTTATGTCGTTCCTTCCTCAAAAAAAAAAAAAAAAGCATAAAGAGCCTCTGGTTTTCAGAAAGTGTGTGGCTGATATCCAAAATTCCCA
Source organism: Rhabdophis nuchalis (assembly GCA_039707465.1). Lineage (NCBI taxonomy): Eukaryota > Metazoa > Chordata > Lepidosauria > Squamata > Natricidae > Rhabdophis > Rhabdophis nuchalis. The sequence continues at coordinate 16,401,786 of CM077646.1, read as the reverse complement.
TAGAGAAAAGTGAATGCAGTGCCACTAAGGCAACTTTGAAAGCTACAAAATTGGGGCTTGGAATCTCCAAAGTGGCTCAGATCTGGCCTGGTGCAGAAGGTAGTAAAAGATGTGTGGAATGAAAGGCTTTGGATTTCTTACGTTCCTTGATAGGTAAAAAGATGCGGCATTCAGCATATTCTGCCCAGGTGGTTTATGTCCTGATATAAAAGATTGGAATCTCCTGTGATTTATAAGTGAGGTTGTGCCGTTTCTCTGGAAGTGTAAAGGTTACAACCCCTCCCCTCCTCCGGTGTGATATATTTTGATGACCTTCCTAGTCTAGCCATGGACTGGGAATTCATCCAGGTGACAACCAAGTTTGATCCTACTTAGTTTTGAAACCAAGCGAGATTGTTTGGATGTCTCCACTTTGCCTCCAAAGAAGAGCAGATAGGTCAAGGTCCACATTTGGGAGACGTAGTGAATCTTATGCCTGAAACAGCTGCACTTTGAGTGCACTTGAGCTCCACCTTGGAAAGTGACGTTTCCCCCTCAGCCCAGCCCTGTCCTGATAGGCTCCTCCCTGTCCAATTGCAGGTGGCCCTGGTGGGCCAGGAGCCCGTCCTCTTCTCTGGGTCCATCAGGGAGAACATCTCTTATGGCCTACAAGGCTGCAGCCAGGAAGATGTGATCAGAGCAGCCAAGGAAGCCAATGCCTTGGGATTCATCCGTGAACTGGAAGGAGGCTTTGATGCAGGTGGGTAAAATCCATCCCCCCCTCCCCCCCTGATTCATCCCATAAAACCCCCACTTCCCTCCCGGTAAACCCACCGGTCTGAATTCTTTATTCTTCTGAAGTGAAATCCTGGTTGCTTTGTTGCAATGTATTAAATAGTCCTTGTGTTAGGACCATTCCTTCGGCTATCATTCCAAATTACAGTGGCACCAAACAAATGGAGGTTGCAACTAGTCCTTGAAGTTCCAACTTTGCCCCCTCCCCCGCAGTCACCTGATCGCAATCAGGGTGCTTGGCCACCACTGCACTTAACCACAGTTGCAATGTCCCACAAGCACTGTATCCCCATTTGCAATCTTCCTTGCCAGCTTCCCACCAACAAAGTCAATGGGAAAGCTGGGGTGGGGGGTGGGGGTGGAGGTCACAAGTCGCTGGGATAAATCTCCCCCCACCTGGCAGGAATGACTCCAGTGAGGCTGCTTCGGCCATACAGCCATTCTAACTTGTTGGCAGCAGACATTCCAGGGGCTAAAAAGTGTAGTATGGTGCCGAGGCTGCCTGTGCATCTTCCCACACTAACCCACATCCAAAAAGCCTCACCTGCACTGCTGCAATGCCCCCTCAACATCTGACATTAGCCACCTATTGCCTGCTAACCTGCTTGTGAACCTCCCCGGACTTGCAAAATACCTGGCTATAGGTGTTGGCTAATATCTGTAGCCAATCTCCTGACTTTATTTGTGAATAGCCATCAGGTAATGGCAAGGAGATCCTTGCCTAATGACCAGTGAGATTATCTTAACAATGGCAGTTGGGAATGCATGGATTGTCTTCACTAAGCAGTGCAGTCATGAAACATCAACCTTGCAACCACATCGCTTAGCAATGAAGACTCCTGACACAAAAGCTCTTGTAGCTTTAGGACCATCTGTAAAGCTGCAGGTTACATGGATTATTCTAATTGTAGCAATATCGTTAAACCACTAATGCAGAAGAGAGAATCCAAAGAGCTGATTGTACTGTTGTGCCGTTTCAAAAATCACAAGAGTCCTAAAATCTCTCCTCCCGTTGTTGAAAAGTGCAGGGGTCTTTTCCCCTCCTCTACACCGTTTGCCCTGCATAGAAGAGAGCCAGCTGTGCTAACTGCGGTGTCTCCCTCCCACTTCAAAGACTGGTTGGCTTCAGGGTTTGCCTTGTTCTTCCACTGGTGGTTTTGCCAGCTGTTTAGATTGGTCGGTCTTGACTTTGCTCTTGATCTCCTGTCTCTCTTGCTTGCTTTCTTGCAGAGGTGGGGGAGAAGGGGGACCAGCTCTCCATTGGGCAGAAGCAACGGCTGGCCATCGCCCGGGCCCTGATCCGTGACCCGAAGGTCTTGGTGCTGGATGAAGCCACGAGTGCCTTGGACTTCAAGAGTGACGAGGCAGTGAGTGTGGGGGGTCCATGAGGGGCTGGGGGTGGACCTTGGCTGGAGTAGTTTAGGGTCGCTGAAGGGCTGAATCTGAATGTTTGTTAGGTGACAGCAGAGGGAAACTGGGTTTATTTAACCAGACAAGTCACAATTTCTTCCAAGTTTATCTTGGTGATAAATAGACTTTAAAATCATGGTGCCCTCTCCTGATTTAGAGTTCTTCTATTGAATTATCTTTTCTTTTATCAGCTTGTCTTTTGAGGGTTATCATGATTTGAATCTCAGAGAGCTACTGGCTTATGTACAGTGAACAATAGCACTATGTGAGCAGATAATATGGATCTAAATGTTTATTTGTACAGATGTACAGTAAATATATTTATTGATTTTACCAGCCCGACATGCCACTCTAGTCGTAAGCCAACTAGAAAATTAAGCCATGAAATTAAATCAGAAAATATAGCCAAACAGCAAACAGGATTACAGAATTAAATCAAATATTTGAATATTTTACACGAGTGATTCTCAGAAGATTGTGATGCTGGGAAGGGAAGGGAAAATTGGTGCAGCTTCTCTATGCTACTTACATTCTGGTGAGAGGAAAGTTCCCTGAGGATAGGCTCCAGGTTGAATCTGAAAAATGAGAAGACTAAACTTCTGGTCCCGGTGACTGACCCAGAATGGATCATGCAACATTCTCCTGGGACACACATATTTGCCTTCATTTGGGTGGGTTTTGTTGTTTTCTAGACTGCAAAACCTTTTGGGCCAAACTGTATTGCAAAGCTGGAGAAACACTTTTTAGTGGAAATGTGAGGGAGTTTCTATCTAGAGCTTCTAAGGAACCCAGGATTTTCTCTGGATCACTGCTTCCTTTTCCAGATCCAGCAGTCTGTGAAGAGTGGAGGCCGGGCAGTGCTGGTGATTGCTCACCGGATGCAGACGGTGGAGAAAGCAGACAAGATTGTGGTGCTGGAAAGAGGGGAGGTTGTGGAGAAGGGGACTCACACGGAGCTGATGGGCCGGAGGGGCCCCTACTACAGACTGGTGGAGAGGACCCAGGCGGAGTGACTTCTGGAGTTGCAATGGAGATGTCAGCCACAGGATCCACTGCTTTTGTAGATGCCAAATACACGATTGGCTGGGGAGATGGACAACAGCATTCTCTTGGGGAAAGAGAGGAACCCTGGCCTGTCTAGCAGCTTTTGGCAAACCAAAGGTTGCTGAATTGCAGCCATTTGGAAGAGGAGGTTGTCTTTCTCATCTGGGCACAAGTCATATGGTGTTAAATAACAATTTGGGCCCTGGAAACTCCATAGTGAGAGGTGCACAATCCCATTTCAAGTAACAGTTTTATTTAGCAAACACATCAATATCCCAATTTTGTCCTTTGTTTAAATTTAGTATGTGAGACCTTTTTGTACAATCTGCTCTTTTGTCACACTTTTTAATATTGGTTGTAGAAACTTCACTTCCTGTTTATTTAACAAAATAAAGTCTCTATGATCCCTTTTAATTCTAGCAAATCTGCATGTGGATGGAAGTTGCATAGATAGGTCTCAATTAGTGTGATTACAGTCCCACAAAATAATAATAATAATAATAATAATTTTTTTTTTATTTCTAACCCGCTCTCTCTCCCCAGAGGGACTCGAGGCGGGGCACAGGAGAATTAAAAAACAATAAACACAAACAGAGTACAAAATTTAAAAACACAATTAAACATATCCTGCGCTAAAAACATCTAGAAAAACTAAAAACTGTCCCTAAAACCCCTTAACACCATAACTAATTAAAATTACCCTAGGCCAGCCAAACGGAAGAAATGAGTTTTTAAAAGCTGTCGGAAGGAGCGAAGGTCAGTGGTCGTTCTGATTTCGGGGGGAAGGTCGTTCCAGAGAGTCGGGCCCGCCACAGAGAAGGCCCTTCCCCTGGACGTCGCCCGCTGGCACAGCCTAGTGGACGGCAGCCGGAGAAGTCCCTCTCTGTGGGAGCGAATCGGTCGCAGGGATGTATGAGGCAGAATGCGATCCCGCAGATAGCTAGGTCCCGTGCCATGGAGCGCTTTAAAGATGGTAACTAACACCTTGAAGCGCACCCGAAAGACGACAGGCAGCCAGTGCAGCTCGCGCAGGAGCGGTGTTACATGGGAGAACCTAGAGGCTCCCATAACTGCCCGCGCGGCTGCATTCTGGACTAGCTGAAGCCTTCGGGTGCACCTCAAGGGGAGCCCCATGTAGAGAGAGTTGCAATAGTCCAGCCGGGATGTCACGAGGGCACCCCGATCCAATAGGGGACGCAACTGGCGGACCAGGCGAACCTGGTAAAACGACCTCCTGGCCACGGCTGTCACTTGATCTTCCATGGACAGCCGGGCATCAAGGAGGACGCCCAAGTTGCGTACCCCATCCACAGGGGTAAGGTGATCGTTCCCTATGGCCAGTGATGGAGTCAACTGGTTGTACCGGGATGCCGGAAACCACAGCCACTCGGTCTTAGACGGGTTGAGTCTGAGTCTGTTACTTCCCATCCAGGCCCGCACGGCTTCCAGGCACTGACACATCACCGCTACGGCATCGTTGGGGTGGTTTGGGGTAGATATATACAGCTGCGTGTCGTCAGCGTAGAGGTGGTACTCTACCCCAAAACCACGGATGATCTCACCCAGCGGCTTCATATATGTGTTGAACAGGAGTGGCGAGAGGACCAACCCCTGAGGCACCCCACAAGTGGTTGCATCATTCAAATTTGTATTACTGGAAGGCATGCTGGACATATTATGTAAAAAGCCAGCTCTAGAGAAAGCTCTAGTGCTGGGGAAAAAAGGAAAGATAAGTGAATGACCAGGGCAAGGGGAATGGGTTCAGTTATTGAAGTGATGAGAACCCCTGAGGATTCAGGTAGTATCTGGATGCTAATAATTGACACTGACATGAGGGCACTCAAATCAGCCAATCATTTGTACACTAGACTAGTTCAAACACGTTTTTTTCAGCAGCAATATGAAAGTAGGTTAGCCATTACTCCTTTCAAAGAAGTATTTTTCCCGCTTCCCAGTCAAGATCAGTTATGAGGCCAGAAACCACAAGCAAGGAATTAATGTATTGGAATGCTCTCTTCCCAGTGTGGATCCTTTGGTGATGACTAAAATCTCGTCAATAAAATTCTCCACACTCCATACATCTGTATGTTCCCTCTCCTGTGTGGATCCTTTCATGATAAGTAAGATGTCCTTTCTGAGTAAAGCTCTTCCTACACTCTATACACGAATAGGGTCTTTTTCCTGTATGGATCCTTTGGAGCCATACAAATAAGGTCTTTATTGTCAAAAAAGGTCTTTCCACACTCCTGACACTTATATGGTCTCTCACCTGTGTGGATCCTTTGATGGGAAGTAAGTCCTCTGTTCTCAATGAATCTTTTTTCACACACCTTGCAACTATATGGTTTCTCCCCTGTGTGGCAAGTTGGCTCCAGATGGATCCTCCTGAAAAGCTCTTCAGATGGATTGGATTGATATTCTGTTCCCTGGAGCTCTGCTGAGATCTTCCCCATTAATGGCTCCTGTAACTGAAATGGCAAATTTGATTTATCATCCACTTTCACATGACAGTAACCATGTCCTTGCCTTACCTTTTTCCTGTCTACTTGAACTCCCCCAACCGAAGTCAACGTGAGATAACTTGAGAACTCCTGCTAGGTGGGTGGTTACTGTTTCTGGATAAATGCCTGCCATTTTTGTGAAATCCATCATTGCTACTTTTTGATTCCTCTTTTCCTTCTAATAAGGAGTTGGTTGTTTATCTCCTCTCCTTCACTTGTTAGATGTGGCCTTTCCTTCTTTGTAGATAGGTTTATTCTATCTCGTCCTGTTTTTCGTTTAGATTGGGACCCATTATCTCTTGAGAGGGACATGATCGTTCTCTCCTTCCTTTTGGGGTGGCTTCTTTGGCCTCTTGCAATAGAGATATCACTAGCCTGGCAATTTAGGGAGAGACTTTAGGATGAAAATAGAGATGCTTTGGGGACTAAAATGCATCTTTTGAAAACAGTTTTGGAGAAAGATCAAATTGCAGTGGGAAACAACAAATGCAACAGTGTGCAACATTCCTCCTAATCTGACTACAACCTGAGATCTCTTATCCTGAGATCTTCTTGATCAAATAAGAATATGGGCCTTTCTCATAAGATTACCACTTTCAGTGAACAAATGCTAAACCATGCCTCAACAGGGTATCTGAACTAGTCATTTCTGTCATGCTGGCTAACCAGATGCTTACACTAATCTCTAATTACGCTGAAACCAAGCAATGGGGATAACTATATTCAAACTTGATTTAGTAGTTTACTGTATATAATTGTTTCTCCAGTTTACTGAAATCAAAAATGTTGAGGATGGGAAAAACCATTCTCCATCTTTTTGGCCGAAGCCCAATTTTGACCATCTAAACATAACTTTCATCTTTTATTTAATAACTTTGTCATTTTGGTTGTTGCTTGGTTTGTACTAAATGGCAGCTATGTAATTAATATAACTTTTCAATATCTGAGCCAATTCCTTTCATGGAATTTCCACCAATGTGAAACAGAAGTGTTTGCCTCAAAACGAAATCCTTTCCGAACTATTAGGACTTCCAGATGAGCCTGCCCTGACTTTTTCATGTCTGCGATTGTTTTTTACACAGGCTGAGAAATACATCAGCGGCCCACGGTGAACTCTTGTCACCTGCCGAAACTTTCTGGGCTCCTGGGCAGCTGCGGGGCCGAGGAGGCAGCCTCCGCCTGGGCGCAGCTCTCCGCCACGCACTCCCTCAGCCAGTCCGCCAGCTCTGGGGACAGCAGGGACAGCAGTTGCTCCGCTCGGGCCGCAGCCACCCCTGGTACAGGCGGCTGCAAAGCGCTGGTGACCCCTTGGGGAGGCCGCTCGGGTTGCAGCTTCCTCCGCTGCTCCCCGCCCTCGTTCCCGGCTTGAAGAGCAGCGGGGGCTGCTGCTGCTGCTCCCGCCCTCGGAGACCCCCGGGCCTCCATTCGGTCCCGGGCTTCGCTGAAGTCCCTTTGGGGAGAGGGGGCGGTTTATAAATGTAATAAATTAAAATTAAATTAAATTAAGCCGGAGGGGAAGCTTCCTCCAAAGGCTGCCGTCAGTCACGGCAGTCTCACCATTCCCTACTCCCCGCCTTTTCCCCGGTTTCCAGACGGAAAGAAGGCGGTTCTCCGTTTCCTCAGAGTTTTTCAGGGCAGCTGCGAATCGTTCCCGCCAAAACTTCCCGCGCCCTCAAGGGCCCCTCAGAGCAACAGAGGCCAAAACGCTGCGCGCGACCATCCTTTCCTGCCCTGGAGGAGAGAACGGCACTCCCCCCCCCCCGCCCCCACCTGAACCCACAGCAGCGAGCGCTGACAGGGACTTTGTGCGCGTGCTCCGTTCGTTGCCGACCGTTGAAAGCCGTTGCAACTCGGTATTCAGGAACAGGCGCGGGAAGGGGAGAACGGGAGTGTGTGGAGAAGGATGACGGTCAAGACAGCGGGGGCTGGAATGAAGAAACCGGCCTTGGATGGAAAGTGGTTTAATTGCAGCTGGTCTACATCTCGGATTTCTCTTTGGAATTTCTTTGGAAATGTGGATGCGTTCCTGGGACAGGTGGAAGGTGTGTATACACACGCGCACAGAGTTTAATAGTAAATTATGTATACATACATATATACAATCATACATACATACATTAAAAATATATCAAATATATTTATACACACACGTTTCTCTCTCGCACACGCACACACGTTCCTAGAACAGGTGTAAAGTGTGTACATATACATACATACACACACCAAATTTTGGTTCAGGAGGTTGTACCACCCCTCAAATCAGATTGTGTAATCTGGAAAGACATCTGCACAGAAAGGAAGGGAAGAGAAACAGAAAAAAAGATGAAACCAAAAAAACGAAAATAAGAAAAAAAAGTCTCCTTTTTTGGAGTTATCTGAGCTTAGGACTATTGACACCCAAAGCACACATTTTCATCTTGTGTTCTGGCAAGTCTTGCTCAAGAAAAGTGGTTCAGATAAAGGGATAGTCTTGTTGAATCCCCAGTCTGTGTGCAATGTGAAGTGTATGGGGCTGGCAGGTTAGAGGCTTTTTAGGGAGCATTCATTGATGGCTTGGAGGAAACCTTGCTAGAATGCAAAAAATGTATATGTGATGGATGTGAGCTACCCTTATTCCTAGAGATAGTTAATTTCCAATCTGAATTCCTGACTATTTTTCTGATCAACTGCCAAGGATAGAGGAAATACCAAATCATTTCGAGAAATCATGGAACAAATTTATTTATATAATTTATACAAACCAAATGTCTCTGTTTTCATGGGATAAAAACTTTCCTCCTGTGTCTGCATCCTTTGATGATGAAAAAGTTGACTTTTGAATTAACCTCATTTCATGGGAGTTACAGATAATCGTCGATTTACAACCACAATTGAGCCCAAAATTTGTGTTGCTAAATGAAGCATTTATTGAGTTTTCCCCATTTTATGACCTTTGTTGCCACAGTTGTCAAGTGAACCACTGTAGGTTTTAATAACAATAGCAATAGCACTTAGACTTAAACAGTGGGGCAAAAAAGTATTTAGTCAGCCACCAATTGTGCAGGTTCTCCCACTTAAAAAGATGAGAGAGAGACAAAATAAGAAACAAAAATCCAGAAAATCACGTCTGATTTTTAAAGAATTTATTTGCAAATTATGATGGAAAATAAGTATTTGGTCACCTACAGCAGGGGTCTCCAACCTTTGCAACTTTAAGTCTGAAGGACTTCAGCTCCCAGACTTCTCCAGCCAGCTTTGCTTCTCCAGTCTGGGAGCTGAAATCTTTCAGACTTAAAGTTGCAAAGGTTGGAGACCCCTGACCTACAGTACAGTACAAACAAGCAAGATTCTCTCACAGACCTGTAATGTCTTCTTTAAGAGGCTCCTCTGTCCTCCACTCGTTACCTGTATGAATGGCACCTGTTTGAACTTGTTATCGGTATAAAAGACACCTGTCCACAACCTCAAACAGACACATTCCACACTCCACTATGGTCAAGACCAGAGAGCTGTCGAAGGACACCACAAACAAAATTGTAGACCTGCACCAGGCTGGGAAGACTGAATCTGCAATAGGCAAGCAGCTTCGTGTGAAAAAATCAACTGTGGGAGCAATCATTAGAAAATGGAAAACATACAAGACCACTGACAATCTCCATCGATCTGGGGCTCCACGCAAGATCTCACCCCATGGGGTCAAAATGATCACAAGAACGGTGAGCAAAAATCCCAGAACTACATGGGGGGACCTAGTGAATGACCTGCAGAGAGCTGGGACCAACAAAGGCTACCATCAGTAACACACTACGCCACCAGGGCAATCAAATCCTGCAGTGCCAGACATGTCCCCCTGCTTAAGCCAGTACATGTCCGGGCCCATCTGAAGTTTGCTAGAGAGCATTTTTGGATGATCCAGGAGAGGACTGGGAGAATGTCATGTGGTCAGATAAAACCAAAGTAGGACTTTTTGGTAAAAACTCAACTCGTCGTGTTTGGAGGAGAGAATGCTGAGTTGCATCCATAGAACACCATACCTACTGTGAAGCATAGGGGTGGAAACATCATACTTTGGGGCTGTTTTTCTGCAAAGAGACCAGGACGACTGATCCGTGTAAAGGGAAGTATGAATGGGGCCATGTATCATGAGATTTTGAGTGTAAACCTCCTTCCATCAGCAAGAGCATTGAAGATGAAACGTGGCTGGGTATTTCAGCAGGACAATGATCCCAAACACACCGCCAGGGCAACGAAGGAGTGGCTTCATAAGAAGCATATAAAGGCCCTGGAGTGGCCTAGCCAGTCTCCAGATGTCAATCCCATAGAAAACTTTTGGAGGGATTTGAAGATCTGTGTTGCCCAGCGACAGCCCCAAAAGATCACTGCTCTAGAGATCTGCATGGAGGAATGGGCAAACATACCAGCAACAGTGTATGAAAACCTTGTGAAGGCTTACAGAAAACGTTTGACCTCTGTCATTGCCAACAAAGGATATATAACAAAGTATTGAGATGGACTTTTGGTATTGACCAAATACTTATTTTTCACCATAATTTGCAAAAAATTCTTTAAAAATCAGACAATGTAATTTTCTGGATTTTTGTTTCTTATTTTGTCTTTCATAGTTGGCGTGTACCTATGATGACAATTACAGGCCTCTCTCATCTTTTTAAGTGGGAGAACCTGTACAATTGGTGGCTGACTAAATACTTTTTTGCCCCACTGTATACTGCTTCACAATGCTTTACCGCCCTCCCTGACTTTACAGAGTCAGCATATTGTCTTCAACAATCTGGGTCCTCATTTTACCCACCTCAGAAGGATGGAAGACTGAGTCAACCTTGAGCCTGGTGAGATTTGTCAGGCATCTGATAGTCAGCAGAAGTAACCTTAAATTAGTCAATGTTGCTAAGTAAATCTGGCTTTCCCACTGACTTTCTTGTCAAAAGGGGATCATGTGACCCTAGGACACTGAAACCATCATAAATAAGAGTCAATTGCCTAGTATCTGAATTTTGATCACATGACTATGGTGATGGTACAACAGTCAGGTGAAAACTGGTCAGAACTCACATTTTTCAGTGCCATTAACTTTGAACAATCACTAAACTGTTGAAGGTCAAGGATATATGGTTTTTCACATGTGCATCTTTTTATGAGAAGCACACTACAGGTAGTCCTCGCCTTACAACAGTTCATGTAGCGACTGTTCAATGTTACAATGGCACTGAAAAATGTGACTTATGACAGTTTTTCAATTACAACCTTTGCAGGATCCCTATGATCATGTGACATCACTTAGCAACTGTATTAATAACTTGATCAACTGCAGTGATTCACTTAACAACTGTGGCAAAACAGGTCATAAAATGGGGCAAAACTCACTTAACAAATGTCTCACTTAACAGCAGAAATTTTGGGCTCAATAGTGGTTATAAGTTGAGGACTACCTGTATTCTCAATGGAATTTATTCCACATTCCATGCATTTATAATTTCCTCCTCTGTGGATGTCTTCATGACAAATAAAGGTCCCGTAGTCATTAAAAAGGTTTTTTTATCGTCACTGCATTTATAAGGACTCTCTCCTGTGTGGATCCTTTGGTAACAACTAAGGTCTTTATTGTCCATAAAGCTGCCTTCATAGTCCATATATTTATATGGTCCCTCCCCCGTGTGGATCCTTTTATGAGAATTCAGTTTTCCTTTCTGAGTAAAGCTCTTTCCACACTCCAGGCATTTATATGGCCTCTCTCCTGAATGGATACTTTTATGAGAAATAAGTTTTCCTTTCTCAGTAAAGCTCTTTCCGCACTCCAGGCATTTAAACGGCTTATCCCCTATGTGAATCATTTGGTGACGAATAAGATCTTTGTTGCCAAAAAAGCTCTTTCCACACTCTAGACATTTATATGGTCTGTTTCCTGTGTGGATCCTTTGATGGGAAGTTAGCTCTCTATTCTCAATGAATCTTTTTCCACACTCCCTGCAACCATATGGTTTTTCACCTGTATGGATCCTCTGATGACGGTTCAGATAAGAGTTTCTACTGAAACCCTTTCCACATACTGTGCACTTATAAGGTTTCTCCCCTGTGTGAACCCTTTCATGACAAGTAAGATGTTCCTTCTGAGTGAAGCTCTTTTCACACTCCATGCATTTGTATGGTCTTTCACCTGTGTGGATCCTTTTATGAGAATTAAGTCGTCCTTCCTCAGCAAAGCTCTTTCCACATTCTCTGCATTTATATGGTCTCACTCCTGTATGGATTCGTTCATGACGAGTAAGATGTCCTTTCTGAGTAAATCCTTTTTCACACAACATACATTTATAGGGAGTCTCTACAGGGTGGCTTCTTTCATGATGTGTAAAGTTGTCGGTAAAGCTCTTTTCACACTCCATGCACCTATATTGATTCCGCTCTGTATTGATCCTTTCACGGCAAATAAGGTCTCTGTTCTCAATAAACCTCTTGCCACAATCTACGCATTTATATAATCTCTCGCCTGTGTGGATCCTTCTATGAGAACTAAGTTGTCCTTTCTGCGCAAAGCTCTTTCCGCATTCTGTGCACATATATGGTTTCTCCCCTGTGTGGATCCTTCTGTGATGAGTAAGATGTCCTTTCTGACTGAACTGCTTTCCGCATTCCATGCATTTATATGGTTTATCACCGGTGTGAACCTTCTGATGGCGATTGAGATTACTTTTGCTACTGAAGCTCTTCCCACAACTCATACAGAGTTTTATCTTTCTGCCCAAAACGAAATCCCTTCCAAATTTTACAAAGGTATGTGCTTTGTGTTTCCCATAGAGTTTTGTATGTAAAGCAAGAGAGAAGAACTGATTGACATATTTTCCACACTGTTTGGTGACATACTCTTTTCCTGTGCTCTGACTTCTGTTGTATTCCCCTACATCAAACTCACTTTGCTCTCTTTTGCCATATTTTCCTTTTCTCTGACCTTGCTGGGTAAGGAAGCTATGGATTTCAAAAGGGAGGGAAATAGAGGAGATCTCCTCTCCATCTTCTGAGGAGCTTCTCACTTGCATTTGTGGGTCCATTTGATGGCCAAACATCATTTCTTCCATTTCATAATTTGCTGTTTGCATTGGCATTAACCTTGGCTGCTTGTCATTCTCATTCTCCAGCCCATCGCCTGGGGAAGAAAAGAAAATAGAAATTCCTATTAGAACTTTAGATGTCAAGCAACAATCAGGAGATCCAGGCAGTTCAAATGGGTATAAAGCTTTATTGCAAACTTAACCTCTCTCTAGAAGAATCTGAACTACTGATGGCTAAAGCAACTGGCGGTAGATAACAGTTGAAGGAATTCTAGGTGGGCTGGACTTAAATCTCTTATGGGCTCAAAAGGACTCATAACTGATGACACGTTTGATCCCTCCCTCGGGCTCAGCTTGTTCCTCTGCTAGGTTACAACTGTTAAGGATAAGCAATTCCTTTTCTCAAATACATGCCATGTGTTTGGCTAGGAGACATTGGGTGCAAGTTGTTATCTAGAAATTTTAATGAAATTCTAGGAATTTTTAGTTGGGAGTCTGATTGATTTGTTATTCTGCCCAGGCATTTCTATGGAGCATCTAAGACTTTCCCCAAAGCTACGGTCAGTGTTTCTGCCAAGGCCTAGGCTATGATGAGAACCTTGGACAAAATTGCCCCTGAATTGTGATCCAGCAGGGTCCTGGCAGTTGAAAGGAATCAAGGAGAAATGGATGGGTTTATTTTCTGCAGTAAGCTCCTCCATGGATATTTACTAACTACAAAACATGTGTCACCTTGATTGTTTTCTTGAGATTAGAAAAGGTTTTAAAGATGTGCTACTATTCAGATGATGGCCAGGTAGAATCCTCACCACTTTAACAAATGAGTGAAAGTATCTTCACTGTTTATCTTCCACTGAAAACACCTTTCCCAATGAATGAACCCAGAGCAAAGAGGGTTCTTACCCAGAGTGGCCATATTCTTAGAAACCTCCAACATGACTTCCCTGCATAAAGCCTTTTGGCCAGAATCCAGCAATGCCCACTCCTCCTCTGTAAAGTCCACAGCCACCTCCTCAAAGGGAGCAGAACTCTAGAAAGAGAAACATCTTCATTAGCAGACAATATGTTTCAGGCACAACCAGAAAAAAAAAGCTTTGCAAGAGACCAAATAGACATTTTGTGGCAAAGCAGGCTTAAGTCTACTTCTCCCATAACTCTTTTGGCTGTGAAGCTCCAAGTTCAGGCTGTTGCTTTCACTGTAACAATTTTGGCTTAAGGGCATCTAAATAAGAGAGTAGCAATACTGCTCTCACTGGGGACCCTCTCCCTGGTCCAGAATAATTCAGCAAGGAAGTTGAGGAGAGAATATCCTTAGCCGTATCTGTCTGGTTCAGCAAACTGATTAGAAAATAAGATAAACTGTAACACATTTCTAAATACTGTAGATGTGTCGGCATATTTTTGAAGCAGTTTTAATCCAATTTGGTATTGTTTTTATTCTTTAACTTGTTTTGAAAAGTGTTTTGAAAAACATTAAGAAAGATGGAACTCTCCCAACACAATAAATTACCAAAAAAAACAGTTGTTGAGACTCTAGAAAGAGTAGAGAAGAGTAACAAAGATGATTAGGAGACTGGAGGCTAAATCATTCAATATAAAGAAGAGTTGCTGGAACTGGATATGTCTAGTCTGATGAAAAGAAGAACCAGGGGAGACATGATAGCAGTGTTCCAATATCTCAGGGGTTGCCACAAAGAAGAGGGAGTCAGACTATTCTTCAAAGCACCCAAGGGCAGGACAAGAAACTAATCAAGGAGAGAAGCAATTTAGAACTGAGGAGAAATTTCCTGACAAAACAATTAATCATTGGAACAACTTGTCTCCAGAACACTGGAAGTCTTTAAGAAGATGTTGGATAGCCATTTGTGGTGTAGGGTTTCCTGCTAAGCAGGGGCTTGGACTAGAAGACCAAAATCCAACTCTATTATTCTAAACATTTCCTAATACAGAATAACAGAGTTGGAAGGAGGTCTTCTAGTCCAACCCTCTACTCAAGCAGGAGATACTACAATTTCAGAAAAGTGGCTGTCCAATCTCTTCTCAAAAGCCTCCAGTGATGGCGAGCTCACAGCTTCTGAAGGCAAGTTGTTCCACTGGTTAATTGTTTTCAATGTTAGGAAATTTCTCCTTAATTCTAAGTTGCTTCTCTGCTTGATTAGTTTCCATCGATTGCTTTTTGTCTTCCCTTCAGATGCATTGGAGAATAGGTTGATCCCCTTGTCCTTGTACGAACTGCTCAAATGCAATAAATGCAATAAATCTTAAATATTGGGACACTACTATGATGTCACCCTTAGTTGTCCTTTTCACTAAACGTAAACAATTCCTGCAATGTTCTTTATAAATTTTCGACGGCAATATTCTTTTGTTCTTTTCTGCACTCTTTCCTAAGTCCCAATGTCTTTTTTAATAATATAATACATTGTTATTATATTATTTTATTATATTATTAACGTGAATAGTATGTTTGCATTCATAGAACAATCTTAAAAGATGAATGAATGTGAGACTCAGTGGGCCATTCTGGGGAGACACCATGTTCAAGTGCATACACTCAGCATTTATTTGTAAGAGCAGCATATGAATGGAAGGAATTTAAACTTCTCATAAGAAACCCTCACTTACCTGTGAAGGTGGCCCCAGTTGGATCCTTCTGAAAAGAAGCTCTTTAGAAGGACTGGATCGATCTCCTGTTCCCTGAAGCTCTGCTGAGATCTCCCCCATAAATGGCTCCTGCAACTGAAAGAACAGCCTGATTTATGATCCACTTTCAAATGACTGTAACCATGACAGTTCACTTACCTTACATTTTGCCTCTTGTACTACCCGGAGTCAGAGAACTTGAGAACTAAAACATCATTTCAGTTATGACTGCCCAGTCTATGACTTGTCCCCATCCCGCAAAGTTATTCCCACATGCTATTTACATCATCCCAACGTTGCGACTATGTATAAAGAAGAGATGACATTCCCTTACCTGCGGCCCCTTTCCGGGCTCCGGGGCGGCTGCGGGGCCGAGCAGGCAGCCTTCGGCCAGGGCCACCGCCTGGGCGCAGGTCTCCGCCCCGCACTCCCTCAGCCAGCCCGCCAGCTCCGGGGGCAGCAGGGCCAGCAGCTGCTCCAGCACCACCCGGTCCAGCATCTCGGCTTTGCTGCTCCGCTCGGGCCGCAGCCACTCCCGGCACAGCCGGTGCAGGCGGCTGCAAAGCGCCCGCGGCCCCTCGGCCTCCCCGGAAAGGCAGCTGCGGAAGCGCCAGCGCTCGCCCTCGCAGCTGCGGGGCTCCTCGGGAAGGCCGCTCCCCGCCTGAAGGGGAGACCCCCGGGCTTCCATTCGGTCTCCTGCTTCAGCGCAGCCCCAATAAAGAGAAACTCCCTACGAGGTCGCCGCCTTCGGTTACCTCCCCCACCCACTTGCCACGCCCCTCTCCCGGTTTCACGGAGAGGGGGGGCTCCGCTCCCTCCCGGCTTCCGGGGCTGAGAAGAGCAGCTGCAAATCTGTCCCTCCGTAGGTTCCCCCTGCCCTCCCAGACACTGGGCCAGAGATGGCTGCATCCTAGAGGGGCAAAGCC
The DNA here is from genome assembly GCA_039707465.1 of Rhabdophis nuchalis. Taxonomy (NCBI): domain Eukaryota; kingdom Metazoa; phylum Chordata; class Lepidosauria; order Squamata; family Natricidae; genus Rhabdophis; species Rhabdophis nuchalis. The sequence goes on along the minus strand of CM077646.1, from coordinate 16,385,448 downwards.
CTATTAGATTGTTCCTGTCTAGAGCGGCTCCTAATACAACTACAGTCTTTCCGGTCCTCTGTTTCGGCTGGAAAAACATCTCTGCGCATGCCCTATTCCATGTTGATGTTTAAAGGACCCCCGAGCGTAGTTGCTGGAGGAAGTTTTTAGTTAGGAGCGGGAAGGGAAGCGAGTATGAAGCCCCGTGGAAAGCTGGCGATTGAGCTAAAATGAACAAAGCGACTTTGAATGAAACCTGATTCGATTGTCGCTTCTGGACACCTGGGAGTTCTCTTTCTGCTGCAATCCTCTGAAAAGGGATTCCTGATACACGTGGAAGAAATTTGGGGGAGGGTGAAGAGACTTGAGGAAGGGCCCTATGATAGGCACCCAGGCAGTAAATGTATGTATGTATATACAATTAATGTATAAGCAATAAATCATTTGGGATTCTTTCAGGCCAGTTTATTTGTCCTTTCTGTTGATAAATGAAAAAAGTTTCGGATTTCCCAGCTGGGAGAAAGTCACCAGCTGAGGGAATGAAGAACGAGCTGCCTTTGAAAGCAAGTTGTCTTTATTATATCAGGAAAGCAAGACCGACAGTGATGTGGATCAGCATGAGCTGACCCCTGACAGACAGTAAATGTACATTTTTATACCATTTTCCTCTTTGAAGTCCTTTTGTTTTCTTTGTGCTATTGTTTTATCACTTTTTGTGTGTCTTTGCTAATGGTTCTAATCCTGTCTTGTGCTTTCTTATTCCTCTGCCCTAAAGTACTTCCCGTGGGGCAGAGATGAGCCCTAGTGTCTTCTACTGTATTTCCTATTTTTACATTTTTGCCCCAGCTAATGAATCTTTGTTGTCACTCTGATCTTTTGCTATTTTAAAGGTAAATTCTTCCTGTGCTTCCTAGTCTTTTGTATTATTTTGTACTCTGCAACTATTTCTAATAGCTCTGATATCCTGGTAATTACTCTCAGGAAGTTTCGTTTAGAATGTATGCTGGCTTTGTTATTCTAGTGACTTCCAGTTTGGTTATGGGCTGTATTGGTCTTCCTAATACAACACTGTCCTGGTGAAGTTCCCTTCCCACAATCCTACCTTTTTTTTGTTGACAGCAACTATGTGTGTTCTTTCACTTTTTCTGCTTCTAGTGTAGTGTCTGAGTATACTTGGTACGCGTGGTCAATCTGAATCATCATAAGGGCTGCCTGGTGTCTGGTGGTATCTGGCAGGGGAGGAGCAGGTCGGCAAGTCCTTAAACAGGCCAGACAGGGAGGAATGCAATGACAGAGACAACACATGAGAGCCCCTAAGACACAAACAGCAACAATTCCTGTCAGACGAACTTTCCTGTGGTGATTCTCTTTAAATGTCCGGGGCGGGTGGGGGGACGGGACTTTTCTTGCAGAGTACAATCTGCTCCATATCTTTTTAGTTGCTATTTCTGTTCTATTGGAAGTCTTGACTTTTTTATTCACCTTTTCCACTTGATCTTTCCTGGCTGATTGGTTCTTTAAAAGCTGGTCTGGTTTCAAGGAGCTGCGCTACCTAAAAAACCTGGAGAAATTGATCTCCTGAAGTTGGTTTCTCCTCCTAGTGGACTCAAAATTTGGTCTCCATATCATTGGCCATGATAACTGGGTCAGATAGTGAAAAAAATACACGAAAGGAGACAGCAGGAAAATTACCGTACATGTCATAAGTTTATTAATAAGGTTCCAAGAGTAAAGAGTTTCTTCTCCAAAATGTGTTGAAGAATAATTGCATTGGCAACTGCTCAAAAGGAGGCAGTATTTTGGAGGCTGATCTTTCTCCTGGTCAAAAGGAAATGAAGTTTTCTTTAACTAAAGAAGGGAAGAAACACGAACACTATTTTGTGGAAATTAACATCTGCAGATTGAAATCCTTTCCAAATTTGGTAAATTTATGCAATTTCAGATACATGCTCATCATCACAAGACAAGATAGAAAGACATCGACTACAGAACAAATGAAAATATATGATGTCATCTAAACAGTAAAAACTGAAATGAAAATGGGCTGGTCATATCACAAAGAACAACTAGTGGACAAAGGCAGTCACAGAATGGATTCCACGTGATGTGTCCACAAAAGAGAGCCACAAGAAGACATAGTGACGACATCAGCAACTATTTCAGGCCCAATTGGCAGAGCAAATCTCAAGACCATATTGGTTGGAAACATGCAGAATAGACCTTCATCCTGGAGTGGATGGATAATGATTAGGATGATGGTGATTCTATTTCTGTTTTATATAGGTTTTTTTCCCAGTAAATTAAGAGGGAAATCAAGGAAGCCAATAGTCCTCCAGTTGGAAAAGATAATGAGTCGGTAAAGGGCAACAGGGAGGAAACTGAAGGGCTGCATTGCTATTTTGCATCCCTCTTTCCACATCATGGGGAAGGAGAAGAAAAATGTAAGTTAAAACAGGCAACAGAAGAGCTGGCTGCTTTGAATGAATTCCAGTATTTGGAACTACAAATATTGTTCTGAAGTTCCTTCCATGAATTTATATTGTTTCTTATGTGGGTATTCTTTTATGAGAATTATGGTGCAAGGTCTCAAGGAAAGCTGTTTACATGATTTCTCCCCAATGGATCCTCAAATTGTAAGATAAGTTTCTACTGGAAGCCTTTCCACTTTGTTCATTTGGAAGAATTCCTCCCAGCATGGATCCTTTCATGAGTAAGATGCTCTTTCCTAGTAAAATTATTTCCACACTCCATTTATATGGAGTTTTCCTATGTGGATTCTTTCATGAATAAATGTATTGTGATTGTTAAAGCTTTCTCCACACTACATGTATTTATATGGATCCTCCATGTGGATCCTTTTATGGGAATTAAGTGCCCCTATTTGAGCAAAGCCTCTTCCACACAGTGTGCATTTATATGGTCTGTCTCCTGTATGGACTTTTGCGTGATTAATAAGAGCCCTATTCTGACTGAATTGCTTTCCACACTCCATGCACTTGAATGGTCTCTCCACAGTATGGATTCTTTCATGACGAGTAAGATCTCTGTTCCAATTAAAGCTTTTTCCACATGCCAAGCATTTATATGGTTTCTCTACTGAATGGGTCCTTTTGTGAGAATAAAGATGTCCTGTCCGAGCAAAGCTCTTTCCACACTCTGTGCATTTATATGGTTTGTCCCCTGTGTGAATTGTTTCATGACCAGCAAGACATCCTTTCCGAGCAAAACTCTTACCACACACCAAGCACTTATATGGTCTCTCTCCTGTGTGGATCTTTTTATGAGAATTAAGATGTGCTGTTTGAGCAAAGCTTTTTCCACACTCCATACATTTATATGGTCTCTCCCCAGTGTGTATCCTTTCATGATGTATTAGACCTCTGCTCCAATTAAAGCTCTTTCCACATACTAAGCATTTGTATGGTCTCTCCCCCGTGTGCATTCTTTTATGAGCATTAAGTTGTACTGTTTGAGCAAAGCTTTTCCCACACTCTGTGCACTTATATGGTTTCTCCCCTGTGTGGATCCTTTCATGACCAGTAAGACATCCTTTCTGAGCAAAGCTCTTTCCACACACCAAGCATTTATACGGTCTCTCCCCAGTGTGGATCCTTTCGTGCCGAATAAGATCTTTGCTCCAGTTAAAGCTTTTCCCACACTCCAAACATTTATATGGTCTTTCTCCCGTGTGCATCCTTTGGTGGAAAGTAAGGTGCCAGTTGTCAATAAAGCTCTTTCCACACTCCATGCATTTATATGGTCTCTCCCCAGAGTGGATCTTTTTATGAAAATTAAGTTTTCCTTTATGAGCGAAGCTTTTTCCGCACTCCAGGCATTTATACGGTTTGTCCACTGTGAGGATCCTTTGATGTTGAATAAGATCACTGTTCTCAAAAAAGATCTTTCCACATTCCAGGGAATTATATGGTCTGATCCCTGTGTGGATCTTTTTAGGAGAAATCTCTGTTTTCTGACAAAAGCTTTTTTCACATTCTGGACATTTACATAGCCTCTCACCTGTGTAGATACTCTGATGGCAATTAAGATTACTCGTGCTAATGAAGCTCTTTCCACAGTTCATGCATAGTTTCATCATTTCGCTTAGACTGAAATCCCCCTCATATTCTGAAAATGTGTGTGGTTTCCAATTCGGGATATTAGATAATGCAAAAGAGAAGGAATGACTTTTTGCAGATAGTGCAGTTTGCAGTGTCAATAATGGTGGCTCCTTTTCATTCTCATTCCCCAGATCATCACCATCACCTGCTTAGAAAAATGAAAATAAATTCTCATTAAAGTTTACAATGATTGAGGGATGGGGTCTCCCCAGTGAAAAATATGCCCACCTGAGCATCAGATTTGACACCAGATATGTGTCAGCTAGGAGATGGTGCAAATTGATATCCAGGTGACTCTAACAGTATCCAAGGGATTTTTCAGCCCTGAATCAGATTAAGGTTTTGCTGTTGATAGGTCAATCTGGCCAGGCCTTTCATTGGAACATCTAAGGCCTTTCACAACACTATGGTGAGTGTTTCTGCCAAGGCCTTAGTTGTGTTCTATATACGAGACCGCCTTCTGCCCCATACATCCCTTCGTCCGATCCGCTCCCACAGAGAGGGTCTTCTCCGGGTACCGTCGGCTGGGCAATGCTGGTTAGCGATGCCCAGGGGAAGGGCCTTCTCTGTGGCGGGCCCGGCCCTCTGGAACAACCTACCCACCGACCTACGCACCACCTCGGACCTCCGCCTCTTCCGCCAATGTCTTAAGACGTATCTATTCCAACAAGCCGGCCTAGCATAGCCCCCCCATTTCTGACTTTTATCTATACATTTTAATTTTCAGGGTTTTAAATGGGTTTTTAGCATGGGATTTAATTTAATATGTTTTTAATAATGTATATTGTCTCTTGTTATGGTTTTTAATAATGCCTGTGCGCCGCCCTGGGTCCTAACAAGGAGAAGGGCGGGATATAAATTCGAAAAAATAAATTTATTTATTTATTTATTTATTTTATTAAATTTATACCCCGCCCTTCTCCTTGTTAGGACCCAGGGCAGCGCACAGTAAGAAGAGTGACTGTGATGACAACCTTGGACAAAATTGGCCATGAAGCGCTTCCACTGGTTTATGACGTGTGTGTGTGTGTGTTTGTGCGTGTTAAAATCCCTCAACTGGATATTAGCTACACATTAAACACTCTGATTTTTGTGAAATTAGGAAAGGTTTTACAGGTGATGGTCAAGTAGAGTTCTGACTGCTTTATGCAATTTAGTGCAGGTACAGAGGCGTAGCGTGGGAGGTGCAGGGGGGGCCGGCCGCACCGGGCGCAACATCTGGGGGGGCGCGCTCGGGCAGCCCCCTGCCCAATCCAAAAAGCCCCCTAGATGGCATCTCTTGGGCGGCATGAACAATACATTTAAACACTTCAAAACCCGCGTTTGATCCCCGGCGCGGCTCGACGGATGGCGCTGGGCTCGGAGCTGTCAGAGCTTCTTTTGCAACAGTTTTGGCTTTTTGGGGGGGGGGGGCAATGAAAAGCAAAACGCAAAAAAATCCAAATTGTTGCAAGGAGCGCCTTTCCTTTCCTTCCCGACGCAGCGAGCACGCCAAAGCTATGGGAGAGTGGGGGGAAGGAGGGAGGGAAAAGAGGAGGAGGAGGAGGAGGAGGAGGCGGCACGGGGAGGGGGGGGGAAGAGGAGGTGGGCGCCCGTTGGCAAAGAGAGAGAGAGAGAGAAAGAGAAAGAAGAAGAAAGAGAGGAAAGAAGAGATAAATTGGGGAGGGGGAGGCAGAAGGAAGTTTCTCCGCTGTTTCAAAGCGCAAATCTTTCCCCCTCGATTTGGATGGGCTCCCTTCCCCAAGTGGGAGGGAATGAGGAGGGGCTGGGAAGGCAGACTTTCCTTCCAACTGGTGCTTTCTGGAAGAGGGGGAGGAGGAGGGGGGAAGAATGTGGAGAGGAAGTGCGGAGAGAAGAGAAAGGAGGGAGGGGAAGAGAGAGAGAGGCGGGGGGGAGAAGAAGAGGGAGGAGGAGGAGGAAGAAGTGGAAGGAAAAGCGGAAAGAGGGAAGAATGTGGAGAGAATGCCAAGAGAGGAAGACGAAGGGAGGAGGAGAGGAAGAGGTGGAAGGGAAAAAACGGAGGAGGAAGGAATGCAGACAGAGAGCGCCAAGAAGAAAGAAGAAGAGGGGTGGAGACAGAGAATGAAGGAGGAGGAGTAAGAAGAAAGAAGGAAAAATGAAGAAAAGGAGAGCCACCAAGAGGAAGAGGAGGAAAAAGTAGGGACAAGGAAGAAGAGGATGATGATGAAGAAGAAAAGCAAGAGGAAGGAAGAGTGAAGAAAGAATGGAGAGAAAGACAAACCACTCAGGGGCTACAAGAACATCGATTTACCTATTTTTATTTTACGGATGTAAAATACTTTATTTTACATCCGTAATTACGGATTACTTTACTTTACATTACGGATACTTTAATAACTCCAGGCACTAAAACAGACTTGCAAGCCCTTCCTCTTTTTCCCTCTAACAACCCTGTGAGGTGGGCTAGGAGAGAATTAAATCCCCATGTTCAACAATCGTCGGTCGCTAATGTTGAGCAGGGGACTCTGCAATCCACATACATGCAGACAGTTGCCCAGCTCCCAAATTTTGATCGGATTCAAAGCGTAAAAGCAGTGAGATACCAAATAGGTGAATTTTATGATGCTTTTTTCGAAATATCAGAAATTTCCGAAGATCAACAAATTAAAAGCGAGGCAGAATCTCTTGGAAATGCAATGAAAGACTATAAATTTTTAGTATCACTGGTTTTTTGGTACGATTTACTGTTCCAAGTCAATTATGTAAGCAAGAAACTTCAAAGTAAATCTGTAGAAGTATCCATTGCACTTTCTTCATTTGAAAAACTTTTAAAATGGTTAAGCGACTACAGAAATACTGGATTCAAACAAGTTTTAGTTCAAACAAAAATTCTTGCACAAGATTTGGAAATATCTACAGAATTTCGAAATAAAAGGCTTCGGAAAAGAAAGAAACATTTCAATTATGAAGGCGATGAACCTATTGTAGATCCGATAAACGCATACAAGATATCTTTTTTAAATTTTGTTTTAGATAAAGCTGCAGAATCACTAAAAGATCGTTTTGAATAATTCAAAAATCATAATGACATTTGGGTTTCTGGGAAAATTTCAAAATATGGAAAAAGAAGCACTTCAAAAACATGCAGCTAAATTAGAAATTTCTCTAACAGATTCTAGGTTCACAGAAAATGATGCACCAATAGTGAAGGAAACTGATGTAGATGGAAAAATGTTAGTTGAAGAAATGGAAGCTTTAAAATCTATCCTTCCATCAGAATTTTTTGAAAATCCATTTAAAATGTTCAAATCGGAAAATGACAGAGCAATGGCATTTCCAAACTTGTTTATTGCTCTCCGAATATATTTAACAATTCCAGTGAGCGTTGCTTCTGGAGAGAGATCATTTTCCAGGCTAAAACTAATAAAAAACTATCTGAGATCGACAATGACTCAGGATAGATTAAATAGTTTAGCAATTATGTCGATTGAAAGTGAAGAAGCAAGGAAATTGGATTTTCAAACTATTTTAGAAGAATTTACAGAACAAAAACTTAGAAATATGTAAATTCATATATTCATATTCAATGATGTAAATTTATATTCAATAAAATGCAATTGTTTTTGTATTTTGCATATTTTTATTTTTTAATGTATGTAGAAGTTTACCTATCTTATGATCCATGATATTTGATTTATATATATATATTGAATTTGCATTTTATTTAAATATTTAATATATAAAGGGCCCCGCAAAAAAAATCCAATCGGGCCCCGCACTTATTGGATCCGGGCCTGCACATACACACACAAACACACAAACACGCAGAGTGACAGATGGGTGGAGGTAGGAGAGAGAGACAGATAGAGAGAGAGAGACAAAAAAAGAGAGAAAGAAAAATAGAAAGAAAAACAAAGTGGGAGGGAGAGAAAGAAAGAAGTTATGACCACAATTGAGCCCAAAATTTTGGTTGCTAAGCAGCACCGTCATTAAATGAGTTTCACCACATTTTCCAAGTTGGCCACGCCCACCCAGTCACACGACCGCTTAGCCACTCCCATAGAACAGGCCACACCTTTTGGCTCTCAAAAGAAATTTCAGTCGTGGTACTGTTGATATTTGGCTCTCTTGACTAATACGTTTGCCCACCACTGCTTTAACTAATCTAGTGGAAGAGACTCGAGTGCTAAAATCCACGGGTTAGGGGGCGCAAATTACTTGCCTTGCCCCGGGTGCTGACAACCCACGCTACGCCACTGTGCAGGTATTCCCCATTTACCTCCCAATGAAAACACCTTTCCCAATGATTGAACCACAGCTTACCCAGAGTGGCCAAATTCATAGAAACCTCCAGCATGACTTCCCTGCATAAGGCTTTCTGGTCAGAATCCAGCAGTGCCCACTCCTCCTCTGTGAAGTTCACAGCCACTTCCTCAAAGGGATCAGAGTCCTAGAAAGAAAAAGAACATCTTCCCCATAAGACAGTCCTCTCTAATGTTTTCTTTCTTAGTTCCAAAAGAGAAAAGAGACCTTTGCAAGATATCAAATGGGCGTTTTCTTATAGGCCAGGCATAGGCCCTGCAGGTCCACAAGGTCTTTAAGGGTGGGAAGCCCCCCCTCCAGTTCCTCCATACTGCTGTTGGAAACATGGCTTAAATGCATCCAAGTGGTAGAATGGCATCCCCCACCTCTACCCCCCAGCCTGGAATAACTCACCAAGGAGATTTTGGGCAGAGACCTCGTGTCGCTGGCTAACCAAAATACAAATCTTTTAGAAAATGACATACATTCTAAGAATTCTTCATCTGGCCTATTTCAAAATGTTGTAAATGACCATGGAAAAATCAAGTCACTTGACCAACAGTTTTTCCATTAAAATTTGTCAGCTCTGAATTAGGGGTTTTTATATGAGAAATTTGTCCTTTCTGTAATTTATTTTTAAGTGGATATATCGGGGTATTTCTGAATCAGTTTTTGTACAGTTGGTATTGCTTGGCTTCATGGCTTTTATTTTTTAACTGTTTTTACAAATCTTTAGAAAAAATATTAGGAAAGATTAAAATCTTCTAATATACAGATAACATTTCCAAATACAAAACTCTTGTGAATTGTCCTGCATCCTTAGAACAACCTTGAAGGTTGAATAGGTGACTCACTGAATCATTCTGTGGGGACACCAGATTCCAATTTGCACAGACTGACATTTGGCTCATGAGCGAAAGTAGTTTAAACTTCTCACAAGAAACCCACATTTAACTGGCAAGGTGTCCCCAGCTGGATCCTCCTGAAAAGAATCTCTTCAGAATCATTGGATGGATCTCCTCTTCCCTGGAGCTCTGCTGAGATCTCCCCAATGAACGGCTCCTGCAACTGAAAGAAAAATCTGGCTTATGATCCACTTTCAAATGACTTGAAGCATGTTAGTTCGCTTGCCTTATGTTTTTACTCTCCAACTATACTTTTCCAACCCAAATCAAAATGAGAGAACTTGAGAATTCCTACTCTGTGGGTTACTGTTATTTCTGGATAAATGCCTGCCACTTTTGTGAGTTGTGAATCTTTATTTCCTATTTTCTTTCTGATCAGGAGATGCTTCTTTCTCTCCTCCTCCCCTTTACTTGACAATTGTGGGCTTTCCTCCTTTGTGAATGTATTTACAACTATTTGATCTTGTATTTTCTCACTTTTAAATTTCAGGGCTTTTATCGTCTGAGAGGGACAGGAGCACTCTCCCTTTTGGAGTGGCTTCTCTGTGCCTCTTGCAGTGAGGAGATTACCAACTTGGCATTTAAGGGAGAGATCTTAAATGAACACTGAGATTGTTTGGTGGTAAAATACACCCCCTGAAACCGTTGTAACTATCATTAAAAGGCAATATGGATACTTCATTCTTTCTAACCTCCAATTCCCAATCAGGTTTAGCTTGTAAAGAGAAATGTTTTAGGATAATTTTGAAAATATAGAAAGATAAAGCCGAAAGAGGGACAATCTTTGTTGCAATGGAATGTAACCTTTCAACAGATTTGGCCAATAAACTACTTTTGCAAAATAATTCTGCAGGATATTCAACTTTAAAGAATGATATACGCTCTATTAAAGCACAGGGACCATACATAGTGCAATAATATCCTAAGGTTGACTGAAAGAATGATGTGCCACAAATTGGGAACAGACCAAACCAGAGTGAAAATCATGACAGGAACTTCCATAACCAAAAATTGCATAGAGTTTCCCAAACTGCTTTTTGGAATAAATATTATGTGACATGATTGATAAAAACTGACAGGTCACAATTCCACATTTTTGGGTAATAAATAGCAAAATGTAGGGGATTTAGGACCAAAAACTGCATACATGTGTATAAAGGTGTGTTTAATTTGTTGCTTTCCCTCACGATTGTGGTACTATAGGGCATATCAAAGCCTAGTTATTCCATTTCATTTATTACATATAGCATAATGCAGTACATAGATAACAACAGAGTAAATATGTAATCTAATACCTAGTGCTGTGGCCATGCAACAGAGGTAGTTCACATAATCTAGATGCTTGATTGTATTCGGCTAGAATTAAGTGACAGGAAACCATAATGTAAACACTGATTTTATGACATATATTGATACTATCAGGAAGGATATACAAGTGTGTAAAGTAAGAGAAAGTTCAGTTTAATAGCTTATCAAAACAGTCCAGGGAAATAATCATGTATAATTGCATTAGTTATTTTATCTTTTTCTTATATTGGTTTGCAAGTGTAATGCCAATATATATTGAATATGAAAAGTAGGTTTCAATCAGAATAGAGTTGGAAGGGATCTTGGTGGTTTAGTGCTCAAGCAGGAGACCCTATACCATTTCAGACAAGTGGCTGTCCAGTCTTTTCTTAAAAACCTCCAGTGATGAAGCACCCATAACCTCTGATGGCAAACTGTTCTGCTGGTTAATTTTCCTCAGTTAGAAGCTTTTTCTTTAACTCCAGGTTGTTTCCCTCCTTGATTAGTTTCCATCCATTGTTTCTTGTCTTGCCTTCTGGCACTTTGGAAAATAAGTCAATATTTTATTGTCAAGATCTATCAGCTTGGATGAATTAGACTAAAATTGGAGGAGGCATTAAACTCCTCAGTCTTTGTTCAATGTTTATGAGAATTATTGTTCAATAGAAATTTATTTTAAGAGAAAGATATATATTAAGTTTGGATTGCTGAAACGCCACCCCCAGAACCCATCAGAGAAAATAAATAAGCAAAGGCAACAATGGAAAGGAGGGAAAGGAAGAAAGGGTAAAGTAGAGAAGTAAGGGTGGGGAATTAAGAGTAGGAGAGAGGATAAGAAAGAAGAGAGGAGAGGAGAGAGGAAAGAGGAGAAAAAGAGGAGAAAGGAGAAGAGGAAATAAGAAGGCAGAGAAGAGAGCTTGAGAAGATAGGAGTAAGGCTGTTGCAAAATGTGATGGAGACATGAGGTGGCAAGAAATTGATCCAAACTGTATTATACAGTGTGTGTGTGTGTGTGTGTGTATGTAGGTATGTATATGTATATGTGTATGTGTATATGTATATGTATATGTATATATATATACATATATATATATATATGTAGGTCTTTGGTTGTTCGGGTTTTCTCCCGCGTAGAATTGGAAGTATCTTCACGACGTTTCGATGAAATCTCATTCATCATCTTCAGGCTGGTGCTTCCGGCTTGGTGCTTCCAGGAGCAATGAAGCACCAAGCCGGAAGCACCAGCCTGAAGATGATAAATGAGATTTCATCGAAACGTCGTGAAGATACTTCCAATTCTACGCGGGAGAAAACCCGCGTCGTGAAGATACTTCCAATTCTACGCGGGAGAAAACCCGAACAACCAAAGACCTACATACAAACACCCGCGAAAACCTCAGAAAACATATATATATATATATATATGTGTGTGTGTGTGTGTGTGTGTGTGTGTGTGTGTGTGTGTGTGTTTTCGTAGATTTTCACGGGTATAGGTATGTAGATTTTGGTTTATTCGGATCTTTCTTGCAAGAAAACCAAGGCCGAAGCCTGGTGATGATGGGGGTGATCCCATCGAAACGTTGCAAAAACACCTTTAATTTTACACGGGAAAAGACCTGAATAAACCAAAATCTACATATATATATATATATATATATATATATATATATATATATATATATAGATAGATAGATAGATAGATAGATAGATAGATAGATAGATAATTGTTTCCACAACTTCCTGTAAGGGCCCCAATCAAGGGAGGAGACATGCTGTTTCCCTCTACATTTCTAACACACACACACACACATATATATATATATATATATATGTGTGTGTGTGTGTGTTAGAAATAAGTCAATCCCTTCTTTGTGGCAACCCCTCAGATATTGGAAGACTGCTATCATGTCCCCCCTAGTCCTTTTTTTCTCTAGACTAGGCAAACCCAAATCCTGCAACCGTTCTTCATGTTTTAGTCTCCAGGCCTTTAATCATCTTAGTTGCTGTTTGCACTTTTTCAAAAGTTTGCTCAGGTCTCTTTCCTGCTATTGATAGGTGGGACAGGCGTCCCCAACCCACCATCCTTGGATTGGCACTGGGCTGTGGCATGCCAGAAACTGGGCCATGGAAATAAGCAAAGCCTCATCTGTGGGATGCAGGCACCACATGAAAGTATGCCCCCGTTGCTCCGTGGAAAAACCTCTCCTCATGGAACCTGTCTCTGGTGCCCAAAAGGTTGGAGGTTACTGAGGTGTGGAGTCCCATGATGAAGGTAAAGGAATATGAAAAAAATATACTTCGTTGTTTTTCTTTGCAAGTTTTCCTATCTACACTGGAAACTGCTCAGAATCCAGGAAATACAAGACCTTTTGGTAAGTAATAATCAGACAATCTCTTCACTTACATTATTTGGGAAAGTCACAAAGGCTTAGGATTTGCATCTTTACTTAATTTTGCTGAAATTAAGCAATCTAAAAAATGGATAACTATATTCACCCCGTGATTTGGTAACGTATTTTAATGTATATGACTGCTTTCTTAGGTGTCTGCGCACAATAGAGCCAAAAAGCTTGAGGAGGGGAAAAAAAGAGTTTTCAATGTTTTTGCCTTATAACATCAAAAATAGGTTTTGAAATATGCACGTTAAGCACTATTTGATCCACCTAAACACAATTTTCATATATTATTTCATAACTTTTTATAATGCTCTATTCATTCTTTGTACAGATAACCCTTGACATTTGAGCCTAAAATTTATGTTGCTGAGACAGTTGTTAAGTGAGTTTTGCCCCAATTTACATCGTTTCTTGCCACAGTTAAGTGAATCATTGCAGCTGTTAAGTTAGTAAGGCAGTTGTTTGATTTTATTTTATTTTATTGGATTTATATAATGCGCCACTCTCCCAAAAGGGACTCGGGGCGGTGCACAGGAAATTGAAACACAATAAAACAATACAAAAGAATAAATACATCCTAGACTGAATAAAATCCTATTAAATTAGAGATGCCTGTGCTAAAATCAATTTAAAACCCTTGTTAAAACTTTGTGTAATTTAAAACCAGTCGATGATATAATCTCGGAAGTTAGGCCAGGCCAGCTAAGTGAAAGAAATGCGTCTTTAGGTGTTGGCGGAAGAGGCGGAGGTCCGTGATGTTTCTAAGATCAGGGGGTAGATCGTTCCAGAGGGCAGGGCCTGCCACGGAGAAGGCCCTTCCCCTGGGCATCGCAAGCCGGCATTGCCTGGCCGTAGGCACCCGGAGAAGACCCTCTCTGTGGGAGCGGATCGGTCGAAGGGATGTGTGAGGTAGGAGGCGGTCTCGCAAATAACTAGGCCCGTTAACTGTTAAGTGAGTCTGGCTTCCCCATTGACTTTGCATGAAAGAAGGTCGCAAAAGATGATCACATAACCAAGGGATACTGCAACCATCATAAATATGGGACAGGTGCCAAGCATCTGAATTTTGATCATGTGTTACTCTGGTGATGCTGCAATGGTTGTCAGTGTGAAAAATGGTCAAACATTACTAGTGCTGTTTTACTTTGTTTTTGTTTTTTTTATGAGAAAAAGTTTTATTGGTTTTTACAAAATTTTAAAAATAGGAAAAAGGTATAAGGTATTAAAGAGATATTTTGAGGACATCTTTGTCGGAGGTGTCGGCCCCCTCCGAGGCTTCAGACAAAAAAAAAAGATAATACATTTTTCATTTCCCTACAAAGTGGTAAGAGATACAGATATATCATTTTATATTCATGCAATCATTGTTTCTATAAACATCCAGATAAAGGTTACACTATATAGAAAAAAGTCATTTGTGAGATCTAAGTCTTTTAGCAATTGTATCTTCCTCTCCCTGACCTCCAGTGGGCGGAGCTGTGGCCCCTCCCGTTCCCCCATTTTCATCCTCCAGGATTGGGGAGTGTTTTTTAAGAAAGGCTTCCGCCTCTGCAATTGTTTTAATTCTTACTCTTCCCCCCTCCCAGAACACTAACATTCCCTCGGGCATCAACCACTTGAACCACACCCCCTTTTTATATAATCTTTTTGATAAGAAGGAATATTTCCTTCTTATTTCTCTAATCTTTTTCGGGATCTATTTCAAGATGGCAATCTCATTCTGTTGATATATCAAGGGACCGTCTCTGCTGTTTTACTTTGAATGGTCACTAAGTGAATGGCTCTAAGTCAAGGACTACCTGTACTAATTTGCACCTGTGTGAAATACCTATGCTTCCTTGTTTCCTGCTTCTTGCCAGAAATATTAGCGTATTTAGGAGAAATATAACTTCCAACATTCAGTTTGGTTAAGAGGCCTTGTTCATGAGAAAAAGGGTTCATATATCTTAAGTTCAATGCTAATTGTAGTAACCAAAATTAGTAGTAACCAGAGGACCAGAAAACAGGGATGTTTCAACTTAGACAGGGACACATGCTTCTGTAAGTGGGTGGGATATTTGGGAAGAGCTATTGTTGGATTCAGGATTAGGGAATGAGTCCCTGGTCTGGGAATCCTGACTGAAGGTATTGTTTATCAGGTCTTCAAGGTGGACCCTGACAATGAATGCTAGCTCTAACTGCATGATAAAGTCACATTAGCAGAATATTGCAATCCCCAAAGTGTTTTTTCCATCCTCTCCTTTTATTTGCAGAAAAACTAGGAAAGGTTTTTATGACAAACCCCCGCCCCCCATCTCTCCACCTCCATCACCCTGTGGGAATTGAGATCTTTTAAATTACTACTGTCCAGTTTATGACTTGTCCCCATCCTGCAAAGCTATCCCCACATAATATTACAACATCCCAACACGTGTTGCCTGGATGTCTTTTCTCTGCGCTGATCTGTAAGGAAGAGACACAAGAGGTGTAAGCAGAGGATGAAACTCCCTCACCTGCCGCCCCTTTCCGGGCTCCGGGGCGGCTGCGGGGCCGAGGAGGCAGCCTTCGGCCAGGGCCACCGCCTGGGCGCAGCTCTCCGCCCCGCACTCCCTCAGCCAGCCCGCCAGCTCCGGGGGGAGCAGGGCCAGCAGCTGCTCCAGCACCACCCGGTCCAGCATCTCGGCTTTGCTGCTCCGCTCGGGCCGCAGCCACCCCCGGCACAGCCGGTGCAGGCGGCTGCAAAGCGCCCGCGGCCCCTCGGCCTCCCGGGAGCCGCAGCTGCGGAAGCGCCAGCGCTCGGCCTCGGAGCTGCGGGGCCCCTCGGGGAGGCCGCTCCCCGCCTGAAGGGGAGACCCCCGGGCCTCCATTCGGTCTCCGGCTTCAGCGCAGCCCCGACACAGAAATTCCCTCCGAGGCCGCCGCCTTCGGTCACGGCCGACCCGCCCCCGTCCACTTGCCACGCCCCTCTCCCGGCTTCAGGGAGAGTGAGAGGGGGCGGGGCTCCGAAGAGCAGCTGCAAATCGGTCCCTCCAGTTTCCCCTGCCCTCCCAGACACAGCTGCATCCTAGAGGGGCAAAGCTCCCTCGTTTATTGCTCTTCCCTAGAGCGTCTCCTAAAGCAACTACGGTCTTTCCGGTCTGCTCGGTTTCAAGGGTTGGCAAAGGAGCTCTTGCGCATGCCCTGTTCCATGTTGACTGTTAAAGGTCGCCCGAACTTCGTTGCAGCGGAATTGTTTACGGTAGTCTGGAGCGGGAGGGGTGCGCGGGTGGAAAAGGCCTAGAAGGCCGGAAATGATGTCTACGCGGAGATTGAGCGGGGCTGAAATGAGCAAAGCTACTTGGAATGAATCCTGGTTTGATTGGGATTTTTCTTTCCTCTTGAAAACATGAATGCGTTCATGGGACACGTGGGAAAATGGGGGGGGGGGGCGCTGAGATGGAAAGAGTCCTATGGCAGGCATCCAGTAAATTTATTTATATATTATTAAATGAATATATAAGCAATACATGGTTTGCGATTCCTTCAGGCGAGTTTATTTGTACTGTGTTGTCTATATACCTCAACGACGATATGCTATATCTTCATAGATATAGCATATCGGGTCCTCTGTGGAGAAGGGCGGGATATAAATTTAAATAAAATAAATAAATAGTTGCTATTTCTGTTCTGTTGAAGTCCTGATGTTTAATTCATCTTTTCTGCTTGATGTTTCCTGGCTGGTTGATTCTTAAAAAGTTGACCTGGTTTCAAGGGGCTGCAGTACATAAATTAAAAAAAAACACACAAATTACCTGAAATTGATTTCTCTCCCTAGGTGGACTCCAATTTGGGGCTCCATATCACTAGCCATGACGATGGAGCATAGTGATCAAACCAATATTTGCTGTTTGCTTCTGATATGATATACTTATCAGAGTCTCCAATCTGGTACCGCCCCAGACGCCTGATGGACCCGGATGGGTTCCAGACGGCGCTTGGGCCATTTCCTGTACCCCTGACCCGTGCCCCGATGGAGGACCTCACGGCCGCATGGAATAGTGCGGCCGTGGGAGCCTTGGATCGGGTCGCGCCCTTGCGGCCTCTCTTGCGGCGGCGAACCACCCTGGCTCCTTGGTTTACCGAGGAGCTGCGGGTGATGAAACGCCGCAAGAGATGCCTAGAGAGAAGATGGAGGTCTTCCCGATCTGAATCTGACCGGACACAGGTAAGAGCCCATTTACGGACTTACATTGTGGCGCTGAGAGTGGCCAAACGCCATCATTGTGCTACTCTCATAGCATCCGCAGAAAACCGCCCTGCCGCCCTGTTTAGGGTGACCCGCTCCCTGCTTCAACAAAGGGTGCGGGAAGCCCCGCTACAGGGTAGAGCAGAGGAATTTGTGATTTTTCTGCAGGAGAAAACCGCTCAGATACAGAACGGGCTACCCTCCATTGATGGCCCAGTGAGATGCCACGAGACAGATCTTGTTTGGGAGGAGTTTGACTCCGTTACTTCCGAAGATATGGACAGGTTACGTGGGCGACTGCGAGCCACCACATGTTTATTGGACCCGTGCCCCTCCTGGCTTGTACTGGCATCCTGGGAGGTGACACGAGGCTGGCTCCAGGAGGTTATCAACGCATCCTTAAGTGAGGGTTCCTTGCCTGCTTCCCTAAAAGAAGCTATGGTGAGGCCCCTCCTTAAGAAGCCCTCCTTGGATCCAGCTGTTTTAAACAACTACCGTCCAGTCTCCAACCTTCCCTTTTTGGCGAAGGTTGTTGAGAGTGTGATGGCACAATAGTTTCCCCGTCACCTGGAGGAAGTTGACTATCTAGATCCACGCCAGTCCGGCTTTCGGCCCGGGCATAGCACCGAGACGGCATTGGTCGCGTTGGTTGATGATCTCTGGAGGGCCAGAGATGGGGGTTGTTCCTCCATCCTGGTCCTATTAGACCTCTTGGCGGCTTTCGATACCATCGACCATGGTATCCTATTGCATCGGCTGGGGGGGTTGGGGGTGGGAGGCACTGTTTTACGGTGGTTCTCCTCCTACCTCTCTGGCCGATCGCAATTTGTGTTGGCAGGGGGGCAGAGGTCGACCTCGAGACCACTCACATGTGGGGTGCCTCAGGGGTCGGTCCTCTCGCCTCTCCTGTTTAACACATATATGAAGCCGCTGGGTGAGATCATCCGTGGTTTTGGGGTAGAGTACCATCTATACGCTGATGACACTCAGTTGTATATATCTACCCCAAACCACCCCAACGATGCCGTAGCGGTGATGTGCCAGTGCCTGGAAGCCGTGCGGATCTGGATGGGAAGGAACGGACTCAGGCTCAACCCGACCAAGACCGAGTGGCTGTGGTTTCCGGCTGCCCGATTCAACCAGCTCACTCCATCGCTGGCCATAGGGGGCGAACATCTTGCCCCTGTGGATGAGGCGCGCAATTTGGGTGTCCTCCTGGATGCCTGGCTGTCCATGGAAGATCAAGTGACAGCCGTGGCCAGGAGGGCGTTTTACCAGGTTCGCCTGGTTCGTCAATTGCGCCCCCTATTGGATCGGGACGCCCTTCGCACAGTCACTCATGCGCTCGTGACATCCCGACTGGACTATTGTAACTCTCTCTACATGGGGCTCCCCTTGAGGTGCACCCGAAGGCTTCAGCTAGTCCAGAACGCAGCCGCGCGAGCAATTATGGGAACTGCCAGGTTTACCCATGTAACACCGCTCTTGCGCGAGCTGCACTGGCTACCTGTCGTCTTTCGGGTGCGCTTCAAGGTGTTAATTATCATCTTTAAAGTGCTCCATGGCTCGGGACCTAGCTACCTGCGGGATCAGATCCTGCCTCATACATCCTCACGGCCGATTCGCTCCCACAGAGAGGGACTTCTCCGGGTGCCGTCCACTAGACACTGTCAGCGGGCGACACCCAGGGGAAGGGCTATCTCTGTGGCGGGCCCGGCCCTCTGGAACGACCTTCCCCCCGATATTAGGACGACCACAGACCTCCGCTCCTTCCGTCTTAAATTAAAAACCCATCTTTTGTCTGGCCGGCCTAGGATAGTCTCTCTGTCTTTGGGGTTTTACTGGGTAGTTTTAGCATAGTTCAGTTTTAAAGAGAAATTTTAGCGCAGGTTAGGTTTAATTTGTTTTTAAGGAATGTTTGTATGTATTTATTGTTTTTATTCTACCTGTGCACTGCCCCGAGTCCCTATGGGGAGAGGGAGCGGTTTATAAGTATTAAAATTTATTTATTTATTTATTTATTTATTTATTATATTTCCGGGCTGCGGGGCCGAGGAGGCAGCCTTTGGCCAGGGCCACCGCCTGGGCGCAGCTCTCCGCCCCGCACTCCCTCAGCCAGCCCGCCAGCTCTGAGCAGCAGGGCCAGCAGCTGCTCCAGCACCACCCCATCCATCATCTCGGCTTTGCTGCTCCGCTCGGGCCGCAGCCACCCCTGGCACAGCTGGTGCAGGCGGCTGCAAAGCGCCCGCGGCCCCTCGGCTTCCTCGGAGCGGCAGTTGCGGAAGCGTTCGGCCTCGGATCTGCGGGGCCCCTCGGGGAGACCGCTCGGGCCGCCGCTCCCCGCCTGAAGGGAAGACCCCCAGGCTTCCATTCGGTCTCCGGCTTCAGCGCAGCCCCGATGGGAGGAAACTCGCTCCGAGGCCGCCGCTTTAGGTCACGGTGGACCCTCCCACACCCACCCACTCGTCCCACCCCTTTCCTGATTTTATAGGGGGAAAGAATGGGGGGCTCCGCTCCCTCAGGGCTTCTGAGGCGAAGCAGAGTAACTGCAAATCACTCCCGCCAAAACTTGATGCGTCCTTTTGGTCTCCCGGACTCTCAGCCAGAGAGTGCTGCTTCCTAGAGAGGCAAACCCTTATAACCCCCCCCCCCCTCGCGTTTACTACCCTTGGCTAGAGCAGTGGTGGGCAAACCTATTAGTCAAGAGAGTCAAATATCAAGTACCACGATTGAAGGTGTGGCCTGTTTTGTGGGAGTGGCTCAGCGGTCATGTGACCGGGTGGGCGTGGCCAACTTGGAAAATGTGAAACTCAATGATGGTCCTGCTTAGCAACCAAAATTCTTTCTTTCTTTCTTTCTTTCTTTCTTTCTTTCTTTCTTTCTTTCTTTCTTTCTTTCTTTCTTTCTTTCTCTCTTTCTTTCTTATCTCTCTCTCTCCCACTTTCTTTTTCTTTCTATTTTTCTTTCTCTTTCTCTCTTTATCTGTCTCTCTCTCCTCCCTCCACCCATCTGTCATTCTGCGTGTGTGTCTCTCTCTGATTCCTTCTCTCCCTCCCTCTCTCTCTGTGTCTCTCTCTGTATGTCAGTCTCTCCCTCCCTCTCTCCCTCCCTTCCCCCACTCCCCCGGAAGCAGTGGAAAGCCCGGCACGCCAGCCGAGGAGGCCACGGCTGCCTCCTCCCAAGTGCCGCCGGGGCTGTCCGGGCACCGCACGCCCACCTCCCTCCCAGCCCCGAGTGGCGTTAAGCCCCGGAAAGCGCGCCATGGCGGCTTCTGCAGGCGGCTGTTGTTGCTGCTGCTGCTGCCCCCGAGCCCTGCAACATGCAGCTCCCGCCGTCCGAGCGCATCGGGCAGGACAGCCGGGAACGTTTCCGCCAGCTCCCTCCAATGGCCACCGAGGCACGCCCTCCAGGCTGCCTGCCACATGGGGCTGGGAGGGAGGTGGGCGCGCAGCGCCCGGATGGCCCTGGCGGCGCCCAGGCATCCGCAGCCCTGGGCACTCCGCCCGCCCGCTCGCTCCAGGAGGAAGCAGCCGCAGCCCCCCCAGCTGACATGCCGGGTCCTCTGCTGCCTCCGGGAGGGGAGGGAGGGAGAGAGGAAGAGCCGCACCCGAGGGGCCAAAGAGCCGCTTGTGGCTCGTGAGCCGTGGTTTGCCGACCACTGGGCTACAGCGTCTATAAGTTGCCTCGTAAGGCAATTACCGCCTCCCCTGTCCTCTGCTCGGACTGGAAGGCTGACAAAGGTCATCTGCGCATGCCTTTGTTCCATACCGACGGTTGAAGGGCGCCCTAGTTCGGATCGCGGTGGAACATTTCGTTGAGAGTGGCAGGGGATGTGAAGATTGAGCAGGACTATAGCAGTGTTTCCCAACCTTGGCAATTTGACTTCAACTCCCAGAATTCCCCAGCCAGCGAATGAAAATGAAACTTAGATGAGCACCGCCTCCTAGAGTCGGGAACGACTTAACACATATGTGCGAGGGGAACCTTTACCTTTATCTGTATTATCTGTGGTGGCACTCAATGAAGGTCTCCCAAAGGTGCTTTTTCAAAAGACAACTGGACTTTGATTTTGCTTGAAGGTGGTTTAGCTTCTCATCCCAGAAGCCTTTCCAGTTCTCAGCTTCTTGGATGAGAAGCGAAATGTCTTCAAAAGCAAAAACAAAGTCCAGTTGTCTCTTGAAAATGCACCTTTGGGACAACCATGATCTGGATTGGGGATCTCCAACCCCCCTTCGGCCATGGCCCAGTACTTCAAAATGGGGCCACGGAAAGTATTGAAAACCAGTTCTCTGTCAAAAATGGGAGTGAAAGAAATACACAGTGTCTTAGAGAAATATGAAAGTTTGAAATGTGTAGAATCCAGTGGGTAGTAGGGTGTTTTTTTTTCCTTTGCAAATTGGGGCAGGATAATTTCAGGCGGTTTTGAGACCTTGAATGCAAACAATGGACATTTAAGAGTTAAGCACCTGAAGGCAGAACAAGAAGCAATGGATGGAAACTAAACAAGGAGAGAAGCAATGCCTGAGAACTAGAACAATCAGTGGAATAGCCTGCCTCCAGAAATTGTGGGTACTCCGTTGCTGGAGATTTTAAAGAAGAGATTGGACAGCCATTTGTCCAAAACAGGGGTGTCAAACTTACTGCCCATGGGCTGGATACATCACATGCTGGTTGTGTCCCCACCCGGTTTAGCAAAGGGGGGGGGGGAGGAGAAGTCCTGACATGTCATGTGACACCACTGTGACTACACAGCTTGACACCCCTGGTCCAGAATGATACAGGTTGCTGCTAGAAAAAAGGGGAATGTCATGCCCCAGCAGCTAACTGTTACATACTATTGTTGCTCTCTAGCCCCATCTAGTGACCAGTGAGACAATTACCAATTATATTGTTTGATCTCTTTACCCATCCATCAGCCCACTGTCATGCCCCCATTGGAGCCTGCATCTGTATGGAAAGATGAACTGGAACAAGAACTGACAGAGATGGAGAGGGCGGCTCCATTGGCCTTGGAGGAACCTGGGAAAGGGCAGAGTCCTTCCAGACAAGGCTTTGGTGAATCAGTAAGCCCTGCAGACAGGGAGAGCTCAGGAGAAGAGCAAAGACTACCCCCTCCTGATCTGAGACCAAGGAGGGAACAGAGACAGTGAGATCAATGCAGTTTGAGCCAGCTACAAGAGAGTGCCCCGCCCCCTTTTAACAAGGTGCGTCTGGGGACTGAGATGTAAGGAGGTGCTAGTGGGAGGGGCATTTGTCAGGAACAAGGGTTGAATCTGTTTTGAGCTTTGTGTGCACTTGCCAACGTGTATAGATTGCTGTACTCTCTCTTGTGGGGTATGCCAGTTTGTCTGTTTCGCTGGACTTCCTGCTCTGGTTACCGTTTGGCTAACCTGGCTTATTGGGCTGCTAACCCTGGTTGCTGTGTGGCTAACCTAATCGCAGCCAGAGGCTTCTGAAGGTGCGTGGGAGAGCTTTGCCCCAGGACTTATAGTGAATGTGAGAACATTTGGGGGCACAGTTGGAGCAATAAAAGGAAGTTAGACCTGTTCTCTTCTTGTGTTGCCTTTGTGTCACGCCACAGGTCATCACACAGCTAAACTGACTTTTTTAATCTGTTGCTTTATTTGTGTTGTGTTAGTATTTTCTCACCTCCGCTTAATTACACTTTGTATTTTTTTCCAAATTTGGTTTGTCATTAACCAAATACCATTTCTCTGTCTGTTCCTTTTGAAATGACTCTGAAGTGTCGTTGCACCCTAAGATTGAATGTGTTTAGTTTCGCTCTCTCTTGTGGGGCTTGCCAGTTTGCCTGCTTCACTGAACTGGTTACTGTTTGGCTAACCTGGCTTATTGGACTGCTGGCCCTGGTTGGTGTGGGCTAACCTGGCTTACTGGACTACTCGCAGCCAGAGGCTTCTGAAGGTGCATGTGAGAGCTTTGCCCCAGGACTGCTGACCCTGGTTGCTATATGGCTAACCTTGCTCACTGGGCTACTCGCAGCCAGAGGCTTCTGAAGGTGTGTTTGAGAGCTTTGCCCCAGGACTTGTAGTGAATGTGAGAACATTTGGGGGGGAAGTTGAAGCAATAAAGGGGAGTTAGACCTATTCTCTGTTTGTGTTGCCTTTGTGCCATGCCCCAGGTCATCACACCCGCACTCAAAACAAGTGCACCCTGGAAAGCTAGACTCCATTTCCTTTAGCATTTAGAGAAAGCAGAAGGACAAAGAAGAATCCATCTTAATCTGTGGCACATGCTCATCCAAGGACCTAGTTATATGCGAGACCGCCTCCTGCCCCATACATCCCTTAGACCGATCCGCTCCCACAGAGAGGGCCTTCTCAGGGTGCCGTCGGCCGGACAATGCCGACTGGCGACACCCAGGGGGAGAGCCTTCTCTGTGGCGGGCCTAGCCCTTTGGAATGACCTACCCCCTGAATTACGTACCATCACCGACCTCCGCCTTTTCTGCCAATGTCTAAAGACATATTTGTTCCAACAAGCCGGCCTAGCCTAACCTCCCGTGGGGAGTTTTAGGAAGTTTTTAAATTGGTTTTTTAAATTTGGTTTTAGTACAGGATGGGAATGTTTAATATTTATTTTAAATTATATATTTATCTTTGTAGTCGTATGTTTTTAAATTTCCTGTACGCCACCCTGGGTCCTCTGTGGAGAAGAGCGGGATATAAATTTAAATAAAATAAAATAAATAAAATAAGGACAAACCCACATCCCACCCACAGAACATCGCTGGTGAGATTTAAATTACTTGTATTTATTAACTGTTATGTTCAGCAGTAACTCCATACTGCCTGCCTTGTATTTGGTTCTCATTGTATGTATTCCTGTTTTCCCCAGTTTCACCACATCCTGTTCTTTCAATAAAGCATTCAGATCTACGCACACGGTCTGTTTTATTGGTGGATAAGTGGGTTTAGCTGCATGTTGAGCTGCACACAGACCAACGTGTAGTAAGGACAGAACAGGGGGGTTGGCCTAGAAGACCTCCAAGGTCTCTTCCAACTCTGTTATTCTACGTCACAGGTGTGGTTCATCATCATCATCATCTTTATTGTCATTGTAATAATATTGTAATAAAATTACAATGAAATTGGTTATTACCATAAAGGTGCGAAGACCTGCAGAAAAACGGGCTTGGCCAAGTCGAACCTTTTGTGTGTTGATAAACAAAAAGCTCCGGCTTTCCATTTGGTGATGCTGAATGGGATGCTCACAGGAAGAACAATTTCATCGGTTGCTTCAATTTGCTCCCTCTTTCTTCTAGAACTATGGAATTGAGGATGTCTTTTTCTTTGAGAGCTATTGAAGGACACAAGAGAATAGAAAGTGAGGGAAGCAATCCACTACAGGTGGTCCTCAACTTAAAACCGTTTGTTTACTGACCATTTTCCACATTACAACAGCACTAAAAAGTGGCTTATGACCATTTTTTGCACTTACAACCATTGCCACCTCATGGTCACGTGATCAAAATTTGGACACTTCACAATTGGCTCATATTTATGATGTGGTGTCCCGGGGTCATGCTGGGGTCATGCCCTTTCGTGCCCTCAGTGAATGGGGAAGCCAGATTCACTTAACAACCCTGTCAACAACTAACAAGTTGTAAAATGGAGCAAAATTCATCTAACTGTCTCGCTTAGAAGCAGAAATGTTGGGCTCAGTTGTGGTCGTAAGTCAACAACTACCTGCAATGAACTCCATCAAGGAAGCACAGGATAATCACTAAAGCTGACTACAGGTAGTCGCTTAACACTTGTTTTAACTCACGATGGTGTCACCTATCCCAAAGCTACACATTTTCAAAGGTATGATGGCTGTGTGTGTGTGGACACTTGGCAACCAGACATTTGCAGCCTCCTATGGTCACATGATTGAGAATTGCAGTGGTGTTTTTTTTGCTGATTTCTGGCATTTAGTTCTGATCTCCAGCAAGCAACCCTCATTGGGGGGAAAAGGATTTGCTTAAGAACCATGGTACTATATTTTTCAGAGTATAAGACGAACCTTTTTTCCTCTAAATAGAGGCTGAAAATCTGGGTGCGTCTTATACATTGAATACAGCATTTTTGGCCTCCTGAAACCCCACCCCTTCGCCAAAATGGCCACGTGCATACCCTTATGGAGGCTTCCAGAGAGCTCCTGGGGGCTGGGGAGGGCAGAAATGAGCAAAAAACAGGGTGTTTGTGCACCCCCCCCCCAGCACCCAGCAGCACTCTATAAGCCTCCATAAGGCTATGCATGCTATTTTTTGAGCAAAAAATGGCCCGTTTTCACGAAAGAAACGGGCCGTTTCCCCCCGTTTTGCCCCCCCTCCTCAGGAGTACTCTGCAAGCCCCCCCCCCCCCCCAAGGCTGTTCATGCCTTTTATTTGAAAAAAACCCGGGCCCATTTTTGCAAAAACGGGCTGTTTGGGGAGGCTTGCGAAGGGTAAAAAGGGCTTTTTTTTCCCTTTTGAAGAGCTATTTAGTTAGAGTGATTGATGAGACTTACATTGGTCAAGTACTGTGCCTGCAGAAACAAAGATTTGTTCCAAAGGTGGCCAGTGATTTCCTTCTCCAGCACAGGGGTAAATACACCTGGAAACATCTACCTACCTACCTACTCTCTCTCGCTCTCTCCCTACCTATCTACTGTATTTCTCTCTCTCTGTTTCTCTTTCTATTTTTCTCTCTCTATCCCTCTACCTGCTTACCTATCTACACTCTCTCTCTCCCTACCTACCTACTGTATTTCTCTCTCTCTCTCATCCCCTCTACCTACCTTCCTACCTATTTACATTCTCTCTCCCTACTTACCTACCTACTGTATTTCTCTCTCTCTCCCTCTATTTACCTACCTACTTTTTTAAAAAAAATTGCCTCTTCAAAACCTGGGTGCGTCTTATACTCCGGTGTGCCTTATACTCCGATAAATACGGTATTTGTTTAATGATCATGGAAAATCAGGGCCAGGTCATCGTGCCTCAATTTACAACTGCAGTGACTTATGACCATAATTCCAGGCTCAATTAGGATTATAAATTTAGCACTAACCATACATTATTTTTTTGGGGGGGGGGGGGAAACAACATGAAAGATTGCTCCGTCCTGGAGCAGTTGTGCAAATCACCTCAATGAATCAGATGTCTACACAATAATACAGCTGAATTATTTGCTTGTGTACTGGCTGGACTGCAACAAACTCTTGACATGATTTTCACACGATTTTTCTTTAGAGCTTGCTTCATCCATGCTGCAGTCAGCATCTCTAGCAAAAAATACCTTTTCTCTAAAACCTATGGAGTCAAGGATCTTTCTTTCCTAGAGAGTAGCTGTGGCCACACTGACACAGAATGAATTGCAGGCGGACTCCTCACAATTTTAAGCAGCTGACTTCTCCTGGTACCTTCCAGGAATATTGGATTATGACTGCCTTCATGCTCAGCCAAGCCAGCTCAAACTTGCCATCCCCTCTAGGCTGGAGAAATCGGTCTCCAGGGGAATCTCTTAGACTGTGCTGTCCACTTACTTTACATTAACGATTTCCCATATCCACGGTTCAGGAAAGAAGTGCCGAGGTGTCCTTTTAGGGGCAGCCTCAACCTGAGGCGTGGAATGCTCATGTGGAATGACAACAACGAGAGGAGGATCTCCAGGGAATCGCACGGGGTCAATTCTTGGGCGATAGACACCCGGAGCAACAAGAGGCTTTCCAGGTATTGGGAAAGCATCAGACTCCATTGGCAAAGCTGTAACACAGAGAGAAAGCCATTTGATGAGTTGTACTCAAAGGATACTAGCCTCTCCCCTCCCAGGTCCAGTTTTGGTCTTTGTCTCCATAAATTCATGGTGGATGACTGGAGGCTACCGGACAGTTGGGCAACGGGGGAACAATGACCTAATTTCACCACTGGAAGCCACAACCTTTCCACTTTCTTTGATTCATGGAACTCTATACCAGAATTCAAACATCACCTATTAGATTCCCCCATAAACTCCATCCTCTTTGTTATAGTTACTACCAACCCCTCAATTAAAACAGTGTTGTTGGGTTTGGGTCCTCAACAATCAGGAATAGCAGTAGCACTTAGACTTATATACCGCTTCACAATGCTTTACAACCCTCTCTTAGCAGTTTACAGAGTCAACCTCTTGCCCCCAACAATCCGGGTCCTCATTTTACCCCACTCGGAAGGCTGGAAGGCTGAATCAACCTTGAGCCTGGTGAGATTTGAATTGCTGGCAGTCAGCAGAATTAGCCTGCAATTCTGCATTCTAACCACTGTGCCACTATGGCTCTTCTCAATTGCTTAAGAGAGTTCAGGAAAAGGATTTGGGGCATCAAGAGAAAGTAAGTGGCATTGCCCACATGTTGACATCATTTTTAACAATGACACAGTGCAGATCATGTGGATTCTAGGGTACGGAAAACTAAAACGGGAACTGGAAAGGACCTTGAAGGTCTTCTACCTGCTGCACACCATTTCAGACACGTGGTTGGCCAATCTCTTCTTCAAAATCCCCAATGATGGAGAACCCAGAACTTCTGTACACAAGGCGTTCCACTGGTTAATTGTTCTCTCAGGAAAGAGCTCCTTATTTCTAGGTTGGTCCTCTCCTTAATTAGTTCTCAACCACTGATTCTTGTCCTGCCCTTAGATGCTTTGGGGAATAGTCCCAAAAGTGCTTTTTCAAGAGGCAACTGGACTTTCTGGTTTTTAACAGATTAACAGAGTTGGAAGGGATCTTGTAGATCACTTAGTCCAACCTCCTGCCCAAGCAGGAGACCTTATACAATTTCTGACAGATGTCTCTTCTTGAAAGTTCTCAGCGATGAAGGTCCAATAACTTCTGAAGGCAAGCTATTCCATTGGTTGATTGCTCCCCTGGTCGGAAAATTTAAAAAATCAGCTCTGAAGAAGCTTCTTAAATGAGAAGAAAAACCCAAAAAGTCCAGTTGCCTCTTGAAAAAGCACATTTAGATCAACCATGACATGGATGAGTGAGAATCTCCATAGATTTTGGAGAATAGGTTGACACCTCATCCCCCACCCCTTCTCTCTTGCAGACCCTCAAATATTGGAAGACCACGATATGAGGACAGGACAAGATGGAAACTAATTAAGGAGAGAAGCAACCTAGAACTAAGGAGACATTTCCTGGCAGCTGGAACAATTAATCAGTGGAACAACTTGCCTCCAGAAGATGTGAATGCTCCAACAACTGGAAGTTTTAAAGAAGAGAGCAATGCTCTCTACATGGGGCTCCCCTTGAGGTGCACCCGGAGGCTCCAGTTAGTGCAGAATGCGGCCGCGCGGGGGATTTTGGGAGCCCCAAGACACTCCCATAGAACACCTCTCCTGCGCGAGCTGCACTGGCTGCCTGTGGCCTTCCGGGTGCGTTTCAAGGTCTTAGTGACCATCTTTAAAGCGCTCCATGCCATTGGACCTGGTTACTTGCAGGACCGCCTCCTGCCACATACCTCCACCCGACCCATCCGCTCCCTTAGGGTGCCGTCCGCCGGACAATGCCGACTGGCGACTCCCAGGGGAAGAGCCTTCTCTGTGGCAGGCCCAGCCCTCTGGAACGACCTGCCCCCTCCCCCCCCCCCCCGATCTCCGTACAATCACGGACCTTCGCCTCTTCCGTCGGGCACTAAAAATATACTTCTTTCATACGGCCGGCCTGGCATAGCTGTTTTTATTACTGAATCTTAGTTGGGTTTTAAATTATGTTTTAGCACGGGCCAAATTTATTTAATTCAATTTTAAATCTATTTGATTGTCTTTATATTTATATTTATATTTTTATTATTCCTGTGCACCGCCCTGAGTCCCACTTGGGAGAGAGGGCAGTATAGAAATATGATTAAATAAAAATAAATAAATAAAGATTGGATAACCATTTGTCTGAAATGGTAGAGGGTTTTCTGCCTAAGCAGGAGGTTGGACTATAAGATTTCCAAGGTCCCTTCCAACTCTTATTTTATTTCAATTTCTATCATATCTTTTCATTAGACTAAATATGCCCAATTCCTGCAACAAAGGAACACAGCCCCTTGAAACAGAGGAATTTGGGATCAAATCTCAGTTGTCGAGGTCTCCATCCATGAAACAGCTCCAGCACTCCATCTTGGAAGCAGCTCGATTCCTTTCCTTACCCCTTTCTCCCCATTCCAGATCTTACCACGGTCGGAGCAATATCCCGGGATGCGAATCCTGGTGTTCGTAAAAATGTTCAAGCCGAATTTCTAGCAGATAAAGCAAACAAGCCACTGAGGAACAGTCCTTTCTGCTCACGAAAACTACTTATCAATGTTTATTTTTCAGTACGTTCTAATATTCCCAACCATAAGGAACATATTATTGTCCAAACTCTCTCCAGTAATTTTTTTTTCATAGTGGTGCATCTTCAGCACGTGGTACTTAAAGGGACAGACAAGGAACAGATGGAAATGGGCATCTTCAATAGCCATCTATAGCCAGAAAGCCAATCCTTTGATGGGTCTGTGTTGTGGCCCAGCCGGCTCCAAATGAGCTGCTGATGGACTCCTCTAGTGAGGAGTCCTATGAGTCTGCTCTAGAGGAGGAGGCTGAGAATGAGAGAGCAGAGAGCCCGGCTAGGCATCAAGAGGCACCTAGGGCTTGGTGTAGTGGGGAGGAGCAAACCCAGTTTGTCCCTGATGTCAGGCTAAGAAGGATTGAGAGGAGGTAACGTCAATTAGCAGAAAGACGCAACCAGAGGAGATAATCAGTATCAGCTGCCTAATTGACTGGCCCCTCCCAAGAAGCTTTAAAAGAAATCATCTGTGAAGAGTAGGTTTGCAGGAAACAACAGAGAATCTACAGAGTCGGAGAGTTCATGTCGTGGTGTAATCTTTCAGTATAGTTCAGGTTAGTTCAGGCAAGCTGCCAAGTAGCAGTCCATCTAGTTAATCATCTTGTGAAGGGAGGGAGTCAGAACAGGTCTGTAGCAGAGAAGCAGTGGGAGAGACATCTCACAGGTTTTAAACTTGATTGCGTCCCGTGATGTCTCGGGATGTATCGTGATGTTTTTTACCTTTGCGGAGCTGGGGTAGGCATAGCCTGTGTGTGACGCATCTGGCCTGTAGGCCATCAGTTTGACAGGCCTGTCTTAGCAGATGGCACTCTTGGCTGATAGCAATAGCACATAGAATTATATACCGTTTCACTGCTTTTCAGCCCTATCTGAGAGGTTTACAGAGTCAGCATATTTCCCCCAACAATCTGGGCTCTCATTTTATCCACCTCAGAAGGATGAAAGATTGAATCAACCTTAAGTCGGTCAGGTTTGAACTCCTGGAGTGAGCAGTGAGTTAACCTGCAGTACTGCATTCCAACCACTGCGCTACCATGACTCTGATGCTACATCAGCTTGGAAATTGAATTAACACAGGTAGTCCTCTACTTACAACAGTTTGTTTAGTGACCATTCAAAGTTGAAACAAATTACTTATGATTGTTTTTCACATGCCCATTACAGCATCCCCATGGTCATATGATCAAAATTCAGATGTTGGGCAACTGACTCATATTGATGACAGTTGCAGTGACTTGGGGTCATGTGATCACTTTTTGTGACCTTCTGAAAGTCAATGGGGAAGCCAGATTCACTTAACAGCCATATTATTAATAGCAATAGCACTTAGGCTTTTATGCCACTTTCTAGTGCTTTACAGCCCTCTCTAAGAGGTAAATGCTGCCTCCAACAATCTGGGTCCTCGTTTTACCAACCTCAGGAGCATGGAAGACTGAGTCGACTTTGAGCCGCTCAGAATCAAACTCATGGAGTACACAGTGAGTTAGCCCACAGTACTGCATTCTAACCACTGTGCCGCCATGATTCTTAACTTTTGTTGCAGTGATCCACTTAACAATTGTGGCAAGAAAAGTCATAAACTAGGGCAAAACTCACTTAACAAATGTCTCCTTTCACAATAGAATTTTGGGCCTCAATTATGGTCATAAATTGAGGACCAATGTAAGGTCAGATTAAATCCCAGGGCAAATGGTTAGGAAAGACAAACCTTTTAGAAAATAAGGAAAGTATATCATGAATGAAGGCAAATACAGTAATCCCTCGTTTTTCGCGGTTAATCGGGACCGGACCCTTCCGCGGAAACTGAAAAACCGCGAAGTAGGATTCGCAATACACTATACCGGAAACTTGAGTTGGTGGACATCGTTTAAAGCAAGCACTAGGGGGCGCTTGCCTCCTACCAATGCATTTTTTTTCTATTCTGTATTATTGAAAAACCCGCGAAGCACTGAAGCCGCGGAAAATGAAGCCGCGGAAAACGAGGGATTACTGTACATGTGTTCCAGGATAATGTTGCAGGATCCAATCTCGGTCAGTCACCAGGACAAAAGATTTTGTCTTCCGAGCTTTCGGACTCATGCTGGAGATCATCTTCAGGGAACATCTCTCTACCAGAAGATGTGCTGGTTTCCTGAGGATGGGCTCCTCTGGTCCCAGTGATTGACCCAGATTGGATCTTGCAAGGAAACTATATCTCTATGGATCTGCCCAGGAAGATACCAGAAGTCTACTTCCGCTCAGCAGAGAACCTACTATGCACTTCTCCTTGCTTAGTGAGAGCATCTCTCATGTGGAGAATCATAGCTGTCAGGTAAAGAGGATTTAATAGCTGCCGTCTGATGTAAGGTTGTAATCTGTGAACGGATGCAATGAGGATGATTCAGCAATACAGGTATTGCCTCTTTATGATTCTGGTGGAGTTCACACACATCATTTACTGTTGTAACAGGTGTCTATTTAAGGGAAGCAATGAGAGGGTGTGTGTCACCTAGTGTATACCTCATCGTGTATCTCATTTCTCTCCTTGTGTCTGTAGCTGAGTGGTAAGGGATTTATCTCCATGTATGTGTATGTATATATTTGTATATAAACTACTGTTAATTGTATAAAGGCTCTGCGTGCTGTGTGCTGTGTTTTGCTCCTGAGTTTATCTCATTATAATAGTCACACTACCAAAACTCTGACAATAGCTTTGATGCTTACCCTGAATATCTTGTAAGCATCCCCATCTTCAGGGAGAAAATGCACTGGGCGACCAATTCTTTCACCCCTCATTGGTTTTTCTGTAGGACAGGGATGAAGGTTGAATGCATCCATGAAGAGGTCAACAGAGAAGGTGTGCTCCTTCTTGGGAAAGAGGCTGTAAAACTGAAATGAGAAAGAATGCAATGCAACTGAGGATGGAGATTTGGGCTAGAGGAACTTCCTGTCCATCAAGCTATCAGCCAATGAAACAGACTGTGCAATAGCACTAGCACTTAGCAATAGCACTTATTTATTTTATTTATTTATTTTATTACATTTATACCCCGCCCTTCTCCTTGTTAGGACTCAGGGCGGCGCACAGGCATCTTAAAAACACAAAATACAATAAATGTCAATTAAAATATAATTAAATTCATTAACCCGTGCTAAAAAAACCAATATTAAAAACCCTACCAAATTACAATTTCCTTAAAAAGTCAGAAACGGGGGGCTATCCTAGGCCGGCTTGTTGGAATAAGTACGTCTTAAGACGTTGGCGGAAGAGGCGGAGGTCCAAGATTGTGCGAAGGTCGGGGGGTAGGTTGTTCCAGAGGGACGGTAGATAGACTATGAAGCGGTATATACTTAGACGTATATACCGCTTCATAGTGTTTTACAGTCCTAAGTTGTCTACAGAGTCAGCCTATTGCCCCCAACAATCTGGGTCCTCATTTTTACCAACCTCGGAAGGATGGAAGGCTGAGTCAACCTTGAGCCAGTCAGAATCAAACACCTGGAGTGAGCATTGAGTTAGCTTGCAGTACCTGCATTCTAACCACTGCGCCACCTTGGCTCTTGATAGAATGGGAGAATGTCCTTGGGAGATGAGAGAAGGAAGAGACATCAGATAAAAGAAGGAAAACCTGAAGCTGAGTAATGGACAGAGAAAGAAATGTAGTGAGGATCCACCCTAACCAATCAGATGATAAAAAGAGACAGCAGTTGAGGTGTACTTTCAAACCTGCAAGGTTGATATCAGCCTCTCAAGTTCAGCAGACCAAACAATAAACACAATAAGATTAGATAAGATTTGGTAGATTTGGTAGATTTGGTAAGGCCACATTAATAGAGTCTTGCAAGCCTGAAAGCACAGTAATCCTGCCACCTCTTTTTAGCAGTTGATCAATTAGGACAGATCCCTTCCACGTTTCTTTCTGTGCTCATTACATCATTTTGAGCTCCTTAGGCAGAATCTCTTCTGTCTGTCTGCCAAGGTCATTCCACGTTCCATTACAAGCCGCCACATAAAATGATGAGTTCTCTTGTACTGGAAATCCCAAAGCAGAAGCCATCTTGGTCTTCTGGCCAAGGTGATCCAGATGATTCTACATTGAGACACCTCTGAGACAGACTAGTTAAGAATTCAGGAGTGATCCAAGCACACATCTATGTTTGATGGCTTCTTGGTCTGTGTCCTTCCCCAGTACTCCACACTGGCTCTGGGACTCTGTGTCAACTTCAAAGGGAGATTTTGCTGATTGCAGCCAATGTCACTTTTCAGCTGCCACAGGGTCGGGAGAAGAGGGAGAATGTCATTTCCAGAAAGCAACAAGAAATCATCCCCTGGGAATCAAGGTCATCTAACCAGATGTCCTAAGACTTGGACAGTTTTCCATAACAATAATTGGACATTTAATTGGACAACATGACCTGCAATTATGGGGCGGGAGGGGGATTCTACTTATTATTATTTACTTTTTCATTAAACATGAATTTCAGTCAACTAAACATTTAAAAACGCATTACAAATACCATTGTCTGGTGCTGATGGTTGATACAGCTTGCTGCCAGTGTCCTAGGTATCAACCAAGTATCTTCTTAAAATATAAGAAGTTCCAAGTAGTGCAGTTTTTTGCAGTTCCGCTGGTGTTATTGTAGGAAGCTGCAATTTGTTGATGTATCTTGTAAAATTCTTGGACATGGTGCCAACTGCCTCAATGACAATGGGTATCACTGTGACATGCTTCATCCATAGCTGTGTAGTTTCAATGGCCAGGTTGCGATATTTCATTATTTTTTCTAGTTCTTTTTCTTCAATTCTGGCATCTCCAGGAACAGCAATATCAATAAACTGTACACTTTGGCCCTCTACAACCGTGATATCTGGTGTGTTGTGCTCCAAATGACGATCTGTTTGTATTCGAAAGTCCCACAAGATCTTCATCTTCCCATTTTTGATAACTTTTTCCACTTTATGTTCCCATGACTTTCTGGATACAGGTAAGTCATTTTTTACGTAATGACCAGTGGATTAATTTAGCAACTCAGTCGTATCTAGCTTTGTAATCAGCTTGTGCGATTTTGCTGCATTCACATATTAAATGTGAAACAGTTTTGACTTTGTTATTATTATTATTATTATAAAGTGGTTAATCTTTGGTGACATTCACAGCCTTTGGGGCTGGTTGGTAGCTCAACAGCTCGAGTCTTAACCAAGGACATAGGACTGTTAAGGTAACGTCGGAGGATATAAGCTGTTCCAAGTAGGGTGATATTTGTAGAATCAGAATGCTCAAGTCAGGTAGATTTAGAATTTCCAAATAAAGAGGTAGCCCTTTATTATGCATTAAGTCAGAGGACTCTAAAATCGCCAAGTACTTGTAGCCTTCTCCTGGTTTTACTGCCTTAATCATTTCTTCATTCTCAAGCTCTATTCCATCATCTTCTATGACCTTGCCTGCTTTGATTGCCATTGCTGCACTTTTGTCAATTCCAAACTGCATACCAATGTCTTGGCTAAATTCTTTTGTGCTTTCAATTAATAAATTCAGTTCAGCTTTTGTTTTACCAAACAGCTTCAAATCAACCATGTATACCAAGTGCGAAATTTTCAGTCCTTTCTTTGCAAGTTCGAATCTACAATTCCCCTTCTTCAAAATGATTGTCAGTGGTAGCACTGAGAGTATAAAAAGTAGGGGTGAAAGGGAATCATCCTGGAAAATGCCTCGTTTAATTTCAACTTCACCCAGTTCTTCTCCATCATCATCATTATTATTGTTATTATCTGTGGTTAATCTTTGGTGAGATTCACAGCCTTTGGGGCTGGTTGGTAGCTCAACAGCTCGAGTCCTAACCAAGGACCTAGGAACTATTAAGGTAATGTTGGAGGATATAAGCTGTTCCAAGCAGGGTGTCATCATCATCATCATCATCATCATCATCATCATCATCATCATCATCATTATTATTATTATTATTATTATTATTATTATTATTATTTCATTATCATCATCATTATCATTAACAAACATACAAAATACACACACAAAAAACTTAGATGTACACTACATTTACACAATACAGTACAAACAGGAACTTCCTATTCTTTCTAATACCAATTTCAAATCGATACAATTATCCTTACGTTATTTCTCCTTCTAATATATTTCATTTGCGTTTCACCATTTTTAACCCTCTTATTTTACTCATCTATCTGCTATATTGGGTGATTACCTCTAATAAATTTAAACTCTGTTGAGTGCATGTATATGTGGATGTGTGTGTGTGTGTTAATTTTCCTTAACTTCTATTTTTGGGATTTATTGACTTCTTTCATTGATCCTTGTTTCTTTCCCCCATCTACCTATACCAGTGGTCGGCAAACCATGGCTCGCGAGCCGCATGTGGCTCTTTGGCCCCTTGAATGCGGCTCTTCAGTCTCTCTCTGATTCCTCCATCTCTCCCTCTCCCTCTCTCTCTCCCTCTCTCTCTCTCTGTGTGCCTCTGTCTGTCTGTCTCTCTTGTCTCTGCCCAGAAAATACCGCGTGAAGTAGTGATGAGTCTTTGCACGGCAGGCAATAACTCCAGAGGCTATCCGCGGGGTGCGGGGTCCCCTTTGCATTCTTCGTCTTCCTGAATGGCATTTGGAGTCATTGGCGGCTGCTCAGAGGCTCACCACTCCTCCATGCTGTGGAAAACATAGGCGAATGCACTTCCCACGCAATTACAGTCTCGGAGAGTTCGTAACAGCGGAAACTTGGGCTGTAATTGTGGGAAGTCCTGGAAGATGAGGAATGCGAGGGGGACCCCCCCGCGGATGGTGTCCGGAGTCATCGCCGGCCACGTAGAGACTTCCTGCTCCTCCACACCATGGAAAACATAGGCATGTGCACGCTCCACGCAATTACAGGCCAAGTTCCCACCATTATGAAGTCTCTGAGACTGTAATTGCACGGGGAGTGTGTGCACCTATGTTTTCCACGGTGTGGAGGAGCGACGAGTCTCTGTGCGGACGCTGATGACTCCGGATGCCATCTGGGAAGATGAGGAACACGAGGGGGTCCCCCCACGCAAATAGCCTTTGGTGTCATCGCCATTCACGCAGACAGAGACAGACAGACAGACAGACAGAGCACAGAGAGAGAGAGAGAGAGAGAAACAGAGGGATGGAATCAGAGAGAGACTGACAGACGCACACAGAGAGACAGAGGGGGAGGGAGGGAGGGGGGAGGGAGAGACATACAGACTATGATATTGGTCTACCCTCGGTCCACATGCTTTGTCCTTCTATTTTTCCTACATTTACTTCCCCTAAAATTAATGTATGGAAAATTTTCTTTGCTTCTTCTCCCCTGGAGTCCTCCCCTAGCTTCTTAAATTTAGTTGTGACCGCTATTTTCTGGTGTAAATTGTAAATAAATGGTTGCAAGTGATCCTATTTGAAGTACATCTCTGTGGACAAGTAAATCTTGGGATGAAACCAGCAGGAGCCAGGATTATCTGGACCCCAAATGAAATGCAGTCAGAACTCACCTTCTCAGGGGAGAACTCAGCTTCAGGTTTGAAGAGATAGGTATTCTCGTCAACGACATGGACGCCACAGACGTAATTGGGATAGGCTGAAAGATGGAGTTGAGCGTCCCCTCCAAACAGACCTTCTTGAGGAGAGAACCACAGTTTGACCTGTAAACATAAACCAAAAAATAGGGGTTGACAGGCTTAAGGTGACTTCCAGTTTGGCGTCATTGTGATACAATTGTAGGGACCGGGGCTCCGCTACCCTAGGCTGAACTCTCTTCATTGGGGACCCCTTAAGGGGCTAAAGTCACCTTGAAGGGGTGACAAAGAAAGGAGGGACACCTCATACATCGCAGAGAGTCACAATTCTCCTGCTTGGTCTGAGGTTTTTCCTCCCATCCAACAATGAAGAAGAGATATTGATTGATATTAATATTTTTTAATTGAGATATTAAAATGGACAAGAAATGAAGGATAGAAATAGAGTAAATGTGATATTAAGATATAGAATAGAGGTAGAAATTAGAAAGGGAGGAAAGATAATTATGCATATTTTTATACAATATGTTACAATTAGTAGGTAGATGAAAGGATCAGAATTTGAAAGATGATTGTATTATGTACAATGTTATTATAATGATGTGAGTAGGGTTAATGTAAATAAGGCTATCAAAATTGTTAAAAAGAAAAAAGGTTAACTGATATTTGGGGTTTTCTTTCCATTGCAATTTAGTTATGACCCACTGAGATACCGGTATTCAGAGAACAGGCATGGCTAGGACATAACTGATTACATCAGTCTGGACCAGCAGATAGCAAAAGGGTAACTCAAGAGCTTTTTTCCCCAAAGGATGAGGAGCAAAGAAGGCTTGATGGATATTAGCATCAATAGAGTGGAGGAGCACCAGCTTAGAGAAGACCTGTTCTGGATCATTAAGATTCTGCCGTTCTTTAACAACACAACAAAAAATGCACATTACCATGTCGGGGAAGCAGTTTTCTACGGCGAAGTCTCTCGAGTCAGCAACAACTTCTCCACTGGGCAAAATGGTGTAGATGAGCCACTCGATGTTGAAGGCATTTTCGATACCCAAAAAATGTTTCAAAAGGAACTTCCCTTTGGTTTCTAAAGGATGAAATCCCCGGGTGGAGGGAAGAAAAAGATCAAAAGATACATATAAATTTCATCAGCTAGTTAGGTAGGTAGGTAGGTAGGTAGGTAGGTAGGTAGGTAGGTAGACAGACAGATAGACATACAGGGACAGACAGACATATAACAGATATAGACAGAGATGGATGGATGAATAGAGATAGAGGGATAGATAGATGATATAGGTAGGCAGGTAGTTAGGCAGGCAAGAAGAAAGGCAGGCAGGGAGGGGGGAGAGTAAGAATTAAAACAATTGCAGAGGCAGAAGCCTTTCTTAAAAAATATTCCCCAATTCTGGAGGATGAAAAAAATGGGGGAGCAGAGGGGGCCACGGCCCTGCCCACTGGAGGTCAGGGAGAGGAAGATACAATTGCTAAAAGACTTAGATCTCACAAATGACTTTTTTCCATATAGTGTAACCGCTATTTGGATAGATAGACAGCCAGCCAGCCAGCCAGCCAGCCAGCCAGACAGACAGATGATAGATAGATAGGTAAGTAGGTAGATGGAATAAGTTCCAGCTGGAATACATCAGACTTCACCAGGATGACCACTACAGGCTGGGAAATGTGAATAAAAAATGGATCATTGAAGAACCAGGAGCTGAAGGACTTCAGCTGCTGTCTTCTTCTCGGTTGTGAGGGCTTGCCTTCTCCTCCACAATAAATGTTAGGTTTGTGGTGGCAATGATAAAGTCGGTGGTCCTTCTTGTTTCAGGGATCCACGAAACAGCAGGTGAATCTCCCTCCAGTAACATCTCCAACTGCAAAGGAGGTTGATGGACATAAAACAGGCCCCGAGGCATATGCCATGGAATCCTTCAACCCTTTGCCATCCAAAAACCCCAAATGTTGCCTCAGACTCATGAGTCAGTGCTATTAGTAGTGCCTTCCCATGGCTCTCCAGGGTTTCTTGACTCTGGGTTGAACTTGTGGCCTTCTGGGTAGCAGGTGATTGGGAACTGCATCCTATTCCCTATCCTTCATTCATCCACCTTGCATGTTTTGGTTATCCTTGAAAAAAAAAGGCACATCCGGCATGCCAGCCTGCTGACTACAAGAGACCGAGCGCCTAATCCTCTCTGGAACTCTGAGAAGGGCCTGTCCCAGGAGGCAATGGAGCATAGACATCTGGGCAGCCTTCCACCATAGTTGCAATGAGGTATCACTGTGACACCCAGCAAAAACTCAGGGTGAAGGAAGCGGCTGCAGAGATTTGGGAGAAACGGCCTATTCCTACTGCTTGAGACCATCCCTTTCCTCTGCCCAATGGCAGAGCTGGCTGTGTGTGCCCACCTTCCATGCCCTGCCAGTGAAATCGGATATAGTGAATCCAGCTGTGAGTGGGAAAAGGAAGGGAAGTTTTTCAGACGTGCAAGGGGCACCAAGCATTTAGCAAGAGAGAACTGGAACCACAGGTGGGATTCAACCGATTCGGACCAGTTTGAGTGAACCAGTTGTTAGTGGGTTGAATCCCACCACTGACTGGAGCCCCATAGATGGAACTTCTGGGAAGCTTTTTGTCAAGCAGGAGGAGGGGGTGCCATTTGGAGGGAGAACATTTACCTTTTCCCTGTTCCACTGGCTGTCTGTGTGCCCCTGTTCCTACGATGTTCCCCATAGACTTGAGCTGCATGGAAAGAAGAAACTCCTCTTAGATATGCAAGGGTTGGGAGAAATTGATTGATTGATTGATATTGATTGATTGATTTTCAACTCTAACCACTGGCTGTCGTGCTAGATATATGGACTCCTAGAATTTCAGAGTTGCAATTGTCTAGTTTAACCTTTTGAGAAGTGTGTAAGATTAAAACAATAGAATAATAATTCACCCATGGTGTTGATCAGGAATCTGGTGACTTTGATGATTGCCTCAAGAGAACTTATGTTGAGGTGGCAAGGCTAAAATCCAGACCTATGTAAGCCTTCGTGGCCATGGAAAATCCCAAAAGAAAAGACTAGCCTATGGATTAGGCTTGTGACTAAAATCAGAAGGCGTGATTGACTATTTTTATAATTTCTCTATTTCTATATCTTATCTGTTGCATGCAACCTTTCTCTTATGTAACCAAGCAGAAGCAAAGAAATGTGTAAATATCTGCCTCAGACGGTGTTTGGGATTCCTCCACTTTTAGGGAGGACCAGGGGTGAAATCCTCCCAGTTCGGTCTGGTTCGGCCAGGTTCAGCCAAACTGGTAGGGACGATTGTCATTGGTTCTGCGAACCAGTAGTAAAAAAAAGCTTCCAAGGATTGCCTGTCTCAGCTGGTAGAACCAGTTCTGGGGCATGGCCCGCCAAGTTACTACCTACTTGTGCAAACCGGTCCAAACCGGGAGGCACCCACCTCTGCCTCCCACCAGTTGACAAAGCCAGAAAAGTTGGAGAATGGGTGCGCTCCTGCTACTGAACCGGTAGTGAAGAAAATAGAATACCATTACTAAAACACACACATACACATACACACACACAAATCATGATTAATATTTTCTGTGAATACAGATTTTGGATCACTGGGCTGTTCCTGAGGAGAAACGTATGCACGCCATTCTTGAGTTTTCCGAAAACTTAACTAGGTGTGAATCTGCTCTTCCCAATAGGGATCCCCCCTCCTTTCTCTGTGGCCTCCGTTTCAGCTCATTGCAATTGCCTTCCAAAATCATGGAAAACCTAATAGATGTTATGCTTCTTGAGCAGAAATACAGTAGTTTGAAGGAAACCTTGGACAGTGGCAGAAGAATAAGAGAAGCCACTGCTTGGACATACTTTAAACTGGGATAACCAGAAGTTGGAAGAAAACACAGAAGTGTAGCTTTGGATCTCACTGTTGACTTTTGGTATAGTGGTTCAAAATACCAGGCCAGAAACCTGGAGACTGTGAATTCTAGTCTGGCATGAAGCCAACAAGGAGAGTGTGGGTAAGTCCCTATTCTAGGAAGATTGGGGCAAACCTCTTCTGAAAATGTTAGCAAGAAAACTGCAGGGAATTGTCCAAGCAGCCACTAGGAGCCAAGATGGACTTACACCAAAAAAGGGTAAAAAGCCCAATCAGGAGATTTGCTTGCCCACTTACACTCACCCTAACAAGGGTACAACTAAGGAGGAGTTAAGTTTGACTCACTCAAGGTTCATGGCTAAACAATGGCAATGTGTTAGAATGGTCAAGCAATTGGCAACTCCAAATCTCAAACAACAAATTCTCTGTCTTACACATTGGTAAATATATATATATATATATATATATATATATATATATATATATATATATATATATATATATATATATATATATATACATCAGAATACCAAATACAAGCTGGTTCGTAGATGACCCTCACTCTGCAAAGACCTTGGAGTATTCATTTCTAATGATCTAAGTGCCAGAGCCCACTGTAACAGCATTACAAAGAGACATTAAGAGTTATTAACCTAATCTTGCAAAGCTTCTTCTCCAGTAATATTGTATTGCAAACTAGGGTCTATAAAACGTTTGCTAGACCTATTCTCGAATACAGCTCATTTGTCTGGAACACACACTGTATATCAGAGATTACCGTATTTTTCGGAGTATAAGACGTACCTTTTTTTCTCTAAAAAGAGGCTGAAAATCTGTGTGTGTCTTATATATCAAATACAGCATTTTTGCCTCCTGAAACTCCGCTCCTTCACCAAAATGGCCGCACGCATACCCTTATGGAGGCTTCCGGAGAGCTCCTGGGGGCTGGGGAGGGCAGAAATGAGCAAAAAACAGGGCGTTTTTGCCCCCCCCCGCAGCCCCCAGCAGCACTTTATAAGCCTCCATAAGGCTATTCATGCCTTTAATTGAAAAAAACGGGCCTATTTTCGCGAAAAACGGGCTGTTTGGGGGAGGTTTGCAAAGCACAAAAAGGGGTTTTTTCCCCTATCGGAAAGCCTTTAGTTAGAGTGCTTGATGAGAATTACATTGGTCAAGTACTGTGCCTGCAGAAACAAAGATTTGTTCCAAAGGTGGTCAGTGATTTCCTTCTCCAGCACATGGGTAAATACACCTGGAAACATCTCCCTACCTATCTACTCTCTCTTTCTCCCTACCTATCTACTGTATTTCTCTTTCTCTCTATGTCAGCCTTCGCTTCTAATTTCTTCTTATGCTGCTTGGCTGCCATGGAAACGGGGAGGGTGGGGCGCTGGGGATTCAATTATGAAAGCTGGTGGAAGATTGGTGGAGGATGTTGCCGGCCGGTGTTATCTTTGGTCTAACGGTCTCACATTCCATGCTGGTGATGACCTGCCCACCTGATGTCGGAGAAGAAAGTACATTGGACACTGTTAGGGGGGGGTTAGGGCTATTGGGGTGGGCT
Source organism: Rhabdophis nuchalis (assembly GCA_039707465.1). Lineage (NCBI taxonomy): Eukaryota > Metazoa > Chordata > Lepidosauria > Squamata > Natricidae > Rhabdophis > Rhabdophis nuchalis. The sequence continues at coordinate 16,342,990 of CM077646.1, read as the reverse complement.
TAAGCTTTAATACTCATTGTTCGCGCCTAAACTAGTTACTTCCTGCTTCACTATGGTCTGTTAATCTTGGGTATTCAGTAAAAGTAACCTTATTCATTCCAAACAATGTTTAAGTGTGGTCTTTCTTGAGTACTTTAAGAAACAGACCCTGACATTAAGCAGGAAGTCATTAAAAACCACAACCTGATGTCGGAACTTGCCAAAGAGGAGCCTCCGGCTTCAGAGGATTTGCCAGCCCAAGCTATGGGTGAGACTGCATCCAATATACCTGTTCCAAAAGACGACCCGAGGTCAGTGATGGATTTTTTAGCCGGCCTAGATTTAAACCTGGCAGCCGAAGAATCAGCTAAACCTTATCGTTGGTCAGAAGGGGTGGGAATGACGGGAGACGTAGGCTCGGGGGTCAATACCACCAGACGCCGCCGCTCCTCTCCCACGCCATCCATATCTGAGCTTTTGAAAGAAGAAAGGGAATTAAAGGAGATGGCTAATGAATTACTCCGCCAGGCCAGCGACAAGAGGGAAGCCCTGGATAAACTCTGGGGGGGGGGGCATTATTTGGAAGGCGAACAGAGAAAAGAAACTGCCACGGCTGCTGCCCAGGAGATCAGACGAACTACCCCTCCCCCTCCTGCTCAAGCCGGCAGAGAATTACAGAGGGAAATTCGGCCCGCCCCCCCGCCCCCCCGCCGACCTGCTAAACTCCCTCCCTTGGGCATTAAGTTTAGCATTTTTTCTACTTCACGTTAGTGATTTTGTTAAGCACTACGCAGATGATTGTGAAGACGATGTTAAAATTAGAATTGTCTCTTTGGCCTTGGAGAATAAAGCTGCCAAATGGCTGGTTTCTCTGCATAATACTCACTCACCCTTGTTACGGGACTTTGAACGCTTTATGACTGCGCTTAGAAGACGTTTCGAATACCCCCGAATTGAAAGAAAGGCAAAAATAAAGATGAGAGATTTGCGCCAGGGAGCTATGTCTGTGCAAGAATACACCCAAATTTTTCAAGAACTTTCTGTTTTTATGGTGGGCTATAGCGACAGGGCGTTGATGGATCTTTACACAGAGGGGCTAAATAAGGACATTTATCAAACGTCCGTGAACAGATACCGCCCCGATTCCCTAGATGATTGGATTCAATTAGCCGGGGATGTGGAGCTGGACCAGGCCCATTCACAAGATCCACCCCGTTTTGAGAAGAAGAAACTATTTGAAAGCCCCAGGCCCCGATCCCCTGATAAGGATTCCCACAAGCAGAGGGGCGGGCGCAGATCGACTCCAGCGTGCCCAGGCTCTTGTTTTCGCTGTGGGAAGGAGGGGCACTGGGCGAACAACTGCAGATCAAAACAACCGCCACGCCCACATTCTTCTACTGAGACTAGAAGGCCAACTAAAACTCCAAGCATACGCAGCAGGCCAGTGATGACTGGGGTGGAGCCACTTGACCTTTCCGCTGACCAACCTGAGGCCCAGCCCGATGACTGGGAAGGAGACTCCGCCTCCTCTGACGATAATTTGGTAAGTCACCGATCCGGGCCTCTTTATATTCATTTAAAGCTTATAGCTCCATCTAGTGGCCGTAGCTGCAACACGCAAGCTCTCATTGATTCCGGTTGCTCCCATTGTCTGATCAGTCAAGATCTTGTTTACGCCATGGGATTTCACTTAAAGAATTTAAAAGTACCTATCGCTTTTTGCCAAATGGATGGCTCTGTAGCGGGGGGAAATCCTGCAACTTTTGTTACTGAGCCCCTTCAAGTTTCTATTGGTGAGACACATAATGAAACTATTAATTTTATCGTGGCTCCCATAGCTGATAATGCTGTCATTTTGGGAATCAACTGGCTTCGTAAATGGAATCCTCTTATTAACTGGAAAGAGGGGTGGGTGCGAATACCTTTACTGCTGCCAGAACATGCCTTTACACTTTCAAACCACAATCATGATTCTCCCCTTGATCTAACTCCTGTTAGAGAGCCTGCAAGCACCACATTAGCTCTTCCTCCACCCGAAATTATTCCTGGGGAGGACAAGATTCCTGACGAATATTGGGACCTTAAAGACACTTTTAGCGAAAGGTCCTGTGATTCGCTTCCTCCTCACAGAGCTACTGATTGCTCGATCGATTTTCTCCCTGGAGTGCAACTACCTAAACCTCGCATTTACTCTATGACACCACGTGAAATGGAAGAACTACGCAAATTCATTGATAAGAATCTAAAACGGGGGTTCATTAAACCTGCTAGGCCACGCGTGGCCGCACCGGTGATGTTTAGGGAAAAGAAAGATGGCACTCTGCGCTTAGTTCAGGACTACTCTTACCTAAACACTATTTGTGAACACAATGTCTACCCGCTTCCACTTATGAAGGATATGCTAGCTCACCTTGCTACGGGCAAAATTTTTACTAAACTGGATTTACATGAAGCTTATTATAGAGTAAGAATTAAAGAGGGTGACGAATGGAAGACTGCTTTCAACTGTCCGCTGGGATGTTTCCAGTTTAAAGTTTTGCCTTTTGGTCTTCAGGGAGCTCCTTCTGTATTTATGCAACTAATCAATGAAGTTCTCCACGAACACCTGTACAAGGGAGTGATCGTTTATCTTGATGACATAGTTGTGTATTCGCAAACACGTGATGAACATGTTAAGCTTGTCCGTTCCGTCCTTCAAAAACTCCGCTCCGCAGAGCTCTACGCTAAATTATCTAAATGTGAGTTTCACCAGGACAAGATTGATTATTTGGGTTATCGTATTTCCTCGGAAGGAATTGAAATGGATCCTGCTAAAGTGAAAGCTGTCACGGAATGGGCACCCCCACACACTCGTAGACAACTACAAAGTTTTTTGGGTTTTGCTAACTTTTACCGTCTAATGGTCTCACATTCCATGCTGGTGATGACCTGCCCACCTGATGTCGGAGAAGAAAGTACATTGGACACTGTTTAGGGGGGGGGTTAGGGCTATTGGGGTGGGCTTAAGCTTTAATACTCATTGTTCGCGCCTAAACTAGTTACTTCTTGCTTCACTATGGTCTGTTAATCTTGGGTATTCAGTAAAAGTAACCTTATTCATTCCAAACAATGTTTAAGTGTGGTCTTTCTTGAGTACTTTAAGAAACGGACCCTGACACTCTATTTCTTTCTCTATTTTTCTCTCTCTATCCTTCTACCTACCTACCTACCTTTCTACACTCTCCCTACCTACTGTATTTCTTTCTCTCTCCCCTCTATCTGCCTATCTACCTATCTACCTACCTACTCTCCCTACCTACCTACTGTATTTCTCTCTCTCTCTCTCTTTCCCTTTATCTACCTACCTAACTACACACTCTCTCCCCCTACCTACCTACTGTATTTCTCTCTCTCTCCCTCCCTCCCTCCCTCCCCCTCCCTACCTAACTACTCTCTCTCTCCCTACCTACCTACTGTATTTCTCTCTCTTTCTCTCCTTCTCTCTCCCTCTACCTACCTACATACTTTTAAAAAAATTGCCTCTTCAAAACCTGGGTGCGTCTTATACTCCGGTGCGTCTTATACTCCGAAAAATACGGTAATAAAATCGAGCGAGAACAGAGATATTTAATGAGAAGAGTCCTCCATTCCTCTGCTCACAACAGAATACCTTATGCCACCAGGCTTGAAATTTTGGGCTTAGACAACTTAGAACTACGCTGCCTTTGGCCTGACATGAGTGTAGTATGCAAAATTATCTGCTACAATGTCATACTTGTCAATGACTACTTCAGCTTCAACTGCAACAATACACAAGCACATAATAGATACAAACTTAAGGTAAACTGCTCCAAATTTGATTGCAGAAAATAAAACTTCAGCAACAGAGTGGTCAATGCCTGGAATGCTCTACCTGATTCTGTGGTTTCATCTCTAAACCCCCATAAGTTTAACCTTAAACTGTTTATTGTTGACCTCATCCCATTCCTAAGAGGTCTCTAAGGGGTGTGCATAAGCGCACCAACATGCCTACTATCCCTGTCCTACTGTCCCCACTTATTTGTATCTATTGCCTGTATCCATAATCCCATTTATACTTATATCTGTTATCTTATACAAGCTTGACAAAATAAATAAATAGAAATATTTATGTTGTGGTTCAGTGCACATTGGAGTCACGCCACACCTGGAATACGGCATCCAGTTTTGGTCACCACTTTACAAAAAAGATGTTGAGACTTTGTAAAAAGTGCAAAGAAGAGCAACTAAGGTGATTAAAGACCTGGAGAGTAGAACATATGTAGAACAGTTGCAGGATTTGGGTTTGGCTAGTCTAGAGAAAAGAAAGACTAGGGAGGACATGATAGCAGTCTTCCAGTATTTGAGAGGCTGCCACAAAGAGGAGAGGTGAAGTCAATTTATTTTCCAAAGCATCAAAAGGCAGGAGAAGAAACAATGGACTGAAATCAATTAAGAAGCAAAGCAACCTGGAATGAAGGAGAAACTTCCTAACAGTGAGGACAATTAACCAATGGAACAGCTTCGCCTTCGGAGGTTCTGGGTGTTTCATCAGTGGAGGTTTTTAAGAAGAGACTGGACAGCCACTTGTCTGAAATGGTGTAGGGTCTGCTGTTTGAGCAGGGGGTTGGATTAGAAGACCTCCAAGGTCCCTTCCATCTCTATTCTTATTGATTGATTGATAGCTGTTTAACAAAGCGGAATTAACCAGTGGAACAGCTTGCCTCCAGAAGTTGTGAATGCCCCAACCCTGGAAGTCTTTAAGAAGATGTTGGATAGCCATTTGTCTGAAATGGTATAAGGTTCCTGCCTACGCAGGGGTTGGACTAGAAGACCTACAAGGTCCCTTCCAACTCTGCTGTTGTATTGTATTGTAAAGCGAAGCAAACATGCCTTGTGAATGCAGCCTTTGCTTAAAGACTCACCATGTAATAGAAGACAATCTTATCCTCCTTCTCATCACCTCCGTTAAGGATGTAATGCACCCGAATGTGCTCATAGTGGAGGCAGCGGAATGTCTTTGACGCAGGCTCGATATTTAGGTAACTTTTGCTTGGAGAATAAAGCATATATACTGTGTGGCTTGCTTTACCGTGACTGGGTGTAATCCAGTGCTCGCTATTACACCAAGGTTTTTCTTCATACGAAGCCTGGGAGGAAAAAAAGAGAAATTAGGTGGGAGGCTGGCTGAGAACATTTCGCTGGCATGGGCGAGAGAGGTGGGAAGTTCAAAAATGTGACAGTTTGATGGATGATAGATGATAGAGATAGACAATAGATATATTTATACAGTAGATATTCAGTAGATATAGTAATAGATAGATAATGGATGGGTGGATAGAGAGAGAGAAATACATAGAGATGATAGATAGATAGATAGATAGATAGATAGATAGATAGATAGATAGATAGATAGATAGATAGATAGATAGATAGATAGATAGATGATGGATGGATGGATGGATGGGCAGACAGATAGATACACAGATTGTATTCAGCAAGTTCTGACAGGTTCTGGAGAACCGGTAGTGGAAATTTTGAGTTGTTCAGAGAACCAGTAAATACCACCTCTGACTGGCCCCGCCCCTTCTATTCTCTGCCTCACAGGTCCCAGCTGATTGGGAGGGAATGGAGATTTTACCATATCCTTCCCCTGCCATGCCCACCAAGCCATGTCATGCCCACCAAGCCACACCCACAGAACCGGTAGTAACAATTTTTGAATCCCACCACTGGGTAGATAGATAGATAGATAGATAGATAGATAGATAGATAGATAGATAGATAGATAGATAGATAGATAGATAGATAGATAGATAGATGATGTGATATGATATATGATATGAGAGAGATACAGAAAAAGAGAGAGGGAGGCAACCAAAAGTCCAGAGGGGGTTGTGACTGTGCTCTGGAAGCCACACTCCATTTGTTTTGCCCTGTCACACACACACAACCCCAAAAGAGCGGACTGGTTGACTTGGTTGCAGCCAGCAGGTTGATTTTCTCACATGTAAATTTCATCATATGTAGAAATAGGTATGGCTTTGCACAGTAGTGGCTTCCCTCGTGGCTTTTTTCATCCCTCCGCAGATGTCCCTGACTGACGTTTGAGCACTAGAGCATCGAATTGTAATTCTCCTCCCTACAGTCAATGGGCCTGGTTGGCCAGAGGGGAACGCTCCCCCTCTCCCAGTGGAATGGAATATTCCTGGCACCTGGCATGTGTGAAAAAAGGGAGGAGCCCTAAGTACTTTTAACTAACTAACTGCAATAACTAATGTTATTGTCACTTTAAATCTATACTAATCGGCATATCTTAAAAAGAAATTTCATTGCATATAGCTCTTAAAGGGTCACCATCTCCAAAATACCCTACATAAACATGACAAAAATGTAAGTAAATTTATTATTATTATTATTTACTTTATTCATGAAACATGAAACTCAGCCAACTGAACATTTAAAAATGCATTGCAAATACCATTGACTGGTGCTAATGGTTGATACGGTTTGCTGCCAGCATCCTAGGTATCAACCAAGTATCTTCTTAGAATGTAAGATGTTCCAAGTAGCGCAGTTTTTTGCAGTTCTGTTGGTGTTATTGCAGGAAACTGCAATTTGTTGATGTATCTTGTAAAATTCTTGGACATGGTGCCAAGTGCCCCGATGACAATGGGTATCACTGTGACATGCTTCATCCATAGCCATGTAGTAGTTGTTGTTGTTGTTGTTGTTGTTGTTATTATTATTATTATTATTATTATTATTATTAACAATAACAATAGTACTAATAATAGAAACATGTCACAGTGATACCCATTATCATTGGGGCACTTGGTACCATGTCCAAGAATTTTATAAGATACATCAACAAATTGCAGTTTCCTGCAATAACACCAACAGAACTGCAAAAAACTGCTCTACTTGGAACATCTTACATTCTAAGAAGATACTTGGTTGATACCTAGGATGCTGGCAGCAACCCCTATCAACCATTAGCACCAGTCAATGGTATTTGCAATGCATTTTTGAATGTTCAGTTGACTGAGCTTCATGTTTAATGAATAAAGTATAATAATAATATAAATCATAAATAAATAAAGTATGCATATGTACCCACAATTTACCAGATGGATGGCATAGGGAACAAAGCTGTTACAGAATCTGCTTGTCCTGTAGCTAGACATACTTTGAAACCTCCTCCTGGAGGAGAGCAACAGAAACAAACCATCAAGTGGCAATGTCATAAAATACAGCCGACGCAAAGCGAGAAGACTAACCGTAAAATAAAAATCGCCGCTTGTGAAATTATTAGTTTCTATGGAGAATTCAGCTCTCCCCTGAGCGTCCGTCACTTGACTGAGCCACTGGTGATTTGTCAGTATAAAAATCTTCACTGTTCCATTGTTGATCGGCACGTCGTTGATGTCCACCAGCTTCACCTGCGCACAAAAAAAAAGCCACATGAACCCAACTGGTTGCGGCCTGAATATTTCAGGATTTACCAATGCAATTTCTATTCTGCTTTTCCTTCAGGGACGCCAAACTCTCCCATCAAGCCATCCTAATTTTTTTCCCATCACTACAACTCTGTGTAAAAGAGGAGACTAGCAGGAGAGACTAGAGCCTGGGATTAGGTTTTGGGGCTGCGGCTGAGAAAGAAAGGGGATGATTTCTAAATCCAAGCAAGGAGCCGCTGCGAGATGGTGTTACAGGTTGGTTTGATGAACAGACTCTTCGTTAGGGGAAAAGGGGCTTTGGGAGTTTCAAAGCAGAGCATCCTCAGGGGATGATAGCAAGAGCCCTTCTATACTGCCCCATAAATCTTTACATACTCTCTGGACAGTTTACAATGTCGGCATTTTGCCCCCAATCATCTGGGTCCTCAACTGCAGGCTAACTCATTACTCACCACCAGCAATTCGATGTCCTGAGTGGCTCAACGTTGGCTCAGCCTTCCATCCTTCCGAGGTCAGTAAAATGAGGACCCAGATGATTGGGGGCAAAAGGCCAGCTCTGTAAACCGCACTGTGAAGCGGTATATAAGCCTATGTGCTCTTGCTATTGCACTGAGACATGATTGGGACTTTGGGGTGGCTGCTATCTTGACTTTTTGGGTCTACTACCATCATTTCCATGGATATCCCTGCTTAATAATCCTGCTAATGAACAAAGGCTGAAAAGTCCCTATTGTAGACTCCAGCTTGCTTTCTTACTTCTTCCTTCCCATCATCTCTCTCTCTCTCTCTCTCTCTCTCTCTCTCTCTCTCTCTCTCTCTCTCTCTCCCTCCCCCTCCCTCCCTCCCTCCCTCCCTCCCTCCATCCATCCATCCATCCATCCATCCATCCATCCATCCATCCATCCATCCATCCATCCATCTATCTATCTATCTATCTATCTATCTATCTATCTATCTATCTATCATCTGTTGGAAGAAATGTCCTTCTGGATTCAGTTCCAAGTGAGGAGAAAGACACTGGAAAGATGAAAGCTGCTTGGAAAGATGGTTTAATGGTGGACAGGATCACATGGTGTTTTGGGGGTCCTGGGCAAAAGAGCACATAGGTGGGTGGGTGAGAAAGATTTATACCTTCTCTTGGACTTTGGACAGGAGCTTTCTGTTCCTGTGACAAGGGAAAGTAGTCTGATTGGATGTGAGACTCCCATGGGGCTATGCAGGGGTAACTTTGTAGGCTGTCTTGAGTCCCAAGACTGGGTGATGCAATGTTCCAAAGGGCCATGTGATAGTTCTGCTGCTAGATAATCCTATTATTATGGCCTGGATGGTGAAGGTCTTTTGTTCTGTAGATAAGCTGGCCCAGCCTTTTGTCTTGTAGATAGGTTGGCACCAAAATAGCAGTGGGAGGAGGGGGGCAGGGAGCTGAGGCTCTGAGTTTGTGTCTTGAAACAGGGAAAATATAATATACTGCCTTTTTAATATTTCCTAGAATATTTCATTCTTCTAGGAGAAGGGTGGGTGGAAACGTTCTACAATCCCCTCTTTGGGCCATAAAAGTGTTGGTTGAACACTTTTTCTGGCCCAAGATTAAGAATTGATCCGATCAGGGAGAAAGACACTGGAAACATGGAAGCTGCTTGGAATGATGGTTTAATGGGGGACAGGACCACATGGGTCTTTTGGCCAAATGAGCACATGGGTGAGTGAGAGACAAAGATTTATACTCTCTCTTGGGCTTGGACTTGAGTTTCCTGTTCCTGTGGCAAGGGCAGCGGGGCGATTCAGCCAGTTCGGACCGGTTTGGGTGAACAGGTAGGGCCAACGATCAGCTGGGGAGCGGACCAGTTCGGTCCAATGATCATGTGGGCCCACCTGCCCCTGCGCTTTACTTACCTAAATCCTCTCAGCTGATTGCTGCACCTCAGCTGTGTTACTCCCCAGAAGTAATGTGGAAGGTAAGTTTTGTGAAAACTGCAGACACGCGCATGCAATCACCGAACCAATTGTTAAACCAGCAGGATCTCACCACTGGGCAAGGGCAGGTATTCTGATTGGTTGTAGACTCCCATGTGGCCATCTGGGGTCATGGGTCACGAGTAAAGTTTGGTGGACACTTTGGGCTGATAGAATGATGGGGCTTTGTTTGTGGCTGAACTGCTTTGCCCTGAAGGATAATCCCATCATCCAGGAGCTGAGGTCTTTTATCTCTCCTCCCTCCCTCCCTCCTTTGATTGAAATGGGATAAGATCTCCTGGCTTGAGGCCTTTTGGGCACCAGAGACCCATTCCAAGGAAAGAGGGGTTTTCCACAGATCAGAGAGGGCATGGTATCACATGCCTGCCTGCATCCTACGGATGGGGCTTTGCTTGTTTGTGCGGCCCTGTTTCTGGCATACTGCGGCCCAGTACTGGGCTACGGACCAGGGGACGGGGGATCCCTGAACTACAAGACCTCCCAGGTCCCTTCCAAGTCTGTTATTCTGTATTCCTTAATGCTTTTACACTGTTTTTGATTGTTCTAGATCAGAGCAGCTGGGCGGCAGCTGTTGGGGTGAAGAAATGGCTTTCTTCACTGGGCTGATATGGCTTAAATCCATCTTTGCAGAGAAACCACAACTCCCATCTTACCTTCACGATGTAGGGAATGCCGAGTCTATAGTAATGGTCTCGGTTTTCAATGATAATTTTGCTCAGCGTGGGCGTGATCGGAATGTATTCTGTAGCAGTCACCTCCACTCCTGTTGAAGAGAAATGTCATCTGCAAAAAGCTCTTCCCTTCCTCTCCAATTTCCCAGAAACTCCCTGTCTCTGGAGTGCCAGGAAGCCTGACTCTTTTGATGGACAATTGGCCTGCGTTTATGGATTTCTGCTTTGGACAAGAGATTAGAATAGACGATCTCCAGGGTCCCCCTCCCCCCATGTGCAGATTTCTCAGACATATCTATGGAGATTCTCCGTCATCCAGGTCATGGTTGTCCCAAAGGTTCTTTTTCAAGAGGCAGCTGGACTTTCTGGTTGTTCTTCTTCAAAGAACTGAAGAAGCTTCTTGGATGAGAAGTGAAACCTCTTCAAAGAAATATAAGAAAGTCCAGTTGCCTCTTGAAAAAGCACTTTCTGGATTTCTCTGACATACTAATTCCCTCTGTTGGATTGAATTTGGCCCTCAGTGGCCCTTTAAAGGCTTCCCCTTGTCCAGTCGTGACTGGCTCAAAGGGGTAATGAGCATCTCCAATTCTCAGCCTAAGGAATCTGTTGCCTGAGAGACACGTCCGTCATCATGTGGCCAGCACAAAAGTATGAAATGCGGTAACCTTTCCTGCTGAAGAGAGATCTGTTTTTCTACCTACATTTTCATGCTTTCAAACTGCTAGGTTGGCAGGAGCTGGGGCGAGGATGGGAGCTCACCCAATCCTGCAATGCTCAGGACTTGAATGAGCTGTCAGCTTTCCAGCTTATAAGGCCAGAAGGCCACTGAGCCACCATACTCTTTATGGGATATCAAATTTGGTTAGTATGTTTCAGACTGCTTCCAACCAACTGATTTCCCTCCTCCCACCCCCACCCCCCACCCCTGCCTTGCAAAATTTCATCACTTTCTGTGAAACGGCTGTTGGAGCAGAGAATAGTTTTCTCATTTATAACTCAGATACTCTCTTAGACTTAGACACAGGGTGGTTTTTTTCTATCGAGATTAACTCAGCCCTCCAGCCTTCCGAGGTGGGTAAAATGAGGACCCAGGTTGTTGGCGACAATAGGCTGACTTTGTAAGCAGCTTAGAGAGAGCTGCAATAGCAATAGCCCTTAGACTTATATACCGCTTCACAGCCCTCTCTAAGTGGTTTACACGGTCAGTCTATTGCCCCCAACAATCTGGGTCCTCATTCTACCGATCTCAGAAGGACCCATAGTTGGGACAATCTGAGCTTGAATATCCCTTTGCCTAATGGTAGAGCCTTCTTGCTAATAACAATAGCGCTTTGACTTATATAGCACTTCACAGTACTTTACTGCCCTCTCTAAGCAGTTTACAAAGTCAGCATCTTGCTCCCAACGATCTATATATATGTTTTCGTAGATTTTCATGGGTGTAGGTATGCTGGTATTGCTGGCTTCGGGGATTTTCCCGTGTATAAGGCATAGAAATGTTATTGCAACGTTTCGACAAGATCTCACTTGTCATCATCAGGCAGGCTTCTGTCTGTGACATGTCATTTAAGAGTCCTGTAAATTGGCTGATATATCAGGGATACCAGATAGCTCAAGGCATAGAGAGCTTGCCTCAAATGCTGGAAAGCCCTGGTTCAAATCCCAGTAGAAGGAGTATGGCCAGCTGAAGAAGGCTAATAAGCCTGAAATGGATCTATCCTGGTCTCTTTATTTTCAGCCCTTAAAAATCTAACACACATCTAAAAAATGTCACACAGCAGTAATCTAATTTGGTTCTCTGTCTGGATGACTCTGGGTTGAGTCAAAGGGCAGAGAGGGATGATGTTGAGTCTCCTCCCCTTAAAGGGACCTCTTCACAGGAGCTGTGATAATTAGTCTTCATTTAAGAGTCCTGTAAATTGGCTGATATATCAGGGATACCAGATAGCTCAAGGCATAGAGAGCTTGCCTCAAATGCTGGAAAGCCCTGGTTCAAATCCCAGTAGAAGGAGTATGGCCAGCTGAAGAAGGCTAATAAGCCTGAAATGGATCCATCCTGGTCTCTTTATTTTCAGCCCTTAAAAATCTAACACACACACATATATGGTAAGTTTAAGTGCTATTGCTATCTCCCAAACCTTCCTTGTAGGAAACAGGAACTTTGGGTCTGGTTCTGGACCATTCTGTCTGTCAGCTCAGTGGTCGGCCAACCGCGGCTCTTTGGCCCCTCGGGTGCGGCTCTTCCTCTCTCCCTCCCCCCCCCACGAGCGAACGGGGGGGGGGAGCGCCCGGGGCTGCGGCTTCGCCGGAGCCGTCCGGGCGTCGCGCGCCCGCATCCCTGGGGGGAGACGCAGGGAGTCGTCCCAGTGCAGACGAGCCTGGGAGGCTTCTCCGGAGCAGTCTGGGCGTCGCTCGCCCACCTCCCTGGAGGGAGACGCAGGGAGTCGTCCCAGCGCAGGTGAGCCTGGGAGGCTTCGCTGGAGGCATCCGGGCGTTGCGCTCCGCCCGCCCGCTACAGGGGGAGGCAGCCGGAGCCCCAGCAGCCGAAGCCCCAGCAGCCGACATGCCGGGCTCTTCGCTGCCTCCGGGTGGGGGGGGGAGGTAGAGAGGAAGAGCCGCACCCGAGGGGCCAAAGAGGGACCTTGTGGAAACGTGGCCGGCTGTCCTGCCCGATGCGCTCAGACTGCAGGAGCTGCATGTCGCAGGGCTCGGGGGCAGCAGCAGCAACAGCCGCCTGCAGAGGCCGCTGAGCCGTGCTTTCCGGGGCTGGCTGCCGCGTGCGGCTGGGACGGAGGTGTGTGTGCGGCGCCCTGACAGCCTCCGCGGTGCTTGGATGGCCACGGCCTCGGGTGCTCCCCCCGCCCGCTCGCTGAGGGAGAAGGCAGTCGTGGCCTCCCTGGCCGGCGTGCCGGGCTTTCCACTGCTTGGGGGAGGGGGAAGGGAGGGAGAGAGGGAGGGAGGGAGAGACTGACATACAGAGAGAGACAGAGGGGGAGGGAGGAAGAGACAAACAGAGAGAGACACAGAGAGAGAGGGAGGGAGAGAGGGAATCACACACACACACAGAGACACACACGCAGAATGACAGATGGGTGGAGGGAGGAGAGAGAGACAGATAAAGAGAGAGATAGACAGAGAGAGACAAAAAGAGAAAGAAAGAAAGAAAGAAAGAAAGAATGAATGAATTTTGGTTGCTAAGCAGGACCGTCGTTAAGTGAGTTTCGCCACATTTTCCAAGTTGGCCACGCCCACCCGGTCACATGACCACTGAGCCACTCCCACAAAACAGGCCACACCTTTTGGCTCTCAAAAGAAATTTAAATGGCTCTCAAAAGAAATTTAAATCGTGGTACTGTTGATATTTGGCTCTCTTAACTAATAAGTTTGCCCACCACTGTGTCAGCTCATTGATGCTCTTTTGTTTCATGAAGGTTACCTGTCCCTTTCTCTGTGACTTTGCCTTCTACGGCGATGTTGTTCGAAAAGCCACGCCACCTGAGGTGGAACGGCTCCATGTTCACGTCCTTAGAGAAGCAGCCATTTTCATCTGCCTGCATGACACAGAAACCAAGAAACAGCAGTCTGTGATCCCTTTGCAGATAACCTCACGTTCCTTGTTTTTTAGCAACACAACTTTTTCATGCCTTCTACGGGGGTTGGAAACCCACTCTCTGGTTCATGGACAGCAGAGCCAAGCCAAGGAGGTGGAACCCCTGTAGGAAAGGGATTCAGCAGAGCTTCCCTTATCAACACCTGTCTAATCTCCTTAGCTCTTGCCTGCTTTTTAAGTAGACAATTTAAAGATTGTCTAAACCCCGATTTGTTCTTCCCTTGGTCATTACTTTTGCCTCCAAGTAGTCCTTGACTTAGGATCATAATTTAGCCCAATAACTCTGTTGCTTAGTGAGACATTAACTAAGGTTAATGAGGTTTACCCTATTTTACAACCTGTCTTGTCACAATTGGTAAGTAGATCACTGTTTGTTATTTCTTAAGTTGATAACACGGTTGCTAAGTGGATCTGGCTTCCCCATTGCCTTTGCTTGTCAGGAGATCACAAAAGGCAGTCACATGACCTCTGGAACACTGCAAGTGAACACTGCAAGTGTCACGGCCCAAGGGCCTGCTAGGTACTTAGATCTGGCCTGCGGGGCTGCCTTAGAAACAGCGAAGGACTGGCCTGCAGTGCCTCTGCAAGCAAAAATGAAGCTCAGGCGGGTCACGTTCACCCTCAGAGGCACCCGTGATATGAGTGGCATCGAGCTGGCCACCCCCACCTGACCCCCGAGGTCAAACCCACCCTACTGGCCACACCTACCTGACCCCTCAAGGTCAAACCCGCCCACCCTGGCCACACCCACCTGACCCCCCAAGGTCAAACACGCCCACCCTGGTCACACCTACCTGACCCCTCCAAGGTCAAACACAGCCCAGATGTGGCCCTTAATGAAATTAAGTTGCTCTAACATCAGATTAAATGACAAGATTCCATCTTCATCCAGTATCTAAACTGGGCTTTTTGGTTTTTCTCTGGTGAACTGTAGTAGGATCATCCCTGGGGAGATTCCAGCAAAATATCCCCAGGGATGAAGCATGGACGGACTCCGTTTCCCTCGGTATCTTTTCTCCATGCCTGTGATATCCTGGTGGAATGTCTCCCCATGCTCCATACTCACTGCCCCACATTTCAAAGGGAAATAGCCTAAATGCGAGCGTAAGAAGTGAATTTTCAGTGACATATTTGCACCAAATGCTTTATAGGATCTAAGCAAATTTTCCACGTAGTTTTCATAGCCATCTGCCTTTCTGTCCTCAAAGCAAAGGTATATTTATACATTGCCATGTGGTACCATTCTCATTATTCTACCGTACTTTATCGAGATGTTACGAGGCATCATGATCATGAGACACCTCCCTCCCTTGTAGGTAAATATTTTCGGCTGTGCATAAATCTCCATTGTGAAACATCTTGAGAACTTTAGCTACTCAGCACCTTTATCACCTGTATTGTCATTCATCTAATCAAAATATGTAAGAATCAACACATTTTATCTCGCAGCTCGATAATTTCCCAAAATTTGTAGACCAGAGTTAATTGATTATGTGCCATCAAGCCCACTTTGACTCCTAGTTACCACATACAGCAGATAGATTGCGGAACGGGGCTGTTCTCCTCCTACCCTTCGCCGCCCCTTTTTTGCCCCCAGGGTTTCTCCCCCAGTCATTCACCTCTACCATTTCATCTCTGGTGTTAGGACCCTAGCTATACATCCGGGGAAATGGGACTCAACAACATCCCAGGCCATTCCACACTGGCCTTTGGAGAAATACTGTTCACCCTGGCCTTCTGGGCTCAAGAGACAGTTAGTCGCCAGCCAATCGGAGGAAGGGAAGGGAGAAAGAGAGAGGGAGGGAGGGAGAAAGTGTTTTGTGTCGAGTTTCCAGTTGCCTCAAGTCAGAGCTACAAAATCCTTTGCATTTGCATTCCCCCCATCCCGAAATGATTGGGAAGAGCTAGAAAATTGTTTGCATTCCCCACACCCCAAAAATGTTTGGGAAGATTTCCTTGTGCTGAGAAGGCCTCTTTCCTCTCTTTTAAGGTTTAAGGTTTATTAGTTTTCTTAATACCACCCTACTCCCGAAGGACTCAGGGCAGTGTACAGCCAAAGTAAAACAGATATATAAAAGTTAAAAAAACAGTTTTAAAAGCATATTAAACAATTTGGCCTCTCTTAAAATTAAAAAACCAAACAAACCCCGATTAAAATTAATAAAATTCATTAATAAAAATTCATATTTACAAATTCATTTTTATGCCAGCCCGGCTTGTTGGAAAAAAAGAAGGTTTTGAGAGCACGGCGGAAGGTGCGTAAGTCAGGGATAGTTCTTAATTCCGGGGCCAATTCGTTCCAGAGGACAGGGGCTCCCACGGAGAAGGCTCTGCCACTGGGTGTCGCCAGTCGACATTGTTTAGCCGACGGCACCATGAGGAGACCCTCTCTATGGGAGCATACTGGCCGGTGGGAGGCTCTCGGTGGCAGAAGGCGATTTCGTTTATCTTTGCACAGATTTAAATGTGTATTATTAAGAGTTCACATTGTTCTGTGGGAAGGTTCCCTAACAAGTTTCAACCATAGGTATACTTCGCACTCCGGAGGCTTCAGGAGTCTGTTCTGGAATCTGTTCCCGAATTTCCGGTTTGCCCAAAGGGCTGGTTTTCATGCTCCAGAGGCTTCAGGGAAGCTCCTATAAAGCCTCTGGAGCCTAGGGAGAGCGAAAAAAGCACGCCAAAAATTGGGGGGGGGGGGGGGAGAACACTGGTCATGCACGCATGCGTACTGTGGTTGTGCACATAGCATTATGGGTCTGGCACGCCCGTGCACGACCCCCTTGCACTCCCCTCACTTTGGGCACATGAGCCAAAAAAGGTTCGCCATCAGTGGTATAGGGTTTCCTGCCTGAGCAGGGGATTTGACAAGAAGACCTCCAAGGTCCCTTCCAACGGCTATTCCATTCCGTTCCCCACTCCACTTCACTCCACTCCATTCCACTCCACTCCACTTTAGTCTACAATGCAGAGCAATTTAATTGAAAGAAACATGCTTGAAAATGGGGGAAGAATTATGTCTCTTTTTACTAACCTTTTCTATACAGTTTCAATAGAGCAAGCATCAAATATTTTCAGTTGTTGGAACTATTTTCAATTGTCTCAACAATCAATTGACTGAATATGTCCCTCCCTATTTAAAAAAAATGGACGCAGCAATGAAATAGGTTTAAAATAGGTCTGCAAAGATATCCCAGCTGTGGAAACTCAACGTCCCTTACCTTGTCTTCAAATTCTTCACACAGACTTTCCTCAGTATCACGTTTCCGGCAGACCCTCATTTGCACCATGCCAGGCATAGGCTTCCCTTTGGTGTACCTAGAGTCAGAACCCACCAATGTGAACAGAAACACAGAGAGGAAGATGGTTTGCATAGAGAAAGAAGATCAGAGGGAGCTGCAGGATCCAAAGGAAGCCATGTGGTTGTTGTTTTTTAAAGGATCCAATCTGAGCTAGGCACCTGGACCAGAGGTTTAGAGAATTTAAGCTTTCGGAGTCGGGCTACAGCCCATCCTCAAAGAACTCCCCCCCTCTCCCTTTCTCTTTCTCCCTCTCTTCCTCTCTCTCTCTCCCTCTTTTCTTTCTATTTTCCTCCATTTCTCTCTCTCTTTCTCCTGCTCTATCTCTCCTGCCCTCTCTTTTTCTCTCCCTCCCTCTTTCTCTCTCCCTCTCTTCCTCCCTGCCCCTCTCTCTTTCTCTACCTCTCTTTCTCTTTTATTCCTTCTCCCTCTCTCTTTCTTTCTCGCTCTCTCCCTCTCCCTCTTCACCCCTCTCCCCCTTTCTTTCCCTCCCTCCTTCACTTTTTCTCTTTCCTTCCCTCTCTCTTTTATTCCTTCTCTCTCCCTCTCTCTTTCTCCCTGTCCTTCTCCCTCCCTCCCTCCGTCCCCATTTCTTTTTATTTCCCTCTGCCTCTTTCTTCCTCTCTTCCTCTCCCTCATTCTCTCTTTCTTTCCCTCACCCTCTCTTCCCCTTTCTCTCTCTCTTTCTCTCTCCCTCTTTCTTGCTCTCTCTTTTACTTTCTCGCTTCCTCTCCATCTTTCTCTTTCTCTCTCTCCCCTTCTCTCTTCCTCCCCTTCTCCACTCTTTCCTTCAGAATGTGGCCACTGGGCTGTTCTATGTGTACTATTTATATGGTGCCCAGTTATGTGTGGCTTTTAGTTGTTAATTGATGGCCAGATATTAAGCCATTATTGTTTCCAAACAACAACCAACCAGAGAAATAATAACCAATGTCTTAATAGGCAGAGAATAGGCAGAGAAACAACAACCAACAACCTAATAGCCATTAACACACCAATTAACAACAAAAAGACACACAGAACTAGGCACTACATAAATACTATGCATAGAACAACCCATTGCACACATTCTGCAGAGGAAGAGTGTAATTCCCTGAGGATGGACTCCAGCTTGACTCCAAAACTCAGAAGATTGAACCTGTGGTCCAGGTGACCGACTCAGATTCGATCCCACAACATTATCCTGGGACACAGATATTTGCCTCTTTGGATTTCTTTAACCTTCTGTTTTGTCATGTATGACTCTGGGCAACTTTCTGACACTATTAAAGAGCAAATCTTGCAGTTGGGATTTTTTTTTTAAAATTTCTGCATGTTTATACTGTCTTTGTTTAAACAACCCTTGTTCACCCAGCCATTCACAATAACCACCGGACTAGGACTCTGCTTATTCCTGTTATACATCTTCTCTCACCAACTTCTGGGGTGGGCAAAAATGCAAAGGATTTATTATCCCCCAATATTTTGTGGAGAGGAATGAGAGAGAGAGAGAGAGAGATTTACATTACTCCCAAGCAACGTGGGCAGAGGGAGCACACACACACACACACACACACACACACAGCCGGAGGACTTTGACACAGAGCCGAATTCTGGCTGCCTCGTTGTTTGGGAGGCGCAGAGGAAAGCCCCCCCTCTCTTTTTCTTCCTTTCTTTTCCTCTCATTGGCTGGTGGTGAACTGT
The DNA here is from genome assembly GCA_039707465.1 of Rhabdophis nuchalis. Taxonomy (NCBI): domain Eukaryota; kingdom Metazoa; phylum Chordata; class Lepidosauria; order Squamata; family Natricidae; genus Rhabdophis; species Rhabdophis nuchalis. Next base: position 16,324,320 of record CM077646.1, on the reverse strand, counting down.
CACCTGAGGCCAAACGCCGAGGGTGGACAGTCTTTCTGCCAAAAGGCCGTGAGGGAAGGTCTGAGACTAAAGAGGCGGCGTCCCATTGGCCGGCACTAACAGCTCAGGTAGTAACAGCGGAAGCGAGATCGCAGAGGTTAATTGCTGGGGGCCAAAAACTGGGGGCGAAATGGGGGCGGCTAAGGGCAGGAGGATAAATGTCCCATTCTGTCCCAGATGTGCCTATGCATAGAGAGGAAAGGAGAGGAGAGCAAAGGAAAGCAATAAGCCGGCTCTCAGGGAAAAGCAGATATAGACACTAGCCAGCCCTTCCCTGGCTGGGAAATAAATAGGAGGGATTTGGGAGTGGCCTGTTGTTGCAGACAACCATTTGTTGTTTGTATACAGCAAGCAATTTGGATTCCTTGGCCAGAGCCAGGTTTGTTGGGACTAATTACGTTTGATTTTTGTTACTGTTCCTGCCCTGTTTTGAAAAAGGGTTTATTTTACTCATAAGTAAGCAGCCTATCATTACTTGCAAAGGCTGGGTCAGAACACACTAGGAAAATCTTGCACCTTCTGCTCCCAATTGGAAAAAGAAAGTAGATGAGCATCACGTACCTGCCACACACTCTGATTGCTATTTCCTTAGTCACAACTGTGATGAGTTTCGGGGCATTTATCAAAACATCAAAGTTGGGCGGAACTAGAAAGAGGAAAGGGAAGGGAAGAAAATCATGAGATGAACCTTGTGGAAGCACAAACTGCCCAGTTTTCTCCTGGGTGACCTCCCTTGAGGGCTTAAGTACAGTAGATGGGAGAAACTGGCCAAACAATTGAGGTCTGAAAGAAAAAAGTAAGTTATAAATCTAAGTAAGACAAATTAAACCTTGCATTAATAAAGCAATAAACATTATGCCAGAATGAATTTAACAATTGCGTTTGGACAACCTTCTAAAATGTTTGGCTTCAATCTTAGGTAATTTGTCCTTGTTTTGCTGGCTTATGTTTTGTAGAAGTTCAATTAGTTTCACGAGGGGCGGGGGGGTTGAGGGGAGCTTCAATCCCACTGACCACTGTCTTAAATTCCTGGCCCAGAGACTCCATAGTCATCTGTGATCTGTATGTAATTAGCTGGTAAATCATAATCTCTCATCTCAGAAAATGGGTTAATTTAGCTGAGTAACCAAATCAATGTTAAAACTGTTGGAGAATGTGAGTCTTAGAATTAAACTGAATAAAGAGAATTGTATAGTCTCTGGCATGTTAAATCCCTCATTGCCAAATATTATTTATTTATTTATTTATTCATTCATTCATTCATTTATTCCCTTCTTCCTTCTTTCCTTCATTCCCCTTCCCTCCCTCCTTCCTTCCCTCCCTCCTTCACTTCTTTCCTTCCCTCTGTCCCACTCTCCTTCATTCCTTTATTCAATTCAATTCAATTCAATTCAAATTTAATTTATATAACCGCATCCTCTCCCCAAGGGGACTCAGTGCGGTGCACAGGGAAAAATTAAAATACTATAAAAATATATACATAAAACAAATACAATGGATAAAAACAAATTAAACCGAAAATTGTCCCTGCGCTAAAATCCCCTCACTTTAAATTATACTAAAAAAAACCTAAAACCCTATCAAAAGACGGGAGACTAACCTAGGCCGGCCAAGCAGAAAAAGTGTGTTTTCAATTTTTGACGGAAGGAGCGGAGGTCCGTGGTTGTTCTGATTTCGGGGGGAAGGTCGTTCCAGAGGGCCGGGCCCGCCACAGAGAAGGCCCTTCCCCTGGGCGTCGCCCGCTGGCATAGCCTAGTGGACGGCACCCGGAGAAGCCCCTCTCTGTGGGAGCGAATCGGCCGCAGGGATGTATGGGTAACAGGGATGTTATTCTTTTTTCCATCCTTTCTTTTTCATTCCTTCCTTCCTTCTCTCCCTCCCTCCCTCCTTCCATTTCCATTCTGCTTTTTCCATCCTTAAAAATAATCCTAAATATAAATGTTAATGGAGTAATTAGTTTTTTAAATCTACAGCTCAACATTAAGTGGCATTTAAATCTTCAAACTTCAGTATGCAGATTAAGCTTCTACAACTTCGTTGGGACAAATAAACCTTAATTCAACAAGACAGAATAATCTGGACTGTCCAAAAAAAGGAAGGAAGGAAGGGTGGAAGAGGAAAAGAGGGAGGGAGGGAGGAAAGGAAGGAGGGAGGGAAGGAGAGAGAAGACAGAAAAGAAGGGCAAACTAGATCTCTCCTTCTTACCATAATCATCCACATCAAAGCTGTGTTCTGCAACTTTTGTGGAGTTTTCCTCTATCACCACTTTGTAGGTGCCCAAGAGGGAATCGGAAGGCAGTGAATGGTTAAGCTGGATTATGCCAAATGGAATCTCCACATCTCTCCACTGGAACACCGGATTGTTTTCGGGATCCTGGAAAGAACATAACAAGTTCCAAAGTTTGTCCATATCCCAGAATTGTTCTAGAATCAATGGTTCATAATCTGGAAAATGTAGTCCTACAATCCCATTCTCCCAGCACTATGAGCAGTGTATCTGGATATGACAGCCTTCTAGAAGCCCACATATGTGTTGGGATTAAACTCTCAAAATCGGAACCCAGCAAGGACAATTGCTGTGCTGACTGGAAATTCGTGGAGTTGTACTCCTTATTTTCTGAAGGTCCCAAATTGGAGATGGTGGCTGTAGAATTTAAGAGCCGTGGTGGCACAGTGGTTTGAGTGTAGTACTGTAGGCTACTTCTGCTGACTGCCATCTGCCTGCAATTTGGCAGTTCGAACCTCACCAGACTCAAAGTTGACTCAGCCTTCCATCCTTCTGAGGTGGGTAAAATGAGGGCCCAGATCATTGGGAGCAAGATGCTGACTTTGTAAACTGCTTAGAGAGGGCGGTAAAGTACTGTGAAGTGCTATATAAGTCTAAGTGCTATTGTTATTAGCAAGAAGGCTCTACCATTAGGCAAAGGGATGTTCCTCAGGTTGTAAAAACTCAGGGAGGCTGGACATGAACATGTTAACAACTTTACAGCAACTAATTTAAGAAAGGAGCCAAACAAAAAAAGCCTCTCGGCTGGTTACCAGATCAGCACTGCATTACTCCAGAGGACCACTAGATGGAAAGAATGTGTCCACTGAGTAGCTCACCATTAGTCTGCCATCTAGTGGACACCTTGAGGAATTGCAGCCCAGAAATAGTAGCACTAAACCTATGAACTACGTTATGCAGGAAGTTGATCCATGCCTTTAGTTGATTTCCTTGATCAATGCTACTGTTTCTGGGATCAGAGGGCTGTCATTCAGTCCAATTCCTAGTAAAGAAGATAGGAATGGACCCCTCCAAGATAAACTATTCCTCGTTTCCTGACAGCATTAATTTTGCCACTTTGTGGGACTGTGTGAAATAGCCCTGTTCCTAATGAGGTGAAATGGGACTTAATGTTAGCTACTCTCTCCCTCGCCACCAAGAGATCTGCTTGTATCATTTTCTGGGCAACCATCTGGAAATGGTTGGTCATTTTGATTTCCCAAGAGCCTGCAGCCCTCAGATTTCCTGGTAGCCTCCCATCCAAAGATTAATGAGGTCCAATCAGCCATGGAGCTGGCACTGTAATGGCCTTTCAGCACATACCTGGAGGTACACAACTGGAAACTGTGGAGACAAAAAAAAAAGCACAGGAAAATCAGAGACACCAAGGAATGAAAATGAGGATAGAGAAGAAGAGTAGGTGGAGAAAAAGGGGCAGGGAAGATTCTTTTATGTTGCATTGTGGTTTTGATATGTATTTATTTCTATCTTGCCTTACTTCAAGGGACTACTCTTAGAATTTCCACTACACACACACATAACAACCACCCTGCAAGGTTGGTTGGTTGACAGTGCCCAGCCACAAGGTCACCCAGTCAGTTTTCATGACTAAAGGTAGATCTAATCTCAGCACTAATCTAAAACCTTCAACTACTCCATGAGTCTTCACTAGTTTTCACCTAGGGGTATCTCCACACCAAAGGTGGGTTTCTGCTGGTTCGTCCCGGATTGGGCGAACCGGTAGTGGTAGCGGGAGGCTCCATCCACCCACCAGGATCGCACGAGTGCGTGCACGCATGAACGAAACGGTAGTAAAGTAAACTGAAACCCACCACTGCTCCATACATATGCTGGGTCCAATGTTATATGTGAGAGGAGAGCATGCATTGAATGTTTTCTCATGGAGATGCCATCATCTCTGTCTATCTTAGTACCCCAAAAAATTTACCTTCTTCTTCATGCGATATAACTTTTTATCCATAGAGACGATGCGAAACTGAACTGAAAAAGACAGAGGAGATAGGGCGGTATATAAATTTGAATAAAGTGAAAGTGAATAGGTGGGGAAAATAGCCACTGAATATAGAAATATTAAAATATAGAAGGGATCTTGGAGATCATTTACCATGTTTCCCCCCAAATAAGACAGGGTCTTATTTACTTTTGATCTTCGAAATAAGCGCTTGGCCTTATTTTCAGGGAGGTCTTATTATTTTTGAGGTGCAGGAAGTGGCGAGCGTGGTGACCTCATGGCTGCCGCTGTGTTGCCATATTTTCCGGGGAGGGTTTATTTTAGCGCATGCGCTCAAAAGCCTGATTGGGTTTATTATCTAGGGAGGTCTTATTTTCAGGCAAACAGGGTACTGTATTAGTCCAGTGTTTTCTCATACTTGAGAATTTGAAGACGTGTGGACTTCTGCTCCCAGAATTCCCTGGCCAGGTATGGGGTCTTTCCAGAAGGTTCCGTGCTGGCTGTTGAATTCTGGGAAATGAAGTCTAAATATCTTCAAGTTGCTACAGTTAAAAAACACTAATCTGACCCCTGCCCAGGGCAGTAATAATTTAATTTAATTTAATTTAATATTTAAATTTCTATACCGCCCTTCTCCCTTGCAATAGACTGTTGCAGCATTCCTGATAGGTGGCCATCCAGCTTTTATTTAAATCCTTCCATCAATCCGTCCTCCTGCGTAGTCAATCCCATCCAGCTCCATTAAGACTTTTTTTTTTCCTGATGGGCAATCATAATGTACCTTTCTGACATTTAAACCATTGTTTCATGTCTCCTAGAAAGTCCCCCAAAATGGATCAGGTAAAAGAAACGTGACCTCCACATAGTCTTCTCCACTCCAAGGGGAAGAGCCTACCCACTATCTCTAATCATTTATCATAGATCTTTTTTTTCTCCTTCCCTTTGGTTGCCTCCTCTTGGAGACGCTCTGGTTTGTCTGTTTTCCTTGATGAAATGCAGGGTCCTGACCTTGAAGAAGTCACGTGGTTATGCCTATCCTGGCTCTATTCCACTCGGTAGATGGTGATGGAAACTGATTACAGGCAGGGGTGGGATTGAAAATTTTTAGCAACCAGTTTTCTGCTTAGTTTCTGGGTAGGAATGGCCATGGGGGTGTGGCCTACTTGGCCTCCTGCACCATGGTGGCGAGGGGGCGTTTTCGGCCTCCCCAGGCTCCAGAGGCTTTCTTGAAGCCTCCAGGAAGGCACAGACAGTCTCCCCTGGGCTCTGGAGGCCCACTGGAGGCTGGAAATGAGCCTGTTTCTGGACTTCCAGACCTTCCTGGAGGCCTGTTTTCATCCTCCCAGAGCCTCCACGTGGGCCCTGCACTTACCTGACATCCAAAACAGGCCACATGAAAACTCCTGGGAGGGGTGGGGTGGGAGGCGCAATCATAGGTGATCATAGGATAATGGGATCATAGGATTAAGATTGTAACTGTGAAAAATGGTCATAATTCACTTTTTTCACTGCTGTTGTAACTTTGAACAGTGACTCAATGAACTGTTGTAAGCAAGAACCACCTGTAGTTTGCACACACTAAGATCAGAAGAAGCAAACAAGTTCTTCCACTGCTCAATCCACCTAGCAAAAATGTCCTGTGATGTTTATTTATTAAACATCAGCAAAGCTGAAAAACAGTAGGCTGGCCAAAAATGGAAGATGCCACAGGCAAAATTGGGGACATGGGAACTCTTGCTGTGCACTGAAAGGAAGAGCACCTTCCAAAGCCACTCAAAGCAATATGAGTCATTCCCATGTTTCATGATGTTAAAGGTTATGGTTATTGTTTGTATTATTAATGTTTTAAATCAGGGGTGTCAAACTTGATTTCATTGAGGGACGCATCAGGGTTGTGTTTGACCAGGGTGGGCGTGGCCGGGGTGGGCATGGCCAGCTCAACCTCACTCGTATCGGTGCCCTGCCAGTGGTGGCCTGAGCACTCTGCCAGCAAAAATGGACTTCTGAGCTCCGTTTTCGACTGTGATGGCCTCCTGCTACCCTTTGCCAACAGAAATGGAGCTTGGGAGGGCTACCTGTGGGCCAGTCCTTCACTCTTTCCAACATGGCTCAGATCTAAGCACCTGCAGGCTGGATCTGACCTGCAGGCTTTAAGTGTTAAATGATACGGTGCCCTTCAAAACCAAATTATTAGATATTCATCATTTCCATTTGTTATCCCCATGTTGTGGGTAACTGAGCAGGACGAACATACTTGCTCTGATCTGGGCCTGGGGTCTGACATGGAGGAGATGGGGTGGGTGTGAACTAAACTGAAAATGCCACAGTCCTTTTCCAACATTTTCTGCCACAGTGACGAATATCTGTAGCTTGAGTATAGATTCGGTCTCCGAGCTTGTAGGTTGGTTTCCGAACGTTTCATTACCAGGTTAGGTAACATCTTCAGCCGAGTTTAGAGGATGTCCATGTCAATGTTCTTCTGTCTCTAAGGGCTTCAGGTGTGGGGGTGTCAGGTGAGGGTCTTGTGATGTCAACACAAGAACAATGATGTCCCCTAAACTCGGCTGAAGATGTTACCTAGCACGGTAATGAAACATTCGGAAACCAACCCACAAGCTGGGAGAATGAACCTTCAACCTCATTTTCTGCTACTTTTTGTGGCAATAAGTGGGCTTCACTGAATATGGTAGAACTCTTCTGTACTCAATGCATTGATAGATAATTATTCTTCCCCACCAGCTTTGGAGAAATCAGCTCACTTTGAGGCTCCCACGGAGGGATTTCACTCTGGGGACAGTTGACAGATTAATAACAGATCCCACTCCCTGCCCTTCTCATCTCTTTAGCTAGGTCGATTTCTTTTATCATATTGTATTTATATCATTATGTTTTATGCAGTTTTAACTTTTAATATTGCAAGCCAACCAAAGTTATGATGTGGTAAGATTGGCAGCTAATAAAGTTTACAATAATTAATAATTAAAAATAACTTAAAAAACAAACGAACATCCAGCTTTGGTTTATGCTCACACAGAGGCAAGAGGAGAAGCAAGGAATGAATCTTCAACTTAACCGCCATTAAAATTTAGTGATGGTTTATTATTATTATTATTAATTTAATTTATTTAATTTATATTTGAAGTTACAATGGCACCGAAAAAAATGGCTTACACTTATCCTCACAGTTCTGACCATCTTCAGGCTTTTCAACGATCCCATGATCAAAATGTGGACACTTGGCAACCAGCATGGATTTACAATAGTTACAAGCATCTGGGGATCATGGGATCAACCATTTGCAGCCTCCCCAGCCGGCTTCCGACAATGGGATCAAGAGGGGAAGTCAGGCTCACTTCACAACGGCACCATACACTTCACAAGTGCAGTGATTCGCTTAACAACCGGGGGAAGAAGGGTCGTAAAAGTCAGGCGCGACTTGCTTAACAATCGCTTGGCTTAGCAATGGAAATTCTAAAATATGTAAAGCAAAACCTGTACAAATTGTAACGATCAGGTTTTGAATGGGTTAGAAAAGCAAGAATTTCAGGAGCAGGTTTCTCACTGGAGTTGCCCTTTACCTTGTTGTCCTGTTGCGTAGAAGGGTTTGTCCATCTGGATGAAAATCAGACTCTTTGGTCTCTCAATCTGGACTTTTTTGCGAATCCGGAAACTCTGCTCCAAGTCATTTCCACGGAGCTCTAGAAGGGCTTCCGATGGGGGAGAAATGTTGCTCTGCCAGGGAACCTGCAGGATGAAAAGAGACAAAATCAAATGGTTTGAGAGATATCGTTGCCATGATGTTCTATTGCTTCGCGTTTGCATTATGTTGAATGCAACAACATAAAGAGGTGAGGGAGGAAGAGAAAGAGGGAGGGGGGAGGAAGAGAGAGAGACTTACCTGGAAAGTACTACATTGAAGTCTATTGTCATCTTCATCATCAAGTGTCAATTGCGTCAGGATCAAATTCTGGATCTGGGGTTCCAGCACGAGAGTCAAGTTGACTGTTCCCTTCAGATTTTTTATCTGGATGCAGAAGTTCTCAGGGGTCTCCAGGTAGATTGTGCTGGGTACCAGCGCCACATATTGCCTTGAAAAGAGGGACAGGGGCTCTGATTAGGAAATACGCAGAGCAAATGCAGGAGGGTTTCCTGAGATTTGAGCCTGTGTTGGTGGAGATAGATCTGTGTCAAAAGGTTGAATCATGGCAACTGGACCAATCTTTGTTAATCGGAAGCGTTTTGTTGCTCATCCAAGCAACTTCATCAGTCAGAGCAAAATTAGTTAGGCCAAGAGTCAGAGAGTCATTGGAAGGTACCAACTTTTCCCGCACCAACTTCAGGGGTTTCTCCCCAAAACGGGTTGTAATCTGGGGAGAATCCCCTGGAGCTAGTGTGGCAAGAGTTGGTACCTTCCAATGACTCTCTGACTCTTGGCCTAACTAATTTTGCTCTGACTGATGAAGTTGCTTGGATGAGCAACGAAACATCTCGAATTAACAAAGATTGGACCAGTTGCCATGATTCAACCTTTTGACACCTTTGACCAAGGAGATTGAGTCTTCAGTGATGCATTTCTCTAAAGCAACCTTGGCGTCTTTAAGGTGTGTGGATTTCAGCTCTCAGAATTCCCCAGCCAGCATACTAACTACTTCTGTTACAGAATAACAGAATTGGAAGGTACCTTGTAGTCCAACCCCCTGCCCAAGCAGGAGACCCTGTACCATTTCTGACAGGTGGCTGTCCAGTCCCTTCTTGAAAGCCCCCAGGGATGAAGTTCCCACAGCTTCTGAAGGGAAGCTGTTCCATTGGTCGATTGTTCTCATAACATTTCTCTTTGTTTCTAGGTTGAATCTCTCCTTGGTTAGTTTCCATCCATTATTACTTGTCTGGTCTTCAGGTGCCTTGGAAAATAGCTTGACTCCTTCCTCTCTTTGGCAGCCCCTCAAATACTGGAACACTGCTATCATAAGAACATAAGAATAGCCTTGCTGGAACAGGCCACAGCCCATCTGGTCCAGCATTCTGTCTCCCACAGTGGCTTCCCATTTGCTTCAGGGTCTTCCCAAGCAGATGTCTCCACCTGCTTATGATTCCCTGCAAATGGCATTGAGAGATATCCTGCCTATCTCTCCATCCCGGAGGGTGTCCTTAGGCATCTATAATGATAGCCATGGATACCCTTGTTCTCCATGTCACTCCTGGTCCTTCTGTTCATTAGATTAGCGATGACCAGGTTCTGCAACTGTTCTTCATATGTTTTAGCCTCCAGTCCCCCAATCATCTTTCTTGCTCTTCTCTGCACCTTTTTCTAGAGTCTCAACATCTTTTTTATAGTGTGGTGACCGAAACTGGATGCAGTATTCCAGGTGTGGCCTTATGAGGGCTTTATAGAGCGGTATTAATACTTCACATAATCCTGATTCAATCCCTGTTAATGCAATTTGGGATTGCATTGGCTTTTTTAGGATTGCTGTGCTGTTGCATGTGCGAGCCGCAGCATTGCTGTGAGGTTTGTCACATCGGCACAGCCTCTAGGAGCAGGATCCTGCAAGGATTGCTGTTCCATTGTGTGCGTTGTAATGATGTCTATGTTTATGTTATACTACAAGTTCGATTGTTATGCCTAGCTCTTTAAGAAGGTTAGGAAACAGTTAACTTTTTAAACGATGTGATCTGGGGCACAAGTTAGTTATAAGATGGCTGCCGCTGAACAAAGGCAAGCCTCTAGTTTAAGCTCCTTCCTCTCTGCCTTTATATTATGCTAAGTCATCACATGGTACCAGGAGCGGGGTGAGGAGAGTCATGGCAGTAAACAGCAACACAAAGAACATTCCTTCCCTGGATTTGGAGTCAGGGAACATATCTGAAAACTGGTCCAAGTGGAGGGAGCTGATGGAGCTTGTGTTTGCATGACCTGATGCAGACAAATGGACTGATCAGCAGAAAACAGAGGTACTGTTTGCAAAGTTTGAAGCGTACTGCAACCCGAGAAAAAACTCCACAGTGCAGAGAAAACTGTTTTATGAGAGGAACCAGCGTGGAGGTGAATCTGTGAATGAATGGGTGACCCAGCTGCGCTTGCTGTGCTTTTTATGATGCTGCAGATATGACTAAAGACCGTATTCTGATGGGCAGTAAGTTTAAGGAAGTGCAGGAAAGAACTGCTGCAGGAAGATCTAAATCTTGAGAAAGCCGTAAAGATTGCCAGAGCATGTGAAATATCAAGGAAGGACATAATAATAATAATAATAATAATAATAATAATAATAATAATAATAATAATAATAATAATAATAATAATAATAATAATAATAATAATTTTTAATTTCTAGACCGCTCCCTCTCCCCAAGGGGACTCGGAGCGGTGCACAGGGAAATTAAAACAATAAATATACATAAATATACAAAACAATTAAAAGCAAATTAAACAGTAAAACCCTGCGCTAAAATTCCCAATGCCAATTCACTAAAACCCTATAATACTACAGTAGAGAGGCTACCCTAGGCCGGCCAAGCAGAAAAAGTGCGTTTTCAATTTCAGACGGAAGGAACGGAGGTCCGTGGTAGTTCTAATATCGGGGGGAAGGTCGTTCCAGAGGGTTGGGCCCGCCACAGAGAAGGCCCTTCCCCTGGGCGTCGCCCGCTGACATAGTCTAGTGGACGGCACCCGGAGAAGTCCCTCTCTGTGGGAGCGAATCGGCCGTAAGGATGTATGGGGCAGGATCCGATCCCGCAGATAGCTAGGTCCCGAGCCATGGAGCGCTTTAAAGATGATAACTAGCACCTTGAAGCGCACCCGAAAGACGACAGGCAGCCAGTGCAGCTCGCGCAAGAGCGGTGTTACATGGGTGAACCTAGCGGTTCCCATTATTGCTCGCGCGGCTGCATTCTGGACCAACTGCAGTCTCCGGGTGCACCTCAGGGGGAGCCCCATGTAGAGAGAGTTACAATAGTCCAGTCGGGATGTCACGAGAGCATGAGTGACTGTGCGGAGGGCATCCCGGTCCAATAGGGGGCGCAACTGGCGTACCAGGCGAACCTGGTAAAACGCCCTCCTGGCCACGGCTGTCACCTGATCTTCCATGGACAGCCGGGTATCCAGGAGGACACCCAAGTTGCGCACCCCATCCACAGGGGCAAGATGTTCGCCCCCTATGGCCAGCGATGGAGTCAGCTGGTTGAACCGGGCAGCCGGAAACCACAGCCACTCGGTCTTGGTCGGGTTGAGCCTGAGTCCGTTACTTCCCATCCAGATCCGCACGGCTTCCAGGCACTGGCACATTACTGCTAAGGCATCGTTGGGGTGGTTTGGGGTAGATATATACAGCTGAGTATTATCAGCGTAGAGATGATACTCTACCCCAAAACCACGGATGATCTCACCCAGCGGCTTCATATATGTGTTGAATAGGAGGGGCGAGAGGACCGACCCCTGAGGCACCCCACATGTGAGGGGTCTCGAGGTCGACCTCTGCCCCCCTGTCAACACAAATTGCGACCGGCCAGAGAGGTAGGAGGAGAACCACCGCAAAACGGTGCCTCCCACCCCCAACCCCCGCAGCCGGTGCAATAGGATACCATGGTCGATGGTATCAAAAGCCGCCGAGAGGTCTAATAGGACCAGGATGGAGGAACAACCCCCATCTCTGGCCCTCCAGAGATCATCGACCAACGCGACCAATGCCGTCTCGGTGCTATGCCCGGGCCGAAAGCCGGACTGGCGCGGATCTAGATACTCAACTTCCTCCAGATGACGGGGAAACTGTTGTGCCACCACACTCTCAACAACCTTCGCCAAAAAGGGAAGGTTGGAGACTGGACGATAGTTGGTTAGTAAAGCTGGATCCAAAGAGGGCTTCTTGAGGAGGGGCCTCACCATAGCTTCTTTTAGGGAAGCAGGCAAGGCTCCCTCACTCAAGGATGCGTTGACAACCTCTTGGAGCCAGCCTCGTGTCACCTCTCAGGATGCCAGTACAAGCCAGCAGGGACACGGGTCCAATAAACATGTGGTGGCTCGCAGTCGCCCACGTAACCTGTCCATATCTTTGGAAGTAACGGAGTCAAACTCCTCCCAAACAATATCCGCCTCGTGGCAACCCACTGGGCCATCAATGGGAGCTAACTCGTTCTGTATCTGAGCGATTTTCTCCTGCAGATAAATCACAAATTCCTCTGCTCTACCCTGTAGCGGGGCTTCCCGCACCCTCTGTTGAAGGAGGGAGCGGGTCACCCTAAACAGGGCGGCAGGGCGGTTATCTGCGGATGCTATGAGAGTGGCACAACGATGACGTTTGGCCACTCTGAGCGCCACAATGTAAGTCCGTAAATGGGCTCTTACCTGTGTCCGGTCAGATTCAGATTGGGTAGTCCTCCATCTTCTCTCTAGGCATCTCTTGTGGCGTTTCATCACCCTCAGCTCCTCGGAGAACCAAGGAGCCAGGGTGGCTCGCCGCCGCAAGAGAGGCCGCAAGGGCGCGACCCGATCCAAGGCTCCCGTGGTCACAGTATTCCATGCGGCCACGAGGTCCTCCATCGGGGCGTGGGTCAGGGGTACAGGAAATGGCCCAAGCGCCGCCTGGAACCCATCAGGGTCCATCAGGCGCCTGGGGCGGAACCAAATTGGCGACTCAGGTTCCGCCTCCCCGCGGAGGGGGGTAGCGGTTGGAAAGTCGAGCCGGAGAAGTGAGTGATCTGACCATGACAAGGGCGTGATGACTATATCCCCTATAATCAGATCACTTTTCCACTGGCCAGAGACAAAGATGAGATCCGGTGTATGTCCACCCTCGTGGGTGGGGCCTTGAATTAATTGGGTCAGGTCCATGGCCGTCATGGAAGCCATGAACTCCCGAGCTACCTCGGATGATTCGCCCACCGATGGCAGGTACTGGAAGGAACACAGCGCCAGATCAATGCTATAGAAACTCAAAGCAGTAGATATGGTCAAGAAAGGGCACACAAAGGAACAAAAGGCACCTATGGCACTGGGACAAGTTAACAGAGAAGCAACAAAGTAATAATGAGAGAACATTGCAAATTCCCCACCATAGAGGACATAACACACAAGCTAGTAGGAGCAACAGTGTTCAGTGTATTAGATTATCTAACAAAATAAAATTCAATGGTGAAAAAGTAAGGTTCTATATTTAGGCAACAAAAATGAAACGCACAGTATAGGTGGTACCTTGCTCAATAGCAGCAACTGTGAAAGGGATCTTGGAGCCTTAGTGGACAACCATTTAAATAGGAGCCAGCCGTGGGCAGCAGCTGCCAAAAATTAAAAACACACTTCTTCTGCTTGGCTGGCCTGGGGTAATTAAACTGTTTTTAGGGTTTTTAGGGGATTAGTTTTAGTTTTTATATGGGATTTTAGCGCAGGGTTTTAGTTTGATTCGTTTTAATATTGTATTATGTTTGTGGTTTTTATTTGTATTTTTAAATTCCCTGTGCCCCGCCTCGAGTCCCTTCAGGGAGAGAGAGCGGGTTATACATTAAAATTATTATTATTATTATTATTATTATTATTATTATTATTATTATTATTATTATTATTATTATTATTATTATTATTATTATTATTATTATTATTATTATTATTATTATTATTAAAAAAGCCAACACAGTTCTAGGCTGCATAAACAGAGGGATAGAATCAAGATCACGGGAAGTGTTAATACCACTTTATAAGGCCTTGGAAGGCCACACTTGGAAAACTGCTCTCAGTTTTGGTCGCTACAATGTTAAAAATATGTGGAGACTCTGGAAAGAGTGCAGAGAAGAGCAACAAAGAGGATTAGGGGACTGGAGGCTAAAGCATATGTGGAATGATTACAGAGTGGGTATATCTAATTGAATGAAAAGAAGGACTAGGGGAGACATGATAGCAGTCGTCCAATATCTCAGAGGGTGCGACAAGGAAGAAGGAGTCAAACTATTCTCCAAAGCACCTGAGGGCAGAACAAGAAGCAATGGGTGGAAACTAATCAAGGAGAGAAGCAACTTAGAACTGAGGAGAAATTTCCTGACAGTTAGGACAATTAACCAGTGGAACAGAAATTGTCTCCAGAAGTTGTGAATGCCCCAACCCTGGAAGTCTTTCCTCTCAATCAGCTGGGACTTGGGAGGCAGAGAATAGATAGGGGCGGGGCCAGTCAGAGGTGGTATTTACCGGTTCTCTGAACTATTCAAAATTTCCGCTACTGGTTCTCCAGAACTGGTCAGAACCTGCTGAATACCACCTCTGCTCGGAATGCCTCTGCTCCAGCGCAGAATTACTTTTGCCCGTCTCTTCTGGCCATGGCGCTTCTGCCTGTTGGGCACTGCCCGAAGATGGCAGGTCCACAGCAGCTGGACCAAACAAGCACCAGCACAGGGCATCTAGATTGCCTGCCTCCTCGATGCCAGTACTGCCATGCAAGCCTCCTGCCACCCCCCCAAAGAGGGAAATAAGCAAAGCAGCTGGCCACGGAGCTGCCAACTTCAGGGAAGCGGCCCAACAAGCAGAAGTGCTATGCCCAGAAAGAGAAAGGCAAAAGCGATGTCCCCCCTCCTGTACCCGTGCTGCCACTCATACTGGCCACGGTCATCCCCAGGGCTTATTTTCAGGGTAAAGGTAATATTAAGCCCCCCCCAAAAAAAATTAGGGTTGGATTTATTATTGGGGTGTGTCATGTTTTCAGAGAAACATGGTGCTATCTTTAAAATAAGCAATGTGCAATATGTTGCAGAAATTATCTTTCCATTTTCAGGAAAGGACTGTGGTCTTGTCTAACACTATTTTATGTTATGTTTACTTATTTATTTTTCACATTTCTGAACCACCCATCTCCACCAAAGAGTACATCCTGTACATTACGCTCCAAAGTCACCTTGCATTCTATGGGGGCTCTTCTCAGTTCAATACATAAGGTGGGCTATCCCTCCACCTCCTAATGCCACTTCAGGGTCCAAAGCCAAAGTGAAAACTAATCTTACAGATGTCCCAAAGGTGCTTTTTCAAGAGGCAAAGCTGAAGAAGCTTCTTGGGTGAGAAGTATAATAATAATAATAATAAAAATCTGTATTGTCATTGTTCTTGTTTACAATGAAATTGGTGAAATTTCTTCGAAGAAAAACCAGAAAGATCAGTTGCCTCTTGAAAAAACACCTTTGGGACAACCATGATCTGGATGACGGAGAATCTCCATAAATCTTACAGATATTTTTTAAAAAGTCCTGGCTCTCTCCCCCCCACCCCCCCACCCCCAAATATCTCTGGGGCATTGCTCCTCCTTAAGTTTCCCTTTGGAAATCCTGGACTGAGAGATGCTTACTTTAAAAATAAAACAGAGCGGAGTTTAAAGCCTAAACATTTCCCAGCCAAAGAAGACAGAAAGGGAAATAGCCAGCAGAAAGAAACTTACAGTTTGGGCTCAGGAGTAGCTTCGGTGGTCCTGAGAAGGACAGACAGGAGAAGCAGAAGGAACATGTCTTTTCCACGTTGCCAGCTTTCCCCCATGGTATTGAAGAGAGGAGCTGGCTGAGAAGCTGAGCTGAAAAGTGTCTGTTCCCTCTTCAGCTCTGACTGCCTCTCTGCAAACAGTCCGTGTGGAAGAAGATATAAAACCCAGGAATGGGGGCAGGTCTGATTTCCCAGCCCAAATGTGGGTCCTTGCCAATGTTCAAGGCCAAAAGAGCACAAGGGGGTGGAGACTGAAACCACACAACTTTATTCTGCACACAAAAGGGATCCGGGGGGGTTTCCTTCGAACCTTGCGTGACTTAGTGGCTTACAGCTGTGTAGGAACAAGAGGAAAGGTTACGTAAAGACATGCGCAGCAAACTGCCATGATCTCAGTGGCGTTTACCTTTTAACCTATGATCTCACCCAGCAGAGACAGGTCGTACCAGGGAGATATGTGAAGCCTTTACTCTGGCTGGGATGGTCTTAGAGATTGGCAAGCAGAATGTACCAATATGATGCTGTTGCTACCTATGCTTTTGCTTTGCTTGTTAAAACTGCATAAAAGCCAAATAAACTCTGCGTAAGGCAGACAGGCATTTTGGACACCACTGCTTTGATGCATTTCTGAACCCTACACAGCTGGGTTTTTTTTTTAATATCTTCAAACCCCAAAACTGAACAACCTGAATGTCATAGTGCAGTGATGGCGAACCTTTTAGAGACCGAGTGCCCAAACTGCAAGTCTCTCTCTCTGGGGCGCACACATGCGCAGCAGCAACCCAAAGGCCAGCTGGCTGGCGGAAGGCGGGGCATCCCAACACCAGCAGCTCTGCAAGAGGCAAGAACTTTTTCTTTCGCGAGCTTCTGTTTCCCTGCAAACAACAGCGAGAAACGCTGTGGAGAAACGCAGTGGAGCTGAGCTGGGGCGACAGCACATGTACCCACAGAGGGCTCTGAGTGCCACCTCTAGCAGATGTGCCATAGGTTCCCCACCACTGTCATAGTGACATGCATCACTCTGTTTTCTCTTACGTACAGTTACAAAATTACACATACTGCTTTCCATCAGCTTTCCTAACCTGGTATAACTATCATTTCAGCCAATGCTTTTGTGAGCTTCATTAAACTTTGTCTCAATATTAAGACTCAGAAATAAAAACGGTAGACAAACGAGAGAGGTAAAAGTAGGAAAGTGAGAGAAAAAGGGGGAGATAAAGGGGCATCAAGAAAGAAAGAAAGCAGACTTCCAACTTTTTTGGTGCAGTAAAATTCAGGTAGCCCTCGACTTACAAGAGTTCATTGAGTAGAATAGAATAGCAGATTTGGAAAGGACCTTGGAGGTCTTCTAGTCCAACCCTCTGCTCAGGCAGGAAACTGATACCATTTGAGATAAATGGTTGTGCAATCTTGTGTGTGTGTGCGTATCATGTGTATATATATATATGTGTGTGTGTGTGTGTGTATGATAAAATATATACTTTCTTTTGAGAGCAGGCGCCAGAATTTTACTTTTTATGTGGGCCAGTGTGCTCACAAACATGATTTGTATATCTGTGTGTGTGAAAGAGAGGGAGGGAGGGAGAGAGAGAGACAGAGAGAGAGACGGAGACTTGGTTCCTTGTGTAATGGCTAAGTGGAAAGAGGCCATGAAGCGGAGAATATGAGTTTCCCAAATTCTTTGCCTATTTTGACTTGCATTCCTGTTCTGTCTCCCACAGTGCAGCTTTTGTTAGACTGGACTATTTTTTTCTTCCTTTCATGTGAAGACAAAGAAGGAATTAAGCAGTTCGGCTTTCTCGCTGTTGCCCATCACCCTGTTAAGCCCCAATTAAGGGTGGAAGCATACTGCTTTCCTTTCCTGCCTTTCGGCTCATCACCAGAGACCATCTAGACAGAAAGCGATGAGTTCCGTTGTGTACTTTTTTTATATGTGTGCTCCCTGATTTATTTATTGATGAGCTCAAAAACCTAACACACACACTCACATATATACATACATACATACATATTGCAAGTCTTAGTTCATTCCAAACCTTTAGCATTTCTGACTCCATCCATGCAGATTTCGCTGGTATTTTATTTGAGTTTATATGCACTTCTTTCCCTTTTTCATACTTGTCCTTTTTGTTTCTCAATTAGTCAGAAAGCTCTTTGTGCAGCCATGCTGGTCTTGGCTTGGGTCTCTTGTTTATCTTTCTGTGATTTTTTTAAAAGGCATTTATCTTGGTTTTCAGTTTCTCAAGCATCCTAAATTGTTTTTCCATCCATAGATTCCTTCCTAAGTTCTTTCTTAGTTTCTTGAAGTAGCTGTCTTAAAAGTCGAGAACACTAGTCTGACTTGGTTCAGTTCCCTACATCATTATGATGAATTCCAGTACGACTTGGTCACTCTCTCCCAAAGTTCCTGCCTCTTCAACCCCCTCTATCATTTCATCTCAGTTAATAAGAGTTAAGTCCAATGGAGCTGATCCTCTAGTTCAGGGGTCCCCAACCTTTTTTGCACCAGGGACCGGTTTCATTTTAAAGAAAGTTTTGCGGACTGGCTGAGTGGCTCAGCAGTCATGTGACTGGGTGGGCGTGGCCAACTTGGAAAATGTGAAACTCACTTAACAATGGTCTTGGTTAACAACCAAACTTTTGGGCTCAATTGTGGTCATAAGTTCTTTCTTTCTTTCTTTCTTTTTCTTTCTTTCTTTCTCTGTCTTTCTTTCCCTCTTTCTCTCTCTCTCTCTTTCTCTTTCTCTCTCTCTCTCTCTCTTTCTTTCTTTCTTTCTTTCTTTCTCTTTCTTTCTCTTTCTCTCTTTCTTTCTTTCCCTCTTTTTCTTTCTTTCCTTCTTTCTTTTTCTTTCTTTCTCTCTCTCTCTCTTTTTCTTTCTCTTTTTCTCTCTTTCCTTTCCTTCTCTCTTTCTTTCTCTCTTTCTGTCTGTCTTTCTCTTTCTTTCTCTCTCTTTCTCTCTCTCCCACTTTTTTCTTTCTTTCTCTTTCTCTCTCTATCTCTGTCTCTCTCCCCTTCGTCCGCCCATCTGTCACTATATGTGTGTGTGTGTGTGTGTGTGTGTCTCGCATTCACGCACTTAATCACTTTCTGCGTCTTTTTCTTTCTCTCCCTCCCTCCCTCTCTCTGTGTCTGTCACTCTCTGATTCCCCCCTCCATCCCTGTCTCTCTCTGTGTCTGTGCCTCTCTCTGTCTGTCTGTTGTCGTCGTCCCCCCCCCCCATGGAGCCTCCTCAGCCCGGCCCGCCACGCTCACTCGCCTTAGCCTGCCCCCCCCGCCCGGCCTCCCGCCGTGCTTGGTTGCTCGTTCGGCCGCTCAGGCTCCTTCCAGGACCTGAGAAGCCTCCGTGTGTGTGTGTGTGTGTGTGTGTGTGTGTGAGAGAGAGAGAGAGAGAGAGAGAGAGAGAGAGAGAGAGAGAGAGAGAGAGAGAGAGAGAGAGAGAGAGAGAGAGAGAGAGAGAAGGGGGGGAACGGCAGCCGCTGGAAGACGATGAGTAGCCGGCATGCCGGCTGTGGAGGGAGGAAGGGAGAGGGAGGAAGGGAATTGACGGCCAGGAGTCCCACCGTCGACGAGGGTGGAGGAAGAGCCGCACTCCAACAGCATGAACAGCCGCGCCTGCGCTCTCCTGCACGCTCTGCCCAGGGGGCTGCCCCCTCCTCCCTCCTCCTCCTCTCCAGCCCTGCGGCCCGGTTCCTACCAAGCCACGGACCGGCACTGGTCCGCGGCCCGGGGGTTGGGGACCCCTCCTCTAGTTCCCTTCTCTACCTTTTGGATGACAAAAATTGTGGTCAGCCAGGCATTTGGGGAATATATTCAATCTCCCACTCATGGCAGAGTTTGTTTCCCAGTGGATGTCAGGGGAGTTAAAGTCCCCTATTACTGCACTGGTGTTTCCTACACACCTCAGCTAACTGATCAGCAAAAAGTTCATCTATTGCCTCTGCTTGATTGAGTGGCCTGTAGTAGGCACCCATAGCAATGACCTTTCTTTTTCCCTCAATATTCACCTAAATACCCCAAAGAAGGCTCTCTTCCCTGACATCATGTATTTCTATGTAGCTGTAGTTATTCTTTACATACATATGTACATAATTTCTGTGCAGCTATACAGGTGGTCCTCAACTTACCAAAACTGAGCCTGAAATTTCTGTTGTTGGGAGACATCTGTTAAGTGAGTTTTGTCCCATGTTACAATATTTGGCATCGTTGTTAAGTGAATCACTGCAGTTGATAAGTTAGTAACATGGTTGTTAATTGAATATGGCTTCCCTTTTGATTTTGCTTGTCAGAAGGTTGCAAAAGGTGATCACATGATCTTGGGACACAGCAATGATCATGAGTATGAACCAGTTGGCAAGCGTCTGACTTTTGATAGGATGATCGTGGAGATGCTACAAAGGTCATAGCGGTGAAAAATGGTCATAAGTCACTTTTTCACTGTCGTTGTAACTTTGAACAGTCACTAAATGAATTGTTTTTTACGTTGAGGACTACCTCTAGTAATTTTTTGCATACAGACATCTTTACTTACTATGCATGCATACATACAACTATTGGTACTCTTTTGTTGGATCAATTTATTCTGAACAAATTACATCTTCCTAGTAATATATTATAATCATGGGCTCCATCTCATCAAGTTTCAGTGATAATACCAATGCTCATCCTCAGGTCTCAGGACAGTTTGTGGAGGGGAGAGGGTTCAAATTGACTTGCAGTCAAAGAGGTGATCATCCTGTCAACACAACCAGGGAAGCCTGCCAGTTAGTGGGTGAAAACCAACAGATTTATCCTTGGCTTTGCATTCTGACCAAGGAAACTGTGGCTCTTGTGAAGGACAGGGAGGTTTTGGCATGTAATTAATTGTTTGGTTATTTCATCAGCCTTCCTCTGGATTTCTTCTTTGGCCTCCCACATGTGGCAAAAGAACAAATTGATTCAGGAGGAGTGGGTAAATAACCATCATCCCTTAAAATAATATTTAGATTACATGGACTTTCAACCCAAAATTGAGCAGCTTAACATCCTTCCTCTTTTTTTTTGCATAAAGTTTTTTTGTTTTATAACATATAAAAATTCCATTTTGGGTTAAACAACGTGTTGTCTGGGTCAAATAGTTTTAAGATATAATCATCAAAGTGTTTACATCAATACTCATTGCATTTATATTAATTCTACCATAATGATCATAATAATAATAATATCGATATTTGCTTAGCCTATTGGCAGCCATTTCAATATGAGCCAGCAGTGTGCAGCAGCTGCCAAAAAAGCCAACACAGTTCTAGGCTGCATAAACAGAGGAATAGAATCAAACTCACGTGAAGTGTTAATACCACTGTATAGTGCCTTGGTAGAGCCACACTTGGAATACTGCATACAGTTTTGGTCGCCACGATGTAAAAAAAATGCTGAGATTCTAGAAAAAATGCAGAGAAGAGCAACAAAGAGGATTAGGGGACTGGAGGCTAAAACATATGAAGAAAGGTTGCAGGAGCTGGGTATGTCTAGTTTAATGAAAAGAAGGACCAGGGGAGACATGATAGCAGTGTTCCAATATCTCAGAGGCTGCCACAAAGAAGAGGGAGTCAAACTATTCTCCAAAGCACCTGAGGGCAGGACAAGAAGCAATGGGTGGAAACTAATCAAGGAGAGAAGCAATTTAAAACTGAGGAGAAATTTCCTGACAGTTAGAACAATTAACCAGTGGAACAGCTTGCCTCCAGAAGTTGTGAATGCCCCAACACTGAAAGTCTTTAAGAAGATGTTGGATAGCCATTTGTCCGAAATGGTATAGGGTTTCCTGCCTAGGTAGGGGATTGGACTAGAAGACCTCCAAGGTCCCTTCCAACTTTGCTATTATATTATAGTGTATTATCCATTTTAACAAGCCTATTTTTTCATTGTTCCTTTTCTTATAGTTCCATGTTTCTAACTTCTTCTTCTAACTTCAGCTAACTATTGATAAAATAGTATTTTATCAAAAAGTATTCCGTTTCTTCCTTTTCCTTAATTGTAAGTGTTAATCTATCCATTTCTGCTCATTGTAATATTGTTTTAATCA
Organism: Rhabdophis nuchalis; assembly: GCA_039707465.1. Lineage (NCBI taxonomy): Eukaryota > Metazoa > Chordata > Lepidosauria > Squamata > Natricidae > Rhabdophis > Rhabdophis nuchalis. The sequence continues at coordinate 16,302,541 of CM077646.1, read as the reverse complement.
CATATTCATCGGTAGGGGTCTCTTCACTTTTCCATTGTTATGCAAATACAGTTCTGGTTGCAGTCAATACATGTCAAATCAAATATGTTTTCCTCTTGTTATACTCATCAGTTCCTGTTAGAATCTGGTCCAATTCTATTGGCCCTTTATTTAAAAAAAACATAATTTAATATCTTTTTCATAGCTTGATTCTATTTGTACCTGCAGCCCAGAAGTGGGTTGCTCCTAGTTCAGCCTGGGTCAGCCAAACCGGTAGTGGCAATGGCAGGAAGCTCCACCCACCTGCCTGGACGCTTCTCCGCATGCGCAGAAGCATCATGTGGAAGAGAGCGCACACACACGAGCCAACCGGTAGTAAAAAAAAATAGAAATCTACTACTGCTGCGGCCACCATGCTAAATTTATCCCTTAACTATTCAGTTCCTGTTTATTTTTCAATTCCTCTTTCTTATTTAGAATACCTTTATATCTTATGATTTTTTTCCATATCAACCACATCTGGATGTATCAATGCTTCCATCACAGAGAACCAGACTGGTATTTTCAAATGGTGTTTTTCTTTAATGTTTTCCCATACTGAAAGTTAGTTTATTAAATTTATAGTTTATTAAATTTATATACCGCGCCCTTTCCCCGAAGGGACTCGGGGCAGTGCACAGGCAATTTAAAACATATATAAATATAACAAAATACAAAATATAAAACCAGATTAAATTAACCCTGTGCTAAAAATATAAATATATTAAAACAATCTCCCTAAAAACCAAATTTAAAACAATTTAAGTGCAGACTATAGGCTGGGTGATGTAAGTTAGAAAACAGAGCATTTCTAATGTAAAGTTGTTGGAAATAACTGTACTTTATTTTTCCCATACCATAGAAAGGCATGCCACCCCAGATGCAAACTGAGACTGTCCAGAGTTAATAATTGTCTGTGTCTCAAGGTTATCCATTCTTTTAGCCACATAAGGGCAGATGCCTCCCAATCTAGCAGCCCAAAGCCTTCTCTATTCTATTGTTTCAGATTTATTCTTGCTTTTTTACCTTGCCAAATAAATTTTGTTACTAATCTGTTTAATTCCTTGAAATATTTCTTTTCCACTTTATTGGAATCTGTGTGTATACATTCATTCAAAAATCTCTTTAATCTTTCAGCTATGATTAACATAAATTTAATAGTCCACATTTAGAAATGAGATTGGTCTATAATTTTTAATTTGTGATAAATCTGCATCTTCCTTTAGTATAAGTGTATTATTTGTTTCCATCTAGGATTTTGGTTATCTTAGCTTCTAACAAGACTTCATTATATACTTCCAGCATTGATGGTCCTAGGATATCTTGTAATTGTTTGCAAACTTCTGCTGGTAGACCATCTGGTCCTGGCATTTTATTGTTCTTCTGTCTCTTAATCATCTGTTAATTCAAATATTGTTATCTTTTTGTTTAACATAGTTCTTCCTGCTTCAGGCACTCTAGGCAACCTGACTTCTTCCAAATATTGTTTTATTTTATCCTCTGGTTGCTCCCCTTGATCGTACAAATTTTCATAATAGTTCTGGATTATTTTCTTTTTTTATCATTTTGGTGCTGAAGCATACCCTTCTCATCTACCTAACTTTGTATCTGTTTCTTTTATTTCTCTTCTTTTAATTTATATGCTAGCCACCTCCGTGGTTTGTTAGCATTACAAAAAAAATTGTTTTACACTTTTAATCTTTTGTGCCAATTCTTCTTTTTCAATTAAACTTAATTTATGTTTTACTAATGGCATTTGATTTTTAATTTTTTTGTGGTTCTTTCTGTAGCTCTAATCCTAAATGCTTATACTCTTCTTCCAGTGTCTTTTGATGTTCTTTTTCTTATTTTTCCTTCCTGTATAGATTTTGACTCATCCTTCCTTTGATAAAGATAGGAAAAAACAAACATTTCCTTGGCAAAGGAAATTGTGGCTCTTGTGAAAGACAGGGAGGTTTTGGCATGCAATTAATTGTTTGGCTATTTCATTAGCCTTCCTCTGGATCGGTCAGATTAAAGAAAAAATAACTGCCTCTCACATGTGGCAAAAGAACAGATTGATTCAGGAGGAGTAGGTAAATCAACATTCCTTAAAATAATATTTAGATTACAAGGACTTTCAGCCAAAATTTGGGCAACTGTTGGCAGCCTTCCTGATCACTGTTTAAATTCTACTTTCATTGCTTCTACTTTAAAGAACTTTAAAGAAGAGACTAGATGTACCTATTAGATGTAACCATTTTTATTCTGGAGGTGAGAAGGCCCACTGGAATTGAGCAGCCGATAAATTTAAACAAATCCACATTATCATCAAAAAGCCATTAAAGACACCATGGATGCTATACATATCAGATTGGATGCTGTGAAGAATAGAATATCTCATCAGAGAAGTTATCAGTGGACTTACGTGTATCAAAGGCTAATGTTTTATTTAATAATAGAATAGCAGAGTTGGAAGGGACCTTGGAGGTCATCTAGTCCAACTCCCTGCCTAGGCAGGAAGCCCTATACCATTTCAGATAAATGCCTATCCAACATCTTCTTGAAAACTTCCAGGGTTGGGGCATTCACAACTTCTGGAGACAATTTCTGTTCCACTGATTAATTGTTCTAACTGTCAGGAAATTTCTCCTTTTGAAAGACAATCATAACAAACAACATTGGCTTGTCAAAAAGAAAAACAAAACTCAGAAAGTAGAATATTTTAACTTGGAAAAATGCAATCTTTTCATCCACTTTTGCTTACAATATGTGTACTGAAAGTAATGCAAAGATCTATCTAATCCTAGAGCTATCCATGCATAAGTAGTTCTAATAGAACAGAAGTTATCTTATTCTGGCTCCTAATGATTTATTTATAGCCTGATGTAGATTGTGCACATGAGTATATGTGGAAGGCAGCAAAATCCCTTCCACTTGCACATTCTGTCCATACATAAATATATGTGTGGTGTTTTGACCCAAAAATCATCCCATAATACTTTAGCTTGTTTACCTTTTACAAAGCCCACTGGACAGTATAATACAATACAATAGCAGAGTTGGAAGGGACCTTGGAGGTCATCTAGTCCAACTCCCTGCCTAGGCAGGAAGCCCTATACCATTTCAGATAAATGCCTATCCAACATCTTCTTGAAAACTTCCAGGGTTGGGGCATTCACAACTTCTGGAGGCAATTTCTGTTCCACTGACTAATTGTTCTAACTGTCAGGAAATTTCTCCTTTTGAAAGACAATCATAACAAACAACATTGGCTTGTCAAAAAGAAAAACAAAACTCAGAAAGTAGAATATTTTAACTTGGAAAAATGCAATCTATAATTTCATCTCAGTTAATAAGAGTTAAGTCCAATGGAGTTCCTCTAGTTCTCTCCTCTACCTTTTGGATGACAGAAACAGAAGTTAGAAACATGGAACATGTGGGGAATCTATTCAAAGTCACTGCAACCCAGGCCTGCCACACCCCCAAACTGGTACTCTGAGTTTATCGCTTCTACACATGCAGAGCAATTTTTATTGCATTGTGCCTGTGTGCAAAGCACACATCAAGCGCGGGTGCGCAAACCCCACATGTAGCCATGAGTGAATCCACAGTAACAACTGCCAGAACTCATCCCTGATACATACATGCATGCACAATTTCTGTGCAGCTATACAGGTAGTCCTTGACTTCCCACAACTGAGCCCAAAATTTCTGTTGTTAGGAGACATTTCTTAAGTGAGCTTTGCCTCTTTTTACAACATTTTTGCCACAGTTGTTAAATGAATCACTGCAGTTTGATAAGTTAGTAACATGGTTGTTAAGTGAATCTGGCTTCCCTATTGATTTTGCATATCAGAAGGTTGCAACAGGTGATCAGATGACCTTGGGACACATCAACAGTCATAAGTATGAACCAGTTTCCAGGCATCTGAATTTCTGATCGCATGATCGTGGGGATGCTACAAAGGTCATAGCTGTGAAAAATTGCCATAAGTCGCTTTTTTCAGTGCCATTGTAACTTTGAACAGTCACTAAATGAACTGTTGTAAGCCGAGGACTACCTGTAGTAATTTTTTACCTACATATATCTTTACATACTATGCATACATACAATTATTCCTACTCTTGTTGCAAAAGTTTCATTTTGTGTTGTTCTTACAAACAAGAAGTGAGGATTTTGAGAATCAAGAAATATAGGCTATTGTTCTATTAGATTCAATAAATCCTATGGATGATAGAAGGCCCCAGAAGAAAGAGAGATGAACCAAGTTTTCAGCTAGGATGATTTCAAAATTTACCAGAAATATATATAATCCTGTTGAACCGTTGTTATCTGTGAAATATGTTTTTTGCAAAATATTCACTTGTATGGATTCGTTTAAAACAGGAAGAATGAAACTGTTGTAAATTTGCCAGAAATATATGTAATCCTGCTGAACCGTTATCTGTGAAATATGTTTTTTGCAAAATATTCACTTATACGGATTCGTTTAAAACCTGGTTGGGCCTCGAGGGGGGTTTACCCCTCGTTGATATGTGCCCACCAGGCTACCGAGCCTTCCATCAGCCTAGGGCCCTGGGAAGGGGTGGGGGAGTGGCGATTATGGTTAGGGAAGGTCTTGAGCCGAAGGAGACCACGATCCCTCAGACGACCGGGTATGAGTCCCTCCTTGTGAAGTGGGGCCTACGGAGGCAGTTGGGCATGTTAGTTGTATACCTGGCTCCTCGCTATACAACAACAGCCCTGCCCGAGCTCCTAGAGGTGATAGCCGAGACGGCGGTTGAGACCCCCAGACTTTTGGTCATGGGGGACTTTAACCTGCCGTCAGTAGGCGAGACCTCTGGAGTAGCTCGGGAGTTCATGGCTTCCATGACAGCCATGGACCTGGTAGTTTTAGGCCCTACTCACGAGGGAGGACACACCCTGGACTTAATCTTCGTCTCGGGACAGTGGAGTAGTGATCTGGGAATAGGGAATCTAGCCATCACACCCCTGTCATGGACAGATCATGCTCTCCTTCGGCTAGACTTTCCAATCGTTGCACCTCACCGCGGGGAGCCGGAGCCGGATATTCCTATATGGTTCCGCCCCAGGCTCCTGATGGACCCGGTAAGGTTCCAGAGGGAGCTTGGGCCAATGCCTATGGACTTGCCCCGTGACTCGACCGAGGACCTGGTGGCCGCATGGTTAAGTGCGGCCACGGGGACCTTGGACCGAGTTGCGCCATTGCGGCCTCTCTTGCGGCGACGAGTCACCCAGGCTCCTTGGTTCACCGAGGAGCTGAGGGAGATGAAACGCCACAAGAGATGCCTAGAGAGCAGATGGAGATCCTCTCGCTCTGAAGCTGACCGAACACTAGTGATAACCCATATTAGGACTTACCTAGTGGCGATAAGGGTGGCCAAACGTGAGTATTGTGCCACCCTTATTGCATCCGCAGATAACCGCCCTGCCGCCCTGTTTGGGGTGACCCGCTCCCTCCTTCACCAGAGGCCGCGGGAAGCCCCTTTACAGGGACGAGCAGAGGAATTTGGGATTTATCTGCAGGATAAAATCACTCGGATTCGGAATGAGCTACCCTCCATCGACAGTGGTCCAGTGGGATTGTCCGAGGCTACTCTTGAGATTCCATTCTGGGAGGAGTTTGACTTTGTCACTACCGAAGATATGGACAGGTTGTCAGATCATGCCTGGACAGAATCATGTTAGACTATTACCTGCCCTTGTCACAACCTTAAAGACGTGTCATTCGCAGGTTGCAGCTGCGCTTCCAAAAAAATAGACTTTATATCAGTGGGTCTCAACCTTCCCAATGCCACAACCCTTTAATACAGTTTCTCATGTTGTGGTGATCCCCAACCATAAAATTATTTTCGTTGCTACTTCATAACTGTAATTTTGCTACTGTTATGAATCGTAATGTAAATATCTGATATGCAGGATGTATTTTCATTATTACAAATTGAACATAATTAAAGCATAGCGATTAATCACAAAAACAATATGTAATTATATATTGTAAAATGGTTTGCTAATGAAAATAATATATATTATATAATTTAACCTCTAACCTTGTTACAAAAAGTCCATGAAACATTTCAGTTGGTTACAAAATAAAAATAAAAGAGAAGAAAGACAGTAAAAAAATGGGTCAAAGAGAAATACAGTACTAGGTTGGATATCCCCTCCTATTTTTCATCTGCTCCTACTGGTTCTTTATTATTTATCAATTGTTGTTTGTAACTAATGATTGTAACTATTATTATGACCTATGACCTATGACTTGCTGTTTATATGTACACTGTGAGTTGGTGCACTGGAGGCATTCCTTGTGTGTCTTATCTTCACCAGTAAGCATTTCTATTTCTATTCTATATTCGGGATGAAGGGGCCGGTCGATTGCCTTTGGCTCCCCCATGCCTCTGCCTCCACCTGCTGCTGGTGCTACCATGCAATCCTCCCATGAGAAAAAAGAGGGAGAAAAGCAAATTGGCTGGCTGTGGACCTGCCATCTTCGGGCAGTGCCCAACAGGCAGAAGCGCCATGGCCAGAAAGAGACGGGCAAAAGTAATTCTGCGCTGAAGCAGAGGCATTCCAAGCAGAGGTGGTATTCAGCAGGTTCTGACCAGTTCTGGAGAACCAGTAGCGGAAATTTTGAATAGTTCGGAGAACCGGTAAATACCACCTCTGACTGGCCCTGCCCCCATCTATTCTCTGCCTACCAAATCCCAGCTGATCGAGAGGAAATGGGGATTTTTCAGTATCCTTCCACTGGAGTAGGGAGGGAATGGACATTTTACAGTATCCTTCTCCTACCATGCCCACCAAGCCACACCATGCCTGTTGCATTATGACACTTCATCACGTGCTAAGCATTTCTGTTAGTGTAGACTGGTTCTTACCGGTCGAACATAAACAAGGAAGCTGGCATGGAAAGTTACCAGCAACACCCTCTGACACCCAACACCTTGGAGAAAAAGTTCCCATCTCTTGCAATGTGCTAAGTATCAACAAAGGATACGTGATTCTTTTCTACTGTGTGTATTGCCATATATGGTTATGAGTTGTATTTGTTTACATGACGTTTGCTTGCTTAATCCTGCCTTCTGATAAAGTTAATAAAAGGGCTTGCAGGCTTTTGTCTGCGCGCTTTTTTCACCCCCCTCGAAGAAGAACCTTGTGTCGTCTCTTCTTTTCCCTCATTCGTGGGCCGACCGCTTGATAACTGCGATAATGTTATTTTTACACATGCCCACAGAACCAATAGTAAAAATATTACTGATTCCGAGCCTTCAGCGTATCCCAAGATTTCAACGTTGAAACTTCAGAACGGAACCTTCAGCAGTCCAAACAGGGGATACACGGAAGGCTCAGAGTGAAGCCATTGGTTAGGGTTCCAAATAGCATCCAAAATTAAATCAGGGTCCAAGGCAAAGTATTGCTCAAAGTTCCAATTTATTAAGAGAGCCATATCGGCACATCTGGGGAAACCTGAATCTGAAAGCTTCCTGGGTTTTCCCTACCCAGTTGAAAATTCAAGATCTTGCCCCACACCCACAAGCCCATCACATGATCCAATCTCCCACTGCCATGCTGGCAGTTCCACCCATCCAGTTCCGGTCAGGTGCAGAGGTGCAGAGGCAAAGGATGACCTTGACTTTCTAGAAGGAATTTTATTTTGGCTACATAGCATCTAACCCCATACAATCCCCCTCCATTTTCCCACAAAAGAAAAGAATAATAGAATAGAATAATAGAAAGGGTGGCAGGCCAAAGATCCAAAAGGAATATGGCTACATGCCTGACACCATTTTCACAAAAGGCAGGAAAAAGGGGAGGGGAGTTTTCCTGCCTGTCGTCCTTTCCTCTTGGAGTAGGACCCTGCAAGGCTTGTTGTGGCATTGCACTCATGAATGGCAGCACCTCCGCGAGCTTTATCAGACCAGTGTAGCTAGCATCCTGCTGTGAGCGGCTGGTTTGGTGTGGCCAAACTCACGGTGGTGTTGCTGCTCACGCATGTGATGACTTAGCATAATATAAAGGCAGACAGCAAGGAGCTTAAACTAGAGGCTTGTCTTTCAGCGGCAGCCATCTTATAAGTAACTTCTGCCCCAGACGACATCGTTAAAAAAGTTAACTGTTTCCTAACCTTCTTAAAGAGCTAGGCATAACAATCGAACTTGCAGTATAATATAAAACATACACATCATTACATCTTCCTTCTTACCCCATGGCAAGTAGTGAAGGTATTTAAAAAAAAAAAAAGAATTGCTTGGCTCCTCGTTGGAAGGGTCCATTCCAGATCATCTTGGCCACCAATACTGCTGTGAAGTGTCAACATCTGGCCTCCTGGGTGCATGATTTGCACTGTAAGCAATTACCAGCCCCAGACGAGGAAGCCACTCAACTCCAGTAACCTGACTGCTACAAGGAAAAGACCGAAGCTTTGCTTGGGAGGAAAGCGCTACTAACCTCTGCCCCTGTTCTCCCTACAACCTTCACCCAAAGCCACACCAGCATCCAGTAACAAAAGAGCAGCTTCATGAAAGCCCAGTGATGATTGCAAGAAACAGCCTGCAATTAGGAGAGGCCTTCTGCCTGCAGTCTTGACCAGTGCTGCATTACTCCTCTTCAGTACCATGCTGCATTTAGGGCTGCATGTCCCACCATTCAAATGGTTCAGCCTGTCTATGCCCTTTTGTGTATTTGCCTTGCTAAAATACCTTTTAATCATAGTAACTGTCCTCCTTCATCCTTCAAATGAAGGATTATGGTTTATTTCACTTACTTCCATAATCGATATAAAGTAGCTTATCTGCAGAAATTGATCCTAAGTTTCATTTTGTGTTGTTCTTATAAAGAAGAAGTGAAGATTGTGAGAATCAAGAAATATAGCCTATTGACTTCCTGTTCCTGTTCCCGACGGCGACGGACGAACCTTGGGGTTCGTCCGCCGTTTTGTTCTTTTTTCTGCCCCAAACGGGGCGGGGCACCCCTTTTTTTTGGGGTCCCTCCGTAGGACTGGCTTGCCTGGACTGGTTCATGCTGGCGGCGGCTGGGGAACGGTCCTTGTCTTCGGTTTAGGTGAAAGGAGACATGTTGCCGGGGGCTTGGTTCCCTTCGCCAACGGAGGACAGTAACGATTAATGAATTTGGAGAGAACGGAGCGCTCGGGTCGGATGGCTTTGCCGGGGCTTGAGCTGCGAGGTGAAGAGTAAGTGACTTTAACTTTATTGCTGGCAGCTTTGGATGAGAGAAAGGTGGAGGGGGGTGTTTGCTTGCTAAACCCCCCCTCGGATCTACAACAGCGGCGCGCAGAAATGGCTCCTGGAAAGCAGGGAGCGGATATTTTGTATCCGGACTTTTGCGAAGCAAGTGAAAGTCAACCGCGGCTTGTTTTCATACAAAGTATCTAAGCCTGGCTTTATTGAAACAATTTTCTTTGCTAGTTTCTCCGGCTGGCTGCTAGAGTGGGTGGTGGAAGATGGCTGCCCTTTGTTCCTGAATGTTTATTTCTTTATGGAAAATCTCCAACATTCCTTTGTGATTTGGACTGCCTCCCTCTATTAACAGATGATTTCCTGGATTAATTGATTCCTTCCCTGGAGTGCCTTCTTTGTCTTAATAATTGATAGTGGAAAGTGTTTTGCTCTCTGGACATTATAACTTTTTACAACTGTGATCTGAACTTTTCCCTGGATTTGCTCCAGCGGCCGCACCCAAAAAACGCCATCTTAGTGGCACTGATTTAAACAGCTCACCATGGCTTCAAAAAAACAACCAGGAAATTCAGGATTGGAAGAAAGAATGTCAGCTATGGAGACAGTGTTAAACTCCTTGGTGCTTGAAATCAGAGAATTTAGAAAAGATCACACTAGCACTAAACTTGAACTTTTGGAGACACAGAAAAAATTGATGGAGAATACACAGAAGACCGAGGAGTTGGAGGTGGGGCTGGCTGGGGCAAAGGGAGAACTTAAAAATATTAATACTGAAATTGGAGACTTGTCTGGTCATATGTCTAGGATGGATTTTGAGAGGATGTCATATTTTTTAAGATTTCAGAATATTTCTGAGGAATCTGGTGAATGCCTTCCTGATCTCATGAGTACAATCTTATCAGACTATTTACATAAACCCAAAGAAGAGATCAGGGGGGACATTGACCTAGTCTACAGAAAAAAATTCAGCATATGCCAGGATGAATGAAGTACCCAGAGAGATACATATTAAATTTGTTAAAAGGTCGATGAGGGAGGGAATCTTGAAGGCGCAGAGGGAGGGTCCGTTAATTTACCAACAAAAGGAAGTCGCTATCTTGAAGCGGATCCCCCAAAAAAATTAGAGAGGTGAGGAGGAAATATTCCTTCTTATCTAAAAAATTGTTTAAACACGGGATTTGGTTTAAGTGGGCGATGCCAGAAGGGATGCTGGTGTTCTGGGAAGGAGGAAGAGTTAGGATTAAAACAGTTGCTGAGGCGGAAGCCTTTCTTAAAAAACATTCCTCTATCCTGGGGGAAGATTCAGGGGGGACAGAGGGGGCCGCGGCCCCGCCCGCTGGGGGCCAGGAAGGAGAACAAGAAGACACAATTGCTAAGAGATTTAGATCTAAAAAATGACTTTTATCTTTATTTTTATTAATACAGTATAATTTTTTATCTGGATGTTTGTATACGACTGCCAGCATAGAATTCAGAATTTATATGTATGCATTTATTTTCACCTTGTTGTATTACCGAAAAATGTATTACCAATGTCTTATTAAGAAGCCCGGGAGGGGCCAACGTTTCCGACGTGAAAGTTCTCAAAATATCTTGTTAACTCACCTTACCCTACCCTTTTTGTTAAAAAAATTTGTAAAACTCAATAAAACTTTTTCAATAATAAGAAATATAGCCTATTGATCCATTAGATTCAATACGTCCTATGGATGACAGAAGGCCCCAGAAGAAAGAGAGATGAACCAAGTTTTCAGCTAGGATGATTTCAAAGTTTACCAGAAATATTTGTAATCCTGCTGAACCGTTGCTAACTGTGAAATATGTTTTTTGCAAAATATTCCCTTGTATGGATTTGTTTAAAACAGGAAGAATAAAACTGTTAGAAATGAGGAATTGAAAGTAATGTTTACAGGTGTTCACAGAAAGTGACAGTTAGTGAAGTTGCGAAGCACGTATGTGGTTAGAGGAACAGTGTAAAAAATAGGGTTCAAGATCAGCCCAGTGCTCTTTGACTTTTAGCAGTCCTTGTAGGATTTGCTATTTCTCATTGGCCCACTGCAATTATTTGTTAATTTGGTATTTTACTGTTATATCTTTTATATCTATTCATTTCTAATGTTCCAAATCATTAGAAACAATAAACCTCTGATCTCAAAGTAAGAATTATTGCTTGTGTTGTCTTTGTTTGGAATTTTCCTATGACAGATCTGTTTCTTCTGAACAAATTATATCCTTCTAGTAATATATTATAATCATGGGCTCCATTTCATCAAGTTTCAGTGATAATAGCAATGTTCATCCTCGGGTCATTGGAGGGGAGAGGGTTCAAATTGACTTGCAGTCAAAGAGGTGATCATCCTGTCAACACAACCAGGGAAGCCTGCCAGTTAGTGGGTAAAAACCAACAGATTTATCCTTGGCTTTGCATTCTGGTCAAGGAAACTGTGGCTCTTGTGAAAGACAAGGAGGTTTTGGCATGTAATTAATTGTTTGGTTATTTCATCAGCCTTCCTCTGGATTTGTTCTTTTGCCTCCCACATGTGGCAAAAGAACAAATTGATTCAGGAGGAGTAGGTAAATAACCATCATCCCTTAAAATAATATTTAGATTACATGGACTTTCAACCAAAAGTTGGGCAGCTCTTGGCATCCTTCCTTTTTCCCCCCATAGGTTTTTGTTTCACAATATATATACATCCCATTTTGGGTTAAACAGTGTGTTGTCTGGGTACAAACAGTTTTAAGAAATAATCATCAAAGTGTTTACAACAATACTCATAATAATAATATTGATATTTGCTTATCCATTTTAACAAGCCTCCCTTTTTTCATTGTTCCTTTTCTTATAGTTCCATGTTTCTAACTTCTGTTTCTGTCAGCTAACCATTGATAAAATAAGTCCCAAGTCAAAAAATATTCAATTTCTTCCTTTTCCTTAATTGTAGGTGTTAATCTATCCATTTCTGCACATTGTAATATTTTTTAAATCACATTTTCATCTGTAGGGGTCTCTTCACTTTTCCATTGTTGTTCAAATGCAATTCTGGCTGCAATCAATACACGTCAAATCAAATATGTTTTCCTCTTGTTACACCCATAAGTTCTGGTTAGAATCTGGTCCAATTCTGTTAGTCCTTTATAAAAACCATATAATTTAACATATTTTTCATACCTTGATTGTATTTGTGCCTGCGGCCCAGAGGTGGGTTGCTTCCGGTTCAGCCTGGTTCAGCCGAACTGGCAGTGATGGCAGCAGGAGGCTCCACCTAGATGCTGGATGCTTCTACACTTGCACAGAAGCATCATGTGCAAGAGAGTGCGCACACACGAGCGAACTGGAAGTAAAAAAAAATGGAGACCCAGCGCTGCGGCCACCATGCTAAATTTATCCCTTGAGTATTCAATTCCTTGCTTGCCAAATAAATTTTGTTACTAATCTGTTTAATTACTCGAAATATTTTTTTTCCAGCTTTATTGGAATTGTTTGGAACAGGTATAAAAATCTCGGTATTCATTTTAATGGCAACTATTCTTCCTAGTAGTGATAGCTTTTCCACTTTTCCAAGTCAAGTTTAATTTGCTGTATCAATTTAACATAATTATCTTCTTTTATAGTTACACAACTTGCTGATAGATGAATGCCCAGATATTTTACTTTCTTCACTATCTGAATGACTATTTTCTATATTAACTCTTTTTTCTGTTTATTTGTAAATTTTTTGACTAAAATTTTAGTTTTCGCTTTACTTTCAATCCTTCAACTTCCTCATAGTCATCTATTTTCTTCATTAATTTGGGTACAGCTGTTTGCGGTTCCTCTATGATAAATATCAAGTCATTTGCAAATGCCAGTAGTTTGTATTTTTCTTTTTTAAACACCATCCCTTTTATTTCTATATCCTGCCGAATGTCTCTATTTAACACTTCCAATGTCAAAATGAATAGTAATGAGGAGAGTGGACATTTATTTATTTTATTTATTTATATTCGATTTATATAACGGCTCCTTCTCCATCAAGATGGACTCAGGGCGGTGCACAGGGAATTAAAAATCAGCAATAAATAACAATAAATACAATAATAATATCTAAAATGAATTAAATTAAGAACCTGTGCTAAAATATTCCCATTCAAATTCTAAAATACATTTACTGATTGGCTAAAATTGTGTTGCGTCTGAGCTCTAAGCTCTAAGCTAGATCGGCTTGATGGAAAAGATACGTCTTGAGTGAGCGGCGAAAGAGGGGAAGGTCCGTGATAGTCCGAAGTTCGGGGGGTAGGTCGTTCCAGAGGGATGGCCCAGCCACAGAGAAGGCCCTACCCCTGGGCACTGCTAGCCGGCATTGACCGGCGGTTGGCAACCTGAGGAGGCCCTCCCTATGGGAGTGGATCGGTCGGTGGGAGGTGTGCGGCAGGAGACGGTCCCGCAGATAACTAGGCCCCGTGCCATGGAGCGATTTAAAGATGGTAACAAGCACCTTGAAGCGCACCCGGAAGGCCACAGGAAGCCAATGCAGCTCGCGCAGGATCGGTGTTATGTGGGAGCATCTAGTGGCTCCTATAATCACCCGCGCGGCTGCGTTTTGGACTAGCTGTAGCTTTCGAGTGCACCTCAGGGGACTCAGGGCGACTTCCTGTTCCGGCTTCTGGCGGCGACGGATTTTATTTATTTATTTTATTTATTTATTTAAATTTATACCCCGCCCTTCTCCACAGAGGACCCAGGGCGGCGCACAGGAAATTTAAAAAACATACAAAAATACAATAAATATAATTTAAAAAACTATTAAATAACCCCATCCTGCGCTAAAACCAAATTTTAAAACCCAATTTAAAACTATCTTAAGTCCCCAAGGGAGGTTAGGCCAGGCCGGCTTGTTGAAACAGATATGTCTTAAGACATTGGCGGAAGAGGCGGAGGTCGGTGATGGTACGTAATTCAGGGGGTAGGTCATTCCAAAGGGCTGGCCCCGCCACAGAGAAGGCTCTTCCCCTGGGCGTCGCCAGTCGGCATTGTCCGGCCGACGGTACCCTGAGGAGGCCCTCTCTGTGGGAGCGGATTGGTCTGAGGGATGTATGGGGCAGGAGGCGGTCTCGCATATAACTAGGCCCCGAGCCATGGAGCGCTTTGAAGATGGTAGTCAAAACCTTGAAGCGCACTCGAAAGGCCACAGGAAGCCAATGCAGCTCGCGCAGGATCGGTGTTATGTGGGAGCATCTAGTGGCTCCTATAATCACCCGCGCGGCTGCGTTTTGGACTAGCTGTAGCTTTCGAGTGCACCTCAGGGGAAGCCCCATGTAGAGAGCATTACAGTAGTCGAGTCGGGACGTCACGAGTGCTTGAGTGACTGTGCGTAGGGCAGCCCGGTCCAGTAAGGGGCGCAATTGGCGCATCAGGCGAACCTGATGGAACGCCCCCCTGGCCACGGCTGCCACATGGTCCTCCATGGACAGCCGGGAATCCAGGAGGACACCCAAATTGCGCGCCCTCTCCACGGGGGCCAGTGTTTCGCCCCCAATGGCCAGAGTTGGAGTGATCTGGCTGAACCGGGGTGCCGGAAACCACAGCCACTCAGTCTTGGCAGGGTTGAGTTTGAGTTTGTTACCACCCATCCAGATCCGTACGGCTTCCAGACACCGGGACAGCACTTCGGCGGCATCGTTGGGGTGGTTTGGGGTGGATATGTACAACTGAGTGTCATCAGCGTACAGGTGGTATTCCACCCCAAAACCACGGATGATCTCACCCAGCGGCTTCATATATGTGTTGAAAAGGAGGGGCGAGAGGACCGACCCCTGAGGAACCCCACATAGGAGAGGCCTCGAGGTCGACCTCTGCCCTCCCGTCAACACATATTGCGACCGACCAGAGAGGTAGGACGAGAACCACCGCAGAACGGTGCCTCCCAGCCCCAACCCCCCCAGTCGGTGCAATAGGATACCATGGTCGATGGTATCAAAAGCCGCCGAGAGGTCTAATAGGACTAGGATAGAGGAATACCCTCTATCCCGCGCCCTCCAGAGATCATCAACCAACGCGACCAATGCCGTCTCGGTACTGTGACCGGGCCGGAAGCCGGACTGGCGCGGGTCTAGATAATCAACTTCCTCCAGGTGTCGCGGAAACTGTTGGGCTACCACACTCTCAACAACCTTCACTAAAAAGTGAAGGTTGGAGACCGGACGATAGTTCTCTAGTAAAGCTGGGTCCAGGGACGGCTTCTTGAGGAGGGGCCTCACTACCGCCTCTTTCAAGACGGCAGGTAAGGACCCCTCACTCAAAGATGCGTTGACAATGCCCTGGAGCCAGCCTCGTGTCGTCTCCCAGGATGCCAGTACAAGCCAGGAGGGACACGGATCCAATAAACATGTGGTCGCCCTAAGCTTCCTTGACAGCCTGTCCATATCCTCGGTGGTAACAAAGTCAAACTCCTCCCAAGAAGGAACCTCAAGACTAGTCTCGGACAGTCCCACAGGACCACTGTCGATGGAGGGTAGCTCATTCCAAATCCGAGTGATTTTCTCCTGCAGATAAATCCCAAATTCCTCTGCTCGCCCTTGCAGAGGGGCTTCCCACGGCCTCTGGTGGAGGAGGGAGCGGGTCACCCCAAACAGGGCGGCAGGGCGGTTATCTGCGGATGCAATAAGGGTGGCACAATACTCACGTTTGGCCACTCTTATCGCCACTAAATAAGCCCTAATATGGGTTCTCACTAGTGTTCGGTCGGCTTCGGAGCGAGAGGATCTCCATCTGCTCTCTAGGCGTCTCTTGTGGCGTTTCATCCCCCGAAGCTCCTCAGTGAACCAAGGAGCCTGGGTGATTCGTCGCCGCAAGAGAGGCCGCAAGGGCGCGACTCGGTCCAAGGCCCCCGTGGCCGCACTTAACCATTGAGCCACTAGGTCCTCAGTCGAGTCGCCGGGCAGGGTCACAGGAATTGGCCCAAGCTCCCTCTGGAACCTTTCCGAGTCCATCAGAAGCCTGAGGCGGAACCATATAGGAGTGTCCGGTTCCGCCTCCCCGCGGTGGGGTGTAGCGATTGGAAAGTCCAGCCGAAGGAGATCGTGATCTGTCCATGACAAGGGAGTGATGACTAGATCCCCTATTCCCAGATCACGACTCCACTGTCCCGAGACAAAGATGAGATCCAGTGTGTTCCCCCCCTCGTGAGTGGGGCCTAAAACTACCTGGGTCAGGTCCATGGCCGTCATGGAGGCCATGAACTCCCGAGCTACTCCAGAGGCTTCGCCCGCCAACGGCAAGTTAAAGTCCCCCATGACTACCAGTCTGGGGGTCTCAACTGCCGCCTCGGCTATCACCTCTAGGAGCTCGGGCAGGGCTGTTGTTGCATAGCGAGGAGTCAGGTATACAACTAACATGCCCAACTGCCTCCCTAGGCCCCATCTCACGCAGAGAGATTCACACCCGGTTGTCTGGGGGACCGTGGTCTCCTTCGGCTCAAGACCTTCCTTTACGATAATCGCCACCCCCCCACCCCTCCCTAGGGCCCTAGGCTGATGAAAAGCACGGTAACCTGGTGGGCACATGTCCACGAGGGGTATACCCCCCTCGTGGCCCAACCAGGTTTCCGTTATACCCACCAGGTCCGGGTCCCCCTCTGACACAAGGTCACGAATGAGGGGGGATTTTTGAACCACGGACCTGGCGTTGCATAACATCAGCTTCGGGCCCCGTGTCTGTGATTCCTGCCCACCTAGTCTGCGATGGGAGAGCGGAGAGTTGGAGCACGTGACCGCCTGGATCCAGCGGTCACGGTCTTCCAACTGATGGTGCCCATTTCGTCTCCCTCCGCCCCTGCCCCTCCCTAAGACCGAATCGATGGAAAGAGCTACCGTGGAAATGACCCCCCCCTTCCCTTCCTCCGTTTCCCTACTTCCGCCCGCCGGCCTCATTTGCTGTCCCCTCCCTGGACTATTTTTCCCCTCCTCCCTGGAACCCCCTAAAAGCCTAATTAAAAACCTCCCTAAAAAACCCCTCAACCTGCGCTTCGCCCACCTCTCAGGATTAATCAGTCCGTCATCGAGGCGGGCCCGTGTTAAACAGGAGGGCCAGGCCTGCGAGAGGGGAAACTCCCGCAGGCTAAGGAGGTCGCGTCTGGAGTACATGATAAAAGCCCCCCCAAGGCAGCCCAAGTCCAGGAAGGCAAAACATAAGTCCGATAAGCAAATAAAGTGGCTAAGTGCAAAGATATTCTTCCGGATGGGAGGTAAAGTCAAGATAAAATGTTTCTGTATTCCCTACCCCTTTGAAAATTGTAAAAACCAATAAAACTTTTTCAATATAAAAAAATATATATATAAAACATACACATCATTACATCTTCCTTCTTACCCCATGTCAAGTAGTGAAGGTATATTAAAAAAAAAAAAGAATTGCTTGGCTCCTCGTTGGAAGGGTCCATTCCAGATCATCTTGGCCACCTCGTCTGGGGCTGGTAATTGCTTACAGTGCAAAGCATGCACCCAGGAGGCCAGATGTTGACACTTCACAGCAGTAAAATACTGCTGTGAAGTGTCAACATCTGGCCTCCTGGGTGCATGCTTTGCACTGTAAGCAATTACCAGCCCCAGACGAGGAAGCCACTCAACTCCAGTAACCTGACTGCTACAAGGAAAAGACCGAAGCTTTGCTTGGGAGGAAAGCGCTACTAACCCCTGCCCCTGCTCTCCCTACAACCTTCACCCAAAGCCACACCAGCATCCAGTAACAAAAGAGCAGCTTCATGAAAGCCCAGTGATGATTGCAAGAAACAGCCTGCAATTAGGAGAGGCCTTCTGCCTGCAGTCTTGACCAGTGCTGCATTACTCCTCTTCAGTACCATGCTGCATTTAGGGCTGCATGTCCCACCATTCAAATGGTTCAGCCTGTCTATGCCCTTTTATGTATTTGCCTTGCTAAAATACCTTTTAATCCTAGTAACTGTCCTCCTTCATCCTTCAAATGAAGGATTTTGGTTTATTTCACTTACTTCCATAATTGATATAAAGTAGCTTATGTGCAGAAATTGATCCTAAGTTTCATTTTGTGTTGTTCTTACAAAGAAGAAGTGAAGATTGTGAGAATCAAGAAATATAGCCTATTGATCCATTAGATTCAATACGTCCTATGGATGACAGAAGGCCCCAGAAGAAAGAGAGATGAACCAAGTTTTCAGCTAGGATGATTTCAAAGTTTACCAGAAATATTTGTAATCCTGCTGAACCGTTGCTAACTGTGAAATATGTTTTTTGCAAAATATTCCCTTGTATGGATTTGTTTAAAACAGGAAGAATAAAACTGTTAGAAATGAGGAATTGAAAGTAATGTTTACAGGTGTTCACAGAAAGTGACAGTTAGTGAAGTTGCGAAGCACGTATGTGGTTAGAGGAACAGTGTAAAAAATAGGGTTCAAGATCAGCCCAGTGCTCTTTGATTTTTAGCAGTCCTTGTAGGATTTGCTATTTCTCATTGGCCCACTGCAATTATTTGTTAATTTGGTATTTTACTGTTATATCTTTTATATCTATTCGTTTCTAATGTTCCAAATCATTAGAAACAATAAACCTCTGATCTCAAAGTAAGAATTATTGCTTGTGTTGTCTTTGTTTGGAATTTTCCTATGACAGATCTGTTTCTTCTGAACAAATTATATCCTTCTAGCAATATATTATAATCATGGGCTCCATTTCATCAAGTTTCAGTGATAATAGCAATGTTCATCCTCGGGTCATTGGAGGGGAGAGGGTTCAAATTGACTTGCAGTCAAAGAGGTGATCATCCTGTCAACACAACCAGGGAAGCCTGCCAGTTAGTGGGTGAAAACCAACAGATTTATCCTTGGCTTTGCATTCTGGTCAAGGAAACTGTGGCTCTTGTGAAGGACAGGGAGGTTTTGGCATGTAATTAATTGTTTGGTTATTTCATCAACCTTCCTCTGGATCTCTTCTTTTGCCTCCCACATGTGGCAAAAGAACAAATTGATTCAGGAGGAGTAGGTAAATAACCATCATCCCTTAAAATAATATTTAGATTACATGGACTTTCAACCAAAAGTTGGGCAGCTCTTGGCATCCTTCCTTTTCCCCCCCATAGGTTTTTGTTTCACAATATATATACATCCCATTTTGGGTTAAACAGTGTGTTGTCTGGGTACAAACAGTTTTAAGAAATAATCATCAAAGTGTTTACAACAATACTCATAATAATAATATTGATATTTGCTTATCCATTTTAACAAGCCTCCCTTTTTTCATTGTTCCTTTTCTTATAGTTCCATGTTTCTAACTTCTGTTTCTGTCAGCTAACCATTGATAAAATAAGTCCCAAGTCAAAAAATATTCAATTTCTTCCTTTTCCTTAATTGTAGGTGTTAATCTATCCATTTCTGCACATTGTAATATTTTTTAAATCACATTTTCATCTGTAGGGGTCTCTTCACTTTTCCATTGTTGTTCAAATGCAATTCTGGCTGCAATCAATACACATCAAATCAAATATGTTTTCCTCTTGTTACACCCATAAGTTCTGGTTAGAATCTGGTCCAATTCTGTTAGTCCTTTATAAAAACCATATAATTTAACATATTTTTCATATCTCGATTGTATTTGTGCCTGCGGCCCAGAGGTGGGTTGCTTCCGGTTCAGCCTGGTTCAGCCGAACTGGCAGTGATGGCAGCAGGAGGCTCCACCTAGATGCTGGATGCTTCTACACTTGCACAGAAGCATCATGTGCAAGAGAGTGCGCACACACGAGCGAACCGGAAGTAAAAAAAAATGGAGACCCAGCGCTGCGGCCACCATGCTAAATTTATCCCTTGAGTATTCAATTCCTTGCTTGCCAAATAAATTTTGTTACTAATCTGTTTAATTACTCGAAATATTTTTTTTCCAGCTTTATTGGAATTGTTTGGAACAGGTATAAAAATCTCGGTATTCATTTTAATGGCAACTATTCTTCCTAGTAGTGATAGCTTTTCCACTTTTCCAAGTCAAGTTTAATTTGCTGTATCAATTTAACATAATTATCTTCTTTTATAGTTACACAACTTGCTGATAGATGAATGCCCAGATATTTTACTTTCTTCACTATCTGAATGACTATTTTCTATATTAACTCTTTTTTCTGTTTATTTGTAAATTTTTTGACTAAAATTTTAGTTTTCGCTTTACTTTCAATCCTTCAACTTCCTCATAGTCATCTATTTTCTTCATTAATTTGGGTACAGCTGTTTGCGGTTCCTCTATGATAAATACCAAGTCATTTGCAAATGCCAGTAGTTTGTATTTTTCTTTTTTAAACACCATCCCTTTTATTTCTATATCCTGCCAAATGTCTCTATTTAACACTTCCAATGTCAAAATGAATAGTAATGAGGAGAGTGGACATTTATTTATTTTATTTATTTATATTCGATTTATATAACGGCTCCTTCTCCATCAAGATGGACTCAGGGCGGTGCACAGGGAATTAAAAATCAGCAATAAATAACAATAAATACAATAATAATATCTAAAATGAATTAAATTAAGAACCTGTGCTAAAATATTCCCATTCAAATTCTAAAATACATTTACTGATTGGCTAAAATTGTGTTGCGTCTGAGCTCTAAGCTCTAAGCTAGATCGGCTTGATGGAAAAGATACGTCTTGAGTGAGCGGCGAAAGAGGGGAAGGTCCGTGATAGTCCGAAGTTCGGGGGGTAGGTCGTTCCAGAGGGATGGCCCAGCCACAGAGAAGGCCCTACCCCTGGGCACTGCTAGCCGGCATTGACCGGCGGTTGGCAACCTGAGGAGGCCCTCCCTATGGGAGTGGATCGGTCGGTGGGAGGTGTGCGGCAGGAGACGGTCCCGCAGATAACTAGGCCCCGTGCCATGGAGCGATTTAAAGATGGTAACAAGCACCTTGAAGCGCACCCGGAAGGCCACCGGCAGCCAGTGCAGCTCGCGCAGGAGAGGTGTTACATGGAGGCTTCGGGATGCTCCCAGAATCCCCCGCGCGGCCGCATTCTGCACTAACTGGATCCTCCGGATGCATCTCAAGGGGAGCCCCATGTAGAGAGCATTACAATAGTCTAGGCGGGACGTAACGAGCGCTTGAGTGACAGTGTGGAGGGCGTCCTGGTCAAGAAAGGGGCGCAACTGGCGTACCAGGTGTACCTGGTAGAAAGCCCCCCTGGTCACGGCCGTCAACTGGTCATCCAAGGATAGCCGTGAATCCAGGAGGACGTCTAAGTTGCGAGTGACTCGCCCCCGATGACCAGCGATGGAATCAGCTGGTTATGCCGTGACACAGGAAACCACAGCCACTCGGTCTTGGACGGGTTGAGCCGAAGTTTGTTACTTCCCATCCAGACCTGCATGTCTTCCAGACACCAGGACATCACCTTGACGGCATCGTTGGGGTGGTTGGGGGTAGATATGTACAGCTGAGTATCATCAGCGTACTAATGGTACTCTACCCCACAACCACGGATGATCTCACCCAGCGGCTTCATATAGTTGTTAAACAGGAGGGGCGAGAGGACCGACCTCTGAGGCGCCCCACATGTTAGGGGCCTCGACGTCGACCTCAAATCAAATCAAATCAAATTCGGATTTATTAACCGCACCCTCTCCCCACAGGGACCCGGGGCGGTGCACAGGAGAAACTAAAAACAATATAGAATAAATACAAAATACATACTTAAAACATAATTAAACAGTGTTACCCGTGCTAAAACTGATTAAGAACCCATTAAAATACATTTGGAATCAATAGACAGAGAGAATTATTCAAGGCCGGCCAGTTGAAAGAAATAGGTCTTCAATTTCGTACGGAAGGAGCGGAGGTCAGTGGTCGTTCTGATATCAGGGGGAAGGTCGTTCCAGAGGGCTGGGCCTGCCACAGAGAGAGCCCTTCCCCTGGGCGTCGCCCGCTGACAAAGTCTAGTGGACGGCACCCGGAGAAGTCCCTCTCTGTGGGAGCGAATCGGTCGTGAGGATGTATGGGGCAGGATCCGATCTCACAGATAGCTAGGTCCCGAGCCATGGAGCGCTTTGAAGATGATAATTAACACCTTGAAGCGCACCCGGAAGACGACAGGTAGCCAGTGCAGCTCGCGCAAGAGCGGTGTAACGTGGGTAAACCTAGTGGTCCCCATAATTGCTCGCGCGGCTGCATTCTGAACTAACTGAAGCCTCCGGGTGCACCTCAAGGGGAGCCCCATGTAGAGAGAGTTACAGTAGTCCAGTCGGGATGTCACGAGGGCATGAGTGACTGTGCGAAGGGCGTCCCGATCCAATAGGGGGCGCAATTGGCGTACCAGGCGAACCTGGTAAAACGCCCTCCTGGCCACGGCTGTCACTTGCTCTTCCATAGACAGCTGGGTATCCAGGAGGACACCCAAATTGCGCGCCCCATCCACAGGGGCAAGATGTTCGCCCCCTATGGCCAGCGTTGGGGAGAGCTGGTTGAATCGGGCAGCCGGAAACCACAGCCACTCGGTCTTGGTCGGGTTGAGCCTAAGTCCGTTACTTCCCATCCAGATCCGCACGGCTTCCAGGCACTGGCACATCACCGCTACGGCATCGTTGGGGTGGTTTGGGGTAGATATGTACAGCTGGGTGTCATCAGCGTACAGGTGGTACTCTACCCCAAAACCACGGATGATCTCACCCAGCGGCTTCATGTATGCATTAAACAGGAGAGGCGAGAGGACCGACCCCTGAGGCACCCCGCATGTGAGGGGTCTCGGGGTCGACCTCTGCTCTCCTGCCCGCACAAATTGCGATCGGCCAGAGAGGTAGGAGGAGAACCACCGTAAAATGGTGCCTCCCACCCCCAACCCCCCCAGCCGATGCAATAGGATACCATGGTCGATGGTATCGAAAGCCGCCGAGAGGTCTAATAGGACCAGGATGGAGGAACATCCCCCATCTCTGGCCCTCCAGAGATCATCTACCAACGCGACCAATGCCGTCTCGGTGCTATGCCCGGGCCGAAAGCCGGACTGGCGCGGATCTAGATAGTCAACTTCCTCCAGGTGACGGGGAAACTGTTGTGCCACCACACTCTCGACAACCTTCGCCAAAAAGGGAAGGTTGGAGACTGGACGGTAGTTGTTTAAAAGAGCTGGGTCCAAAGAGGGCTTCTTGAGGAGGGGCCTCACCATCGCCTCTTTTAGGGAGGCAGGCAAGGAACCCTCACCCAAGGATGCGTTGACAACCTCTTGGAGCCAGCCTCGTGTCCCCTCCCAGGATGGCAGTACAAGCCAGGAGGGGCACGGGTCCAATAAACATGTGGTGGCTCGCAGTCGCCCACGTAGCCTGTCCATATCCTCGGAAGTAACGGGGTCAAACTCCTCCCAAACAAGATCTCTCTCGTGGCATCCCACTGGGCCATGAATGGGGGCCAGCTCACTCTGTATCTGGGCGGTTTTCTCCTGCAGAAAAGTCACAAATTCCTCTGCTCTACCCTGTAGCGGGGCTTCCCGTTCCCTCTGTTGAAGGAGGGCACGGGTCACCCTAAACAGGGCGGCAGGGCGGTTTTCTGCGGATGCTATGAGAGTGGCACAATGATGACGTTTGGCCACCCTCAGCGCCACAATGTAAGTCCGTAAATGGGCTCTTACCTGTGTCCGGTCAGATTCAGAGCGGCTAGACCTCCATCTACTCTCTAGGCATCTCTTGCGGCGTTTCATCATCCGCAGCTCCTCAGTAAACCTAGGAGCCAGGGTGGTTCGCCGCCGCAAGAGAGGCCGCAAGGGCGCGACCCGATCTAAGGCTCCCACGGCCGCAGTATTCCATGCGGCCGTGAGGTCCTCCATCGGGGCGCGGGTCAGAGATACAGGAAATGGCCCAAGCGCTGTCTGGAACCCATCCGGGTCCATCAAGCGCCTGGGGCGGTACCAGATTGGTAACTCTGGTTCCGCCTCCCCGCGGAGGGGAGCAGCGGTCGGAAAGTCAAGCCGGAGAAGTGAGTGGTCTGACCATGACAAGGGTGTGATGACTATGTCCCCTGTACCCAGATCACTCTTCCATTGGCCCGAGACAAAGATGAGATCCGGCGTATGTCCACCCTCGTGGGTGGGGCCCTGAATTACTTGGGTCAGGTCCATGGCCGTCATGGAAGCCATGAACTCCCGAGCTGCCACGGATGATTCGCCCAACGATGGCAGGTTAAAGTCCCCCATGACTATAAGTCTGGGGGTCTCAACTGCCACCGTAGCGATCACCTCCAGGAGCTCGGGCAGGGCTGCTGCTACATAGCGGGGAGCCAGGTATACAACCAGCAAGCCCAACTGCCTCCCTAGGCCCCACTTCACGCAGAGGGACTCACAGCCGGTAGTCTGAGGCACAATGGTCTCTCTCGGCTCAAGACCTTCCTTAATAATGACCGCTACCCCACCACCCCTGCCTAGGGCCCGCGGCTGATGAAATGCGCGGTAGCCTGTTGGGCACATTTCAACGAGGGGAAGTCCTCCCTCGTGGCCCAACCAGGTTTCCGCAATTCCTACCAGGTCCGGCTCCCCCTCTGACACAAGGTCACTAATGAGGGGGGCTTTGTTGACAACGGACGTGGCGTTGCAAAACATCAGCCGCAGACCCTGGCTCTGTATTCCCTGGCCACCTAGCCTGCGGGGGTTGTGGCACCCGACCGTTTGCAACCAACGGCTACGTGCCACCAACCGGGAGGATGAAAATTGTCTCCCCTCGGTCCTGCCCCTCCCCACGACCCTCTGAATTGGTATGCCCTCCTGTGGAACGACTCGAGTATCCCCCTTCCTTTCGCCTTCCGCTTCCCGCCGTCGACTGCTATCCTGGCCCTTACTATTGATCACTGTTTCAATCTCCATCTGTCTATATCTTTTTTTAAACCCCTCCCCCACCCCAGAACCCCTTAAAAGCCTAATTAAAAATTTATTTAAAAACCCCCTGAGCTTGCGTTTTTTCCACCGCTCTGGATTAATTAACCCATCCTTGAGGTGGGCCCGAGATAAACTAAGGGGCCAAACCTGCGAGAGGGGGGACTCTCGTAGATCGAGGAGGTCAGACCTTGAATAAAAAACCATCCCGTGGCTCCATTGCTGGCTTTAAAGGGAGGAAACGCCTAGATAAAGTGCAAGTGCAAGTCAAATCAACAGGGAAAATAGATCATAAGAGTCAGTCAGTTCTTCCTCGGGTAGAGGCTTTCCACGGGGTGGCTGGAGCTGTTTTTCCTTTGGGCTGGCCTTGCTTCGCTCTCGCCCCCCCTCCCCGTAGATGTTTTATCGGGGAGTCCTGGGGGGGGGGGAGGAAAATTCCCTCCACTGTTCTATCAGGCCTCCACAGGGCCTCACCGCGTCGCAGGCTCGCCACCCCACACCAGGGCCTCAGCCAGGGCCTCCACGGAGTGGTGGCCTCTGCTGGGGCCTCCGGCGCTCCATCGGTCCGCCGCGCCTCCCGTCCCTCTGCGGCCGCCAACCTCACCAGCCATCCCCTGTGGAGGCCTTCACCCGGCCTCGCTGCTCCACGGGGGCCTACGCCGGGTTTGAGATGGTCCGCGCAGCTCCGCCACTGCTCCGCTGCCGCTCCGCCTTTCCTACCACCCGGCGTTCCGGCGCTCCCTCCAGCGCTCCGCTGCCGCTCAGCCCCTCCGCCGGGGGCCACCAGCCTCCGCCAACCTCCGCTGGGGCCTCCGGCCTTTTGGCGCTCTCCGCCGCCGCTCCGCCAGGGCCTCCGGCCTCCACCAGCCTCCGCCAGGGCCTCAGGATCTTCCGGCGCTCTCCGCCGCCGCTCCATTCCATCTGAGGCCTCCGGCCTCCACCGGCTTCTGCCAGGGCCTCCGGCCTTCCGGCGCTCCCTCTGCCGCCGCTCTATCAGTCCACCAGAGCCTCCAGCCTTTGCCTGGCCTCCGCTAGGGCCTCCGACTTTCCGGCCTGCCAGCTTTCCCCCCCCCCCCGGCGTTTTCCTCCGGGCTCCCCCCGCGCCTCCCGTCTCAGCCGTCACACTCACCGGCGTTGGAAAGGCCTCAGTGTGACGGCTGGGTCTTCAACTTGCTGGGCCGGCCCTTGCCGATCACCCCAAAGGGGCCGGCCGCGTCCTCCGAAGCCAAATGGGCCTCCGGTCAGCATCGCCTCAAACCTCCGCCGCCATTCCTTCGCGCATGCTCATTACTCATAACCAGGAGTGATCCTTCTTGGTTTTTAGAGATCAGCCAAGTGCTACCACCTGGGTAGGGGCAGAAAAGTGTTGTACACGTTGGCTCCGTCTGCTCTGGCCACAGTCCAGCATTCCCACAAACTCTGTCCCCGTCAACACAAATTGCGACCGACCAGAGAGGTAGGAGGAGAAGCACTGTAATACAGTGCCCCCCAGTCCCAACCTCCCCAGTCGGTGCAATAGGATACCATGGTCGATGGTATCAAAAGCCGCTGAGAGGTCTAACAGGGCAAGGATAGAGGAGTAACCTCTATCTCTGGCCTTCCAGAGATCATCCACCAACATCCCTGTCTTGTGCCTTTATTAATATTAACATCCTCTGTTATGTCCCGTTTACAATCAATTTTGCACTCTGTTTGGTATATATTGCCTTGATTATATTAGTAAATTTTTCACCAAATTCCATATATTTTAATTGCCATATCATAAATTGCCAATTTACATTATCAAATGCTTTCTGTGCGTCTAAAAAAATCAGCACCATTTATTTTTCAGGATGTGCTTCATAATATTCCAACGTATTCAAAATTATTCTCATATTTCTTTTAATTTGTCTCTGAGGCAAAAATCCATTTTGATCTGTGTGTATAAATCAGTGGTTCTCAGTTATTTTCTGTCAGGCCCCCCCTAGGAAGAGAGAAAACATTTCGCGCCCCCCCAGCCCCGGAAAGCGCCCCCCCCAGCCCCCGGGCTGCCCCCTCCCTTCTTTCCTTCGCCTCCTTCCGAGCCGCCGTTGCCTTCTCCGCATGGCCCGAGCGCCTGTTCCTTACGCGATGGTCTCAGCAGCTCCCAGCGCTCCCAACGCAGCCAGTCGAAAGCCGGGAGGGAGGCCGCTTTTCCACGCCGTGGAAGGGGGTCGCCTCCCTCCCGGCTTTCGACTGGCCGCGTCCAGGCGGGCAGCGGGCAAGAGCCGTGAGCGGGCAAGCCGGGCGGCGCGCTGGAAGCTGCTGAGCCGGGCGGCGCGCTGGGAGCTGCTGAGCCGGGCGGCGCGCTGGGAGCGGTCTTTCCGGGTGTGCGGCTCCGCGCCCCCCCTTATGGAGCCTCGCGCCCCCCTAGGGGGGCGCGCCCCACTATTTGAGAAACGCTGGTATAAATTCATTCAAAAATCTCTTTAATATTTCAACTATTATTGATGCATAAATTTTATAGTCCACATTTAGAAGTGAGATTGGTCTATAATTTTTAATTTGCAATAAATCTGCATCTTCCCTAGTATAAGTATATTATTTGATTCCATCCAGGATTTTGGTACCTTAGCTTCTAATAAGACTTAATTATATACTTCCAGCATTGATGGTCCTAGGATATCTTGTAATTGTTTGCAAACTTCCGCTGGTAGACCATCTGATCCTGGCATTTTATTGTTCTTCTGTCTCTTAATCACCTGTTAATTCAAAAATTTTATCTTTTTGTTTAACATAGTTCTTCCTGCTTCAGGCACCCTAGGCAACCTGGCTTTTTCCAAATATTGTTTTATTTTATCCTCTGGTAGCTCCCCTTGATCGTACAAATTTTTGTAATAGTTCTGGATTATTTTCTTTTTTTATCATTTTGGTGCTGAAGCATACCATTCTCATCTACCAGACTTTGTATCTGCTTCTTTTATTTCTCTTCTTTTAATTTATATGCTAGCCACCTCCCTGGTTTGTTAGCGTTTCCAAAGAATTTTTTTTACACTTTTAATTTTTTGTGCCAATTCTTCTTTTTCAATTAAGCTTAATTTATGTTTTATTAATTGCATTTGATTTTTAAATTTCTTCTTTTGTGGTTCTTTCTGTAGCTCTAATCCTAAACATTTATACTCTTCTTCCAGTGTCTTTTGATGTTCTTTCTTTTTCTTGTTTTTCCTTCCTATATAGGTTTTGACTAATCCTCCCTTTGATAAAGATAGAAAAAACCCAACATTTACCCTTGGCTTTGTACTTTGGCCAAGTAAATTGTGGCTCTTGTGAAAGACAGGGAGGTTTTGGCATGCAATTAACTACCTGTCATTTTACCAGCATACTTATAACCATAATTTTGGGCTCAATTATAGTAGTAAGTTGAGGACTACCTATATTGTCAACATATGCCTGCTAACTCGTCCTAGTTTCTGTGTCCATGGAAAATATTCTTAATCATCTTCTCTGAAGCTTTTCTTTAGCCATCTGATTGCAGTTATCATGTCTCCTCAAAACTCTTTTGTTTCCTCAAATGAATATTCCAAGCTCCTTCCCACAGAATCCCTGGTATGAAAATGTTTTTGCAGATTGATAAGAGGGATGTTGAAAAAAATAACCATGATCCAGTTGACAGGATCCTTTACAATTATTGGAGCACCCAAATCCAGACTTAAAGCATCTTTAAGATAACCATGACCTGGATGACTGAGAATCTCCATACACTCAGTGAAGAATCCACCTCTTTCTAAGAGTAAAATCTGCCCTACATCTTTTTCTATTTATTTCTGTTCTGTTGAAGTCATTTTATTCACCTTTTTTGCTTGATCTTTCCTGGGTAGATTCCTGAAGAGTTGATCTTGTTTCAAGGGGCTACATTGCCAAAAAAACAAAAAAAACAAAAACCCCAAAGAAAGAAATTGACTTCCTGAAGTGGGTTTGTCCCCCTAGAATAGATGGACTCAAATATGGAGTTTAGTAAATAATAAATAAATAATAAATAAATGATTTAATTTATAACCCGCTCTCTCTCCCCAAAGGGACTATATTGCTGACGATTATGACAGGATCAGATAATGAAAAAATACATGGAAGGAAACTACAGAAGTTCCAAGACGATACGAGTATGAAGAGTTTCTTTCTCAAAATATGTTGGGAAGCTCAAGTGGTAATGAATAATTGCCTGGGCAACTGCTCAAAAAGAGGCTATCTTTCTGGGGCTGATCTCATTTCTCTTTCTCCTGGTCAAGATAACAAAGGAAAATGATATGGTTTCTTTAGTTAAATATTAAGAGGAAAGGATACGATCAGTATTTTGTGGGAATTAACATAACTCTATAGATTGAAATGTCTTCTAAATTTGAATTGTGTGAATTTTGTTTTATATAGATATTTTTTTTTTGTAAATTAAGAAGGAAGCAAAGAAGCCTAGACCCTCCCTACGGAAAAGATAGAAATAGTGATGTGCAACAAGGAGGAAATTGAACAGCTTAATTCATATTTTGCATCCCTCTTTTCACATCACGGAGAGTGAGAAGAAAAATGCAGGTCAAAGTAGGCTAGGGAATACTTGGCTGCTCTTAACGAATTCAAATATTTGGGACTAGGATTATTTTGAAGCTTCTTCCATGGATTTATATGGTTTCTTTTGTGGACATTTTGATGAGAATTGGTGTGTCCTTCACAAGTAAAGCTGTCCACACTCCCTGCACACTTCATGATTTTTCCCATGTGGGTCTTCTAATGGTGAGCCAGATAAGAGTTTCTACTGGAGACCTTTCTGCTTTGTTCATTTAGGTTTCCTCCTTGCTTGGATCCTTTCATGATGACTATGATGTTCTTTCCCAGTAAAACTATCTATATCCCCACTCCATGCATTATATGAATTTTCCTCAGCATGATTCATGAGTAAATGCCTTGTGTTTGTTAAAGATTTCTTTACACTACGTGCATTTGTATTATCCACGAGATTCTAATGGTATCCAAAGGATTTTTCAAGCAAAAACTTTGTTGTTGATGGGTCAATCTGTCCAGGCATTTCCACAGAGCATCTAAGG
This sequence comes from Rhabdophis nuchalis, assembly GCA_039707465.1. Taxonomy (NCBI): domain Eukaryota; kingdom Metazoa; phylum Chordata; class Lepidosauria; order Squamata; family Natricidae; genus Rhabdophis; species Rhabdophis nuchalis. The sequence continues at coordinate 16,272,430 of CM077646.1, read as the reverse complement.
CCTTTCAAAGTCACGGTAAGCATTTCTGCCAAAACCTTAGTTGTGTTCTAGAAGAGTGGCCCTGGTGACAACCTTGGACAAAATTGCCCAAGAAGTGCCTCAGCTGGTTTGTCATCCAGAGTGGCCCTTGCAGTGCAGAATCAAGGGGAAGTATATGGGCCTCTTTGCGGCAGTGGCTCCTCCACTGGATATTAGCTACACATTAAACATTCTGACTCTGATTTTTGTGAATTAGGAAAGGTTTTACAGGTGATGGTCAGGTAGAGTTCTGACCGCTTTATGCAATTTAGTGCAGGTAACTTCTCCATTTACTTCCCAATGAAAACACCTTTCCCAATGATTGGAACCAGAGCATAGAGGGTCCTTACCCAGAGCGGCCAAATTCATAGAAACCTCCAGCATGACTTCCCTGCATAAGGCTTTCTGGACAGAATCCAGCAGTGCCCACTCCCCCTTCTGTGAAGTCCACAGCCATCTCCTCAAAAGGAGCAGAATCCTAGAAAGAAATCAAAAATCTTCCTCAATAGACAATCCTGTTATGTTTTCATTCTTACTTCCTCAGAGGCCGCCCCTTCGGTCACGGCGGAACCCCCTCCCCCCGCCCACTCCGCTTTCCCGGTTTTAGTGGGGGAGGGGGGGAGGGAGCAGAGGCTCCGCTCCCTCAGGGCTTCTGAGGCTCCCGCCAAAATTTCGCGCGCCCTGCCGGCTTTCTGAGACGCTCGGCCAAAGAGTGCTACTTCCTAGAGAGGCAAAACTCTATAAGCCCCTCGATTTACTGATTTTGGCTGGAGCATTTCGTAAGGCAGTAACAGCCTCAACTGTCTTCTGCGCGTGCCCTGGTCCATGATGACTCTAAAGAGTCGACCAGGTTTTGGAGGTGGAGATATTAAATACTTCTGTGTGTCGAATAATGACTGAGGCGATTCTGCAATGAACACGAACGCTTTAATCAGTAACAACTCTTTAAACAACAGAATGGAACATTCCCGGTTTGACAGCAACGAATTAAAGTGTCGCTATTTTCCCGCCAGATACGCCCGCGCACCTCAGCCAATGGCGGCCATCTTCAGTCTTGATTGACATCTCGCAGTTGCCATGGTGCAGACACAACAGGGAAGCCTTTATTCGGGGAATGAGAGGGGATGCTAGAGGGTGGCGGACAGCTACTAGGTCAGATTAACATTAAGATGTTAAGATGGGTGAAGATTGATCAGGACTAAAATGAGCAAAGCACCTTTGTTGATGAAACCTGATTTGATTGTTGTTTCTTGCTATTTCTCTCTCCCCCCCCCCCCCCCCCCTCAAATCCTCCTGTAAATGGGGACCTGTTCTTGGGAATCAATGAAAAAAGCTGGATTGGGGGAGGAACTGATGGAGGGTGCTGCAAATGTGAGAAAAGAAGAGCAAGAGGGCAGTTGTTCAGCCAGTAAATTTATTTTTAAATTGATATATAAACAATAAATGCTCTGGGGATTGCTTCAGGCCAGTTTGTTTATCCTATCTCTGGTCTGTTTTCGTCTGTTAAAATCCCATTTTTTTCCTACAGAGTACAACATGCCCTATACATGTTTTTGTTTTATATGTATCTGTGTTCTGTTGAAATCTTGACTTTTTGTTCAGTTTTTCTGCTGGATCCTTCCTTGCAGGTCGAATCTTGAATTTGATCTGATTTCAAAGGGTGGCACTACTTTAAAAAAACCCTCAGAAATTGACCTCCTGAAGTGGGTTTATCCTACTAGGTGGAATAATAATAATAATAATATATTTAATTTCTAGACCGCTCCCTCTCCCCAAGGGGACTCGGAGCGGTGCACAGGGAAATTAAAACAATAAATATACATAGATATACAAAACAGTTAAAAAACCACATTAAACAATAAGACCCTGCGCTAAAATTCCCCAAAACCAATCACTAAAACCCTAAACCCTATAATACTATGGTAAGAGGCTACCCTAGGCCGGCCAGGCAGAAAAAGTGCGTTTTCAATTTCAGACGGAAGGAATGGAAGTCCATGGTAATTCTAATATCGGGGGGGAGGTCGTTCCAGAGGGCAGGGCCCGCCACAGAGAGAGCCCTTCCCCTGGGCGTCGCCCGTTGACAAAGTCTAGTGGACGGCACCCGGAGAAATCCCTCTCTGTGGGAGCGAATCGGCCGTGAGGAAGTATGAGGCAGAATCCGATCCCGCAGGTAGCTAGGTCCCGAGCCATGGAGCGCTTTAAAGATGATGACTAGCACCTTGAAGCACACCCGAAAGACTACAGGTAGCCAGTGCAGCTCGCGCAAGAGCGGTGTTACATGGGTGTACCTTGTGGTACCCATTATTGCTCGCGCGGCTGCATTCTGGACCAACTGCAGCCTCCGGGTGCACCTCAAGGGGAGCCCCATGTAGAGAGAGTTACAATAGTAACTCTCTATTGTTACTTACTAGTAACTTACTATTGTTACAATAGTAACAATAGAATGAAATATGGACTCATGAAAACTGGGTCAGATAGCATCAGGGAATTGTGCAGCAGATGTCCAAATGAAGTCATAGATGCTGACACATACTTGTAGTTTTATATAAACAAACATATTCTATATTAATATATTCAACAGACTAGATAGTCAGGTAGAGGAGCATCACCAGGTAAATTGCAGAGCACAGGGGATACACAGAAGAAAAAGGGGGGAGGGAAACTCCCCCCTCAACACCCATTCGAATGCAGATTCCCTCACATACAGCATTCTTCAACACAACCAACCACAAGTGTATGTTCTGGCTCACTGAACACCCCCACTGCTCCAGCTACTAAATTTAAATAGCTTAACAGTGAAAAAAGAATGCATGGAAAGAGACTGCGGGGAAATTACAACTAATAAAAGTTGTCCCCCCCATTTTTATCATTTTAATTTTTATTGTATAAAATACAAAGAAGAAAATTGGAAATTAAGGGGGGAGGGAGGGGGGGAAAGGGGGTGTGATGTACAAGAAAAAGAAAGAAAAAAGGAGGCATTGATTTCCAATTGTTCTTAGCACAGTACAGGATAAACACATCCCAAGCTCAACTTTGCTTTTACACATTAACATATAACTAGCCATTCCTATAAGAAAACTTTCTAATTAACAAAACCAAGGTCAAACTTTTATATTTTTTCTTCACAAGCACAAATTCCAGAAATGATATCCAAATAAGAATGTATTTTCCTCTTTGAATAAAATAATTTAGCCATTCCTACTTAATTTTCCTTGCTATGGAAATGTGTATTTTCTATTAGTCCCTAGTAATCTTTGTGAACTGTCATCATTTTTATTTAGGATTTATTAAATTTTTAGACCGCCCTCCTCCCTTGCAGGACTCAGGGTGGTGTACAGGCAATAATAAGATCAATAATAGAAATAATAGAAAATTTATTGTATTCTTTCAAATTCTTTGACCTTACAAGAAAAAAAGGGGGGAACTCTTTATTAGTTTCTTAATAAGGTTCCAAGACTATAAAATGAGTTTCCTCCACAAAATGTGTTGGGAAGCTCAAGTGGTGAGAAATAATTGCTTTGGCAACTGCTCAAAAACAGGCTGCCTTTCTGAGGGTTAAGTCACTCCTCTAACAAGGAGAAATGGCAAGATTTCGTTAGCTAAACATTAAGAGGAATGAAAAGAATATGAGCACCATGTTTTGCAAATTAAAACAACTGGCAGATTGAACTGTTTTCTAAATTTGATATATGTATACCATTTCTGTTTCATATAGAACAGGGGTCGTCATAGAGGCCTCACATGAGGAATCAGGACTTTTCCCCTTTGCTAAACTGGGCAGGGGCAGGGGCAGGGGCAGCACGTGAGGCATCTAGGCAGCAGGCCTAGATACAGAGTCTTTAGGTAAATTAAGAGAGAAGTCAAGGAAGCCATTAGTCCTCCAATTGGAAAAGATAGTAAGATGGTGATGGGCAACAGGGAGGAAACTGAAGGGCTTAATTCCTATTTTGCATCCCTCTTTCCACAGAGAGAATAAAAATGCAGGTTCAACTAGGAAAAGGAACACCTCGCTATTCTGAATGTATTCCAGTATTTGGGACCAGAAAGGTTGCTCTGAAGCACCTTCCATGTTTTTCTATGGTTTCTTTTATGGACATTCTTTTATGAGAATTATGGTGTCCTTCCAGAGTAAAGCTGTTTCCACACTGCCTGCATTTACATGATTTCTCCTGTGTGGATCCTCTAATGTTGAGTCAGGTACGTTTCTACTACTCAAAGTTACACTTTGTCCATTTAGAAGGCTTTCTCCTTGCAGAGATCCTTTAATGATGAGTAAGATGTTCTTTCCCAGTAAAATTATGTCCACACTCTATGGATTTTGTGCATTCTTTCATGAGCAAATGTCATGCTAAAGTTTTCTACACACTACACACATTTATATGGTTTCTTTCCCATGTGAGTCCTTTTATGAGAATTAAGTGGTCCTCTTTGAGTAAAGCCTTTTCCACATTCTGTGCATTTGTATGGTCTCTCGCCTGTATGGATTCTCTCATGATTAATAAGACCACTTTTCTGAGTAAATTGCTTTCCGCACTCCATGCACCTGTATGGTCTCTCCCCAGTATGGATTCTTTCATGACGAATAAGATCTCTGTTCCAGTTAAAGCTTTTTCCACACTCCAAGCATTTATATGGTCTTTCCCCTGTGTGGGTCCTTTTGTGAGAATAAAGATGTCCTGACCTAGCAAACATCTTTCCACACTCTGTGCATTTATATGGTTTCTCCCCTGTGTGAATTCTTTCATGACCAGTAAGACATCCTTTCCGAACAAATGTCTTTCCACACTCCAAGCATTTATATGGTCGCTCTCCTGTGTGGATCCTTTTATGAGTATTAAGATGTCCTTTCCAAGCAAAGCTTTTTCCACACTCCATGCATTTATATGGCCTCTCCCCAGTGTGGATCCTATTATGATAAATAAATTCTGCATTCCGACAAAAGCTTTTTCCACACTGCATGCATTTGTACGGTCTTTCCCCCGTGTGAATTCTTTGATGGATATTAAGGCGCCACTTGTCAAAAAAGCTCTTTCCACATACCAGACATTTATATGGTTTCTTCCCTGTGTGGATCCTTTTATGAGCATTAAGATATGCTGTTTGAGCAAAGCTTTTTCCACACACTCTGCATTTATATGGTTTCTCCCCAGTGTGGGTTCTTTCATGAAGAATTAGACCTCTGCTCCAATTAAAGCTTTTTCCACACTCCAAGCATTTAAATAATCTCTCTCCTATGTGGATCCTTTTATGAACATTAAGTTGTGCTCTTTGAGCAAAGCCTTTTCCACACTCTGTGCATTTATATGGTTTCTCCCCTGTATGGATTCTTTCATGATATACGAGATGACCTTTCTGTGTAAACTGCTTTGCACAATCCATGCAGTTGTATGGTCTCTCCCCGGTGTGGATCCTTTCATGAACAATAAGATGTCTTTTCTGAATAAAGTGCTTTCCACACTCTATGCATTTATATGGTCTCTCCCCAGTGTGGATCCGCTTATGACGAATAAGTTCTGAGTACCAACGAAAGCTTTTTCCACACTCCATGCATTTATACAATTTTTCCCCTGTGTGTATCCTTTGATGGAAAGTAAGGTGACAATTGTCAATAAACCTCTTTCCATACTCCATACATTTATATGGTCTCTCTCTTGTATGGATCTTTTTATGACAACTAACATCTGTTTTCTGACAAAAGCTTTTTCCATATTCTGGACATTTACATGGCCTCTCACTTGTCTGGATCCTCCAATGACAATGATTACTTTTGGTACTGAAGCTCTTTCCACACTGTATGCATAGTTTCATCTTTTTGCTTAGACTGAAATCCCTCTCATATTTTGCAAAAGTATGCGGTTTGTATTTTCTATTTAGCATTTTAGATAAAGTAAAAGAAAAGGAATGACCCTTTGCAGACACCGCTCTTTGCAATGTCAGTAACCTTGGCTGTTTTTCTTTCTTATTCACCAGGCCATCACCTGCTTGGAAAAAAGAACAAATAGAAATTCTCATTAGAATTTACAATGATGGCAAAGGGGGAAGGATTGTCTCCCTGAACAGAAAGTAAAAAATATACCCATCTTATCATCTTGGCACAAGCAATGTATCAAGCTAGGATATGTTGGGTGCAAATTGTTATCCAGGTGACTGTAATGGTATCCAAGGAACTTTACAGCCCTGAACCAGATTAAGATTTTGCTGTTGATATGTCAATCTAACATGGGGTTTCCATGGAGTGTTGAGAGACTTTCGCAAAGTCATGCTTAGAATTTCTGCCAAGGTCTTGTGTTGTAGGAGATTGGCTATGATGACAACCTTGGACAAAACTACCCATGAAGTGCTACTGTTGGTTTGTGTTCTATAGCAGGGGTCCGCAACCTTTGCAACTTTAAGTCTGAAGGACTTCAGCTCCCAGAATTCTCCAGCCAGCTTTGCTGGCTGGAGAATTCTGGGAGCTGAAGTCCTTCAGACTTAAAGTTGCAAAGGTTGGGGACCCCCGTTCTATAGGAATGGAAGCCCCGGCGACTGAAGGGAATCAAAGAAACATGTATGAAGCTCTTTGCAGCCATGGCTCCCCCATTGGATATTAGCTACACAGTAAACATTCTGACCCCGGTTTTCCTGAAATTAGGAAAGGTTAGAAAGGTGGTGCCAGATAGGGGTCAGGTGAAGTTTTGACCACCTTAAGTAATTGAATGCAGGTATCTTCTATGTTTACCTCCCACTTAAAACACCTTTCCCAGTGAATGGAACGCAGAGCAAACAGGATCCTTACACAGAGCAGTCATATTCTTGAAAAGCTCCAGCATGACTTCCCTGCACAAGGCCTTCTGCCCAGAATCCAGCAGTGCCCACTCTTCTTCTGTAAAGTCCACAGCCACGTCCTCAAAAGGATCAGAGTCCTAGAAAGAAAAATAAAATCTTTTCCAGCAGGCAATCCTTTCTTAAGTTTTTTTTTCTTACTTCCAAGAGAAAACAGAACTTTACAAGAGACCAGTTGGACATTTCCAATAGGACAGGCATAAATTCTAATGGTCCACGTAGGACTGGGATGCCTGCTGTAAAGGCAGAAAACATGGCTTAGATGCATCCAAGTTGTAGTATGGCAACACTTGTGGAACACACACACACACACACCTGGAATAATTCACCAAGGAGCTTTTGGAGAGAGAAGTCCCCTGGTCTCATTTCCCTGGCTCATCAAAATAACATTTAGAAAACAGGACAAACTTACTAGGAATTTCTTATGTGGGCTATTTCAAAATGTTGGAAATGAGCCTGGAAATCTCAGATCATTAGACCAACAGTCTTACTGTTACAACCAGTTAGCGCTGACTTAGGGATATTTACACAGACAACCTTCATATGAGTCTCTTTTTAAGCCGATATGTTGGCCTACTTCTAGTTAATTTTTTTAACAATTGCTATTGTTTTGCTTAATGGCCTTTATTTTTTAAACTTGTCCAAAGTCTTTTGAAAAATATTCCAACATATCAATTACATTTCTTAATACAAGACTCTTCTGAGTTGTCCTTCCTGTGCATCCACAGAACGGTTCTGAAGGTTGAATCAGTGAGACTCACTGAATCATTCTATGGGGAGACCAGGTTCAAATGCACACAGACTCAGCATTTGGTTTTCAAAGTAGCTCATAAACAAGTTTAAACTTCTCACAAAAAACCTACACTTACCTGGCACGTTGTCCCTACTTGGACCCTTGACAAAATAACCTCTTTAGAAAGACTGGATGGATCCCCTCTTCCCTGAAGCTCTGCTGAGATCTCACCCACAAACGGCTCCTGCAACTGAAAGAAGAGACTGGTTTATCATCCACTTTGAAATGGTGGATCCACCTTGCCTTCTTTTACCCTGTCTACTTACACTTTCCTAACCTGTCAAAGTGAGAGAACTTGAGAACTCCTGTGCTGTGGGTGGCTGTTATTTCTTGATAAATGCCAGCCACTTTTGTGAAACACTCCATTGCTTCTTTATTTTTTTTTTTAATTCCAATCAGGAGATATGTCTTCATTTCCTCCTCTTCACTCTTTTTGAGGGATAGGATCATTCTCCCCTTCCATTTTATGGAGGCTTCTCTATGCCTCTTGTAGTGCAGGACCACACCGGCCTGGCAATTCAGGCAAAGACTTTGGAATGAACACCGGGATACTTTTGGAAGTAAAGTGTACTCCTTGAAAGCATGATTGTCATTTCAATACTTCATTCTTTCCCACCTTAAATTCCCAATCAGGTTTCACTTATAGTTACAAATATTTTATGATAATTTTGAATATATACAATACAATAGCAGAGTTGGAAGGGACCTTGGAGGTCTTCTAGTCCAACCCATTGGATTGCATTTATATTGCAATGTGTGGGAATCAAATCCCGGCCACTCTTCACATATTCTGCCTTCTGCAGTTCAAAAGCACAACCCAGAATAGGCTCTAGTCTACACAAAGATCAAACAGCAATGGGAACCAACAAATGTAATAGTGTGCAATATTCCTCCTAATCTGAGGATAACCTGGGATATCTGTTTGGTGAAATAAGTAAATGGGCCTTTTTTCCAAGAGTATCACTTTCAGTGAAAAAATGGTAAATGTTTCAGCAGAGTGCCTCAACTGCAGCCATTCCTGTCATGATGCCTAATCAGATGTTTGCCCTCATCTCTTAATGTCCTTGATTTCCTACAAAGTTTGCTACATATGACAGCATCCCACGGAATTTTTACCACTGTGAAACAGAATCATTTGCCTCAAGATGGAATGAGTTGCAAAATATTAGGAATTGCTGAAAATCTCCCGGTGACGACTTCTTTCATGGCTGCGATTTCTTACAAAGGCTGCGAAATACATCAGCGTCCCACGGAGTACTTGTCTCACCTGCCACCCCTTTCCGGGCTCCGGGGCGGCTGCGGGGCCGAGGAGGCAGCCTTCGGCCAGGGCCACCGCCTGGGCGCAGCTCTCCGCCTCGCATTCCCTCAGCCAGCCCGCCAGCTCCGGGGGCAGCAGGGCCAGCAGCTGCTCCAGCACCACCCGGTCGAGCATCTCGGCTTTGCTGCTCCGCTCGGGCCGCAGCCACCCCCGGCACAGCCGGTGCAGGCGGCTGCAAAGCGCCCGCGGCCCCTCGGGGAGGCCGTCGCTCCCCCCGCTGCTCCCCGCCTGAAGGGGAGACCGCCGGGCCTCCATTCGGTCGCCGGCTTCAGCGCAGCCCAGACGTGAGGGAAACTCCCTCCGAGGCCGCCGCCTTCTTTCACGGCGGAGCCTCCCACGCCCTCTCGCCCCGCCCCTTTCCTGGTTTCACGTGTGTGTGTGTGTGTGTGTGTGTGTCTCTCTCTGCTCCCTCAGGGCATCTGAGGCGGAGAAGAGCAACCGCAACTCGGTCCCGCCAAAACTTCCCGCGCTCGCCAAGCCCTCCACAGACTCGGTGAGATATGATTGCTTCCTAGAGAGGCACAAGACTATGATCCCTCATGCTTTAATTGCTCTTGACTAGAGCGTCTCATAAGGCAACCACCGCCGCTCCTGTCCTCCGTTCAACATCCGGGCCTGGCAAATAACTTCTGCGCATGCGCTGTTCTTTGTCGTCGGTCGAAGTCACGTGGTGGCGGAGTATTTGGGAGGGGATGCGCGGGTGTCGGGAATAGGCCCGGAGAAGGTACAGCAGCTCTCTGCTTCATAGAAACCTGGCTAAATGAATCAATTGATGATAGCAGCCTGGATATCCCAGGATTTCAGTTACAAAGAGCAGGCAGAGCAGAAAGATCTGGTAAAAAGAAAGGAGGAGGCCTCTGTTTATATATTAACAGCCACTGGTCCCAAGATATAACTATACTAAAGAAATTCTGTGATGTGGACTTAGAAACATTAATTATCAATTGCAAACCATTCTAGTCCCCATGTGAGTTTCCCTCATTTCTCCTAGTTGCTGTTTATGTTCCCCCACAAGCTTGTGTAACTAATGCATTATGAACTCTAGCTGACCAGATTATGAGGGCTGAAATTAAATACCTAGATTCTCTTCCAATTATTTTAGGTGATTTTAACCAATGTAACTTAAGGAAAGAGCTACCAAAATATTTTCAGCATGTCAATTGTTGCACAAGACGCAAGAATACTTTAGACCAGGGGTCTGCAAAGTCGGCTCTTTTAAGACTGGTGGACTTCAACTCTCAGAGTTCCCCAGCCAGCTATGCTGGCTGGGGAATTCTGGGAGTTGAAGTCCACCAGTCTTAAAAGAACCGACTTTGCAGACCCCTGCTTTAGACCATTGCTACACAACAGAGGGTGGCTAATGGACTAAGACTGAGTTCCAGCTTCTGCCAATCTAGCAGTTGGAAAGCATGTAAAATGCAAGTAAAAAAATAGGGACCACTTTGGTGGGAAAGTAACAGTGTTCTGTGCAGCTTGTTGATTAGAAAGGTTGGCAGTTCGATGGTTCAAACCCCTAGCGCCATGTAACAGAGTGAGCTCCCATTACTTGTCCCAGGTTCTGCCAACTTAGCAGTTGAAAAGCATGTAAAAATGCAAGTAGAAAAGTTAGGAACCACCTTTGGTGGAAAAGTAACAGTGTTCCATGTGTCTTTGCCGCCTAGTCATGCCAGCCACATGACGACAGGGGCGTCTTCAGACAGCGCTGGCTCTTCAGCTTTGAAATGGAGATGAGCATCGCCACCTACAGTCTATGTTCCCTCTAAGGTGCGTAGCTGCGCACATGGCTAGAAATCACCGTGCAGCAGTTTCAAACTGCGTGCAGTGATTTCTGGGAGGTCCTTTGCCTCACACACCTTCACCCAGCCAGAGGGGCGCAGCGAGCTGTGGGGGTGTGGTTGGGGTCTTCTTTTTGTGCCCTCGACCCCGGGCTCTGATAGCTGGCACTGAGATGGCCCATTTGAACGGGGTCTTGCAGCCACGGGCCGAGATGGCTGAAGTGACAGCGGAGCAACTGGAGAGCTACCAGCTTCAAGAGAAAGAACTGCAGGTGCTGGAGTCCATCTACGGGCGGGACTTTCAAAACCTGCGTCTTGGCCGGCTGTGGAAAGATTGGCTGGGTTTCCTTTTTCTCGGCGTTGTGCAGATGATGTCCATTGTTTTCAAATTGGGAATCCAAGCAGAAGCGCCTGTAGATGTAGATTTATTGATGTATGCATTAAGCGGATTTAAAAGTGGCTGTAAGTTCCTTTTTTAAGATTGAACTTTTGGTTTTGTTTGCCTGACTCGCCCCAATCCTTGTTTTTACCTGTCCTTTCCTAATTTTCTGCTTGAAATCATTTAATATTGGAAGGGGTATTAACGACCTTCACCTCTCACATCCACATCCAAAAACGACTAATCCACTGAAACAGCCATCCCATGAAGTAGTATGGAATTTGAGTCATATGCAGCTATGCTTCATTCTTGTGAATCTGTAACAGGGATCTATTTAACCAGGTAGCATTCATAGTTTGCTACAAACCCATTCAGCACTTGCATTGGCTAGATGGCAATTAGATGGAAGTAAATTACAACAGGATGTGCTACATAAAATTAACAGCATAGTGCAGTATGCTTCAGTAATTTCGAGCTATGCACATATGGGTACATATATACATTCAGATACATGAGTTAATTTTAATGGAGACAACTTGATAGTTATTTATAAGGTGGTGGTGTTAGCTGCGATGTCCGATCCATCACAACCCCATGGACAATGTTCCTCCAGGCCTTCCTGTCCTCTACCATCCTCTGGAATCCATTTAAGCTCGCACTTTTGTAAGGTAACAATTACTAAAATATAATTAATGCCAAACAAAGGTGTGGTTTTCTGTAAGTCTTCAGTATAATGTTACAGTTTTAATGGACTGGCAGTAATATTCTTCTTACTGTAAGAAACTCCAGTTAGATAAACTAAAGTGCAATGTGTAATTTTTGTAAAAAAATAAAATGGGACCACTGGGAATTCAGTCAGGATTCATTCACAACCAGAGGAAAAAAGAACAACCTATACTATAGAATTTCTCAATTATATATTTCTGTGGATTCCTAAAATATATATGTTCATCATATACACATCTGTTATTAATTGTTAATAACAAGTCCTACTGTTACAAGTACTAACAATTAAAAGACTGAACATGTATACCCAACCTGATACTTACTTACTTTACCCTTTTGTATTCTTGGCTGAAAATCAGAGGTAAAACGTGTAGTTTTGTGGGCTAAACTCAAAACCCCATTTAACTCTTTAGCCTAGCCTACTTTAGTTTTAAGGGGATAAAACTAGACGACACCTTCCCCTGTATAATCTATGTGAACCTCCCTAAAAAAAGTAGATGTTAATGAAATAAGTATGTCATCTCCATGGATCAATAATTTAAGACAAAGTGGTGAGAATATTTTTTGTGTTCAGGCAATTACAGGTATAAAAAATATACAACCCCAATTTTACTTTCTGAATTTTTTAAAAAAGCATAAGAAATTGTTTGTAATGTCCATATTGCTTTAACAGTGTTGCGAAATATTTGGTGTTAAGGATATCTCTGTTAGGAGACCGAAAATGTGTATAATGGAATGTAGCGAGGAATATGTTGCTAAGTATCCACACTATCAGTCACAGACACTGAAGGGTTTTTAACGACTAATTTTTAGTTTTAATATGGGATTTTAGCGCAGGGTTAGTTTAATTTTATTTGTATATTGTACTATACTATTTTATATGTATTTTAAATTCCCTGTGCCCCGCCTCGAGTCCCTTCGGGGAGAGAGAGCGGGTTATAAATTTAATAATAATAATAATAATAATAATAATAATAATAATAATAATAATAATAATAATAATAATAATTATTATTATTATTATTATTATTATTGTAAAACAAGTAGACTTTTACTTGCGTTGGAAAATAAACTTCTTCACAAACAAGTGATAAGTAGTCCTGAATCATATACACAGTCTCAAACAGTTACTCAAACGTTGGCTTACAGTTGCTCAACTCACGATTCCTGTCGCTGATCAATAACTGACATACAGAGCAGCCATCATTCAAGGATCAGCCTCTAACAGTGCTTCTGGCTCCCTCTTATGGCTGATTGAGGAAACAGCAGGCAATCACATCTCACTGTAGCAGTTAAAGTTACAGGTACAATATTCCAATCATGGCTTATATATATTGCCAACCCAACACTAGGATTACATTCCTAACATTTGGCAAATCGGTTGTTTTAACAAGTCAGGTGTCAATAATGGTATGACATTGTCCAGCCAACGATCTTTACCAAATAAATAATTAAACCCACCCGTTCTGCTTTCTTCTGTGGTATTAATCACTTGAGATTAATTAACTTTAGATTTTACATAGCCCAGGGCTAAACATAGAGAAATATAATGGGAGAGTCAGATTATCCCCAACAAGATGATTTTTTTCTAGTGTGCCTTATTTCATTTTTCCTTCTTGAATTTAGTTTGAGACACATGAGTATCAAATGATTTCTTAATATGACTGTTTATCAAAATGAGCAAGTAGGACAAAAAGTATGAAAGGGAATATTTTGTTCTTTTCCCAAGTGGTGCTGGTGTTTGGTGAACGTGTTGTGAATGTTAAAAGAAAACCATCAACAACTTACTTTCAATAAGTAATTATGTTTTACTTAAACATAATTAGCAAGATTATTACTTCCCCAAAGACTATGGTTTTCCCCAGGACATTTATATATGATATTTGATACAATCTTTCCTTATTAAAAGCTCTTTCACATATTTAGTTTGCAATTTCCCTTGAAAACAAATTCTGCGTACCAGAAAAATAAAAACTTTGAATCCATTCTTGTGGTCAAGAGAGAAAGTCTTTGAGGGTTTGTTAAGCACAACAGCAGCTGCTGCTGTTTCGCTGGTGGGCGGCTGCTTTGTCTGGATGGGAGGGGGAGGTGCCTGCTTCCCTCCACTGGCTTTAACAACTGATCAACAAATGTTTAAAGAGCTAGATATATCTAGCTCACCAAAGAGAAGGTTAAAGAAGACTTGATAGGGCATGTTCAAATATTGGAAGTGCTGTTGTGCAGAAGATAAGAAAAGAGACAAGGTTAAACAAGATCAAACCCAGTAAATGGAGATTTCAGGAAGCATTATTTCACAGAACATTTAGAAATAGTTTTGAACATAATGAAGTTTCCTGCCTCCGGTGGAACAGACTATTTTAAATACTGATACTTTTTTGGGGAAATATTTAAACAAAGTCTGGATGCTTTAATTATGTTCTGCACTGAATGAGAATTGGAATGAATAGTTGATCTTGAGATCAAGATCCATTTTTTGAAATTCTGTGATACAAATTGTTACTGAGATTACGATGTTAGGGCCGAAATGGAACTGTCAGCAGATTTAAGAGAATAATTGATATTAGTTCTAACAAAAAAAACACATCCCCTATTGATAAGAAAGGAAATGTTGGGAGTTGGTGGGGAAGGCTAATAGAAAGCAGTGGAGAAATTGTGACAGTGAAAGAGAGAGATGCCTAGGAGATTCATGAACACCAGCTAGGAGTTAATTATTTATTTATTTAGGATTTGATGAGAACATGACAGAAAAGAAGATAACTGTCAGAACACAGAATAAGAATTAAATCTCACAACCCATCAACAATCTCAACCATAGTTCCAGCTGGGAAATTATGAGAATCCTAGACTGCTAAATTCAAAAATGCCATCAAGCTTGGCATTCAGATGAATTAGACATTGGTAGCAGGGGTGGGTTCCTGCCAGTTCTAACCTTCCACAAATCTACAGTGCCGTTTAGAACCTGTTCCAGCCCCCCCCCCCCCCAATCAAGATGAAGAGTGAGAAGAGGAATTCTGGGAGTTGAAGTCCACAAGTCTTAAAGCTGTCAAGTTTGAATGCCCCTGGGGGTTTTTTTCTAAAGGGTTAGGGGTGGAAAGGTCCTGTAACTTGACAGTTTTAAGACTTGTGTGCTTCAAATGCCAGAGTTTCTGAGCCAACATTTTGGTTGCTAAGCAGGAGCGTTGTTAAGTGATACTAATATTATATAACACTTTTAATTAAGCGGATACCTTGAATAAACATAACTTTGAGTTTCAAATAATACTGATTTCGTTGTTGTCTTAGATGACGTGTGAAACAAATTCAGGTGCTCAGGCATGAAAATGTGCCGTTCAGACACTACTTTTCCGCTCACACTGAAAAAAAATTAGAGGGAACATTGCCTACGGTCGGGGACAACTAGCACATATGTGTAAGGGGAACCTTTACCGTTACACAACATTAAAAGATGCTTATTAGTCTTTACCAATAGCAGCTGTGGGACACTCTGATCATTGCATGATTCACCTTGTACCTGCTTACAGACAAAGACTTAAAACCACAAAACCAACAATTAAATCACAGAGAACGACTGAGGAGGCAAAGCTACAGTTACAGGCTTGCCTTGGCTACACTGACTGGAATGTTTTCAAAGATACCTCTGCAGACATGGATGAACTTACAGATACTGTAACATGGTATGTCAGTTTTTGTGAAGACCTATGTGTGCCGACAAGAAACCTGAAAATATACAGTAACAATAAACCTTGGTTCACAGCTAAACTTTTAAGCAGCTACATCGTACCAAAGAAGAAGCCTACAAACAAAGGTGATAGAATGCTGAACAATCAGGCCAGAAATGCATTAACAAGGGAGATGAGAGCAGCAAAAAAAAGCTACCCTGAAATGTCGAGGAATCAGTTTTCAGCAAATGAACCAGCAAACATGTGGAAAACTCTTAAAAATATCACTGATTACGGCAAGCCTCCTTCCCACGCTGAAGGAAATCAACAACTGGCAGATGACCTGAATGTGTTTTACTGTAGGTTTGAGAGAAAACTACTGCCACCTATCTGCACAATCCCCATCTTAGACACACCTACAGCAGTCAAGCCTCCTACAACTGACCCCATCCCATTAGGTCCAACACCTCTGGTAATTACAGAAAATGAGATGCAAGGTCTATTTCACAGACAAAAGCCAGGAAAAGCACCAGGCCCAGACAAGATGACTCCTTCATGCTTAAAAGCTTGTGCTGACCAACTGGCCCTCATCTACACCCGCATCTTTAATAAATCACAGTAAATCAGATGTGCTATGTTCCTTCTTGCTTCAAATGCTCTACTATCATCCCAGGGCCGAAGAAACTCCATCAAGGAACTGAATGACTTCAGACCGCTTGCTCTAACATCTGCAGTTATGAAAGCCTTTGAAAGGCTAGTGGTGACCCACCTGAAAACCATCACGGATCTGCTGTTAGACCCCTTGCAATTTGCCTACTGAGCTAATAGATAGACAGACGATGCTGTTAATGACTCTGCAGTACATCCTACAACATCTTGAATCACCAAAGACTTATGCAAGGGTTCTCTTTGTAGACTTCAGCTCAGCATTCAATACCATCAGTCCAGATATTCTTCTAACTAAACTAAACCAGCTAGCGGTACCTGAACACACTTGTAAATGTATCATAAGCTTCCTAACAGACAGGAAGCAGCAGGTGAAGCTAGGCAAAATCACATCAGATAGCTGTACAATTAGCATAAGAGTCCCCCGAAGGCTATGTGCTGTCTACTCCTCTCTATACACCAATGACTGCATCTCAAAAAATCCCTCTGTTAAAATACTGAAGTTTGCAGATGATACAAGTTTCATTCGAGACAATGATTAATCTGCATACAGACGGGAAGTTGAACAACCCTTGTGGTGCAACGAGAACAGTCTTGAACTAAATACTCAAAACCGTAGAAATGGTGGCAGATTGTAGGAGAAACCTGCTTATACTACCACCTCTTACAATACTAGACAACACAGTATCAACTGTAGAGACCTTCCAGTTTCTGTGTTCTATATCTCAAGTATTAAAATGGACACCTAATGTCAAAAATGTCATTAAAAAAGCACAAGAATGTTCCTTCTACATCAGCTCAGAAAGTTCAAACTGCCCATAGAGCTGCTGATTCAGTTCTACAGAGGAATCCTTGAGTCTGTCACCTGCACTTCTATAACTGTCTGGTTTGGCTCTGCAACCAAACAAGACAGATACAGACTTCAATGGATAATTAGAACTGAAGAAAAAACAATTACCACCAACTGGCCTTCCATCGAGGACCTGTCTCCTGCCGGAGTCAAAGAGGGCTGTGAAAATATCTAGACCCTTCACATCCTGTACATAAATTGTTTCAACTTCTACCCTCAAAACAACGCTATAAGACACTGCACACCAGAACTAGACACAGGACAGTTTGTCTCCGAATACCATCACTGTGCTACACAACTAACTCCCACAACCCTGTCAAATTATCTCCTAAGACTATTACTATTATTCTTCTCTTCCTTCCTAGTACCCATCTCTTCCCGCGTATAACTATAACCATAGGGTTTGTATCTTTAAATTTTATATTGTTTTATTTGTTTCCTAGTATAATTTGATTGATTAGTAACCTATGACTATCACTAAGTGTTGTACCTTACGATTCTTGATGAATGTATTCTATTTTACTTTTCTTTATGTACATTGAGAGCATATGCACCAAAGACAAATTCCTTGTGTGTCAAATCACACTTGGCCAATAAAGAATTCTATTCTATTTTCAGCTTATTGAGTAAGAAGCTAAACATCTTCAAGCAAAAATAAGGAAAGTCCATTTGCTTTTGAAAAAGCACTTTTGAGACAATCATGACCTGGATTACTGAGAATCTTCATAGACTCAATGAAGGAATCCTTTTTCTACACATTATAATCTCCCATGCATCTTTTCTGTTTTATATCTATTTCAGTTAAGTTGAAGTCTTGACTTTTTGTTCACCTTTTCTCCTTGTCTTTCCTGGCTGGGTGGATGCTTAGAGTTGATCTGGTTTCAAGGGACTGTGCTACCTTAAAAACCCACAGAAATTGACCTCTTGAAGTGGGTTTGTTCCCTTTAGTAGACTTAAATATAGGGCTCAGTATAGCTGATGATAGGATGAGATTAATAAAAAAAAAAATACACGAAAGGAGGCTGTAGAATTACAGGTCATAATATCAGTAATTCTACAGGTCTTTATTAGTAAGGTTTTAAGTGTAAGAGTATAAAGAGGTTTTTCTCCCAAAATATGTTGGGAAGCTATAGTAGTATGGAATAATTGCCTTGGAAGCTACTCAAAAAAGACCTTCTCTTTCTGAAGCTGATTTCACTCCTTTTCCTTCTGGTCATGAGATAACAAAGGGAAATGAGAAGACTTATTTAGCCAAGACTTAAGAGGAAAGAAAAGAATACGAGCATTATTTTATGGAAATTAACATAACTCTGCAGGTCAAAATGCTTTTTAAATTTGATAAATGCATGTAAATTCTGTTTTAGATAGTGGTTTTTAGGTAAATTAAAGAAGGAAGTCAAGGAAGCCATTACTTTTCTGTTTAAAAAAAGATACTGAGATGGGCAAAAGGCAGGAAACTGAAGGGTTTATATCCTATTTTGCATCCCTGTTTCCACAGCATGGGGGGGATGGGAATGACAGTGAAAATAGACAAAGGAAAACCTAGCTGCTCTGAATGAATTCAAATATTTGGGACCAGTAGTGTTCAGAATCTTCTTGCATGGATTTATATGGTTTCTTCCGTGGCCCTTATTTTATTAGAATTATGGTCTTTCCTAAGTTTACCTTTTCCACATATTTCTCTCGTTGGTACGCTTTACTGGTGAGTCAGATAAAGAGTTTCTACTTGGAAGCCTTTGTACTTTGTCCATGTAGAAGGTTTTCTCCACAAGTGAATCCTTTTGTGATGAGTAAGATGTTTTTTCCCAATAAAATTACACCCCCACTGAATACAATATAAAGCTTTCTCCACACTACATGCATTTTATATGGTCTCTATTTGTGTGGATCCTTTTATGAGAATTAAGCTGTCCCCTTTGAGCAAAACGCTTCCCACATTCTGTTCATTTACATGGCCTGTCCCCCTGTATGGATTCTTTCATGATTAATAAGACAATTTTTCCGAGTAAATTGTTTTCCACACTCCATGCACTTGTATGGGCGCTCCCCAGTGTGGATCCTTTCGTGACAAATAAGATCTCTGTTCCAATAAAAGCTTTTTCCACACTCCATGCATTTAAATGGCCTCTCCCCAGTGTGGATCCTCATATGATGACTGAGTTGTCCGTTCCAAAGAAAGCTTTTTCCACACTCCATGCATTTATGTGGTCTGTCCCCAGAGTGGATTCTGTTATGACATTTAAGCTGTCCTTTCTGAACAAAGCTCTTTCCACATTCTGTACATTGAAATGGTTTCTCCCCTGTGTGGATTCTTTCATGATTAATAAGGCTACTTTTGTGAGTAAACGCTTTTCCACACTGCATGCATTTATATGGTCTCTCCCCGGTGTGGATCCTCTTATGACGATTAAGTTCTGAGTTCTGACAAAAGCTTTTTCCACACTCCATGCATTTATACGGTCTTTCCGCTGTGTGCATCCTTAGGTGAAAAGTAAGGTGCCATTTGTCTATAAAGCTCTTTCCACACTCCATGCATTTATATGGTCTGTCCTCTGTGTCAATCCTTTGATGGCAACTAATATCACTACTCTCAGTGAATCTCTTTCCAACCTCCATGCAACTATATGTTGTTTCACTTGAGTGGCTCCTCTGATGGTGCGTCAGATTGCGACTTGTATGGAAGTCACTTTGGCTCTTTGAAGACACTGCCCCTTGTGGTTTAAATAACCTCAGCTGCTTCTCATTCTCTTTCTCCAGCCCATCGCCATCACCTGTTTGAGGGGGGGGGGGGGGGTCGGGGGAGGAGAAGAAATTCTCATTAGAATTTAAAATGATGGCAAAAATATGCCCATCTTAGTATCAGCTTTGGTACGCAATTTGTCAAACTGGGAGGTGTTGGGTTGAAAATGTTATGTAGGACACTCTTAATGATATCCAAGAGATTTTTCAGGGCTGACCCATATTAAGGCTTTATGCTGTTAGGTTAATCTGCTCAGGCATTTCCATCTAAGGCCTTTCACAATGATATGGTGGACATTTCTGAAAAGGCCCTTGCTGTTTTGTAGAAGAGTGGCTGTGAGGACAACCTGGGACAAAATTACCCATCTAGTAGCTTGGCTAGTTTATGATCAGCCCTGGCAGTTAATAATAATAATAATAATAATAATATTATAATAATAGGTGTTAATTACCATCTTCAAAGCGCTCCATGGCTCGGGACCTAGCTACCTGCGGGATCGGATCCTGCCCCATACATCCTCACGGCCGATTCGCTCCCACAGAGAGGGACTTCTCCGGGTGCCGTCCACTAGACTTTGTCAGCGGGCGACGCCCAGGGGAAGGGCCTTCTCTGTGGCAGGCCCAGCCCTCTGGAATGACCTTCCCCCCGATATCAGGACAACCACGGACCTCCGCTCCTTCCGCTTAAAATTAAAGACACACTTTTTTCGTCTGGCCGGCCTTGGGTAGTCTCTTTTTAGGTTAGGGGTTTTAGGGGTAATTTTTAGTTTAGTTTATGGGTTTTAGCGCAGGATCAATTTAATCTATTTTTTATTTTGTATTTTGTCTGTGGTTCTATTTGTATTTTTAATTGCCTGTGCCCCGCCTCGAGTCCCCTTGGGGAGAGAGAGCGGGATATAAAATTAAATTATTATTAAATTATTAAATTATTAAATTATTAAATTATAATTATTATTATTATTATTATTATTATTATTATTATTATTATTATTATTATTATTATTATTATTATTATTATTATTATTATTATTATTATTATTATTATTATTATTATTATGATCAGCCCTGGCAGTTAAAGGGAATGAAAGGGAAGAGTATGAGACTTTTGCAAATGTAAGTGTCCACTGGATATTAGCCACATACTACGCATTGTGAGTGGGACGCGGTGGCTTAGTAGCTAAGATGCTGAGCTTGTCGATCAGAAAGGTCCGGCAGTTCGAATCCCTAGTGCCGTGTAACAGTGAGCTCCCGTTACTTGTCCCAGCTTCTGCCAACCTAACAGTTTGAAAGCATGTAAAAATGCAAGTAGAAAAATAGGGACCACATTGATGGGAAGGTAACAGTGTTCCATGCGCCTTTGGCATTTCGTCATGCTGGCCTCATGACACCGAGAAGTCTTTGGACAGTGCTGGCTCTTTGGCTTTGAAACGGAGATGAGCACCCCTAGAGTCGGGAACAAGTAGCACATGTGCGAGGGGAACCTTTACCTTATGCATTGTGATCCTGATTTTCTTGAGATTAGGAAAGACTTTACAGGTGGCAGTCATTAAAGTTCTCACCACTATATGCAACTGAGTGCATGTATCTTCCCTATTTAATTCCCACTTAAAACACCTTTCCTAATCAACAGAACCCAGAGCAAAGAGGATCCTTACCCAGAGCAGCCATATTCATAGTAACCTCCAGCATGACTTCCCTGCACAAGGCCTTCTGGTTAGAATCCAGCAGTGCCCACTCCTCTTCTGTGAAGTCCACAGCCACCTCCTCAAAGGAATCAGAGCCCTACAAACAAACAACAATAATCTTCCCCATATGACAGTCCTCTCTTATGTTTTCTTTCTTAATTCCAAAAGAGAAAAGAGAGCTTTGCAAGAGACCAAATGGACATTTTCTTCTAGCAAAGAAACATACATGATTAAGGGTGCGAAGTCATGCTCCACCTCCTCCATGCTGTTTTTTTAAAGGCACAAAATATAGGTTAGAAAGCATCCAGGTTGTAAAATAGCACTGCTTGGGGGGACCCCCCCGCCCCCTGGCCTGGCAGAATTCACCAAAAACATTTTGTGCAGAGAAATACTCTGGGCTTATCTCACTTGTCCAGTAAAACATAGATTTGTTAGAAAACAGGACATACTTATTAGGAATTTTTTATCTGCCTTATTTCAAAATGTTGTACATGATCCTGAAAATAAACATGCTAAGAAAGATTAAACAGTTCCAACACATTTCTAGTACAAGACTCTTGTGTATTGTACTTTGTTTGCATTTATAGGATCATCTTCAAGGTTGAATCGGTAAAGCTCAGTAGGTCATTCTGTGGGGACCACTGTTCCCTCTAAGCTGCGCGCCTGCAGTGGCGCGCACATGACATGAAAACACAGCACTGCAATTTCCAACTGCAGCGCAGTGATATTCAATGTCACGCTTCCTGTTAGAAGGCATGGGACGGGCTCCCAGCAGCGACTGCTTGGATTTGCCATGAGAACTCGTCTCTCCTGCCTCTTTGCTTCCCCATTCGGTTGTTAGGCGGCAGATCGAAAGCAGGAGCCAAGTCGGGTCATTCCTTTCGAGAGGCAACTTTCCCGTTGAATGACTCGCTGCCCTAGACTCGAGGAGACCCTCTGCAGCCCCTCTCGCCTGACCGGGACGCCAGCGAGAGTGATTGGCTGAAGGAAGGAGGGATACACACACTCACACTCACGAGAGAGAGAGAGAGAGAGAGAGAGAGAGAGAGAGAGAGAGAGAGAGAGAGAGAGAGAGAGAGAGAGAGAGAGAGAGAGATATGGTGGGCAGATTTAGCATTTTGTTAAGTTTGTTTCTCTGTGTGTTGTGTACATGTACATATACATGTCTCCATGGGAGCAATTGTGCAAGATTTTTTTTCCTCTTTAAAAGAATTTTTGGATTTCTCCTCATCAAACCTTTAAAAAGTACATTTGAAGTCACCAATCATCTTTATACACATTTTGTGTGAGATCCTTTGCTTGTGTTTTCCAAGAAAAGAGAGAGAGAGTTCATTCTCTTTAAATTCATTTTCCCAACTTGGAGTCCTTCAGAAGTATGCGATTACAATTCTCATTATTCCTGCCAGCATCACCAGGGGCAGAGTAATTCAAACCTCTGAAAGGCACCAGACTGGGAAAGCTGTTCTGTGCTAATTCAAAATAAACTGAAACTGTGAATAAACAAGGTAATAACTAAAATATTAAAATAACTTTCTGACTGGTATGAGATGTTGGCATGGGCATTTAAAAATTAGGAACCAGAAATGGCTACCTAGCCTATACTTCTTTGAGACTGAAAGAGTTAAGAGTTGAAATATAAAGAGATTGTCAATCGCCATACTGTTAGATTGATAGGCAATTATGGACTATCTTGATTATATCCTCCTTAGAAAGAAGATGCTACTGTATGGTTGAGAAAAAGATCAAACTTCATTCCATGGAAAACCAACAAAGTTCATAGGGAGGGTTTCTTTCTATGATGGGCTTATCATTATATATCAGTTATCAAAAATGTAGGTAGAAAATTAAGCAGGCAACAGGCAATTACAAAAGGGAAGCCAACTTTCTGAATTATATTTCTTTGTACTTAGTGACTTATAAATAGTATATTATAAATAGTAGACTAATGTTCTGAAAACCTGAACTAAATTACTA
Source organism: Rhabdophis nuchalis (assembly GCA_039707465.1). Taxonomy (NCBI): domain Eukaryota; kingdom Metazoa; phylum Chordata; class Lepidosauria; order Squamata; family Natricidae; genus Rhabdophis; species Rhabdophis nuchalis. The sequence continues at coordinate 16,249,026 of CM077646.1, read as the reverse complement.
TATATTTTAAATAGCTGTAAAGCTATGCTGAAAAAGTTGTTCTCTCTTATTCTTTCCTCTTCTTCTCTTCTCTCTCATCCTCTTTCTCTTTGTCTCTCTTCTCTTTCTCGCTCCTTTTCCATTCTTCTGTCACTTTCTCTCTCCTTCTCCCTTCTCTCTCCTCTTTGTCTCTTTCTGTCTCTCTCATCCTTTTTCTTTTTCTCTTCCTCTCTCCTTCTTTCACACTCTTCTGTCACTTTCTCTCTCCTTCTGTCTCTTTCTCTCTCTTCCCTCTTTTTTCTTCCTCTCTCCCACTCTTTTATCACCTTCTCTCACCCCTTCTTCCCCTTTCTCTTTTTCTCTCTCCTATCTGTCTTGCTTTCCCTCTCTCCCTCTATCGAAGTTTCTCTTCCCTCCTTCTCTTTTCTTCCTCTCCCTCAACCCCCTTTTTTTCCTACTCTTTTATCACTGGATCCCTCGCTCACTCAAACACACACATGCACACGCAAACACGCACGCACACACATGCACAAAATCATTTGTCTCCATTCCAATTCGGATCCTATAAATCAATTGCTCTGTGAAACATCTGTGAAAAAAATCCAGGTGCTCAGGCATGAAAATGTGCCACTCAAACACTTTTCTGCACACACACTGAAAAAATATTAGAGGGGACATTGGTGGGGACACCAGGTTTGAAATTCACACAGACTTGGCCTTTGGTTTTCAAAGAAACTCATGAATGAAGGCGTTTAAACTTCTCAGAAGAAACCTACACTTACCTGGCAAGGTGGTCCCAGTTGGATCCTCCTGAAAAGAAGCTCTTCAGAATCATTGGATAGATCTCCTTTTCCATGGAGCTCTGCTGAGATCTCCTCAATGAATGGCTCCTGTAATTGAAAAAAAGGCCAAATTTATGATCCACTTTGAAATGACTTTGAACTAACCATGTTAATTTGCTTAAGTTTTTGTTCTCCACATGTATTTTTCCAACTCAAGTCAAAATGAGAGAATTTGAGAATTCCTACTCTGTGGGTTGCTGTTATTTCTGGTTAAATGCCACTTTGGTGAATTGCTTCTTTTTTATTTCCTATTTTTCTTCGGAACAGGAGCTGCTTATTTATCTCTTCCCGATTACTTGACGATAACAGTCTTTCCTTCTTTGTTAATGTATTTATGTCTATTCTATCCGTGAAGAGACCACTAACATGGAAATTCAGAAGGAGATCTTGGAACGTACAACGAGGTGCCTTTGAGGGTAAAACACAAGCCCTGGAACATTGAGACTCTCATTAAAAGCTATTTGGATATTTCATTCTTTCTAACAAATTCCCAGTCAGATTTAACTTTTAGTGATAAATGTTTTAAGATAATTTTGAATATATAGAAAAGAAAAACAGAACTAGGGACAATCTCTGTTGCAATGGAGTGCAACCTTTCAGCAGATTTAATCAATAAATCACTTTTGCAAAATGATTCTGAAGGATATCCAACTGTAATGAATGATATAATCTCCATATCAAAGCAAAGGTGCTTTGATATGGAGTGCAATAACATCCTAAGGTGGACTAAAAGAATGACATGACACAAATTGGGAATAGATCAGAGGTGGTATTCAGCAGGTTCTGATCAGCTCTGGAGAACCGGTAGTGGAAATTTTGAGTAGTTCAGACTGGTATTTCCAGCTCTAACTGGCTCCATCCCCATCTATTCTCTGCCTCCCAAGTAGCAGCTGATTGGGATGAAAAGGGGATTTTGCACTCATCTTCCCCTGGAGTGGGATGGGAATGGAGATTTTACAGTATCCTTCCCCTGCCACGCCCACCAAGCCATGCCATGCCCACAGAATTGGTAGTAAAAAAATTTGAATCCCACCAACGGAATAGATGAAAATAGAATTAGTAATGGTAATGGAAATCATGACAGGAACTTCAATAACCAAAAACTGTCAGCAGACCGACCATTCCCTAAACCATAATGTAAAACACTGATTTTTTTGACATGAATATCAGGAAGAATCCTGAGAAAGCTCAGTTTAATAGCTTATCAAAACAGTCCAGGGAAACAATGCTGTATAATTGCATTAGTTCTTTTATCTTGCTCTAATATTGTTTCAAAGGGTAAGGTCCATAAGTATTTAATCTGAAAAATAAGTTTGTTCAGGGTTCTCTCCTTCTATCATCAGGTAGGGAGCCCCATGATCATGGTAATGGAATATGAATAAAGTATGCTTTGTTGTTTTTCTCTGCAAGCTTTGTTTTTTCTTCAGGGATGATTTCTTCCAAACTCTATTCTGTATATCATCGAAAGTCTGTTTAGAACTGTCTACAGTGAAATGTCAGCAGTGGGGTGTCACAAAGATCTATCTTAGGCTCAGTACTCTTCAATATCTTCATAAATGATTTAGATGAGGGAATAGAAGGGGAACTCATCAAATTTGTAGATAACATTAAGCTGGCAGGAATAGCCAACTCACCAGAAGATAAGCTCAGGATACAAAATGATCTTGTCCGACTTGAACAATGGGCCCAATTCCAGAAAATGAAATTTAATGCAGAGAAAAGGAAGGTTTTACACTTAGGCAGGAAAAACCATAGGTACAAGTTCAGATTAGGCAAAACCTGGCTCAAAAACAGTAACTGTCAGAGGGACTGTAGAGTCCTAATGGACGATCACTTAAATTTGAGCTGGCAGTGAAACAGAATTAAAATTACACGAACTATTAGTACTGTTTTATAAAACTTTACTAAGGCTAGACGTGGAATACTGCATTCACATTTAGTCATTACATTACAAAGATGTTGAGAGACTGGATAGCTATTTGTCTGAAATGGTATATGTAGTATGTATGTATGTATGTATGTATGTATGTATGTATGTATGTATGTATGTATGTATGTATGTATGTATGGTTTTCTGCCTGAACAAGGGAGTTAGACAAGAAGACCCTCAAGTTCCTTCCAGCTCTATATTGATTGAAGAATCCAGGAAATACATTTGTGTTAAGTATCTAATAATCATATGATCTTTGCGCTTATATCAGTTGGGAAAAACATGTGGGATCCACATCTCTACTAATTATATTGAAACTAAGCAATGTAAAAATGGCTAACTATATTCAAACTGATTTTTTAAAGTATTTTACTGAATACTACTCCTTTTTAGGATGATAGTATGGACTAGATTCAAAAACCTTGAGGACGGGGGAAAAGGAAGGTTCCTGTGTTTTTGCCTCAAAACCCCAAACATAAATTTTGAAATATTGAAATTGAAATTGAAATTTATTAACCGCACCCTCTCCCCACAGGGACCCGGGGCGGTGCAGGCAAAGCTAAAAACAATATACAATAAATACAACATACATACATTAAAATAGAATTAAATAATATTTACCCGTGCTAAAAATATAAGATTAAGAACCCACTAAAATTTGGAGTCAATAGACAGAGAGAACTATTCAAGGCCGGCCAGTCGAAAGAGATAGGTCTTCAATTTTACACGGAAGGAGCGGAGGTCAGTGGTCGTCCTAATATCAGGGGGAAGGTCGTTCCAGAGGGCCGGGCCCGCCACAGAGAGCGCCCTTCCCCTGGGCGTCGCCCGCTGACAAAGTCTAGTGGACGGCACCCGGAGAAGCCCTTCTCTGTGGGAGCGAATCGGTCGTGAGGATGTGTGGGGCAGGATCCGGTCTCGCAGATAGCTAGGTCCCGAGCCATGGAGCGCTTTGAAGATGATAATTAACACCTTGAAGCGCACCCGGAAGACGACAGGTAGCCAGTGCAGCTCGCGCAAGAGCGGTGTTACATGGGCAAACCTAGAGGTGCCCATAATTGCTCGCGCGGCTGCATTCTGAACTAACTGAAGCCTCCGGGTGCACCTCAAGGGGAGCCCCATGTAGAGAGAGTTACAATAGTCCAGTCGGGATGTCACGAGGGCATGAGTGACTGTGCGAAGGGCGTCCCGATCCAATAGGGGGCGCAATTGGCGAACCAGGCGAACCTGGTAAAACGCCCTCCTGGCCATGGCTGTCACTTGCTCTTCCATAGACAGCCGGGTATCCAGGAGGACACCCAAATTGCGCGCCCCATCCACAGGGGCAAGATGTTCGCCCCCTATGGCCAGCGTTGGAGAGAGCTGGTTGAATCGGGCAGCCGGAAACCACAGCCACTCGGTCTTGGTCGGGTTGAGCCTAAGTCCGTTACATCCCATCCAGATCCGCACGGCTTCCAGGCACTGGCACATCACCGCTACGGCATCGTTGGGGTGGTTTGGGGTAGATATGTACAGCTGGGTGTCATCAGCGTACAGGTGGTACTCTACCCCAAAACCACGGATGATCTCACCCAGCGGCTTCATGTATGCATTAAACAGGAGAGGCGAGAGGACCGACCCCTGAGGCACCCCGCATGTGAGGGGTCTCGGGGTCGACCTCTGCTCTCCTGCCCGCACAAATTGCGATCGGCCAGAGAGGTAGGAGGAGAACCACCGTAAAACGGTGCCTCCCACCCCCAACCCCCCCAGCCGATGCAATAGGATACCATGGTCGATGGTATCGAAAGCCGCCGAGAGGTCTAATAGGACCAGGATGGAGGAACATCCCCCATCTCTGGCCCTCCAGAGATCATCTACCAACGCGACCAATGCCGTCTCGGTGCTATGCCCGGGCCGAAAGCCGGACTGGCGCGGATCTAGATAGTCAACTTCCTCCAGGTGACGGGGAAACTGTTGTGCCACCACACTCTCAACAACCTTCGCCAAGAAGGGAAGGTTGGAGACTGGACGGTAGTTGTTCAAAAGAGCTGGGTCCAAAGAGGGCTTCTTGAGGAGGGGCCTCACCATAGCCTCTTTTAGGGAGGCAGGCAAGGAACCCTCACTCAAGGATGCGTTGATAACCTCTTGGAGCCAGCCTCGTGTCACCTCCCAGGATGCCAGTGCAAGCCAGGAGGGGCACGGGTCCAATGAACATGTGGTGGCTCGCAGTCGCCCACGTAGCCTGTCCATATCCTCGGAAGTAACGGGGTCAAACTCCTCCCAAACAAGATCTCTCTCGTGGCATCCCACTGGGCCATGAATGGGGGCTAGCTCACTCTGTATCTGGGCGGTTTTCTCCTGCAGAAAAATCACAAATTCCTCTGCTCTACCCTGTAGCGGGGCTTCCCGCTCCCTCTGTTGAAGGAGGGAACGGGTCACCCTAAACAGGGCGGCAGGGCGGTTTTCTGCAGATGCTATGAGGGTGGCACAATGATGACGTTTGGCCACCCTCAGCGCCACAATGTAAGTCCGTAAATGGGCTCTTACCTGTGTCCGGTCAGATTCAGAGCGGCTAGCCCTCCATCTTCTCTCTAGGCATCTCTTGCGGCGTTTCATCACCCGCAGCCCCTCAGTAAACCAAGGAGCCAGGGTGGTTCGCCGCCGCGAGAGAGGCCGCAAGGGCGCGACCCGATCTAAGGCTCCCACGGCCGCACTATTCCATGCGGCCGTGAGGTCCTCCATCGGGGCGCGGGTCAGGGATACAGGAAATGGCCCAAGCGCTGTCTGGAACCCATCCGGGTCCATCAAGCGCCTGGGGCGGTACCAGATTGGTAACTCTGGTTCCGCCTCCCCGCGGAGGGGAGCAGCGGTCGGAAAGTCGAGTCGGAGAAGTGAGTGGTCTGACCATGACAAGGGTGTGATGACTATGTCCCCTGTACCCAGATCACTCTTCCATTGGCCCGAGACAAAGATGAGGTCCGGCGTATGTCCACCCTCATGGGTGGGGCCTTGAATTACTTGGGTCAGGTCCATGGCCGTCATGGAAGCCATGAACTCCCGAGCTACCACGGATGATTCGCCCAACGATGGCAGATTAAAGTCCCCCATGACTATGAGTCTGGGGGTCTCCACTGCCACCGTAGCGATCACCTCCAGGAGCTCGGGCAGGGCTGCTGCTACATAGCGGGGAGCCAGGTATACAACCAGCAAGCCCAACTGCCTCCCTAGGCCCCACTTCATGCAGAGGGACTCACAGCCGGAGGTCTGAGGCACAATGGTCTCTCTCGGCTCCAGGCCTTCCTTAATAATGACCGCTACCCCACCACCCCTGCCTAGGGCCCGCGGCTGATGAAATGCGCGGTAGCCTGGTGGGCACATTTCAACGAGGGGATGACCTCCCTTGTGGCCCAACCAGGTCTCCGCAATTCCTACCAGGTCCGGCTCCCCCTCTGACACAAGGTCACTAATGAGGGGGGCTTTGTTGACAACGGACCTGGCGTTGCAAAACATCAGCCGCAGACCCTGGCTCTGTATTCCCTGGCCACCTAGCCTGCGGGGGTTGTGGCACCCAACCGTTTGTAACCAACGGCTGCGTGCCACCAACCGGGAGGATGAAAATTGTCTCCCCTCGGTCCTGCCCCTCCCCACGACCCTCTGAATTGGTATGCCCTCCTGAGGAACGACTCGGGTATCCCCCTTCCTTTCGCCTTCCGCTTCCCGCCGTCGACTGCTATCCTGGTCCTTACTACTGATCACTGTTTCAATCTCCATCTGTCTATATCTACCCCCCTCCCTTGAACCCCTAAAAAAGATAATTTAAATAAATTAAAAACTAAAAATCCCCTAAGGCCGCGCTTCGCAACCTATGCAACCTAACTACCATTTGGTCCACCTAAACACAATTTTCATCTCTTATTTCATAATCTTTTACTATCCTCGGTTCATTCTTTGTATTAATTTGCAACTATTTTAAATACCTGGGTGAAAATAATTCTCATTTTCTGCTCCTTCCCAAAAATATTATCTAACAGAAGAAATATAAGTTTCTATGGAGACTCTAAGTGATCCAGGTCATGGTTGTCCCAAAGGTACTTTTTCAATAGGCAACTGGACTTTTTTTTTTGGAAGACGTTTCACTTCTCCTCCTAGAAGCTTCTTCAACTCTGAAGAATTGAAGGAGCTTCTTTAATGAGAAGTGAAACGTCTTCAAGAAAAACCAGAAAGTCCAATTGTCTCTTGAAAAAGTTGGGACAAATAAGTTTCCAACATCGCCTTGGTTAACAGGTCCTGTTCATGAGAAAGGGAATTCACTTAAGGCATTACATTCACATTCAGTTCAATGCTAATGGTACTGATCAGAGAACTTGGATGATTCATTTGTTTTGTGGGAGTGGGATTTTGGGCAATAGCTATTACTAGATTAGTGGTAATCAACCTGGTCCCTACCGCCCACTAGTGGGCGTTCCAGCTTTCATGGTGGGCAGTAGGGGTTTTGTCCGACATTGAAGCACTTTCCTTTTTAAAAAATTTAATTGACTTCCCTACTTTATAAATCACCAATACTGTGGAACCGGTGGGCGGTTAGAAACTTTTACTATTAGCAGATACACAAAAGTGGGTGGTAGGTATAAAAAGGTTGACTACCCCTGTACTAGATAGAGGAGCCCTCTTGGATTCAGTCTGAGTCCCTGGTTTGGGAGGAAACAGTTATCAGCACTTCCAGGTAGACAAGAAGTGTGACAAAGAATATTAGCTCTATCTGTTAAGACCACATTAATAAAATCTTTTTGGTTCTCTCACTGGAATACTAGGAAGGGTTTTATGACATCCCCCCCTAGCCCCAAGTGAGAATTGAGGTATCTTTAGCATTGTGGCTGTCTAGTCCAGTGGTCGGCAAACCGCGGCTCGCGAGCCAGGAGTGGCTCTTTGGCCCCTTAAGTGCGGTTCTTTCTCCACCCAGCCACAGGCAGACTCTGGGAGCCACACGCCCACTTCCCTCCTCCTCCAGTGGGCGGGCGGGCGGGCGCGGGGAGGACCAAAGGCTGCGGCTCCCTAAGCACCTCCCAGTCCGTCCGGGCGCCGCACACCCACCTCCCTCCCAGCCCGTGTGCCGGGCAGCCCTGGAAAGTGCCCCTCGGTGCTCTCTGTGGGCGGCTGTTGCTGCTGCTGCTGCTCCTGAGCCCCGCGACACGCAGTTCTCACCGTCCGAGCAGCCCTGCTGTCCTGCCCGATGCGCCTGCCGGGCGACCTTAGACGGCGAGAACTGCGTGTCATGGGGCTCAGAAGCAGCAGCAGCAACAGCCGCCTGCAGAGAGCACCGAGGGGCACTTTCCAGGGCTGCCCGGCACACGGGCTGGGAGGGAGGTGGGTGTGCGGCGCCCGGACGGACTGGGAGGCGCTTCGGTCCTCTCCGCGCCCGCCCGCTCCTGGCTCGCTGACATGCCGGGCTTTCCGCTGCTTCCGGGGGGGGGGGGGGGGGGGGAAGAGACTTGCACACAGAGACAGACAGAGCGAGCCAGAGGGGGAGGTAGGGAAAGACAAACAGAGAGAGGGAGGGAGAGAGAGAGGGAATCAGAGACACACACACACACACATACACGCAGAGTGACAGATGGGTGGAGAGAGGAGAGAGAGACAGATATAGAGAGAGACAAAAAGGAAGAGAAAGAAAAATAGGGGAAAAAAGAAAGTGGGAGAGAGAGAGAGAAAAAGAAAGAAAGAAAGAAAGAAAGAAAGAAAGGAAGGAAGGAAGGAAGGAAGGAAGGAAGGAAGGAAGGAAGGAAGAAAGAAAGAAAGAAAGAACTTATGACCACAATTGAGCACAAAATTTTGGTTGCTAAGCAGGACCGTCATTAAATGAGTTTCACCACATTTTCCCAGTTGGCCACGCCCACCTGGTCACATGACCGCTGAGGCACTCCCATAGAACAGGCCATACCTTTTGGCTCTCAAAAGAAATTTCAATCATGGTACTGTTGATATTTGGCTCTATTGACTAATGAGTTTGCCCACCACTGGGCTAGTCCATGGCAAAGTATGTGGGAAAATAGAATGTGAGGATAACATCCCAGAGTTATTCGCACATACTATTACATCATCCTAAGACGTGCTGATGTTTTTCTCTTGCTTTTATCTGTAAGGAAAATTAACAAAAAGCGTATAAGAGGATGAAACTCCCTCACCTGCGGCCCCTTTCCGGGCTCCGGGGCGGCTGCGGGGCCGAGCAGGCAGCCTTCGGCCAGGGCCACCGCCTGGGCGCAGCTCTCCGCCCCGCACTCCCTCAGCCAGCCCGCCAGCTCCGGGGGCAGCAGGGCCAGCAGCTGCTCCAGCACCACCCGGTCGAGCATCTCGGCTTTGCTGCTCCGCTCGGGCCGCAGCCACCCCCGGCACAGCCGGTGCAGGCGGCTGCAAAGCGCCCGCGGCCCCTCGGCCTCCCGGGAGCCGCAGGTGCGGAAGCGCCAGCGCTCGGCCTCGGAGCTGCGGGGCTCCTCGGGGAGGCCGCTCCCCGCCTGAAGGGGAGACCCCCGGGCCTCCATTCGGTCTCCGGCTTCAGCGCAGCCCGAACGGCTGAAATCCCCTCCGAAGCCGCCTTCGCTCACAGCGGGCCTTCCCCCACTCACTCACTCGCCCCGCCCCTTTCCCGGTTTCAGGGGGTCGAGGGGGGGGGTCCGCTCCCTCAGGGCTTTTGAGGCTGAGAAGAGCCGCTGCAAATCCTCCCCGCCAAAAATCCCCGTGCTCGCCAGGCCTCTCAGACGGCGGGTCAAAGAGTACTGAATCCTAGAGTGGCAAAACCCTGTAAAGAACCCTCTTCTACTGTTCTTGGATAGAGCGTCTCGTAAGGCAACTACTGCCTCTCCTGTCCTGCCTACTCTACATCCCGGGCTTATCTTCTGCGCATGCTCCATGCTGGCGGTTAAGGACGCCCTGCTTCTGCTGCTGGGGGAGTATTTGGTCAAGCGTGGCAGGGGATGCGAGGGTGGAGAAGTGCTATAGGTGGCAGAGAATGTGGTGGAGCTTCATTAGATACGTCATTTGTTCTCACCTGAAATTCCCAATCAGCTTTACCTATTAGTGATAAATGTTTTAAGATAATTTTGAACATATAGAAAAGCAGAAGTAGGGAGAATCTCTGTTACAATGGAGTGTCACCTTTCAGCAGATTTGCTCAATAAATCACTTTTGCAAAATGATTCTGAAGGATATCCAACTTTAATGAATGATATACTCTCCATATCAAAGCAAAGAGACATGCAGACTGGAATAATATCCTAAGGTGGAGAAAGAATGATAAATTGAGAATAGTTCAAACTAAAATTAGTATCAGTAATGAAAATTATGACAGGAACGTCAATAACCAAAAACTGCCCATGGTCACTCAAAGAACCCAACTAATAGATCACAGAAGAAATCAACTGAGATTTCAGACATGGATCATAGATAAACAGAACATTAAGCAAAGACCCGACTTCACTGAGGAATCCATAGAACTAGCAAAGATGGGAGGAAGGAGAAGAACAGAAACAAGACAGATGCATTCCATCAGAGCAGCAATAAGTGCATCACTAGGGGTTCTGAAGGGCCAGGTGTATCCTGAAGAGGTTTTGCCCGATGCTTGCTAAGAATTGGCACTGCTTTGATGACACTCTATCAATAAGTCATCTCCAGAAGTTGTGGAAGCTCCAACATGGGAGGTTTATAAGAAGAGATTGGACAACAATTTGTCCAGTGGTATAAGCAGTCGGCATGAGCTTAAATGGACTCCATGGGATTGTAGGGGACAGGAAAGCCTGGAGGAACGTTGTCCATAGGGTTGCGATGGGTCGGACATGACTTTGCAACTAACAACAATAGGCCAGAGGTATCTGCCTGAACAAGTGGGCTGGACAAGGGTTCCTTCCAACTCTCGTTTTGTTATTCTAAAAGCTTGGTTCAAAATAGCAATATTTGCTCAGCAGTAACACGGAAGTAGTCTGATATATTTTTTGACTATCCCAACCAGCCTTGTTTTGCCCCATCCATATAAGACAAAGAGTGTCAGGCAATAAAACATGAAATAATTTATTGAACAAAGCAATTAAATACATTTAGCTGCACATTATAATATAAACAACAGCAATAAAAGATATAGATAAATTACCATAGTAGCTAAGGGTAGGAATGTGTCTAAGGAAAAAAATACAGAGCCCAAGATGGACTCCTACAGCTTTCAGCTTCAGTCTATTCTCCTCAGATAGCAATATGGACCTTGAGTCTTGCAAATCCCAGTGATTTCCTATTCAGTCCCTAACAAGAACTGATCCTTATCTAGATAAGATTAGCCAGATTCTGGAAGTTAACAATTCATTTTTAGTGTAATCTGACCCGTTACAGGATCCCAGGTACAGGATCTGTCCTAGAATGCTACATTCAGCTCTCGAGAATTCCTCCTTTGAATTCAAGAAAAATCTATCTTATCTTTCTACATCAGACATAATTGTTCATCTATTCATTCATCAAATTTATATGCCAGTCATCTTGCAGTTCAAGGCAACTCTTTTACCTCCCAATCTCAAGCTCACTTTTCAATGTAAATGTAAAGAACCAGAAATGTAAATTTAAAGACTATATACTCTAAAGACTTACTTTCTCAGCCTTACTTACTAACCACATTTTGGTGTAGCCAATGGGCAAACTCCTCTGGGGAGTATGTTCATGAAATTGCAGAACCCCTTCAAAAATAGATTGAGTAATCTGGGAAGGTGCTGCATGGAAAAGAAGGGAGCAGATAATACAATGGGGAGAAAAGAAGATGAAAATTCTTCCAATCTGAATTTTTAACCCTTTCCCCCGAAGTGTCTTGGATACCTTTGAGAAATATGTGCAGAAAATGTAGAATGAATGAGACAACTTTCACTGAATTACCCAATATGTAATGTATCCATGTTTGTATGACCATACTCCTGTATGTGTCATCCCATCAAGTCAGGCCACAGCTCTACCTTCAGCTCTTTCTATATTTGGGTGCTGATAGTTTTTCTCCTGCGTAGATGTCTCAGCACAGCTTGAGAAATCGGAGATGCCCTCATGCCTTCACTCACTCAAGTTTACTTCCAAGAAGCCATGCTGGGCATCCAGTTGCCTGGATAATTGAGCCACAGCTGATGTTTTCAACAATGTGTGAAAATCCAGAAGCAACCTCATCCCACCAAGGCCCTTAGTTTACAGAAACAAAAACTACAAAAGAGCAAAGAGCTTGCGTGAGGGTGTACAAGAAAAGGGCAAGAAGGTGAAGTAGGAGGCCATATTTGGTGACTGACAAGCAATACAAGCAAGTAATACAAACAAGCAATCCCTCACCTGCCAGTACCACAAAGTATGGCAAGCAGCATATTCTGGTGGAACTCCTGCCTGGAGGTTGACCTGGCAACTCATCTTGGCAACACTGCTTAAAAGCAGGGCTTGGAAATTGGCCAAGAGAAATGCAGCAAATGCACTGAGGCAGTTCCTCAATGCAAGAATATTTGGAAGGAAGCAAAGGTTGCGTACCACTTCAGATTTTGAAATTTTTGTTTCAGTTAAGGACTCAGTATTAAAGATGTATTTGTGTGGTAATCTGAGCTTGCAACGTCCAGAAAAGTAGAGTTAAGAGCAATAGCCTGTTGTTGGGGAAGGCATATGACACAATGAAGCATGCTGTTACAGATTTGCTAATGCTGTGCTGTGTTGTGACTACTCCTTAGAAATCAGAGAATCCTCACAGGATCATGAATAACATTCCAGATCAAACAAAGGAACTTTGCATGTTCTAGGCAATAAGCAGCTTACTTCTCATTTCTGGATTCTTTGATGATGGGTTAATCCCATAGATTTATATGGTTTCTTCTGTGGGCATAATTTATGAGATTTATATTATCCATTTCAAGCAAGGCTCTTTCCACACTCCATGCATTCATATGGATTATCTCCACTTTGGATTCCTTCATGAGTAGATGTGATGTAAATGCCTCAGTTTTTATTCTGTTGGGGATGTTACTTGGAATCATGACAATCTCCTGCTGGAGCAGGGTGTTAGGCTAGAAGACCTCCAAGGTCCCTTCTAGCCCTATTCTATTCTATTGAAATTGTTGGTGCTTTCTCCACATTACATGCATTTATATGATCTCTCTTCTGTGTGGGTCCTTTTATGAGAATTAAGCTGTCCTGTCCGAGCAAAGCTTTTTCCACACTCTGTGCATTTATATGGTCTCTCCCCTGTATGGATTCTTTCATGAGTAATAAGATGACCCTTCTGAATAAATTGCTTTCCACACTCCATGCACTTATATGGTCTCTCTCCAGTATGGATCCTTTCATGATGAATAAGTTCTGTGCTCCAATGAAAGCTTTTTCCACACTCTAAACATTTATATGGCCTCTCCCCTGTGTGGATTCTCTCATGAGAATTCAATTGTCCTTTCTGAGCAAAGCTCTTTCCACATGTTATGCACTGATATGGTTTCTCCCCTGTATGGATTCTTTCATGATGAGTAAGATGTCCTTTCTGAGTAAATTGCTTTCCACATTGTACACATTTATATGGTCTCTCCCCAGTGTGGATCCTCTTATGATGAATAAGTTCTGTATTCCGGCGAAAGCTTTTCCCACACTCCATGCATTTATATGGTCTTTCCCCTGTGTGCATCCTTTGGTGGAAGATAAGGTCACAATTGTAAATAAAGCTCTTTCCACACTCCATACATTTATGTGGTCTCTCTCCCATGTGTATCCTTTTGTGAGAATTAAGTTTTCCTTTTTGAGTGAAGCTTTTTCCACACTCCAAGCATTTATGCAGTCTATCCACTGTGTGGATCCTTTGATGTCGAATAAGGTCACTGTTGTCAAAAAAACTCTTTCTGCATTCCAGGCATTTATATGGTCTCTCTCCTGTGTGGATCCTTTGATGGGAAGTAATATCACTACTCTCAATAAATGTCTTTCCACATTCCTTGCAACTATATGTTTTTTCACCTGTGTGGATCTTCTGATGGCGAGCCAGATTACAGTTTGTACTATAGCCCTTTCCACATTCTATGCATTTATAAGGTTTCTGCCTTGCGTGAATCTTTTCATGACGAGTAAGATGTCCTTTCCGGGTAAAACTCTTTTCACACTTTAAGCATTTGTATGGTTTCTCACCTGCATGGATCCTTTTATGAGTAGTAAATGTACTAGAATTACTGAAGCTCTTTCCGCACTCTATGCATTTATATTGATCCTCTCCAGTGTGCATTCTTTCATGATGAGTAAAGGTTCTGTAGTGATTAAAGCTTTTTCCACACTGTGTGCATTTATATGGTCTTTCCTCTCTGTGGATCCTTTGGTGGCGACTAAGGTCTCTGCTGTCGATAAAGCCCTTTCCACATTCTATGCATTTATATGGTCTCTCTCCTGTGTGGATCCTTTGGTGCCGAGTAAAATCTCTGTTCTCAATAAAGCTCTTTCCACATTCCAGGCATTTATATGGTCTTTCCCCTGTATGGATTCTTTTGTGATGAATAAACTGTGTGTTTCGAGAAAAGCTTTTTCCACACTCCGTGCATTTATATGGTTTTTCCCCTGTGTGGATCCTCTGATGACGATTAAGTGTACTGTTGCTACTGAAGTTCTTTCCACACTTCATACAGGGCTTCATCTCTCTGCTCAGACTGAAACACTTCCCAAATTTTACAAATGTATGTGGCTTGTGTTTCCTGTACAGTTTCTTGGGTAAAGAAAGAGAGAAAGAACGATTGATGGATTTTGCATACTGTCTGTAGCCATACTTTTTTCCTTTGCTCTGGCTTCTGCCATCTGCAACTAAATGGAATTTATTATTTTCTCTTTTGCTATATTTGCCCTTTCTCTTTGCTTTCTGGTCTTGCTGGATCAGGAAGCCATGGATTTCAATAGGAAGACAAGTGGAAGACCTTTCCCCTTGAGCTTCTGAGTGGGTTTTCTCTTGCAGTTTTGCCTCCTGTTCATGGTCAAAAATCACTTCTTCTCCTTGAAGGTTTGCGGTTTGCATTGACTTTACCTGTTTCTCATTGTCATTCTCTAGCCCATCACCTGATTGGGAAAAAGAAAATAGAAGTTCCCATTAGAATTTAGTAAATGGATTCTTGGGTAAGGGGCTGCTATCCTTCCAGAATGAGGAAGCAGTGTCACCTACTCAAAAGCCTCCTCAAAAGCCGTAAAATAGTCTAATGATACTGGTTTCCTACATATAAATCTTCAACAGAGGCTTCCAAGTGTCTGAAACGGATTCCTTTTATTCCTACACACACACACACACACACACACACACATTTTAATTCCCCTTCCTCGAAAGATGCCCTACTATCCCTAGAGGCATACAACTTATTTCCTGCAGGTTAACGTGAAGATCTCTGTTTGTTTATTGGACCCAACCAGGATGTTTTCTTGGCCACAAGGCAGAAGTGGCAAATCACACCTTTTTTCAGATGTTTTTTGAATGCCAGCCTAGATATCTGACCTTGGATAGCAGTCAGATATTAATCACATCTGATCCTCAATGGTATATTTGAGATTAGGAAAGGTTTGAAGGGGGTGCAAGTATTCAGGGGGCACCAGGCAGGTGTCGTGAGAAGCTTAAGCAACTGAGTGCAGGGATCTTCCTTGTTTACCTCTCACTTAAAAACACCTTTCCCAATGAATGGGACCCAGAGCCTTACCCAGAGTGGCCATATTCCTAGAAACCTCCAGCATGACTTCCATGCACAAGGCCCTCTGGCCAGAATCCAGCAGTGCCCACTCCTCCTCTGTGAAGTCCACAGCCACCTCCTCAAAGGGATCAGAGTCCTAGAAAGAGAAAGAACACTATCCGTAGCAGACAATCCTCTTATATTTCCATTCTTACTGTACAAAACACAAAAGACAGCCTTGCAAGAGACCAATTGGATATTTTCATACAAGACAGGTATATCTGTAGGTCTACATGGTCTATAGACCAACCATCTGAGGCTACTGCTGCAAAGGCACAAAATATGGCTTAGACACATTTGAATTGTAGGATGACAACATTTCTTTCCTGTCCTGTTTCAAAATTTTGGAAATAACCAGGGAAATCCCAAGTCATTTGACCAGCAATCTTATTGTTACAGCTATTTAGGGTTTACTTAGTAGGTTTTACAGAGGAAACCTGCCCTTCAGGTGATTCATTTTTAAGTGCATATGCTGGCATATTTCTAAAGCAGTTCTTTTCCAATCCCTAATTTTTAACTGGTTTTCACATGCAGTTGAAGCACATTACCTGTATTAAGTTCTTTCAACCAATCAATCACATTTCATAATACTTGTGAACGATCCTTTGCTTACAGATGAAGAACAATCTTGAAAATGACTGAGTGGGGCTCAGATGATCATTCTGGGGAGACACCATGTTCAAATGCACAGCATTTGATTGTATAGAGATCCCTAGAATGGAAGGAATTTGAACTTTACTGCTTTCAGAAGAAACCTATACTTGCCTGGTAAGGTGGCCCAAGTTGGATCCTCCTGAAATGAAGCTGTTGAGAAGGATTGGATTGATCTTTTTCCTGGAGCTCTGCTGAGATCTTTCTTGTGAATGGCTCCTGTACCAGAAGAAACAGCTTGGTTTATATGGTTTATAGCTTGGTTTACACTTTCATATGACTATTACGATGTTAGATTGCTTGATTTACCTTTTGGCCCTCCACTTGAATTTCCCTGACTCAAGTCAAAATGAGAGAAATCAGTGATTCTGATTTGAAGGTGGCTATTTCTGGGTAAATCCCTTCCATTTTTGTGAAATGTTTCATTGCCTTTTTTTTCATTTCCTCTTTTTGCTTTAATCAGGATTTACTTCTTTATCTTCTCCCTTAAGCTATGTCTTTCCTCCTTTGGGGATTTATCCCTTCCTCTGGGAATATTTTCTATTAGATTTAGGGACCATTAGCACTTGAGAGAGAGAGGATCAATCTCTCCTTTTCAGTTTAGCTTCACTAGGGCAGGGAGGAGACCTCCAGCCTGGCAGTTGGTGGATATACTTTGGGATAAAGGCCAAAAGATCGCATGGCCGCCAAATCTTGCAAGTCTCCAACTTTGGTAAGTTTAAGACTTGTGGACTTCAACTCCCAGAATCCCTGCTATATACACAGGCGTCCCACGGTTGACTTCTCACCTGCCGCCCCTTTCCGGGTTCCGAGACAGCTGCGGGGCCGAGCAGGCAGCCTTCGGCCAGGGCCACCGCCTGGGCGCAGCTCTCCGCCCCGCACTCCCTCAGCCAGCCCGCCAGCTCCGGGGGCAGCAGGGCCAGCAGCTGCTCCAGCACCACCCGGTCGAGCATCTCGGCTTTGCTGCTCCGCTCGGGCCGCAGCCACTCCCGGCACAGCCGGTGCAGGTGGCTGCAAAGCGCCCGCGGCCCCTCGGCCTCCCGGGAGCCGCAGGTGCGGAAGCGCCAGCGCTCGGCCTCGGAGCTGCGGGGCTCCTCGGGGAGGCCGCTCCCCGCCTGAAGGGGAGACCCCCGGGCCTCCATTCGGTCTCCGGCTTCCTTCAACGGAGCCCCAACCCGGGGAGGGGAGGGGGGGGGGGCTCCCTCCGAGGCCGCCTTCAGTCACAGCTGTCTCGAGACGCTCCGAATGAGCCTGTTCAGATAACCGGCCGCCCTTTCGCACGTTCCGCTTCCAAGAGGGCAAAATTCTGTCCGGGTCCAGCAAAGAAGCCAAAGCGGATCCGAAGAGGCGAGAGCCGCCCCCGAAGCGCCGCACGTTCCTGCTGCTCCACCGCCATCAGCATCTCCTGGTGTGGTCTGGGACCAGAAGCCGCAGCCGAGGCTCCTTTCGCTGCTTCGACTCCCTCGAAGCCAGGGGTGCTTCTCGGTTCCCGCGAGGGAAGAAGGCGGGCGCCGCTTCCTCGGGGCTTTTCCTCATCAGCAAAGAAGCTGCAAGCAGCTCCCGCCACAATTTCCCCGCCACCCCCGCCCCGGGCCTCCCAGAGGGTGGGTCACAGAGTCCTTTCCCAGAGAGGCAAAACGCCTTTACGCGACCACGCTTCCTGCTTTTTGGCGAGAGAGCCTACCACTGTAAAATCCTTAGGGGTGCTTTTTCAGGAGGCAACTGGACTTTTTCTTTTGAAGCCGTTTCGCCTCTCATCCAGGAAGCTTCTACCAGCTGTGGGCAAGAAGTATATGTTTCCATTCTATTCTGTCAGAGCTGAAGAAGCTTCTTAAATGAATAGCGAAAACGTCTTCAAAAGAAAAAAAACGAGAGTCCAGTTGCCTCCAAAAAAGGCAAATTGGGACAACCATTACCTGGACGACTGAGAAGCTCTACAGACTTCTAGAGGCAGCTGGACTTACTTGTGTTGTTGTTTTTTTGAACGACTTGACAAATGGAATGCTGAAATAAAAAATGACCAGCAGTCTGCAAGGAATATAAATCCTTCCATTCCCCACCATCCAGTCATAGAGATGAAGAAGCTTCTTGGATGAGAAGCAAAATGTCTTCAAAAAAGAAAAAAATAACAATAAAAGTCCAGTTGCCTCTTTGAAAAAGCACTTTTGGGACCCCATGACCCGGATGACTGATAATCTCCAGACGTTTACTGAAATAAAGATTTTATCTGACTGGTGGTTTCTTCAATGGCAGCCTGTTTTCAATGAGTTCTTTCTACCTTTACCAAAAGACCATTAAATCAAATGAGAAAAGTGCAGAGCGAAGAGCTTGAAGTTCTATACCCTTTGTAATTCCTGACATCTTTGTTTCAGCTATCAATTGAACCCATCTTTTTTTTAAAACTGCGAGGCTCTGTTCTTTTATTTTCTTTCTTGCTATTTATTTCTGCTTCATAGTGTGCTCTTGACATTCAGTCCAGTGTGTAAAGGCTTCAAAGAATTTCTATCTATCTTGTAAAGTTCTGCCCATACACAAATCTTGTCATCTTCATTATCCTTAATAAGTAAATAGTCAATTCAATGAGACCATTATCCTGAGTGCTGGAGATCAGTTTCAGCACCTTCAGGAAGTAAGAGCACCATGTCCAAAAGAGATACAAGCTGGAGTCCAATAAAAAACAAACCTGCTGCTTTTTAAAAGACAAATCAATTTCATTTTTAATATTCTGAATATGTCCTTCCATGCCAGAATGGCTGCTTGTCTTCAATAAATATTTAAATAATATGTATTTTCCCTCTTCCATCAAACTTACCCTTATAGACAGCAACAAAATCTTCAAGCTCTTCTTTCTGAGATTCAAAAGGGCATTGGGTCATAATTCTGACCAAATCCTGAAGAGGTGCTATATAGCCTTCAAATTCCAAATACTCAAGAAAAACACTATTATTTTTCAATCTCAGGGGAGTTCTCCAAAAGAGCATGTCCTTTTGATAAAAAAATTCTGTCCTTTTTAACAGAATTCTAAAATGTACTATATTGCACTGCAAAATATGATAGATTGAAAATCACTGGGAGGCAGTCAGTAGTCAGTATGAACAAATACTTTATAAGGGAATGCTAAGGCATCTGTACATTGTTCCTTGTCCATTTTCGGTTAAGTCTTCATTTTCCGAGTTTTCATTTTTACATATTGACTGAAAACGCACTGGTGAAATAGTTCTCTCATACTTGCTAAACTTCTGTCAGTTGCAAACTGCCTTAGGGCAGTGATGGCTAATCTTTTCCCCATTGCATGCAAAAGTGAGGGGAGCACAGGTGTGCCCCTACCCATAATTTTATGTGTGTGACCCTCCACCCTCCCCTCCTTTTTGGAATGTGATGGATCCATTTTTGCTCTCCCCAGCCTCCAGAGGCTTTCTGAGAGCCTGGGGAGGGTGAAAACGACCCCCCCCCAGGCTTTCCTGAAGCCTACGGAGGGCAAAAAACGGTCCTACAGGCAAGCCAAAGTTCAGGAACAGACTTCCGTTTTATGCATTGGGCAGTTTTTCATGCTATGGAGGCTTTGGCTCCAGAGGGCGAAAAACAGCCTAACATGCAAACCAGAAGTCCATCCCTGAACTTCTGGTTTGGGTGTTGGGTTGTTTTTCGCCCTCCGGAAGCTTCAGGGAAGCCTCTGAAGGGCGAAACATGGAGAAAAACGGTCAAAAATGAAGACCGAGCTGACAGGGCAATGCCTCATGTGCCCTAACAAATGGCTCCAGGTGCCACCTGTAGCACGTGTGCCATAGATTCACCATCACATCTTTAGGGGATTCTCAGCTGTCTCTTCAGCCAATGGATCAAGCTCTGCCATTACTAGCAATGGATATTCTAAACTTTTTAAGCAAAATCCTAGTAGTTTCTCCTTTAGGACATTGCAATTGCCACCTGGTATGATCTCCACGTGTTGAACAATTTCAAGGACAAATGAGGCACTAGCAAAGCCCATGCTGGTTCAATATCGGGTGACAATCTTCATTTTGCACTTTTCACATTTGATTTAGTGGAGAGCGTTTTCAGCTGCTCCAGCACCACCCGGTCAAGCATCTCGGCTTTGCTGCTGCGCTCCGGCCGCAACCACTCCCGGCACAGCCGTCGCAGGCGGCTGCAAAGCGCCCGCAGCCCCTCAGCCTCCCGGGAGCCGCAGCTGCGGAAGCGCCAGCGCTCGGCCTCGGAGCTGCGGGGCCCCTCGGGAGGCCGCTCCCCGCCTGAAGGGGAGACCGCCGGGCCTCCATTCGGTCTCCGGCTTCAGCGCAGCCCTGACGGATGAAAACTCCCCCAAGGCCACCGCCTTCGGTCACGGCAGACCCTCCTCCCACCCCTTTCCGTGGTTTCCAGGAGAGAAGGCGGTCTCCGCTCCCTCAGAGGTTCTTCGCCTCAGTAGAGAAGCTGAACATCGTTCCCGCCAAAACTTCCCGCGCCCTCCCAGAGTCTGGATCACAGTACTTCTTCCTAGAGAGGCAAAACGCTGTATGCGATCCTTGCTTTCTACCCTTGGCGGAGTTCCATCCCCAATGCAAGGGAAAGCCTCCCCGCTTTTTGCGCATGCTCATTTCGGTTGTGACGTCAAAAACCGACTGAACGCCTTTGCTGCCCAATTATTTTTTCGGGGAGAAGGGACGTGATGGAGGAAATGTTGAGGTGGTCGTGGATGATGGGCACTGGTGTGTGGTTGTGTGCGCGCTATAATAAACAGCGACGTTTGGATGTCAACCGTTTTCCTGCTTCTATGTCCTTGGCTTTCTCCCAGACTCTTGGAAATGTGGATGTGCTCCTGAGATAGACAGTAATTTCATTTATATGCTCTCGAATAAATAAGAAAATCCTCTGGAGATTCCTTCAGGCCAATTTATTTCCCATTTTTAATTGACAGCAATTAAAACAAGGACAAATTAATTGACCTGAAAGATTCCTGTGCTGACACTCACTGAAGGTATCTTTTTGCTAGAGCTGACTTTTGCTTTTAGTTTGTTTTGTATTTCTTGTTCTGTTCACATCTTTTTTTTAAAAATCTTTACACCTTTTCGCTTTGGTTGTTTGTGGTTGCTTGATTCCCGAAGAGTTGATTAGGTTCAACTGTACAAGTTTTTAAAAAACCATAATACAGGGGCTGGGTTTCTCCCCCAGCTGTGTTTAAATGCCAGACTCAGTAGTGCCAGCCATAAGAGGAAAAAAGACTCATGGAGGGAATGCCAAGAGGTTTACAGGTAAAAACAAAAGTTTATTAATAAAATGCCAGGACTTGTAACATCAAGAGATTCCTTCCCTGACATCCCTAAGGAAGCTTCAATGGTGAGGAGTGATTTGCCATGGGACTACTCACAAAGGGGATTTCTTTATGGGGCAGATCTCATCCCTTTACTCTTCCTCCTCCCCAACTCTAGAAATGCCCCCCTCCATCAGAATAAACAAACAAAAAGGCTTTAGCTACATCTTCGGAGGAAATGAAAAAGACCAGACATGGACATAGTAGAAAACACACAGAAAATCTCATATTACTGCTGTCTGCTACCCTTGTTAACCTCCTGGAAGGGAGCCTTAAATTACGGGGTGCTTGAGTTCGCTATGTGTTGATCCTTAGCAAGGAAGCAAAGAGGTGCACCACAAAGAAAAGTAAACAGCAAGAACTGCTTGTCTAATCAATCCTCAGCCAGGGAAGCAGCCTCATCATAAACCCACTAATAGGCAGGGGAACATGGTAGGTGGAAGGATTATGATAGAATGCAGAGGCTTTTTAGCTGAGAAGGTAGACAAAAAATGGGAAATAATACACCTCCTTCGGTATGAAGGCAATTCAAATTCTTCATTTCCCATGTTCTGAACAGTAAATGGTGAGACCCCAAAACTGTCCAATTCCAGCTGTCTTAATAAATTAGGACAGAAAAACAAAAAGGAAAAATAGACAAAACTAAAAGTGCCAGAAGAAAATAGAAATTAAGAAAAAGATATAAATATTCAAATATTTTCCACAGCAGTTGTAAGTAGTTATATTTATTAGACTCTGCTGTAACATCCTCAAACTCCCAAAACTTTAACCTTAAACTGTCTATCGTGGACCTCACCCCATTCCTAAGAGGTCTGTAAGGGAGCGTGCATAACCACACCAGTATGCTTACCGTCCCTGTCTTACGGTTCACATCTATTTGCACTCATTTCTTATGTATATACTTATACCTGCTTATACTTATGTATTTGTTATATTCAAACTTATACTTGTTTTCCCATACATGCTTGACAAACAAAAATAAATAAATAAAATGTAAGTAAATAAATAAAAAATGTGTCTGTTGTGGAGCAGGTTTTAAAGAATAGAGGCAGAATTAAGTGGCAGGCTACCACGTTTTATAATAATGTCTAAAAGACCATTCAATTTGGTAATTAAATTTCTTGTGCTGAGACCAGATGAATCTCTGTTGTCTGCAGCCAAGAAATAGTAAGTATTCCTTATCAGGACGTTAGTAAAGATTTAAAAGTATGAATGCCACATGTCCACTACAACCTATGTGCTAATCTGCTACATACAGTGTTATACGGTAGTCCTCAACTTAACTTAGTGACCATTTGAAGTTAAAGCAGCAGCAAAAAAGTGACTTATGACCAGTTTTCACAGATATGACTGTTTTGGCATCTTGGGATCATGCGATCACCTTTGCAACCTTCTCACAAGCCAAGTCAATGGAGAAGCCAGAATCACTTAACAACAGTGCTACTAATGTAACAGCTACAGCAATTTGCCTAACAAATGTGGCAGGAAGTCATAAAATGGGACACAACTCAGTCAACAAATTTGTCACTTAGCAACATAAATTTTGGGCTCAATTCTGGTTGTAAGTTGAGGACTAACTGTATATCAAGGCCCAGACAACATTCATTACAATAATTATGCTGTTATTTGACTATTTCCCTTGTGCAGGTCTGCATTTTAACATCTCCAAATACTTCATAATTCTCTGAATTAAAACAAGTGCAGCAGAAACAACACTTGTATATTTGGGCAGATAATAACCTCAGAAAATAGACTGGAACATAGGAATATTCCTGCAAAATAACAAAATCAAATGCAATAATGTGTTTTACTCATCTATATATCTCACAGAAAAAAAGACACGGCTACTATCCTGGTTCAAAATAGCTAGAAGTTCTGCTTTATTAATGAGATTTCAAGAAAAAAATTACTCATTAGGACCCCCTCCACACACACACCCAAACACACACACAATCAGTTAATGGGATCAACTCTTTTGATATTTTAAAGGGAAGGATAGTAATACAGGTAGTTTTCAACTGACATCCACAATTGAACCCAACATTTCTGTTGCTAAGACAGTTAATTGAATCGTGCCCCAGTTCGGAATCTTTTATGCAACAATAGTTAAGCAAATCACTGCAATTTTGAAGAATGGTTGCTCAGTTAACCATACACACATTTGTTGAGTGAATCTGCCTTCACCCATTAACTGTGCTTGCTAGAAGTTTACAAATGGAGATCACATGACCCTGGATGCTACAACTATGCCAGTTGTCAAGTGCCTGAATTCTGATCACATGATCATGGGGATGTTGCAACGGTCACTAAATATGAAAATTGGTCCAAGTTACTTTCATTATAACTTTGAAATTTCATCCAAAGCAGCTTATGGCTCTTTTGGGTGTCATTAATAAAGACTTTAAAACTGTCAGGGTTCCAAGTAACACTCTTAACGAAAGCAGCCGGAGGCTTGAGTTTCCTCAAAAGTTCCATTTTATCAGGTGTCATATTGGCACATCTGGGAAAACCTGAATCTGAAAGCTTCCAGGTTATCCCACCCAGTTGAAAGTTCAAGACCCTGCCCCAACACCCACAAATCTATCACATGGTCCAATCAGTCATTGCCACAAAGGAAGATTCCTCCCATCCACATCCATCCAGGTGCAGAGACAAGGTGACCTTGACTTTCTGAGAAATATTATTTTGGCTACACATCTCCCATGCTCCATAAAATCCCTCCCCCCCTCCCAGTTTCCCACAATAGAATATATTTGAATATGTGGCAGGCTTGAGACCCTACAAAGATGGCTTCCAAGCCTGACAAAAACTTAATTTACAGCAAACGCGGCCAATATTTGAATGTATTTGTTGTTATTTTTTACTCTGTGTAATTGCATGCCAGAAAAAACTGCCCTCATTTTTTAGTTATGTCAATAAGACCATTGGATTTGAATATTTAATTTCTTGTACTGAGGCCAAATGAATCTCTATTGCCTGCAGCTAAGAAATAGCAACAATTCCTTATCATGAGTTTGGACAGATTTAAAACTATGAATGCCCCAGTCCAATAGAATCTTATTAGCTAATCTGCTGTATACAGTGTCATGTGTCAAGGCCCAGGCCACATTCTTTAAAGTATGAGTGCCAGTCTTGTTTGGCTATTTGCCCTGTGCAGGCCTTGCATTTTAACATCTCCAATGACTTTGTAATTCTCAGGATTAAAACAAGTTTAGAGGAAATACCACTTGCATTTTTTGACAATTAATGTGGAGCACTGGAACGTTCCTCCATAATCATGAAATCAAATGCAATAATGTGATTTACACACCAATCCATATAAAGAGCACCAAAAAAGGGAGGACATTGCTTATTATGGTTCAAAATCACATCTAGAGTAGCTAGAAACTCTGGTTTATAAGTAGTTAAATGCTGGGTTATAAAGGCTTCAAGAATATAATTTGCTCATGGGGTACAAACACCCACCCTCCACCAACAAAATCTGTTAATGAAGTCAAGTGTTTTCATATTTCAAAGTGAAGGACAGTAATATAGGTAGTTCTCAACATACATCGATAACTGTAGGCAATTAAGACAACTAAGTCACTCGTGACCCAGTTTGTTAATGTAACCTTTTATGCCACCATTGTTCATCAAATCACTGCGGTTCTCAAGTATGGTTGGAAACTTACAAGCACAGTTAAGTGAAACTGCCTTCCCAATTGACCGTGCTTGTTGCATTGCCAAATGGAAATCACATGACTGTGGATGCCGCAAGAATCATAAATGCAGATACACGACATCACAATGGGAGTCCAAAATTTATTTTAGATATTTGTCAAGTGAGTTTTGCCCCATTTTACGATCTTTCTTGCCATCGTTAAGTGAATCATTGCAGTTGGCAAATTAGTAAACTGGTGATTAACAGAATCTGGCTTCCCCATTGACTTTTGCAAAAGGTGAACAGATGATCTTTGGGACACAGCAACTGCCATAAATATGAACCAGTTGCCATGCATCTGAATTTTGATCACATGATCATGGGGATTTTGCAATGGTCGTAAGTGTGAAAACTGGTCGCAGTCACTTTTTTCCTTTTATTTCATTTTTTCATTGTAACTTTGAATGGTCATTAAATGAACAGTTGTAAGTTGAGGACTAGCTGTACATGGTCTGTCCATAACATGGATTCTTTTTTGAGAAATAAGTTTGCCTTTCTGACTAAACCTATTTCCACACTCCAGGCATTTATAATTTATGCCATGTGTATCGTTTGATGGATAGTAAGGGCTCTGTTCTCAATCTCTTCCCACACTCCCTTTGGGTATGCTTTTTCTCCTGTGTGGATCCTCTCATGACGATTAAGAGAACTTTTGAAACTGAAGTTCTTTCCACATTCTGTGCATGTATGGGGTCTCTCCCCTGTGTGAGTTATTTTATGGGAATTAAGATGTCCTTTCTGAGTAAAGCTCTTTCCACACTCCAGGCATTGATATGGCCTCTCCCCTGTGTGGATCCTTTGGTGACGAGTAAGAACTTTGTTGTCAAAAAAGCTCTTTCCACACTCTGGGCATTGATATGGTCTCTCCCCTGTGTGGATCCTTTGGTGGATAGTAAGGGCTGCCTTCTCAAAGAATCTCTTTCCACATTCCTGACAACTAAGTTTTTTCTCTCCTTTGTGGATTTTGTCATGACGATTAAAACTACCCCTAAAATGGAAGCTCTTTTCACACATTGTGCATTTATATGGTTTCTCCCCTGTGTGAATCCTTTCATGAATATTAAGTTTTCCTAATAAAGCAAAGTCTTTTCCACATTCCATGCAACTATATGGTTTCTCAGTTATGTGGATCCTTTGATGGCCATTAAGACCAGTCTTGCTAAAGAAGCTCTTTCCACATTCTGTGCATTTATATGGTTTTTCTCCTGTGTGGATTCTTTCATGAGTAAGATGTTCTTCCTGCTTTCCATACTCAATGCAGCTATATGGTCTCTCCCCTGTGTGGACTCTTTGATGATAATTAAGCTGTCCTTTCTGAATAAAGCTCTTTCCACACTCCAGGCATTTATAGGGTCTCTCCCCTGTGTGGATCCTTTGATGGACAGCAAGGGTTCTGTTATCAAAGAATCTCCTTGCGCACACACTGCAGCTATATTTTCTCTCCCCTGTGTGGACCCTCTCATGGCGATTAAGAGAACTTTTGGAACGGAAGCACTTTGTACACTGCATGCATTTGTAGGGCCTCTCCCCTGTGTGGACTCTTTTGTGAGAATTGAGATGCCCTATCTGACTAAAGCTCTTTCCACACAGGAGACATTGATAGGGTTTATCCCCTGTGTGGATCCTTTGATGACGAGTAAGACCTTTGTTTTCAAAAAAGCTCTTTCCACACTCTAGACATTTAAAAGGTCTCTCCCCTGTGTGGCTCCTTTGATGGATAGTAAGAGATCTATTCTCAAAGAATCTCTTTCCACACTTGTTGCACCTATATTTTTTCTCCCTTCTGTGGATTCTCTCATGACGGATAAGACTAGGCCTGAAATGGAAACTCTTTCCACACACTGTGCATTTATATGGTTTCTCTCCTGTGTGAATCCTTTTATGAGCAATAAGTTTTCCTATTAAATCAAATTCCTTTCCACATTCCACACAGCTATATGTTTTCTCAGTTATGTGGATCCTTTGATGTCCATTAAGGCTAGCAATGTTATAGAAGCTCTTTCCACACTCTGTGCATTTATATGGTTTCTCTCCTGTGTGCATCCTTTTATGAGAATTAAGTTTTCCTATTGAAGCAAATCCCTTTCCACATTCCTCGCAAATATATGGTTTCTCAGTTATGTGGATCCTCTGATGGCCATTAAGGCTAGCAGTACTATCAAAGCTCTTTCCACATTTTGTGCATATTTTAGGCTCTCTACTCCAACTGGATTCCTCCCCCAAGTTTACAATACTTTGTGGTTTGTGTTTGCTATAAAGGTTCTCAGGTAAAGTAAGAGAAAATAAATGATGAGATGTGGAAGGCTCTTCCACCCAACCTTCTGAGTGGCTTCCCTCTTGTCTTTTTGCATTTGTTTGATAGTCAAATGTCACTTCTTCTTCATTGTCTGCTGTTGGCAGCGACATTAACCACTCCTGGTTCTCCTTCTCCATTGCATCACCTGCTTGGAAAGAAGCAAATAGAAATTTCTATGGGAATTTAAAAATGTGAGGAGAGGGCAAGATAACTTCTCATGAGGTGAGGAAAACCAACACACTCATTTTTCTGTAGGGGATTTCGCTAAAACCGGCAGGTGGGTATCAGGCTTGGACTGCCAAAAAATTTTATTGATGAAAGAGAGAACTGGAGATTGCCCATTTGCACTTTATACTGCCATTTTTTGTAAGCCAATAGTAAAACCTGTCAATTCCTGCAGACACTTGTTATCAGCTAAAGGTTGTAGGTTCCATCAGGCTTTTAACCTTTTCTCTCTTTACTGGAACCAGAAGTTAGTAACTAAAACTAACAACAGCTGTCTCTCTGGAGACAACTGACAAGGCTTCCCTGGACTTATAAATGCAAGTGACTGATACCATTTTAAATTGAAATGTAAGAGATTTACTGGAGTTATTTCAAGGAAATTGCAAGTGAAGGATAATAAGAATTTGGAGTGAAAAGAATATAGAAAAAAAATGAGATTTAATGATAATTGGGAGGAAGAAGTTATATCGGAGTTGGTAACATTTGATGTTTTTTATGCTATTAGATATTTTTGTTAATTTTTACTGGATCTTTGCTGAATATTAAGGAGATCTGAAGATATAGAGACGAGTTCATAGAATATTGGTGACATATGGAATGAAAAGGTATTTTGGTTGTGTTTTGATAGATAAGTTGTTAATGTTAAACATACTTGTGTGGAGATGGAGAACTTTATTTCATATACATACAAACTTAGGTACGAGGGTGCTTCTGCATTTTCTAAATATTTTTTCTTTTCTTTCTTTTATTTTTGCAATTCACTGATTTATGTGTTTTATCTATTTCAAATAATCCGTAATAAAATTATGTGAAAAAACAGCTTTTAAGGAGGGATCTTCTCAGAAAAACATGCTCCATCTGCATTCCAGGTATAGCATCAGCTATGAATTCAACCTGAAGGTCTTGGATGCAAAATGTAAACAAAGAAATTCTGATGGTATCCAAAGGATTTTTCAGCTGGGAACCGCACATTAAAACTTTGCTGTTGAGTGGACAATTTTAGGTGTTTCCCAAAACTATAGTAAGCTTTTCTAGTAAGGCCTTAAGATGTATCACCTTACGCAACTTGACTGCAAGTATCGTCTTTGTTTACCCCCCACTGGGGAAAAAAAACCCTGCCTTCCCTAATGAATGGAACCCAGAACAAAGTGGGGACTTACCCAGGTCAATAATATTCCTAAAAGCCTCCAACGTGACTTCTCTACACAAGGCTCTTTGGTCAGAATCCAGCAGCATCCACTCCTCTTCTGTAAAGTCCACAGTGACCTCCTCAAAGGGATTAGAGCCCTAGAATGAGAGTACTGTATAGGAGACAGTTCCAGAAAAGACATTCCCCCTCTTATTACACAAAACAGACCTTTACAAGAAACCAAATGGGAATTTCCTTATAAGACAAATGTACCTCTGGATGTCCACATGGTTTTGTGACTGTGAAGCCGCCAGTCTCCTTTCCCTAATAGCTGGGGTTCTGAAGTTCACAAAACACGACTGCATCCAAATTGCTGAATAGCAATGCAGCACCCTTTGGGTCGCTTCCTGCTGATTTGGAATTACTTAGCAAGTGGGATTTGAAAAGTAGAATCCAGAGGCTCACCTGACTTGGGGAGGAAATTCTACATGCTTTATAAAACAGGACACAGCAACTAGGAATTTCTTCCATGGCCTATTGCAAAAGGGCCTGGAAATCAAGGGCACTTGAAGAACAGTCTTACTGATGCAGCTATTTAGTGTTGATCTAAGGACTTTTTAATGGGAAATCTGCCCTTAAGACACAATATTTCTGAAGCAGTTATGATATTACAATAATTTTAATTCACTGGGGTTTTTTAACTGGTTTCTCCACTCTTCTGTGAAGTATTACAAAATATTCAGCAAATACATTGCCTAATACAAATCCTCTCAGGCTCCAAGTTGTCTCATTTGTGTCTCCAAAATGATCTTGAGAGTTGATGAATAAGGCTGGGTGGGGTGTAGAGGCTGTTTAACTACACATACTCAGCATTTGACTGTACTGCAGAAGAGCTCAGGAAAGGAGCTTGAACTCTGCTGCTCACAGAAGAAATCTATAGTTACCTGCTGAAATGGCCCAAGTTGGGATCTGGTGAAAAGCAACTCTTGAGAAGGACTGCATCCATTTCCTCTTTCCTGCAGCTCTGCTGAGATCTCTTCCTTGAACAGTTCCTGCATCTGAAAGATTTTTGTGAAATGTTTCATTGCCTATCTTTAGTTCCTCTTATCATTCTGAATAGTTTGTTACTTGTCTCTTTCTCGATAGCTTTGGCTTTTCCAAAAGTGTACCTATAGATGTACCTATGCCTCTTGTATCTCTTCCACCAGCAGTCTTTTCTTTTATATTTAATAATCTTTAGATCTTGAGAGGGGAGACCATGCAACGTAATTCAGGGACAGATCTTGGAATGAACACCAAGATGGTTTTGTGCAGAAGATGCACACCAAGTCTCTTTGTGGGGACTGAAAAACTTTGGTTGTTCAGTATACATGTATAGAAGATGTTGGATAGCCATTTGTCTGAAATGGTATAGGGTTTCCTGCCTAGGCAGGGAGTTGGACTAGATGACCTCCAAGGTCCCTTCCAACTCTGCTATTGTATTGTATGTTCAACCATTCCCCCTAACATCATTCCCACAGACCACTACACCATACCAACCTATATTCTCTAGAGATGTATGTTCCCATGGACTGTTTGTAAAGAAGAGGAGGAGTGGAGGAGTTCAAAATAAGATTTGTTATATCATAAAGGAAAATGAATACTCTGAAGAGTGTCAGCTGATATGGAACAAATGATTCAGTTCATTCATGCATTAAAGGAAAGAAAGGCAGGGTGAAGAAGGGGTTAAATGTCTCTTTCATTCTATGGAATTAACTCCAAAAGGAAAAATAAGCATTTGCATCTAGAAAAAAAAATCTTAAAAGTATTAGGAGTTTGAGAAAATCTTGCATCGATGTCTTCTTTACGTCTGTGATTTCATACAGACACTGCTAGATATGTTTTATTACAACCCCCCCTCCCCCAAAGGGACACAAAGGATGGAGCTCTTCTCACCTGCCGCCCCTTTCCGGGCTCCGGGGCGGCTGCGGGGCCGAGGAGGCAGCCTTCGGCCAGGGCCACCGCCTGGGCGCAGGTCTCCGCCTCGCACTCCCTCAGCCAGCCCGCCAGCTCCGGGGGCAGCAGGGCCAGCAGCTGCTCCAGCACCACCCGGTCCAGCATCTCGGCTTTGCTGCTCCGCTCGGGCCGCAGCCACCCCCGGCACAGCCGGTGCAGGCGGCTGCAAAGCGCCCGCGGCCCCTCGGCCTCCCGGGAGCCGCAGGTGCGGAAGCGCCAGCGCTCGGCCTCGGAGCTGCGGGGCTCCTCGGGGAGGCCGCTCGG
Source organism: Rhabdophis nuchalis (assembly GCA_039707465.1). Lineage (NCBI taxonomy): Eukaryota > Metazoa > Chordata > Lepidosauria > Squamata > Natricidae > Rhabdophis > Rhabdophis nuchalis. Next base: position 16,218,015 of record CM077646.1, on the reverse strand, counting down.
GCCGTCGCTTTCTTCGCCGGACTCCCCGCCGCCGCTCCCCGCCTGAAAGGGAGACTCCCAGGCCTCCATTCCGTCTCCGGCTTCAGCGCAGCCCCGACCGGGGGGGGGGGGGGAGGAGGAGGGGCCGAACACTCTCCGAGGCCGCCGCCTTCGGTCAAGGCGGACCCTCCCCCGGCGACTTGCCCCGCCCCTTTCCCGGTTTCGCGCGGGGGTGGGGGGAGAGAAGGGGAGGCTCCGCTCCCTCGGGGCTTTTGCGCCTCAGCAGAGCAACTGAAAATTGTTCCCGCCAAATTTCACGCGCCGTCCTCGACCTCCCAGGGGTAGAGTTCTCTTTCCTAGAGAGGGAAAAGTCTACAGGCGACCGTTTTTTTTCCTCCGCTGCACGAGCACGTTTTACCCCACCGCCCCGCCCCTCCGCGCGGAGGCCTTTGCTCTCTATACCGCAGGTAATGCTTTCTGCGCATGCTCTGTTCCGTTGTGACGTCGAAGACCGTTCGGACGCCTGCGCTGGCGCAGTGCTTGCCCTGCAGCGGTCTCCAACCTTTGCAGCTTTAAGTCTGAAGGACTTCAGCTCCCAGACTTCTCCAGCCAGCAAAGCTGGCTGGAGAATTCTGGGAGCTGAAGTCCTTCAGACTTAAAGTTGCAAAGGTTGGAGACCCCTGCCTTAGGGGATGCGAGGGGGCGCCATGGCGAAAAGGGCGAGGAGGTTGAGGAACGGTGTGGGGATTGAAATAAACAAAGCGACCTTGGGATGAAATGTGCTTTCCTGCTTCTATGTCCTGGGGAATGTCTCTTTCCTCAGAATCTCTTGGACATGTGAATGTTCTCCCGGGACTTTAGGTTAAAGTGAGGGAGGATGGAGCTCTGGAAATGAGAGAGAATGGAGATAAGAACCTCAGGACAGAATCCAAGCAGATTATTTGTTATGAAATAAGTAAGTGTAGGAAGAAATGTCCATTTGGGTTCACTTCCAAGTGGGGAAAAAGACACTGGAAACATGGAGGCTATTTGGAAAGATGGGTTTAATGGTGGGCAGGATGACACAGCTTGAGTTCCTGAGCAGAAAAAAGGGCCGAGATGCTGAGAGTCCCTGGATTTGTGCTCTCTCCTGGGCTTTTAACTTCCTGGGGCACAGGAAGAGTATTCCGATTGGTTACTGTCAAAGGTTTGTAGGTTGTGTGCTAAGTTTGGTTGAAACTTGGTGGGCAATGTGATGGGGTAGATCTTGGTTATCGCTGGCTCAGGCCTTAATGGCCCATTGACAAGGTGGGGGGGAGTGCATTTCTGCCTCTCTGAACTTCTACTTCTCTTTTTAGGGAAAGCATTCTGCCCTTTTAATATGTCCTAAAATATTTCATTTTTCTAGGAGATGGGGTGGGTGCTAACTTCTTACAATAGCAAATAAATACTTTGGAGATTCCTTCAGGCAACTTCATCCTCTCAATTCTGTTGTACCCTATGGTGAAGGTATCTTTTTTTTTTTTAGAGCGGAGTGTGTCCTTTATTTGGTTTGGTTCTCTATTTCTGTTCTGTCTTATCTAAATTTTGGGGGGAAAGAAAGAAAAAAGAGCCAGATAGGGAGACAGTAGGGAGCACACAGAAATCTCATGTTGGTGCAGTCTGGTAGCCTTGTTAACCGCCTGTAAGGGAGGCATAAGTAGTTGGCTATGAAGCTCAGGTGAAGGTGGACTATCGTGTTTCCCTGAAAATACTACCTGTCCTGAAACTAAAGCCGTGCCACATTTTTTGGGTGGACAAAAACATAACCCCCCCCCCCAAAATAAGCCCACTGGACTATCCCCACCCCGTCCAGCCTGTTCCGCCCCCAGCTCGCATGCCTCCCAGCCTCACCATGCCCTGGGCCAGCTCTCCTTGCAGGACCAGAGCACTGCTGCTGCTGGTGAGCTCCAAGCAAAACTTCTTCTCCGGCTTCCAAACTCTGGAACTCGGCTTCTGATTCTTCCAGCAGTGGCCGCTCTAGGAGTATGCTCTATGGTTATGGGCAGGCTGCTGGAAGACTTTATCCTGCAAGGAGACCTGGCCCAGGGCATGGTGAGGCTGGGAGGCCTGCAAGCTGAGGGCGGAACAGGCGCTCGCGCAACCCTCCTCTCCAGCCAGGCAGAGCTCCATGCACTGATGTAGGGGGTATCCTGAAAGTGCCGAGCTGCGGGAGTTGTGGGGCGGGCAGAGTGCCACATGGCTTAGTGCCTTAGGGATACTCCCTAGGTTGGTGAATGGTGCTCTGCCCAGCTGGAGAGGGGGTTTGCCGGGTGGCTGCTTGTGAGCATGGTCACCTCACGGCTGCTTCGCCCCTGAGGCTGTGCCTGGCTGTTCGGGAGGCCGCTTGCAAGGGAGCAGCCACCCAGCAACCCCAAAACAATAAGCCCTCCCTTGATAATAAGGCCCAAGCCATATTTTGTGGGTAAAAAGAAAATAAGACCCTGTCTTGTTTTTGGGAAAACACAGCACTTCTGACTTTGCTGTTGATGCTTAATACAGAAGCACAGAGGTGGACCACAAAGGAAATTAAATAGCAAGAACTGCTTATCTAATCCTCAGCCAGGGAAGCAGCCTCACCATATACACACTAATAGGCAGGGGACCTTGGAAAAGAAGGAACATTATAGCCCTTGTTAGCTGAGGAGCACAAAGTAGGAGATAATCTACCTTCCTGGATATGAAAGCAATGTCAGTTCTTCGTTTCTCAAGTTCTCCGTAATAAATGGTGTGATCTGCTTATCAAACTGTCCAATTTCAGTTATCTCAATAAATTGTGAAAGATAAGAAGATACGATAAGAGTTAACAGAAAAAACTAAGTTTGTAGGAAGAAAATACAAGTGGAAAAAAGATATAAGCATATATAGTAGCTTTCAATATTTTCTATAGCAGTTATAAGTACAGTTATATTTGAGAATGGAGGTTTGTTTTCCGAGCTTGAGGGCTGGTTTCGGAACATTACCAGGCTAAGTAAAATCTTCAGCAGAATTTGGGGAATGTCAATGTTGATGTTCTGCTTATAAGGGCTTCGTGTAGTCAGTAGGTCTTGTTATGGAAGGGTCACCTCAGGTGAGAGCCTGACATGATTCTCCCATCGGATCCAGAGTTATATTTTGTGTGTGTTGTTGAGCAGATTTTAAAGAATATGAGCAGCATTGAGTAACAAACTAACATAAAGGGATGCATTGCATAAAACAACCTCAAAGTATAAGGGGTACAGTCTCGGTTGGACTACTGCAACATTCTCTACATGGGGCTCCCCTTGAGGTGCACTCGAAGGTTGCAGTTGGTCCAGAATGCAGCCGCGCGGGTAATTATGGGTGCCGCAAGGCAGTCCCACATAACACCTCTCCTGCGTGAGCTGCACTGGCTACCTGTGGCCTTTTGGGTGCGCTTCAAGGTGCTGACAACCATCTTCAAAGCGCTCCATGGCTCGGGGCCTAGCTATATTCGCGACAGCCTCTTGCCCCATACATCCCTTCGACCGATCCGCTCCCACAGAGAGGGCCTTCTCAGGGTACCGTCGGCCGGGCAATGCCGGTTGGCGGTGCCCAGGGGAAGAGCTTTCTCTGTGGTGGGGCCTGCCCTCTGGAACGACCTTCCCCCCGATCTACGCACCATCGTGGACCTCCGCCTTTTCCGCCAACGTCTTAAAACCTATTTATTCCAACAAGCCGGCCTAGCATAACCCTGTTTCTGATCTTTTATAGGGATAATTTTAAATTTTAGAGCGTTATTATTTTTAGCACAGGGAATTATTTAGTTTTTTTTAAAAATTGGATTTTTGTATTTTGTATGTTTTTAATGATGCCTGTGCGCCGCCCTGGGTCCTTTTTTAGGAGAAGGGCGGGGTATAAATTTAATAAAATAAAAAATAAAATAATAATAATGACAGTGTTTCTTGAAAATATTCCATCCTATTTTCAACCCTAACTCTAGCTAACTTCTGTTGTGAAACTAAGCCTTTATGAAACATCCATAGTTCTTTCATTAATCTATATGCAACCACCATATACTCCACAAATAATTGATCTAATGACATCCTGTTTTGCTATAATATACCTATCACAGAAAAGATTTTATCCAAAGCAGCTTATGGCTCTTTGAGGTGTCATTAATAAAGATTAAAAAACTTAGATTTACAACAAATGCAGTCAAAATTTGAATGTCTTTAATGGTTATCATTTATTGTGTAATTGCATGCCACAACCAACTACCCCCTGTGTTGTATAAGTTATGTCTAAAAGACTATTTCCTTTGGTAGTTTAATTTCTTGTGCTGAGACCAGAGGAATCCCTGCTGTCTACAGTATAAATTCATTGTCTGGAATTTGGTATAGATGTAAAACTATGAATGCCACAACTCCATTGCAACGTACTGATTAATCATCTGCATATAGTGTTATATGTCAAGCCCCAGGCAACATTCTTTAAAGTATGAGTGCCATTATGTTTGGGTATTTGCCATGTATACATTTGCAATTTAACATTTGCAGATGCTTCATAATTATTGGGATTAAAACAAGTATAGGAGGAAAACCACTTGCCTGTTTGAACAATTAACCGCTGAAAATAGATTGGGACATTATAATATTGCTGCATAAATAAATCAAATGCAATAGTGTGATTTACTCACCAATCAGTACATATAGCACCAAAAATTGAAGACTTTCCTTACTCTAGTTGAAAGTCACACTTGCAATAGCTAGACGTTCTGCTTTTCAAGTGGCTAAACATTGAGATGGATAGGCTTGACATATCAGGAAAAGAATAAAATTTATCAGTATCAAAAGAATAAAATTTGCTGAGGAGGAATAACTCCCCTCTCCACCAATAAAATAAGTTAATGGAATCATGTCTTTTCGTATTTCAAAAGGAAAGACAGAAGTGCAAATAATTCTCAACAACCACAATTCAGCCCATTTCCCTTGCTAAGATAGTTAACTGAGTTGCACCCTAGTTTACAACTTTTTATGTTACAGTTATTAAGCAAATCAATGCAGTTATTAAGTTATTAAGTGAATGTATTGTTGTTAAGCAAATCTGCTTTCTGTCATTTACTGTTGGTTGGAAGTTTACAAATGGAGATCACATTAACACTGGCATGTTACAACCATCATGAATGCATGCCAGTTGCCAAGTGCCTGAATTTTGATCATGTGGATGCTGAAAAGTTCATAAATGTGAAAACTGATCTAAGTCACTTTTTTCATTGCAACTTTGAACGGTCACTAAGTGAACGGTTAAGTCAAGTACTATTGTGTATGGTCTCTCCATAATATAGATTCTTTTAGGAGAATTAAGTCATCTTTTCTGAGTAACCATTTCCACACCAGGCATTTATACAATGTGGCTCCTCTGATGGATAGTAAGGGCTCCCTTCTCAATGAATCTCTTTCCACACTTCCCGCAGCAATGTTGCTTCTCTCCTGTGTGGATCCTCTTATGGCAATTAAGAGAACTTTTGAAACAAAAGCTCTTTCCACACTCTGTGCATTTATATGGTTTCTCCCCTGTGTGGATCCTTTTATGAGAATCAAGCTGTCCTTTCTGAACAAAGCTCTTTCCACATTCCAGGCATTTATAAGGTTTCTCCCCCGAGTGGATTCTTTTATGGGAATTAAGTTGTCCTTTCTGAATGAAGCTCTTTCCACACTCCGTGCATTTAAATGGTTTATTCCCTGTGTGGATCTTTTGGTGACAAGTAAGCACTTTATTCTCAAAAAAGCTCTTTCCACACTCCGTACATTTATAGGGTCTCTCCCGTGTGGACTCTTTTATGAGAATTAAGCTGTCCTTTCTGAATAAAGGTCTTTCCACACTCCAGGCATTCATATGGTTTATCCCCTGTGTGAATCTTTAAGTGTCGAGCCAGATGAGAGTTCGTACTGAAGCTCTTTCCACACTCTGTGCATTTATACAGTCTCTCTCCTGAGTGGAGCCTTTGATGAGAATTAAGCAGTTGTTTCTGAGTAAAGCTCTTTCCACACTGTGTGCATTTATATGGTTTTTCTCCTGTATGGATTCTTTCATGATTAGTAAGGTTTTCTTTCTGAGTAAATTGCTTTCCACATTCTATGCATTTATAGGGTTTCTCCCCTGTGTGGATTCTATTATGAGAATTAAGTTTTCCTTTCTCAATAAAGCACTTTCCACAATCCAGGCATTTATAAGGTCTCTCCCCTGTATGAATCCTTTGATGATGAGTAAGTACCTTGTTGTCAAAAAAGCTCTTGCCACACTCCAAGCATTTATATGGCCTTTCCCCAGTGTGAATTCTTTTATGAGAATTAAGTTTTCCTTTCAAAATAAAGCTCTTTCCACAATCTATACATTTATAAGGTCTCTCCCCTGTGTGGATCCTTTGATGGATAGTAAGAATTCTTTTTTCTAAGAATCTCCTTCCACACTCGCTGCAGGAATATTTTTTCTCCCCTCTGTGGATTCTCTCATGGTGGTTAAGATAACTTTTCAAACGGAAGCTCCTTCCACACACCGTGCATTTATATGGTCTCTCCCCTGTGTGTACCCTTTTATGAGAATTAAGTTGTCCTTTCTGAATAAAACTCTTTCCACACTCAAAGCATTTAAATGGTTTATTCCCTGTGTGAATCCATTGGTGACGAGTAAGGACCTTGTGGTCAAAAAAGCTCTTTCCACACTCCAGGCATTTATATGGTCTCTCCCCAATGTGGCTCCTTTGATGGATAGTAAGAAATCTATTGTCAAAAAATCTCTTTCCACACTCCTTGCAACTAAGTTTTTTCTCCCCTCTATGGATCCTCTCATGGCGATTAATACTACTCCTGAAATGGAAGCTCTTTCCACACTCCAAGCATTTATAGAGTTTATCCCCTGTATAAATCCACTGATGATGAGTAAGGACTTTATTGTCAAAAAAGCTCTTTCCATAATCCAGGCATTTGTAAATTCTCTCCCCTGTGTGGATCCTTTGATGGCCATTAAGACTGGTCTTTCTACTGAGGTTATTTCCATACTTTGTGCATATTTTAGTCTTTCTTTTCAGATCAGAAACCTTCCCCAATTTTACAATGGTATGTGATTTGAGTTTTCTAAAAAGGTTCTTAGGTAAAGTAATAGAAAAGGAATGTGATGTGGAGAACTTTTCCTCTCCAATTTCTGAGTGCCTTCTTTCTTGTGTTTTTGGATTCCCATGATGGCCAAACATCACTTCTCCTTCATAGTTTAATGTTTGCAGCAGCATTAACCTCTCCTGCTTCTCCTTCTCCATTGGATCACCTGCATGGAAAAAATAAAATTTAGAATTATGAGGGAAGGGGATATAACATCTTGTAGGGTGAAGAGAACCAAGACCCCCATTTTTCTGTATTTTTGCTATTTTGCCAAAATTGGCAGGTGGATGTCAGGCTTGGACTGCTGATTTTTTTTCTAGGAGAACTGTCCATATGTACTTTACACAGCCGATTATTTTAAGCAATCAGCAAAACCTGTCATTTCTGCAACCACTTACAATCAGATAAAAGTTGTGGGTTCCAGCATGCTCTGAAACATAAATGTAGCCTGTATAGTTTATAGATTATTGGGTGACATATGGAATGAAGAGGTATTTTGGTTGTATTTTAAAAGACAACGATGAGTTGTTAATGTTGAACATACATGTGGGAGATGAAAGTGGAAATTTCTTTCATAAACATATACATACACAGACCCATATGGCGGTGTTTCTGCATTTTTCTAAATGTATTTCCTTTTCATATATTTTGCATTGCATTTGTACATGTGTTTTATCTCTTGAGGATAATATTAATAAAATTATGTGGAAAGAACCCAACTGTTAAGGAGGGGGCTTCTCCTCTGGAAAACATACCCATCTGCCTTCCAGGTTTGGCATCAGCTATGTATTCAGCTCAGAAATGTTGGGTGAAAATTATTAGCTAGGAAATTCTGATGATATTCAAGAGATTGTTTATCTGGGAATCACATTAAACTTTGCTGTTGATTGGATAATCTAGGGCATTTCTCAAATTTTTCATGAGCTTTTCTAACAGGATCTTAAGGAGCGACAATCACCTTAAGTAACCTGACTGCAAGTATCTTCCCTGTTTACTTCTCACTGGAAAAACATTCCTCAATTAATGGAACCTAGAGCACAGTTGGGCCTTACCCAGGGCAGACATATTCCTAAAAGCATCCAACGTGACTTCTTTACATAAGGCTCTCTGGCCAGAATCCATCAGGTCCCACTCCTCTTCTGTGAAATCAACAGTGATCTCTTCAAAGGGATCAGAGCCCTACAATGAGAATGTTCTTTAATAGACAACGTGTTTCCCAGAAAACATGTGCAATTTTTTCTCTTAGTGCACAAAACAGCTTTGCAAGAAACACACTGTATTTTTCAGAGTATAAGGCGCACCGGAGTATAAGATGCACCCAGGTTTTGAAGAGGCACATTTTTTTAAAAAAGTAGGTAGGTAGATAGAGGGAGAGAGAGGGAGAGAGAGAGAAAAAGACAGTAGGGAGGGAGGGAGAGAGTAGGTAGGTAGGTAGGTAAAGGGATAGAGAGAGAAATACAGTAGGTAGGTAGGGAGAGAGAGAGAGAGAGAGAGTAGGTAGGTAGATGTTTCCAGGTTTATTTATCCATGTGCTGGAAAAGGAAATCGCTGACAACCTGTAGCACCTAAAACTTTGTTTCTGCTGGCACAACACTTGATCAATGTAATTCTCATCAATCAGTTAAAGAGCTTTCCGAAAAGAAAAGAAAAATTGAACTCTGCAAACCTCCCCAAAATGGCCCGCTTTTTGCAAAAATTGGCCCATTTTTTTTAAAGGCATGAATAGGCTTGGGGGGATCTTGCAGAGTGCTCCTGGGGGATGGGGGTGGCAAAAACAAGCAAAAAACAACCTGTTTTTCATGAAAACGGGCCGTTTTTTTGTCAAAAAATTGCATGCATAGCCTTATGGAGGCTTATAGAGTGCTCCTGGGAGCCGAGCGGATAAAACTGAGCAAAAAACGACCTGCTTTTTGAATATTTCTGCCCCCCCCCAACCCCCAGGAGCTCTCTGAATGCCTCCATAAGGCTATGCATGGCCATTTTGGTGAAGAGGGTGGGGCTTCGCGAGGCAAAAAATGCTGTATTCTGTGCATAAGACACACCCAGATTTTCAGCCTCTTTTTAGAGGAAAAAAGGTACGTCTTATACTCTGAAAAATACAGTAATGAGCAGTCTTACAGGAAAGAAACTGCTCCAGTTCGCATCTCCCTAATAATTGGTGCTCTAAGTGCACTAAATATATTTTTGAATGGCAACAGCACTCCTTGGAGAGCCTCATGCTGGGTTGCAATAAGTCAGCAAGGATTTGGGAAATAGAAGCCACTGGCTTACTTGACTTCAGGAGCAAATTCTCCATTCTTTACAAAACACGACACAACAACTACCGTAGGAATTTCTTCTTTTCCTTATTTTCAAAATGTTAGAAATAACCCTTGAAATCTGAAGGCACTTGAAGAACATTCTTACTGATGCAGTCATTTAGTGTTGACTTTGAGGCTTTTTCATGGAAAAACCTGTCCTAAAGACACAATATTTCTGAAAACGTTATGCAATTCCAATAGTTTCAATTCACGCAATTATTTTTTTAATTGGTTTCCCCAGTCCTCTGTGAAGTATTAAGATGTATTAAATGAATTATATTGCCAATGCAAAGCCTCTCAGACTGTGAATTTGTTCTTGTATGTATCTCCAAAATTATCTTGAAAGTTGAATGAATGAGGCAAATTTGGGGTGGGGGGAAGACACTGTGTTCAATTACAAATAGACTCAGCATCTGGCTACACTGCAGAAGCAACTTTTGAAAAGAAGAGGCTTAAACTCTGCTGCTCTCAGAGAAACCAGTTACCTGCTGTAGTGCCCCAAGTTGGATCCTCCTGAAAAGCAACTCTTGAGAAGGACTGCATTGATTTCCTCTTTCCTGTAGCTCTGCTGAGATCTCTCCCATTAACAGCTCCTGCATCTGAACGAGAAGTGTAGTTTATTATCCACAGTCAAAGGATTGTAACCATGTTAGTTCTCTTGCCTGACTCTTTGGAATTCCTCAACCCAAGTCAGACAAGTCAGTGAATCTGATTTAAGGGTAGATGCTCTTTTGGGGTAAATAGTCTGCCATTTTTATGAAATGCTTCATTGCCTCTATTTCTTCTTTTTATTGTGATCAGGACTTATCTTTTCCCCTTCCCGATAGCTGTGGCCTTTCAACCTTTGTAAATGTACCTATGCCTGTTCTATGTCTTGCTCCAGGAATCTTTTTCATTTAGATTTAACAACCTGTAACTTGAATGGGGAAGATTCAACCTTCCCTTCTATTTGGTTTGGCTTCCCTATGCCTCATTGAGTGGGGAGGTCATCAGCCTGGCAATTCAGGTACAGACCCTGGGATGAATACTAAAGATGGTTTTGTCAGGAAGATGCACATCCAGTCGCCTTATGGGAATAGAGATATCTTTTACACAATGATTATCCAGTTTGCCTTTTCACCCATTATCAGATTCTTACACCATACCAGTATATACAACCAACAGTTCCCAGTGACTGTTTATAAAGAAGACAACCAAGCAAGACTTTAAAGCAGTGCTTCTCAAATAGTGGGGCGGGGCCCCCAGGGGGGGCGCGAGGCTCCGTAAAGGGGGGCGCGTTTGACCTCGGCAAAGGATTTAATTTTTTTAAAATTTCTAATGCACTTTAAATCTTTTCTGCTACAGTTAATAAAGCTATTCTTTGTTGTAAATTGATCCACATTTCTTTCTTTTTTTATTCTCTTATATGTTAATAAGGATACAGTGTTATGCAGAGGTGTACTTATAACAATTTTATAGACAAATGATACTATTTACAGTCGCGCGGGGGGCGCGAAATGTTTTCTTCTTCCTAGGGGGGCATGACAGAAAATAATTGAGAAGCACTGCTTTAAAGTAAGATTTGCTATGCCATATAATGAGAATGAGTAGTTTGAGGAATGCTGTCTGAAATGGAACAAATTCTCCATTCATTCATGCATTAAAGCAGTGTTTCTCAACCATGGCGACTTTAAGTCCTGTGGACTTCAACTCCCAGAATTCCCCAGCCAGCTGGGGAATTCTGGAAGTTGAAGTCCACAGGACTTAAAGTCGCCATGGTTGAGAAACTGCATTAAAGGAAAGAAAGGCAGGGGAAGAAAAGATTCTAGCCTCCTCCCTCAAACTCTTGGATTTCCTTACAGCCCTAAGGCTGAATTTCTCATTCCTCCCATGGATTTTTCTCCAAGAGGAAAACGAAGCATTTGCCTCAAGAACAAGTAAATTCTCAAAGTATTAAGAGTTCCAAGAAAGGCAAGACATCTTTCTTCTGAATGTCTCTTATTTCTTACAATCTACCATATACATCGGCGTCTAACGGTGAACTCTTCTCACCTGCCGCCCCTTTCCGGGCTCCGGGGCGGCTGCGGGGCCGAGGAGGCAGCCTTCGGCCAGGGCCACCGCCTGGGCGCAGCTCTCCGCCCCGCATTCCCTCAGCCAGCCCGCCAGCTCCGGGGGGAGCAGGGCCAGCAGCTGCTCCAGCACCACCCGGTCGAGCATCTCGGCTTTGCTGCTCCGCTCAGGCCGCAGCCACTCCCGGCACAGCTGGTGCAGGCGGCTGCAAAGCGCCCGCGGCCCCTCAGCCTCCCGGGAGCCGCAGCTGCGGAAGCGCCAGCGCTCGGCATCGGAGTTGCGGGGCTCCTCGGGGGGGCCGCCGCTTTCTTCGCCGGACTCCCCGCCGCAGCCGCTCTCCTCCTGAAGGGCCGCTGCTGCTCCCGTCCCCGGGAACCCCCGGGTCTCCATTCGGTCTCCGCCTTCAGCGGAGGCCGAATGGGGGGAAACTCCTTCGGAGGCCGTCTTCAGTCAAAGGGGACCTTTCCCCGCCAATTCCCCCCCACGCCCCTTTCCCGTTTCGAGGGGGGGGGGAGAAGGGGAGGCTCCGCTCGCACAGCGCTTTTGAGGCTGAGAAAAGCAGCTGCAAGTCGCTCCCTCTACAGCAGTGTTTCCCAACGTTGGCAACTTGATGTCCGGACTTCAACTCCCAGAATTCCCCAGCCAGCATGAGAGTTGAAGTCCAGACATCATGTTGCCAAGGTTGGGAAACACTACAGGTCCTCCCCCCCCCCCCTTCCCAGAGCTTGGACCACAGAGCACCACGCACTCCAAAGCCTTTTTACTCTGCATCCCAGGGATTTTTTTAGTCAAGTCTTATGCATATGCTCGGGTCCCTTAGGACAGGGGTCTCCAACCTTTGCAACTTTAAGTCTGAAGGACTTCAGCTCCCAGAATTCTCCAGCCAGCTTTGCTGACTGGAGAATTCTGGGAGCTGAAGTCCTTCAGACTTAAAGTTGCAAAGGTTGGAGACCCCTGCCTTAGGACCATTTAAAAATAGCCTTAACAGAGCGGTCCTTCCTTCTCTCCAAACTTGGTCATCTTGCAGGTGTTTCATTTCTGAACCTTGGTAACATCATTAGTACTAGTTAAGAAATAGGGTTTGCTCTCAGTTTATAGTCTAGTCTAGTGGCTTTCCCTTGTCGGTATGCTGGGAGCTGTTTGGGAGGTTCTTTGATTGGGGCTGCTTATTTTTTGGGAGTTCCTCAATTGGGATATTGGAGTATAACTATGCTGATTTGGATACTGATTGCTGGTGGGATGGTTTTGGTCTTTTTGTCCCCTTTTTATTGTTGTCATATTGCAACTTAACCTGAAAGGGAAGTGTAAGGAGTTAGCTACAAACCCTAGGCCAAGGCAGGGTACTTGCAAGCTTGGTGTTGAAACTACAAGATGCACCCAAAGGAAAGTAAATCCAACTGCTTTTCTAACTAATCAGACATGAATGCATTGCGTAAGATAACTTCAAAATATAAGGAATACAAAAGTAATAATGGCACGTAAAGTTTCTTTAAAATATTCCCTCCGTACTTGAGGAGATAACTATTCTAACTTACGCAACTGAACCTTCATGAAAATTCCAGAAAGCGTTCATTAATGTATGTGCAGACTGCATATGCTCTACTAATAAATGATCTAATGACAGCTTATTTTGCAATATTTTCAGAGAAAAGATTTTACCCAAACCAATTTATGGCTCTTTGAGGTGTCATTTATAAATAAGAATGCTTAAAACTGACTTACAACAAAATGCAGCAAAATTATGAATGTCTTATAATTTACTGTGTGTTTGCATGCCAGAACCAACCACTCTCCTTGTTTTATAATTATACTTGAAATAATATTTATGGTGAGACCAGATGAATCTCTGCTATCCACAGCCAAGAAACAATGCAAATTTCTTTTCAGGACTTTGGTAAACATTAAAAATTATGAATGCTACAAGTCCACTACAAATGTTGAGCTAGTCTTCTGCATAGTGGTTATATGTCAAGGCCAAGACATTTTTAAATTGCTAATGCTGATTATGTTCAACTATATGTCCTCCAAAAGCTTGCATTTTAACATCTCCAAATATTTCATAATTATCTGGATTAAAAACAAGTGTAGTAGAAACAATTTACATGTTTGGGCAATTAATGTCATCTGAATATAAATTGGGGCATTGAAATATTTTTGCATAACAATAAAATCAAATGCAATAATGTGATTTACTTGCCAATCAGTACATAGAGCACAGAAAATGGAGACATACCTTACCCTGGTTCAGACTCCATGGCTAAATGCTTAGATGTAAAGGGTTGACATTTCTGCAGAGGAACATAATTTGCTCATGGGGAACGAACAGTTCCCTTCAGCCAACAAAATCTTTTACTGAGATCAATTCTTTTGATATTTCATCAGGAAGGACAGCAATACAGGCACTTCTCAATTTACCACAATTCAGCCCAGCATTTCCCTTGCTAAACCAGACAGTTAAGTCCGTCACATCCCAGTCTGCAAACATTTATGCCAGTTGTTAAGCGAATCACTGCAGTTTTGAAGTGAATCATATAGTTAAGTGATCCTCCCATTTGAAGTTTACAAATGGAGATCACCTGACCCCAGAGTGCTACAACCATCATAAATGCATATGTTGGCAAGTGCTCCAAATTTTGAGCAGATAATCATGGAGATACTCATGTTGCAACAGTCATAAGTATGAGAACTCATCTAAGTCGTGCTTTTCATTTTATTTCATTTATTTCACTGTAACATTGTACATTCACTAAATAAACACTTGAAAGCAGAGGACTATTTCTATGGATTCTTTTAAGATACTTAATTTGTCCTTCTGGGTGTCAAGGTTCCAAATAATGAACCCAACCAATTGAGCAATTCAAGTCTTGAGACATTTTTAGCTTTCTCAAAGAACTGGTTTATTGAATACATCATTTTGACAGTTGAAAAACAAATCAGCTCTGGCTATGTCCCACACTTTCAGTAATTAAAAATTAGACAGCTCTCTTCCCTCCTTGTCACAGGTCACATTGTCCAGTTAGGTGTTCTGGCATCTCCTTAGAAACCTCTTCCAGTCTCTGGCCAGCACCTGTTAGGATAACCTTGGTCCCCACAAGATAGTAAATTGTTGATGTCTGGTCTGACATTCCAAATCTCCCTTCTTCCCCAAGTGTGAAAAGCTGAGAAAGAAAATCGCTTTGACATGCCCGATCCATTTCAAAATTGACACCTAAGTAAAGCTCTTTCCATGTTTCAGTTTATTCCCTGTGTGATCTTTTATGTCAAGCCACATGAAAGTCTATATTGAAGCCCTTTCCATACTCTTTCCATTTATATGGTCTTTCTGGTCTATAGATCCTTTAATAAATATAGTAAAGTCTTTACTCTCACAGAGTCCTTTTCCAGACTCCCTGTAGGAGTCTGTGCATCCTCTCATGGGAACTAAGAGAACTTTTGAAATGGAAGCTTGCTGTACACAGAGCATTGATCGCTCTACTGTGCATATCCTTTGATGCATAGTAATGTCTCTCCTCTCATATCCTTTTCCACACACCATTCAGTTATGTTGTTTCTCCCCTCTGTGGATCCTCTCAATTACTATTAAAATTACCCACACTCTGTGCATTTATACTGTTTCACTCCTGTGGATCCTCAGTGTTATCAAGACTATTCCTGAAATTGAAACTCCTTTCACTCTCTATGCAATTATTTACTTCCTTACCTGTGTGACTCCTTTTATGAAAATTAAGTTCTCCAATTAAACCAAAGGACTTTCCACATTCCTCACAACTATAATTTCTTCCTTGTGTGGATCGTTTGATGGATAGTAAGGTCTGTCCTCTTAGAATCCTTTTTCATACTTCATGCAACTGTTGTTTTTCCCTTCTATGGATCATCTCATGGCAATTAGGTTTGCACCTGAAATGATAGTTCTTTCCCCTGTGCATTTATATGGATTCACTCCTGTGTGAACCCTTTCATGAACAGTAAGATGTATTTTCTGGGTGAAACGTTTTCCACACTCCACACAGCTATATTGTTTCTCCCCTCTATGGATCTTCTCATGGCGCTTAAGATTACGCTTGAAACGAAAGCTGTTTCCGCACTCTGTGCATTTATACGATTTCACTCCTGTGTGAACCATTTCATGATCAGTAAGATATGCTTTCCTAATAAACTGCTTTCCACACTCCATGCACTTAAACGGTCTCTCCCCTGTGTGGATTCTTTTATGAGAATTAAGATTTCCAGTCGAAATAAAGCCCTTTCCACATTCCAGGCATTTATATGGTCTCTCCCCTGTGTGAGTTCTTTGATGGATGGTAAGATCTGTGTTATCAAAGAATCTCTTTCCACACTCCCTGCAGCTAAGTTTTTTCTCCCTTATGTGGATACTTTCATGATTATCAAGACTATTATCAAGACACCGCTCCGAGTCCCCTTGGGGAGAGGATGCGGTATATAAAAATAAATTATTATTATTATTATTATTCCGGAAATTGAAACTCCTTTCATTCTCTATGCAATTATTTACTTCCTCACCTGTATGACTCCTTTTATGAAAATTAAGTTCTTCTATTAAAACAAAGGACTTTCCACATTCCTCACAACTATACAGTTTCTTCCTTGTGTGGATCATTTGATGGATAATAAGGTCTGTCCTCTCATAGAATCCTTTTCCACACTCCATGCAACTATGTTGTTTCTCCCCTCTATGGATCAGCACATGGCGATTAAGATTGCACTTGAAACGGTAATTCTTTCCACACTTTGTGCATTTATATGGTTTTACTTCTGTGTGAACACGTTTATGTTGAGAAAGATAACCTTTCTCAGTGAAACATTTTCCACACTCCATGCAGCTATGTTGTTTCTCCCCTCTATGGATCCTCTCATGGCGCTTAAGATTACGCTTGAAACGAAAGCTCTTTCCACACTCTGTGCATTTACATGGCTTCACATCCGTGTGAACCTTTTCATGATCAGTAAGATATGCTTTCCGAATAAACTGCTTTCCACACTCCATGCACTTAAATGGTCTCTCCCCTGTGTGGATTCTTTTATGAGCATTAAGATTTCCATTTGAAATAAAGCCCTTTCCACACTCCGGGCATTTATATGGTCTCTCCCCTGTGTGAGTCCTTTGATGGTTGATAAGAGCTGTGTTCTCATAGAATCTCTTTCCACACTCCCTGCAGCTATGTTTTTTCTTCCTTCTGCGGATCCTCCCATGTAAATGAAGAATACTCCTGAAACAACTCTTTCTTCGCTGTATGCATTTATATAGTTTCTCATCTGTGTGAATCTTTTTATGAAAGTTAAGCTTTCCTATTAAAGCAAAGTCCTTCCCATATTCCTCGCAACTATATGATTTTTCTGCTGTTTGGCTCCTTTCATATTCATTAAGAGTAGTCTCACTTCGGAAGCTCTTTCCACATTTTCTGTATAGTTTAGTCTCTCTGTTCAGTGTGGAATCCTTCCCCAACTTTACAATGTTATGTGGCTTGTATTTCATCTTAAGTGTCTCAGGTAAAGTAACAGAAAAGGAATTAAGCGTGGAGGATTCCTGTCCTCTACCTACTGAGTAGCTTCTCTCTTGTCTTTTTGAATATGCTTGATGGTCCAACATCATTTCTACTTCATAGCTTGTTGTTTGCAGTGGCATTAACCTTTCCTGATTCTCATTCTCAATTTCATCATCTGCTTGGAAGAAAAAAATAGAAATCCCTGTTGAAATTTAGAGCTGTTAGGGAAGGGGAGATAACATCTTGTGTGGTGAGGAGAACCAACACCCCCATTTTTCTGTAGGGGATTTGGCGGGTGGATGTCAGGTTTGGATAGCTGATTTTTTTTTCTAGAAGAAACAACTGGAGATTGTCCACATATACTTTATACATCTGATTTTTGTAAGCAAACAGCAAAACTTTTCATTTCTGCAGCTGCTTGTGATCAGCTAAAAGTCCTGGGTTGCATCATACGCTGAATCATAAATGCAGCTTTATGAATTGCTGGATGGCATTATCTTCAGTCCATTTTAGAAGAACATCATAGCTTTGCAGCTTTCTAAATTATTTTTTGTAAACTATTGCAATATACAGGCAATCGGTTATTTTAGAGTTCTTTTTGGAAAGCTTTTAAATGCTTTGTGAAATTGATTTAAAATTTATGAAGTTAATTAGAAAGAGCACCCTGTTTGGGGAAAATCTATTGTTTATGAATAAATTGTAAAGCCAAACGTTGAAGGTTTATTACCAAAGCAAAAGATGGCTACTTTAAAGGAATGTTTGACTTTTAATTATTTTAAGTTTTTGATCTTTATTGAAAACAGAGTTTACTAACAAAACCCAACAAACCCCTCTGGAGACTACAGACAAGGGTTCACTGGAATTATAACTGCAGTTGGATGATACCATTTTAAATTGAAATGTAAGAGATTTTTGGAGTCATTTCAGGAAAATTAGAAGTGGATTTGAAATATAAGAATTTGAAGAGAAAGGAAAAGGATAGTACAAATGTGTGATTGAAGAATGGTTGGGAGGAAAAAGTTGCTTTTTCTGATTATTGGAAAAATGTTATTTCTGTTGATGTTGAATTGTTTGGAATGGATAGTGTTTCTTGTAGACTTAATCTTCGTCTCGGGACAGTGGAGTAGTGATCTGGGAATAGGGGATTTAGCCATCACACCCGTCATGGACAGATCACGCTCTCCTTCGGCTGGACTTTCCGATCGCCGCACCTCACCCCGGGGAGGCGGAGCCTGATATTCCTATATGGTTCCGCCCCAGGCTCCTGATGGACCCGGTAAAGTTCCAGAGGGAGCTTGGGCCAATTCCTGTGGACTTGCCCCGCGACTCGACTGAGGACCTAGTGGCCGCATGGTTAAGTGCGGCCACGGGGGCCTTGGACCGAGTCGCGCCCTTGCAGCCTCTCTTGCGGCGACGAAACCACCCAGGCTCCTTGGTTCACCGAGGAGCTTAGGGAGATGAAACGCCACAAGAGACGCCTAGAGAGCAGATGGAGATCCTCTCGCTCCGAAGCCGACCGAACACTAGTGAGAACCTATATTAGGACTTACTTAGTGGCGATAAGGGTGGCCAAGCGTGAGTATTGTGCCACCCTTATTGCATCCGCAGATAACCGCCATGCCGCCCTGTTTGGGGTGACCCGCTCCCTCCTCCACCAGAGGCTACGGGAAGCCCCTTTACAGGGTCGAGCAGAGGAATTTGGGATTTATCTGCAGGAGAAAATTATTCGGATTCGGAATGAGCTACCCTCCATCGAGAGTGGTCCAGTCGGTTTGTCCGAGGCTGTTCTTGAGACACCATCCTGGGAGGAGTTTGACTTCGTTACTACCGAAGATATGGACAGGTTGTCAAAGAGACTTAAGGCTACCACATATTTATTGGACCTGTGTCCCTCCTGGCTTGTACTGGCACCTGGGAGACGACACGAGGCTGGCTCCAGGGCATTGTCAACGCATCTTTGAGTGAGGGGTCCTTGCCCGTCGTCTTGAAAGAGGCGGTAGTAAGGCCCCTCCTCAAGAAGCCGTCCCTAGATCTAGCATTATTAGAGAACTATCGTCCGGTCTCCAACCTTCACTTTTTAGTGAAGGTTGTAGAGAGTGTGGTGGCTCAACAGTTTCCGCGACACCTGGAGGAAATTGATTATCTAGACCTGTGCCAGTCCGGCTTCCGACCCGGTCACAGCATCGAGACGGCATTGGTCGCGTTGGTTGATGATCTCTGGAGGGCACGGGATAGAGGATATTCCTCTATCCTAGTCCTGTTAGACCTCTCAGCGGCTTTTGATACCATCGACCATGGTATCCTATTGCACTGACTGGGGGGGAGGGGTTGGGGCTGGGAGGCACCATTTTACAGTGGTTCTCGTCCTACCTCTCTGGTCGGTCGCAATATGTGTTGACAGGGGGGCAGAGGTCGGCCTCGAGACCCCTCTTATGTGGGGTTCCTCAGAGGTCGGTCCTCTCGCCCCTACTATTCGACACATATATGAAGCCGCTGGGCAAGATCATCCGTGGTTTTGGGGTGGGATATCATCTGTACGCTGATGATACCCAGCTGTACACATCCACCCCAACGATGCCGCCGAGGTGATGTCCCGGTGCTTGGAGGCCGTATAGATCTGGATGGGTAGTAACAAACTCAAGCTCAACCCTTCCAAGACTGAGTGGCTGTGGCTTCCGGCACCCCGGTTCAGCCAGATTATTCCAACTCTGGCCATTGGGGGCGAAACACCGCCCCCCGTGGACAGGGCGTGCAATTTGGGTGTCCTCCTGGATTCCCGGCTGTCCATGGAGGACCATGTGGCGGCTGTGGCCAGGGGGGCGTTTCATCAGGTACGTCTGATGCGCCAATTGCGCCCCTTACTGGACCGGGCTGCCCTGCGCACAGTCACTCAAGCACTCGTGACATCCCGACTCAACTACTGTAATGCTCTCTACATGGGGCTTCCCTTGAGGTGCACTTGAAAGCTACAGTTAGTCCAGAACGCAGCCGCGCGGGTGATTACTGGAGCGCCTAGAAGCTCCCATATAACACCAATCCTGCGCGAGCTGCACTGGCTTCCTGTGGTCTTTCCGGTGCGCTTCAAGGTTTTGACGACCATCTTTAAAGCGCTCCATGGCTCGGGACCTAGTTACATGCGAGACTGTCTCCTGCCCCATACATCCCTTAGACAGATACGCTCCCACAGAGAGGGCCTTCTCAGGATGTCGTCGGCCGGACAATGCCGACTGGCGACACCCAGGGGAAGAGCCTTCTCTGTGGCAGGCCCTGCCCTTTGGAACGACCTACCCCCTGAACTTCGCACCATCTCTGACCTCCGCCTCTTCCGCCAGTGTCTAAAGACACATTTGTTTCATCTAGCCGGCCTAGCGTAACCTCCATAATGACTATTTTAGACAGTTTTTAAATTTTGGGGATTTTAATTTGGTTTTAACGCAGGATGGTTATTAAATAAGTTTTTTAAATTTTTTACTTGATTTTGTATGTATTTTTAAATTTCTGTGCGCCACCCTGGGTCCTTTTGGAGAAGGGCGGGGTATACATTTAATGAAATAAATAAATAAATAAATAGAAATGTTTAATAGAGTGTTGAAAAAGACATTACGTAGGGATTTGTTAATATTTAATACAGAGGTGGGTTCTGGCCGGCTTTACTGCTGGTTTGCGTGTGTGTGTGCTTTGCCTGCGTGCTGGAAGCGTGCTGTGTGCACATGCAGTTCAATTAAACTTGTTCGGCGCATGTACAGAACTTAAAAACAGGATGGGGCCACTGACCGGGGAACCAGTTTGGGGGCATGGCAGGCCTGGGTCGCTGCCGGTTTCAGCGACCCACACTGCCATACCATTACTTGTTCGACCGAACTGGGCAGAACCGGTAGGAACCCATTTCTGATTTAATAGTTTTAAATTTCTTTGTTGCAAAGTTTAATTGTTAAAAGAGTGATGTGGAAGGCAGACTAAATGGAAATGGGGACTATATTAGTAACTACCGGTACTTGTATCATTCACTTTATTTTTAACTATTTCTTTGCTAATTAGTAAGATCAGAAGATTTAGATATAGGTTTATAGAATATTGGGTGATGTATGGAATGGATATTTGATTGTATTATAAAAGACAGCGATGAGTTAACATTGAACATACATGCTGGAGATGAAGGGGGAAATTTCATATACATGCACACACATACAAGGGTGTTTCTATTCTGTAAATATTTTTTTCTTTTTAATGTATTTTTAAATTCATTTTGTGTAAGTAATTTATTTGTATAAGGTAATACAATTATGTTGAAATAAACACCAGCTGTTGAGGGGATCTTCTGCTCTAAAAAGTATGCCTATCTGCTTTACAGCTATGTCATCACCTAGTTATATGCGAGACTGTCTCCTGCCCCATACATCCCTTCGTCCGCTCCGCTCCCACAGAGGGCCTTCTCAGGGTGCCGTCGGCCGGGCAATGCCGACTGGCGACACCTAGGGGAAGGACCTTCTCTGTGGCGGGCCCCGCCCTTTGGAACGACCTACCCCCTGAACTTCGCACCATCTCGGACCTCTGCCTCTTCCACCAGTGTCTAAAGACACATCTCTTTCACCAAGCCGGCCTAGCGTAACCTCCCGCTGGGACTATTTTAGACAGTTTTAATTTGGGGATTTTAATTGGATTTTAGCATAGGATGGGAATTTAATATGTCTTTTAAATTTTGTATTTTGTCATTTTGTATGTTTTTTAAATTTCTGTGCGCCGCCCTGGGTCCTCTCTGGAGAAGGGCGGGGTATAAATTTAATTAAAATAAAAAAATAAAAATAAATCAGCCATGAATCCATTTCCAATTGGAAATGTTGGGTGCAAATTGTTAACTAGGAAATTCTGATGATATCCGAGGGATTTTTTCAGCTGGAAACCACATTAAGACTTTGCTGTTTTGATTGGACAATCTGGGGTATTTCCCAAAGCTATGGTGAGCATTTTTAACAAGGCCTTAAGTAGAAAATATCGCCTTAAGCAATTTCAGTGCATGATCTCCCCTGTTTACCTATGATAGAAATCACTTTCCCCAATTAATGGAATCCAGAGCAAAGTGGGACCTTACCCAGGGCAGACATATTCCTAAAAGCCTCCAGAGAGATTTCTTTGCACAAATCTCTCTGGCCTGAATCCAGCAGCGCCCACTCCTCTTCTGTGAAGTCCACAGTGACCTCTTCAAAGGGATCAGAGCCCTAGAACAAGAATGTTCATTAATAGACAATCCCAGAAAGGGTTTATGCATTTTCTCTTTATTGCACAACAGAGCTTTGCAAAAACGAAATGAGCATTTTCTTGGAGGAAAAAAAGTCCTTGTGGCTGTAAAGCCCCCAAGTCCCCCTCTCCCTAATACTGGTAGCTGGTGCTCTAAGTGCACAAAGCATGCCTGTATCCAAATTTTTGAATGCAACAGCCATTGGGGAGCCTCCTGGTGCGTTGGAATAGTAAGGATTTGTGGAACTGAATCCACTGACTAACTTGACTTCAGAAGCACATCCACTAGCGTAGAAGTCTTAAGGCACTTGAATAACATCCTAAGAGCTGTGGTTAGAATGCTGTACTGCAGACTACTTCTGCTGACTGCCAGCTGACTGCAATTTGGCAGCTTGAATCTCACTAGACTAAAGGTTGATTCAGCTTTCTATTCTTCTAAGGTTGGTAAAATAAGGACCCAGATTGTTGGGCCAATATACTGACTCTGTAAACCACTTAGAGAGGGCTGTAGAGCACTGTGAAGCAGTATATGTCTAAATGCTATTGCTACTGATGCAGTCATTTAGTGTTGAGTTTGAGGATTTTCATGGAAAATCTGTTCTAAAGACACAATATTTCTGTAGCAGTTATTATGCTATTCCAATAATTTTGACTCATGGGATTAATTTTTTTAACTGGTTTCCCCATTCTTCTGTGAAGTATTACAAAATATTAATCAAGCAAATTACATTGCCTAATAGCCTGTCAGGCTGTTACTGTCTCTTGTTTCTATCTCCAAAAGGACCTTGGAAATTCAATGAATTAGGTTCATTCTGAGCAAAATAGTGTGTTCAAATACAAATAGACTCAGCGTTTGACTATACTGTAGAAGCAGCTCATGAACAGGAGTTGAACTCTGCTGCTCTCAGAAGAAACCTACAGTTACCTGCTGTAGTGTCCCAAGTTGGATCCTCCTGAAAAGCAGTCCCTGAGAAGGAGTACATTGATTCCTGAAAAGCAGTCCCCGAGGAGTACATTGATTTCCTCTTTCCCAGAAATCTGCCAAGATCTCTCTGGTGAATGGCTCCTGCATCTGAAAAAGAAGCCTGATTTATAATCCACATTCAAAGGACTGTATTTATGTTACTTCACTTGTCTCACCTTTGGAATACCCCAATACAAGTCAAAGTGAGAGAATTCAGAGATTCTGATTTGAAGGTAGCCCTTATTTCTAAATAAATGTCTGCCATTTTTGTGAAGTGTGTCATTGCCTCTGTTTATTTCCTCTTTTCATTCTGATCAGAACTTGCTTACCTTCTTCCCTTCTCATGATAGCTGTGGCCTTTCCTCTTTTGTGGATGTACCTATGTCTGTTCTAGCTCTCCAGTGATCTTCTCCTTTAGTTTTATAAATCTTTGTCTCTTGAGTGTGAAGGAATTGATCTTCCCTTCCTTTTCTTTTGGTTCCTTGTGCCTTTTGCAGTGGAAAGACTACCAACCTGGCAATTCAGGGACAGACCTTGGGATGAACACTGAGATGGTTTTGTGAGGGAGACGTATACACAGTCTCTTTGTGGGACTGAGAAACACTTTACATGATGTTTGTTCAGTCTGGCTTCTAAAGCATTCCCACAGATCATTACATTATATACCATCATGATCATCATCACTTTAGCCATTGTCTATCCAACTGCAGGATAAAGGCCTCTTCCGCATATTTCCAACCAAACATAAACATACCAACAAATGTTCTCTAGATATATGCTTCCAGTGATATTTATAAAGAAGAGAAGCAGGCAAGTTAAAATTTAAAATCAGATTTGCTATGTCATTAATGAGAATGAGTAGTTTGAAGAATGCAGTCTGAAAGGGAACAACTCTTCAATTCATTAATGCATTAAAAAGGAAAGAAAGGCAGGGGAAGAAAGGATTCTAGCCTCCTCCCTCAAACTCTTGGATTTCCTTACAGCCCTGAAGCTGAATTTCTCATCCTTCCTATGGATTTTTCTCCAAGAGGAAAACGAAGCATTTACCTCAAGAACAAGCAAATTCTCAAAGTATTAGTTCCAAGAAATGCAGACGTCTTTTTTTCTGAATTTCTTACAGAGACTACTAAACACATCAGCGTCCCATGCATCCCTCACGGTCGACTCTTTCTCACCTGCCTCCCCTTTCCGGGCTCCGGGGCGGCTGCGGGGCCGAGGAGGCAGCCTTCAACCAGGGCCACCGCCTGGGCGCAGCTCTCCGCCCCGCACTCCCTCAGCCAGCCCGCCAGCTCCGGGGGCAGCAGGGCCAGCAGCTGCTCCAACACCACCCGGTCGAGCATCTCGGCTTTGCTGCTCCGCTCGGGCCGCAGCCACCCCCGGCACAGCCGGTGCAGGCGGCTGCAAAGCGCTCGTGGCCTCACGGGGAGGCCCCTCGGGTTGCCGGTCGCCTCGCCGCCGCTCGCCGCCTGAAGGGTAACGGGGACCCAAGGAAATCCCTGGGCTTCCATTTGGTCTCTGGCTTCAGCGTCGCCGAAAAGCATCTTTCAGCCACGGCAGGGCCTCCGCCACCGATCCCGGGTTCGGGGTGGGAAGAATGAGGGCTCCGCTCCCTCAGAGTTCCTGCACCTCAGCAGGGCAGCCGCATAGTGTTCCCGCCAAATTTTCCTGCGCCGTCCAGGCCTCAGAGAGCCTGGATCACAGAGCCCTCCTTCCTAGAGAGGCAAGGCGCTGTACGCAATCGCTGTTTCCTCCCCTTGGCTAGAGAGCTGCCCCCTCCCCATTAAAAGCGAAAGCATCGTTTCTGTACTGCTGGCATTACTTTCTAGGGTCTTCTGCGCATGCTCTTTTCCTTTGTGCCACTCATGCGGGGGGGGGGGGAGGGGGGGACAAGAATTAAAGTTTCTTCAGAAGAGAATCAACCTATTACTAGGGAGAAATTTCCCTAGAGAATTCTGGGAGGTGAAGTCCTTCAGACTTAAAGTTGCAAAGGTTGGAGACCCCTGGCCTAGAAGACCTCCAAGATCCCTTCCAACTCTGTTGTTCTCTTATAGACATTTATGTGGGCCTGTTTTGCAAGGAGGGGGGGATAATTTATGTTCAAATAATAAAAATATTGAACCAGGGGGCACTCCAAGGATGTGCTGTCCAGGAACTGGAAATGAGTTTAGGAGGCTGGAACACACTACTGATACTACACTGGGATGGGGATACCTGGGGTGGGATCTTCTACTGTTAACAGCCTACCTCTGTCTCCCATAGCGCCCTTTGTCCATCACCAATGTAATGCATTGTCCTGCCCCATTGATCCGCAAGTTAATCATCCTTCCCTTTCCTTCCTGGACACCTGGGGTTTCTCTTTCTTCCCCAAATTCTCTTGGAAATGCAGATGTGATTCTGGATACCTGGGGGATTGGGAAAGGTTTAAGAAAGGAAATGTGAGAAATGGAGTCTCAGGGCAGGAGCCAGCCAGTAAATGGATTCATTTATTACTAAATAAGTAAATGCTTGGAGGAATCTATTAGGGCAGGGTTTTTTTGTCCTGTTATCTTAATCTCAGTTTCCCTATGCTGATTTTATGGGGTTAATTTCCTTTTTTCACAGAGTGCAATCTGCCTTTTTACCTGTTTAGTTTCCGATTTCTCCTGTGCAAATCTTGACATTTTATTCACCTTTTCTGCTTGGCTGTACCTGGCCAGTTGATTCTTCAAGTTGATCCTTTTTCAAGGGATTATAGATTTTTTTTAATACAATAAAATGCAGTAATGGGTTTTCCTCCTAGGAGGTGGACTGAAATGTGGCACTTGGTATTGCTGGCCATGACAAGTGGGTCAGATATTGGAAAAAAGAGAACATGGAGACAGGTCATAAGAGTTAATTAATTATGTTCCATGCTTACAATGTCTTAATTTCCCCCCAAAGATATGCTAAAGTGGTAATTGCCATGCTGAACAAGGCTTTTCCTTTGAGGAGCTGATGCGATTGCCCCTCTCCTTCCCCCCTCCCTAGAAATGTTCACTATGGTCAGAAGATAACAAAGGGAAATCACAAGATTTCTGTAGCTAAATCTTAAGAAAAGTGCAACTAGTAAACAGTAGAGAGCATACAGCAAGCCACTTATTAGTGCAAGTTTGTTAAGTCTATGGAGGGGAAGTGAAAATTCTCAACAATTAATTTAAATGTAGGACTTGACCCCTTGCCAGTAAATGGTGCACTGCAAAGGAAAATCATTAGGAAGAGCTACTTGTCTAACTAGCTATTTTCCAGGTGTTAATTTAAAAAGGTATATCACTTTCAGGACAGAGTAACATTAGAACAGGAGACTGTGAAGTCAAATTGGCCATGAAAGTCAATTACTCTCTCAGCAAAACCCACCTCACAGGGTTGTTGTGCAAATAGGAGGAGAAAGGTGTGTTGGATATGTTCACTTCCTTGAATTATTTGTAATAATAATAAAAGCACAATAAAAATAAATAACAATAAAAAATTAACCCGTTAATCAGCAGTGACTCTTGAGAAGTTGACAGCACTTGGTGGCTCTAAGCTGAGAAGGCAAACGTGGGGGTGGGAGATAATATTCCCTTCTTGGCTATGAAAACAGTGTTAATTTTTTTCTTTATCATATGCTGAGTAATAAACTTTCTGATCTTCTGCCTTAAAGTGTCCAGTCCATTTCAATTTGCTAAAGCTGAAAATATCAAGTGTTTTGTAATATACTTTTTATTAAAAGTTTTAAAAATAATAATAGAAACTGATTTAAAACAGAAAAGGGGGAGAAATAACAGAAAAAGTGCAATAGAAAATAGAAGTAGGAAAAAAGAAAAATATATAAAAAGCATTCTTCACAGGTTGTAAGTACAATTATATTGTAATCTTTATCTCCAAGTTACAGCATGACACACTTCTTTCTATATATCAATCTAATCATCAAAACAATAAATCACAAACTTTTTTTTTTTTAACGCAAACAGTCCACACGTATTTTCCAGTGTTTGGTCTGTTTCATCTTTTACTGCACTGACCTTTTCTGCATTCAATTTTCCAGTTCCCACTATAATTGACTTGAATTGATTTGAATTTTCTTTTTCTATACAACATCAGCAACTAGATGCCCCGTGGCTTTAATGTAGCAATTCTTCAAAGAAAGCTTTCTACTATACATTCCATGCATTTATAAGGTTTCATTCCTGTCTGAATTAATAATTTATTCATTCATTCCTCATATTTATTATAGTTGACCATCTCCCAAAACATGACACTGATACAATAACATTCTACCATTTTGAAAAATTCTATATTAAGACTAGAAAAGGTAAAGGTTCCCCGCGCACATATGCGGTAGTCATTCCCAACTCTAGGGGGTAGTGCTCACCTGTTTCAAAGCCGAAGAGACAGTGCTGTCTGAAGACGCATGTCTAAATGCCAAAGGCACAAGAAATAATTACCTTCCCACAAAAGTGGTCCCTATTTTATTACTTGCATTTTTACGTGCTTTTGAACTGCTAGGTTGGCATAAGCTGGGACAAATAATGGGAGCTCACTCTTACGCAGCAATAGGGATTCTAACTACCAAACTGCCAACCTTTCTGATCGACAAGCTCAGCGTCTTAGCCACTGAGCCACTATGCACCTTAAGACTAGGAAAAAGGATTCAATTATATATATATGGAATACACCAACCTCACTGGTTCAACAGTTTTTTGAGATTCCCCAAATCTGTTGACATAGCCATGTTGTTTTGAGGGACTTCCAGAAGGATATCAAGGATGGGTGCCAGGGTAGAAAAGGCCCATCTCCTTGGTCCTACCACATGTAACTCCTTAATAGAGAGGATCCACAACACACATCTTCTACAAGATCCGATAAGATAGGCAGATATACTCAGGAAGGGGTCCCCCAGGTAACCCAGCTTCATGCCCTGAAGGCCTTTAAAGGTAAAAAACAGCACCTTGAATTGGATCTGGAATCAAACCAGCAACTAATGTACCTTTACGGATCAGAGGTGTAACATATGCTGTTACAAGGGCCCACATTACTGCTCACATCATCATATCTTGTATCAGCTGATACTTCTGGATGCTGAAGGGCAGCTCTATGTAGACCTCATTATATTAGTTCATTTGGGCATGAGTGACTAAGCAGAGCCTCCTGATCCAGGAATGGCCACAATTGGCACAGAATATAATAAGCTATTCAAAGGCCCTCTTAGCCAAAGTTGCCACCTGCACTTTGAATAGAAGTCATGATTTTGAGAGGACTCCTGGTTATGCAGAGTCTTTCAGCAGTAAGTAACATTACTCTTGGAATTTAACAGTACTCCTATGGTTTCTCATTTCTATGCATTTGTTTGCAAGCAGGAGTACCGCTTATAATCAAGTTCTTTCTGCTTTTTACATAATCTACAGTTCCTGCCTGTGTCTGAAATCTTTAATGGAAATTAACACAACCGTTCAGATTGAAATGCATTGTAAATGTTGTTAAATACAGGCAATTTCTGTTATATAGAGGTTTTTTTTAAATATAAATTAAGAAAATCAAAGAAGCCATTGGTTTTCTGAATTCCTTAATCTTTTTGTGGACTGTTGATTGCCCAGGACTGATGCTATTGAAAAAATCATGGAACAAATTCATTTATACAATTTGGAAAACTGTAAAATCAGTGGGGGAATGAATCATTGTTTGGACAAGGTCAGTTGGATTATAAAAACATGCATTTGAATGGCTTGTAATGTTTAAATTGGATATAGTAGTAATTTCCTGCTTTAACATTTCAACCCCTGGCAGATCTCCTCAGAAGTCCTGAAATCCTGCACAAACCTCCCTCCTTCGGGAAAATAAAATAAATTTTAGTAAAATGAAATAAAATATAAAATGCAAAGAACAACTGAGATGATTAAGGGCCTAGAGACAAAAATATATGAATAATGGTTGGAGGAATAGGGTATGGCCAGTCTAGAGAAAAGAAAGCAAGAAAAGAAACAATAGATGGAAACTAATCAAGGAGAGAAGCAACTGGAATTAAGGAGAATCTTCGTAACATTGAGGGCAATTAACCAGTGGAACAGTTTGCCTTCAGAAGTTGTAGGTGCTTCATCATTGGAGGTTTTTAAGAAAAGATTAGACAGTCATCTATCTGAAATGGTATAGGGTCTTCTGCTTGAGCAGGGGGATGGACTAGAAGAAAGACCTATAACTTCCCTTCCAGCTCTATTCTGACTGAGATTGATAAAATATACCTCTTCATCTCCTTCAGCTATAGTTTTTTCTGTTGTTCCACCTTCCACAACTGATTATCATGACCATTTTCTAGATTCATTTGACCACAGACCAAGCATCAAGCCCTAGTAAGGTAACCAGCTTCTATACTGTATATGTTCTCCATGTCTCACAAATAAAATACGTGCAGAAAGTATGAGTGAGACAATGGTGCACTTTACAGATACACCCATACTCCTGTACATTTCCATAACTCCTCAGTATGATCATACTATTACTAGTAAGGCCACTGATCCATCTTCAGCTCTTATCGCATGCGAGCACTTCAGTATTTCAGTATTTCCCTGTGGGTAAAAAGCTCTGGTTCAAACCAAAGATCTTTGCACATTGCATACAATAGTATTTTTTCTCCCATATCTGGCTCCTTTGAAAATGAGTAAGCTGACTGTTTCAAATGAAGCTCATTCCATGGATTTATATGATTTTTTTCTCTATGAATTTTTTTATGAGAACTAAGTGCACAATTTTCAATGAAGCTTGTTCCACATTCCATTATTTCCTGTATGGATCTCTTTATGAGATGTAAAGATGCTGTAGTCATTAAAGTCTTTTTCACACTCAATTGATGTATATGGTTCCTCCCTTGTGTGAATATTTTGTTGGCAAATAAGGTCTCTGTTGACAATCAAGGTCTTTTCCCATTCTAGGCATTTATATGGGTTATCCCCTGTGTGGGTTCTTAGGTGGCGTGTAAGGTCTCTCTGATCGAAATAGCTCTTTCCACACTCCATGCACTTATGTGGCCTCTCACCTGTGTGGATCCTTTTATGAGAATTAAGCTGTCCTTTCTTAGCAAAGCTCTTTTCACATTCAATACATTTATATGGTTTCTCCCCTGTGTGGATTCTTTCATGATCAGTAAGATTTCCTTTCTGAGTGAACTGCTTTCCACACTCCATACATTTGTATGGTCTCTCACCAGTGTGGATTCTTTCATGGGAATTAAGTTGTCCTTTCTGAGCAAAGCTCTTTTCACATTCCAGGCATTTATAAGGTTTATCTCCCGTGTGGATCCTTTGGTGGCGAGTAAGATCTTTATTGTCAAAAAAACTCTTTCCACACTCCAGGCATTTATATGGTCTTTCCCCTGTGTGGATCTTTTGGTGGCGAGCCAGATTACAGTTTGTACTGAAGCCCTTTCCACACTCTGAGCATTTATAAGGTTTCTCCCCTGTGTGAACCCATTGATGAGAATTAAGCTGTCCTTTCTGAGTAAAGCTCTTTCCACAGTCAGGGCATTTATATAGACTCTCCCCTGTGTGGATCCTTTGATGGGTAATAAGATCTCTATTCTCAATGAATCGCTTTCCACATTCCCTGCAAATATATGTTTTCTCTCCTGTGTGGATCCTGTTATGACGAATCAGATGACCCTTTGTTCTGAAGGCTTTTCCACACTCAGTACATTTATAGGGTTTTTCTCCTGTGTGGATTCTTTCATGACAAGTAAGATGTCCTTTCCGAGTAAATCCCTTTCCACACTCTAGGCATGTATATGGTCTTTCGCCCATGTGGATCCTTTTATGATGAGTAAGCATTCTATCCTGACAAAAGCTTTTTCCACACTCCATGAATTTATATGTTCTCTCCTTTTTGTGGATCCTCTGATGATTAAAAATACTGTTGATAGTGAAGTTCTTTCCAGACTTCATGCAGAGTTTCATATCTCTGCTCAGATTGAAATCCTTACCAACTTTTATAAATGTATGTGATTTGTATTTCCTATACAGTTTCTTAAGTAAAGTAAAAGAGAAGAAATTATTGATGCATTTTCCATAATTTATAAAGCCTTTAGTTTGACATCTGCTATACTCAGGCAAATCAAACTTATTTTCCTCCCTTCTGCTGGATTTTCCCTTTTTCTTCCCTTTCTGACCTTGTTGGGTCAGGAAGCCATGGATTTCAACAGGCTGAGAATTGGGGGAACTGTCCCCCATGTCTTCTGACTGTCCTCTCTCTTGACTTATTGGATCCTCTTCATAGTCAAACATTATTTCTTCTACTTCATGCTTTGTTGTTTGCAGTGGCATTAATCTCGTCTGCTTGTCATTCTCATTCTCCAGCCCATCATCTGCTTGAGAAAAAAAGAAGTTCCCATTAGAGTTTAGAATGGCTAAGGTTGAAAGTCTATCCATCTCAAAAGCATGCCTTCATGTTCCAACTTTGGCATCAGCCATTTGTCTCGCTAGGAGATATTGGGCCAAATTGTTATCTAAGGTGGGTATTTCTGCCAAGGCCTTTATTCTCCTCTAGAATAAGTGTGATGATGGCCTTGGGCAAAATTGCTTCTAAAGTTTGTTTGTTTGTGATCTAGTGGGGCTCTGGTCATTGATTGATTTTATGAGATTAGGAAACATATGAAGGGAGTACAGTAATTCAGGTGGTGGCCAGGTAGGAGTCATGATCATCTTAAGCAACTGAATGCAGGGATCTTCCCTGTTTACCTTTCTCTGAGAAACCCTTCCCCAATGAATGGAATGCAGAGAAAATAGTCTTACTCAGAGCAGCCATATTCCTAGAAACCTCCATCAGGACTTCACTGCATAAGGCCCTCTGTCTGGGATCCAACAATGCCCATTCCTCCTCTGTGAAGTCAACAGTCACCTCTTCAAAGGAATTAGAGCCCTAGAAAGAAAATGCTCTTTACCATTTAATCCTATGAAAGATCTGGTAAGTTTTCTCTTACTACACAAAATGGAAAACAGAGCTTTGTAAGGGACCAAACATACATCTTCTTATAGGAGAGATATGTGCACATACTAGTCTGTGGGGCTTGAAAACCTTTCCTCTGTCAGGCTGCTGTCAAACTTCACAAACTATGGCTTACGTGTGTCCAAGCTGTAAAATGGCAACTTAGCCCCATTGGGGAGCCTCCCAGTGACCCAGAATAACCCAGCAAGGAAGTTTGAAGGAGCAGAATTCCCTAATCTGACCTCACTTGACTTGGGGGGCGGGATTCAAAATTTGTTAGAAAATGGGACACATCCTCTTGGAATTTCTTCCCTGGCTTAATTCAAAATGTTTCCAGGATATAATGCTGGAAATTCCAAGTCGTTTGACTAATAATCTGGCTGTTGTAGCCACTTAACACTGACTTTTACATGGGGAATCTGCTCTTCATGAGATTCATTTTAAGTGGATATGCTGATAGATTTCTGAAGCAGTTTTTATGCTATTTATAGTCTTTCAAATCAGGGATTTCATTTTTAAACTTGTTTTCAGTAATTCTTAAACAAATAAATTACATTTCCTAATATAAGCCTTTCAGTCTGTGAATTGTCTGTTTGTATGTCCAAAATGATTAGAAAGTTGAATGTATGCGACTCATTATATCTATAAACTGATGGGGTCTGAACTCCTTGCAACTAACCAGGAAAGGGATCTTGGTGTCCTGGTGGACAGCTCAATGAAGGTGTCAACCCAGTGTGCCACAGCAGTGAAAAAAGCAAACTCATTGCTAGGGATCATTAGGAAGGGTATAGAAAATAAGTCAGCAAGTGTCATTTTGCCTCTTTATAAATCTATGGTGAGGCCCCATCTGGAGTATTGTGTACAGTTCTGGTCACCATACATTCAGAAGGATATTATGGAAATGGAAAAGGTGCAGAGGAGGGCAACCAGAATGATTAGGGGGCTGGAACACCTTCCTTACCATCTGAGGCTGCAACGGCTGGGCCTCTTCACTCTAGAACGGCGCCGGAGAGGTGACCTGATTGAAGTCTATAAAATCATTCACGGTGTGGACAAAGTCGAAAAGGAAAAACTGTTTTCCCTATCGCACAACACTAGAACTAGGGGGCACTCCATGAAACTTTTGGAAGCTAGACCTCAAACAAATAAGAGGAAGTACTTTTTCACCCAGAGGATCACTGGTCTATGGAACTCCCTGCCAGAAGAAGTGGTGACAGCTGTCAGTCTTGACACCTTTAAGAAAGGATTAGACGAGTTCATGGAGAACAAGGGTATCAATGGCTAACATTATGGATGCCTAAGGACACCCTCCGGGTTGGAGAGATAGGCAGGATATCTCTCCATGTCATTTGCAGGGAATCATAAGCAGGTGAAGACATCTGCTTGGGAAGACCCTGAAGCAAATGGGGAGCCACTGTGTGAGACAGAATGCTGGATCAGATGGGCTGTGGCCTCTTCCAGCAAGGCTATTCTTATGTTCTTATGTTCTTATTGGCTCATTCAGAGGAGGTGGAAGAACATACAGTGTTCAAACACACACAAATTCAGTATTTGAGCAGGAAAAGCAACTCATGAACGGAGGAAGTTTGAACTCTATTGCTTTCAGAGGAAACCCAGACTTACCTGGCATGGTGGCCCAAGTTGGATCCTCCTGAAAAATAGTTCTTGAGAAAGACTGGATCTATCTTCTCTTTCCTGAAGCTCTGTTGAGATCTCCCTTGTGAACAGCACCTGCATTTGAAAAAACAGCCTTGTTTATGATCCACTTTCAGAAGACTGTAATAACCAGCCTTACCTTGTCTCCCCATCCATACTTCTATAACCCAAATAAGAGAAACTCAAGGTTTCTGCTCTCTCCCTACCTATTTCTCAATAAATCCCTGCAATTTTTGTGAAATGCTTGACTCTTTTTATTTCCTCTTTTTATTCTGATAGGAGTTCCATCTTTATCATCTTATTTTCTTGATAGGTATGTTGTTTCCATCTTTAATGTACTTGCTCCTGTTCTATTATTTCTTCCAGGAGTATCTTCCTTTAGATCAGTGGCTCTCCACCTTCCCAATGCCGCAACCCTTTAATACAGTTCCGCATGTTGTGGTGACTCCCAACCGGTGTCTCAGTTCCTAAGACCATCAAAAATATGTGTTTTCCAATGGTCTTAGGCGACCCCTGTGAAAGGATTGTTGAATCTCCAAAGGGTTCCCGACCCACAGATTGAGAACTACTGCTTTAGATTGAAGGTCTCAGGTAGTAAAAGATTCCAAGATCGTGTGGTGAGCATTGTGTGTTCGTGCGTGTGTGTGTGTGGTGCTGCCCTGCCTGTTTTTGCTCCCACGCTGCAGGGAGGCCTACTAGGCCCAAAATGGGGGGGGGGGGGAGCACATGCGCTGGGGGTTGGGCATGCATGTCCAGGGGGTGGGGCATGTGGGTATGTGTGCCCCACACTCATTGCATTATTTCAGCAACAATTTGGTTTTTAACATAGGATCGGGATAATTTAATATATATTTTAAATTATGTATTTATTTTCCTATTTTTGTACATTTTTAAATTTCCTGTGCGCCGCCCTGGGTCCTCTGTGGAGAAGGGCGGGATATAAATATAAATAAAAAATAAAAATAAAAAATGTGACAACAAAAAGCTATCAGTGATATATACAGATCAAGAAGTCACAGTACAGAGGGAACACAGTGAATCAGAGTGATTCCAGGTTGGCAAAAGAGGTTGCCATGAAACTGAATATTGCACGCTGAATATCTTAAGTTATCCTCAAGTTACCACCACAACTGAGTCCAAAATTCCCATTGTTTAACAAGACAGTTGTTCATGATTTTGCTTCATGAGCTTTCTTGCCACAGTTGTTAAGTAAATCACTGCAATTGTTAAGTAGATACATGGTTGTTAAGTGAATCTGGCTTCTCCATTGACTTTGTTTGTCAGGTTGCAAAAGGGTGTCACATGACCCTGGGACACTACAACTAGCATAAATATGAACCATGTGCCAAGCGGCTGAGTTTTGATCACATAACCACAGGGATGCTGCAAGGGTCATAATTGTGAAAAAATGGTCACAAGTCACTTCTTACAGTGCTGCTCTAACTTTGAACGGTGACTAAATGAATGGTTGTAAGTCAAGCTCAACCTATATTAAGGAAAGCTGGATTGGAAGAAGTGATTTTTAAAGTGCTAATTTTTAAAGCACACTAATGTGTGCTATGCTGAGGACTTTGATAGCTAAAAAGGACAATGATCTGCCAGCCCTAATAATAAAATAGTAGAGTGGAAAATTGGACTAATATCATATATAAAGAGGACCAAACAGAACAAAGATTATAGAATAAAATAAATAAAATAAATAGAATAAATAATTTATGTAAATTTATGTAATTTATCTATAAATTTATAATTACAATAAATAAAATAATAGAATAAAATAAATGATAATAGGTACAGTAACCAGCCATAGAATTGGCAGTGAGTATATGAAAGCGGTGGAAATGTTCTGCCTCTTAGAATCAACCTTCAATACTAATGAAACAAGCAGTCAAGAAACATAGCATAGATTAATACTTGGTAGAGCAGCCATGAAGTCCTTAGAAAAGAAATCTATATGCCATCATATCTCTATACCTACAAAAATCACAATTGTGCAAGCCATGGTCTTCCTTGTGACCCTGTAAGTGAAAGGTAAAATAATACAGGAAGACTACTTGAATTTTGGAACTGGATGTTACCTGAATATATCTTGGACAGCCAAATAAACAAACTGATGGATCATTGAACAAATCATCCCAGAGTTCTCAATAGGGGCACACATAACCAGACTCAATTATCCTATTTGAGATACATTATGCAAAAATCAAGCTCTTAGAATAAAGTAGTAATCCTGGAAAAAGGTGGAAGGAAAAAAAAATAAGAACATTGACCAGCAGCAAGGTAGATGGATTCAGCTGAGGTGGTGATGAATGATTCATCTTTGGGAGACCTGAAATAACAACTTAGGGATATATTGTTATGTAGAAGATTTATCTGTAGTAGTGGTAGTCAACCTGGTCCCTACCGTCCACTAGTGGGCGTTCCAGCTTTCATGGTGGGTGGTAGGGGTTTTGTCTGATACTGAAGCACTTTCCTTTTTTTAATTTAATTGACTTCCCTACTTTATAAATCACCATTACTGTGGAACCGGTGGGCGGTTAGAAAATTTTAATACTAACCGAGATACAAAAGTGGGCAGTAGGTATAAAAAGGTTGACTACCCCTGATCTATAGGGTTGCTTGAGTTGAAAAGCACTTGAGAGCACAAAATCAGTTAAGATTTTTAGCAGTAGGGGATTTGTTTCAGTTGTGTTTCATTTTGCATTTTGTGATGAGGAAAGCTTGATTTAGACTTGTCCGCAACTGCACAGAAGCATCGACGCATACCTATGTTTTGAAGGTGTTGATGGGTAAGTGTAGGTTGTAGATGACCTCCCAATGAAACCCACTGCCTCTCGTCCTCTGCTCAGCATCGAAGGCTGTCAAAGATCTGTGCATGGTCCCTTAGTCCAGACGACCTCAAATGTCAACTATACATCGTGTGGAAATGCGCATCCTGCATGCCAATTGGTTGATCCGGCTTCCTGTGCTTTGTTCTGGCGAGCAAAATTAATGGGGGGAGCCGAATTCACTTAACTGCACTAATTCGCTTAACAACCATGGCAAAAAAGGTTGTAAATGTTGTAAAACCGGACATGACTTACTTAACAACCACTTTGTTTAACAATAGAAATTCTGGTCTCAATTGTGGTCCTAAGTTAAGGAATCCTAA
The DNA here is from genome assembly GCA_039707465.1 of Rhabdophis nuchalis. Lineage (NCBI taxonomy): Eukaryota > Metazoa > Chordata > Lepidosauria > Squamata > Natricidae > Rhabdophis > Rhabdophis nuchalis. The sequence continues at coordinate 16,181,101 of CM077646.1, read as the reverse complement.
GTCGAGAAGTCCCAAGGAGACTTCTTGGATTCAGGTTTGGAGTCTACATCCCTGCTTTGGAAGCCTTCCATTCCCAGCCATCCAATCAGAGCTGAAGAAGCTTCTTGGATGAGAAGCAAAAGGTCTTCAAAGAAATACCAGAAAGTCCAGTTGCCTTCTGAAGAAAGCACCTTTAGATCTTCAAAGAAAAACCAGAAAGTCCAGTTGCCTCTTGAGAAAAAGCACCTTTGGGACAACCATGACCTGGATGACTGCTCAATAGACATCTGGCTGGAGAAATCATTTATCAGCTTTTTGAAGTAGTCCGGACAAAAAGCAGGACAGTAAATACTAGCTTGCAATTCTATAAGTATATCTGTCATCGTTTCTTTTTACTGACTGGAAAACTAGGAAGGATTTTTATAACTACACACACACACACACACAATTATCCACCTCCCAGTGTCATATTTTAGGGAACCAAGATATCTTTTACATTGTGGCTGCCCACTCTGCCTCTAACAACACAGGTTCTCTACGTGTTTTCTTTGTAACTGGCAAGAGGATGAAACTCCCTCACCTGCCTCCCCTTTCCGGGCTCCGGGGCGGCTGCGGGGCCGAGGAGGCAGCCTTCGGCCAGGGCCACCGCCTGGGCGCAGGTCTCCGCCCTGCACTCCCTCAGCCAGCCCGCCAGCTCCGGGGGCAGCAGGGCCAGCAGCTGCTCCAGCACCACCCGGTCGAGCATCTCGGCTTTGCTGCTCCGCTCGGGCTGCAGCCACCCCCGGCACAGCCGGTGCAGGCGGCTGCAAAGCGCCCGCGGCCCCTCGGCCTCCATTCGGTCTCCGGCTTCAGCGCAGCCCCCACGGGGGAGGTGGTGAACTCCCTCCGAGGCCACCTCCCCCTCCCACCCACTCGCCACGCCCCTTTCCCGGTTTCACGCGGGGAGGGGGGGAGTAGTGGAGGCTCCGCTCCTTGAGAGCTTCTGCGCCTCAGTAGAACAATTTTAATTCGTTCCCGCCAAAATTTCACGCGCCGTCCTTTCCCCCGCCACTCCCCGCCTGAAGGGGAGACCCCCGGGCCTCCACTTGGTCTCCGGCTTCAGCGCAGCCCCGACGGGAGGAAACTCCCTCCGACGCCGCCTTCGGTCACGGCGGACCCTTCACTCTCCACCCTTTCCCCGATTTCCAGAAGGAGAGGCGGGAAGGGGGCTCCGCTCCCTCAGAGCTTCTGAGGCGGAGAAGAGCAGTTGCAAATCGCTCCCCCCATAATTTCCCCCCCTCCGCCCTCGGTCAGAGAGTGCTGCAGCCTAGAGAAGGAAAACGCTATAAACACCACCACCAACCCGCCGCCGCCGCCGCGTTTCCTACTTTTGCCTAGAGCGTCTCCCAATGGAACCCACCGCTTCTCCTGTCGTTCTGCTCGCCATCGATGGCTGTCAAAGATCTGCGCGTGCGCGCCCTTCTCTGCCAACGGTGACAAAGTCACCCAGAGTCGGGTTGGTGGGAGGCTGGGAAAAGGATGGGAATGGGGTGGTGTGTGGAAAAAGGCGAAGAAGCCGGGTATGATGGATACCAATAAAGGAGAATATTTGTAATTCAGGGTTGACATGAGGGAGTCCTTCGTGTCTCTGAGATTGCTTGTTTTCTTTCTTTTTAAAAAAAAAACATTAAAAAAAAATCCCATATAAACATACATATTTTATGCACAGTTCATTGAGGGGGTCAATTCTATTTCAAATCATATAAACCAGCATGGCTGGCTGGGGAATTCTGGGAGTTGAAGTCCACCAGTCTTAAAAGAGCCAACTTTGCAGACCCCTGATATAAACAATAACCATACAAATACAATACAATACAATAGCAGAGTTGGAAGGGACCTTGGAGGTCTTCTAGTCCAACCCCCTGCCTAGGCAGGAAGCCCTATACCATTTCAGACAAATGGCTATTCAACGTCTTCTTAAAGACTTGCAGTGTTGGGGCATTCACAACTTCTAGAGGCAAGTTGTTCCACTGATGAACTGTTCTGTCAGGAAATTTCTCCTCAGTTCTAAGTTGCTTCTCTTATTGATTAGTTTCCACCCATTGCTTCTTTTTCTGCCCTCAGGTGCCTTGGAGAATAGCTTGACTCCTCCTCCTTTGTGGCAACCCCTGAGATATTGGAACACTGCTATCATGTCTCCCCTAGTCCTTCTTTTTATTAAACTAGACATACCCAGCTCCTGCAACCATTCTTCATATGTTTTATATGATAACTATATATACTTCAAATCTACATATACTTCAAATATATATACTATATATACCATACTTCAATATATATACTATATATACTAACTATATATTCTTCAAATAACTATATATACTTCAAATCTTCTAATTTCAACAATATTAATCTCTTTCCATAATCCTTTATCATTTTTCCAATAGTTCATAAACATAAATAGCATTTCTTTGTGTCCTACATTTATTATTTTCTACTAAAATACCATTTTAGTAGAAAAAGTGATATTTAATATTTTTTTAAATTACTCATTGTTCCACCATAGCTTCAATGTTCCGAACCATAGGGTTACTAATAACACCAAATATTAACAGTATTTAATCCCAGGAATGTATCTCAAAATCTCCATAATTTCTAATCCGAATTATTTTAAATGCACAGTATATTTTAATACACTATTAATATTATTAATGCCATTAAATTACATAATCCTAAATTTCCACCTGCTAATCTTATTGGGGTTATAACTAATAAATATTGTCTATTAATGTATATACCACTATTTTGCCTATTTAAATCTTCCCTTTTTACTACTTGCGAGACTGCCTCCTACCTCATACATCCCTCTGACCGATTCGCTCCCACAGAGAGGGTCTTCTCCGGGTGCCGTCGGCCGGGCAATGCTGACTGGCGACTCCCAGGGGAAGGGCCTTCTCTGTGGCGGGCCCTGCCCTTTGGAACGACTTACCCCCTGATCTCAGGACCATCACGGACCTCCGCCTCTTCCGCCAACATCTAAAGACACACTTCTTCCATCTAGCTGGTCTGGCCTAATTTCCAAGACTATTTTATCAACTGTTTTTAAATTAATTTAAAGTTTTAATAAGTGGGTCTTAAATTGATTTTAGCACAGGGTATTGTTTAATTTAATAGGATTTTATATTGATTATTTACGACGTATTTATTCTTTTTATATATGTTTGTATCCGTGTTCTTAATCTCCTGTGCACTGCCCCGAGTCCCTTATGGGAGAGGGTTACAATACAATACAATAGCAGAGTTGGAAGGGACCTTGGAGGTCTTCTAGTCCAACCCCCTGCGTGGGCAGGAACCTTATACCATTTCAGACAAATGGCTATCTAACATCTTTTTAAAGACTTCCAGGGTTGGGGCATTCACAACTTCTGGAGGTTAAAGAGGTTAATTGTTCTAACTGTCAGGAAATTTCTCCTTAGTTCTACGTTGCTTCTCTCCTTGATTAGTTTCCACCCATTGCTTCTTGTCCTGCCCCCAGGTGCCTTGGAGAATAGTTTGACTCCCTCTTCTTTGTGGCACCCTCTGAGATATCGGAACACTGCTATCATGTCTCCCCTGGTCCTTCTCTTCATCAAACTAGACATACCCAGCTCCTGCAACCGTTCTTCATATGTTTTAGTCTCCAGTCCCCTAATCATCTTGGTTGCTCTTCTCTGCACTCTTTCCAGAGTCTCCACGTCTTTTCTACATTGTGGCGACCAAAACTGTATGCAGTATTCCAAGTGTGGCCTTACCAAGGCACTATACAGTGGCATTAACACTTCACGTGATCTAGATTCTATCCCTCTGTTTATGCAGCCTAGAACTGTGTTGGCTTTTTTGGCAGCTGCTGCACACTGCTGGCTCATATTTAAATGGTTGTCCACTAGGATTTCAAGATCCCTCTCACAGTTGCTACTATTGAGCAAGGTACCACCTATACTGTACCTGTGCATTTTGTTTTTCTTGCCTAAATGTAGAACCTTACTTTTTTCACAATTGAATTTCATTTTATTAGATAGTGCCCAATGTTCAAGTTTGTCAAGATCCTTCTGTATCTTAAGCCTATCTTCTGGAGTGTTGGCTATTCCTGCCAGCTTGGTGTCGTCTGCAAATTTGATGAGTTCCCCATTTATCCCCTCATCCAAATCATTGATGAAGATGTTGAAGAGTACTGGGCCTAAAACAGAGCCTTGGGGTACTCCACTGCATACTTCCTTCCATGTAGATGCAGTTCCATTGAGGACTACACGTTGAGTGCGGTTGGTCAGCCAGTTGCGAATCCATTTGGTGGTGGTGCTGTCTAACCCACAATTTTCTACTTTATCTAATAGTAGGTTATGGTCTACTTTATCAAATGCCTTACTGAAGTCCAAGTAAATTATATCGACAGCATTCCTCTGGTCCACTAATTTTGTCACTTTGTCAAAGAATGCAATTAGATTAGTCTGGCATGATCTGTTTTTGACAAATCCATGTTGGCTTTTGGCTATTACTTTGTTTGCTTCTAGGTATTCACTTATTTGTTGCTTAATTATCTTTTCCAGAATCTTTCCTGGTATTGAGGTAAGGCTGGTGGGTCTATAGTTTCCTGGATCTATTTTTTCCCCTGTTTTGAAGATGGGAACCACATCAGCTCTTTTCCAGTCTTCTGGCAGTTCCCCGGTGCTCCAGGATCTCTGAGAGATATAGTTCAGTGGTTCTGAGATCTCGTCTGCCAGTTCCTTCAGAATCCTGGGGTGTAATCCATCTGGTCCTGGTGATTTGAACTCGTCCAGGGCAGACAGATGCTCACTTACCATTTTCTTCCCTATTTCAATTTGTGTTCCTAATCTGATTTTTGTGGTGTTGTTTTTGATTGGTTGGACTGTTTTATCCCTTTGTGTAAAGACAGATGCAAAAAATGAGTTAAATAGTTCTGCTTTCTCCCTGTTGCTTATCATCTTCTTGCCATTTTCTCCCAGCAGTGGACCAATTGTTTCCTTAACTTTTTTCTTGTTTTTAACATGTTGGAAGAAGCTTTTTTTTGTTATTTTTTACTTTTTTAAACTTTTTTTTGGCAAGCCTTTCTTCTAGCTTTTATTAACATTCTTGGCTTTCTAAGTGTTTTATGGCCGAGCTGATAAAGTTTATTGCCTAAATTCCTGGGAAGAATAGGGATGAAGATTTCGAAAGCTATGCAGATACTAGCAGTAATTTTCTCTGCACAACTTTATGGAAGCGAAAGTTGGAGAAGCAGGATAGAAAGAATATTGATGCTTTTCAACTTTGGTGTTGGAGAGGATTCTTGGAAATAGCCAATTAAGAAAACCAAAGTATGGATCACAGAAGACATCAACCCATTGAATTATGAAATTTCTATGCCACCACTTATCTTACTGATGCAGCAACTCAGGGTGACTTACAATATCTTCTTGGGGTATAAAATGACCACATTTCATCATGTTTGAGGAAAATTATTGAAAGACTGAACTCCACTGATAAATCCGGAAGACTCTAAATCAGGGGTTCCCAAACTTGGCAACTTTAAGACTTGTGGACTTCAATTCCCAGAACTCTCCAGCCAGCTATGCTGGGAGTTGAAGTCTACAAGTCTTAAAGTTGCCAAGTTTGGGAACCCCTGCTCTAAATGATGGAAGGAAAATGAGGAATAACAACAGGGAAGCCTTGGCCTCCAGGGAGCAGAAGCCCTGGGAGGGAGGGAGGGAGGGAGGGAGGGAGGGAGGGAGGGAGGGAGGGAGGGAAGGAAGGAAGGAAGGAAGGAAGGAAGGAAGGAAGGAAGGAAGGAAGGAAGATGGCTTTTGTTACAGCAGGAATACACCATTGGGAGACCTAATGAAGCAGGTCTCCTGGACTGGGCAGGTCTGGTGATTGGCACTGCTTTGATGGCCCATCAATCAACAATGATTTATGTGATGGCCCAGTTCAAGCAGCACCATTTCCTCAGCAATGACACAGCTGTAGTTTCCACAGCTGAATTTGACATATTGTTTTAAACTTCCCAGTCTAGCGTTGCTTTGCCCCAGCCAAGTATGAGAAAAAGTTTCAGGCAATAAACACACAGAATGAAAATCAGAAATAATTTATTCAAAAAGCAATTAAACATTGTTGCTGCAGATTATAATGTAGATAAGATAGTTACAGATAAGGGAATAAAATAATTAGTTATATTCAGGGAAGGAGTATGTCCAAGGAAAAGAATATAAGGTCAAAGATGGATTCTTAACCCTGCAATTTCATTCTGTCCCCCTCGGATAATAGAATAGAATAGAATAGAATAGAACAGAACAGAACAGAACAGAACAGAACATAATTCTTTATTGGCCAAGTGAGATTGGACACAAAAGGAATTTGTCTTTGGTGCATATGCTCTCAGTATATATAAAAAGAAAGAAAATAAAAAGAGAGGAAAAATGTTCATCAAGAATCATAAGATACAGCCCTGATAGTCATAGGTTACAAATAAGCAATCAAATCATATTAGGAAACAAACAGAACAATATTAATCGTAAAAATACAAACAACATAGTTATAGTCTTAAGTGGGAGGAGATAGGTATTATGAAGGATGAAAAGAATAATAGTAATGCAGTCTTAGTAAATAGTTTGATAGTGTTGTGGGAATTAGTTGTTTAGCAGAGTGATGGCATTCGGGGGGAAATGTCCTTGTGTCTAGTTGTTCTGATGTGCAGTGGCCTTTAATTTAATTTAATTTAATTTAATCTAATTTAATATGGGCCATTGATCTTGGAATTCCTGGTATTCTCCTGTCCCATCTCTAACTAGGGCTGATCCTGCTTATCCAGACAACATTGTCCAAGTGCCAGAAATTACCAGTTGGGTTTTAGTCTTACCTGAGGTTTTGAGGAAACCAGTTAATTGGTCTGTTCACCCAGAATCTCCCATAATGAATTTCAGTAATGGAAATCCCTCCTTTGGTTTCTGTTTTGAGCAAGGATGGAGAATCTATCTGATCTTTCAATTGTACATATTTTGTCTCCCAATCTCAGGCTTACCTTTTAAGCTAAAAAGTCCCTTAGGACAGGGGTCTCCAACCTTTGCAACTTTAAGTCTGAAGGACTTCAGCTCCCAGAATTCTCCAGCCAGCAAAGCAAAGCAGGCTGAAGAATTCTGGGAACTGAAGTCCTTCAGACTTAAAGTTGCAAAGGTTGGAGACCCCTCCCTTAGGAACCTAAGCCAATTCCCAGGCTATTTACTAACCAACTGCATTAAGTTACAAGGTCAGGCTTCTTCATATCAGACACCCCCAAAATGGGGCAACCACAATTTCAGCCCAACTAATAGGCAAATTCGGCCCAGCTGGTCAATTTCTTGTTTTGACATCATTCAATTAAAAAATATATTTTCAGTTAACAATTGGCTAAAGATGCTCTCTTGCTGATAGCTAAGTTTATGGTAGGTAGGTAGTTCTCGATTTATAACCATTCATTTAGTGACCATTCAAAGTTACAATGGCACCAACAATTATGACCATTGAAGCATCTCTATGGTCATGTGATCAAAATTCAGATTGGCAACTGGTATGTATTTATGACTTTTGCTGTGTCCCAAAGTCATGTGATCACCTTTTTGAGACCTTCTGACAAGCAAAGTCAATGAAGAAGCCAGATTTCAGTTAACTGTGTTACTAACTTAACAAGTGCAATGATTCACTTAACTATGGCAAGAAAGGTCATAAAACCGGGAGACACTCACTTAACAACTCGATACCTCGGAATTACAGGGTTCTAGTTGACATTTTCAACGAAAATGAGTTAAAAGTGTGACAAGGTTCTATAGACCATGACTTAATTTTTAAACAACTTATTTGATAAGATTTCTAAATAAATTTGCCACAAATAGCAAAATTACACAATTCTAACTATACTATCGCATAAAAACTCAGAACTACAGGGTTCTATTTGCAGCAGCCAATTGTTGTGCTTGGCTGCTTGGCCTAATTTACGCTTTTGCCCCAGTCTGTAATTTCAAATTGTCTATTCGGTTTTAATGGGTTATAATTTTAATGTTTATAAATTTTAGTACAGGGTAATTTAATTCGTTTTTAATTTTGTATGTATTGTATGGTTTTAGATGCCTTTTAATTTTCCTGTACACCGCCCCGAGTCCCTTCGGGGAGAGGGGGCGGTTTATAAATTTAATAAATTATTATTATTATTATTATGTGATGGAACAAGGGTGGAGCCTGCAGTGCCTAGTGTTGCCTCCATTTCTGGACACATGAATCAGGGGCGAAATTCAGCAGGTTCTGACCAGTTCTGCAGAACTGGTAGTGGAAATTTTAAGTAGCTCGGAGAACCAGTAAATACCACCTCTGGCTGGCTCCGCCCCCATCTATTCTCTGTTTCTGGAGTCCCAGCTGATCGGGAGGGAATGCAGTTTTTGCAGTAACCTTTCCCTGGAGTGGAGAGGGAGTGGAGATTTTACAGTATCCTTCCCCTGCCATGCCCACCAAGACAAGCCCACCAAGCCATGCCATTACATGCCCACCAAGTCATGCCCACAGAACTGGTAGTAAAACAAATTGAACCCCACCACTGACATGAATATTGAGACAATGCCTCTTTTCCATGATATGGGAGCAAGTTCAGACTTATATGAACCAAGTGGATGCGAGTATGTTCCAAAACTGAAGATGACCAATCGGATATGGAACTTTTCATTGAAAATGAGTGCGCATTCTGTGCTTTAAGTCAATGCCATTCACTAACGCTATTGCAATGCAGGCCTGGAACCCGGCATTTTGATCCTAGCAATAATCGTGGCTTTGCGTCACACTCAAATATACATGTTTCAGGGCACTGCAGTTAGAACTGTGTAATCTATGCTAAAGTATCAGAACTAAAATTCAACCACACACATTCAACAATAAGGTTCAAGACAACCTTCCCTGTGGAAAATTGAAACACGGTCACCATCCATCCCTTTGAAAGGAAGACGAGGAACTGTTAGGATATTCAGCCTTATATTGGGTTGGCAATATATATGAGCCTATGTTCTTAAGGAATTGTGTAGCTTTAAGAACTGACATAATCTCATTGGCTGTAATTATACAGTTCTACTATAAAGGAAGCTCAGGAACGCAACTCATTCCCTGTTTGATCCCAGTTCAATTCCTTGTGATTTCCTGTGTTGTTCCTGATTGCCGTTTGAGAAGTTGAAGAAGAAGAAGGAGGTTTTGTTTACATCACTGTAAGATAAACTCTGTTTGATTTAGGACTGTTATCATTGTTAGAGAAGATAGTCAGAAGAAGTATTTTAGTTGTGACAAAGTAAAGACTATTTATTTTCTTACTATCACTGTTTTAGAGTTTGTTTGTGATTTACAGCAACATACTGTATCTCCTTACTGATGAATTATACTATTCCACATTCATTAGCTAACACTGGTAAAGGAACCAGAGTTCTGACACTGGTTCTGAACCCAGGGTAGCTAACAGGAACGTTCGCAGGAAACCTGCTTCGCCAACATTGCCTGCCGCATCTGTTACATTGTCTGTGCCTAAGACAGAATTACAGGTACACGCACTATCCAAAGCAAAACAAGATGACATAGGAAGTATGCTCAAATGGATGTGTAAAATTAATAATGACTTACTGCACCGTTTTCAAGAAACCATTATGCAAAACTGGGGTTAAGTAGTAATTCTCGGAATTAAGACATGTATTTACATTCTTACTTTTAATGCTGAACCTTCAAATAATAATTTACAAGCATTTTATGGTCACAAAAGCAAGTTCGAGTTAATATCAAGTTGAATTCAGTGCATTTTTCAAAAAGATTTTTATTAAACGTTGTAATTCTCATTTTTATGGTGTAACTTAGTGTGACAAGGTTCTATCTGATATTCAGAGCCTCCAGTAAGACTCCCAAGATGAGTCACCATCGGCCTCATTTTTCTCTCTTGCATGCACTATTTGTTGGTAGGCTCTCATACCAAATATTTTCCTTCTACGTACAATGGGGTAACCAGTACACTTTTTCAAATGTTTAAGGCTCATTTCCCACAAAATGGTCACAACATACATAGAACCTCGTAATTCTGAGGTAGCGAACTGTCTTGCTTAGCAACATAAATTTTGTAGTCATATGCCGAGGATTACCTGCAAGGGAATACAGCCATACAGAAAAGGAAGAAGAGGAAAGTGAGGAGAAACACCTGAGCAAAAGAGGAAAAACAAAAGGAAAATCTCCTTTCTCTTGCAATCCAAATCTCTCCTGATTGCCGACTGCCCTAGACAGGCCTGGTTCAAGAAATCATCACATTCGCTTCCTGTTCCCGGCGGCGACGGACGAGCCTTGGGGTTCGTCCGCCGTTTTGTTCTTTTTCCTGCCCCTAACGGGGCGGGGCACCCCCTTTTTTTGGGGGTCCCTCCGTAAAACTGGCTTGCCTGGGCTGGTTTATCCTGGCGGCGGTTGGGAAACGGCCCTTGTCTTCGGTTTAGGCGAAGGAAGACATGCTGCGGGGGGAGTTTCCCTTCGCCAATGGAGGACGGTAACGATCAGCAAAATGTAAAAAGAACTGAGCGTGTGGGTCGGAAGGCTCCCTGGGGCTTTGGCAGCGAGGTGAAGAGTGAGTGATTTACAATATTATTTATGCTGGCAGCCTGGATTGAAAGAACGTAGAGGGGGGTGTTTGTTGGTTAACCCCCCCTTCGGATTTAAAGCGGCGTTCCGAAATGGCTCCTTGTTGCAAGGAAGCGGATACTTTGTTTCTGGACTGCATTGAAATAAGCGAAAGTGATCTGCGGCTTATTTTCTTACAATGTATCTAAGTCTGGCTGGCTTGATACAATTTTTCTTGGGTTATTTTCTCCTCCTGGCTCCCAGGCAGGGCGGTGGAGGAAGGTTTCCTTTGTTCCTGAATGACTATTTTTACCTTTGGAAAATTACCAACATCTTTTCGTGAAATGGACTCTCTCTCTCTACTAATGAAGAAATTTCTGGACTAATTGATTCCTTCCCTGAGTGCCTTCTCTGTTAAAGTTTTTGATTGTGAAAAGTGTTTCTCTGCTGGGTCTTGAATTCTTTTACAACTTTCACCTGAACTGTTTTGCTCCTGATTTGCCTCAACGGCCCCACCCCAAAAACGCCATCTTAGTGACGTTGACTTTAACAGCTTACCATGGCATCAAAATCAGAATTGGCAGGATTGGAACAAAGAATGTCATCTTTGGAATCGGTGTTACAAGTTTTGATGCAAGAAATTAAAGCTTTGAGAGCTGATAATAAAAGTTTTAAGGAGGACCTTCTGGAAACACGGAAGCAAGTGTTGGAGAATTCACAGAAGACTGAGGAGCTGGAAGGGGGGCTGGCTGGGGCAAAGGGAGAACTTAAAAATGTCAACATTGAAATTGCAGATTTGTCTGGTCATATGTCTAGGATGGATTTTGAAAGGATGTCATATTTTTTAAGATTTCAGAATGTTTCTGAAGAATCTGGTGAATACCTTCCTGATCTCATGAGTACAATTTTAGCAGAATATTTACAGAAACCTAAAGATGAGATCAGGGGGGATATTAACCTAGTCTACAGAATAAATTCAGCATATGCCAGGATAAATGAAGTACCCAGAGAGATACATATTAAATTTGTTAGAAGGTCAACCAGAGAGGGAATTTTGAAGGCACAGAGAGGGGGGCCGTTAATTTACCAACAAAAGGAAGTCACCATCTTGAAGCAGATCCCAAAAAAGATTAGGGAGGTGAGAAGGAGGTATTCCTTCTTATCCAGAAAATTGTTTGACCACGGGATCTGGTTCAAGTGGGTGATGCCGGAAGGGATGTTGGTGTTCTGGGATGAAGGAAGAGTGAGGATTAAAACAGTTGCTGAGGCGGAAGCCTTTCTTAAAAAACATTCCTCTATCCTGGGGGAAGATCTAGGGGGGACGGAGGGGGCCACGGCCCCGCCCGCTGGGGGCCAGGGAGGAGAGAAAGAAGATACAATTGCCAAGAGACTTAGATCGAAAAAATAACTTTGCTTTTCTTTTATTATTATTAATATTGCTTAACCTTATGTCTGGATGTTTGTACATGACTGCTAGCATGGAATGGAGAATTTAGGAATTTTGTACTTATTTTCACCTTGTAGTACTTTTGGAAAAATGTTTTTTTTTTTATGTTTTATTATGAAGCCCTAGAAGGGCCAATGATCCCGACGCGAAAGTTCTTAATATGTTTCTGTATCCCTTACCCTACCCTTTTCGAAAATTGTAAAAACCAATAAAACTTTTTCAATATAAAAAAAGAAAAGAAAAGAAATCATCACATTCCATCATGGCATTTGGGAAATGTATACACAAAATAATCTGGGCAATGTAATAATAATAACAACAACAATAACAATAACAATAACAACTACAACTACAACAACAACAATAATAATAATCTTTATTGTCATTGTAATAATATTGTAATAAAATTACAATGTAGTTTGGAAGGAGGGACATGCAGTTTGGAATTCATCTTGGTTATATTAAATGTTAAAGACTCATATAAATCACCTTAAAGTATGTAAATCTCAAAAAAGTGTTAAGATGGACTTTTATTCATGGGTGAATGGCTAATTGGAATTCATTTAACTTGGTTATATTAAATGTTAAAGACCCATATAAATTCCTTAAGGTAAATCTCCAAAAAGCATTAATATGGACTTTTACTTAAAAGATTATTTAAAAAATTGCACACATTCTTTTCAACTCTTTCTACAGCTCAGGGGTCCCCAATTCCCAGTCCATGGACCTGCATTGGGCTGTGGCATGCCAGAAACTGGGCTGTGCAAACAAGCCCCATCTGCAGGATGTAGACAGCACACGAAACCACATCCTCTATGGTCCGCGGAAGAACCTGTCTTCACGGAACTGGTCCCTGGTGCCCAAAAGGTTGGGAGCCACTGCTATACATTGGTGGTTCTTCTTCTTTTTCTTCTCTCTACCACCACATTTAGTTCCAACATTCCTTTAGCCATCAACGTGGCAACCAAGCTTCACAGGGACAATCCCATTGAAAGACTTCCTCTTCCTCATATCTGGGCATGCATGGGGTATAAGGCGAGTGAGAGGAAAGTTCCCTTATGCTGCCTCAGCCTTCCTCTCACCTATTTCTATGTCTGGTTCAGTGAAGGCAAGGCAATTCCTCTATCAGATCTTTCCTCCTGCGTGACTGTATGCTTCCTCACCGGCGTGGATTCTTTGGTGGTAGGTGACGGCACTGGTATTACTGAAGCTCTTTCCACACTTCATGCATTTATATGGTTTCTCCCCTGTGTGAAACCTTCGATGGGAAATAAGTTGCCCTTTCTGAATAAAGGTCTTTCCACACTCGGCGCATTCATAGGGTTTCTCCCCGGTGTGGATTCTTCGATGGTAGGCAATGGCACTCTTGCTCCTCAGGGTCTTTCCGCACTCCATGCATGTATACGGCTTCTCGCCTGTATGGATCCTTTGATGGGAAATAAGTTGCCCTTTCTGAACAAAGGTCCTCCCGCACTTTGTGCATTTATACGGTTTCTCGCCCGTGTGTTTCCTCTGATGGCGAGAGAGGCCACTGTTATAGTTAAAACTCTTCCCGCACTCCCTACATTTGTAGGGTTTCTCCCTTGTGTGGATTCTCTGATGGGATGTCAGGTTATTGCTTCTGCTGAAGCTCTTTCCACATTCCATACACTTGTATGGCTTTTCACCCGTGTGGATCCTTTGATGGGAAATAAGCTGCCCTTTCTTAATGAAGCTCTTCTCACATCCCATGCACTTATAAGGCTTCTCTCCAGTGTGGATTTTCTGATGGCAAAGCAGGGCACTATTCCGAGGAAAGCTCTTCCCACACTCCCTGCATTGATAGGGCTTCTCCCCCGTGTGGATCCTTTTATGACAAGTAAGATCCCTGCTCTCAATGTAGCTCTTCCCACACTCCATGCACTGATACGGTTTTTCACCTGTATGGACTTTTCGATGGCGAGTCAGATGACCGTTGGTTCTGAAGGCCTTTCCACACTCTATGCAGTTATACGGCTTCTCCCCTGTGTGGATCCTTGTATGACGCATAAGGTCTCTGTTCTCAATAAAGCTCTTGCCGCACTCCAGGCATTTATATGGCTTTTCACCTGTGTGGATCATTTCATGGCGAAGGAGGTTACTGTTTGTACTGAAGCTCTTGCCACAGCTCATGCATTTCCACGGCTTCACCTCTGTGGGAAATCCTTCATGGGAATTAACGTAAGTGCTCAGACTAAAACCCCTCCCAAATTTTATAAACGCATGTGGTTGGTGTTTCCGGTAGAGTTTTTTGGGTAAACCAAGAGAGAAGAAAGTATTAACGTTTCTTCCATATTGTCTGCAACTATACTCTTTCCTTCTAGCCTGGCTTCTACAATATTCATGTACATTAAATGTATTTGTCTCTCTCTGATCACATCCGGCGTATTGTCCATTTGTGTTTTCTTCCTGGATTAGGAATTGATGGATTTCAAAGGGGAGAGAAGTGGGAGAACTCTCTCCTCCATCTTCCGTGTTGCTTTTCCCTTGGCTTTCTGGACCTCCTTGATGGCCAAATATCACTTCTTCCACTTCGTACTCGGCTGTTTCCAGTGGTACCAACCTTGGCTGCTTGTCGTTCTCATTGCTCTGCCTATCACCTGCTTGTAACAAAAAGAAAAAAAAGAAAAGAGAAGTTCCTGTTAGAATTTAGAAAGATGAATGGGATCTCCTTACTATGAATATACTCCAGGTTTCAAACTTGGCAACGGAAGTTGGACTATGGTAGGGAGGTAATTTGACAATTGCAATTTAATATGCTCATTATATATTATATATATGGCATTTGGGGCTACATTTCCACAGAGGATCACCTATATAGCCATGATTTTGCAAAAAATGATGCAAATCCAGTGACGTCCAGAGCAGTGCGACAGAGCAGGGGACAATCTAGCCAACCTAGTAAAAGTAAAACGTAGATACACTTTGATCAAGTGGTTAAAGAACCAGACTAGAAGCAAGGAGACTTGAGTTTGAATCCAGGCTGAAAGTCTGCTGGGTGACTTTGGGCCAGTCACTTTCTCTTGGCCCAACTCATTCACGGGATTGTTGTTAAGGGGTAAATAAGAGGAGGAGGTAATATGGTGTATATTCACCGCCTTGAGTTATGTATAAAAATAATAAAGGTGGGAAATAAATAAACAAATGCCCATAATCAGGCCTATATACTGGAAATAACAGTGACCCCCCTCAATAGTTCTCCAATCTTATTGTGAGGTAGAAACAGAAGTTACCGAGGTCTGATGCTGGCCTAAGGCCTCGAGTATGGATCAGCAAACTCTGGTCAAGAATCTTTGAAGAAAGGTTGCTAACAAGGCTCTTTTGGTATTTGCTGGGAAAATGCAGAAGGGTCGCTGTGACCCAGACAGATGTTTCCTGTAACCGGCCTATTCGCATGCTCTGCATATCTGTAGTTCCCTAATTCATCAAACCAATATCTACAAATAGCCTACCCAAACATATATCTTGTTGATCTAAGCATTTCTGTCTCAGCTAAGGCCATTACTGGCTCTAAACTCCATATTTGGGCAACTATATGTTAACAGGAATGTATACGTAACCAAGGGTCTAAGAACGGACCCCTTTCTGATTATCAGGATTCAGACATGTTTGTATGGGCTACGGGCCCATCTCTGAATCTGTGCACAATAATCTCTTTGCTGTTTTGAAGAGCTTGTCTGTGTGTCTTGGCTTTCCTACAACAATTGTATCCATAGACTGCAGCCCAGACCTTCCCAAGGGAAAAGATGATACAGGAGAACTATCATTTATTTAAACCCTGTGAGAAATTGGCAAGCACCCAGAAGACAATACTGCTCAAAATTAGAGGAAGCTGAGCAAATCAGGATGAGTTGACCAAAAGTTTGTCTTCCTAGCATATTTGGAATTCCAGTCCTAAGAAACTGGATGCTTCTCTTTGCATCTTTGATTCTCCAGTGGACAATGTGGATTCCTACTAATGGGAAAGAAAGTTGACACTGTATATAGGATAATGCTGTTTTCTTTCTGCTCAGAGAAGGCAGGAATGGGCCCCATCTTCAAGAGGCTGTCACTCAACTTGGACATTCTGAACAAACTACATTCTGAGTCTCCTACCTCCCTTTTTGGTGGTTGAGAATGGGGTGGGGTCGCAGCTAATCCACCATCAGGGAGCTTAATTATATCTAAAAATTTTAGTTGCGCAGAATCAGACAAACTAACGTACATCCTAAAGGACAAGTCAAACTCAATTTATGCCCAATCCTGGGGAAAATGGTATTTGTGGTACAGCAAGAGAACAACGGATACCAAGGAAATTAATTAGACAAAACAATAGTGAAATAGGCACAAGGAATAAACAAGATAATAGTACTTAAGACAATTTTATAGATTTATATATAGACATCAGAATATAATTGTAAACAATACT
Source organism: Rhabdophis nuchalis (assembly GCA_039707465.1). Classification (NCBI taxonomy): domain Eukaryota; kingdom Metazoa; phylum Chordata; class Lepidosauria; order Squamata; family Natricidae; genus Rhabdophis; species Rhabdophis nuchalis. The sequence continues at coordinate 16,164,647 of CM077646.1, read as the reverse complement.
TGATGTTAGTCTGGGACAAATATATCTCTTAAATTAGGGGAGTAGTTATACCCCGGGTTTGTATCTTCCCTCCTACTCTTTTTCTACCTCTTCTTCTCTCCTTTTCCTATTTTTGTACGTCTCTCCCACCACCCTTACCCTGTAACTGTTAAATGTTTGATTTTATATTAATAAAGACTATTTTAAAAAAAAAGAGAGAATGGGGTGGGGTTGCAGCTGCTGAAATTTGATTCTGGAGGGGTGGGGTGATTTTATCCTGCATTGAACTGGCTTGTAACTTGGAGTTATCACTGAATGTTGTTCCTTGATGTGCAGATGTGCCTGTTATAACCCCTCTTGGAACAGGAGGCTGCCTTCAGTCACTCATGCCTTTGCCATTGAGCAGCCTGTCAGCAATAGCACTTAGTCTTATATATTGCTTCATTGTGCTTTAACAGCCTTCTCTAAGCGGTTTACAGAGTCAGCATATTTTCCGCAACAATCTAGGTCCTCATTTTACTGACCTCGGAAGGATGGAAGGCTGAGTCAACCTTGAGCCGGTGAGATTTGAACTGCTGAACTACAACTAGCAGTCAGCTAAAGTAGCCTGCAGTACTGCACTCTAACCACTGCACCACCTCGGCTCTATTGCAGTGTTCGCTCTCTGAGTCTGCGAGTGAAGATCCATTTTAATTAAGGACCACTGGATTCATATAGTAAAATAAAGAACTATATGAGGCAGGAAAGAACAATTGGCCCCCAGTATGGTTTCATTAATGTAATGGAAAAAAGTAACCTGTGATATGAAAACAGCTAAATAAACTAGGGGAGAAATGGATGTGCTTATTTGTAGTTTCCTCTGGCTTCACAAATTCACACCAGACCTTTTCTTGGCCAATGGAGAAATATCGTGTCTTCTTCCTGGATGGTTTTCCTCTTTGTTGGCCTTGCCAAAAGACTCTGGACATCCTGGCAGTTTCCCATCCAAGAATAAACCACACATCAGATCCTGTTTAATTTTTGGAGGTTAGGAAAGTGGTAATTCATGTAGTAGTCAGGTAGGAGTCCGCCTCACCCTAGACCGATGAATAGAAATATGTTCCCTGACTTCCTATCCCTAAAAATCTCTAATGAATGGAGCAAAGAGGGGGTCTTACCCAGAGCGGCTATATTCAGGGAAATCTCTAGCATGACCTCCCTCCACAAGGCTCTTTGGCTTTCATTGAGTAGCGCCCATTCTTCCAGCGTGAAGTCCACAGCCACTTCCTCAAAGGATATGAAGCCCTAAAAGGGGAAGAGAATTTTATTTACCAGACCATCCCGGGAACAACTTAAGTGCAGTTTTTTTTCCACCTGGGAAATCTGTACTTCATGTTCTTGATTTTTAGCTGAATAGACTTCTGTATTTCTGTAACTGTTTTATGCTATTCTTATTGATTAAAATTGGATTTTATTATAGAATAAACTCATAGGATTAAAATAGATGTTTTAGTCCAACACCTTTCCAGGGTTAATGGAGATTCTCAGTCATCCAGGTCATGGCAGACATCATCTATTTCCAATCTACAACACAGTCCTCCCAAAAGGCTCTGCACACATTTGCACCACTCAGGTGGGCCTGGTGACAGATAAACCTACAGGTGACCTCAATGGCTCTCTAAAAAGAATGCAAATGACCAGCTGTCTGCAAGGAGTAGAAATCCTTCCATTCCCCACCAGTTAGAGCGGAAGAAAGCTTCTTGGATGAGAAATGAAACGTCTTTGAAGAAAAACCAGAAAGTCCAGTTGCTTTGTGAAAAAACGCCTTTGGGATTTCCAGGGTTAGTCATGCTGGCCACATGACCACGGAGATGTCTTCGGACAGCGCTGGCTCTTCAGCTTTGAAACAGAGATGAGTCTTAGGATAATCATCCTGATGTTGGGTTGACAATATATATTAGCCAGGATTCTTAAAGAGTATATGTAACTTTAAGAACTATGTGGAATCTGATTGGTTGTGCTTCTCAGCTCAACCATAAAAGGAATCCAGAAGCACAGTTCATTCCCTTTTGCTTTCCTTTCCTTCCTGATTGCCACTGAGGAGGAGCTGAAGACAGAAGAAGTATCATTGTTTGTTTTGACTGTAAGATAACTGTGTGTTTTGGTGAAGGACTGTTTATTGTTGGAGGAGTTAGTACCACTGTTTGGAAGAAGTATTTTAGTTACTACAAAAGTAAAGACTATTTTTTCTACTATCAGTGTTTGATAGTTATTGTGTGCTAAAAGCAACGTATCTCTTGCTGTCCGGTATATTGCACTATTCCGCTATTTATTTTCCAACGGGGGTGTTTTTTACCCCTAACAATGAGCACCACCCCCTAGAGTCTGGAACGGCTAGTACATATGTGCGAGGGGAAATTTCACCTTTATCTTTATTACAATACCAGCCTCTCAGCTTCTACATTTTCTCTTTGCAGCTCAGCAACAGTCCTGAAGGGAATACTAAACTGAATAGGACTCAACAGGTCACTGAACTGTGGCCTCCATGTCATCTTTTGCTGAGGAGCAGGTTGTGCACTGAGCCCCATACCAAAGAGTCCCCTGGTGGGATTCGACCTCTTACCTGAGTTGGATGCATACATGCGACTTCTGCTCCATCATAATCAGGGACCATTTCATGGGTTTCCATTAATGTTCTTCCTTGCCCTGTTAAGGAGAGAAAGGGGAGGGAAACAGATTATTGTAGGGTTTGTGAATAAGGCCTGGGGATGCACAATAAAGGAGAAAGATCTAAAATTTCATTGCCGAAGCAGCTCACGAATAGGAGGAGCCTGGGCTTTCAGAAGATACCTTCACTTACATGGAGGAGTGACCTGAGGTGGGTCTTCTTGTGAGATCCTCCCGAAAAGCTCTGGAGAAGGGCTGGCTTGATCTCCTCTTCCAAGTGAGTCTGCTGAGATCTCCTCCATGAACAGTTCCTGTATCTAAAAAAATGCCACCCTGGTTTATGATCCACTTTCTGATGACCATGACTATGATAGCTTCCTTGCCTCGTCTTCTACCCAACCCAAATCCAACTGCTAATGATTCTCTGTGGCGGGCCCAACCCTCTGGAATGACCTACCCCCCGAGCTTAGATCTACTACGGACCTCCGCTCCTTCCGTCAACAATTAAAGACCCATCTTTTCCAGCAGGCTGGCCTGGCCTAACCTAATCTACCGTACCAGCCTAGTTGTAGTAAATATTACCTAATCGGGTTTTTACGTTATAAATTTAAACGAGATATTTTAACACAGGGTAAAACATTTAATTTAGTTTTATTATTTATAATTGTTATATATGTATATGCTCTTAAATTCTTGTACACCGCCCCGAGTCTCTTTGGAGAGAGGGGGCGGTCAATAAATCCAAATAAATAAATAAATAATAAATAAATAATCTTTGTATCTGGCTATTCTGGGTGACTGCTCTGCTGCTTCTGTGCCTCTTTGGATTATTTCCTCTTTTAATTTTTTTACATTTTTCCGAGTTCTTCCTCTACTTTTGTTTCTTTATCAAATTTGTTTCCTGCCCCTCTGATCACAACTCTGGGTGGCTTACTTTTGTTCTTTTCTTCAAGGATGCAATACAATACAATACAATACAATACAATACAATAGCAGAGTTGGAAGGGACCTTGTAGGTCTTCTAGTCCAACCCCCTGCGTGGACCTTATACCATTTCAGACAAATGTCTATCTAACATCTTCTTAAAGACTTCCAGGGTTGGGGCATTCACAACTTCTGAAGGCAAGCTGTCCCAGAGGTTAATTGTTCTGACTGTCAGGAAATTTCTCCTTAGTTCTAAGTTGCTTCTCTCCTTGATTAGTTTCCACCCATTGCTTCTTGTCCTGCCCCCAGGTGCCTTGGAGAATGCGACCCCTTCTTTCGCTGTGGTTTTAATAAGGTCCGTTTAGAGCCATGGTGGCACAGTGGTTAGAATGCAGTCGACTCTGCTCACTGCCAGGAGTTCGATCCTGACTGACTCAAGGTTAATTCAGTATTCCATCCTTCCAAGGTCAGTAAAACAAAGACCCAGATTGTTGGGGTCAATAGGCTGGCTCTGTAAACCACTCAGAGTGTTCCCCAAAGTACTATGGGGAGGTATATTTGTCTAAGTGTTATTAGGATATGTTCCACCTGGAGTATTTTGATTCCACCTGGAGTATTTTGATTTAGATTTAATGACAAGCTTGGTTTTCTGTTGCCTCTTGCAATGGGTAGACCACTGGCCTGGCCAGTGTCATTATAATGCTTAGGTGGGGAAGGCACATACTCAAAACCTATTAGAATTGCAGTTGACAGGCAACTCAAGCAATGTATTCCATTGGGTCTCTAACTGCCTATTAAGTTTAAATGTTTAGTTTTACATATTCTTTTCAAATATAGAATAGAATAGAATAGAATAACAGAGTTGGAAGGGACCTTGGAGGTCTTCTAATCTAACTCTCTGCTTATGCAGGTAGCCCTATACCATTTCAGACAAATGGCTATCCAACATCTTCTTAAAGACTTCCAGTGTTGGGGCATTCACAACTTCTGGAGGCAACTTCTGTTCCACTGATGAATTGTTCTAACTGTCAGGAAATTTCTCCTCAGTTCTAAGTTGCTTCTCTCCTTGATTAGTTTCCACCCATTGCTTCTTGTTCTGCCCTCAGGTGCCCTGGAGAATAGTTTGACTCCCTCTTCTTTGTGGCAACCCCTGAGATATTGGAACACTGCTATCATGTCTCCCCTAGTCCTCCTTTTCATTAAACTAGACATACCCAGTTCCTGCAACCGTTCTTCATATGTTTTAGTCTCCAGTCCCCTAATCATCTTTGTTGCTCTTCTCTGCACTCTTTCTAGAGTCTCCACATCTTTTTTACATTGCGGCGACCAAAACTGAATGCAGTATTCCAAGTGTGGCCTTACCAAGGCATTATAAAGTGGTATTAACACTTCATGTGATCTTGATTCTATCCCTCTGTTTATGTAGCCTAGAACTAGGTTGGCTTTTTTGGCAGCTGCTGCACATGGCTGGCTCATATTGAGATGGTTGTCCACTAGGACTCCAAGATCCGTCTCACAGTTACATACAGTTATATAAACAGTTACATACACTACATACACAGTTATATGTTGGCAAAGTTCCATTTTAAGCACCAAATAATACCAGTAGCATTCATATCTTATTTGGTATCATTTTTTCATTGTCTGATAATTCTTTCTACTAATTTGCATCACTGCAATGTCGCTATGCTTTCCCCCCTCTTTTGTATAAAAAAAGGAATCTAGGAGAGAATAGTTCCAGAAAAGATAGACAAGACATTTAAAGAATTTAGGAATTCAGGTCATTGCTTGGCACATTATCATCTTAGAAAGCTCTAGGGATGAAATTATCTCACCTGACCCTCTGCCAGCTCCTCGGGGGCTGCAGGGCCAACCAGGCAGCCATCAGCCAAGGCCACCGCCTGGGCATAGCTCTCAACCTCGGAGCTGCAGGGACCCTTGGGGACTCCTCTTGGGCTGCCCCTTCCCCCAAAGTCCCCTCTGTTTCCAGGCCAAATGACAGGCTCCCAGGTTTCGGCAGCTCTTCTCCCTGAAGACCATGGGAGTTCCATTCTACCTAGTCAAGTCACTTGTCCACAAAGTGACTTTCAATCCATCAATCAGAAGAGAGCTGGAAGGGACCTTGGAGGTCTTCTAGTCCGACCCCCTGCTCAAGCAGGAGACCTCATACCTTCAGACAGGCGGCTGTCCAGTCTTTTCTTTAAAAACCTCTTTAAAACCCACAACATCCGAAGGCAAGCGGTTCCAACTGGTTAATTCACTCTTAGGAAGCTCCTCCTTAATTCCAAGTCAATTCATAACAGTCCAGCTCTCATGAAAAGAACTCTAGAACAGCCTCATCAATATTCTCTCTGCGATCTGTCTTCCTAAGAGACATCACGGGCAAGATCAGACGCCTCCCTCTTCCAAATTTGAAGGGGAAAAACAGCCAAGAGCCCCAATCCAAATGTCAATTTCTGCAGAAGTCCCACTACCACCCCCACCCCAACCCTGCCGCCCCCAGGACCCTCCAGGATCAGAAAACGGGCCACTTGCGGAACGAGGGCGCAGAGGCGTTTCCCAATCTCTCCGGATCGCTGCAGCTGCCGAGAGATCCACCCGGGGATCTGCAGGATAGCCAATGAGGAGGATGTGCAGGGCTCCCCCGTCTATTTTCACGCTGGGACAAGGGTGGGGGGCAAACGGATCCTTCTCCCAACACTCAACAGCCTCTTCCCAGCCTTCCTGGCTAAACCCGGGGTTTTTTTAGGGGGGTGGGATTTGCAATTCAGCTTCCTCGCTTTTTTTTTTTTTTTTTTGCTGGTGAAAACAAGAGCCGCTCCCACCCTCTTTGTCCGCAGGCGCCTCTGCATGGAGGGCGAGAGAGCGCTCTTCCTAGAGAGGCAGGGGCTTCTTCTTTTTTTTTTTAAGGCGACCCTCACTTCCAGGCCTCCCGCTCAAGGCTTGCCAACGAAGCTTTACAGCGCATGCTCAGCTCCGTTCGGCCATTATCCTTTCCCAGAGCGTCTCGCCTCTCTAGGAAGGAGCCCTAATGCTCGGCCTTCCTGGAAGGCAAGGAGCGAGTGGAGAAAGTCACGGCGGGATCGAGGATCCTGGCTTGTTTGGCCGGTCGCTCTTCCCAGGAAGTACCAGCGAAGAAATGAAACCACAGATCGCTGGGAATCTGGGAAGGGGTTGGAGTGACTGGGGAGAGGGGAGACCCATTTGCACCCCGGTAGGAAAACAGGAGGAAGGGCAGTTTAAAAAAAACCCAATAACAGTGTTGGAAGGAACCTTGGATGTCATCTAGTCCAACCCTCTGCTCACGCAGGAGACCTGTAGTAGGGATTGAAGAACCAGGTGAAACTGCACTCAAATTGATAGAAAAAAATGAGGACTATGGAAAAGTAGCAGGTTTGAAAATAAATAAAGACAAAACCAAAATATTGACTAAGAATATGTCAATAAAACAGAAAGAGGAATTAGCGAAAAATTTTAAGTTCCAGGTCACAAATAGGGTTAAATATCTAGGGATCTACTTGATAGCCAGATGTAGTACACTTAAAGAGGATAATTACTCCAGATGGAAGCAACAAATTGCAACAGATTTGATGAAATGGGAGAATTTACAATTATCATTGACAGGGAGAATAGCTATAATAAAAATGAACATTTTGCCAAAAGTTCGAACCACCGATGTTTCTGATCGGCAAGCTTAGTATCTTAGCCGCTGAGCCACTTGGAAAGGGTCTTCCTAACTTGTACTTGAAGGGAAGAGGCTTTGGCTGGCTGGCTCTCTCCAGCCTCCTCCAGGGATGAAGTGTTAGGAGTGTGTGCATCCTGGGGAGTGTGTGTGTGCTGAAGGGGGGGAATCCTTCTGTGTTGAAAATCTGGAGGAGAAGCTGGATCTGGATCCGAGAGACATGTGGGGAGGATCCCTCTCTGCCCAAACCTTCCAGTACAGAAGAGTGCCCATAAAAAAGTAGCTGACCTCCTCGACTGAACAACAGTTCATTTAGTGACGGTTCAATAATGTATAATTCAAACCTTCATTGTCAGTGCACAACCTGTGTACAAACTGAGATTGGTTTGAATTGAATTGCAAACTTACAACGGCACTGAATGAAGTGACTTACGGTCATTTTTCGCAGTTACCACCTTGGCAGTTACCCCATGGTCACGTGATCGAAATTCAGGTGCTTGGCAACTGACTTGTACTTATGACCGTTGCCGTGTCCCAGGGTCATGTGATCTCTTTTTGCAACTTTCTGACAAGCAAAGTCAATGAGAAAGGCAGATTCACTTAGGTTTTAGGTTTAGGTTTTATTGGTTTTTTATACCGCCCTACTCCGGAAGGACTCAGAGCCAGAGTAAAACAAATATATTAAAATTTAAAAAAGTTTTTAAAAGACATATTAAACAATTTGGCCTAAAAATGAAAAAAAAACCAACCAACCCTGATTAAAATTAATAAACATTTGTAATTTAAAAATCATTTTTATGCCAGCCCGGCTTGTTGGAAAAAAAGGTTTTGAGAGCATGGCGGAAGATCTCGTAGGTACTCAGGTCCTAAGCCATGGAGCGCTTTAAAGATAGTAACCAACACCTTGAATCGCACCCAGAAAACCACCAGAAGCCAGTGCAACTCACGCAGGAGGGATGTTACATGGGAGTGTCGCGTCGCCCCCATAATTACCCATGCAGCCGCATTCTGGACCAGTTGGAGCTTCCGGGTGCTCTTCAAGGGGAGCCCCATGTAGAGAGCATTGCAGTAGTCCAGACAGGAAGTGACAAGGGCGTGAGTGACTGTGCGTAGGGCATCCCGATCTAGGAAGCGATGCAACTGGTAGATCGGGAACCTGATAAAAAGCCACGCTGGCAACAGCCATCATATGATCTTCCAAGGACAGCCATGCATCCAGGAGGACACTCAAGTTGCGAACCCTTCCTGTGGGGCCTAAGGTCTCACCCTCCATAGCCAGCGATGGAACCAGCTGACTGTAACGGGACTCCGGGAACCACAGCCATTCAGTCTTGGAGGGGTTTTAGTGAGACTTAACCAGGTTACTAAGTTAACAACTTCAGTGATTCCCTTCACTGTGGCAAGAAAGGTTGCAACATGGGGGGAAACTCACTTAACAAATGTTTCACTTAACAACAGAAATTTTGGGCTCAGTTGTGGTCATTAAGTCAAGGGCTAAGTATAATCTGATTGGCTGTGCTTCCCAGCTCAACCATATAAGGAAGCTCAGGAACTCAATCCATCCCTTTTCTATTCCATTCCTGTTCTTACTGTTTGCTGCTGAGAAGATTGAAGACTGAAGTATTTGTTTTGCATCACCGTAAAGACTATTTATTTTCTTACTATCACTGTTTTAGAGTTTGTTTGTGGTTACAGCAACGTATCTCTTTACTGTCCGGTAAATTACACTATTCCGCATTTATTTCCAAACACTGGTTACAGGACTAGTTGTAATACTGGTTCTGAACCCAGAGTTGCTAACAGATTCCTCTAGTGAGGAGTGCTATGAGTCTGCTCTGGAGGAGGAGGGAGACCTTGAGGAAGCAGAGAACCTGGCTGGTCATCAGGAGGCACCTGGGTCTTGGAGTAGTGGGGAGGATCAGGGCCAGTTTGTCCCTGATGCTAGATTGAGAAGGGCTGGGAAGAGGAGGCTTCAATTACGCCAGAAGCAAACTCGGAGGATCTGAATTGCTCTCAGTTGCTTAATGAATGGCCCCTCCCAAGAGGGTTTAAAAGGAAGTTTGGGATGAAGAGGTTTTTTGCAGAGAACAACATTTAATAGTGTATAGTTGTGTTTGAATAAACTTTGTATCTGTTACGAAACATTAAGGCAGGCAGCCAAGAGAGATAGTGGCAAGCAGCCAATCTTGTATCACTCGAAGGAAGGGGGCAGAACAGATACCCATGAATTGGTCCAACTCTTTTTGAACCCAGCCAAGCTGGTAGCCAGCATCACATCTCATCAGGCTTTCTAATACTAGCTGGCTTTTGGGTATAGTGCTTCCTAAGAGCTTATTCATAAGTCTTGAAAACTGTCTGTTTCCCCCATTTTTCTCTTGTTCACAGGGAATGGAAAGGCATTCATCCCTGAAACTTCTCCTCTTTGTAATGGAGCAGAAAAAACAGCTATGCCCTCAACCCAGGTAGGGGAATGGAACTGTATGGGGGCCTCAGGCTCAGATTATGGCCAGTTCTTTAGCAAGATGGAGTCTTCTCATGTCACACTCATACATCTTGATTTGCTATACAGGGTTGCTGTGAAAATATAAAATCCAGTATCTGGCAGGTGTAAAAATAGAAAATGCATTTACATTTTATGGAAAAACTCAAAAACAGTTACAAATGGAAGGAGTGAAGTCAAGTATAGCATAAAAACTACTACAAATATAGGAAAAATGCTTTGATTATATGGCAATAATGTAAAATACAGGTTTCAATGTAAATACTCTCACAATCACTAGCAAAATATTTCATAATAAATGCGCATAATAAAATATAAGAAAAACTAAAATTTGTATTGATGAATTCAGAGTATCCCAGGTGGTCTCTTTAAAAAAGCCAGGCATTTTTAGTGTTCCATTCTAGGCCAAAAGAGTGGAGGGAATTGGAATTTCTCTGCAGAGGTTCCCTCCAATAGAACCACCTCGAACAAAAAGATGAGCCCCAGCCTTAACAGCCTTCTGTGAAATCCTGACATCTTTCTCCTGATTCGTTAGGGCAGGGGTCTGCAAAGTCGGCTCTTTTAAGACTGGTGGACTTCACCTCCCAGAATTCCCCAGCCAGTATGGCTGGCTGGGGAATTCTGGGAGATGAAGTCCATCAGTCTTAAAAGAGCCGACTTTGCAGACCCCTGCATTAGGGGGAATCGGGCTGGCTTGAGGCATTGAATGAAGTGGGGTTGGGAATCCAACCAGGAAGGATTTTCCATCTCCCCTGAACTATTGGGTGTATCATATCAGCACTTAGAAAGGTGAAGCTAGCTCTAAATAGTTCCTGCGCTTAATGATAGTTAAAAGAATAGGATTTCCCCACCCTTGTGTCTTTTAGGTCATATGGGCCAATCAGTTCAGCTGTAGTTTCCTGCTCAGCTCCGACAGGTGTCCGTTGATATGGCCTCAGTTCAAATGCCGGCTGGTAGATGTTTTGAGTAGCACCTGAAGCACTCCATTCCTAAATACCCCTCCCCATGAATGACAACCAAGAAATGAAGGAATAAACATGAGAAACAATGGCTTCAGACGGCTTCAGCTGAAGTCATTTTGCAGGTTGACACACAGGTGGCATCACAACGTACGTGGTGCATCTAAGACTCCAAAAAGGTTTGAAAAAAATCTACATGATGTGAATTGCTATGACTTTGATAAGTTTTAAAAAATAAATAATCCTTCAACTGGTTTAAAAAAACAATTTAAAAAAATACTAACAGATTAACACAATTGGAAGGGATCTCGCAGGGCATCTAGTCCAACCCAAGCAGGAGACCCTACTTCTGCCTCTATGTAGGATCAAACTCACAACCTCCAGATTGTGAGGCAGAGCTGAACCTTTAGGCCACAGCAGCAGGAGATTCAGTGGTCAACTAACTTCAGAGGGCCTCCCTCTGGCTTTCTTCACCAGAAGACTCATATCTGTTGAAGTGGGATTGCCTCGGTGTTGCTTTGGCCTGAATTGCTGGACTCTTGGTGATACTCTGAAGGAGAGAAAGGACAGATGGTCAGTGATGAGGAAGCGATGTGCCTTTTACTCCAAGGTGCCAGATCACATCCTCACTAAGCCAGAGGATCTCAACCATGGCAACTTAAAGATAGGTGGGGAATTCTAGGACATGGTCTACACATCTTAAAATTGAGAAACACTGGGCTAAGCATTACTATTGGCCTCATAAGTACATACCCAATGACCACTTCTACATAAGCCTATAGTCCCTCCAAGGCAGCTCAAAATTGAATTGCAATTGTCTTCATGCTGGGACCATGCAAAGCACATCCAGAGCAATATGTACAATGGAGGCCCCAATAAGAATACTGAGAGTGGATTACAAGACTACTTAAAAATAAAACCTGTATCAATCCATTAATAGATAAGATAGTGTAGGAAGTTAGCACCCACCCCTCTCCTAGAAAAATGAAATATTTTCCCTAAAAGGGAGGCAGACACCCATGCCTCCCCCCCCCCGCCCCCTTTGTCAATGGGCCAATAACACCTGGGCCAGTCTAGCATACATAACAAAAATCTACTTTCATGCAGAGCCATAATAGGAATCCAAAAGCCCTTTTATTACATCATGGTTTCCGGCGCCACGACATAACCAGTTAGTTCCATCTCTGGCTATCGGGGGCGAGTCATTAGTCCGCGCAGAAAGGGCTCGCAATTTGGGTGTCCTCCTGGCTGTCCTTGGATCACCATCTGACGGTCGTAGCCAGGGGGGGCTTCTATCAGGTCTACCTGATAACGCCAGTTGCGCCCCTTTCTGGATCGTGACGCCCTACACACGGTCACTCAAGCTCTTGTTATTTCTCGCCTGGACTACTGCAATGCTCTCTACATGGGGCTTCCCTTGAGATGCACCCGAAGGCTCGTTAGTGCAGAACGCGGCTGTGCAGGGGATCTTAGGAGTTTCAAAATACTCCCATATAACACCTCTCCTGTGCGAGCTACACTGGCTGCCTGTGGCCTTCCGGGTGCATTTCAAGGTCTTGATGACCATCCTTAAAGCGCTCCATGGCATCGGGCCGGGCTACTTGCAGGACCGCCTACTACCACATACCTCCATTCGACCTGTCTGCTCCCACAGGGAGGGCCTCCTTAGGGTGCCGTCCGCCGGACAATGCCGGCTGGTGACTTCCAGGGGAAGAGCCTTCTCTGTGGCAGGTCCCGCCCTCTGGAATAATAATAATAATAATCTTTACTGTCATTGTAATAATACTGTAATAAAATTACAATGAAATTGGTTTGAATGACCTACCCCCAGACCTCTGTACAATCTCAGACCTTCGCCTCTTCCATTGGGCATTAAAAACATACTTCTTTCATTTGGCCAGCCTGGCATAGCTTGTATAGCTATTTTATTATTTTAGTTGGGTTTTTAACCAATGTTCTTAGCACGGGCCAAATTTATTTAATCCTTGTTTTAACCATTGTGATTGTTTGTATTTATTTGTATTTAATATTTAATATTTTATAGTTCCTGTGCACCACCCTGAGTCCTATCTTGGGAGATAGGGCGGTATAGAAATTGAATAAATCTAAATGTAAATGTAAATCATCACCCCAGAAAGAGTCAACAAAGCTTGGAATTCAGGACAGCCTACAGACTTGTCTCTGTATGGCTCCACTGGTATACACAGTTTACTCACTGATCCACACTCCAGTAGTCCTCAATAGGCAGAAGTTGAATATCAAAGTTAATAAAAGGCATCCTGATAGTATGGCTCCTAAAAGCAAATCTGGGGAAAAAAAGCTAAGCTAAGTCTTTTAGGTAATGGAAGGAATCTAAAATAAGCAAAGGATTGCAGGAATATTAGTTGAGGTATTCCTAAAGCAGATTATACTGAAAACAAAAACAAAAGGAAATACCATCCCTCCTAGGAAATGCCATACTCACCAAAGTAAAACAGGAAACAAATAAGGGCACATTTCAGAAGTAAAAGTCCAACGATGAAGACTATGTGTAATAAAGTACATAGGGGGGGGGGGGGGAGTAAAGTTACTAAAAGAAAAAGGTAGATACGCTTTTCATATGATGGGGGAGATCTAAGATCTATTTAAAAAAAAATATTTCAAAAAATCCTATAAGTTTGGAGAACATCTCAGAAACATCTTCTCTTCCCTCTGTCCTCTCTTTGAACACCCTGCTGGGCTTTGGAATGGATTCATATGTCTCTCTTCTTGCCCAGGATGCAGAATGTGACACTGATAAAAGCAGGAGGCGTTTGCCAAGAAGGGAAACTTCAGTGTTATTGTTCCATCTTTGTGACAGCACTTACTTGATCTTATCTGGTTTAAAAAAAAACCATGGAAAACTGAACTGGGTAATTCTGGGATGATATACCAGCAAACAGGTCCTAGGCATGGCTCTTAAACCAAGAGTTGAAAATAGTTGCCAAATAAAATAATGACAATTTACTTCCATATTTTTCCCTCAGAGCAACTTCCATCAATTGCCTCTCAAGAATCAAGAGGTAGCATAAATATGGCACCCCAGCTCTCACATCTGGCCTCTGCCTGGACAGAGTCTGTCATCTCTTCCTTCAGTGTCTGAAATTGCCATAATATGGCCACATGGAGAGCCCCAGAAGTACGTTTCTTCTCATTATACAATACAGTACAATACAATACAATAGCAGAGTTGGAAGGGACCTTGTAGGTCTTCTAGTCCAACCCCCTGCGTGGGCAGGAACCTTATACCATTTCAGACAATTGGCTATCTAACATCTTTTTAAAGACTTCCAGGGTTGGGGCATTCACAACTTCTGGAGGCAACTTCTGTTCCACTGATTAATTGTTCTGTCAGGAAATTTCTCCTTAGTTCTAAGTTGCTTCTCTCCTTGATTAGTTTCCACCCATTGCTTCTTGTCCTGCCCCCAGGTGCCTTGGAGAATAGTTTGACTCCCTCTTCTTTGTAGAAGCCCCTGAGATATCGGAACACTGCTATCATGTCTCCCCTGGTCCTTCTCTTCATCAAACTAGACATACCCAGTTCCTGCAACCGTTCTTCATATGTTTTAGCCTCCAGTTCCCTAATCATCTTGGTTGCTCTTCTCTGCACTCTTTCCAGAGTCTCATTCTTCCCTCTGTTACTGTGATTGGTCAAAACAAGCCAATCATGTGAATGCTATTGATTGTGGGGTGGGGTGTGTGTGTGCATTAATTATGGTCAGAAGCAATCCAGGCAGCAGCCTCTGAAGGAAGTATGGTGGGAGATAAAACCATTTGAGAAGAGAAACTCAGCAATCTGAGTCAGAATTAAACACTGAATGCCAGGTTTAAAAACTTGAATATTTTTAATAAATACATTACAGTATTTAATGTTCCCCTGCACCCACATGTCCATCACATGGCCCAATCATGTCTTCGTCCTGATTGGAGACTACCCCCAGTCATTCCCCTCCGGGTGCAGGGCAACCGTTCTTGACTCCCAGAGAAAGGAATGTTGTTGTGGCTAATCATCCACCGCTCCTTGAAATGCCCCCTCCTGCTTCTCCATGCACTAAATGTGGCAGCCTTGAAGCTCCAAAGGAAAAAAAATGGCTTCCGATCAGTGGTGGGTTCCTACCGGTTTGGACTGGTTCAGCCGAACCAGTTGTAGCTCGGCGGCCTAGGTCAGTGATGGCTAACCTTTTTTGGCTCGCATGCCAAAAGCGGGGGGAGCGCAGGGGGGTTATGCGTGGGTGTGCCACACCCATAATGCTATGTGCGTGACCCCCTGCTTTTGGCATGCTTTTTTCACCCTCCCCAGGCTCCAGAGGCTTCAGGAGCTTCCCTGAAGCCTCCAGAGGGCGAAAAACAGCCTCCAAGGAAGGCCTAAATCAGCTGGCCAGTGCACACATGCACGCTAGTGCTGACAGGACAACGCCTCACGTGTGCTAAGAACTGGTTCTGCGTGCCACCTGTGGCACCCGTGCCATAGGTTTGCCATCACTGGCCTAGGTCGCTGGAACCGGCACCAACCCAGACCTGCCAAGCCCCTGAACCGGTTCTTGTTTTTTGCTTCTGGGCACGCGCAGAGCAATTTTAGTTGTAGTGCACATGCAAACCTGAGGAAACCAGCAGTAGTCTCTGCCAGAACCCACCACTGCTTCCAAGGATGATACTTACAATAGAAAAGAAATTTAAGATAGGGTGGGGATGTGGGGGTGGAGCTGCCTTATTTCCCAGGCCTCGCACACCCAGACACCTGCCTCGCCTTGCAGGCCCACTTCTGCGGCCACTTGCCGCCACTTGCACACATTACCCCGGCCTCTATTTCACCTTCAGATGCTTTCCGGAAGGCATATAATCAATACAAGTCAATAATTAGACCCACCTGAAAAGAAGCCCTAGCTGTTTTTTTTTGGGGGGGGGGTGTCAAAGAAAACAAGACCCGGTCATATTTTGGGGAAAACACGGTATCTCCATTAACTTTATTAAAGAAAAGCACAAAGGGAAATAATTCACTCACTGTATTTTGTATCCAAACTACTTTCACCTGCCGGAAGAGAATCAGAGAATTAGGATTGAAAGTCATGTCCACAAGGAAATCTGTTTCTAGCTTTTTCTCAAATGCCCTGAGAGAAGAGCTGTTGAGATCTCCTGGAAGTTTCACTGAGTAATGGCAAGAGTGTTTTCAGATACCTGTAAGTATCAGCTACTACTCTCGGAGCTTCATGGTTCAGGTAGGATCATAATTGGTGGAGCAGCTGCAATTGGACCAGGCTCTCTTTTGCCAAGCAGAGCCATCTACTACAGAGACTCCAGGAGTACTATGCCACGGGCTTGCTTCTTCAAATCCCATTCTTTCAGTGGAATCCCTCCCCCCCTCCCCCCCCCTCCCCCCCCTCCCATTCCCTCCCAATAATCACTGTGAGACAACTAAGGTGCCCATCATAAGGGTGTAGGTGTTTGGAGTGAGAATAATTGTTTTTACCTAATAAATTAATGCACCATCCTTCAAGGGGAAAATATGCATTATGGACTTCTGTGAATCCCCCACCAAGGAATTCCCTCCAGCTACAACATATATTCCCCATTTACTTACCCAAGCACAGGTGCCATCCAATAGATACAGCCATGAGAATTGATACCAGAACAAGGATTATAATGGACACTGGGTGGAGTGCTAAAGAAGGGGGGGAAATGCCTTATCATTGAGATGGATGGCACATTAATGTAATAAATGAATATGAAGATAAACAGGACTTTTGTTTTCTTTTTCTATTATGGAGAATTCAAAGCACACTCGCCTATCATCTACTGTTCCCAGCTTGGAGGTAATAGTATCTTCCTCAAGGGTAAAATTATTGCACAATAACCACTGAGATTAAGATGGAAAAACAGCCTCTATCTTAGGTCTTTGACTCCAACATTAGGTCTAGGACAGAGGTCCTCAAACTTTTTGAACAAGGAACCGATTCACACTGTTGGGGAGAGGGCGGAGCAGACTGGGTGGGTGGGTATGGCTAAGTGGTCATATGATTGTGTGGGCATGGCTAAGTGGTCATGTGACTGGGTGGGCGTGGCCAATTTAGCAGTCCATTTTGCCTTTGTCCTTGATGTCCTTGAAGAAACAGGATTTCCTTCAAAATAACTCCTGATCATATGTTTGAGATGACTACATAAGAAACCAGACTGAGAACTGCACTAGTTAAGACTGCAACTAAAACGCTCAAGATGGGCGTTGGAAGCAGGCGGAAGACATCGAGAATCAACACACATACCCAGCCTCCAATGGTAAATTAAGGAGGGATGACAGTCCCTCAGACTGTTGGGGACCGGACTATAGTCAGAAAAAAATATGAACAAATTTCTATGAACACTGAACATATCTTCACTTGTAATGCAAAATAACATGAAATAAATGAACAATTTTAACCAACATAAAAATACTACTAATTCAATGGGAAGTGTGGGCCTGCTTATTTGGGATTACATGGATATAGGTCTTTTAAGCCTGAAGGAGAATTCACAAACTGATTTGCTTTTTGCCACGCTTGTGCATGTTTATATACCAGTGGTGGGTTCCGGATCCCATTCCAACCAGTACGGTTGGAATGGGCCTGGTGTCACCCACATGGACACGTGGGGTGCATACATGCATTGTAGCTGCAAGCAATGCTTCTGCAAGCCTCCGCAATGCTCCAGCTGCTCGGCAGAGCATCGCACAGGCGCTGTATGTGCCATGCGTGTGTGTGGAAGCGCCGAAAGTTTTAAAACACTGGTAAGGAGCTTGGGCGGGCAGGTGGGCCCTCCAGAGCACCATACCAGGGCGTACCGCCTGCAACCCACCACTGGTATATACATACCTGAATATCTACCAAAATTGTTCAGCAACCAATTTGGTGGATGTACTTTATATATAGGAAGAATCAAAGCAGTGGGTGAATTCTCCTTCAGGAATTATAGTGCGTTTGCATTTGAATTAGTGTTAGCCAACTTCAGCTGATTTTGAAAAAGCTGGGAGATGTGGAGATATGTTCCCCACCCACCCATCAGTGATGGGTTTCCATTTTTTTTTACTAGCGGTTCACTTGTGCGTTTGTGTGTGCATAGAAGCGTCCGGGTGGGTGGATGGAGCCTCCCGCCACAGCTACCACTGGTTCGCACTATCTCGGCTGAAATGGGAGCAACCCATCTCTGCCACCCACTGACCCACTTTTTAAGTGCTGCTGTAAAAGCAGCCCCTTCCCTACTTACCCAATGACCCTGGATCACATGGCTATTTAAAAACATCTGAAAGGCTGTTTTTAAAGACACTACTTTTAAAGTACTACTTTACATGCTAACAGCTGCTTTGCAATCCAGCACCACTCCCTCTCCTACTCACCCATCAGCCCTGGATCACATAGCTGTCCAAAGCATCTGAAAAGCTGTTTTTAAAGCATTTTTAAGACTTTTAAAGCACTACTTTACAAGCTTGCAGCTGCTTTTCATCCCACCACTCCACAGGCCGGATACTTTGCATTGGCAGACCGTTTCCAACCCGTGGGGCATATTTTGAGGATGCCTGGTCTAGGATCTGGAGGCATATTCCAGGATAGAAACAGTACTTCTCAAAACAAAGTCAAACTTAGTAGCTATCCACTGAGGCACAGATTTTTCCTGGGTGTACCAATGAGCCTGAAACACAACTAAAGGTCTTTGGCCTTCTGTTCCTTCTTCCTCTTTTGTGAGAAATCCTCTACAACCTTCTACCCTTCCCTTATACTCACCAGGTGCCACCAAAACCACTTTCAGGGGATTCTTCAGGCTGTCATGCTCTACATGGCACCAGAAGTGATTCCGTTCAATGCGATAAATCCTAATGCTGAGCCAGAAGTGATAGGTCCCATCTGAGTTGGGGGCAACCAACCCATGCAAAGTGTTCTGCAGCCAGATTTCTCCATCTTTCTTCCAGGTTGCTTTGATATCCTTGGGGAAGAAACCATCCACTCGGCAGATGTGAGTTTCTATTTCTCTGGCCTCTGCCTTTCCCATTACTGTCACTGCTCGGGGCTCTGCAGAAATGCCAGGATCAGAGTAAATATGGAGCATCTCCATGGATAGAATGTGAACTTCATTAGTGATAAAAATTTTTTTCCAAATAATCTCAACCTTGCACTACCTTCAAGCCCTGAGGAAAAAAACCTCCAATCCAGAGGTGGTATTAAGCCGGTTTAGACTGGTTCTGGTGAACCAGTAGCAGCAATTTTAACATTTGCCAAACTGGTAAATACCATCTCTGGTTGGCCCCACTCCCACCCACCCCTCACCCCATCCCCTGCTCGATGCTCGCCCTGCCCGATGCTCGCCCTGCCCATCCCCACCCTATATATGTTGCCTCCGCCACGTTGGCCCAGCTAACCAGTTGCGGCAAAAAATGAGATGCTTTGACAGACTGGAAATGAATCAAAGAAGAGAAAGCAGAGAATACAAACTGAACAATTCTCATATTGGCACTAAAAAGCATGCAAACTGCTTGCTTGATCTAACAGCAATGGATCAACAAAAGGATTCTGAAATCCAGTGCACCGTTCACTGGAGATACCGTTAGCTCCAGCAAGCCCTTCTCTAGGTCACACGAGCCTTTCAGAAGCAAAATATTTATTCCTGCCCTTCTCTAAAGCAGGGGTCCCCAACCTTTTTTGCACCAGGGACCGGTTTCATTTTAAAGAAAACTCTGCGGACCGGCTGAGTGGCTCAGCAGTCATGTGACTGGGTGGGCGTGGCCAATTTGGAAAATGTGAAACTCACTTAACAATGGTCTTGGTTAGCAACAAAACTTTTGGGCTCAATTGTGGTCATAAGTTCTCTCTCTCTCTCTCTCTCTCTTTCTTTTTCTTTCTTTCCTTCTGTCTTTCTTTCTCTTTCTCTCTCTCTTTCTTTCTCTGTCTCTTTCTTTCCTTCCCTCTTTCTTTCTCTTTCTCTCTCTTTATTTCTTTTTCTTTCTCTCTTTCTTTCTTTCTCTCTTTCTCTCCCTCTTTCTCTCTCTTTCTTTCTCTCTCATTTTTTCTTTCTTTCCCTCTTTCTCTCTCTCTTTATTTCTTTCTCTTTCTCTCTTTCTCTTTCCCTCTTTCTCTCTCCCTCTTTCTTTCTCTTTCTTTCTCTTTCTGACTCTTTTTCTTTCTTTCCCTCTCTTTCTCTCTTTCTTTTTCTCTTTCTTTCCTTTTTCTCTTTCTTTCTCTTTTTCTCTGTCTGTCTTTCTTTCTCTCTCTCTTACTTTCTCTCTCTCTCCCACTTTCTTTTTCTTTCTTTATCTTTCTCTCTTTTTCTTTCTGTCTCTCTCTCCTTCGTCCACCCATCTCTGTCACTCTGTGTGTGTGTGTGTGTCTGTCTGTCTCGCATTCAGGCACTTAATCACTCATTCTGTACCTCTGTCTATCTTTCTCTCCCTCCCTCCCTCTGTGTGTGTGTGTGTGTGGGTGTGTCACTCTCTCTGATTCCCTCCCTCCCTGTCTCTCTCTGTGTCTATGCCTCTCTCGGTCGGTCTGTCGTCGTCCCGTCCCGTCCCCCCCCCCCACCGCGGAGTCTCCTCAGCCCGGCTCGACTCGCTCACTAGCCTTAGCCTGCTCCGCATGGGCGGCCGCTGCCGCACTTGGTCCCTCGTGCGCTCGGTCAGGCTCCTTCCAGGAGCTGAGAAGGCTCCGTGGGGTGGGGGTGGGGGGGAGGAACCTCCGCAGCCCCTGGAAGAAGACGAGTGGGTGGCATGCCGGTTGGGGAAGCTCTGGGGGGGGCAGGGAGGAAGGGAATCCGCGGGCGGTAGGGAGGGCTGTTGCTGGGGCGTGCAGGAGTCCCACCGTCGACAAAGGTGGAGGAAGAGGCGCACCCCAACCGCGCGAAAAGCCCCGCCTGTGCTCTCCCGTGCGCTCTGCCCAGGGGGCTGCCCCCTCCTCCCTCCTCCTCCTCTCCGGCCCTGCGGCCCGGCTCCTACCCAGCCACGGACCGGCACCGGTCCGGGGGTTGGGGACCCCTGCTCTAAAGGATATACAGATAAAGGATTGGAATTGAGGCAGAGAAGACTATCAGCTCTCATTTCCCACAGAATTGGATCAGAGAGAGTGATGGGTTTCAATTTTTTTTAACCAGTTTGCTAGTGTGTGCGTGCGGCACTTCTGCATGCATAAAAGTGTCTGGGCCGGTGGGCAGAGCTTCCTGCCGCTGCTACTGTCGGTTCACCCGAGCAACCCACCTCTGGTCAGGGAGCTTTAGAACAATAAGCAAAGCATTTACCAATGTTCCCCTCCTTCCTTAATAATATAAGCACGGGTTTACTAATTTAATACATTTTAATTGATATTTATTGTATTTTGTGTTTTTAAATGATGCCTGTGCGCCGCCCTGGGTCCTACCAAGGAGAAGGGCGGGGTATAAATTTAATAAAATAAAATAAATAAAATAAATAAAATGTTCCACCTTCCCCTGTCAGAAAGCTTCATGGGTGATTCCTCAAATTTTGCTGCCTTTGCTTCTTCTATCCATGAAGGGCCCAAGGATGGGGTGGACAGAAAGAGTGAATCATTTCACAATTCAAGGTGGAGGAATGCTTTTTCCTAAATGCCATCCTGAAAACTCAAAATATCTCCCTTTTTCATAAAAATGCAGCCTCCTCCTGTCTTTTTGCTGGTATATTATTTTTCTACATAATTTCATGTATAGAAAAGCTAAGGGTAAGATTCCCACCTGTCTGCATCTCTAAAATGCAAAGAGGTGACTTAACAATACTTCATTTCGTGTCTGTATGAAGTTACAATGGCATTGAAGAAAAGTGACTGGGCTGTTTTTTCACACTTAAAACCATTGCAGCATCCCCAAGGTCTTGTGATAAAATTTGGACGCTTGACAATTGGCTCATACAATTAGTCATGTGATCCCCTTTTGCAACCTTCTGACAAGCAAAGTCAATGGGGAAGCCAGATTCACTTCACAACTGTGTTACTAACTTAACAACTGCATTGATTCACTAAACACCTTTGGCAAGAAAGGCTGTAAAATGGGGCAAAACCCATGTGATAGCTGTCTTGCTTAGCAATAGAAAATTTGGACTAAATTTTGGTTGTAAGTCAAACACTACCAGTATAGGTGACTCAAGAGATCAATGTGCATCTACTTTAGAAGAAACGTGTAAAGAACTGTTACTTTTTCAGGAAGCTCCTTTCCCCAAAGTATCTCATCCAAACCTTTTCTCAGCAGATCCTCCTTCCCATATGTGATGCGCCTCCTCAGCATTTCAATGCAAGTTTCCTCCAAGTAGTATTTTATGTGCTTGGCAACTGATGGATTCCCTTCCAATTTCCTCTTGGACAGTTGAGCTGCCATGTCAATTGCTGTCCAGCTGAGTGTTTTCTTGTCAAAGCTGATAAAAGTCCTCCCATCGTAACTGTCCTGGTCAGAACCTCTTTGTAGCTGATCATGGCTCAATTCACAACCATACCTCCACTGCAAGGTGTGAAACCCTGAAGAGATACACAAGGAAGCAGAGAGAGTGGATTTGACTGCTGTGGTGATGGACACACCATTAGGTCAGGTTGGGGATAAATCACCCTGAAGAACCTTATGAATTAAGCCTGACAGATTTATCAGAGAGAGTGAACCCCTATTAGAATATGGAGAAAGGCCTTTTTTCCAGAGGTTTTTCCTTAACCAGCCAACCCCATATTCTAGACCCTCTTCCAACTCCCCCTATAGCAAAGAGGAGCAGAATTTAAATTTCTGAAAGTAGAAACATGCAGTTTAGGATAGGATAGGGCAGGGCAGGGTAGGGAACTGTGGGGTGGGGTAGGGTAGGGTGGGGTGGGGTGGGGTGGAATGGAGTGGAATGAAATAGGATAGAGAGTTGGAATGGACTGTGGAGATCTTCTAGTCCAGGTAGGAAAGTCTACTATTTCAGACAAATGGTTGTCCGATCTCTTCTTAAAAGCTTCCAGTGTTGGAGCATTCACAACTTCTGGAGGCAAGCTGTTCCACTAATTAATTGTTCTCACTGTCAGAAAATTTCTTCTTAGTTCTAAGTTGCTTCTCTCCTTGATTAGATTCCAACCATTGCTTCTTGTCCTGCTTTCAAAGGACATTGCTTTGGAGAATAGCTTGACTCCCTCGACTGACTCCCTCTTCTTTGTGGCAAAACCTGAGATATTGGAATACTGCTATCATGTCACTCTTAGTCCCTCTCTTCATTAAACTAGACATACCCAATTCCAGAAACCGTTCTTCATATGTTTTAACCTCCAGTCCCCTAATCATCTGTTCCTCTTCTCTGCACTCTTTCTAGAATCTCAACATCCATTTTACATCATGGCGACCAAAATTGGATGCAGTATTCCAAGTCTGGCTTTACCAAGGCATTGTAATGGTATTCATGATATGTGTATATTAAGTGGTATTCATAGTTCATGCGATCTTGATTCTATCCCTTTGTTAATGCAGCCTAAAACTGTGCAGCAGACTTTTCTGACTTTCCCTTCTGCAGTAGCAATTCCCCTTCCTCCCCTTCTTCTGCAGAGATGGAGATCCTCTGACCTTCCTCTCCCCCTCCCAGACAATTCCTCACCTTCACTGTGGTTGTAGTATTTCTTTAGGGTTACCAGGTTTCTCCCAAAGTCCTGCTCTGCCTTCTTTACTATTTCGGTATATTCCTTCCAAAGGGGTTCTTCTTTTTTCACCTGCTCCATCCAAGGCACTAGAGAGCGATACTCCTTTGTGTTGCTGTCATAGTGAGCAATGGGCTGCCCATCCACAGACTCCAGGATGCTGAACTGGGGCAGCCTCTGGTTGGGCTTTGAGACGAAGGTGTAGGAATAGTAGAGGGAGTGCCAGGAGGAAGAGGCTGGAGGGAAGAAAGAAAACAGAGTTTTGGGGATCTGCAAACTGAATTGCCCTTCCATACTGCTTTCCATGTGAATGTGCAAAGAGCCCCTTCCAAGCCAGTTGCCTCTTTGGATTAGGCAGCAGAATTGTTGTTGTCCAACATTTCTCATATGTCATAATTTGGAGTGATGTGAAGATGGGAGAGATCTCCATCTCATGAGTGACACACTGGAAAACTAACTTTGACAGGTATCCAGGAATTGGTAGTTTTGCAAGGTCATAACAACCTCAAATTATCACCAATGTGCCAGCACTGAAATACATTTCAAAGCATTCTGAGTCACATTTCTTTCCTGAGTTCAGTGGTGGAGCAGAGATTTAAATTCAAACCCTTTAATGAATGGGAAATTGATCCTGGGTAGATAAAAAATAAAACAGTCTAATTATGGTGTTTTCCTGAAAAGAAGAGAACCTTGAATTTTGGCTAATTCTCCCAAAGGAAGGGAGAATGACACACACACACAAACAACTGCTGCAATGCCCAGCTTCTTCATTTTCTCACACCAGAGCTGTTGACTTGAAACCTCAGTTGTTCCTGTTATATATGTAAGTAGAGAGTGAAGCCTTTAGACAGAGGCTTCACTCAGGCCTCTCTCTTGAAAGGAATTACCATACTCTAGAGGCAAATGGCAAGATAGGGAGAGACCAGGAAGGTCATATGAAGGGACATAGGATGAATTGAATGCCAGAGTCTCTTCATCTGGTTGGTAAGAGGTCTTGTACACTCCAAACAGAATAACAGAGTTGGAAGGGACCTTGGAGATGTAGTACAACCCCTGCTGAAGCAGGAGACCCTACACCAGGGGTCTGAAAAGTTGGCTCTTTTAAGACTGGTGGACTTCAACTCCCAGAATTCCCCAGCCAGCCATGGCTGGGGAATTCTGGGAGTTGAAGTCCACCAGTCTTAAAAGAGCCAACTTTGCAGACCCCTGCCCTACACCATTCTGGATAAATGGCTGGTCAATCTCTTCTTAAAAGCCTTCAGTGATGGAACATCCATAACTTCTGGAGGCAAGTCATTCCACTGGTTAATTGTTCTAACTATGAGGAGATTTCCCCCTAGTTCAAGATTGGTTCTCTCCTTGATTCATGTTCATCCATTGCTTCTTGTCTTGCCTTCTGGTGCTTCAGAGAATAGATTGACCCCCTCTTCTTTCTGGCAGCCTCTCAAATATTGGAATGCTTATCATATCATCCCCTAGTCCAGTGATGATTAACCTTTTTTGGCTCGCCTGCCAAAAGCAGGGGAAGTGCAGGGGCGATGTGCACAGGTGTGCCACATCCATAATGCTATGTGCATGACCCCCTGCATTTGGCATGCTTTTTACGTCCTCCCCAGGCTCCAGAGGCTTTATGGGAGCCTGGGGAGGGTGAAAACAGCCTTCTCCCACCTCCAGAGGGCAAAAAACGGCCTCAAAAGAAGGCCTAAGTTAGCTGGCCCGGGCACACATACACACTGAAGCTGACAGGGCAATGCCTCGCGTGGCCTAAGAAATGGTTCCGTGTGCCACCTGTGGCACCCGTGCCATAGGTTCGCCATCATGGCCCTAGTCCTTTTTTACAATGGACTAGACTTAGTTCCTCTGCTTTAATACAGATCCCTTTTGCCTGAGGCAGCCAGGTAGATTTTCAGATCTTTTGTTGAGTTTTCTCTCCACCCTTTCATAGTGCTCAACAACTGCATTTCACAAAGAGAATCACCAGGTCTGAGATGGGGAGGAAATCTTGCCTTCCCACCCCACCTTTCCCGGATACTCACCACAGCAGTCTTCCAGCAGGAAAGCCAGGAATACCAGGATCAAAATTGGTCCTTTCTGGGAGGATCTTGCTAAGTTTGGGCAGCTTCTGTTCTTTTCATGGCCGAGAGGTGGAGATGGCTCAAAAAGAGTCCTGTAAAAGGCATACATGAGCTCATGATGATAGAAATGCAAGAAGCTGGAAAGAGACACCCAGCACAAAATAAACATTTGTGGAAATTAGCATTCCTTTCCCCCCTCAAAGACATGCGCATCCTTGTTCCGTTCCTAGGGTTCTGCCCCCATTCTTTCCTAGTCAGTCCATCTTGCAGGGACTAATCTATTCTGCAGAACACAGATTCTGGTTAGTAATGGCACTGACCAATGCAATGCATAGCCACTGAAATCCTATCCTCCTCTGGCACTGTAACCAAGCTGGTTCCATCTGATCCCAAGAGATCCCAAAGCTCTCTGCATAAAGAGCCATTCGGGGATGCTGGATGCCCCCCCAGGACAACAACTGCTTCCTAATTCATTTCATGTTATCATGCCACATGTTTTCTTCCTATTGCCAGAATAATTTGGAGTCCCAATTCAAGCCAGGTTTGCACACATCAGAATGAAATCCAGACATGCTGTGTGCAAAGGAGAGGATTTATTCATTCGCCCGAACGGGTAGGAAAAAAATGCTTTGAAAAGAGGAAAAAAATGATTCCGACAATCGCATGGATCTGCTGTGATCGCACGATCATTGGTCCCTCTTTATTTCACTTTACTATTCCCGAACACACACATTCATACTTATCTATTTTTCACTTCAAATTAAAATAGTAATAAACTGAGCAGTACCATATTTTTTGGAGTATAAGACACAACTTTTTTCCTCTAAAAAGAGGCTGAAAATCTGGGTGTGTCTTATACATCAAATACAGCATTTTTTGCCTCCTGAAACCCCGTCCCTTCACCAAAATGGCTGCACGCATACCCTTATGGAGGCTTCCAGAGAGCTCCTGGGGGCTGGGGAGGGCAGAAATGAGCAAAAAAAGGGGCGTTTTTCCCCCCCCCAAGCCCCCAGCAGCACTCTATAAGCCTCCATAAGGCTATGCATGCTATTTTTTGACCAAAAATTTTTTCCTCATTTTGCCCCCCCCCCCCCAGGGGCACTCTGCAAGCCCCTCTCCCCCCCACGGGCCATTTGGGAAAGGTTTGCACAGTGCAAAAAGGTTTTTTTTCCCCTTTCGGAAAGCTGTTTAGTTAGCATTATTGATGAGAATTACGTTGGTCAAGTACTGTGCCTGCAGAAACAAAGATTTGTTTCAAAGGTGGCCCGTGTTTACCTTCTCCAGCACATGGGTAAATACACCTGGAAACATCTACCTACCTACCTACCTACCTACCAGCTACTTTCTCTCTCTCCCTACCTACCTACTGTATTTTTTTCTCCCCCATCTCTACCTACCTACCTACCTACCTACCTACTCTCTCTCCCTACCTACCTACTGTATTTCTCTCTCTTTCTCTCCCTCTCTATGCCTCTATCTACCTACCTACTTTTTAAAAAAAATTGCCTCTTCAAAACCTGGGTGCTTCTTATACTCCGATAAATAGGGTAATTCCTAGCAGTTCAAGCTTTGAGCCTCCAGGGGATGGGCCAGATGTGGGCTCGGTCTTCCCCTGTTTTGACATTTAGTGTCAACTTACTTGGCATTAAAGTCTGGGTTTAATTTCCCAAGAGAAAAATGTTCATTTCCTATCTGAAGGGCAGAGCTCTGATTACAGCCATTCTGCAAGATTCGGTCTTTATTCCAGGAATAGTGCTGGACATCTCCACCCCAGTTTTCCTCATCAGTGAAGCCCACCCTCCCCCTGTTGACCCATCCTCACCTTTTCCTGGTTTCTGAGAATTCCTGGACATGCTTCATTTCCACATCAAATCAGTTGCTGTGAAACTTCGCTGAGATTTCTTTGATACTAGAATTAAGCTGGTGAGACTTTCTGGGAATTTCCGAATGTTTACACTTTGCTAGCTCACTTCTTCTGAGTCCCCTTCTTGGGATCAAGGAATTTCTCCACAGGTTTCTTCCCCACAAAATATTTCTTCTAGGTCCAGTTCAGCACCCTTGCGTCTTCAGGCTCACTTGGTTGGGACCTCCTTGGTGTCCTTTCTGTTGGAATCAGCCTGGCCAGATCACTGGAGTTGTCCCAGCTTTGTCTCAATGGAGAACCAGAGATATCCTACCTTGTGAGAAACCTGAGGAAAAAATGATCACACCGGAGCTAGGAAGACCAGCTACCCTTCATCCTCTTCCCTAAAAATTACAGAATGCGTTTATTTGCAAAAATATGTTCTTTACAGTGAGTTGTTCCTTAAAACTCAATAGTGAGAGTGAATTTGAGAGCTGCACAATTTAAATATGCACAATATAGAAAGAAAATGCTTCTCTTCCTCCAGCCCCACCTTGTTTCCTGAGCTTTGATTCCTGGGCGACCCTAGGACTTCGCTCTTATAAAATGTTATAAAAATCCTATATACTGAGCTTTGCTTCGTGATTGGCAATTTGCCTACTCAGGATAAGGATATTTTTCTCTGAGAATTGAAGGCCACAAAAACATGGACTTTGTAGTATTGATAAATAGCATGGCTTTTCTTGTATTTTAATTTGATTTATACAATAAAGGAGAATATTTGAAATGAAGGGTGCTCCCTTGCTTGTTTTCTTGCAGATATTTCATTACCCAAACTAAGTAAACTAATCAGTGCTATAGAACCAATAGTTTCGTAAGGTTGTAATAACCTTAAAGTATCACCATTTTGCCAATAGTGAAATAAATTTCAAAACCTTTGTTTCCTGATTCCAAATGTTGAACAGGGATTTAAATGGTGATTAAAGATAAACCTTTTAGTGGTGGGAAACTGATCCTGGGTAGATAAGAAGTAAAACAATTCAATTATGGTACTTTCCTGGAAAGAAGATAACCTTTTGGGCTAATTCTCCCAAAGGAAGAGTAGACTTTTGTTGTGTGTTGTTTTTAGTATAGTAATATGACACACATGCAAAAACAACTGCTGAAATGGCCAGCTTCTTCATTTTCTCATATCAGAGTTGTTGACTGTTGAAACCTCAGTTGCTCTCTCAGGCTTTGTGCCATGTGTGAGCTCCCCACTCTCTCCCAAATCTCCAAGAATGCCTCTGGGGATCAGCCACTCTATTGGGGGAAAAGAAAAAGTGATACAAGCCTGAGGGCGATATACATTTGGGGCTGCACCTAGTAGCCCCTTTTCTTTTCCTCCCAATTTTTGGAGGCAAATAGCAAGGCAAGGAGAGACCAGGAAGTTCCTATTAGGGAACAGAAGAGGAATCAAAGACCAGAGTCTCTCCATCAATTGGGAAAAGGGGGTGCATCCTCTTTAAACAGCGATCCCCTTTGTCTCCTTGTTGTCTGAGGTCAGGCAGATTTTCAGATCCCCTGCTGAATCCTACCATCTTTCAGATAGACCCCAACATTTCATACACAGAACAGCCAGACCTGGGGTGGGGACAAAACCCTTCCTTCCTTCTCTTTTTAGAGATACTCACCAGAGTAGCTCTTCAGCAGGAGAGCAGGATCAGCAGGAACCCCAAAAGTAATGCTGTCTGGGACGGATCCTGCTGGACCTTGTGGAAGAGTGAACTCATCACCTGGCATAAGCAAGCTTTATTTTCCTGGAATCTAGAGCTTTGGTTCTACTTGGGCAGGAGAGCTAAAGCAGCCCCATCCTCTCCTTCACTGGAGGGTTTATTTTATAAAAAGGAAACAGAAAACAAGCATGGGTGTCGATCAAGAAAGGAGTTATACTAGGAAGACAACAGAAGATTCTGGGAAAGTGGTACCTTCAGGTCAAAGATCAGCACCTCGACAGCTATCTTCTGCCAGAGAGATCAAAGCAATTCTTAGAACCACAAAATCTTTGAGAAACAAAGCTGAGGTGGGGAGAAAAAGAGTGTGAAACCAAGCAAGTCTGCAAAGCAAGCTAAGGCTACTGTGTGCAGCAGCCCAGCTGCAGAGTGCTACAAACCAGTGTGATAATAAAATTCTGAAATTCAGAGTAATTAGGTTATCTCATTATTTCAAATCATGCAAGTTCTTGATTTTAAATCCTGGCCTTTATTTATTTTTGTCTGTCTATCATCTATCTCTATCATCTACCTATCATCCATCATCTATCTATCTATCTATCTATCTATCTATCTATCTATCTATCTATCTATCTATCTATCTATCTATCTATCTATCTATCTATCTATCTATCATCTATCAACAAATTTGTATCAAATGGTGGGGGCAGGGAGAATGGGAGGTGGAAATGAGAATGGAAGAAGGCTAGATTACCAAACTGACTTGTACCAGGAACTTCAAGGCTGCCCTGAGAATGGAATTTTACCAGTTTCACACCTCAGAGTTTCTCAAAACATCTTACCGACATCATATTGGCTGGCCAGGAGGGACTGGGAGTTGGAAATAATAACTTTGTATTTTGTGCAGGAACACTGGATTCCCGCTTGACTTTGCTGAAACCATTTTCTTACAGTATAAGTTCCTTTGCTTCAACTAAATAGAGTCAGGAGTTCTATTTTCCTAAGAGAGGTCTGACATTGAGATTGTATTATTTGTTTATTTTATTTTATTAAATTTATACCCCGCCCTTCTCCTTGTTAGGAAGGTGGAGGTCAAGAGATACAATACAATACAATAGCAGAGTTGGAAGGGACCTTGGAGGTCATCTAGTCCAACTCGCTGCCTAGGCAGGAAACCCTATACCATTTCAGATCAATGGCTATCCAACATCTTCTTAAAGACTTGCAGTGTTGGGGCATTCACAACTTCTGGTGGCAAGCTGTTCCACTGATTAATTGTTCTAACTGTCAGGAAATTTCTCCTAAGTTCTAAGTTGCTTCTCTCCTTGATTAGTTTCCACCCATTGCTTCTTGTTCTGCCCTCAGGTGCCCTGGAGAATAGTTTGATTCCCTCTTCCTTGTGGCAGCCCCCGAAATATTGGAAAACTGCTATCATGTCTCCACTAGTCTTCTTTTTTATTAAACTAGACATACCCAATTCCTGCACCGGTTCCTCATATGTTTTAGTCTCCAGTCTCCTAATCCTCTTTGTTGCTCTTCTCTGCACTCTTTCTAGAGTCTCCACATCTTTTCTACATCGTGGTGACCAAAACTGGATGCTGTATTCCAAGTGTGGCCTTACCAAGGCATTATAAAGTGGTATTAACACTTCACGTGAGTTTGATTCTATTCCTCTGTTTATGCAGCCTAGAACTGTGTTGGCTTTTTTGGCAGCTGCTGCACAAGGCTGGCTCATATTTAAATGGTTGTCCACTAGGACTCCAAGATCCCTTTCACAGTTGCTACTATTGAGCAAGGTACCATCTATAGTTCTATACTGTACCTGTGCATTTCATTTTTGCTGCCTAAATGTAGAACCTTACTCTTTTTGCCATTGAATTTCATTTTATTAGATAGTGCCCAATGTTCAAGATCCTTCTGTATCTTAAGCATATCTTCTGGAGTGTTGGCTATTCCTGCCAGCTTGGTGTTGTCTGCAAATTTGAGGAGTTCCCCATTTATTCCCTCAAGATGTTTTGGGACAAT
The DNA here is from genome assembly GCA_039707465.1 of Rhabdophis nuchalis. Lineage (NCBI taxonomy): Eukaryota > Metazoa > Chordata > Lepidosauria > Squamata > Natricidae > Rhabdophis > Rhabdophis nuchalis. The sequence continues at coordinate 16,133,682 of CM077646.1, read as the reverse complement.
TACTAGAACCCATTTTCATCTGCTGTGAACTCCTCAACCCTCCTTTATGGCTTTACTGGAAAACCTGATGGCAAGACCTTCAGATGTCCTGCAGATGGCAGGATGTGGTTACCTGTTGCGCTAACTGCCAATTGTGGTGAGAGCTGAGAGATAAATTCCTAGAAGACTAAAGCCTAACTGCTGAAAACACAATTAGACTTCCTGAATATGCAAAAATGAATGAGACGCTAGTAGTCCTTCAGACTTAAAGTTGCAAAGGTTGGAGACCCCTGGTCTATAGAAGCTTACTAGAAACCGCCACTGGCACATCTACCTTGGGCATATAAGAGCTTTGTTAGGGAATGCTGAAAACACACTTCAAGTTGCAAGCATGGTTACTTTTCACTAGGCTAAGCTTGCCAATTTGCCTAGAAGCTTTGTTAGGTTACAATGATTTAACAAGAGCTGAATTAGGTTACTAATCCTTCAGGGGTCCTTTCATTTGATTACCACAGGATAGGCAGAACGGCCAAATTCCCTGTATTTTAAAGCCCTCTTCCTTGCACTTTAATAGCAGCCGAAGGCAAGATAGTGGCCAACGGAGTTAGAAATAAAGCGCTCTTCGCTGAGCTGTAATAGCAGCCGGAGGCAAGAACAGTGGCGCACGGAGCTTGCAATCGTCGCTATGGCAACACAATGGCTTTAGAACGAGGCTCGAAATGACCGTTAACGGCTCCGTCCCGCAGCGCGCGGGAAAATTCGTTGGTGAAACCAGACAGGCCTTCTTGTCTCTTAATACTCGTGCAAATAGTTTTTATTTTATTTTTCCCATTTCAAAATCGTTCATTGATATACATTCTTATAAATGCTATTTAACGTTTATCTATTCATTAATCTCTATACACATCCTTACATATATACTGCATAATATTCTTAAAGGGAAAAGTGAATCGCTTTTTTAATAAAAGTTGGGATTTCTGGTACTTATGGCTGGGAAACAGAGTGTCAGATTTTAATGGGAGTAGCGGTTAAGAATTGGTTAATAGAAATAATTATTGCAATGATTGTTTTTGAATCTTTTTCTCTATATAAACTTTGCTCTGATTAGAAGTGTAGGAGAAATATTGAGAACTAGGGATTTATAAGATGACTGTAGGATGTGTATAAGATTTAATTTATTTAATTTAATTTATTTAGATTTATAGAACCGATAATAACTGATAAAAAGATGTATCAGTTTGGGATGAATTTGACTAAAATTGGAGGAGGCATTAAACTCCTTTGTTCAATGCTTATGTGTATTATTGTTCAATATAAATTTATTTTAAGGGAAAATATATATATTAAGTTTGGAATGTTGAAACGCCACCCCCAGAACCCATCAGAGAAAATAAATAAGCAAAGGCAACAATGGAAAGAGGAGAGACGAGGAGGGAAAGGAAGAAAGGGTAAAGTAGAGAAAGTAAGGGTGGGGAATGAAGAGTAGGAGAGGATAAGAAAGAAGAGAGGAGAGAAGGAGAGAGGAAAGAGAGGGGGGAAAGAGAGAAGAGAGGAGAAATGAGAGGAGGAAATAAGAAGGCAGAAAAGGGAGCTTGAGAAGATAAGAGTAAGGCTGTTGCAAAATGAGATGGAGACACGGGGAGGCAAGAAAGCGATTCTTGTCTCTTAATACTGAAGCCTCCGTTTCCCGTCGCCCCACCGCTACAGTAAAAAGGCTCGGTTAACACATGAATTGGTTAGCCGGCCCCAACCGATCTCCTCACTTTTAAATTGGGCACCGATAAGAGCGCACAAAGCAGCTGTCACTTTCGCTGCAACCTAAAGGCTGCCTCGAAATCGCTGCAAACTTAAGTAGCGCGACCTCCAGTTCGGTTACTAAAGTCTTGTGAGGTAATTACGGGCGTTTAGAAGCATGCAATCGCTTTGAAGTGCGATTTAGCACTTTACCTCTCTTTTCAACTACCAAAAGTCCTGAGCTCTAAGGTGCGATTTAGTTGATCTGTCTGCTCAGCCACAAAAAGACTTGTGAAGTAAATATCGGCGCTGCGCTCTAATGCGTTAAGCGTTAAGCCTCTAATGCGTCCGGCGTTAAGCCTCCAATATAACTAAGTGGTTATTGTGAGTCATCTATTCAATGTAAATTACATTCTTCCAAGTACTATGTGAAGTACAATACAATACAAGAGCAGAGTTGGAAGGGACCTTGGAGGTCATCTAGTCCAACCCCCTGCCTAGGCAGGAAGCCCTATACCATTTCACACAAATGCCTATCCAACATCTTAAAAACTTCCAGGATTGGGGCATTCACAACTTCTGGAGGCAGGCTGTTCCATTGGTTAATTGTTCTAACTGTCAGGAAATTTCTTCTCAGTTCTAAGTTGCTTCTCTCCTTGATTAGTTTCCACCCATTGCTTCTTGTTTTGCCCTCAGGTGCCTTGGAGAATAGCTTGACTCCCTCTTCTTTGTGGCAACCCTTGAGATATTGGAAGACTGCTATCATGTCTCCCCTACTCCTTGTTTTCATTAAACTAGACATACCCAGTTCCTGCAACCGTTCTTCATATGTTTTAGTCTCCAGTCCCCTAATCATCTTGGTTGCTCTTCTCTGCACTCTTTCTAGAGTCTCCACATCTTTTCTACATCGTGGTGACCAAAACTGAATGCCGTATTCCAAGTATGGCCTTACCAAGGCATTATAAAGTGGTATTAACACTTCACCTGATCTTGATTCTATCCCTCTGTTTATGCAGCCTAGAACTGTGTTGGCTTTTTTGGCAGCTGCTGCACCCTGCTGGCTGACAGAGTAGGAACTGTCAACCGGATCTCCAGCATGGGTTTCTTAAGCGTGCTTCCCATTGGCTGCCATAGTAAAGGGAAGAGGAGCCTTGGGTTTTTGGAATGGGGAAGTGAGCTGGTGTAAGTCCCATGAGAACTGAAAGGGAGGTTTGCTATCACTTCAAACTTAGTAAAAGTGCCTCTTCTCTAAATCAATGGAGCTGGGGGTTTCCTTTCTTGAGTTTTGAACCGAGGCAGGCCTGACATTAACACAGTAGAATAGAATAGAATAGAATAGAATAGAATAGAATTCTTTATTGGCCAACTGAGATTGGACACAAAAGGAATTTGGCTTTGGTGCAGATGTTCTCCGTGTACATAAAAAGACAAGATACATTCGTCACAAATCCTTAAGGTATAACCCTTAATGATAGTCATAGGGTACAACTAAGCAATCAGGAAACAATCAATATCAATATAAATCGTAAGAATGCAAGCAACAAAGTTACAGTCCTGCAGTCCTAAGTGGGAGCAGATGAGTGATAGGAACGATGAGAAGACTAATAGTGATAGTAATGCCACCTTAGTGGATAGTTTGACGGTGGTGAGGAAATTATTTGTTTAGCAGAGTGAAGGCATTCGGGGAAAAAACTGTTCTTGTGTCTAGTTGTCTTGGTGTGCAGTGCTCTATAGTGTCGTTTTGAGGGTAGGAATTGAAACAATTTATGTCCAGGATGCGAGGGGTCTGTAAATATTTTTACGGCCCTCTTTTTGACTGGTGCAGTATACAGATTCTCAATGGAAGGCAGGTTGATAGTAATTGTTATTTCTGCAGTTCTGATTATCCTCTGAAGTCTGTGTCTTTCTTGTTGGGTTACAGAACCAAAAGACAGTTATAGAGGTGCAGATGACAGACTCAATGATTCCTCTGTATAATGTGGAGGAGACTGCATTAAAACTAAAAATAAACTGAAACATTTGTTAAGTGAATTTAGCTCCATTTTACAATGGGGCTTTCTTGCCAGAGTTGTTAAGTGAATCACTGATCTTATTAAGTTAGTAATACGATTGATAAGTGAATCTGGCTTCCCCATTGACTTTGCTTGTCAGAAGGTCGCAAAAGGGGAACATGTGACCCTGGGACATTGCAACCATCATAACTATGAGTCAGTTGCTAAGTGTTTGAATTTTGATCAGATGATCCTGGAGAGGCTGCACTGGTCGTAAGTTATGAAGAATGGTCATAGGTCACTTTTAGTGCGGTTGTAACTTTGAATGGTCACTAAACAAACTTGTATGTCAAGGACTACGTGTAAATCTGCTTTAAACTACTTTTTACCTATTTGATACGTACAATATGTGATGTCTAGAAAACTTTAGATTTTAATTTTTTTAAAAACCGCAGAAATCCAGCTGTAGGCTTAAAAATCCACTGTTGGCAATCCTGCTTTGCAAGGGACATTTTCCAGCTACAGCAAGGACACTCTGGGGACAACGAAGAGACCATGTGGGAAATGGAGAGCCCAGATTTGGGGGGAGGGGAGGTTGTGGGGGGCTACCAGCCAAGGCTCCCTCCCTCGGGGAAGCAAGCAGGGAAGCATGCGGGGAAGCACCCAAAATTCCTTTTTCAAGAGGCAAAGAGTCTTTCTGGTTTTTCTTTGAAGATGTTTCGTTTATCATCCAAGAAACTTCTTCAGCTCATGGATGAGAAGCAAAACATCTTCAAAGAAAAACCAGAAAGTTCAGTTGTCTCTTGAAAAAGCACCTTTGGGACAACCATGATCTGGATGACTGAGACTCTCCAAGGACATTAAGGGGGGAAGCACGTCCCAAGTTCCTCGGATTGCTGGAGGCACCAAGAGAAAACTGGGACACAGAGAAGGCATTCAATCTGGTGCCACCAACTGCTCCTCAGGCTTCCCCTCCCTCTGATATTCCCACTGGAGGGCAAGAAGTTCCCCCCCTCCCTTGCATCACCAGCCCCTTCACCAATTCCCCCAGAAAGCCTTTCAAGAAGATGGGGATTCACTTTCCCATGTTTGCTTGCAACAAGAGCAGCATCTCACCCTCTTTTTGCCATGACTTCACGTGTTTTCTCAGCTTCCAGGAAACTTGAGATTGGACTGAGAGAATGCTGCTTCATGCAGAGACCCACAATTAATTTCCTACCTCCTCTTAAAAAAAGAAAGATCTCTGGGGCATGCTCTGTATTAGCTCTTCTCCCTGCATCCAGAAACGATTGAGATTCAGCAGAAACAAACTCTTTGCTTGTTTCAGATGGTGGATGAAGCTAAATGGTATAGTGTTTTCTGCCTAAGCAGGGAGTTGGACTAGAAGATTTCCAAGGTCCCTTCCAACTTTGTTCTTCTCTTCTCTTCTCTTCTCTTCTCTTCTCTTCCCTTCCCTTCCCTTCCCTTCCCTCCTATTTCTTACAAGTGTCTCCCAATGGGGCACAGTCCATTGCCTCCCCCCATCTTCCAATTTTCCCAGCATCTTCTCTCCCTGCTTTTTGATATGGAGGGGGATTCCTTCATTTGTGAGTCTTATCCCAAAGGTCCTTTTTCAAGAAGCAACTGGAGTTCCTTTGTTTTAACTCCAAGTTGAGTTTTGCTTCTCATCCAAAAAGCTTCTTCCGTTCTGGATGAGAAGCGAAACATTTTCAAGGAAAAATAAAGTCCAGCTGCCTCTTGGAAAAACATCTTTAGGATTACCATGACCTGGATCATGGGTCCCCAACCACGGCAATGGCCCAGTACCGACCACAGCCCATTCGCAACTGGGCTGCACAAGTGGGCATGTTGTAGGTGCTTGTGCTTGAGCATTTGTGTAAGCAGCATTCCCTCCCCCCCTCCTCAAAGCCAGAAAGGCTAGAGACCCCTCAAGTGAGGATTATATATATTTTACGCCAATAGAAACAAGTTTACCCAATCAGAGACAAAGGTTCGTTACTTTAAAGTGTTCTTTGTTCAGGTCCCTGTCTTTGTCTACCTTATCTATGGAGCATTCCTATAGCCTTGTGAGGGGCTGTTTCCTCCACTGGCTGGCAGAATGCTTTCAGGATTCAAAATTTATGAGGCAGGAAAACGCCCTACTCTGCTTTCTTTATCTGTGGGGCCTAATATTCCTGGGTAACAGTTTCTTCTATATTTTCAAGGATGTGCCTAGCTTTTGAAGCCAAGAACAGAAGCGAGACACAGAAGTGGAATAACAAACTTTGCACTAATGCCAACCAGTATCAAGGCTACAATAAGATAGAATCAGTTCCTAACAGCTAATTTTTGACAATATACAATAATATAAGCAGAAGCCAATAACAAAGCAATAACGGTATATCATATCATAGTGATGGCTAACCTTTCTTGGCTCCTGTGCCAAAAGTGGGGGGAGCACAGAGAGGTCATGTGCTAGCATGCCACACCCATAATGCTATGTGTGCAACCCCCTTGCGCGTGCATGCCACCCACCCACTTTTGGCATGCTTATTTCGGGAGTCAAAAGAAAATAAGACTGTCTTATTTTCGGGGAAACATGGTAGTACAGTAGAGAACACCACTGTTTGCACTCCTTTTCTTTGTGTTCTTTATTTTAAGCTGGCTGGAAAAATATGCCATTAATTTTCATCAGTGTCAGAAGGGGGCTAGGAATCAATCCAAAGGGCCATTCCTGGGAACTTCAGAAGTTATTAAATTTCTGGTGAAAGAGGAAAATAAACAAGAAAGGGAAGGAACAGCTCTCAAGTTCAAAATATTTAAATTGCTGCAGGGTTTGGCCAGTTTACAAAACAAAACTCCAGGCTGAAAGGGTTTATCAACCTCATGAGTCACAGGAAGTTGGACAGAAGAGCTGTCACTCAAGCAGCTGCTTCCTTGCACAGGCTCCATATGTTGTAATTCAGAGTTCAAATTTTTATTTCGCACGCAAAGCAAAAGCATTTTGCACAGTCACTTTTAAGGGATGTCAAGCCATTTAATAATACAGTATAAACAGCTTATCTATGTATGTCTAAACCCATAATTTTCAAGTTTTACTTTCCTAGTAAGGAACAGCCTGATTTCTCATTTTCTAATTGGCACATCTTATCCATCTTGCTATCAGCATAAAACTGTCTTCGTGTTTCTTTCTTATCTATGTTAGTGACACTCTGACTTCTGTATAATGGCAAAGCATCAACTTGTCTTCTAAAATAGAATTAATTTTGCCTATTGAAAAATATTTACTTTAATTATTACCTTCTAACAATGGCAAGGCCTAACCCTAAGGGAACAACTGCCATCTTTCTTTGACAGCAGAGAGCAACAGACTATGATAATATAAAAGCTTCATTCTAACAAGTGATATTACCCTAAGGTCAGCCTGTTTAACAGACAATGGTTTATTTATTAATTTACATAGTTTATGATATTTACAGGAGTCACGCAATCATTGATACATAACTCTAATAAAACATTATGCATACACAAATATAAGTTTAAATAAAGCATCAGCAAATATGTATGTACTGTATGTACGTATGCATTCATGTATGTAGGTAAGTAACAGAATAAAGATATTGGATGAGACTTTGGAGGTCTTCTAATCCAACCCCCTGGCTCAGGCAAGAAGCCCTATACCATTTCAGACAAATGGCTGTCCAATCTCTTCTTAAAATCTTCCAGTGTTGGAGCATTCATAATTTCTGGAGGAAAGTTGCTTTACTGGTTAATTTTTCTGTCAGGAAATTTCTCCTTAGTTCCAGGTTGCTTCTCTCCTTGATTAGTTTCCCTCCATGGCTTCTTGTCCAGCCCTCAGGTGCTTTGGAGAATAGGTTGAGTCCCAGTTCTCCAAAGCACGTGAAGGCAGGACAAGAAGCAATGGATGGAAACTAATGTAAGATAATAATAATAATAATAATCTTTATTGTCATTGTAAAAATTACAATGAAATTGGTTAAATGTGGACAATACAATATACTGTATGAGATAAAATATTCAATTAAGGTAAAACCATAATAAAATTACTACAGCTAATCCTCAATTTACAACAATTCATTTAGTCTTCATTCAATGTTACAACGGTACTGAAAAAGTAACTTATGACCATTTTTCACATTATGACCATTGCAAAATCCCCATGGTCATGTGATCAATATTCCGATGCTTGGCAATTGGTTCATATTTATGAAGCTTGCGGTGTCCTGGGGTCATGTGATCAACGTTTGCCACCTTCTGACCAGCAAAGTCAATGGAGAAGCCAGGTTCACCTAAGAACTGCAATGATTCACTTAACAACTGTGGCAACAGAAATTTTGGGCTCAATTGTGGTCGTAGGCTGAGGACCACCAGTACAATATGGTGCCATAGAGTTGCATAGGACAGATGTTATAATTGAATAGATAACTCAAAGGTATGGGAGGTGGTCATCATCATCATCATCATCATGCATCAGTCACACAACAAGAGCAAGGTACCCAAAAAGAGAAGTCACCTCCTGATTGGTGACTCAATCGTAAGAGATGTAAACTTAGGTAAGGATATGGAGGTTTTGAAAGATGTCAGATGTTTACCGGGTGCTACAGCGAGCAGAGACAAGAGGCGTATTCTTAAGATAGTCACGAATGCAAGTAAGGACTGTGAAGTTGATGCTATTATACATCTTGGCACAAATGATCTGTCCCAAAAAGATGTAGCTTCTGTGCAGAATGATTTCCAGAGTTTGGGGTACGAACTTAGTAGTACAGGTTGTAGGCTTATCTTCTCAGAGGTTATACCAGTATACAAGGAACAAAAAGGAAAGGGCCAGCGCATAGCAGAGTTTAATGTGTGGCTAAAGGAGTGGTGTAAAAAGGAAGGCTTTGGTCTTATTAGTCATGATGCCTGCAGCTGGTCCAATGATAAACTGTACAAAAGAGATGGTTTGCACCCATCCAAGAAAGGGACTGAGTTACTTGGCACTAAATTCACAGATTTCCTGGCTAAACATTTAAACTGAATAGTGGGGACAGAGAATCAATAGATAAAGAATATTTCTGTCCCCAGCAAACTAAAATTCATAGGGTTATCAGTGCGTGTAACATAGATAATTGTGCAGGTAATATTATCAACACTGCTGTCAAGCAAAACCAAACAATTAACAGTGGGTGCCATACCATGTACATGAACCATACAAGTGGCAAAGAAATAGGGGCAAAGAGAACCATAGTCAGGCATAACACAGGTTTCGTAGACAGAAAACACAGGGTCAATCAAAATGGACTCAAATGTCTATACACCAATGCACAGAGTATGAGGAATAAACAGGGTGAATTAGAAATTCAAGTAAATGAGGGCAGATACGATATTGTTGCCATTACAGAAACTTGGTGGGATGAAACCCACAAATGGAACATACAGCTAGAAGGATTTAAATTATTTAAAAGAAATAGACCAAATAAAAGAGGAGGTGGAGTTGCACTATATATAAGAAATAATTACATCTCTACAGAAATAGAGCACAACAATGATGAGAACTATCTTGAATGTATTTGGGTCAATATTAAAGGTTGGGGGGGGGAATGATATTGTCATAGGTCTATACTACAGGCCACCCAACCAAGCAGAGGAAGTGGATGTACTTTTTGCTAACCAGCTAACTAAGGTATGTAGGAAGCACACTGCAATAGTAATGGGAGATTTTAACTACCCTGACATCAATTGGGAAACAAACTCTGCACCAAGTGGAAGATCCAACAGGTTCCTAACAAACCTAGCAGACAACTTTGTTTCCCAAAAGGTAGAGAAGGGAACAAGGGGATCAGCAATATTGGACTTAATTCTCACTAACAGAGAGGAAATGATAGAAGGTGTAGAAGCTACAGGAACTTTGGGGGCAAGCGATCATGAAATACTGGAATTCAACATTATGCAAACAAAAGTAGTTGAACAAAGTCAAACTAGAGTCTTAGACTTCAAGAGAGCTAATTTCAACAAACTCAGAGAGAGCTTGGGAAGGATTCCATGGATGAGAATCCTCAAGGGGAAAACAACTCAAGAAGCTTGGGAAATTTTGAAAAATGAGATTATAAAAGCCCAGTCCAGCGCAATACCAATGAAGAAGAAAAATAACAGTTCCCAAAAGAAACCAGCATGGCTGCATAAAGAACTCTCTGACAAATTGAAAGACAAAAAGGATAAATATAAAAAGTGGAAAAAGGGGGACATAACCAAGGCAAAATATCAGCAAATAGCCCGAGCCTGTAAAGATGAAGTGAGGAAAGCTAAGGCTCACAATGAAGAAAGGCTTGCCAAAAAAGTAAAAAATAACAAAAAAAGCTTCTTCCAACATGTTAAAAATAAGAAAAAAGTTAAGGAAACAATTGGTCCACTGCTGGGAGAAAATGGCAAGAAGATGATAAGCAACAGGGAGAAAGCAGAACTATTTAACTCTTTCTTTGCATCTGTCTTTACACAAAGGGATAAAACAGTCCAATCAATCAAAAACAGCACCACAAATATCAGATTAGGAACACAAGTTGAAATAGGGAAGAAAATGGTAAGTGAGCACCTGTCTGCCCTGGACGAGTTCAAATCACCAGGACCGGATGGATTACACCCCAGGGTTCTGAAGGAACTGGCAGACGAGATCTCAGAACCACTGAACTATATCTTTCAGAGATCCTGGAGCACCGGGGAACTGCCAGAAGACTGGAAAAGAGCAGATGTGGTTCCCATCTTCAAAAAAGGAAAAAAAACAGATCCAGGAAACTATAGACCCATCAGCCTGACCTCAATACCAGGAAAGATTCTGGAAAAGATAATTAAACAACAAATAAGTGAACACCTAGAAGCAAACAAAGTAATAGCCAAAAGCCAACATGGGTTTGTCAAAAACAGATCATGCCAGACGAATCTAATTGCATTCTTTGACAAAGTAACAGAATCAGTGGACCAGAGGAATGCTGTTGATATAATTTACCTGGACTTCAGTAAGGCATTTGATAAAGTAGACCATAACCTACTATTAGATAAAGTAGAAAATTGTGGGTTAGACAGCACCACCACCAAATGGATTCGTAACTGGCTGACCAACCGCACTCAACGTGTAGTCCTCAATGGAACTGCATCTACATGGAAGGAAGTATGCAGTGGAGTCCCCCAAGGCTCTGTTTTAGGCCCAGTACTCTTTAACATCTTCATCAATGATTTGGATGAGGGGATAAATGGGGAACTCATCAAATTCGCAGACGACACCAAGCTGGCAGGAATAGCCAACACTCCAGAAGATAGGCTTAAGATACAGAAGGATCTAGACAAACTTGAACATTGGGCACTGTCTAATAAAATGAAATTCAATTGTGAAAAAAGTAAGGTCCTACATATAGGCAAGAAAAACCAAATGCACAAGTACAGTATAGGTGGTACCTTGCTCAATAGTAGCAACTGTGAGAGGGATCTCGGAATCCTAGTGGACAACCATTTAAATATGAGCCAGCAGTGTGCAGCAGCTGCCAAAAAAGCCAACACAGTTCTAGGCTGCATCAACAGAGGGATAGAATCTAGATCGCGTGAAGTGTTAATGCCACTGTATAGTGCCTTGGTAAGGCCACACTTGGAATACTGCATACAGTTTTGGTCGCCACGATGTAGAAAAGACGTGGAGACTCTGGAAAGAGTGCAAAGAAGAGCAACCAAGATGATTAGAGGACTGGAGACTAAGACATATGAAGAACGGCTGCAGGAACTGGGTATGTCTAGTTTGATGAAGAGAAGGACCAGGGGAGACATGATAGCAGTGTTCCGATATCTCAGAGGGTGCCACAAAGAAGAGGGAGTCAAACTTTTCTCCAAGACACCTGGGGGCAGGACAAGGAGCAATGGGTGGAAACTAACCAAGGAGAGAAGCAACTTAGAACTAAGGAGAAATTTCCTAACAGTAAGAACAATTAACCTCTGGAACAGCTTGCCTCCAGCAGTTGTGAATGCCCCAACCCTGGAAGTCTTTAAAAAGATGTTAGACAGCCATTTGTCTGAAATGGTATAAGATTCCTGCCCATGCAGGGGGTTGGACTAGAAGACCTACAAGGTCCCTTCCAACTCTGCTATTGTATTGTATTGTATACAAGTGGCAAAGAAATAGGGGCAAAGAGAACCATAGTCAGGCATAACACAGGTTTCGTAGACAGAAAACACAGGGTCAATCAAAATGGACTCAAATGTCTATACACCAATGCACAGAGTATGAGGAATAAACAGGGTGAATTAGAAATTCAAGTAAATGAGGGCAGATACGATATTGTTGCCATTACAGAAACTTGGTGGGATGAAACCCACAAATGGAACATACAGCTAGAAGGATTTAAATTATTTAAAAGAAATAGACCAAATAAAAGAGGAGGTGGAGTTGCACTATATATAAGAAATAATTACATCTCTACAGAAATAGAGCACAACAATGATGAGAACTATCTTGAATGTATTTGGGTCAATATTAAAGGTTGGGGGGGGAATGATATTGTCATAGGTCTATACTACAAGTCACCCAACCAAGCAGAGGAAGTGGATGTACTTTTTGCTAACCAGCTAACTAAGGTATGTAGGAAGCACACTGCAATAGTAATGGGAGATTTTAACTACCCTGACATCAATTGGGAAACAAACTCTGCACCAAGTGGAAGATCCAACAGGTTCCTAACAAACCTAGCAGACAACTTTGTTTCCCAAAAGGTAGAGAAGGGAACAAGGGGATCAGCAATATTGGACTTAATTCTCACTAACAGAGAGGAAATGATAGAAGGTGTAGAAGCTACAGGAACTTTGGGGGCAAGCGATCATGAAATACTGGAATTCAACATTATGCAAACAAAAGTAGTTAAATAAAGTCAAACTAGAGTCTTAGACTTCAAGAGAGCTAATTTCAATAAACTCAGAGAGAGCTTGGGAAGGATTCCATGGATGAGAATCCTCAAGGGAAAACAACTCAAGAAGCTTGGGAAATTTTGAAAAATGAGATTATAAAAGCCCAGTCCAGCGCAATACCAATGAAGAAGAAAAATAACAGTTCCCAAAAGAAACCAGCATGGCTGCATAAAGAACTCTCTAACAAATTGAAAGACAAAAAGGATAAATATAAAAAGTGGAAAAAGGGGGACATAACCAAGGCAAAATATCAGCAAATAGCCCGAGCCTGTAAAGATGAAGTGAGGAAAGCTAAGGCTCACAATGAAGAAAGGCTTGCCAAAAAAGTAAAAAATAACAAAAAAAGCTTCTTCCAACATGTTAAAAATAAGAAAAAAGTTAAGGAAACAATTGGTCCACTGCTGGGAGAAAATGGCAAGAAGATGATAAGCAACAGGGAGAAAGCAGAACTATTTAACTCTTTTTTTGCATCTGTCTTTACACAAAGGGATAAAACAGTCCAATCAATCAAAAACAGCACCACAAATATCAGATTAGGAACACAAGTTGAAATAGGGAAGAAAATGGTAAGTGAGCACCTGTCTGCCCTGGACGAGTTCAAATCACCAGGACCGGATGGATTACACCCCAGGGTTCTGAAGGAACTGGCAGACGAGATCTCAGAACCACTGAACTATATCTTTCAGAGATCCTGGAGCACCGGGGAACTGCCAGAAGACTGGAAAAGAGCAGATGTGGTTCCCATCTTCAAAAAAGGAAAAAAAACAGATCCAGGAAACTATAGACCCATCAGCCTGACCTCAATACCAGGAAAGATTCTGGAAAAGATAATTAAACAACAAATAGGTGAACACCTAGAAGCAAACAAAGTAATAGCCAAAAGCCAACATGGGTTTGTCAAAAAGAGATCATGCCAGACGAATCTAATTGCATTCTTTGACAAAGTAACAAAATCAGTGGACCAGAGGAATGCTGTTGATATAATTTACCTGGACTTCAGTAAGGCATTTGATAAAGTAGACCATAACCTACTATTAGATAAAGTAGAAAATTGTGGGTTAGACAGCACCACCACCAAATGGATTCGTAACTGGCTGACCAACCGCACTCAACGTGTAGTCCTCAATGGAACTGCATCTACATGGAAGGAAGTATGCAGTGGAGTCCCCCAAGGCTCTGTTTTAGGCCCAGTACTCTTTAACATCCTCATCAACGATTTGGATGAGGGGATAAATGGGGAACTCATCAAATTCGCAGACGACACCAAGCTGGCAGGAATAGCCAACACTCCAGAAGATAGGCTTAAGATACAGAAGGATCTAGACAAACTTGAACATTGGGCACTGTCTAATAAAATGAAATTCAATTGTGAAAAAAGTAAGGTCCTACATATAGGCAAGAAAAACCAAATGCACAAGTACAGTATAGGTGGTACATTGCTCAATAGTAGCAACTGTGAGAGGGATCTCGGAATCCTAGTGGACAACCATTTAAATATGAGCTAGCAGTGTGCAGCAGCTGCCAAAAAAGCCAACACAGTTCTAGGCTGCATCAACAGAGGGATAGAATCTAGATCGCGTGAAGTGTTAATGCCACTGTATAGTGCCTTGGTAAGGCCACACTTGGAATACTGCATACAGTTTTGGTCGCCACGATGTAGAAAAGACGTGGAGACTCTGGAAAGAGTGCAAAGAAGAGCAACCAGGATGATTAGAGGACTGGAGACTAAGACATATGAAGAACGGCTGCAGGAGCTGGGTATGTCTAGTTTGATGAAGTGAAGGACCAGGGGAGACATGATAGCAGTGTTCCGATATCTCAGAGGGTGCCACAAAGAAGAGGGAGTCAAACTTTTCTCCAAGGCACCTGGGGGCAGGACAAGGAGCAATGGGTGGAAACTAACCAAGGAGAGAAGCAACTTAGAACTAAGGAGAAATTTCCTAACAGTAAGAACAATTAACCTCTGGAACAGCTTGCCTCCAGCAGTTGTGAATGCCCCAACCCTGGAAGTCTTTAAAAAGATGTTAGACAGCCATTTGTCTGAAATGGTATAAGATTCCTGCCCATGCAGGGGGTTGGACTAGAAGACCTACAAGGTCCCTTCCAACTCTGCTATTGTATTGTATTGTATTGTATTGTATTGTATTGTATTGTGGTGATGTCATTGCCCCTGCTGCAATGAGAGAGAGGGGAGGAAACCCTGCAGGGAATCTTGGCGGGAGAGCCGTTAAACTGTCAGGGAAAGAGAGAGTCTCTGTCAGAAGGGGAAGCAAGAGCCTGTCAGAGGGAGGAAAGGGGAGCTAGTGGGTCTTTGAAGGGCCCAGGGCTAAAAAAAGGTGCCTATCTAGGGCACCTCTATGAGGAGAAGAATAAAGGAGCCACCTTCGTCTCTGAAGGGAATAGAATTTTCAAGGAGGGCTCGCCCTTTGGCACAACTGTGAAATTGAGAGAGAAACTTCATTCCGAAGGGTGATAAAACGTTGAGTTATTTTTTTTTACGAGTCAAATATGAGCGGTGTGTGTGTGTGTGTGTGTGAATGATATCACTGCTTCTGGAATGGGAGGGAGGGGAGGAACGCCTGCGCGGAATATTGGCGGGAAAGCCGTTAAAAGAAGATGAGCGTCAGAGCACGGCGGAGGGAGTGAATATTGGCGGGGAAGCCGTTAAAAGGAGATGTGCGTCAGAGCACGACGGAGGGAGTGAATATTGGCGGGGAAGCCGTTAAAACTAGGGGTGGTTTGTGTCATATTGGCGGAAAAGCGGTTAAATGGAGGGGAATCTTTCCACAGGACGGAGGAAAGAAGAAGGGAGGGTGAATATTGGCGGCAAAGTCGATAAAAGGAGGGGGTTTTCAGTGAGAGCACGACAGAGGGAGAGAATATTGGGGGAAAGCGGTTAAACGATGTGGGGGGGGGGGAGAGAATCTGTCAGAGCACGACGGAGGGAAGAAGGATAGACAGTTTGAGGGAAGAACAGCTAGAACCTACAAGGCGGGAAAAGGGGGACTGAAGAGTTCCTATGCTTAAAGCAAACTTACCTTGGTCTCGGTTAAAAAAAAAAAGACGCTGGGAAATCTGAACAACTTATTTCCTCAGAGTCTAGCAACATATAAAGTTTCCTGCTTGAGTAGGGGGTTGGACTAGAAGACCTCCAAGGTCCCTTCCGTTAATCTGTAACTAATGTATCATTTTTCAGCATATAATTTACCTCTTGGCATCTTGTTGAAAGAAATTTATAAAAAAAATAATCAAGTACTAAGCTTTTTTCTGACTAATCGCTTCAGCCTCCTTTGTTTTTTGGGGAGAGGCAGCTCCATTACTATTAACATCCCCACCTGTTAACTTTATTTTAGGTTTTTATAGTTTTTAATATTTAAATCTTTATTGATAAAGATTTTGGATAATTTACAGTTTAATTTTGTCACGTGCTGCCCAGAGTAGCTTGCTTGTGAGAAAGGCAACTATAAATTAGTTAAATTTAAAAACCTGCCAAAACAATACAGTTGACTTGGATAGTAAAGAATACTGGAATTATATGAATGAATACTTTTTAAAATAATAGACTGAAGTAACTCAAGCTTTCCTATCACCATATTATTTTCTAAATATGACTTACTATATTTTTATTTTGTTTAATGCATGGCCCAACCTGCAGAATATAAAAGTCATCCTGCTGATTTCAGTGTTATTATAATATTATTATTGTTACTATTATTATTATTATTATTATTATTATTATTATTATTATTGATGATGATGATAACAACAACAACAACAATAATAATAATAATAATTATTATTATTATTATTCACATTTGTAACCCGCACCTATCTCACCACAAAGGGACTCGGGGGGGCGAACAGAGATTTAAAATATACATAAATACAAAATATTACAAAATAATAACTAAATTAAATCAAGACCCTGCTTAAAATAAATTTAAAAACCCATAAATTAAAACTTTGATTTGTTATAAGACAGTAGGGTGCGGAGTAGATCATGCTAGGCCGGCCAGATGAAAATAGTAAGTTTTTAAGTGCCGGCGGAACAAGTGAAGGTCCGAGATGGTACGGAGATCGGGAGGTAGGCCGTTCCAGAGGGTTGGGCCCACCACAGAGAAGGCCCTTCCCCTGGGAGCCGCCAACCGGCATTGTCCGGTCGACGGCACCTGTAGAAGACCCTCTCCCTGGGAGCGAGTTGGTCGTAGGGATGTATGGGGCAGTAGACGGTCTCGTAGGTAGCTAGGCCCCGTGCCATGGAGCACCTTGAAGATGGTCATCAAAACCATCTTGTTTTTCCATACACAGTGTCTTTCTTCTGTCTAAATGTCCCTACTAACCAACAGTTTAAATCCAGAAATGGGAAACAGGAGCACATTTAGTTCCCCCATGAGATTTTTTCTGCCCTCTTTCCACTGTTTGTGGTTTTGGAGGAATGGTGGCTCAGATATTTTGGAGAAAGTGCAAAGAAGAGCAATTAAATGCCTGAAGACTAAAACATATGAAGAATGTATAGAATTGGGTATAGCCAATCTAGAAAAAAGGACATGGGGTTATATGATAGCAGTATTCCAGTATTTGAGAGGCTGCTACAAAGAGGAGGCAGACAGTGTATTTTCCAAAGCACCAAAGGGCAAGACAAGGAATAATGGATGGAAACCTATCAAGGAGAAAAGCAACCTGGAATTAAGGAGACACTTCCTAACAGTGAGAACAATTAAGAAGTGGAACAGCTTGCCTGCAGAAGTTGTGGGTGCTTCATCACTGGAGGTCTTTAAGACTTGTGTGAAATGGTATAGGATCTCCTGCTTGAATTGGGGGCTAGACTAGAATACTTCCAAGGTCTCTTTCAGCTCTATTCTCCCAGCTCTATTGATACCCAGATTCCCTTGGAGATGGCAATCCATAATTGAGGTTCAATTGTAACCAGCATATAATGCAATTACATACATTGACTGTCTTTCTGATGAACAAATCAGGATAACTTGCTGTTCCTAGTCTGCTAGAGAAAAAGAGGGGTTGATTATAAGAATTATGAGTTCTGCAATCATACACAGAAAAGAGGAAACAAAACAAGAATGCCTGAAAGTGTTATTAAGCAAGTATGTTTTCCAGAGAAAGAAGAAGGGGGGAAAAAGGAAATGAAAGAATCCTTCTCATGTACAGTTAACTTATGTCTTCAAAAAGGCTAAGTAGTATCAGACCTAGTGAATACTTGGATGGGAGATTTCGAGGAAATCCCAGGATTATAGGCAAGTGTGTGAAGTTGGAAGTGGCCATCAGGGCTCATTCCTTGTCCTGGCAAGGCACCAAGAAGAAAGGCATAGGTCCGTGATAGCAAACCTATGGCACACATGCCAAAGGTGGTACACAGACCCCTCTGGGCACATGTGCCATCATCAGCTGCTCTTTGAGTTTCTGGCATGCGCCAGCTGATCTTTGCATGTGCCAGAACCTTGGAAACCCAAAGACCAGCTGGCCGGCACACATGTACATGCTGGAAACCAGAAGTCCAGGTGGCCGGTGCACACATGCGTACCGGCCAGCGGCTCTTAGAGTTTCTGGGGCTGCGGTGCACATGTGTGTACATGCATTCCAGTTTGGGCACTCGGTGCCAAAAAGGTTCGCCATCACTGGCAGATAGTGCCTCAGTGCTCAGATCAGAGAGCTTATGGAAACTGGAGGTTCAATTTCCCATCTTCAAAACTCACCAGATAACCTTATTTTCAACTTTCTTACCTCACACGGTTGTTGTGGGGTTAAAGTAGGAGCTGAGAAGAGCCACAGGCAACACAATCAGTCCCTCAGGGGGATGGCTAGAATGATAATAGAATAATAACTTTATTGTCACTTTGAATGTACACTAATCAGAATACATTAAAGTGATTCATTGCATACTGCTCTCAAAGGGTCGCCACCTCCAATATACAACACATAATATAACAATAAATAAATAAATGGTGCAACCTAGCAACATACAGGTAAAAATTGTGTTGTGTACATATTTTTCTGTTTGTGCCGAGTACCACCATCAGGGTTAAGTCATAGAATCTTTGCGAAAGCTGTGGTTTTCCCAGGAAGCATTTCAGAGATTTAGCCCTTGTGGGGAGGGCAATTATCTTGTAATGTGGAAACATCTGAGGCTTTGATTCTTGCTTCGGGGGATAGGCACCATGATTGAATGAGTACTTCCTACTTCAGTTGCTGCACTCCAAGAGCCCTGTGGGCCTTTCAATAGGCTTAGTGCAGTGGTGAAATTCAATTTTTTTTTACTACTGGTTCAGTAGGCATGGGTTGATCAGCATGGCAGGGCAAGAATACTGCAAATTCTCCATTCCCATCCCATCCCAGAAAAAGGAAACTGCAAAATCCTCATTCCCTCCCCTCTCCTGGGGGAAGGATATTGCAAAATCTCCATTCCCACTACACTCTGGGGCCAGCCAGAGATGATATTTGCCGGTTCTCCAAACTATTCAAAATTTCCGCTACTAGTTCTCCAGAACCTGCTGGATTTCACCCCTGCCTTGGGGGATGGGAAGAGTTTCATTGGCACCACTAATGTGCCACTGTTCAGCCAGAAAACTAGCATGGATGGAAAAGGAGCCACACTGTCCCTTCCTGCAGGCTTACTGTCCTGAATGTCAAGACACAGGAGGAAAGATGGTCTCCTACAAAAAAACATAATATGTTAATCTTTGATATGTTTCAAGTCTCTTGGTTTTGTTTCCCTTTTTTATGTGTACATGTTCAGATACCCACTGTGTTGCTTGTTGGTTTTCTAAAAATAAAGTTTTGCCTTTCTTTCTCTCCTTTTCTCTGTTGTAACTAAAGTTCTTCCTTACTGCTTTTGTGTGGGGGTTTTCTGCCTTCATAAATGTGTCAAAATTGTTTTGGAAGAAAGCCTATTTCTTTATTTCTTTCTACTTTCCAGAAAAAAGGAGAATATTTGTAGCTGGGTGTTGAAATGAGGGGTCCTTGGTGCTCTCTAATCTTGCTTGTTTTCTTGCAGACATTTCATTACCAAATCTGGGTAAAATCATCACTGCTTTCCCTAGCACTGATGATGTTGGTTTACCGAGGAGCTTCGGGGGATGAAACGCCACAAGAGATGCCTAGAGAGCAGATGGAGATCCTCTCGCTCCGAAGCCGACCGAACACTAGTGAGAACCCATATTAGGGCTTACTTAGTGGCGATAAGGGTGGCCAAACGTGAGTATTGTGCCACCCTTATTGCATCCGCAGATAACCGCCCTGCCGCCCTGTTTGGGGTGACCCGCTCCCTCCTTCATCGGAGGCCGCGGGAAGCCCCTCTGCAAGGGCGAGCAGAGGAATTTGGGATTTATCTGCAGGAGAAAATCACTCGGATTCGGAATGAGCTACCCTCCATCGACAGTGGTCCTGTGGGACTGTCCGAGACTAGTCTTGAGGTTCCTTCTTGGGAGGAGTTTGACTTTGTTACCACCGAGGATATGGACAGGTTGTCAAGGAAACTTAGGGCGACCACATGTTTATTGGACCCGTGTCCCTCCTGGCTTGTACTGGCATCCTGGGAGACGACACGAGGCTGGCTCCAGGGCATTGTCAACGCATCTTTGAGTGAGGGGTCCTTGCCTGCCGTCTTGAAAGAGGCGGTAGTGAGGCCCCTCCTCAAGAAGCCATCCCTGGACCCAGCTTTATTAGAGAACTATCGTCCGGTCTCCAACCTTCACTTTTTGGTGAAGGTTGTCGAGAGTGTGGTAGCCCAACAGTTTCCGCGACACCTGGAGGAAGTTGATTATCTAGACCCGCGCCAGTCCGGCTTCCGACCCGGTCACAGCACCGAGACGGCATTGGTCGCGTTGGTTGATGATCTCTGGAGGGCGCGGGATAGAGGTTATTCCTCTATCCTAGTCCTATTAGACCTCTCGGCGGCTTTTGATACCATCGACCATGGTATCCTATTGCACCGACTGGGGGGGTTGGGGTTGGGAGGCACCGTTTTGCGGTGGTTCTCATCCTACCTCTCTGGTCGGTCGCAATATGTGTTGACGGGAGGGCAGAGGTCGACCTCGAGGCCTCTCTTATGTGGGGTTCCTCAGGGGTCGGTCCTCTCGCCCCTCCTTTTCAACACATATATGAAGCCGCTGGGTGAGATCATCCGTGGTTTTGGGGTGGAGTACCATCTGTACGCTGATGACACCCAGCTGTACATATCCACCCCAAACCACCCCAACGATGCCGCCGAAGTGCTGTCCCGGTGTTTGGAGGCCGTACGGATCTGGATGGGTGGTAACAAACTCAAGCTCAACCCTGCCAAGACTGAGTGGCTGTGGTTTCCGGCACCCCGGTTCAGCCAGATTACACCAACTCTGGCCATTGGGGGCGAAACACTGGCCCCCGTGGAGAGGGCGCGCAATTTGGGTGTCCTCCTGGATTCCCGGCTGTCCATGGAGGACCATGTGGCGGCCGTGGCCAGGGGGGCGTTTCATCAGGTACGCCTGATGCGCCAATTGCGCCCCTTACTGGACCGGGCTGCCCTTCGCACAGTCACTCAAGCTCTCGTGACGTCACGACTCGACTACTGTAATGCTCTCTACATGGGGCTTCCCTTGAGGTGCACTCGAAAGCTACAGCTAGTCCAAAACGCAGCCGCGCGGGTGATTATGGGAGCCACTAGATGCTCCCACATAACACCGATCCTGCGCGAGCTGCATTGGCTTCCTGTGGTTTTTCGAGTGCGCTTCAAGGTTCTGACAACTATCTTTAAAGCGCTCCATGGCTCGGGGCCTAGTTATATGCGAGACCGCCTCCTGCCCCATACATCCCTTAGACCGATACGCTCCCACAGAGAGGGCCTTCTCAGGGTGCCGTCGGCCGGACAATGCCGACTGGCGACACCCAGGGGAAGAGCCCTCTCTGTGGCGGGCCCAGCCCTTTGGAATGACCTACCCCCTGAATTACGTACCATCACCGACCTCCGCCTCTTCCGCCAATGTCTTAAGACATATTTGTTTCAACAAGCCGGCCTAGCCTAACCTCCCATGGGGACTTTTAGGTAGTTTTAAATTGGGTTTTTAAAATTTGGTTTTAGCGCAGGATAGGTTATTTAATAGTTTTTTAAATTATATTTATTGTATTTTGTATGTTTTTAAATTTTCCTGTGCGCCGCCCTGGGTCCTTCGTGGAGAAGGGCGGGATATAAATTTAAATAAATAAATAAATAAATAAATGTTACCTAGTTTAGGTAATGAAATGTCTGCAAGAAAACAAACAAGCTCAAAGAGCACCAATGATCCCTCACTTATTATATTTATATGCTGCCTGATTCCCAGTGGCTCTGGATGGTTTAAAATTATTAAAACATTAATTGTTCTGTCAGGAAATTTCTCCTTAGTTCTAAGTTCTCTCCTTGATTCCAATCATTGCTTCTTGATCTGTCCTCTGGTGCTTTGGAGAATAGCCTGACTCTCTCTTCTTTGTGGTAGCTCCTGAGATATTGGAAGACTGCTATCCTGTCACTCCCAGTCCTCCTTTTCGTTAAACTAGACATACACAATTCCAACAACTGTTCATTGTATGTTTTAGCCTCCAGTCCCCCAATCATCTTTGTTGAACGATTAAGAGAAAACCAGCGCAAGGCAAAAGAAGAGCGGTGACAATATCTAGAGGGGAAAAGCAAGGAAGAAACGGGCAACATTCATCCTCTTCAGCGATCTGGATGAAGAGCCAGGTCTTTAAGGTCCTTTAAAACACCAACAGGATGGGAGCCGTTTGAATCTTGGGTGGTTGTGTGAAAAATCTAAATTCCAAAGCTCTGTGGCAGAGATGCGAACCGGCATCTTTCAACTCTCCCGGACGGGGAATCCTTTCTGCATATAGTTGGGAGAAAAATCCTAATGTCCTTTGTCGGACTTCCTTTCAAGGCGATATACATTGATATGATGCGCCATTTGTTCTTGATAAAAGGTAGGTTTCACCCCAGCTTTCTTGGAGACAAGTAGCCGATTTGGGGGGGGGGGACGGGGGGACGACGACGACGACGGGACTTTCCAGTCCAGGAGAAACACGGCCAGCAATCGATGACTCAGAGAAACAATTTGTCCACTTGCCAAACCACTCCTTCCTCGCCTAATGTACGTCACATTTGCAGCGGAGTTGGCTTCCGAGAATTCTTCGGCTCTCCAGTCGGGAAGTTTGGAGTGAAAGGCGCAAAGAAAGCTGCTACGCGCAGAGGAGTGCGATGAAGCAGCTTCAATGGCACCTCTGGCTGATGGGAGCAGCTATTTTCCAGCTGGGAAACGCTTCAGGTGAGTAGTTGCCAAACCAGGAAGGCACAGAGTCTCGTCTAAGAGTCCCCTGCAACGCGAGCCAGGGACCCTCTCCCTACAACGGTTCAGCTGATTTTGGAAGCGTTCTTTGGTAGGGCCCTCTTCTTTTTCTTCTGTAATCCCGATCCTGCAAAACCCACGAGCCTCCTTGAGAAGCAAAAGGAAAACCATTCTTTCCTTTAAACACCACAGCCCAGTAAAGGATTGTGTAATCCCACTGATTTGTTTTTGAGGTATTAGAATCAGAATCAGGATAGAGCTGGAAGGGACCTTGGAGGTGTTTTGGTCCAGTCCCCTGCTTAAGCAGGAGACCTATAACATTTCAGACAAGTGACTGTCCAGTCTTTTCTTAAAAATTTCCAGTTTTGAAGCAGCTACAACCTGTTAAGGCAAGCTGTTCCGCTGGTTAATTGTCATCACTGTCAGAAAGTTTCTCCTCAAATCTAATTTGCTTCTCTCCTTGATTAGTCTCCATCCATTATTTCTTGTCCTGCCCTCTGGTGCTTTGGAAAATAAATTGACACCCCCCTCCCCATCCTCTTTGTGGCAGCCTCTCAAATACTGGAATGCAGCTATCATGTCCCCCCTAGTCTTTCTTCTCTCTAGACTAGCAATATCCTTAAATAGGCCTGTAAAGTAAAAGGGGAAAAAAGGTTAATAAATGTTCCAGAATTTCCTGCGTGAAGTGGGGCCTAGGGAGGCAGTTGGGCTTGCTGGTTGTCAGAGGCGTAGCGTGGGGGGTGCAGGGGGTGCCGGCCGCACCGGGCGCAACATCTGAGGGGGCGCGCTCGCACCGCGCACCCCGCCTGCCTCAGGCCGGCCTCCCGCCTCAGCCCCGTCCCGCCGCCGCCGCCCCGACAAAGTTTTGACACTCGCGGGAAGGGAGGCGGAGGCGCCACGGAGCTTCCCCTCCTGCGGCGTCGAGGGAGCGCGGAGAGGCGGGAAAAGGCCAGGCGGCGCCGAACGGGGAAGCCTGGGCGGAGGCGGCGGATAGAGTCCGGGTGGAAGTCGCTCGCTCCGGCGGCCGGAGGGGTCCCCTGCTCAGCCCACCCGGGGAGGGCTGAGAATGCGAGCGAGGGGCCGGGAAGGAGGAGGAGGCGGAGGAGGAGCTCCCGCTGCAAATTGACACCCCGGCCGAGCAGGAGGAGGGGGGAGGAGGAACGCCCCCCCCCAGACACCCCCTTCTGCTCCTCATCCCCCTCCGCCCCCACCCTTTCCCCCCCGGGACCCTCCAGCGCCGCGCCCCCTCCCTGCGCAGGGCGTCCCCTCCCGCTCCCCCCCCCGCCCCCGATGCGCGCACTTTTCCGTCTCTTCCCACTTTTATTGTGGTTTGAAAACGGAGCGAGGGACTATCTGGGGGAGGGTTAGGGGGCGCAAATTACTTGCCTTGCCCCGGGTGCTGACAACCCACGCTACGCCACTGCTGGTTGTATACCTGGCTCCCCGCTATGTAGCAGCAGCCCTGCCCGAGCTCCTGGAGGTGATCGCTACGGTGGCAGTGGAGACCCCCAGACTTTTGGTCATGGGGGACTTTAATCTGCCATCGGTGGGCGAATCATCCGTGGCAGCTCGGGAGTTCATGGCTTCCATGACGGCCATGGACCTGACCCAATTAATTCAAGGCCCCACCCACGAGGGTGGACACACACCGGATCTCATCTTTGTCTCTGGCCAATGGAAGAGTGATCTGGGTATAGGGGATATAGTCATCACGCCCTTGTCATGGTCAGACCACTCACTTCTCCAGCTCGACTTTCCGACCGCTGCTCCCCTCCGCGGGGAGGCGGAACCAGAGCCACCGATCTGGTTCCGCCCCAGGCGCCTTATGGACCCGGATGGGTTCCAGACGGCGCTTGGGCCACTTCCTGTACCCCTGACCCACGCCCCGATGGAGGACCTCGTGGCCGCATGGAATACTGCGACCACGGGGGCCTTGGATCGGGTCGCGCCCTTGCGGCCTCTCTTGTG
Organism: Rhabdophis nuchalis; assembly: GCA_039707465.1. NCBI lineage: Eukaryota > Metazoa > Chordata > Lepidosauria > Squamata > Natricidae > Rhabdophis > Rhabdophis nuchalis. Next base: position 16,108,784 of record CM077646.1, on the reverse strand, counting down.
GCGACGTGTCGCCCCGGCTCCTTGGTTTACCGAGGAGCTGAGGGTGATGAAACGCCACAAGAGATGCCTAGAGAGAAGATGGAGGTATACCCGTTCTGAATCTGACCGGACACAAGTAAGAGCCCAGTTACGGACTTACATTGTGGCGCTGAGAGTGGCCAAACGTCATCATTGTGCCACTCTCATAGCATCCGCAGAAAACCGCCCTGCCGCCCTGTTCAGGGTGACCCGCTCCCTCCTTCAACAGAGGGTGCGGGAAGCCCCGCTACAGGGCAGAGCAGAGTAATTTGTGACTTTTCTGCAGGAGAAAATCGCTCAGATACAGAACGAGCTAGCCCCCATTGATGGTCCAGTGGGATGCCACGAGACAGATCTTGTTTGGGAGGAGTTTGACTCCGTTGCTTCCGAGGATATGGACAGGCTACGTGGGCGACTGCGAGCCACCACATGTTTATTGGACCCGTGTCCCTCCTGGCTTGTACTGGCATCCTGGGAGGTGACACGAGGCTGGCTCCAAGAGGTTGTCAACGCATCCTTAAGTGAGGGTTCCTTGCCTGCTTCCCTAAAAGAGGCTATGGTGAGGCCCCTCCTTAAGAAGCCCTCTTTGGACCCAGCTTTATTAAACAACTATCGTCCAGTCTCCAACCTTCCCTTTTTGGCGAAGGTTGTTGAGAGTGTGGTGGCACAACAGTTTCCCCGTCACCTGGAGGAAGTTGATTATCTAGACCCGCGCCAGTCCGGCTTTCGGCCCGGGCATAGCACTGAGACGGCATTGGTTGCGTTGGTCGATGATCTCTGGAGGGCCAGAGATGGGGGTTGTTCCTCCATCCTGGTCCTATTAGACCTCTCGGCGGCTTTTGATACCATCGACCATGGTATCCTATTGCATCGGCTGGGGGGGTTGGGGGTGGGAGGCACCGTCTTACGGTGGTTCTCCTCCTACCTCTCTGGCCGATCGCAATTTGTGTTGACAGGAGAGCAGAGGTCGACCTCGAGACCCCTCACATGTGGGGTGCCTCAGGGGTCGGTCCTCTCGCCTCTCCTGTTTAACAGATATATGAAGCCGCTGGGTGAGATCATCCGTGGTTTTGGCGTAGAGTACCATCTGTACGCTGATGATACACAGCTGTACATTTCTACCCCAAACCACCCCAACGATGCCGTAGCAGTGATGTGCCAGTGCCTGGAAGCCGTGCGGATCTGGATGGGAAGTAACGGACTCAGGCTCAACCCGACCAAGACCGAGTGGCTGTGGTTTCCGGCTGCCCGATTCAACCAGCTGACTCCATCGCTGGCCATAGGGGGCGAACATCTTGCCCCTGTGGATGGGGCGCGCAACTTGGGTGTCCTCCTGGATGCCCGGCTGTCCATGGAAGATCAAGTGACAGCCGTGGCCAGGAGGGCGTTTTACCAGGTTCGCCTGGTTCGCCAGTTGCGCCCCCTATTGGATCGGGACGCCCTTCGCACAGTCACTCATGCTCTCGTGACATCGCGACTGGACTATTGTAACTCTCTCTACATGGGGCTCCCCTTGAGGTGCACCCGGAGACTTCAGATGGTTCAGAATGCAGCCGCGCGGGCAATCTTGGGTACCTCCAGATTTGCCCACATAACTCCACTTCTGCGTGAGCTGCACTGGCTGCCTGTCGTCTTCCGGGTGTGCTTCAAGATATTAGTCATCATTTTTAAAGCACTCCATGGCTCGGGACCTAGCTATCTGCGGGATCGGATCCTGCCGCATACATCCTCACGGCCGATTCGCTCCCACAGAGAGGGACTTCTCTGGGTGCCGTCCACTAGACTCTGTCAGCGGGCGACGCCCAGGGGAAGGGCCCTCTCTGTGGCGGGCCCAGCCCTCTGGAACGACCTTCCCCCCGACATCAGAACAACCACGGACTTCCGCTCCTTCCGTCTGAAATTGAAGACTCATTTTTTCCGTTTGGCCGGCCTTGGTTAGCCTCTCTCTACAGGGTTTAGCTGTTTTTTAATTGGGTATTTTAGTAGATTAAGGGGATTTTAGCACAGGCTCATATTTAATTTTTTCTTAACTGTATGTGTATATTGTATTGTGGTTTTAGTTTCCCTGTGCACCGCTCCGAGTCCCTATGGGGAGAGGAGCGGTCTATAAATTAAATTATTATTATTATTATTATTATTCCTAATTGGTCAATTCCTTCAGAAAGTGTAATCCTATCTCAGTCGCTTTGTAAACAGGGACTTGTACTTTCTTGGAAACTCTTTTCCTCTTTCTCCTACCAGAGCAAATTAGACAGGAGTGGGCAACTTTTCTGTGTCAAGGGCACATTTAATAGAAACGAGACAGATGATAAAGTTTACATAGTGAATGAGGCAGGATTACACTTGCTGGAGGAATTGAGCTATTTAGGAAATTCTGGAACATTTATTTATCTCCCCCCCTTTTGGGGGAGGACAGCACACTTTTCTGCAATTGTAGAACTTCCAGAGAGTTTATTTCTTCATTTAAAAACATTTCTATACCTGTCCATCTTTCAATCAACTATTCCTTATTTAGATTCCACTTTTGATGCTTCTCCATTGATCATCTCCATGTCTTCTCCTTACTTTCTTTGGAATTATATGATGCCTTCTTACAAATAACCATCTGCCAAACTGCTGATGATAATATTTTTTTATATTAATAAGTTAATACTGAGAACCAATTTGGTCTAGTGGTTAAAGTTCCAGGCTAGAAACAATGGGACGGTGAGTTCCATTCCCTCCCTTGGTATGAAAACTGATTGTGTGACTTTAGGTTGCCACTCTTTCTCAGCCCAAATCAATTCACAGGGTTGTTGTTCTGGGAAAAGGAGGAGGAGGAAGGAGTATTAGTCATGTTTGCTGCCTGGAGTTATTTATAATAAATAAAATGGGAATATAAATAAAGTTATCTCACATGCTGCCTTTTTTTGGGCTGGATCTGAAGGCAATAACAAGCATTTATCTGGAAAAGCATAGTTTAGCACACATAATTTTTCATTTCTCTTCAGTGAATCATTTTCTACTGGGAACATTGGAATAAAGGTCAAGCAATTCCTTCTACATACAACTATGTAGATTATTCAGATATGTTTGTGGGGTTGGGGGTTTTTTTTGTCAAGAAGTAGGAGATTGAAGATATTTGGCACTCTGATTTTTTTCCTTTACAGATAGTCCTCAACTTACAACCACAATTGAGCCCAACATTTTTGTGAAACATTTGTAAAGTGAACTTTGCTCCATTATATAACTGTTTGTGCTACAGTTGTTCAGAGAATAACTGCAGTTAAGTTAGTAACTTGGTTGTTAAGTGAATCTGGCTTCCGTGTTGATTTTGCTCATCAGAAGGTCATGGAAAAAGTGATCACATGACCCAGGGATACTTTCTTCTTTGGGCTCAATTTGGTTGTAAGTTGAGGACTACCTGCATTAATAGAAATAGTTTCCAAATCAGAGGAAGGAATTGTTTTACTCAGTTTTGAATTAGCTTAATCCTACTTCAAGTACTACTGTGTGTTCATTTCTGGCAACATATTTTAACAAAGATTCAGAGAAGTTGGAACATCTACAGAGGCAAACAAAGTGGATCAGCAGGTGATTGGAATTGAATCCACTGACCACATCTTAAATACTGTATCCAATTCTGTACAGTCCTCTATCAGGGATACTCAAATTGGATTCCTGCACCAAGCAGGAAATTGGAGTCAGTGACCTCAAAATCTGCATATTTCACTTTTAGGGTCTCCTGACCTTGAAATCTGTAAAATTCAATAATGAAACTAATCAAGGAGAAAACCAACGTAGAAGTAAGGAAAAAATTCCTGAAGTTAGAACTAAGATCAAAACAGTTACAACTAAAATTTCCTGACAGAACTATTAATCAATTAAACAACCTGCCTCAATCAATGAGTGATCTTCAGAAGTTGTGGGCACTCCAACACTGGAGGCTTTTATGAAGAGACTGACCAACCATTTGTCTGAAATGGTACAGGGTCTCCTGCTTGAGCAGGGGGCTGGACTAGAAGATCTCTAAGGTCCCTTCCAATCTGTTATTCAGCAATGCAAATAAGGTATTATCACTAACAAAGCTTCATTACTGTATATAATAAAAGATGTAATGATTCCTGTTGCCTGCATTATCCCTATACTGTATATCAGAGGTGGGTTGCTCCTGGTTTGGACCGGTTCAGGAGAACCGGTAGAAGTAATAGGATGTATGTCGCTGAACTGGTAGAGACAGCTGGCTGGCCACGCCCCCAAACTGTCTCATTCAGACGCTTGCCCTGCCTCAGCTTTGCCACATGCAGCCACATAAGTATCTCCTTCTCCTTACACACAGGTAAGCATTCGCACTAGCCTAGCCCCCCCACCCCACTGACCAGCATCTCCCAAAGTTGCGGCATTGCAGCCTCCCTCCCCTTGGAGCTCCAAGTGGTGGGCAGGGCAGTGGGGGTGAGCTCTCAGCACTTATTCCACTGGCAGGAAAAAATGCTGAGGGGGATCCTCATTCACCATTGCCTGATTAGCTGGGGGGCTGCCCGGGAAACCAGTAGGTGAGCAAGTGGAACTGGCCAGGCCTCCAACGTTCCATCTGGCATTGGCAGCAGTGGTGAGCAGTAAGGGAGTGAGCCCCGGGGCGCCATCCTTGCCTTCTTCCTTTGAGAGCCGGCTTGGAGAACGGCCAGCCTCTCCAACTGCTGTGCCCTTCCCTTGCTGTCCATGCAGAGCCTCTGCTGGTGGGGCACCTCCCTGCCAGCTGCAACCCGGCCCCCACCAGCTGGGCAGCTGGGGAGGAAAGTGGTGGGCGAATGGTCAGCACTGTCCATCATGGGTGGTGGCAACGAGCAGTAAGGGAAGCAGGTTTTGGGAGAGACTTCCCTTCCCCTCCAGAGAGCCTGTTCAAGGAGAGAGGAGGTTGGCTGGTTTGAATGTGTATGGGTGGTTTGTGGCTGCCGTTCTTTGCTCATTTGGGTGCTCCCTTTTGTCCTTGGTGGCGGGGGCTGTTTTATTGTGCACCTCTTTTCTCGCTTGGCTGTTATCGCCAGGGTGCCACTAGGGCAAGCGAGGGTAGGAAAGCAGCTGGAGAAGGAAAGAAGGTGTATGATAGAAACATAGAGCAAAGGGGAGTCACCCTTGGTGGCAGGGGCTGCTTCCTCACTTGACTGCTATTGAGGGCAAGTGAGGGAAGGAGAGCAGGCAGAGAAAGAAAGGAGGCGCATGATAGAAGCACAGGGCAGATCCCCCTTCACCCTTGGCAGTGTGGGCTGCTTTATCACACGCCTTCTTTCTTTCTCTGGCCCCTCTCTTCCCTTGCTTGCCTTGATAGCAGCCAAGTGAGGAAGGAGGCATGTGATAAAGCATCCCCCACTGCCACGGGCGAAGGGGAGCACCCCAACAAGTGAAGAACAACAGCCACAAACTGCCTGCCTGCGTTCAAACCAGCCCGCCTCCTCTCTCCCTGCATGGGCTTTCTGGAGGGGGAGGGTAGGTCTCTCCCAAGACCAGTTTCTTTCCTTCCCTCCTGCTGGAGGACACAGACTGTTTGGTGGTGGCGGGGAAAGTGAGGCTTCTTTGCCAGCCTCCCAGCTGGCAAAACAGTAATTTTCACCCATTTGGTAGACATGGCTAAGTGGGGGGGATATGACTGAATGGGCATGCACATGAGTAATGCCAAGTTGGCTACGCCCACTCAGTTACACATAGTGATGCCCACCGAACCAGTAGAAATTTTTTTTTGACACCCACCCCTTCTATACATGTCTAAAGTTGTTGGGTTCAAGCAGTATACAGGTTAATTATCAACAACAATCTTGGCATTATGAATGATATTCTGCCATTATTCTATGGCTAGATGGTTCATGCGGCTATGTACAGTTAACATTCCAGCAACTTTATTTTACATAAGAAAAGTTTGACTGAATACTGCTCTGCATTTCCTTTTCCTCTGATCTTATTTTTTCCTCCTCTACCACATGTCTCTACAGAACTATAGTTGCTGAACCAGACAGACCCCCAGTAGTGTGGCTTTTGCCTCAGTAGGCAAGACTTGCCTATTTCTGGTCTTCCTCATAACCCACGGCCTTATTTTTGTTTTATTGCAAGACTTCTTTGCATTCCAAGAACAGGGCACAGCGTAATTTAATTTAATTTATTTAGATTTATAGAACTGCCCTTCTCCATTGAAATGGACTCAGGGCGGTGCACAGGAAATTAAAATCAATAAATAACAATAAATACAAAAAAGTTAAGAATAAATTAAACTAAAAACCTGTGCTAAAAATCCCAATTAAAATTCTAAAATACATTTACTCATTGGCTAAGCTAGACCGGCTTGATGGAACAGATAAGTCTTAAGTGAGCGGCGAAAGAGGGGAAGGTCTGAGTTGGTCCAAGGTTCAGAGGGTAGGTCGTTCCAGAGAGATGGCTCAGCCACTGAGAAGACCCTCCCCCTGGGCACTGCTAGCTGGCATTAGCCGGCGGATGGTACCCTGAGGAGGCCCTCCCTATGGGAGCGGATCGGATGGAGGGAGGTATGCGGCAGGAGACGGTCCCGCAAATAACTAGGCCCCATGCCATGGAGCGATTTAAAGATGGTGACAAGCACCTTGAAGCGTACCCGGAAGGCCACCGGCAGCCAGTGCAGCTCGCGCAGGAGAGGTATTACGTGGGAGCTTTGAGATGCTCCCAGAATCCCCCGCGTGGCCGCATTCTGTACTAGCTGGAGCCTCCGGATGCACCTCAAGGGGAGCCCCATGTAGAGAGCGTTACAGAAGTCTAGGCAGGACGTAACGAGCGCTTGAGTGACTGTACAGAGGGCGTCCCGGTCAAAAAAGGGGTGCAACTGGCGTACCAGGTGTACCTGGTAGAAAGCCCCCCTGGTCACGGCTGCCACCTGGTCATCCAGGGACAGCCGCGAAACCAGGAGGACACCCAAGTTGCGGGCCCTTTCCATGGAGGCCAGTGATTCATCCCCGATGACCAGCAATGGAATCAGCTGGCCATGCCGGGGCGCTGGAAGCCACAGCCACTCGGTCTTGGACGGGTTGAGCCGAAGTTTATTGCTTCCCATCCAGACCTGCACGGCTCCCAGGCATTGGGACATCACCTCAACGGCATTGTTGGGGTGGTTGGGGGTAGATATGTACAGCTGAGTGTCATCAGCGTACTGATGGTACTCTACCCCACAACCACGGATGATCTCACCCAGCGGCTTCATATAGATGTTAAACAGGTGGGGTGAAAGGACCGACCCCTGAGGCACCCCACAAGTGAGTGGTCTCGAGGTCGACCTCTGCCCTCCTGTCAGTACAAATTGCGAACGACCGGAGAGGTAGGAGGAGAACCACTGTAAAACAGTGCCTCCCAGTCCCAACCCCTCCAGTCGGTGCAATAGGATACCATGGTCGATGGTATCGAAAGCCGCTGAGAGATCTAACAGGACCAGGATAGAGGAAAAAAACCCTATCTCTGGCCCTCCAGAGATCATCCACCAACATGACCAATGCCGTCTTGGTGCTGTGCCCAGGCTGGAAGCCGGACTGGCGCAGGTCTAGATAAGCAGTTTCCTCCAGGTGCCGAGAGAACTGCTGTGCCACCACACTCTCTACAACCTTCACCAAAAAGTGAAGGTTGAAGACCGGACGGTAGTTAGTTAACAATGCTGGGTCGAGGGAAGGCTTCTTGAGGAGGGGTCTTACCATCGCCTCTTTATGGGAGGCCGGCAAGAATCCCGCACTCAGAGAAGCGTTCACAATTTCCTGGAGCCAGCCTCGTGTCATCTCCCAGGAGGCCAGTACCAGCCAGGAGGGACACAGGTCTAATAAACATGTGGTGGCATTCAGCCGTCTCCCCAGACTGTCCATGTCTTCTGAAGCAACAAAGTCGAACTTGTCCCATAAAACTGTCTCAAGACCCGCCTCGGACCGTCCGCCCAGATCTATCTCAGTGGAGGCCAGTTCGTCCTGGATCCGAGCGATTTTATCCTGCAGATAAGCTCCAAATTCCTCTGCTCTGCCCTGCAAAGGAGTTTCCCGCGCCCCCTGTTGGAGAAGGGAGCGGCTCACCCAAAACAGGGCGGCAGGGCGGTTATCTGCGGATGCGATAAGAGTGGCCAGATGGCTGCGTTTAGCCATTCTTATCGCCACTAGGTAGGTCCTTAAATGGGACTTAACCAGTGTTCGGTCGGATTCGGAGCAAGTGGTCCTCCACCTGCTCTCTAGGCGTCTCTTGTGGCACTTCATCTCCCTTAGCTCCTCGGTAAACCAAGGGGCCAGGGTGGATTGGCGCCGCATGAGAGGCCGCAAGGGCACGACTCGGTCCAAGGCCCCCGTGGCCGCACTATTCCATGCGGCCACTAGGTCCTCGGTCGAGTCGTGGGTTAGGGTTACAGATATCCAAGCTCCGTCTGGAACCTCTCAGGGTCCATCAGGCGCCTGGGGCGGAACCATATTGGTATCTCTGGTTCCGCCTCCCCGCGGTGGGGTGTAGCGGTAGGGAAGTCAAGCCGAAGGAGAGAGTGATCTGACCATGACAGGGGTTTGATTAATTCCCCTATTCCTAGATCACTCAACCACTGGCCAGAGGTAAAAATTAGGTCTAGTGTGTTTCCCCCTGTATGCATAGGGGCCTGAATTACCTGGGTCAGGTCCATGGCCGTCATGGAGGCCATGAATTCCCGAGCCGCCTCAGAGGATTCACCTACCGATGGCAGGTTAAAGTCCCCCATGACTAAAAGTCTGGGGGTCTCAACTGCCACCCCGGCGATGACCTCGAGGAGCTCGGGCAGGGCCACTGATACGTAGCAGGGAGCCAGGTACACAATCAGCAAGCCCAGCTGCGTCCCACGACCCCATTTCACATACAGCGTAGTAGAATAGATGTACATACAGCACTATAATATTCTATTGCCATACACAGTTTCCCCAACAACAGACTATTTCACTCTACCCTTTTAAGACTTGCAGGTGAGGTTGCCATAGGACTGTATCTTTAATACTCAGTTCAAGCAAAAGTCTCAAAGTCTGCAGTGCCATTCAACTTTTGCCTCCTCTCTCCAAATGTTCTTACACTGGTTAGGTTGAAATACTACCTCAATTTCTGTTCTAGATGCTACCAACTCCCAGCAAAGCTTCAAACTCTAGACAGGACTCACACCAGGATATGCCGTTTACCGTAACTTGTAGTTCTGGCAGTTGAACGAAAATCCTCTTGTCTGCTTGTAATAAATGCCATTTGCTTCCACTTTTCTTCCTATGCAGGTAGTCCTCGATTTACAACCATTCATTTAGTGCCCATTCAAAGTTACAATGGCACTGAAAAAGGGTTTTTTATGATCGTTTTTCACACGACTGCTGCAGCATCCCCATGGTCATATGATAAAAATCTGAGTACTTAGAAATTGACATTTCTTTAGTACGGTTGCAATGTTATAAGATCATGTGACACTTTTGTGACCGTCTGTCCAGCCAAGTCAATGGGGAGCCAGATTCATTTAACAACGGTCTTACTAACTTAACAACTACAGTGGTTCACTTAACAGCCCCTGAGTGAGGTGAGGATGCCTCTGGATATCAGCACATCCTTGAAAATGCCAGAGTATGGTTCTATTAGCACAGGTAGCTGGCTTGGATGTTTTTGGATAAAGTTAAGTTTTGAATGGATGAGGGAAATGAGGATAGAAGGATTTCTGCCTGGCTGCAGCTATTTCCCCCCAGTTCCACTCCCTCACACTTGTAAGCGGAAGCACTGAAGATCCTCTGAGTGATATTTGTCCAAGAGTGGACTTTCCTTGACCAAGTTATATGGAGAATCAATTGCATGGGTGGGAAGAATTTTAAGAGCTTGGAGGAAAGGAAGAAGACATTAGGGATATATAAGTGAGCAAATACAGTTACATTTGTTTGAAGTCTCCTGGCTGTCAACCCTCTAATCTTGTCCTTGATTCTTCTCTTGCAGGCACTGCCTCCTCTTCACATTCTCTGCTCCATTTCCGCCATGCTATACTCCTTGAGGGGCAGCCCCAATTGGTTGAGGTGACCTTCTTGGACAGCCAGCCTATCCAACATTATGATAGCAACACAGGAAATATGAGACCTTTAACACTTTGGATTAGCCAAGTCCTGGAAGAAGATTACTGGAAAAGGGAATCATTTGTTATGTTTCTCATTGAAGATTATTTCCTAGAAAAGGTGCGAGACTTATCGGTTCCACAGAAACACAACCAGAGCAAGGGTAAGAGGACAAAACAGCAGTATTAAATCCCCCCCCCCTTAAACGAAAAACCCAACTCAGCATCTTGAAGCTAAATATTCATTTATTGCTGATTCAGTTGAAAGCCAAGAAGAGGCTCAAGACAGATATTCAGGGGTTGATCCAAAGTGGATCCTTAGCATCAGGAAAGGAAAGGAACAACCCATCTTCTCTGTTGATAAATGAGGCCTGCTTCTTTCACCAGGTGGAGATATTTGTTGTGTGGGTAATGGGTCTGGATGGAAAAAATGGCTGATGCCAAGTTCAATATATTATCCGGACCCTTTCTAGTCAAGATTTAGGTATGGGCATCCTTCCTGGTTGTTCCGTCTGTCTTAGCCTAGACTGCACTACAGGAGTAGGTTAAGATTAAAATAGATTGTGACAACTATGTGTGTCTTTCATACTTTCTAGGAGGAAAGATGACCACTGCTTTTGGGAAAGGAAAGGGAAGAACTCTATACAAACCCTAAAACAAGTGCATATCTCTGTTACCTGCATGTATTTGCTTCATGCAGAATATTTTTTATGTTTTGCCAAGTGAATTTCCCCCCAAAAAATTCTTAATAACCCAACTGAAATATTTAGATTGAAAAAGAAACAACCTTTGCTTCTTTGCTTTTATGCTTTATAATACAATACAATAGCAGAGTTGGAAGGGACCTTGGAGGTCTTCTAGTCCAACACCCTGCCTAGGCAGGAAGCCCTATACCATTTCAGACAAATGCCTATCCAACATCTTTTTTTTAATAATATTTTTATTTATTCTATTTTTACACACAACACAAAAATCCTCCATATTACATGCTATAGAAAGTGTATCTGTTAATTACAAAATATTTTCATACCTCTTCAATATTCGTCCAGGTTTTATATTATTTCATATTATTTATGAAATAAATAATGATGCTACAGGCATCATGACTAATAAAACCAAAGCCTTCCCTCTTACACCACTCCTTTAGCCACACATTAAATTCTGTTACAAGCTGGCCCTTCCCTTTTTGTTCCTTATATACTGGTAAAACCTCTGAAAAGATAAGCCTACAATCTGTACAACTAAGTTTATATCCCAAGCTCTGGAAATCATTCTTCCCAGAAAGTACATCTTTTTGGGACAGATCATTAGTGCCAAGATGTATAATAGCATCAATGTCACTGTCCTTACTTGCATTCTTTTAATAATTTTAATAATAATAATTTTAATTTATGGACCGCTCTCTCTCCCCGAAGGGACTCGAGGCAGTGCACAGGGGATTTAAAAATACATATATAAAAACACAAGAATAAAGTATACATGTATAAAAAATACAATTTAAAATGAATTAAACTTAACCCTGCGCTAAAATCCCAGACCAACTAAAATTAGACCCCTAAAAAACCCTAATAGAGCAATTTAGTTACCCCAAGCCAGCCAGGCAGAAGTAATGAGTTTTTAATTTTTGACGGAAGGAGCAGAGGTCCGTAGTTGTTCTAATTTCGGGGGGAAGGTCGTTCCAGAGGGTCGGGCCTGCCACAGAGAAGGCCCTTCCCCTGGGCGTCGCCCGCTGGCATAGCCTAGTGGACGGCACCCTGAGAAGTCCCTCTCTGCAGGGATGTATGGAGGAGGATGCGATCCCGCAGATAGCTAGGTCCCATGCCATGGAGCGCTTTGAAGATGATAACCAACACCTTGAAGCGCACCTGAAAGACGACAAGCAGCCAATGCAGCTCGTGCAGGAGTGGTGTTACATGGGAAAACCTAGAGGTTCCCATAACTGCCCACGCGGCTGCATTCTGGACAAGCTGCAGTCTTCGGGTGCACCTCAAGGGGAGCCCCATGTAGAGAGCATTACAGTAGTCCAGTCGGGATGTCACGAATGCATGAGTGACTGTGCAAAGAGCATCCCAGTCCAATAGGGGATGCAACTGGCAGACCAGGCGAACCTGGTAAAACACCCTCCTGGCTACAGCCATCACTTGATCTTCCATGGACAGCCGTGCATCAAGGAGGACGCCCAAGTTGCATGCCCCATGTTCGCCCCCTATGGCCAGTTAGATGTTCGCCCCCTATGGCCAGTGATGGAGTCAACTGGTTGTACCGGGATGCCGGGAAACACAGCCACTTGGTCTTGGACGGGTTGAGTCTGAGTCTGTTCCTTCCCATCCAGGCCCGCACGGCTTCCAGGCACTGGCACATCACCTCTAAGGCATCGTTGGGGTGGTTTGGGGTAGATATGTACAGCTGCGTATCATCAGCGTAGAGGTGGTACTCTACCCCAAAACCACGGATGATCTCGCCTAGCGGCTTCATATATGTGTTGAACAGGAGAGGCGAGAGTACCGACCCCTGAGGCACGTGCGCTATATCTGTTGTGCTGGCTCACAACAAAAGCTTTGTGTTTATGGTTCACAGCTCTCACCCTGCCAGATCCCATGGTTGTCTAGACTGCTCTTCTCCTGCAGGATCTTTGCAGTAAAGGGGGCTGATAGCGTGGCATCTCCATAGAGTGGAATGGCCGAATTGCACATCTAATTTCTGCTTGGAGAGCACAGATTATAGAATCTAAATAGGCAATCTGTCTATGTAGACTAGTAATTTGTTTACAAAAGTGACAGTATCTAAGTTTGAATAGAGTACTGTGAAAGACATTTGCAAAACAGCTAATCTCTACCTCAGAATGGAATGAGTTAGAAAGCCCTTCCCCCAGACCTTTTTTCCCCAACAGCTCCAATCTCTGCCTCAGGAAGGAATGATACAGAAGGATCTTAAGATACACAAGGATCTTGACAAACTTGAACATTGCGCACTATCTAATAAAATGAAATTCAACGGTAAAAAGAGTAAGGTTCTACATTTAGGCAACAAAAATGAAACGCACAGGTACAGTATGGGTGGTACCTTGCTCAATAGTAGTAACTGCAAAAGGGATCTTGAAGTCCTAGTAGACAACCATTTAAATATGAGCCAGCTGTGTGCAGCAGCTGCCAAAAAAAGCCAACACAGTTCTAGGCTGCATAAACAGAGGAATAGAATCAAAATCACGAGAAGTGTTAATACCACTTTATAATGCCTTGGTAAGGCCACACTTGGAATACTGCTTTCAGTTTTGGTCGCCACGATGTAGAAAAGATGTGGAGACTCTAGAAAGAGTGCAGAGAAGAGCAACAAAGATGATTAGGAGACTGGACACTAAAACATGAAGAACGGTTGTGGGAACTGGGTATGTCTAGTTTAATAAAAAGAAGGACTAGGGGAGACATGATAGCAGTGTTCCAATATCTCAGGGGCTGCCACAAATAAGAGGGAGTCAAACTATTCACCAAGGCGCCTGAGGGTAGGCCAAGAAGCAATGGGTGGAAACTAATAAAGGAGAGAAGCAACTTAGAACTGAGGAGAAATTTCCTGACAGTTAAAACAATTAATCAGTGGAACAGCTTGCCTCCAGAAGTTGTTGATGCCCCAACACTGGAAGTTTTAAAGAAGATGTTGGACAAACATTTGCCTGAAATGGCACAGGGCTCCTGCCTACGCAGAAGGTTGGACTACAAGACCTCCTAGGTCCCTTCCAACTCTGCTATTGTATAAGAACTACAACTTCATGACTTATTGGAATCAAAACCATTCCTTCTGTATATTTTTCAAAATTGGGAAAATTATTTAAGTAATGTTTAAAAATGGAATGTGATATTGAACTGGCAAAAACAGTGTATAAAATAGGTTTCTGATGTAATTGTAACCCTAACGTTAATTTACTCCAAACTATTCAGTCATGTCTCATTAATTATATTTTTCTCCATAATACTAGAAGTTAATAAAAATTAAATGTTTATAACTGTCAGACGGACCCCAACTTGGTTTGTTAGCTAAAGAAAGCCCTCAACTCAATTTGTAGGAAAAGGTATACTTTTTCTGAAAGCCAAGTGAATTATAATATAGCAAGTGGGTTATAATATAGCAAAGCTAGAACTGAAGTTGTGGCTTTGCCAAAATATCCTGGTTAGAATTTCCCCATCCAGTTCCTTGCCTCCCCTATTCCCTTATTGTCCAATTATATTTGAATACATTGTTTTGGGAACAGTCTCTTCAACTGCAGGCTAGTTGGTGATTGCATTCCATTCTCAGGGTTTGACCTTGAGATGGTGTCCCTGGAAGGCACAATGAATTGGTAGTCTTGCCCTCTTCCATCTGGCTTCATATACCCTGTCACCTGAACACTTTCTCTACAAACTTTTCCAGAAAAAAAATGGAAAATTGGAGGTTAATAAAAAAATATATATCCAACATTGCTAGCTCTGGCAATAGCTTCTGGAGGAAGAGATGTACCACCACCTCTTTCTATTTGAACCCAGCTGCTGCTAACTTCTTGGGAACACTTGGCCATGCAAGAAGAACAAGGATTTAACGTAGAGACGGCACTTCTCACCCCCCCAAAGACATTGTCCACTTTTTTGATAAAGCCTCAAACTGTTCCCAGATAACAGAGAAAGCCTTCTCCTTGGTCAATTCCATAGGACCTGCACCACTTTGAATCTGAGTGACTTTAATCTATCAAATGACTAGCTTTTCTTGATAGAGGCTCTTCACATGTTAACCATGCCTCTCCTTCTCTATAAGGATCAGGTTATTGTAAAAATAGAAAAAATTCTATTCAGCTACTGAATAGAATTCTCCAACTGCAATAAGAACAGAAAAATAGTTTTGTTTTGCCATCTTTATAATCACTCTAGAGTCCATTATGGACTTATGGATGAAACAAGTGTTTCAATAGACTAATTGCAGGGGGCTCAGGGCATCTCTTTTGATGCTTCATCTCCCAAAGCTTCTCAGAAAACCAAGGAACTCAATATACAGAGAGAGGCTGCTTGGGTACAGTTCTATTAGAACACTGCCAATCTCTCATTCCAAGACCAAAGCTTCACGTAAACTACCCATCAGAGATTCATGAAAGTCCCCAAAAGCTCTCTGTATGCCAACTAGATTTATACAGTGTAGTGTGGTGTACATTACAACAAACAGAAATAAAGAAATACAGACTGAATATCCATGTAGATTTTATTCTGCTTTCCAGGTTTATATGTGGATCACGTGCAGGGAGTGCATCTTGAACCGCTGGTAAACAATGTGGTGGTTCAATAATTTTAGGTCCAAAATTGCTCTCCAACCCCTGGAAGCCTTTGGTACCACAAAGAGGTGGGAATAAAAGCCCTGCCCTTTCTGATGAGAAGGGACCGGTTGAATGGCCCAAATCTCCAGCAGATGTTGTATAGCCTGTTCCATCAGCATCCTCTTGCAAAGGCACCGAGAAACTGGGCATGGTACAAAGTGTTCCTGGGGGTTAGAGAGGAATTCCAGCATAAGACCGAATTTGACTGTTTTTAGCACCCAATTGTCCATCGTGGTCTCCATCCAGCGATGGGCAAAGAATGCGAGATGACCCCCGATTGAGAGAGAGTCCAAATAGTCACTTCCGTTGAGAACATTGGCGGTTACCTCCCCCCCGGTAGGACTTCTTAGAGGAAAAACGCTGGGTGTTTCTGTTAGATCTGTCCTGATGAGATCCCTGTCTGGGAGTGAAAGATTGTCATCCGCTTGCCATGGCCTGAGCCAGGGGAAACACCTGGCGGTAACCAGGAAGGCCATAGCTTTAGAAGCGAACCTGGTGGCATTAAGGGATGAATCAGCAGCATATTCAACAGCAGCCCTAATCTTGTTCAGATCCCTATGTGATCTAGTGTCAGTAGGGACAATGCGTTCCTGCAATTGTTCAATCCAAACTAGGGCAGCCCTAGGAAAAAAGGAGGTGGCCGTGGAAGTCTGAAGGGCCCAAAATCCTGCCTGATAAGTTTTGACCTTTTCTTCTCAGGCTTGAGGACTTCTTCAGGGGCTCCAGAGACCACTGTAGGAGAAGACAGGGTGGGTCCATGGGAAGAGTCTTGAGAAATTTGGTGAGATCAGGGGAGATGTTGTAGAGATGCTTGTCATGGGCGGTAGGTTGACGACCTGAGCCAGGGGAGTCCCACTGCTTCTGGGTCACATTCATGAAGATTTTAGGAGAAGGAATAACTTATTTTTCCACCGTAGGTTCTGTGAATGGAGCACTGGCATGGTCAGAAGAAGCTGGTTCAGCTGCTGGAGCCTCTATAGAAGAGACTGAGGAAGAAGAAGGCAAGTTAGCAGCCTTGATTGCCTTGAGTAGGAGGGACTTGAAGCAATCAGTTTTGAATAATCCGGCAAATGCAGGAGCCTCTGAAGAGACCACGTCATCATCAGAAAGGCCAGAGTCCCTGATATTATCTTGATCCCCCAAAATAGAAGACTGCGTAGCCGAAGCAGAAGGAGGATTCTGATGTGGTTCTCTAGATGACGTGTGTTTGTGTTTATGAGCAGAGACTGAAGGTGAACGTTGTTGAAGCCCCGCAGCTATGCCTTGTTTAATGGCTTCACAAATTATAGCAGCCATATCTGTAGTAGAGGAAATAGAGGCTTGAGGCCCTGCAGAGGCCTGAGCAGAAAAATGGCCTGCTTGTTCAAAGGTGCAGTCCCTGTTCAAGGGAAGATCAAAGAAATTGTCCCTGGATTCTGGATCAAGGGAAGATGAGGAAGACGATGTCCATTCACCCTCAGAGGCCTCCACCTGGTGATAGCCCTCAGTGGGTGGGAGAATAGGTGGGCCAGGAGAAGCAGCCCTATCCTCTACTATGGGAGGGGCAGGGGCTTGGGCTGGCTTTACTTGTCCAAATCACCCTGAGGTGTAGTGTCAAAGGCCTTTCCCTTTTTTGCTGGATTTGCAGAGGATTTGGAGGCTTTCTGCTTCCCTGCCTCTTGTGCCTCCTTAGCAGCCCATTTGTGGCTGCCCTTCATCCCTGATGGCCTTGCTTCTTCTGAATCAAAAAACCCAAAAGGAAATAAAAGGACCAAAACATTTTCTCGCCAGCAGTCAACACCCATATGATTAGAGATTAACATCAAGATTAACTACTAGACCAACAATCAAGTAAATTCCCCAATCAAGCAATTACCAACGCAGATGTAAGGTTCCGGCAATTTTCCCAAGCCATTGAAATGCCAACGAGAGGGAGACTCCAGACAAGGTTTGCAAAAAGTATCAGCTTTTATTTATGGTCATAGCAAAAGCTGAGTGACAAAACTATATCCAAAACATATAAACAAACTCATGTAAGGAATAGCCATACCTTGCAAGAGTAGTTCAAACTATTATATTGTCATGGACAGATCACTCTCTCCTTCGGATGGACTTTCCAACCGTCACACCCCACCGCGGGGAGGCGGAACCGGAGACACCGAGTTGGTTGCGCCCCAGGCACCTGATGGACCCGGAAAGGTTCCAGAGGGAGCTTGGGCCAATACCTGTGTCCCTGCCCCGCGACTCGACTGAGGATCTAGTGGCTGCATGGTATAGTGCGGCCACGAGGGCCTTAGACCGTCGCGCCCTTGCGGCCTCTCATGCGGCGTTGAGTCACCCAGGCTCCTTGGTTTACCGAGGAGCTTCGGGAGATGAAACGCCGCAAGAGACACCTAGAGAGTAGGTGAAGATCTTCTCGATCCGAAGCTGACCGAACACTAGTGAGAGACCATATTAGGACTTACTTAGTGGCGCTAAGAGTGGCCAAACGTGAGTATTGTGCCACCCTTATCGCGTCCGCGGAAAACCGCCCTGCCACCCTGTTTGGGGTGACCCGCTCCCTCCTTCATTTGAGGCCGCGGGAAGCCCCTTTGCAGGGTCGAGCAGAGGAATTTGAAGTGTTTCTGCAGGACAAAATCACTCAGATTTGAAACGAGTTGCCCTCCACTGAAAGTGGTCCATCGAAGTGTCCGGTGCTGGTCTTGAGATAACACCTTGGGAGGAGTTTGACTTTGTCACTACCGAGGATATGGACAGGTTGCGGAGGAACCTTAGAGCCACCACATGTTTATTGGACCCGTGCCCCTCCTGGCTTGTACTGGCATCCTGGGAGGTGACACAAGGCTGGCTCCAGGGCATTGTGAATTCATCTCTGAGTGAGGGGTACTTGCCCACCGTTTTGAAAGAGGCGGTGGTGAGGCCCCTCCTCAAGAAGCCATCCCTGGACCCAGCTTTATTAGAGAACTATCGTCCCATCTCCAACCTTCACTTTTTAGTGAAGGTTGTTGAGAGTGTGGTGGCTCAACAGTTTCCCCGACACCTGGAGGAAGTTGATTATCTAGACCCGCGCCAGTCCGGCTTCCAGCCCGGTCACAGCACCGAGACGGCATTGGTCGCGTTGGTTGATGATCTCTGGAGGGCACGGGATAGAGGTTGCTCCTCTATCCTAGTCCTATTAGACCTCTCAGCGGCTTTTGATACCATCGACCATGGTATCTTATTGCACCGATTGGGGGGGTTGGGCTGAGAGGCACTGTTCTACGGTGGTTCTCGTCCTACCTCTCTGGTCAGTCGCAATGGGTGTTGGCAGGAGGGCAGAGGTCATCCCCGAGGCCTCTCACATGTGGGGTCCCTCAGGGGTCGGTCCTCTTGCCACTCCTGTTCAACACCTACATGAAGCTTCTGGGTGAGATCATCCGTGGTTTTGGGGTGGAATACCATCTGTACGCTGATGATACCCAGCTGTACATATCCACCCCAAACCACCCCAATGATGCCGTCGAGGTGCTGTCCCGGTGTCTGGAGGCCGTACGGATCTGGATGGGTAGTAACAAACTCAAACTCAACCCGTCCAAGACCGAGTGGCTGTGGTTTCCGGCACCCCGGTTCAGCCAGATAAGTCCAACACTGGCCATTGGGGGTGAACAACTGGCCCCCGTGAAGAGGGCGTGCAACTTGTGCGTCCTCCTGGATTCCTGGCTGTCCATGGAGGACCATGTGGCGGCCGTGGCCAGTGGGGCGTTCTATCAGGTACGCCTGATACGCCAGTTGCGCCCCTTACTGGACCGGGGAGCCCTTCGCACAGTCACTCAAGCGCTTGTGACATCCCGGCTGGATTACTGTAACGCTCTCTACATGGGGCTCCCCTTGAGGTGCACTCGAAAGCTACAGTTAGTACAGAATGTGGCCGCGCGGATGATTATGGGCGCCTCAAGGCAAACCCACGTAACACCTCTCCTGCGCGAGCTGCACTGGCTGCCTGTGGCCTTTCGAGTGCACTTCAAGGTGTTGACGACCATCTTTAAATCGCTCCATGGCTCGGGGCTTAGCTATATACGAGACCGCCTCCTGCCCCATACATCCCTTAGACCGATACGCTCCCACAGAGAGGGTCTTCTCTGGGTGCCGTCAGCTGGGCAATGCCGGTTGGCGACACCCAGGGGAAGGGCCTTCTCTGTGGCGGGCCCGGCCCTCTGGAACGACCTACCCCCCGACCTTTGCACTATCTCGGACCTCCGCCTCTTCCGCCAACGTCTTAAGACGTATTTATTCCAACAAGCCGGCCTAGGATAGCCCCCCGTTTCTGACTTTTTAAAAATAAATTATAATTTGGTAAGGTTTTAACATGGGTTTTAGCACGGGTTTAATTAATTAAATATATTTTAATTGATGTATATATTGTATTTTGTGGTTTTAAATAATGCCTGTGCGCCGCCCTGGGTCCTAACAAGGAGAAGGGCGGGGTATAAATTTAATAAAATAAAAAAATAAATAAAAATAAATATACATTTTAGGCAGATTGAAACAAAGTTTATCCAATCAGAGAGAAAGATTAGTTACCAACGTGATCTTTAAAGCGTTCTTTTGTCTCTGTCTACCTTATCTATGGAGTATACCTATAGCCTTGTGTGGCTGGCCTTCTTTGCCAAGTTGTTTTTTGGCAGAATGCTTTAAGGATTTATGAGCCAGTATAACTCTCTAGTTTGGTTCCTTTATCTATGGGGCGTGATGTTCCCGTGTAACAATTTCTTCTATTAGCTTTCAAGAATGTCCCTAGCTTTGAAGCCATGAATAGAAGCGAGACGCAGCAGTGAGATAACATTTGCAGTCCAGTATTAAGGTTACAATTTGCTAGGCTAGAAAACAACTAATTTCTGACAGTATACATTAATATAAGCAGAAGCCAATATTGATTCATATTGATTCATATATTCCTTCATAGACAAACATGCTAACAGCATTCATGGAACCACCAAGAACACTCCCACCAATACTGACAAGGCAAGCCACTAATATATAAAAATAAGAAACCCTACTTCCTTTTAGTACTGATGATGTTTCCTAGTTTGGTAATAAAATGTCTGCAAGAAAACCACCACTTTCAGAGCATAAAGGAACTCTTGATAAAGTTTTTAACCTTTCCCAAGATAAAGGTAGTCCTTGCTTTGTGACCACAATTGACCCCCAAATTTTTGTTGCTGAGTGGAACAGTTGTTTAAGTGAATTTTACCCCATTTTATGACCTTTCTCGCCTCAGTTGTTAAATGAATCCTTGCAGTTGTTAGTAACATGGTTGTTAAGTGAATATGGCTTCCCCATTGACTTTGCTTGTCAGAAGTTGCAAAATTTGATCGCGTGACCTCAGGACACTTCAACCATCATAAAGATGAGTTAGTTCCAAGTGCCTGAATTTTGATCACGTGATATTGGGGATGCTGCAACAGTCATAAGAAACAGTCATAGGTCACTTTTTTCAGTGCCATTGTAACTTTGAATGGTCACAAAATGAACTGGGAGGTGGTGTAGCCTTGTATGTCAAAGAAGAGATAAAGTCATACGAATTGGCATATCGAGGTGATTTAGAGTCACCACTAGAAACTCTGTGGGTAAGACAATCAGGCCAAAAGAATGGTCTAACAGTAGGCATATGTTATCAGCCTCCGACCCAAGCCCACTGCCAGTTGGAGAATGTTGTAAAGGAGGCATCAAAAAAGGGAAGCCTGGTTATAATGGGGGATTTCAATTACCCTCACATAGATTGGGCGAACTGTTGTTCAGCACATGACAAAGAGATAAAGTTCCTAGATATGCTAAATGATTGTTCCCTGGAACAGATGATTGAAGACCCAACTAGAGGTACAAGAATCCTTGATTTGGTTCTGAGCAATATACAGGATCTGGTGCAAAATGTTAATGTGACTGATCCAATAGGGAACAGTGACCACAACACAATTATTTTTAACTTAATCATAGACTGCAAATCACCGATAAAATCTAACACAGAGACCTCAAATTTTCATAAAGGAAAATTAGTAAAACTAGTAAAAAAGAAGCTGAAAAGGAGAATTGTGAAAGTCCAAACACTCCATGAGGCATGGAGGCTGCTCACAAAAACAATAACAGAGGCCCAATTGGAATGTATACCTAAAAGGAAAAAGGGCACTGCCAGGTTCAAGAGGACTCCGATGTGGCTTACAGGAGCTGTTCGGGAAGTGATCAAAAGCAAGAAAAGCTCATTTAAAAGATGGAAGGCTTCTCCAAATGAGGACAACAGGCAGAAACATAAATTCTGGCAGAACAAATGCAAGGCAACAATCAGGAAAGCAAAGCAAGACTTTGAGGAGAGTTTAGCTAAAAACACTCAAGGAAATAACAAGGACTTCTTTAAGTACATTAAAAGTAAGAACCCAACTGGGAAGGCCATTGGACCATTAGATGACAATGGAAGGCAAGGGATTATTAAGGAGGAAACAGAGATTGCAGAGAGACTCAATGAATTCTTTGCTTCAGTATTCACTGAAGAAGACAGAGATCACATACCCAAAACAGAGCCTATTTTCATAGGGAGGGAAACTGAGGAATTAACCCAGATAGAAATAACCAGGGAGGAGGTCCTTGCATGTCTTGTTAAACTAAACACTAACAAACCAGGACCAGATGGCATCAATCCACGAGTTCTCAGGGAACTTAAAGATGAAATTGCTGATGTCCTTGCCAAAATATATAATCTTTCCCTCAAATCAGACCTTGTGCCGGATGACTGGAAGGTAGCGAATATAACACCAATCTTCAAAAAAGGATCCAGAGGTGATCCAGGAAATTACCGATCGGTCAGCTTGACAAGTGTCCCAGGTAAAGTGATGGAAACCATCTTAAAAGATAAAATTAATAGGCACGTAGAAGAGAAGGCACTGCTGAAGGAGAGCCAACATGGCTTTTGCAAGGGCAAATCATGTCTCACTAATCTGCTGGAATTTTTTGAGAGTGTCAACAAGCATGTGGACAAGGGAGATCCAGTTGACATTGTTTATCTGGACTTTCAGAAGGCCTTTGACAAGGTCCTGCACCAAAGGCTCTTAAATAAACTTGCCAGTCATGGAATAAAGGGACAGGCCTTGTCCTGGATTAGCAACTGGCTAAGGGACAGGAAACAGAGAGTAGCATTAAATGGACACTTCTCCAGGTGGAGGGAGGTAAAGAGTGGGGTCCCTCAAGGTTCAGTACTGGGACCCCTGCTTTTCAACATTTTCATAAATGATCTCGAAGTAGGAGTAAACAGCAAGGTAGCCAAATTCGCCGATGACACTAAATTATACAGGGTAGTAAAAACTGAGAGAGAGTGTGAGGAGCTCCAGAGGGATCTCTTGACACTGGGGGAGTGGGCAAACCAGTGGCAAATGAGCTTCAACATTAGTAAGTGCAGAGTGATGCACGTTGGGGCAAAAAAACCCAACTACATCTATAAACTGATGGGGTTTGAACTCCTTGCAACTAACCAGGAAAGGGACCTTGGTGTCCTGGTGGACAGCTCAATGAAGGTGTCAACCCAGTGTGCCGCAGCAGTGAAAAAAGCAAACTCATTGCTAGGGATCATTAGGAAGGGTATAGAAAATAAGTCAGCAAGTGTCATTTTGCCTCTTTATAAATCTATGGTGAGGCCCCATCTGGAGTATTGTGTACAGTTCTGGTCACCATACCTTCAGAAGGATATTATGGAAATGGAAAAGGTGCAGAGGAGGGCAACCAGAATGATTAGGGGGCTGGAACACCTTCCTTACCATCTGAGGCTGCAACAGTTGGGCCTCTTCACTCTAGAACAACGGCGCCTGAGAGGTGACCTGATTGAAGTCTATAAAATCATGCACGGTGTGGACAAAGTAGAAAAGGAAAAACTGTTTTCCCTATTGCACAACACTAAAACTAGGGGGCACTCCATGAAACTTTTGGAAGCTAGACCGCAAACAAATAAGAGGAAGTACTTTTTCACCCAGAGGATCACTGGTCTATGGAACTCCCTGCCAGAAGAAGTGGTGACAGCTGTCAGCCTCGACACCTTTAAGAAAGGATTAGACGAGTTCATGGAGAACAAGAGTATCAATGGCTATCATGATGGATGCCTAAGGACACCCTCCGGGTTGGAGAGATAGGCAGGATATTTCTCAATGCCATTTGCAGGGAATCATAAGCAGGTGAAGACATCTGCTTGGGAATACCCTGAAGCAAATGGTGAGCCACTGTATGAGACAGAATGCTGGACTGGATGGGCTGTGGCCTGTTCCAGCAAGGCTATTCTTATGTTCTTATGTAACTATTGTAACTTGACATCTATCTGTATTTTTCACAAGTCAGTTCCTTTTGTAAGATATACCTTCAGTAGCTTGCATAATATAAAATGTAGGGATTTGATGTTTTCTACAATCTGGAGAGATTTCCATATATAACTTTTGCTAGGATAAATATATTCTCCCATATCTAAAAGAGGTAATGTTCTATTCCCACACTTAGGAAAAAAATGTGCTGTTTCTCTTATTTCTGCTTCAGTTTTTTTTATAAATGCTTTCTGTTCAGCTTGTAAATTTAATAAAACACTAAGATATCAGAATGGCAGAGATGAAGTGCGTGAATTTTGTGTTTGTGTCACTAAGCTGGTGCACATCTCTCTTTTTCTCAGCTCACACGCTGCAGTGCATTGAGGGCTGTAAACTGACAGCTGATGGAGAGGAAATAGAAATTCATCAGGATGCTGTTGATGGAGAAGAGATGAAGGGAAAGGAATTTCACCGAAAAAGAATGTACTTGAATGGAAACTGCATTCGGTGGCTGAATAGGTACCTGGACATGAAGCCACAAAGGAAAGGTAGGCTTGGCAAGAGGTAGAGAGCAACCCTTCCATATTTTTCCCTTGTTTAATCTTCTCCTTAGGCTCTCAATGATAGGCTCAGGAGTCAAACAAGACATTATGGTGGTTTTAAGTTGAGTTGGATCTGAAAGCAAACTGGCAACCAATGCATTTCATGCAACAGTATTATATGAGTCACCTTTGGGGGGCCTTAACACTGTCCACACTGCTGTATTCTATCCTAGCATGAATAGGATAGGCCATTGGGAAGGGGGCAATGGGGGAAGGTAGATAAATTCTTTTCCTTTTACCATGCTTTATTTATTTTATTTTATTTTATTATTTTATTTTATTTTATTAATTAAATTGGTTTGCTGCCCATCTGGCTGCAAGGTAACTCTGGGCTGCTTTCCCTGCCTTAGGTTTTCCAGTCAGGTTCTATTATTACATAATATTAATACAATGTTTCAGTATTTGGGGTAATCTAACTTTACTAGCTTGATTCTTAGGCCAGCACTTCTCTGAATTGATCCATCAGAGCTAAGTCATTCCACCCTACATCACCAGCAGTAACTTCAAGTCCAAACTATATGACCATATTCTTTCCCTATTTGAGCTTTCAAATGTCTTGATTTGCAGTGATTCTTTGTATCCCCGAATTGTCCTTTGAATGTATGCATTAACTCCTTAGTTGCCCGGTACCAAATTGTTTCCCTTTATGAACAGTGTTGTTCATTTAGTTGCTGCTTTGTTCAGCAAAATTATAAAACTCTGCACATAGGTTGCTTTCATGTGATCAGTGGGAAACTCCACCAGCCTGCCAGCCATAAATATTTCACACTGAGATGGAAATGTCCAGAACTGATCCTGGTCCCCTCTGAATGTCTTTGGCCATTATGGGAATGCAGGAGACTTGATAGTCTGCAAATTGTGCTGCTGCAGACTGTGGCAAATTCTCAGCTGTTGCAGTAGTTAGTACGGTATATCATAGCATTCTGCAAATTGGTCATCTGGGCATCCACCTGCTGCTGATGTTGCAATGACACTGTGTCTGATGTTTGGTAGATTCCAGAATTCCTTGAAAACCAGAGGCCATTCCTGAAATTCCTCTCTTTGGAAGAGAGAAGAAAACTTGCAAGGTTGATGTTGGTATTGTGGGACAAACAAAGTAGGGATTATGATCAGATCTTAATTTTACTTTATTGCAAGGCTAATTGACAGACTCTTGAAAATCTGAATGTATAATTCTTTGCCATCTTCTTTACAGCCTAAGAAATTGGGGATAGTCTTTTCTAAGCCTCTTGCCCCACTCACTACCCAGCTGTTGAGCTTTCTGTCTCTTATATGACCAGTCCCCTGGGAGCATCTCTTTGTCCAGTCTCCCAAGGTCTTTTCCACATACCATCACAGGCCTGAATACTGATTTAAAGAGGTCCAGACAATCTGCTTCATCTAGTGCCTGTTGAAATTTCTACACAACTCCTCCAGAACTTTCCCCAGAGGTTTGACACTGGATGAACATTTTCCAACGTTGCTCAATCCAGCTGTGGCTTCTTCAGGTGGTGAACTACTACCTCAAGTAGTAATGAAGCACCCTCCTCTCTCAAAGAAGAGGGAGGATCCAGCCACATATTAATGGCTGTGTATGCAAGTATCTAATTCATAAAGAGTCCTATCAATTATTTTCTCCTTTTTTACCTGAAGGATAACAAAAAACTAGCCATCATTTAATCATCTTGAAGTTAGTCAGCTTCCATTACTATCAACTGCTGTTCAGAATTGCTGCGGAAGTTTTGGCTTTGTGGTCTTTCTGTCTGTATTTGGTGGAAGGAAAAGAAAGGTGTTTTGCTAGCTGCTGGCTGGCTGTAGACTGAGGGTATCTCTGCTGGAGTAAGGTGAACCTCTACGCTTTGCATCAACCCTGGCACCTTCATCCTACTTCATCCAGTTAACCCCAAACTACCCACTCCCGTTTTAGTATAATCTTTATCTGGAGCTCTCCCCTTTGCAGAATATCACCCTGGAATAATAGAAATGACCTTGCAGGTCTGCAAATCCACTACCTCCATTCTGCAGGAAAACCTCTCTGTTTGGAATCCGTCCCTGGTACTCAAAAGATTGGGGGGCGCTGTTCTAGTCCAATTCCTGCTCAAGCAGAAGATCCTATATCCATGATGGTGAACCTATGGCACGGGTGACACAAGTGGCACGCGAAGCCATTTCTAAGGGCACGCAAGGCGTTGCCCTGTCAGCTCCAGCGCACATGAGCATGCTGGCCAGCTGATTTTTAGCCTTGATTTTTCAGCCATTTTTTGCCCTCCTGAAGCCTCCAGAGGGAGAAAAATGCCCCAACGGGCAACCTAGAAGTCCATTCCTGAACTTCCACTTTGTGTGTTGGGCCTTTTTTCACCCTCCCCAAGATCCTAGAAAGCTTCTGTAGCCTTGGGAGGGTGAAAAATGGATCTACCGGGCCCACTGGAAGTCAGAAAATGGCTGTTTCCAGCCTCTGGGGGAGGCCATTTTTGCCCTCCCCAGGATCCAAAAAGCCGTTTGTACAGCAGGGGATGTCACACATGTATTCTCAGGGGGCACGGCATGGGAGGTATTAAATTATGGGGTTGGCACAATAGCGCGAGCGTGTGTGCTTTAGGCACTCGAGGCCAAAAAGGTTCGCCATCACTGTCCTATATCATTTCAGACAAATGGCTGTCCAGTCTTAAAAATCTCCATTGTAGATGGTCCCCTAGGAAACTTTCCACCATTTGTTCCAAAGTTGTTTTTTCACAAGGCAACTGGACTTTCTTGTTTGTTTGGAAGACATTTTGCTTCTCATTAGAGAAACTTCTTCAGCTCTGACTGGATGATAGGAAATGGAAGGATTTATGCTCCTTGCAGACAGCTGGTCATTTGCATTCCTTTAGAGCAGAGTTTCTCAACCTTGGCCATTTTAAGATGTGTGAACTTCAAATCCCAGAATTCCCCAGCCAGCTGGGAGTTGAAGTCCACACATTTTATAGTTGATAAGGTTGAGAAATACTGCTTTAGAGAGACATTGAGGCCAAGAATTCTCCACCCCAATTTGCACTACTCAGATGACCCTGATGATCCAGGTGGCGTCAAGGACTCTAAAAGAATGCAAATGACCAACTGTCTGCAAGGAGTATAAATCCTTCCATTCCCCACCATCCAGTCAGAGCTGAAGAAGCTTCTTGGATGAGAAGCGAAATGTCTCCAAAGAAAAACAAGTTAAGTTCAGATGCCGCCTGAAAAAAGCACCTTTGGGATAACTATAACCTGGACGACTGAGAATCTCCATAGACATTTCCATCATTTGTGTTTAGGATTCTTGTATCAGTCAGAGGAGGGCTGTCTTTTCACATAGACCATTACTTTGCAGAGGTTCCAGAAGTGAAAGTGACTCATCAGGAGGCCATCAACAACCTTCAAGCCCTCACCTGCCAGGTCTATGGCTTCTATCCCAAGGAGATCAATGCCAATTGGAGGAAGGATGGGGAAATCTTCAACCAAACCAACAGTTCTGTGCACATTGTCCCAAATTCAGATGGGACTTTTAATGCCAGGCTAAGTATTCAGATCAATCCCAAGGAGAGGAAGCTCTACAGATGCCATGTGGAACATGTCAGCTCCAGCGAGCCCCTGGATTTTGTCTTGCAGGTAACAGGTGAGAAATCACAATAGAGAAATAGAGGTCTGAGTTCCAATTGAATAGTACAATACAGCTACAGGATATACAGATAGTCCTTGACTTACAACAGTTCATTTAGTGACCGTCCAAAGTTACAATGGCACTGAGAAAAGTGACTTATGACAGTTTTTCACACTTACGATCGTTGCAGCATCCCCAGGATCACATGATCAAACTTCAGACACTCGGCAACTGGTTCATATTTATGACGGTTGCATTGTCCTGGGGTCATGTGATTTCTTTTTGCAAATAAGCAAAGTCAATGGGGAAGCCAGATTCATTTAACAACCGGGTTACTCACTTATCAATTGCAGTGATTCAGTTTAACAACTGTGGCAAGAAAGGTTGTAAAGTAGGGGAAAACTCACCTAAGAAATATCTCTCTTAACAACAGAAATTTTGGGCTCAGTTGTGGTCGTAAGCGGAGGACTACCTGTATATGAACGTTCCCCTGCATTAGAAGTCCCTGCCATCCCAAATGGGATCCACCCTATTCTTTCCTGTCTTTTGCCTCAATAGCTCCTCCTATTCATGTGCCTGTAAGTTTGGGGAACAATTTCTCAGGCACTACAAAGATCCTGGTCCATCATCCCTTCTCCATGATCTTTGTGATTGCAGGTATTCCTTGACTTATGACACCTGAAACCAGAATTTCTGTTGTTAAGCGAGATGGTTAAGTGAGTGACGTCCAATTTTATGATCTTTTCGGTTATGAAGCAAATCACTTCAGTTGTTAACTGAATCACATGGTTGTTAAGTGAATCTGGCTTCCCACACTGGCCTTGTTGGAAGCCAGCTGGGAAGGTCAGAAATGGTTTTCACATGACCCCAGGATTACAACCATCACAAATACATTTGGGTTGTCAAGTGCCCAACTTTTGATCACGTGACCATTGGGGATGCTGCAAAGTCATACATTTGAGAATAGGTCATAAGTCCCTTTTTCAGTGCCATCATAATTTTGAACAGTCACTAAATGAATTGTTGCAAATTAAGGACTCCCTGTACATGAATTATAGTCAAAGAACTCTAGAGTTTTCAGATTTCTTTTAAATATCCTTAATAGCTTCTTTACTACTGCTCAGACTCAAAAATTCTGGAATATTAAAAAAGGTGACAAAAGGTAAGCATGAATAGAAAGAGGCCTTGTGGAGAGGCAAGTGCTATTTTCTTTTTTTGAATAGTGTTCCAGTGGAATTTGCCAATATTCTTTGGTTAAATCCAAGGAAGATAAATATTTGATTCCACCTAGGTCAGAGTTCCCCAACTTTCGGGCTTTGCCGACCAGCAGGGTGCAGGGAGAGGGGATGGTTCCATGCAAGCAGCCAGCAAACATGTGCAAAGCTCCATTCGCATGGATGGCAGACATACATGCAGCTACATTTGCTTGAGTAGTGGGCATGTGTGCAGTTCCATTTGATAAGCAGTGGGCACATATTCAGCTCCATTTGCATGAACAGCAGGCACGCATCAGAGGTGGTATTCAGCCAGTTCTGACAGGTTCTGGAGAACCGGTAGTGGAAATTTTTGAATCTCACCACTGGCACACATCCAGCTCTATTTGCATGAATGGCAGGCATGCACACTCACTACTCATGCAAATGGAGTGCCCATCTCACACAAGTAGGGATGTGGGTGTGCATGCTCATTGAACACTTCTGTGGCCTGGTTCCAAACAGCTCACAGCCCAGGAGTTGGCCACAGAGGTTATGGACCCCTGACTTAGGCTATCCAAGAGATCACTAATTCTGGGCATTGGACACCCATTGAATATTGCCACTCTGTTTATTTGCCAGCACTCTATGTAAAATCATATTTCTCTAAAGGATATCATTTTGGAATATTTGTCCTTTGGAATTTTTTACATCTCAAGTGTTTGGTCTATGTAGGAGAAAGAATATCAAATATAGGAGCTGATATGTACTTTGTCCTGTGTTGCCAACCATAGGAATGACTCTTGTCTTCTGATGCTTCTGTTTCTGCAGGGCCCTCAATTGAAGTAACTACCGACGTGCTGAATGTTAATGATACCCTCTTGAACTGCTCTATCTGCAACTTTTATCCTCAAGACATATATGCCACCTGGACGAAGGATGGAGATATATGGGATCAAGGAGTTTGTCGCGGGGATACCATCCGTAATTGGGACGGGACCTACTGCACCTGGATCAGCATTGAAATTGACCCCTTGGAGGAGTACCGCTACCGTTGCTATGTTGAACATGATGGCTTGTCAGGCGTATTCAGTGTAGCAGGTGACAAATTGCAGTGAGGGGGAGAATTGTGGGTGATGAATTTCGGCCTGGCAGTTCCCTGCGTTGGTTTTATTCTATTGAAATACTCCCATTTTTTTAGTTTGTGGACTTGCAGTGAAGAGTCTGTACAATTTGCGTGGAGTTATTTAAAGATAGCTTAAAAATCCCATCACACTAATATAGGCTAATTGTGATGAGATGTACTTGGATCTCTGTTCTCTTCCCAATTTACTGCCACTAATGGGGTATTCAATAGGGTTTTACTGTCTTCTATGCATTTTTTTCCAAGCATGTTCACATTATAGATAGTCATTGACTTAGTATTACAATTGGGCATGGAGACTTGAGTTATAAGATGGGGTAGTCATTAGAAAAGTTCCCACATGACCTGACTTGGTTTTATGACCATCTTTATGATGGACATAAAGCAAGTTAAGGGAATCACATGGTTGTTAAGTGAACATGTGGTTGTTATATGAATTCAGTATATCCAAAAGGTGGGGTTTTGCCACTTTCCTGTCATAAATGCATTGCTTCATTTTTTTAATTAATAGAAAAAATAGTCTATTCCAACTGGAGAAATTGCATATTTCTTCAACCCAGTTTTCAATATTCAAGGTACTTTTCCATTATACCAATAGAGGGAAGAATAACCAATATTCCTGTAAAAGAGTAAGGTTCCACAATTTTGGAATACAATTCAAAATAACATTGACATTTTAAAGACTGACATTTTAATGTATTCTAGAAATAACTGAAATATGGACAAGAAAAGTCTAATGTATTTTCAAATTTCTTACAAGCCAAACAGTGAGAATCTACAGTCCATCCTTTCTGATTCATTCTTTGACCACTCCAATAAAATCTTTGGATAGATAATTTCAACTTTAAGCCTAAGGAAACAAAGTTTAAATGTTAAAAACAACCTTAAAAAAAGATTGATCCTCCCGTCATCTGATATACTAACTCATTTCTCCATAACTCATAAGCATTTCAACTTTATAGTTTAATACCACTATTCAAATTCAGTAATTTCAACTTTATAGTTATTTTTCCTTTTCTGACATAATCTCAGAGTCACTTTGATTTCAGAAACAACCGCAATCTTTGAGGCAACTAAGGTTTCTAGTCCATGCCAAAAAATGAAAACATAATTGAGTTGATTATTTTGCCATTTGTGCATATACCACAAAGAGAAATTTATCTCTGTTGAAAATCATTAATATAAATTGTCACAACTCAACAATTGTATAGTGCTCTGCACAGGGCTGTCCTTGAAGAAGAACAGCAGAAGCTTCTGCTGGTCTAGAATCCAGTCAGAATAGAGCTGGAAACCTTGGAGGTTTTCTAGTCCAGCCTCCTGCTCAAGCAGGAGATCCTATACCATTTCAGCCAAGTAACTGCCCAGTCTCTTGTTAAAGACCTCCAGTGATGAAGAATCTGCAACTTTTGAAGTCAAATGGGTCCACTGGTCAATTGTCCTCACTGTAAGGAATTTTTTTCTTAGGTAATTCCAGGTTGCTTCCCGCCTTGATTAGTTTCCATCCATTGGTTCTTGTCCTGCCTTCTGATGCTTTGGAAAATAAATTGACCCCTTCAAATACTGGAATACTGCTATTATGTCCAGCATGATAACCAGCAGCACAGTCAGACCCCTGATCTGTGATCTACACTGGTTGTCATTTTGCTTGGGCGGTGGTAGCAACTTGAAGATTCATGATGCTTGTTATGACCTATAAAGCCCTGGATGGTATCGTGCCCTTGAGGAGCTGCCTGTCTCCCATACTGTTTGTCCAGCCAATTCAAGCCGAGAGGCCTGCTTTAATCCACTCTACAAATACTAATACTACTTTTGTTTCCTTTTATTTACTTTGCTTTCCCCCTCTCAATTAAGCTCCAACAGTTGAATCTCAAACTGAGGAAAATTTCCAGCGATTACTCATCCTTTGTTCTGCTGTGTCAGTCCTTGTCATCCTTATCCTACTGTCTATAATCATTGGATTTTTTTGCTACAGTAAGTATCCTGTAAATATATTTGCTTCTTGTGGGTAGTAAGATATGAAAGCTATTTTCCTTCCAAGTTTCCCTTTAGGGTACATCTGTGCATCTTTCTTCCACATTTCCATGGCTCTCCTCAGGAGCTACTAAACTCTTAGTTGGAGTCCTAGCACTTAGTTGAAGCTCCAGGTTCTCTTCTGTAACTGGGAAGAGGCATTGCAATTCTACCCTTCAATAATTTTGGGTCAAAAAGCAGCCGAAAAATATTTCAGCAAAATATATATTTTTACCCAGCTGTTTCTACCAATTGTACTCAATCCTTTCCTGAGGCAGTAGGTTTCCCATGGAGCAAAGGAGGTACATTTGTATTTTGAAAAGCTTCCTATTTCTGCTTAGTAGCAATAGCAATAGCACTTAGACTTAACGCATTTTTCAGAGTATAAGACGCACTGGAGTATAAGGTTTTGAAGAGACAATTTTTTTTTTAAAAAGGGGGTTTGCACTCTGCAAACCTCCCCCAAATGGCCCATTTTTTGTGAAAATGGCCCCATTTCCCCCCCCCAAAAGGCAGCATGTATAGCCTATAGGAGGCTTATAGAGTGCTCCTGGGGGCTGTGGGGGCAAAAATGAGCAAAAAATGGTCTGTTTTTTGCTCATTTCTGCCCTCCTCAGCCCCCAGGAGTACTCTGCAAGGTTTCTAAGGGCTATGCACGGGGGTGGGGTTTCAGGAGGCCAAAAATTCTGTATTCAGTGTATAAGGCGCACCCAGATTTTCAGCCTCTTTTTTGAGGGAAAATGGTGTGTCTTATACTCCGAAAAATACAGCATATACCACTTTGAAGTGCTTACAGCGCTCTCTAAATGGTTTACAAAGTCAGCGCATTGCCTCCAACAATCTGGGTCCTCATTTTACTAACCTTGGAAGGATAGAAGGATGAGTAGACTTTGAGCCAGTCAGGATCAAACTGCTGGAATGGATAGTAAGTTAGCATGCAGCACTGCATTTTAACCACTGAGCCACCACAGGTCTTATAAAGATAGTTTATAAGATAGTTAAACTATCTTAAGACAGTTTCTCAGGTAAGCCATGACAAAGCAACTATGGCAAGGTCACAGAGGTTTTTTCTGGCATAAAGGAAGAGATTGGATGGTCTCTGGTGGATTCTTTTTAATTTTAACTCTTTGGTATTTGTTCTTACAGAGAAGTGTCGACGTGACAACAGAGCAGTAGCAAGTGAGTGATCTCTTTGCCAGTTTGTATGATAGTCAGAAGCAACAAAAAAAAAAAGGTGGGGGGGGGGACAGAAGGGCTCATACCATCAATATCTGAAAAACTACACGCCATATATATGTTTCTATGTCACTGCTGGGTAGAAAATGCTGGAGGAGGAAACCATCATCCCTTCAGAAGTTGAGCCCTGCAACTTCAGGAGCATCCAATACTAGGAGGCTAAAGGTTCCCAAAGACTTTTGCAGTCAATGGTTGAGACCAGAAAAGCACACCAAAACTCAGATGCTGGACTTGCTTGTCCTGGAGCAAACATTGCCAAGTAGAGCAAAAATAATTAGTGGACAGTGTCAATCCTGCACATAACATTGTAAAAAGGGCAGGAAAAGATACGTTATTATTAAATTAAATTTAAATTTATACCCCGCCCTTCTCCTTGTATGCACATATCAAGGTGAATGTAAAGCTGCTCTCTTCTCAACACAGTCTCCACGTCCTTTTTTTCCTTCAGAGAGTGACACCAATTCTAGCTTGGATAATGCTGAAAAATGCCCACTGAAAAAGATAGGAGTCCCACCCATCAACCACACTGCTGGTGAAGAATGGACAGGAGACAGCCCGTCTCAGGTTAGTTATACCTCCAAACACCTTTGCCTCTTTTCGTTCACCATCACATTATGCTGGTTCGAGAGAAACGGGGATTGGATAGCTGATTAAAGTACCTTCCAACTCTGATTTTTCTGATCTTTCTGTTCTAGGGCGTTGGAGAGAAAAACAACAGTCTCCTGAGAACCATCAAATAAGCATCTAACTCTCAAAATGGAACTGGATCAAATTTGATGTTGTTTGAGAAGCACTCCTAAGGAAGATTGAGTGCTAAAATGGACTCAGACAGCCACAAGGTGGCAGGGGAAAAAAAAGCATTTCAGAAGAAATTCCTCTAAGGGACAAACCTTTTGTTTCAGGATCTGTTAGGCTGGCGGTCCTACTGTGTAAGGCAGATCCTAAAGTATCATGCATTTATTTCCAGGTGGAGCTTCAAGGACTAGATGAAACCTACGTATAACTTTAAATCTTCTAACTGAAGAAAGGATGGTGAAATGTGATTCGTTAGCTGATACTGGTGTAGCCTAAGATGGCTATTTCTCTTCGAAGGCTTTCAACTTATAGACCAGTTCTCTAGAAAAGGAGGTTTCTTTCTTGGTTATCGATGAAGCAGACCTGACAGGAGAATGGGACATTATCCATATGTACTCCGGACTGTGGTTCCATACAAAGAAATCACAGGACAGCTGTTTTCCATGGGTTTGAATGCCAGGAGGCAAAGGGATTACTGGTAATCATCAAGCTCATGTGCCCCCTCTACAGGCAAAATTAGGAAGGTGTTTGTTGGAGCTAATCTTGTCAGTTTTGGTTTACCTAATTAAGTTGCTTATTTGGAGTCTCTTTGCTTATGAATAGATTGGCCCAGTCTTTTTGAATGGGTACAAAATCTTCATTTCTAAAGATTTCAGGCTTCTGCTTGAAGCCGTTTTCCTGTAGCAGGAAGACTGGCGCTGCTTTTTGCCCTTTAAGAACATGTTTCTCCTCTTCTCCTTTAAGGGAAATATAATATTCTGCCTCTTTTAATATTCCCCAAAATATTTCCTTCTCGGGGGTGGGCTTCCCACACTGATCATTGTGGTAAGCCTTGTGAAGGACATTGAGTTTGCTAACCTCACTCCTAATCAGAAATTGCTTATCTAACCATCTTAAAGCTACTAGAGATTTTCAGCATGGCAAGCTTGAAAAATTGCCTTCCAGACTATCTTCATTTCTGAAGAAAAGAAAAAAATAATTATAAGGCTTAATTAGGAAAGAATTTAAAATAAATACCATGTTTCACTGAAAATAAGACCTAGCCAGAAAATAAGACCTAGTATATTTTTACACCTGCACCTAATATCAGCCTTACCCTCAAAATAAGCCCTAATTAATAGCCTGTGCAGCTGGCAGCCTGCTCATTCCTTATAGTTGCTCACAGTTCCATGGCTGGGAGGCGGTGTAGTGGAGCTGCCCTACGTAGCCCACACCAGCTTACCTCAGGGCCCCTGCAGCCAGGCCATCCACGCCCCAACACCTGCCTCATGGCCGCAGCACCAGCAGCCATGTGCAACAGGAGCCCAAGTGGCTGCCGGCCCTGTTCTGCTTGCTCATGGCTGCAATGGAACAGGAGACTGAGCGATGTGTTGGTGCCGTAGCTGCAAGGAAAGGCAGATGTCAGGGCATGGATGGCCTAGTTGCATAAGTCCTGAGGTAAGCTGAAGGGTCCATTTGGAGAAGGGCGGGGTATAAATTTTCATAAAATAAATAAATGTAATAAAATAAGCCCATGTGGGGCATGAGGGGCAAGTCCACCTCCTGACTCACCTTGTGGCGGTGGCAGCTGTGTGTTTCTCAGCCTCCTGCTCTGTTGCAGCTGCGAGCAAGCAGAAGTGGACTGGGGGCCATGGCAGGACAGGGTTGCCACTGTGGGGTGAGGCAGGTGTTGGGGTGAGGTAAGCCGATGCAGGACGCGTGGGGCAGCTCCACCCTTCCCTGCCTCATGGCAACAGCACTGGCACGCCATGTAGCCTTCTGCCCCACCGCGAGCAAGCAGAAGAAGTGAGCCTCACGTATATTGGGGGGGGGGTGTAAGACACCCACCAAAATAAGCCCTAGTGCTTGTTTTTGGACCCAAAATAAAATAAGACCCCGTCTTATTTTTGGGGAAACATGGGTAGGAAAAAAGCTTAATAAGATTTTTAAGCGAGAGAGTTACAAATGAATTAAGGGTCCAAATTTGGAAATTTGAAACTTTTATTATAAAATTTTGGTACTAAGTATATGAAATAAAATCAGCTTTACATAGGAACCAGAATTCTTTTGTCTACAGTGGATCATAACAAAGATGAACGGCCTTATGATTTAAATTAGGCACTAGAGGGGAGAGGGCTTGAGGGCCAGGCCTGTTAATTATTAGCACAATATTAAGGGTCTTTTGCAAGTGAGCCATGAATTAGCCAGAGCCACCCCATCTTGAACACTTTATTTGTGCTTTTGCTGAAAGTCACTTCTGGCTTTGGCATCTGTTAGCAAAGAGCCAAGGGGCCGACAGCAAACACTTCACACATACGTAGTGTCAGTCTGGTTGGCAGGATGTGGCTCCATCTGTGGTGGCAGGATGTGGCCCCATCCCTAACGATGGTGGCTCCCTCTCTTTGGAACATCAACCCCATGGAAATTAAACTGCTCCCTACTTGGGACAGTCTCCTGGAGACCTGATATTGCCAACGGGTGGGCCTGGAGAACCTGGAGTGAGATGGAGCCCATCAAGTGGCTGATTTAACTGATTACTGTTGCCAGAGGGGTAGGGGTTATTGTTTTTATTGTTGTATATATTATTTTTATTTTTTGTAAGCACCCAGATTCACTTAGACTGAGTGGGCGGCCATTTTCTAAATAAATAAATAAATAAATAAATAAATGTGATTTCTTGCCTGTGAATTTGTGTTAGATAAAACTGCTGTTCTCAAGGATTCCCCTTCCATGCTCAACAAATCCATAATGGCTTTCCCGCTGGGCGAATTCTTTGAGGCTCAGTAAGTCTACTATTCACTTTAAAACTCTTCTTGCACTGCCATCCACAGTACTCTGCATATTTACATGGCATCTCTTCTGTGTGAATCCTGTGTGAATTGTTTCTATTAAAGCTTCTTTTCAAATCCGTCTTTCCCTGGAATCCAATGGCAACCTGTGCTGATCTCCCATTGGAGGCATTCTCCAAGTAAACTGGAATGCACCATAATTATTTTCTTGTAATTATTATCTTCGACCAGATGTAGGTTCTGTATAGTCTTTGAGGGTAGCCCCAAAAGAGACACCTTTCAGCAATCCAAACAACATTAAATGGCTTAATCCAGTCTTATCTTCACTTACCACAGGGAAAATTGTCAGAGTTTTGGCAGTATGACTATTATTATGAGATAAGCCCAGAAGCAAAACACAGCACACAGCACATAGAGCCTTTAGACAATTAATAGTGGTTTATACAGTATATACATATATACAGACATACACATGGAGATAAATCCCTTACCACTCAGCTACAGACACAAGGAGAGAAATGAGATGCATTATGAGAGAAATGCCTCTAATGGCCACCTATATACTGTATATAGACATCTCTTAAAACAGTAAATACCTTGTGTGGACCCCACCAGAGTTTTAAACCAGCGATACCTGTATTGCTGAATCATCCTGATTGCATCAGATTACAGATTACAACCTTGCTATTCAACTGGCAGCTATTAAATCCTCATTACCTGACAAAAATATTACACTGCTCTTCCACACAGCCCTGATAAAGGGCTCCTTTCCAGTATTCGGATGTAGTCATGTCCTGTTTTTTATGCTCTGCGTATACGCGGAAGGTCTTGTGCATGTGCAGAGGTGGCGGGTGCAAGTGTGCACGTGCACACTCACAATTGCAAACCAATAGGACCTCTAGGAGCAAGCCCTTTGCATCACAGCATGGAAACCAAAGGGAAATTGAAGGGCAGAAGGGGAAATGGGCAGGACAAGACTGGAAAAAGAAGAGCAACACCACCGACACCTTTGAACTTCAGCCTTGGAGAAAACTCATGAGAATACTGTGGATGGCAAAGACAACAATAATACAATAGCAGAGTTGGAAGGGACCTTGGAGGTCTTCTAGTCTAACCCCCTGCCTAGGCAGGAGCTCTATGCCATTTCAGACAAATGGCTATCCAACATCTTCTTCAAGACTTCCAGGGTTGGGGCATTCACAACTTCTGGAGACAACTTCTGTTCCACTGGTTAATTGTTCTAACTGTCAGGAAATTTCTCCTCAGTTCTAAGTTGCTTCTCTCCTTGATTAGTTTCCACCCATTGCTTCTTGTTCTGCCCTCAGGTGCTTTGGAGAATAGTTTGACTCCCTCTTCTTTGTGGCAACCCCTGAGATACTGGGACACTGCTATCATGTCTCCCCTAGTCCTTCTTTTTATTAAATTGGACATAACCAGTTCCTGCAACCGTTCTTCATGTTTTAGTCTCCAGTCCCCTAATCATCTTTGTTGCTCTTCTCTGCACTCTTTCTAGAGCAGTGATGGCTAACCTTTTTTGGCTCGCGTGCCAAAAGTGGGGGGAGCACAGGGGGGTCGTGTGTGGGCGTGCCACAACCATAATGTTATGTGCGCGACCCCCTGCTTTTGGCGTGCTTTATTCACCCTCCCCAGGTGAAAGAGCCTGGGGAGAGTGAAAACAGCCTCCCCTCCCCACCTCCAAAGGCTTCAGGAGCTTCCCTGAAGCCTCCAGAGGGCGAAAAACAGCCTCAAAAGAAGGCCTAAATCAGCTGGCCAGCGCACACACAGCTGGAGCTCACAGGGCAACACCTCGCGTGCCCTAAGAAATGGTTCTGCGTGCTATGGCACGGGTGCTACAGGTTCGCCATCACTGTTCTAGAGACTCCACGTCTTTTCTACATCGTGGCGACCAAAACTGGATGCCATACTCCAAGTGTGGCCTTACCAAGGCATTATAAAGTGGCATTAACACTTCATGTGATCTTGATTCTATCCTTCGGTTTATGCAGCCTAGAACTGTGTTGGTTTTTTTGGCAGCTGCTGCACACGGCTGGCTCATATTTAAATGGTTGTCCACTAGGATTCCAAGATCCCTTTCACAGTTAGTACTATTGAGCAAGGTACCACCTATATTGTACCTGTGCATTTTGTTTTTCTTGCCTAAATGTACAACCTTACAACGGGCAAATGGACCGCCAGACAAATCACCCCAGAGTTGTTACTTGAGGTACCAATGACCAGGTTTTTAATTAGCTTATTTGGGACATACGTGAGGGTCCAGTTCTCTGGACGTGGTGCTGATGCTGGGAAAAGTGGAAAAGGAGGCCCATCAGCAAGAGAGATGGATCCAGTTGCACTGGTGATGGGGGCACCAAGGACCAAGTTAGGGACAGATCCTCTTGGAGAAACTCAATCTATGCGTTGCTAGGAATCGACATGGACTGCATGACATATAATCAATCGGCCACAGACTGGAAACCGTTCAGCAGCAGAGACCATGAAATCGACCTCCCCAGAAATACCCAGTAACCCTCCACTTAATGAACCCCAAATTTCTGTTGTTAAGTGAGACATTGTCAAGTGAGCTTTGCTTCATTTTACAACCTTCCTTTGTTCTTTGTTAAGCGAATCGCAGCAGTTGATAAGTTAGTATCACGATTTGGGACTTGGCTTGAGGCGATCGCCTCTCCTCGCCCCGCCTGGCCAGGATTGTTGTTGTTGAGGGTCATTCAGTGAATCAGCGTTCCCTGTTGATGTCGCTTATCACAAGGTCGCAAAAGAGGATCACGGGACAGAGCAACGGTCATAAAATATGAGCCAGTTATCTAGCGTCTGAATTTTGATCACATGACCGGTTGCTGGAAAGGTTGTAAGTGTGAAAAAGGGCCATTCTCAATTCCATGTGGTCAGCTGCCCAGCACCATGGGCTTGATGGTTCTGTTCATCATTCAACCATCTTTCCAATCAGCCTCCAGGCTCCATTTTGGCCTTTCTCCTGAAGTGAACCAGATGGATATTTCTTCCCACAATTGTTAAGGATGACAAACTGACATAAATCCCATTTTTTAGCGTTGTTGTAACTTGGAGCGGTCACTAAACGAACTACTGGAAGTCGAAGACTCTCTGTCCATGAAAGGAACACTTTCACCAATCAGGAAGGTGCCAGAAACCGAGCAGAAGCGCCCAGCGTGGGAGAATCAGCAGCAATCGGCCGTCTCCGCCGCGGCCGCACCTGCTCTCGGCCCCCGGCCAGGTACTTTCCATTCGGGGCGTGGCTCGCCGAACCGTGGGAGGCGTCGCGATCCATCTGTGGCGTTTGCATCAGCCGGAGCGCTGTTCGCGATCTGCATATCCGGGAAGCTCGCCCAAAGGGCGGTTGTTCGTGAGAGCCACTCGGGGTCTCGATCTTATGGATCTCCTGGATCTTTGCCTCGGGATCGCTTGGAACTTCGCCGAAGGGAGGATCCCGCGTGGGTCCGGAGAAAGGAGGGCGGCTGGGCTCCCAGGGGCTCCAGATCGCGGGATCTTCCTCCTCCCGGCGCTTCTTTTGCTCCTCCTGCGCAGCGGCTGCTCCGGTGAGTGGCGGGGAAAGCGCCCGTGGGCGACGGAGGAGAGAAGGGCGGGGAGGGGGGGCTTTGCCGCGTGGGTTTGCCTAGGGGCGATCTCCTCTCCCCTCGCCCCGCCTGGCTTGCTGCTGCGAGGATGAAACCTCTGGGTGGACGCGGGCGAGAGGAAGGTACGATTCTACGAGCCACGCCTCGAGAAAGCCGCGATCGCCGTGGAGCAGGTGGGCAGCTGCGATGGGAGACCCGAGAGCCCGCAAAAGGGAACCGGACTGCAACGCCCATGGTTCTCAGCCCAAGCGTGCCACCGCGCTGGCTTCGCTGCTTGCAAAAATCTCGCTTAACCTGGCGCCTATTTCAGGAAACGTTCTCCCTTCCCCTGAGATTAGTTTATAATAGAATACAATAGCAGAGTTGGAAGGGACCTTGGAGGTCTTCTAGTCCAACTCCCTGCCTAGGCAGGAAACCCTGCCTATACCGTTTCAGACAAATGGCTATCCAACATCTTCTTGAAAACTTGCAGTGTTGGGGCATTTCACAACTTCTGGAGAGTCTTCAAGAAGATTAGAGTCTTCAAGAAGCGTCTTCAAGAAGATTCTGGAGAGTCTTCAAGAAGAACTGGCTTAAACCCAGTTTGTTTTCCGAAGGCCCTTCAAGATTGGATTGGGTCATCAGGGGAGGGAGATGTGGGGGGACCGGGGAAATCTTGCAAAAGTCCATTGGGTCTGTTAACATCTAATCTTTTGTGTGCCTTAATGCTACCTTCCATGTGTCTGAAAGGGTATAGGGCTTCCTGCCTAGGCAGGGGGTTGGACTAGAAGACCTCCAGGATCCCTTCCAACTCTGCTATTGTATTGTATTGTATTTTATAAACGGATGTCCTTTGATAGTTTGAAACTTTGGAAAAAGTGCCAAGAAAAGCAAGTAAGAGAATTAGAAGCCCGGAGACTAAAACATATGAAGAATAGTTGCAGGATTTGGGTTCTGCTAGTCTAGAGAAAAGAAGGACTTGGGGGTGTCAGGATAACAATATTCCAATATTTGAGGGGCTGCGACAAAGAAGAGGGAGTCAAATTATTCCCCAAAGCACCTGAAGGTCAGACAAGGAACAATGGATGGAAACCTATCAAGGAGAGTAGCAACCTGGAATTAAGGATGAATTTCCTAACAGTGAAGACAATTAACCAGTGGAACAGCTTTGACTTTGGAAGTGGTGGGTGCTTCATCACTGGAGGTTTTTAAGAAGAGACTGGCCAGTCATCTGTACCTATATCAGAAATGGTATTGAATCTCCTGGTTGAGCAGTGGGCTGGACTAGAAGTCCTCCAAGGTCCCTTCCAACTCTATTCTAATTCTGATTCTGATATGTCCCTTGGTGTTGCAGGCAGCTCAATGTTAACTTTTGGGTGAGATGGATGGACATTTAAATTTGATAGAAGGATCAGGGGCGGAGCTTTGCCCACCGGCACTCCCTCATAAATGACAGTCAGGTGCTTGGTTGCCCAGAGGTGTGTCGGTGGTGTGTTGGAGGAACAACCAATGGAAGAACAGAAGAAAAGAACACCTGTTATTAGGCGGATCTCAGGTTGCTTTGGAAAGTCCCAAAGGGTATAGAAAAAAATCTGGGAATCTAGCCAGAACAACAGAATGTGGACTTTGGACAACCATAGATGTATGTTTAGATACGCCCTGAGCTATGAAAATATTTTCTCTTTTGTTTGTTCTCTTCTACTATTTATTTTCCATGTTCCACTCCCCAGGACCTCTTAGCCCATCTTCCTGGTAGCAGAGAGAAGCATGTAGAGTACAAGTATATACACAGATAATATACAGATAATCCTTGATTTATGACCACAATTGAGCCCAAAATTTCTGTTGCCAAGTGAAACATTTGTTAAGTAAACTTTGTCTCATTTTACGGCCTTTCTTGCCACAGTTGTTAAGTGAACCATGGCAGTTGTTCAGTTAGTGACAAGGTCCTTAAATGAATCTGACTTCTCCATTGACTTTGCTTGTCGGAAGGCTGCAAAAGGAGATCATTGTGACTCCAGGAGTAACAGTGTCACAAATATGAGACAGTTGCCAAGTATCTGAATTTTGATCGCATCATCATGGGGATGCTGCAATGATCGTAAGTGTGAAAAACTGTCATAAGTCACTCTTTTCAGTGTTGTAAGTTTGAACAGCCATTAACTGAATGGTTGTAAGTTGAGGACTACCTGTAATTATATTTAGAATACTAAACAGACAACTGGGGCGCATTCTAGAATTTTTAGGTTCAGGGTTTCAATCCTATATGGTCATGGGCATCATAAATATTACTTACCGTATTTTTCAGACTACAAGACGCATAGTGTATGAGACCCACCAAGATTTCAAAGAGGAAAGTAAGATTTTTTTTTTGCCTCCCCCCCACCCCCAAGAAGCACTCTGAAGGCTTCAGGAGGGCTGGTGGAAGGCAAAAATGCCCGTTTTTATGAAAAATGGCCTGTTTTTCACAAAAATGGGATGTGGGGGTGGGGCTTTGGAAGACCAAAAATAGTTTTATTCATTGTATAAGACACACCAACTTTTCTATGCTCTTTTGGGGGGGGGGAAGGTGCATCTTATAATCTAAAAATACGGTATTTTGGGTTATAAAATAATTGGAATGATGCCCAGCTTGTGGGATTCTGCATTTCAAACCTATATTTCAATTTCTTTGATTGTTGTGAGCCCTTCAGCGTTGTTAAGATCT
Organism: Rhabdophis nuchalis; assembly: GCA_039707465.1. Lineage (NCBI taxonomy): Eukaryota > Metazoa > Chordata > Lepidosauria > Squamata > Natricidae > Rhabdophis > Rhabdophis nuchalis. Next base: position 16,065,464 of record CM077646.1, on the reverse strand, counting down.
GGGTGGTGTGCAACTTTATTATTTTCTCACAAGATTAGCTGCTGAAGGGATTGTTTGACTGTATATGTAAATAAAAAAGTGACCACACTATACTACAACAGTGTAGAAGGGACAAAAGCAGAGTCACAAATAAATATCAAGCATCTCGGCTGAAATTATTATTTGTGCTGTTTGAGACTTCTTTAATTTATTTTATTTGACTTCTTTTATCCTGTATTTCTGGCACTGAAATAAAGTAACTTACGACCATTTTCCACACTTTTTCACACTTGTGACCTTTGGTAGCAATCCCATGACCATGTGAGCCAAATTCAGATGGTTGGCAATGGGTTCATACTTACGACCGCTGCTGTGTCCTGAGGTCATGTGAATGCAATCTTTTTGATTTTGAAAAAGTTTTATTGAGTTTTAACAAGTTTCTGAAGGGTGGGGTAAGGGTTACAGAAACATTTTGAGAACCTTTGCGTCAGAGTCCTTGGCCCATCCCGGGCTACATAATAAAACAATAGTAAACAAGTTTATCAAAAAAAAAATACTACAAGATAAAGACCAGTGTATACATATTACATATTACATTTCCAATTCTGAGATGGCAGACATGTACAAACATCCTGATATAAAAAAGAATAGAAAGAAAAGTTAATAAGAAAAAGGAAAAGCAAGCAAAATCATTTTTTTGATCTAAGTCTTTTGGCAATTGTATCTTCTTTTTCTCCTGCTTGGTCCCCCGTGGGCAGGGCCGTGGCCCCCTCCGTCCCCCCTGGATCTTCGCCCAGGACAGAGAAATGCTTTTTAATAAAGGCTTCCGCCTCAGCAACTGTTTTAATTCTCACTCTTCCTCCTTCCCAGAACACCAGCATCCCTTCGGGCATCGCCCACTTGAACCAGATCCCGTGGTCAAACAATGTTTTAGATAAGAAGGAAAATTTCCTTCTCATTTCTCTGATTTTTTTTGGGACCTGCTTCAAGATAGCGACAACCTTTTGTTGGTAAATTAGAGGACCCCCTCTCTGCGCCCTCAAAATTCCCTCTCTGGTTGACCTTCTGACAAATTTAATGTGAATCTCTCTGGGTACTTCATTTATCCTGGCATATGCAGAGTTTATTCTGTAGACTAGGTCAATGTCCCCCCTGATCTCATCTTTAGGTTTATGTAAATAGTCTGCTAAAATTGTGCTCATGAGTTCAGGCAAGCATTCACCAGATTCTTCAGAAATGTTCTGAAATCTTAAAAAATATGACATCCTTTCGAAGTCCATCCTAGACATATGCCCAGTTAGTTCCCCCACCTCACTGTTGACATTTTTAAGCTCTCCCTTTGCCTCAGTTAGCCCCCCTTCCAGATCTTCAGTCTTCTGTATGTTCTCCTTCACTTGATTACGAGTTTCCAGGAGTTCCTTCTTAAAGTTGTTATTTTCTTCTCTCTGCGCCTTAATTTCCTGTACCAAAGTTTGTATAACAGATTCCAGAGAAGACAATCTTTGTTCCAATCCTGCCAATTCTGATTTTTGTGCCATGGTTAACTGTTAGAGTCAGTGCCACTAAAATGGCGTTTTTTGGGTGGAGTCGTTGAGACAAATCAGGAGGTAAAAGTTTCAAATCAAGGTTGTAAAAAAGTTCAGGAACCAGTAGAGAAACACTTTCCCAAATCAATAGTTATAATAAAAAAAAAGGCACTCCAGACAGGGAATCAATTAATCCAAAAAAGTTCTTCATTAATAGCAAGAGGAAGTCCAAATTACAAGAAGATGCTGGTAGTTTTCCATAAATAAAATAGTCATTCAGGAGCGGAGAGAAGCCATCTTCCACTGCCCAAGCTGGGAGCCAGCCAGAAAAAGTAACAAAGAAATAAGTTGTAACAAACCAATCAAACTTAGAAACATTGTTGCAAGCCGCAGATCACTTTCACTCGCTTTCACTAAGTTCCAGGCAAACTGCATAGAGAAAAATCCGTCCCTCGCAATGAGGAACCATTTCAAAGCGCCGCTTTAAATCCGAGGGGGGGTTTAACGAAAAAAACACCCCCCTCCAAGCTTTTTTAGTCCAGCGCTGCCATCGGAGATAAAATAGCAGATAAAAGCACACTCACTCTTCACCTTGCAGCCGAGCCTCGGGAGAGCCTTCCGACCCGGACGTCTGGCTCACTCCAAAATTAAGCAACTTTTCCGTTCCCCATTGGCGAAGGTGGAGACAGGCGTCTCCCCCCCGCAGCCAGCCTTTCGTCACCTAGGCTGAAGACAAGGGTCGCTTTCCCACCGCCATGGGAAGGGGGCGTCCCTAGCAAGCCAACCCTATGGGAGACCCCCAAGATGGGGCGTCTCGCCCCCGTGGGGGGGCAGAAAAAAGTACAAAGCGGCGGACGAGTCAAGGACCCATCCGTCGCTGTTGGAGGGCGGAAGCGGAAGTCGAGAGTTTTAAAGAAGGCTTAAACCCAGTTTGTTATCCAAAGGTCCTTCAAGATTGGATTGGGTCATCAGGGGAGGGAGGTGTGGGGGGACCGGGGAAATCTTGCAAAAGTCCATTGGGTCTGTTAACATCTAATCGTTTGTGTGCCTTAATGCTACCTTCCATGTGCCTGAAAGGGTATAGGGCTTCCTGCCTAGGCAGGGGGTTGGACTAGAAGACCTCCAGGGTCCCTTCCAACTCTGCTATTGTATTGTATTGTATTTTATAAATGGATGTTCTTTGATAGTTTGAAACTTTGGAAAAAAATGCTAAGAAAAGCAACTAAGAAAAGCAAGCCTGGAGACTAAAACATATGAAGAATAGTTGCAGGATTTGGGTTCTGCTAGTCTAGAGAAAAGAAGGACTTGGGGGTGTCAGGATAACAATATTCCAATATTTGAGGGGCTGCAACAAAGAAGAGGGAGTCAAATTATTCCCCAAAGCACCTGAAGGTCAGACAAGGAACAATGGATGGAAACCTATCAAGGAGAAAAGCAACCTGGAATTAAGGATGAATTTCCTAACAGTGAAGACAATTAACCAGTGGAACAGCTTTAGCTTTGGAAGTGGTGGGTGCTTCATCACTGGAGGTTTTTAAGAAGAGACTGGCCAGTCATCTGTACCTATATAAAGAAATGGTATTGAATCTCCTGGTTGAGCAGTGGGCTGGACTAGAAGTCCTCCAAGGTCCCTTCCAACTCTATTCCGATTCTGATTCTGATATGTCCCTTGGTGTTGCAGGCAGCTCAATGTTAACTTTTGGGTGAGATGGATGGACATTTAAATTTGATAGAAGGATCAGGGGCGGAGCTTTGCCCACCGGCACTCCCTCATAAATGACAGTCAGGTGCTTGGTTGCCCAGAGGTGTGTCGGTGGTGTGTTGGAGGAACAACCAATGGAAGAACAGAAGAAAAGAACACCTGTTATTAGGCGGATCTCAGGTTGCTTTGGAAAGTCCCAAAGGGTATAGAAAAAAATCTGGGAATCTAGCCAGAACAACAGAATGTGGACTTTGGACAACCATAGATGTATGTTTAGATACGCCCTGAGCTATGAAAATATTTTCTCTTTTGTTTGTTCTCTTCTACTATTTATTTTCAATGTTGAATAATGTTCCACTCCCCAGGACCTCTTATCCCATCTTCCTGGTAGCAGAGAGAAGCTTGTAGAGTACAAGTATATAACACATTTAGAAGGCAACACAGATAATATACAGATAATCCTTGATTTATGACCACAATTGAGCCCAAAATTTCTGTTGCCAAGTGAAACATTTGTTAAGTAAACTTTGTCTCATTTTACGGCCTTTCTTGCCACAGTTGTTAAGTGAACCATGGCAGTTGTTCAGTTAGTGACAAGGTCCTTAAATGAATCTGACTTCTCCATTGACTTTGCTTGTCGGAAGGCTGCAAAAGGAGATCATTGTGACTCCAGGAGTAACAGTGTCACAAATATGAGACAGTTGCCAAGTGTCTGAATTTTGATCGCATGATCATGGGGATGCTGCAATGGTCATAAGTGTGAAAAACTGTCATAAGTCACTCTTTTCAGTGTTGTAAGTTTGAACAGCCATTAACTGAATGGTTGTAAGTTGAGGACTACCTGTAATTATATTTAGAATACTAAACAGACAACTGGGGCGCATTCTAGAATTTTTAGGTTCAGGGTTTCAATCCTATATGGTCATGGGCATCATAAATATTACTTATCGTATTTTTCAGACTATAAGACGCATAGTGTATGAGACCCACCAAGATTTCAAAGAGGAAAGTAAGATTTTTTTTTTGCCCCAAGAAGCACTCTGAAGGCTTCAGGAGGGCTGGTGGAAGGCAAAAATGCCCGTTTTTATGAAAAATGGCCTGTTTTTCACAAAAATGGGATGTGGGGGTGGGGCTTTGGGAGACCAAAAATAGTTTTATTCACTGTATAAGAAGCACCAACTTTTCTATGCTCTTTTGGGGGGGGGACGTGCATCTTATAATCTAAAAATACGGTATTTTGGGTTGTACAATAATTGGAATGATGCCCAGCTTGTGGGATTCTGCATTTCAAACCTATATTTCAATTTCTTTGATTGTTGTGAGCCCTTCAGCGTTGTTAAGATCTGGGTGGTGTGCAACTTTATTATTTTCTCACAAGATTAGCTGCTGAAGGGATTGTTTGACTGTATATGTAAATAAAAAAGTGACCACACTATACTATAACAGTGTAGAAGGGACAAAAGCAGAGTCACAAAATCTCGGCTGAAATTATCATTTGTGCTGTTTGAGACTTCTTTAATTTATTTTATTTGACTTCTTTTATCCTGTATTTCTGGCACTGAAATAAAGTAACTTACGGCCATTTTCCACACTTGTGACCTTTGGTAGCAATCCCATGACCATGTGAGCCAAATTCAGATGCTTGGCAATGGGTTCATACTTACGACCGCTGCTGTGTCCTGAGGTCATGTGAATGCAACCTTTTTGATAAGTGAATCTGGTTTCCCCATTGATTTAGCTTAACAACCAGGTTACTAACTTATCAACTGCAGTGATTCGTTTAACAACTGTGTCAAGAAAGGTCATCAAATGGGGCAAAACTCCCTTAGCAAATGTCTCACTTAACAACAGACGTTTGGGGCTCAGTTGTGGTCGTAAGGCGAGGACTTCCTGTAACCTTTCCTGTCTCCAGAAAATTTGAGATCATAAAAGACTGAATTGATGGCGGTCAACAAATGACCCTATTGAATGGTGCGGAAGTACTCCTTCCTGTCAAACCTGAAGCTCCACCCTTGTTTTCCAGATGGACACACCCATTCTCTGCTTTATCTGTATACTGCTGTATCAGAACCCATTGGGGACCTGCCCCAGTTCACTGCTCTGGGCTATGGGGATGGCTTCCTTGCTGGTTCCTACAACAGCATTACCGAGCGGGCTGTGTCCCGAGCCCCCTGGATGAAGAAGATTGAGGAAGAGGACCCCCACTTCTGGAACTGGATGACCCAGAGAGCCTCCCGTTCTGGGCAGCGGTTCAGGAAGGATCTGGAAAATATCCTGCAGCAGAACAACCAGAGTCGAGGTAAGGCCAGGAAATCTCATATCCTTGGGCCACTCTAATTTACACATGGGGAAAAAATGCTGTTGTCAGAATTTGTTGCAGAAAAATCAAATCCAGAAAACACACAGATAACTGATTCAGCTGGATTCATTAACTTCTTTATATGCATAATAACAGATGAATAAATGTACGATACCAATAGTAGATTCTTTCAATGTGGTAGAAGTTACAAGCAGAACGCAAGTAGGAGAGAACAGTTTCATCTCAGAGTTCAGAGCAGAGTCTTAAATTTCAGCTTCAATTCTCAGCAGACTCATTTCTGCTTCAGCTCCCATTGACTTAGTTGCTATGCCTATTCATTGGCTGACCTTGTTACCATGTCTCTCCCAATCATGAATATTCTAAAAAGCTCTCATCCTTCATACGCTTTTTTTTAATATCATATTAGTTGATGTCACTAGTTCTTTTATGTATATCCAGGTTAGTGGGCTCCAAAACCTCAGAGAGCCAACATAACCTTACCTGCCCTTTAGGCAACACACCTACAAGTATTCAAAGGCTAATAACACCATACTATTCTTTCTATTGCTACTATAATTCTGTTCCTCCACTACTTTGTGAGCCCTCCTTCTGAAGAACAGCAACGCTTCTACTTAACTTAGGTTGATTCAGGCTGTTTTAGTTTCCCTCTCTCACCCACTCCAACACCACCACACCCAGCCACCTCTCTGCTTAGTTTTTATAGCCACCAGCTGTTGGGTTGACTAGGGCGAGGTCTTGTTTATTTATTATGTATTTAGCATATGGCATCTGCAAAGGTCATGCAGTCATTGATATACAACACTGATAAAATTCATTATACACACAAGCACAAATATGTTTAAGAAAAGCGACAACATTCTGTCTGTCTGTCTATCTCTGTGTCTGTCTATCTCTATCTATCTATCTATCTATCTATCTATCTATCTATCTATCTATCTATCTATCTATCTATCTATCTATCTATCTATCTATCTATCTATCATTATCTATCTATCTATCTATCTATCATTATCTATCTATCTATCTATCTATCTATCTATCTATCTATCTATCTATCTATCTATCTATCTATCTATCTATCTATCTATCTATCTATCTCTTCCTTCCAACCTCTTTCTTCCCATCTCTCTCCCTCTCCCTCTCTCCCCCTGTCTCCTTCCCTCTGTCTCCCTTTGAGAATATGTGGACAGTTCAATATACAAGTATTAATATTAAGATAAAACCGTGATAAAGTCACCATCACAGAAGAAGGTCCTAAAGCAGGGGTCTCAAACTCAATTTACCTGGGGGCCGCTGGAGGCAGAGTCTGGGTGAGGCTGGGCCGCATAAGGGATTCATTCCCCCTGCGGGCCGCACTAATATTATACTTTCACGGTGGGGGCCACAAGATACCATCCTGCGGGCTGCAATTGGCTCGCGGGCCACGAGTTTGAGACCCCTGTCCTAAAGGGACAGGACACCAACAGCCAAGAGTGTGACCATTTTGCAGTCAGTCTATCGTGTTGTGTTTGGCTTCCATCATAGATGTTCTTCTTTAATCTGTTGTTGGCAGGGACGAACCCTCTTGTATTAGATATAAAGTGAGTCCCAAAAGGGCTCTTTGCTAATCTCATACAGTCAATGAATCTGTGGGGTGCTAATAAATTCTAATTTAAAGGCTGCCTACAATAGAGGCTGACCCTGCAAGATGAGCTGGAGGAAGAAATAGTTGCAGGAACCTTCAGGATGGAAACAAAACAGCCTCAATAAGTAGAGTAACAAGAAGGGGAGAAAAGCACGGAAAATCTTAACCTTCCCTGATATTACATTTCATTACCAGATGGGCAACAAATAAATGTGATAAATAAACATTTTTTCTTCCCATCCAGATCTCAACATTTGGGGAGGCCAACCCAAGAGGTCTGCCACGAAAATCTGCTGAGAAGGGTGTTGTGTTTTTATTGACCCCTGCAGTTTTTATGGCCAGATGTAGGATTTACCATTGCCTCCTTTCCAGGGCTGAGACAGAGTGACTGGCTCAAGGTTATCTGGCTGGCCTTGTACCTCAGGCGGACTAGAACTCAGGGCCTCTCTGCTTATAGCCTGGTACCAAAGTGGCTCTTGTTTGTTTAAATTAAATAGAACTCTTTACTGGCCAAGTGTGATTGGAAACACAAGGAATTTGTCTTCAGTGCATAAGCTCTCAGTGTACATAAAAGATACAAGCAATCAATCATGATCATAGTTATCAGAAATACATTCATTGTGAATTATAAAATAAGAAGAATAAGATAAGAATCATAAAATAAGAATAAGATAAGAATAAGAAAATAACATATGAATCATAAAATAAGAATAAGATATGAAACATAAAATAAGAAGAATAAGATAATCATAAAATAAGAAAGCGGTTCAAGGCAACAAATCTTCCATTAGATGGCAGGTAGTCCCTGACATACAACCACAATTAATGGCCAAAATTTCTGCTGCTAAGCAAACCGATTGTGGAGTGGATTGTGCCCGATTTTATAACCTTTTCACCACAGTTGTTAAGCAAATCACTGCAGCTGTTGTTAAGTCAATCACAATCCTTAAAGAAATCCAACGTCCCACCCTTGACTTTGTTTGTCAGAAACGGGCTGGGAAGGCAGCAAATAGCCATGATGCGACCCCAGGATGCTACTATACTATCGTAAATACACAGCAGTTGCCAAGTGCCCCAATTTTGATCACATGATTTTGTGGATGCTGTAGTGATTGTAAACGCAAGGACCGTTTGTAAGTCGAGGATCAGAGAGAAAATGGCACATGTGAGCCACTGCAAAGGCTCCCTGTCATGAAGTGGGGTGAGAGGGTGTCAAATTCGTGACCCATGGGCCAGATGCACCACATGCTGGCCACGTCCGCTCCCAGTTTACCAAAGGGGGAAAGTCGCAATACGTCATAAGATGACGATGTGACGATGCGGGTTTGACACCCCTGCTTTAATTTAATGAAAAGAAGGACCAGGGTTGACATGATAACAGTCTTCCCATATCTAAGAAGCTGCCACAAAGAAGAGGGAGTCAAGCTATTTTCCAAACCATCTGAGGGCAGGACAAGAAGCAATGGATGGAAACTAATCCAGGAGAGAAGCAATTTGGAATTAAGGAGGAACTTCCTAACAGTAAGGACAATTAACCAGTGGAGCCGCTTGCCCCAGAAAGTTGTGGATGCTCTGTCATTGGAGGTTTTACAGAAGAGATTGGACAACCATTGGTCCAAAATGATATAGATCTCCTGCTTGAACAGGGAGTTCGACTAGAAGATTAGAAGTTCCTTTTAACTCTGCTATTCTGTGGGGGAAGCACTATCATCCCACTAGAGTGGTGCGGTGGCCTAGAGGTGGAGCTCTCGCCTCACAATCAGGAAGCTGTGAGTTCGATCCTAGGTAGAGGCAGATATTTCTTTCTCTGGGCATATTGCAAATATATCTGCTGAATAGAACTCCGCATTGGCGACAGGAAGGGCATCTAGCCAGTAAACACTCAGCTCCATTCAGTTGCCCAGACAAAGAATTATGGGGTCATTAAAAGAGGATGAACCCTGATCATCCCACTGCACACTCACTTCCTACCTTTTACCTTGCTTGTCCAATGGCAAGGCTCGGGGTTGAAGGCATGGAGCTGGTGTCCGATGCCATTGAGGCAAGTTTGAAAGCACACCAGGACCTGATCTCCAGCTGGGAATCAGAGCTGGGGCTAGAAATGTGGACACAAGGCCCTGGGCAGGGGCGAAGGCGAAGGCATAATGAGGTCAGACCTCCAGCTGTAGCTTGGAGGTTGGCGGTGCCGAGCCGAGCCCAGAACTGGTGTTTATGGAAGAATCCCTAAGGATGGATCTTCAGTAGGAGACAAGAGACACCAAGCCAAAGCTCCATGCAGCCATCATGCTGGCAGAGAGGAAGAAGAGGCAGCGAGGAAGCAGCGGAACCTGGACTTACCCTGGTTAGGAGAACAGAGGCGCCAAGCTTTGGGGACAATCGTGGTGGCGACGGCAATGGAAAGACAATGAAGAGGAAATGCTGGGAGAGGAATAGATGGGACAACTGGCCCAGAACTGAATGGCTGAATCCACAACTGGTTGCCAGAGACTGCAGAAGCTGATAACTGGAATTTGCCTCCAATAAGCTGCTACTAAGACTGTCAGTGAGGAGTGGAAGGGCTTCCTTTGAGAGTTGGGGATGGTCAAGATCAGAGTTCCCCAAACATTTTGGTTTAGTGGCCTGGGGGGGGGGGAGGGAGATACAGGAGTCTTTGTGCACATCTGCACGTACATGAAAATGTGTGTGATGGGATTGTGAGTGCCCGTGTGATGCAAAGCGGGTCACAAGTGCCTATGCAACACTTCCAGCGATGCTAGCGTGAGTAGGGTGTGCGTGGGTGCACACGCAGTCATATCAGCAAACCACTCATGTGGCCCAGTGGTCAAGACGCCTTGGTCCAATAGTGGGCCATGACCCATAGTTTGTGGACTTACCGTATTTTTCAGAGTATAAGACGCACTTCCCCCCCCCCCCCCAAAAGAGGGTGAAAAGCTATGTGCCTCTTATACAGTGAATACAGCCTTTTTGGCCTCCTGAAACCCCGCCCCCTTCACAAAAATGGACGTGCAGAGGATTTGGGAGGCCTGCAAAGTGCTCCTGGGGGCTGGGGAGAGCAAAATGGAGTGAAAAAAGGGGGGCATTGTTTGCTTGTTTTTGATCACCCAGCCTCCAGGATCACTCTACAAGCCTCCTAAAGGCTATGCATGCCCTTTTTTGGGCAAAAAACCAGACCCATTTTCGCAAAAAACAAGTCATTTTTTGCTTGTTTTTGTCACCACCAGAAGCACTTTGCAGGCCTCTCAAACTCTCTGCATGGCCCGTTTTTCACAAAAAATGAGGCGTACAGAGGGTTTGGGAGGTCTGCAGTGTGCAAAACCTTTTTTTTAAATTTACCTCTTCAAATTCTTGGTGCATCTTATAATCCGGTGCGTCTTATACTCTGAAAAATACGGTATATCAACTTGAAGAGCCTTTGAAAACTTCAGCTGCTCAAAATGTTGCCAGCTACATGACACATGTGACATACTAGTCCGTGAGCTGCACTGGCTGTCATTGTGTTCCCAGGGGATATTCAATGCGCTGGTTGTCATATTTAAAGCCCTACGTGACCAGGGACCAGGTTACCTGAGGGATCCTCTTTTTTCAAGGGTTTCTATCCCTCCGATCAGATCCTACGGATTGGGCATGCTGCAGATCCCATCAGCCACAGAGTGTCAACTGGCAGGAACTAGAAAATGGGCTTTTTCTGGTATAGCCTCATGGAATATTCCCTCATCAGAGAGTAGAATGGCTCACAATCCTGTTGGCGTTTCACAAGGGTTTAAAAACCTGACTCTATTTGGGACTCAGAATGTGTTAAGAGGCCCTGTTACTTGTTTTTGCTATTACCGTATTTTTCAGAGTATAAGGCACACCTCCACGCCCCACAAAAGAACGTGGAAATGTTGGTGCATTTTATACACTGAATGCAGCCATTTTTGGCCTTCCGAAGTCCTACCCCGCATCCCATTTTTGCGAAAAATGCCCAAAAAATGGAGACGTTTTTCCCTTCCTCCAGCCCCCAGGATCACTCTGCAGGTTTCAGCAGGGTTGGGGGAAGGGGAAAATTCAGTAGTTCGTCAATCTTCATGACTGTTGTTTATACTCATTTTTTTGTGCGTGTTTTTACTGTTTTAATGTCTTTTAAATTGTTTAAATCGTTATATAATTTTAGAATTGTAAGCCGCTCAGAGTCCCTTGGTTGAATTGAATTGGGCGGCTATAGAAACTGATGTAATGAATAAATGTGTAAATTAAATAAAGTCACTTGTTTCAATATTGTTGTAACTTTGAATGGTCGCTAAGCAAATGGTTATAAGTTGAGGAGTACCTGCATCTGATTTTCTGTCTCCATATGGAAGGATCTAGACTAGGGGTCCCCCAAGTTGGCAACTTTTAAGACTTGTGGACTTCATCTCCCAGAATTCCTCAGCCAGCGTGGTTGAAGTCCACAAATCTTACAGTTGCCAAGTTTGGTAGACCGCTGATCTAGACAAGAATTGTTCTTACTACCATAGAACCCCTGACTTCTGGGACGTTGCATCTTCCCAGCTCGTGGCATCTGGTTGACTCTCCCAACATCTTTCCATCCGTTCAAAACCATCAATCAAAACAGTTGATATTTGCTCTGCCGATAAGAAAATAAACTAGGATAGTCAGGATGAAGGTTAACCACTATCTCAGGCTCTTCCCCCAAATACTAGGGCTCAGATGTAACTTAGTGGTAATCTGCTGGGGTTGTATACAATGTTGGGTTTCAGATTTTATGGGGGCCTAAACTGACTTTTTAGTTTTTAGTTGTGTGTGTCAATTTGCTTTAATGGAATGTTGTCTCTTATTTTGTTTGCTGCCTAGTGCTAAATCGATTAATCCATTAGAATCGATATTAATCCATCTGCCAAGAAAGAAGAAGCTGAACAATGAAATTCTGACCGGCAGCTAAATATCCTACAAAGTCGATGGAACATGTGAGGTGTGTTTTTCGATGGATGAACTATACTATCTTGGTTTCTGGTCAACAGCCAGACCAAGATCGAAGGTTTCCAAGCTAGAGAATTACCTGCCGGTCATCTGCCATTCCCCCCCCCCCTGTCTAGGGTAATGAACGGTAATGCTAATTAATTTCATCAACTTTTCCTGAGCCCTAGAATGGTAAATGGGGGATGGGACCAGAAATTAGAGAACAAAGGAGGGGGTGCAAATATGTTATGCCACTAGTCCTCAACTTTTCCAGGTTGGTGGCCTGGTGGGGAAGGGGGAGGGGATGACTCTGTGTGAGCGAGAGACACGCCCGCAAGTGAATGCACCTGCCCCTTGCACAAATGGAGCTTTGTGTCCGAGTACAAGTGGAGCTGTGTACATGCAGGCACTCACTCACTGCTAATGCAGGTGGAGCTGCTCATGGGCAAGGCGCTCACCCGCTGCTTGTACGAGCCAGTTCAGAATGGGTTGCAGCCTGTGGGTTAGGGACCCTTGTGCTATGACACAGTATCCTACAGCGTTATAATTTGCTTACTTAAAATACTCCGGAGAACAGATCCAAGTCTGGAGAAAACAGTAAAAAGGGCTTAAGGGCCACGCTATCTTCAGCTGGAGGAAGGCGGAGATTCACTTCTAAGAGAATGCAAAACAATCAGCAGTGCTAGGTTGGAAAGTCAAAGAATTTGCCTGCTTTGAGAAGGCTTGGCTGACTCCTCCCCCACCAACCTGCTTTTTGCTTTCTTTCTAAGCTTGAATAAAACTTTGCAAATCGTCTGTCTTTGTCCTGCTTCAATCAGAATCGGGGAAGCTTGTCCTTGGGACCCTGGTGACAGGGTGTATCGGTTTCTAGACGTGCACTCACTTACCCATTTTGAAAGAGAGAGAGATTTAGGCCATCGTGATCCTAGAAAACAGACCCTTTATCCGGGTTTTACAACGTTCTCTGAAAGATGGGAAAATTTATAACAGTTTGCAGGCCTGTTATACAAGGGGGAGGAGAACACCTCCGATATTTTTTGATATATTTTATCAAAAGCAGGGTGGACCTTCTACGTTTAATATCCGTGTGAATGATATTCCTTGTTGGTTCGGATGGGTGTTAATTTGTTTCCTCCTTTCCCTCCACCCTTTATTTTGTATTTTAATTTCTGAAATAAAAAATTTAACAAAAACCTGGCACATTGCTGCGTTGGTGATGGGACGAGTGGATGAACCTCCCTTTCCTTTGCCTTCCTCTAGGTTGGTCAGGGAATCTGGAAACCGGAGCTAAAGCAGGGATGGACAGGTTTTCTTTTACGACAGAGCTGGCGTAGGTGTGCGGTGAGCGGTCACTAATTTTGCTCTCTTTTAGAGCTTCACGTCTGGCAGCGGCTGTACGGCTGTGAGCTGGCGGAAGATGGGAGCGAGAGAGGCTACGATCTCTACGCTTACGATGGGGAGGACTTTCTCAGCTTCACCAAGGCCACCCTCAATTGGACGGCGGCCGGCGTTGAAGCCGAAATGATCAAGAGGAAATGGGATGCTGAGTTGGACAGGGCCTGGCGCAAGAAGACTTATCTGGAAGAGGAGTGCTTTGCCTGGCTGAAGAAATGTCTGGACTACGGCACAGAAGCTCGGACAAGCAAGAGTAAGGATGGCAACATTGAATATGAGGAGAGGGTGTCTCTTTATGGTTCAGAGTCTCAATTGGGTGGTACAAAATAAAGCAACTTGTCTTAATTTGCAGAATAACCATAAAAAGGTGGCGGGTTTTGGAAGAATTGGAAAGCTCCTACTGTTTGGTGTTGGGCCTGCTTGGCAATTGGATGGGAGACTACTAGGGTGGTTGAAAAAATGCAAAGGCAAAAAGAAGGACAAAAACACATCCTTACAAGAGGTGGTATGCTGCCGGTTTGCACCGGTTCAGGCGAACTGGTAGGGGCAGCATGAAGCTCCGCCCACCCACCCTGACATCATCAAGGACCTTCTGCACATGCCCAGACATACACGCTCCCGCTACCAAACCGATAATGAAGAAAATAGAATACCATCTCTGATCCTTACTCACTTAGATAGTCCCCATAGGTGTTGAAAACACCTTTTCCTTTTTTTAAAAAGGTGCGTCTGGCTTGAAAAATTAGCCAGTGACATCACCGTTTCCCAGGGAACACCCAGTTGGGGGCTCCTTTCATATCTCTGTTAAGGAGCTGGAGCAAATGACGGGAGCTCACTCCACCATGCGGTGGGGTCTCGAACACAAGCTTGCTAACCTCCAATCCAGAGTCCTAACCACGTAGGCCACTGCCTTCCTATCATTTCGATAGTGAGATGTGTGGTGCCTAAGTTTTTTATATAAATAAATGCTGTTGCCAAGATAACTGAATGGTTGTTTCCTCGTAGGCCCCAGGAGTTGTGCTTGACTCCAGAGGGGGGAAAAATCCCTCTTATAAAAATGGCTTCTCTGGAGGTGTAGTCCCAGGCATCCTTCCATTCTTTGAGGGTAGTTCCCCAAGGTTTCTCTTGAGCCATGAAGCAGACCCATAGCTGCATCACCAGGATGCAAATATTTGAGGAGGGCGAATTTCGGGATCAAACATTGTGAATAAATGACATTTCCCCCTCTGACAATTCTCTGCATTCTCTACACTGGAGCAGAGCCCCCAGTGGTGGCAATGAGCAGCAGGACTGAGGTTGACGGCATGGAACGTCTCCTCTGCCGAGCCCATGGTTTCTACCCCAAGGAGATTGATGCCTTCTGGAGGAGGGACGGAGAGGTCTGGCTGGAGGACACCCTCCAGGGGTCTGTGGCTCCCAACTCAGATGGGACCTACCACTACTGGCTCAGCATCCGGATTGATCCCAAAGAGAGGAGCCGCTACCGATGTCACGTGGAGCACGACGGCCTGCAGGAGCCTCTGGACATAGCCATGGAAGAAACTGGTGAGAGGTTGGAGAAAGCTGGGGAGGGGAGGGGTCTGGCAGACTCTCCTTGGGAGAATCTGGATGGGGGATGTTTACAGCAACACAAAACCTAAATGGGAATATGTGCAATACAAGAGATGTTCTACAGGAGGGAACAAGCCTTGTAAGACACAAGGGACTTATTAACTTGGGGTTATAAATAAAGAAAAGACAAAGAATATTGTTTCAATATTAAGTAGACTAGGATATGGATTGTAGGGACGTGATGGCTTAGTGGCTACGAGGCTGAGCTTGTCGATCAGAAAGTGAGCAGTTTGGTGGTTCGAATCCCTAGTGCCATGTAACGGAGTGAGCTCCCGTTACTTGTCCCAGCTTCTGCCAACCTAGTAGTTCGAAAGCATGTAAAAATGCAAGTAGAAAAATAGGAACCACCTTTGGTGGGAAGGGAACAGCGTTCCGTGCACCTTCGGCATTTAATCATACCGGCCACATGACCATGGAGACGTCTTCGGACAGCGCTGGCTCTTCGGCTTTGAAACGGAGATGAGCATCGCCCCCTAGAGTCGGGAATGACTAGCAAGTATGTGCGAGGGGAACCTTTCCCTTTTCCCTTTAGGACATGAATATCACAAGCTTGAAATTCTTTGACTTTTCATGCTAAATGGAGTATATAACATTAGAAAAAAGGGACGGAGGCAAATATTTCAGTCACATTTCAGGAAGGAAACTCTCTTTTCATCTCTTCCCACTGCAGTTTCAACTGGTGTGTATTTCAGAAACGGACTAGGAATGGTGATTTCTGTCGTTCTATTGATGGTGGTATTCATTGGATGTATTGGTAAGTATGCCACCACCTACAGAGGGGTTTGTAGAAATTTGGAAACTTCCAGGTGTGTGGACTTCAACTCCCAGAATTCTCATCAGTGGCCATGCTGTCTGTAGAACTCTGGGAGTTGAAGTCCACACACATGGAAGAACATCTTGAGTGTTTTTCCTTTTCTCTTTTCAGTATATTGGGGGAAGAAAAAGGGAAAAGAAGAAGAAGAAGAGTCCACCACTTCAGATGATGACCTTGAAGAAGTGAAGGATTATAGGTAGTCTTTGGCTTACAACCAAAACTGGGACCAGAATTTGCATCACTAAGCCATCAGAAAGATTGAGACTATGAAATTTTGGGTCCATTTAATTGAAGGAAACATCACTAGGATTTTGTATAACCAAACTTGGTATACAGATGACTCTCTCTCTCTCTTTGGAGATAAATATTGTGGGGGTAAGACACCCCTAACACCCCTTGGCATGTGTATTCTGTTAAGATACAGCCTGTTGTGCCATACTGCCGTACTGGTTTCTACTGTACAGTGCAGTGGTTATCGGTTAAGTTTCAGGTAAAAATGAGAAGACCTTTGCAATAGAGAGAAAGACAGCCAGCACAGACACACGTCTTTCTATGTGCGTGTTTGTGGCTCTGTGTCTGGGCAGGCAGATCTAGCTTGGGAAGGTTTAGGCCCCATGCCTCCCATCAGTAGGAGGAAGAAAAGGTTAGCAAATGCTAGCAGGGGGTAGCAGCTCACATGGCCATGGGAGTGCAGGGCAGCCAAAGAAGCGAGATGGGAAGGAGATAGATTGGGGGGGGGGGGGAATTGAATTGAAGGTGAACATGGCAGGGCAAGAAACACAGGACCTCATGACCACAATTGGGATTACTTGAAACTGATGTTGCTACACAGTGCAGTTATGTAATCAGTTGTTTAATGACATCACCCAGCAACTGAAATTCTGGTCCAAGTTGGGTTGTTAAACAAGGACTACCTGTAAAGCAGTGCATTTCGGAAAGGCGGTCAGATAAGTAGGCGGCACAGCCTATAAACAGGACAGGCAAATAATTGCATGTCTTTTCTGATTTTTAATACCAATATTACTATTGGTATTAAGGCCTGTTTATATATATTGGTTTTAGCTTTTTTGCACGCTACCCATTTTGTCATTTTGTCTGCGAGATGGACACCTGTATAAATACGATCAATAAATGAATAAACCAGGGGTCCTCAAACTACAGCCATGGGCCGCATACAGCATGCCGAAGCCATTAATCCGGCCCACGCAGGACCACAAGGCTGTCCCACTCACCCACTGGCCCCCACCCTTAGGCCAAACACAGAACTTACCTTTGCGAGCCCCGCAGGCTGGAACTAGAAGGCAAGGCCAACATTTTTGGCCTGCAGAGTGCTACTGGAAGGCGGGGGAGGTAAAAATGGGGCACGTTGAAGGTCAATAATGGATCCATTTTAGCCCATTGTAGCCTGCAGAGCAGAGGTGGTATTCAGCAGGTTCTGACCAGTTCTGGAGAACCGGTAGTGGAAATCTTGGGTAGTTCAGAGAACTACCTCTGGCTGGCCCCGCCCCCATCTATTCTCTGTCTCTTGAATCCCATCTGATCAGGAGGAAATGGAGATTTTGCAGTAACCTTCCCCAGCCACACCCACCAAGCCACGCCCACGGAACTGGTGGTAAAATATTTGAATCCCACCACTGCTGCAGAGAGCTTCTGGAGTTAGGGGAGGTGAAAAACGGGGCATGCAGATGCCTCAGGGGACCAAAACTGGGCCCGTTTTTTGCCTCCACTGCAGTGGTGGGTTTCTGCAGGCTTGCACCTACTCGCGAGAGCCTGTTGGTGAAATTTAGAGAACCGGTGAGAGGGGGTTCCACCGGCGTACCTGGAAGTAAATCTGGCCCGCCGCTGCCAGTGACCCAACGGGAAGGAAAGGAAAGGAAGGAAAGAAAGGAAAGAAAGAAAGAAAGAAAGAAAGAAAGAAAGAAAGAAAGAAACCCACCACTGCTCCACCGCCTCCAGAAGATAGAGAAAGAGGAAGAGCTATACAGAGAGACACAGAGAGTGGGAGAGACAGAAAGAGAAAGAGAGAAAGAGAGAGATACAGAAATACACAGAGAGAGGAAGAGGAAGGAAAAGAGAGATGAGACAGAGAGAGAGAGAGACAAAGAAAGAAAGAGATAAAGGGGAGGGAAAGAGTGAGAGATAAGACACACACACAGAGAGAAATAGAGATAGAGAGGGGGGAAGGAAAGAGACAAGAGAAACATAGAGAGACAGAGAGAAAGAGAGAGACACAAGAGAGAGAAACAGAGACAGAGAGAAAGACAGGGGCGAAGAGAGAGGGAAAGACAAGATACAGACAGAGAGAGTTATCGATTGTAAGCTCCTATGGCAGTGATGGCGAACCTATGGCATGGGTGCCACAGGTGGCACGCGGAACCAATTCTTAGGGCACGCGAGGCGTTGCCCTGTCAGCTCCAGCACGCATGTGTGCGCTGGCCAGCAGATTTAGGCCTTCTTTTGAGGCTGTTTTTCGCCCTCTGGAGGCTTCAGGGAAGCTCCTAAAGCCTCTGGAGGTGGTGAGGGGAGGTTGTTTTCACCCTCCCAAGGCTCATAGAAAGCCTCTGGACCCTGGGGAGGGCGAAAAAAGTGTGCCAAAAGCAGGGGGTCACGCACATAGCATTATAGATATGGCACACCCAAGCACGATCCCCCTATGCTCCCGCCGCTTTTGGCACGCGAACCAAAAAAGGTTAGCCATCACTGTCCTATGGGGCTGAGAAGAATTGCTGCAAAACTGAGCTTCCTGAAGTGGACCACTAGACTGCTAAACAACTGAAAAAAACGATCTCGTAAAAAGAAAAGTCAAACAAAAGAACAATACGCAAACAAAAACAAATAAAACACCCCAGGAGCAAAACAAATTAAAGTTTAACTTGTACGCCCTGTTTAATGGACTGCTAAAGTGACCACGCCCACCCAATCACATGACCTTCCAGCCACACCCAGTCACATGACCACCTAGCCATGCCCACTCAGCCAGTCCGGTCCCCCCAACAGTCTGAGGGACCATCGTGAATTGGCCCCGTTTAAAACGTTTGAGGACCCCTGGAATCAATGAATAACATTTCATGTGTAGCTTTTCAAGCACTGGTGTCCTGCGCAAGGGACCTACTTACCTTAGCATTATGTCTTCTGCGCTACATCTCACAACTTTGTTTCCTGGCAAAAACGTCTTTGCAATAGTGGCGAACATCTGTAACTCGGGTGTAGGATGAGGTTGAAGGTTTGTTCTCTGAGCTTGGGGGTTGGTTTCTGAACATTTTGTTACCAATTCAATTCAATTCAATTTAATTCAATTCAATTCAATTCAATTTATTCAATTTATATCCCGCCCTTCTCCGAGAGGACCCAGGGCGGCGCACAGGAATTTAAAACAATATACAAAATAGTACCAATTATAATTTAAAAACTTATTAAATGACAAAACCTGCGCTAAAACCAGATTAAATCCCCCATTTAAATTGTAAACTATCCCTCCCTCCTCCCTGGAACCCCCTAAAAGCCAAATTAAGAATTTTGTTCAAACACCCCTAGAACTGCGACCCGCCCACCTCTCTTGATACAGAATCCCTCATCAAGGTGGGCCCTCGTTGACGCGGAGGGCCATACCTGCGAGTGGGGGACTCCCGCAGTAGAAAAGGTCTGCCTTAGAGTACTTCATGGTGAAGACAGGCTAAGACATGCTTATTGTTGTAGCAACTATTTAACTTGTAACTGTATGTGTATGTATGTATGTATGTATGTATGTATGTATGTATGTAAGTATGTATATATGTATATTTATTTATAATGATCTTTTATAAAACCAGCTTCTTGTGAGTTTTAAAAATATCAGCAGCCATATAATGGTGATGAATCTATATAAATAAAAATGTAATTATGAGTTTGTTCAAAACAGGTAATCTCCGAAAGTACTGCACCAATCGCTTCCAAATTTTAACACAATGTTCCTTTCAAATACGGCACCAATGATATATATATATATAGATAGATAGATTGTGTAGTTGTCACACCTGTGCTAAGTACACGCAATGGAAATGTAAAAAAATGTAAAAAAGGTAGGTAGATGGATACAGAGAAAGCAGTGGGCCACAGGTATTATGTCATCCTTTCTGATATAAAATACTCTGTCCATAAGATTCAAGAGAAATACAGTAGGTAGGCAGCTATAGGGATAGAGAGAGGGAAGGAGAAATGCGGTAGGTAGGTAGGTAGGTAGGTTGGTAGGTAGAGGGATAGAAAGAGGGAGGGAGAAATGCAGTTAGGTAGGTAGGTAGGTAGGTAGAGGGATAGAGAGAGGGAGGGAGAAATGCGGTAGGTAGGTAGGTTGGTAGGTAGAGGGATAGAGAGAGGGAGGGAGAAATGCGGTAGGTAGGTAGGTAGGTAGGTAGGTAGAGGGATAGAGAGAGGGAGGGAGATTTGCAGTAGGTAGGTAGGTAGTTAGGTAGGTAGAGGGATAGAGAGGGAGAGGGAGAAATACAGTAGGTAGGTAGGTAAGTTGGTAGAGGGAGAGAGGGGGGGAGAAATACAGTAGGTAGGTAGGTTGTGGTTTATACGGTGGTTGTGTGTACGTGTTTGTGTGTGCAGGTGTAGATCTACACACATTGGTTGGCCATTTAACCAGACTGGGCCACAGCAACGCGTGGCCGGGAACAGCTAGTACATAGATACAATTTCTTTTGCAGATTTTCAGACACAGGGGTTTATTTATCTATATTCCGCTTCTATTATTTTTACAAATAAACCAAGGCAGCGAACACACATTCCTCCTCCTATTTGTCCCCAACAACAACAACCCCGTGAAGTATGTTGGGCTGAGAGAGTGCCTGGCTCAAAGTTACCCAAACTGGCTTTCATGGCTAAGGCAGGACTTGATCTCGCAGCCTTCTGCTTTCAAGCCTGGTGCCTTAACCATTGGAACTCCCTGGTTCTATGCAATGTCACTATCTTAAGCTAATCAGTATGGCCACTGTGTCACACCTCTGACGATGGTCAGAGTGGTTTGGCAAATACATTTTTTAACCATTGCAACGTTTTAAGTCGTGACTGTGAATATTTATCTGGTAAATCCTTCCTTTGCATTTGATTATGTGCCATCAAGTTGAGGTTGACTCTTAGTGACCCCATAGATCAGTGTTTCTCAACCTTGGCAACTTGAAGATGTCTGGACTTCATCTCCCAGAATTCCCTAGCCAGGTGTGCAAGGGTCTTGTAACTTGACAGTTTTAAGACTTGCCTACTTCAAATGCCAGAGTTTCTGAGCCAATGTTTTGGTTGCTAAGCAAGGGCATTGTTAAGTGAGTTTCACCACATTTTACAAGTTGGCCATGCCCACCCACCCAGTCACATGACTGCCAAGCCACTCCCACTCAGTTACATGGCCGGCAAGCCACTCCCACAAAGCAGGCCACACCTACAGAAGAGGTTCTAAAAAAATTTGAATCCCACCACTGGAGCAGACCATGGTGTGAGTAAGTGCTTCTCTGCAGGAGGGCCTCGTGTTCAAAAAGCCAAGCAGCAGTCATGGCTAGGAGAGGTTTTTTTTTTGCAAAACTTCACATTGTGCACTAGTCACTCATACCCTGGCCATCTTGCACTTGGACTACTGCTATGAGCTCTACAAGGGGCTACCCTTGGAAGACTATTTGGAAGCTATACCTGGCAAAAAATGCAGCAATGCGAACAGTTCATGGGGGCCCTAGGGTGGCCCATGTAAGACGTCTGTTGTGCTAGTCACAGTGGCTGCCGATTTCTTTCCGGATCCAATTCAAGGTGTTGATTATTACTTTGAAAGCCCCACATGGCATGGGTTCATCTGAGGTACCATCTTACTCCAATGGGGTTGATCTTGTTGGGCAGCTGTCATAAAAGCTAACACAATCCTTGGTTGTATAAAGAGAGGCATAAAATCAAAATTATATGAAGTATTAGTACCACTTTCTAAAACCCTAGTAAGTCTAGACCAGAAATATTGCATCCAGTTTTGGTCACCACATTACAAAAAAGATGTTGAGACTTTGGAAAAAGTGCCAAAAAAGAGCAACTAAGATTATTAAAGGCCTGAAGGCCAAAACATATGAAGAATGGTTGCAGGATTTGGGGTTTTGGCCATTCTAGAGAAAAGAAGGACAAGTGTGGACATGATAGCAGTATTAGCAATAGCATTTAGACTTATATACCACTTCATAGTGCCTTTACAGTCCTCTCTAAGGGGTTTACAGAGTCAGCCTCTTGCACCCAACAATCTGGGTCCTCATTTTACCTATCACGGAAGGATGGAAGGCCGAGTCAACCTTGAGCCGGTGAGATTTGAACTGCCGAACTGCAGCTAGCAGACAGCTGAAGTAGCCTGCAGTACTGCACTCTAACCACTGTGCCACCTCAGCTCTTTCCAGTATTCTGGTATTTGAGAGGCAGCCACAAAGAGGAGGGGGTCAATTTATTTTCCAAAGCATCAGAGGGCAGGACAAGAAACAATGGACGGAAAATAATCAAGGATGGAAGCAACCTGGAATTAGGGAGAAGCGTCCTAACAATGCAGGTGGGCGGGGCCACCCACGATTTCCGCTACCAGTTCGAGCGGACCGATCAGAATATCACCTCTGACCCGCACCCTTTGGAACTTCACGCCCCTAGAAATGAAATCTGCCTCCAGATCTTGGTCTTCTGTAAGGGCCCAAAAATTTGGCTCTGCCAATTGGCATGGGGCCCAGAGGGAAGTTCCATTTCCAAAGGTAGCTAGTCGATTAGATAAGATCCCAACTCCACCCTAGTTGGGCACAGATCCTTTATTTAAGTTATTGTTGATGTTAACCGTACAGACTAGCACACCGTATCTATTTGCCTTTCTGATTTACAACCCACCTTTATTGGTACAATTCAAGACAGTGAGTTAATTATTACTTAATTATGAGTCAATAAAAAGAAGCCTCCCTCTGTGAATGTTTTGATCAAAATCATGCCACAAAAGCCACTTTATTGTGATCTGAAATCTTATTTTAAGGATGCTGCATTGCATGTTCTACTAAACATCATTTCCGAGACAACCCCCCCCCCCCAACCTGTTACAAAAGCATAACCATTTAAATCAAACAATGTAAATAAAGTATACATATTCATTACACATTGCTAGCATTCATACAATTCATTCATTCATACTCCAGGAAGCTATAAATACAAATTAAATACCAGCCACCTCATTAAAACCATACCTAATTTTGGAGCAAATACTCATCTACCTTTGTATGATGTTTTGTCTAAATCTTTCTCTAGCTTGTTCATGCAAGCTAGAACCAACCAACAGGACAAAAACAAATGTGAACTATTATCAGAATAAAAATGACCAAAAGAGGGGTAATTAAACACCAACACTAGATTTCCTAGTGAATATTCTCACATTTAAAATGTAACAGAGCTTTTTAGTGCAAAACCCTAAAGAGATAAATACAATCAGGAAATTGCACAGAAAAAAATAATTTGACTTAAAGACATTTTAAAGAGCTTTTCTCTTAAAGAGCTTACCTTAATTAATTTTGTCCTATTTTATAACCCATTTGGAATATTTTTATTTAACTTGGTAGTTTTACCTTCACTTTTAGAGCTCTCTCTTTCTCCCTCTCTCTTCCTCCCTCCCTCTCACTTTACACTCTGCATTTCTTCATGCTTTCACATTGCATGGAAAATTCCCCACTCCTTGCAGCATAAATATTCCCCAGAACTGTAAACAAAGGAGTGCTTGAAAGAACCTGAGTAACACTGATTGAAAATAAAAACACCCAGAAGACAACCAAGGCGTAATACTTCTGCATTGCTACCAAAAATGTACATCAACATTCTAAGATCGGGTTTCTCATCCTTGGCCACATGAAGATGCGTAAACTAACTTCCAGAAGATGCGTGGACTTCAACTCCCAGAATTCCTCAGCCAGCAAGGATCACTCTAGGAGTTGAGCTCAACTCAAAAGACACTTTCCTTAGTCAGCCAATATTGAATACGTGATAAAAGCTTAATTATTTGGACAAGCTGTTTCCTGGCTTCATGCCAAGAAGGCATGGATATACAAATTGTTTCTAAATGGAATCAGTGACAACACTGAACATGCACAATTGCCAAGAAATTCTTTGGAGTGGCATTGCTTGAAAAAGCGGACTTTTTACACCTCTCCAGACTCTCTACAGTATCATTCATCCGATCTGCTCCCATAGAGAGGGCCTTCTCAGGGTGCCGTCGGCCGGGCAATGCCAGTTGGCGACACCCAGGGGAAGGGCCTTCTCTGTGGCGGGCCCTACCCTTTGGAACGACTTACCCCCTGAACTACGTACCATCTCAGACCTCCGCCTCTTCCGCCAGTGTCTTAAGACACACCTTTTCCATCAAGCCGGCCTAGCGTAACCTCCCGCTGTGACTGCTCTTAGATAGTTTTAATTTGGGGGATTTTAATCGATTTTAACACAGGGTAGGTATTTAATATGTTTTAAAATTTTGTATTTTGTAATATTTGTTATGTTTTAAATTTCCTGTGCGCCGCCCTGGGTCCTTTTTTTGAGAAGGTGCAGGGTATAAATTTAAATAAAAAAATAAAAAAATAAAAACTTTTTGCTGCATTGTTGTTGGTCTAAAAATAATTTCTTAAATACTTTGTATGGTTGGATTTTAAGTTCCTGTGCGCCGCCCTGAGTCCCTTTTTGGGAGATAGGGCGGGATAGAAATTTAATAAATATAATATAAATATAATACTTTCACGGAAGTTAAATAGGATGACATCTTCCATCCCCTGTCCTCACCACTTTCTATAGAGGGACGATTGAGAGCACCCTGTCATATTGCATTACTCTCTGGTTTGGAAGCCTTATTGCTTCAGACAGGATGGAGACGCAGAGAGCGGTGAGGATGGCAGAAACGATTATTGGCAGTTCACTTCTGTCTATCCAGGATATAGCATACAAGTGATGTTTGACCAGGAACTGCTACACATCATCTTCATGACCTGTTTTCCTCGTTACCTTCTAGGAGGAGGCTTTGTGGTATCCGAAGCAGAACATCCAGGTTTGGTCACAGTTTTGTTCCATATAGCAGGGGTCTCCAACCTTTGCAACTTTAAGTCTGAAGGACTTCAGCTCCCAGACATCCCAGGAGCTGAAGTCATTCAGACTTAAAGTTGCAAAGGTTGGAGACCCCTGCCATATAGTATCAACCTTGTGAATTCTCAAGCTTTCTCTTTCCGATATGTATTCAAGATAGACAGTAATTTGTGTGTGTGTGCGCGCGCACACACATGCACCGTATTTTTCGGAGTATAAGATGCACCTTTTTGCCCAAAACAAGAGGGTGAAAATTTGGGTGTGCCTTATACACAAAATGTAGCTCCACCCCCTCACCCCCCCCCCAGAGGCCAAAAAAGCAAGGCATGGAGACGGCAATGGCCTGTGGCAATCTGTGCAGCCTGGAACAGCTGATTGGGGGTATTCCAGCAGTCCGATCCACCCGCCAATCAGGCTTCAATAAGTGCTAAAGCTAACCTGGCTGGTGAGAGTTTGCAGCAACAATCACATTCAAAAAGCACGCACAAGTAACTAATTCAGCACGATTCAAAATAATAATAATAATATACAATACAATACCAAAAGCAGGTTTTGCCAAGGTGGCAGTAAATACAAGCAAAACACAAGGAGTGTCACTTTCAGTTCTCAGCTAAGCCAGGCTCCTTCCTGTCTCCTTGTTGCTCACACAGCAAATACTGTTTCAGAATCCAAATAGCCCTCATTGGCTGACTTAGTTGCTATGCCTAGTCATTGGCAGACCAAGTCATGAACTCTCACACACTGACAGGAAGTTAGCCAGCTGAATACCATGGATGCTGGTCAGCAGAATTTTTCTTCTCATTTTCCTTCCCAAAACTAAGGGTGTGTGTGTGTGTGTGTGTGTATACACTTACCGTATTTTTTGGAGTATAAGACGCACCGGAGTATAAGACGCACCATGATTTTGAAGAGGTAAATTTAAAAAAAAAAGTTTTTGCTCTCCCTGGCTCCCAGGAGCACTCTGCAGGCATCCCAAACGAATCTGCGCACCCCATTTTTTGTGAAAAATGGGGCATGCAGAGAGTTTGGGAGGCCTGCAAAGTAGATGCTCAGGTGCCTTTGCAAGGAAACATTAATCCAAATGGAAGGGACCCCCACCCATCCTCATCCAATGGGCCGTTCCCAGCCAAGCACAGCAGCAGCCATTCAGCAGCCCCTGCATGTCTTTCCCTCCTTGTTGAAGAGAAAAGTTGATTTGAGATCGATAAAAGCCTTACTCTTTAAGAAGATCAAGCTCCCATACTTCGCATTTTTGCCCTCCCTGGCGCCCAGGAGCACTTTGCAGGCCTCCCAAACTCTCTGCATGCCCCATTTTTCACAAAATGTACCCAGATTTTCACCCTCTTTTCTGGAGTAAAAAGGTGCGTCTTATACTCCGAAAAATACGGTACATACACACATACATATATATATGTATATGTGTATGTAGGTGTATACTTTTGAGAGCAGGCAAAAGAAGCGTGCCAGTGTACCCAAAGTAACAAAAAAATGTCAATAAATGTTATCTATCTATTATTTCCCACAAAAGCAAACCATTTGCTTTTAGCTTAACAAGAAGCAGACTGTTTTGCCTACCCCACTATTGAAAGAGAAACAAGTGAGAAGATCTTGCATTTGAAGAGCAGCTTCCCAAATTCCTGAATCTGGAGGGGAATGATTTGGTGGATGGTGAAACTTTTCATGCCGAAAATGTTGTCCTCTCATGCTGTATTGTGGCTAGGAGGAGGGGTCATCAGTTCCCCTAACTCCTGCTCCACTGTATTTTCATGTGATGCTGGAGAAGTTTTCCTTTTCTTCCTCTGAACTCCTGAGATTAGGACAAGGAAAGTGATGGATTAGTTCGGTTTTGTTTGTGTTATCTAAAAATCGTCCCTTGCTCTTCAACTGACCTGACTCATTGCTTAATCAAATCAATTAGAATACCTTTGCTGCTTTGGTGGAGGCCTCGCCTCCCAATCCAGAGGTGTGAGTTCGATCATAGGTAATGACAGATATGTCTGTCTCTGAGTGCAATGAGTAATTATTTGCTGTGAACACTGTGTAGGCATCAGGAGGGGCACCCGGCCTTTAAATGCTCGAGCTTCGATCAGTCATCCTGACTCCACCCTGATTCAAGGGATTAGAGCAGTGATGGCGAACCTTTCTTGCCACATGCATGTGTGCTATCACATGCACTTGAGTGCCCATCCACATAACTTAATGCCCCCCCTCCATGGGCCGCCCTTTTTTGTGCAAGGTTTCCTCGCCACTCCCTGCTCTGGCTGCTTCCCCTTGGCTAAACACCCAGCGAGGGGGGAAGTGTGTTCCATTTATTCCATCTCACTGACCTTGCTTCGAGTTAGTTTATGCCTATATTTTAGCTTAGATTTTAGAACTGGGATTTTTAGGGGATTGGTTGAGATTTTAATAATAATAATAATAATAAATTTTATTTATAACCCGCTCTCTCTCCCCAGAAGGACTCGAGGCGGGGCACAGGAAAATTAAAAACAATAAACACAGAGTACAAAATTTAAAATCACAATTAAACATATCCTGCGCTAAAAACATCTATAAAAACTAAAAACTGTCCCTAAAACCCCTTAACACCATAACTAATTAAAATTACCCTAGGCCAGCCAAACGGAAGAAATGAGTTTTTAAAAGCTGTCGGAAGGAGCGAAGGTCAGTGGTCGTTCTGATTTCGGGGGGAGGGTCGTTCCAGAGGGTCGGGCCCGCCACAGAGAAGGCCCTTCCCCTGGACGTCGCCCGCTGGCACAGCCTAGTGGACGGCACCCGGAGAAGTCCCTCTCTGTGGGAGCGAATCGGTCGCAGGGATGTATGAGGCATCCCTTTAATATTTTTAGCTTAATTTTTAGCACAGGATATTCTAATTTTATTTTATTTTACTATAGTATTGTATGTATTGTTGCTTGTGGTATTTTAATTCCCTGTGCACCGCCCTGAGTCCACCTGGAGACAGGAGCGGTATATAAATCCAATAAACCATAAACCGTAAACCGTAAGTTGCTCTGCCACAAATAAGACCTTGCTTATTGTCAGACCTGCCTCTAACGATAACCAAGAAAGAATCCACTCAACTCCATTTGAAAAGAATTAAGAGTACTTTTACTGGTTATGAAAAGATAGCAGCGAGGTAAAGCAAGGTCTGAGAGCCCAGCGCGCGAAAACATATATATCAATATATGTCCAACCTCCTTTCCCCTAGCAACCCCCACCCCATTGTCCAATACAAAATCCCCATAGGTGTCATGTGGGTTTCATCTCCAGGAGTATCATCAGGATGGCATGTAAGACCATTGACCTTGACCACCGCATGGCCCCAGCCACTGGTATGCGAAGTAGATGGCGAGAACATACTCCTGTCTCCAAATCTCCCTCCTGCATTATACAATCCCATGCCCAATTACCAAAGCCCCTCCCTCCCCGTTTCAATGGCAGCCGAAGCAAGCAACAAAGCGGAGGCTGACATCAGGGTGGGACGCTGAAGTGTGCTCCTGCGTCAAAAAGCCTTCCCTTATCATTGTCCTGTGTAAAGATTGATCCCTTTTTACTCCGGAAGGTGTGAGTCCGATTGCTAAATCCCTCCCCCCCAAATCAAAGAGGATCCTGGACACAACAGTCAATAGACAAATAAGGAGGGAGCTGCCTGCATGGGGGAAAGACAAGCGGCAAAGACAGAAGAAAAAAGGCTTCTTTCCCTGGTGCTGGCTGCTCTGTCCCCCCCCCCCCTCCCCCCTGTGCTATTAAAGAGGATCCTGCCTGATCGCTTGAATCCAAAGGGAAAGGAGGAAAGGAGTTTCCTGTACAGGGGAAAGACAAGTAGCAAGGAAAGAAGAAAATGTTGCTTATCTTTCCCCCATGCAGGCAGCTGCCTTCCTCATTTCCCTTTGGATTCCAGCGATCAGGCAGGATCCTCTTCCGCCTTCTAAGTTGGGGGACAAAATGCCATTGGCAGGGATCCTTTCAACAACAAAGGATATGTCGGTGGGCACCAGCCGATTTTGGCAGCTTTTGGTTCAGGCCCTTCTCCAGATCCCAAACCAGGATGATTGCTGGCAGTTCTCGACTTACGGCCACGACTGAGCCCAAACTTTCCCTTGCTAAGCAAGACAGTTTCCATGGCTAAGCAAAACGTTTCACTGCTAAGGGAGTTTTGCCCCAGTTTACCCTCTTTCTTGCCACCGTTGTTAAGCGAATCACTGCAGAGGTCAAGTTAGCAACACGGTCGTTAAGTGAACCTGGCATCCCCATTGGCTTTGATTGTCAGGTGATCGTAAAAGGACTCCAGGGCATCGCAACTGTCATAAATACATGCTAGTTGGTTGTCAAGTGTCTGGATTTTGATCACATGACCAAGGGGATGCTGCTATAGTCATAAGTGTGAAAAGCGGTCATCAGTCCCTTTTTGTCAGTGCTGTTGTAACTTTGAGTGGTCACTAAATGAGTGATTGTAAGTCGAGGACTACTTGTACTCTCTTCCAGTAGCAAATCAGACTTACTGATGCACACGACGAGTCCACCTGATGCCAGCAGGGAAGCAGTCAGAACTCCTCCCAGGATGGCGCCCACAGCGAAAGGGACTGCAAGGGGAAAAGAGAGCAGCAGGCTCAGAGCTTCTTGTTAACTAGTTATTTGCGAGACCGCCTCCTACCCCATACATCCCTCCGGCCGATCCGCTCCCACAGAGAGGGTCTGCTCCGGGTGCCAACGGCCGGGCAATGCCGGCTCGCGGCGCCCAGAGAAAGGGCCTTCTCTGTGGCGGGCCCTGCCCTCTGGAACGATCTACCCCCCCCCCCCGATCTTAGGAATATCACAGACCTCCGCCTCTTATAATCATCATCATCATCATCATCATCATCATCATCATCATCATCAATCATCATCATCATCATCATCATCATCATCATCATCATCATCTTTATTGTCATTGTGATAATTAACACTTCAAGGTGTTAATTATCATCTTTAAAGCGCTCCATGGCTCGGGACCTAGCTATCTGCGGGATCGGTTCCTGCCTCATACATCCTCGCGGCCGATTCGCTCCCACAGAGAGGGACTTCTCCGGGTGCCGTCCACTAGACACTGTCAGCGGGCGACACCCAGGGGAAGGGCTCTCTCTGTGGCGGGCCCGGCCCTCTGGAACGACCTCCCCCCCGATATCAGGACGACCACGGACCTCCGCTCCTTCCATCTTAAATTAAAGACTCACTTTTTCTGTCTGGTCGGCCTAGGATGAGTCTCTCTGCCTCTGGGGTTTTATGGGGAATTAGTATTATTTAGTTTTAATGGGAATTTTAGCGCAGGTTATATTTAATTTGTTTTTAGAATTGTTGTATGTATTTGGTTTTTATTCTACCTGTGCACCGCCCCGAGTCCCTGTGGGGAGAGGGTGCGGTTTTACAAATTAAATTATTATTATTATTATTGTAAAAATTACAATGAAATTGGTTAATTTGCTGGTCTGTGAGGCTGCTTCCATAACCGAACTAGCAAACCACCTCTGCATCCCCGCTTCTGCTTCCACTCTCTTCGCTGCCTCCTAGGCCAAACAACGATCCATGGAGAGCCTGGCAGTCTTACTATGTCATTCGGTATATTATGAGACTGCTGGAAGTTGCTGGTAATATCGAGTCGACTAGAAGATCTAATCTTTAATAACTCCCTGCGGGTATACACTAGTTTTTGCCTAACTCTACTACTGTGACACCAGGAGCGCAAAGCCGCAGTGTCTAAGCGCGCCGCCATCTTGGGGAAAATATATATTAAAAACGCACTTTTTTCGCTTAGCTGGCCTGGCCTAATCTTCCGAGAACATCGACTGGTTGTTAAATTGAATTAGATTTTATTGGGGTTTTAATTGGTTTTAGCACAGGTTGGGTTAAAACTTTAATAAGTTTTTAATATTTATTATATATTTATTACCGGTTTTTATGTATATGCGTGGTTTTATTTTCCTGTGCACCACCCCGAGTCCCTTTTTGGGAGAATGGAGCGGTATACAAATTTAATAAAATGAAAAAAAAGAAAAGAAAAACTAAAATCTTCCTCCCCTTTGGCCTCTCAGGTGTTGCTCCCCCTCCACCGAATGATCTGGGTTGATCTCTAAAAACCTAACTAAGGTTGGAACTGGGAACTTCCAATAGATCTCAAGGCCGGAGATGAGAAAAATCCTCAAGCCCTGAAAGCAACAGGAACTTGTCCAAGCTTGGGCCTTATTATTACTTGGATGGAAGGTCACCAGGACATCCCAGGGCTGTAGGGGAAGTTCAACAAAAATCCTGCATGGTCAAGCTTGATGGAGACTTTACCAATTAACTAATTTAGGAGTTAAATTATAATTCCTCCCTCCTCCCCATGCAGAAGTGTATTTCCTGCATTTTGCAGCAGCAAATACACAAAACTTCACAGTTCATAGCAGAGAACTTTGATTTCACAACGCAGAGACAGATTTAACCATAGTTTCAATTGGGAAAAAGTGACTATCCTAGACCAGGGGTCAGCAACCCACAGCTCTAGAGCCACATGTGGCTCTTTCATCCCTCTGCTGTGGCTCCCTGTCACTGGTTGGCGCCACAATTGATAGGGCTTTTGGTAGGACAGGTAGAGGAAAAAGGATGCTGTGTAGGAGGAGACTCTATGGTGGGGGGAACCAGACTGCCGGTCAGCAGAGGAAAAAGAACGCTGCACTAGGAGGAGACTCTATGACGGGGGAACTGGACTTCCGGTCGGCTCCAGAATTGAACAGGGGGCGCTTCTATTTAGGACCTTTGTGGCTCTTTCACTGTTTATGGTTGCTGACCCCTGTCCTAGACCAAGCCAAGTCCAACACATGCCAGGGAATTTCTAGACGCCCAGGACTCTAAGAAATCAGCCATCAATAGACACATAGACATGAACAACATCTATAGACCGCAAAAGAGACAATCACCCAGCCCAAAAGGGAACAAAAAGACCCCCAGTACCTCTCTACCAGTAATCAGCACCCACATCAGCATAGATTAACTCCAAGGTTAACATCAGACCAACACTCAACAAACCCTCAAACAAAACCCCAATCAAGAAACTGCCAAAGAAGCCAACAGCAAACAGCCCAATCAAAGAATCTCTAAGACCACCGTCACCAACACTGACAGGCGAGCCACTAGAATATCTCCACTTCTGTCTCTCACCTGTCTTCTCCTTCCAGCCCACAATCAGGGGCTCTGCAAGGCTGGCGTGCTCCACGTGGCACCGGTAGCGGTCCCTCTCCTTGGGGTTGATCCGGATGCTGAGCCAGGCATGGTAGGTTCCATCGGAATTGGGAGCGATGCTCTTCCAAAAAGTTTCCTCCTCCCAGATGACCCCATCCCTTCTCCACGTAGTGTTGATCTCCTTGGGGTAAAAACCAAAGGCTTGGCAGACCAGCGTCTCCAGCAATCCGGACGGCTCCCTTGCGCGGGTGACTTTCACTGTTGGGAGCTCTGCAAAGGGATGAAATGAAGACGAGTCTGTTTCGCAGTTCCTTTATGGAAAGTGGGAAGCTGGACTGGAAAGGATCCTGGGTAATCATTTGAGAGACCATCTCTCCCCATTTACACTAGCCTCTCCCATTCGATCCAGAAGAGAAGGCATGCTGCGGAGTGCACAGCGTGGTGGCTCAGTGGTTAGAAGGCAGTATTGCAGGTTAATTCAGCTCACTGCCTGGTGTTCGATCCCGACTGGCTCAAGGTTGAGTCAGCCTTTCCGACTCCCAAGGTTGGTAAAATGAGGACCCAGATTGTTGGGGGCAATAGGCTGATTCTGAAATTGCATAGAAAGGGCTGTAAAGCACTGTAAAGCGGTATATAAGTCTAAGTGCTATTGCTACCTGCCAATTGATGGGTCAGGGGAACAGTTTGCCTTCATAAGTTGTGGGTGCTCCATTACTGGAGGTTTTTGGGAAGAGGTTGGACAACCACTTGTCTGGAATAGCTGGGTCTCCTGCTTGAGCAGGGAGTTGGACTAGAACAGGGGTTCCCAATCCCCGGTCCGTGGACCGGTGCCGGTCCGTGGCTTGATAGGAACCGGGCCGCAGTGAGCGGCGCAACTCTTAGAGGAGGGAGAGAAGGAGGAGGGAGGAGGGGGCAGCATAGTGCGCACCGGGGGTAGGAGAGCGCATGTGCGGCCGCTCACGCCGTTGGGGCCCCGAGAGGGGCGAGTGAGCCAACTCACCTGCCCCATACATCCCTTAGACCGATACGCTCCCACAGAGAGGGCCTTCTCAGGGTGCCGTCGGCCGGACAATGCTGGCTGGCGACACCCAGGGGAAGAGCCTTCTCTGTGGCGGGGCCAGCCCTCTGGAATGACCTACCCCCTGAATTACGTACCATCACCGACCTCCGCCTCTTCTGCCAATGTCTCAAAACATATTTGTTTCAACAAGCCGGCCTAGCCTAACCTCCCATGGGGACTTTTAGGTAGTTTTTAAATTGGGTTTTTAAAATTTGGTTTTAGCGCAGTATAGGTTTATTTAATAGTCTTTTAAATTATATTTATTGTATTTTGTATGTTTTTAAATTTCCTGTGCGCCGCCCTGGGTCCTCTGTGGAGAAGGGCGGGATATAAATTTAAATAAATAAATAAAAATAAAATAAATAAATCACCCCTGCGTGCGCGCATGCGCCACCTGTTCCCCCTCCCCCCGCTCTTCCTCTACGCCGGCTGACCGGTCCGCGGAATTTTTTTAACTTGAAACCGGTCCCTGGTGCCAAAAAGGTTGGGGACCCCTGGACTAGAAAACCTTCTGTCTCTGTTATTCTAGTCCCAGGTCACAGCCCTTCTCTGCCATGGTACCCTCTTATCAAACATTCTCTTCCCCCCCTCCCAAAATAATAGGTTAACTGCAGGGGTAGGTTTCGGCAGCCACTACTGTTGGTTCGCTCATGGGCATATCACCCGTGCGCTTAATGAGCGCTGCATGCACATGCGCAATGCATTAAAATTTGCTCTGCACATGTGCAGAAGCAAAAAACAAGATGGCGGCACCATAGGTGCCACCCGGAGAACCGGTTCAGGGGCGTGGCAAGCCTGGGTTACTGCTGGTTCCAGTGACCCAGGCTACCAAACCGCTACCGGTTTGGCTGAACTGGTCCAAACTTGGAGGAACCCACCACTGGTTAACTCCATCCTTGCTGAGATTCTGGAAATCCCTCAAGGGCTGGTTATGTCACCAGGTCTGGAAATTCCAGGAAACTGGAGACTTATTTAGAGTTTAGGGCAGGGCTGTCAAACTCCAGGCCCATGGGCCAAATGCGTCATGTGCTAGCCACACCCATGCCTGGTTTAGCAAAGGGGGCAAAAGTCCCTATACGTCACATGACGCTTCTGTGATGATGTGAGTTTGATACCCCTGGTTTAGGGTCTCCACTGTTGAGATACAATAAAATACAATACAATAGCAGAGTTGGAAGGGACCTTGGAGGTCTTCTAGTCCAACCCCTGCCTAGGCAGGAAGCCCTATGCCATTTCAGACAAATGGCTATCCAACATCTTCTTGAAGACTTGCAGTGTTGGCGCATTCACAACTTCTGCAGGCAACTTCTGTTCCACTGATTACTTGTTCTAACTGTCAGGAAATTTCTCCTTACTTCTAAGTTGCTTCTCTTCTTGATTAGTTTCCACCCATTGCTTCTTGTTCTAACCTCAGGTGCCTTAGAGAATAGTTTGACTCCCTCTTCTTTATGGCAACCCCTGAGATACTGGAACACTGCTATCATGTCTCCCCTGGTCCTTCTTTTCATTAAACTAGACATACCCAGTTCCTGCAACCATTCTTTATACTTTAGCCTCCAGTCCCCTAATCCTCTTTGTTGCTCTTCTCTGCACTCTTTCCAGAGTCTCCACATCTTTTCTACATCGTGGTGACCAAAACTGAATGCAGGATTCCAAGTCTTCCAAGATGAATATACTTACTCTCCAGTGGTGGGTTGCAGGAAGTACACCCTGGTACAGGCATACCGGTGCCTGCCCAGAGCACTGGATACTGTTCCAGTCCTGTGCTCTGGAGGGTCCACCTGTCTGCCTGTTGTCCTTATCTGTCTTTAAACTCTTTGGCGCTTCCGTGCATGCACACGGCACATACAGCACCTGTGCAATGCTCTGCTGAGCAGCGGAGGCATCGCTGGAAGGTAGGATGTATGCGCGCACTGCATACATTCATGTGGAGCATGGGTCCCCAACCCCAGGCCGCGGACTGGAGCCGGTCCGTGGCTTGATAGGAACCGGGCCGCAGTGAGTGGCGCAACTCTTAGAGGAGGGAGAGAAGGAGGAGGGAGGAGCGGGCAGCCCCCTGAGCATAGTGCGCATTTATTTATTTATTTTATTTATTTAAATTTATATCCCGCCCTTCTCCACAAAGGACCCAGGGCGGCGCACAGGAAAATTTAAAAACATACAAAATACAATAAATATAATTTAAAAAACTATTAAATAAACCTATCCTGCGCTAAAACCAAATTTTAAAAACCCAATTTAAAACTACCTAAAAGTCCCCATGGGAGGTTAGGCTAGGCCGGCTTGTTGGAACAAATATGTCTTAAGACATTGGCGGAAGAGGCGGAGGTCGGTGATGGTACGTAATTCAGGGGGTAGGTCATTCCAAAGGGCTGGGCCCGCCACAGAGAAGGCTCTTCCCCTGGGTGTCGCCAGTCGGCATTGTCCGGCCGACGGCACCCTGAGAAGGCCCTCTCTGTGGGAGCGTATCGGTCTAAGGGATGTATGGGGCAGGAGGTGGTCTCGCATATAACTAGGCCCCGAGCCATGGAGCGCTTTAAAGATAGTTGTCAAAACCTTGAAGCGCACTCGAAAAACCACAGGTTTTTCGCAGGATCGGTGTTATGTGGGAGCATCTGGTGGCTCCCATAATCACCCGCGCGGCTGCGTTTTGGACTAGCTGTAGCCTTCGAGTGCACCTCAAGGGAAGCCCCA
Organism: Rhabdophis nuchalis; assembly: GCA_039707465.1. Lineage (NCBI taxonomy): Eukaryota > Metazoa > Chordata > Lepidosauria > Squamata > Natricidae > Rhabdophis > Rhabdophis nuchalis. Next base: position 16,029,526 of record CM077646.1, on the reverse strand, counting down.
TGTAGAGAGCATTACAGTAGTCGAGTCGGGACGTCACGAGAGCTTGAGTGACTGTGCGAAGGGCAGCCCGGTCCAGTAAGGGGCGCAATTGGCGCATCAGGCGTACCTGATGAAACGCCCCCCTGGCCACGGCTGCCACATGGTCCTCCATGGACAGCCGGGAATCCAGGAGGACACCCAAATTGCGCGCCCTCTCCACGGGGGCCAGTGTTTCGCCCCCAATGGCCAGAGTTGGTGTACTCTGGCTGAACCGGGGTGCCGGAAACCACAGCCACTCAGTCTTGGCAGGGTTGAGCTTGAGTTTGTTACCACCCATCCAGATCCGTACGGCCTCCAAACACCGGGACAGCACTTCGGCGGCATCGTTGGGGTGGTTTGGGGTGGATATGTACAGCTGGGTGTCATCAGCGTACAGGTGGTACTCCACCCCAAAACCACGGGGGTAGGAGAGCGCAGGTGTGGCCGCTCGCGGCGTTGGGGGCCTGAGAGGGGCGAGTGAGCCAACTCACCCCTGCGCGCGCGCATGCACCACCTGTTCCCCCTCCCCCCGCTCTTCCTCTATGCCGGCTGAGTCATGGCCACCGGTCCGTGGACTTTTTTAAACTTGAAACCGGTCCCTGGTGCCAAAAAGGTTGGGGACCCCTGATGTGGAGGATGCCGGGCTCCGGTTGCAATGGGATCCAGAACTCACCACTGTTACTCTCTCTCTGCTTGAGATTGGTATATTTTTAATTTTAATAGCCCATCACTTTAAATGTAGACTTTTTCATTTATAAAAAATGTTCATTTTATAGACAAGTAGTCCTTGTCCGCCTCGAGTCCCTTCAGGGAGAGACAGCGGGTTATAAATTAAAATAATAATAATAATAATAATAATAATAATAATAATAATAATAATAATAATAATAATAATAATAATAATAATAATAATAATAATAGTTGTTGTTGTTGTTGTTGTTGTTGTTGTTTTTCAAATCACTTGTTTTTCTCCGGTATGAGGAAACTGACCAAATTTCCTATCTTGCTTTTTTCTCCCGAGACATCGGCCTCACCTTTCCTCGCAAATGTTTCTTTCCCGTATCCTAGGAACTTCCGCAGGAGTCCGATGCAGATCTCCTCCAGGAAGAGCTTGTTTCTCCGGAGCCTGTCCAAGTCAGCCTCCCAGGTTCTCTTGATCAGCTGGGCCTCGCGATCGACTGCCGTCCAAGTGAGGGTCTCCTTGTCAAAGCTGAGGAAGTCCCTCCCGTCATAGCTGTACTGGTCATACCCTCTTTTGCTCCCATCTTCCCTGAGCTCACAGCCGTACATTTTCTGCCAGGTGTGAAGCCCTGAAAACAACAAGGCCCAAATCACTATCAGGGGAAGGAGTGGGAATGAGTAGCAGCCTTCATTCTGGGTTGCCCCTACCATGGGGCTCCCCTTGAGGTGCATCCGGAGGCTCCAGTTAGTGCAGAATGCGGCCGCGCGGGGGATTTGGGGAGCTTCACGATGCTTCCACGTAACACCTCTCCTGCGCGAGCTGCACTGGCTGCCGGTGGCCTTCCGGGTGCGCTTCAAGGTGCTTGTTACCATCTTTAAATCGCTCCATGGCTCGGGGCCTAGTTATTTGCGGGACCGTCTCCTGCCACACACCTCCCATCGACCAATCCGCTCCCACAGGGAGGGCCTCCTCAGGGTGCCAACCGCCGGTCAATGCCGACTAGCTGTGCCCAGGGGAAGGGCCTTCTCTGTGGCAGGGCCAGCCCTCTGGAACGACCTACCCCCCGAACTTCGCACTATCACAGACCTTCCCCTCTTTCGCCGCTCACTTAAGAGGTACCTTTTCCACCAAGCCGGTCTAGCCTAGAGCTTAGAGCTCAGATGCGATTTAATTTTAGCAAATTTGTAAAGGGATTCTAGAATTTATTAATGGGAATTTTTAGCACAGGTTATTTAATTTAATTCATTTTAAATATTGTCACTGTATCTACTATTTTTGCTGGTGATTTTTAATTTCCTGTGCACCTCCCTGAGTCCATCTCGATGGAGATAGGAGAAGTATATAAATCAAATAAATAAATAAATAAATCAAATAAATAGGGACAGGAGTTTGGGAAGAGGAAGAGCAACCAGGATGATTAGGGGGCTAAAACATACGATGAACAGTTGCAGGAACTGGGCATGGCTAGTCTAGGGAAGAGAAGGACCAAGGGAGACATGATAGCAGTCTTCCAATATTTGAGGGGCTGCCACAGAGAGGAAGGGGTCAAGCTATTTTCCAAGGCATCCAAATGTCAGACAAGGAATAATGGTTGGAAACTGAACAAGGAGAGATTCAACTTAGAAATAAGGAGAATTTTTCTGACAGTAGGAGCAATCAACCAATGGGACAGAAGTTGCCTTCAGAAGTCGTGGGACCTTCATCACTGGAAGCTTTCAAGAAAAGAGTGGACTGTCATCTGTCAGAAATGGTGTAGGGTCTGCTTGGGCGGGGGGTTGGATTAGATGACCTACAAGGTCCCTTCCAACTCTGTTAATCTATTAAACTAAGAAAGCTTCTAGAATTAGTTGATAAAGGAAGTCAGTTGGAGTGACTACAACATCGTCTGTTCATTCCAGAATTATTCCCAAACTAGAACTGGATGTTTGGTCATTTTTGTATTCCACTTTGGGGTCCATGCTTAAGATGCTGGGCTAGAAACTGGGAGACTGGGAGTTCTAGTCTAGATGGGTGACTTTGGGCCACTCTGTCTCTCTCAGGAGAGAGAGAAGGAATTTGCTTCATGCTCTTGGGAAGCCTAGGTCAGAACAGATGTTGCCTGGCAGTCCCACAAAGAGTTCTTCACGTCTTCTTAATCTTTTAGACTCTCCCCACAGATCGCGCTTCCCCTATTTCCTGCATGTTCACCATCAATCAAACTGGTTTAAACCAGCCTACATCCATCTTTGTGTTAAACACTTAACATACACGCACAAGCATACACGCATTCCTTGCATTTTCTGGGGTTGCTACCACTCCTGGATCTGCTCCTTGTATTCAAGACCTTGGAATTAAAGTAGGGAGGTGTAAAATGTTAAAAGTTTGGCTTTCCAACCGTTTCCCCATTCCTCAGAAGCTTTGAACCTGATTAAAGAAAAGAATACAATTAATGTTGTTTCTCCTTGGAAACCGCTTCTGGACTTTGTGCTTGAGGTGGGAAAAAAATGAAACTTTGATTTTGGATATTACAGATTAGATAGGTTTGTTGTTATAGAAATGGCTAGTATATATTATTATGTAAAAATTAAATACTGAGGTTGCATGTTATTTACCGTATTTTTCGGAGTATAAGACACACCGGCGTATATGATGCACCAAGATTTTGAAGAGGCAAACAAAAAAAGAGATTTTGCACTTGGCAAACCTCCCCAAAATGTTTTTTTCCCCAAAAAAATGGTATGCATAGCCTTTAGTAGGCTTATAGAGTGCTCTTGGGGGCTGGAGGGGGGAGAAATTGAGCTACAAATGGCCCATATTTCGCTTATTTCTGCCCTCCCCAGCCACCAGGAGCACTCTGAAAGCACTCCTAAAGGCTATGCATGGGCATTTTGGTGAAGGGGGCGGGGTTTCAGGAGGCAAAAAAAATGCTGTATTCAGTGTATAAGACCAGATTTTCAGCCTCTTTTGAGAGAAAAAGGTGCGTCTTATATTCCGAAAAATACGGTACCTTATTCTACTGTGCCAGAAAAATGCTAGACTCTAGGATCAATGCTTTTCTTTCTCTTTTCCCTTTTATCTGTAATCCTCTTCCACTCTTTCTCCCTTATTTTCCCCTTATTTTTCATTTTGCTTCAGATTGCTGTGTTTTTATATTTTGATAAACTAATAACAATTTGAATTTTTTAAAAAAAGCTGCTTTGAACTATCAACTACAACAAGGATTCCCCAACCCCTGGGCCGCAGCCCACTACCAGGCCACGGCCCAATTGGAACTAGGCCACGCAAGTAGTGGGCGAACATGCATGCCTGCAGCTCTACTTGTACAAGCAGCAGGCACTTGTCCACGAAGCTCCATGTACATGAGTGGTGGGCCCTCATGCCCAAAACCCAATACAATACAATAGCAGAGTTGGAAGGGACCTTGGAGGTCATCTAGTCCAACTCCCTGCCTAGGCAGGAAGCCCTATGCTGTTTCAGACAAATGGCTATTCAACATCTCCTTGAAGACTTCCAGGGTTGGGGCATTCACAACTTCTGGAGGCAAGCTGTTCCAGAGGTTAATTGTTCTAACTGTCAGGAAATTTCTCCTTAGTTCTAAGTTGCTTCTCTCCTTGATTAGTTTCCACCCATTGCTTCTTGTTCTGCCCCCAGGTGCCTTATAATAATAATAATAATAATTTTAATTTATAACCCGCTCTCTCTCCCCGAAGGGACTCGAGGCGGGGCACAGGGAATTAAAAATACTAATACAAACCACAAACAAATACAATGTTAAAATGAAATTAAACTAACCCTGCGCTAAAATCCCATGTAAAAAACTAAAACTAAGCCCTAAAACCCCCTAAAAATAGCTAATTACCCTAGGCCGGCCAAGCAGAAGAAGTGTGTTTTTAATTTTTGGCAGAAGGAGCGGAGGTCCGTGGTTGTTCTGATTTCGGGGGGAAGGTCGTTCCAGAGGGTCGGGCCCGCCACAGAGAAGGCCCTTACCCTGGGCGTCGCCCGCTGGCATAACCTAGTGGACGGCACCCGGAGAAGTCCCTCTCTGTGGGAGCGAATCGGCCGCAGAGATGTATGGGGCAGAATGCGATCCCGCAGATAGCTAGGTCCCGTGCCATGTAGCGCTTTGAAGATGATAACCAACACCTTGAAGCTCACCCGAAAGACAACAGGCAGCCAATGCAGCTCGCGCAGGAGCGGTGTTACATGGGAAAACCTGGAGGTTCCCATAACTGCCCGCGAGGCTGCATTCTGAACAAGCAGAAATCTTCGGGTGCACCTCAAGGGGAGCCCCATGTAGAGAGCCATGTTGGAGAATAGTTTGACTCCCTCTTCTTTGTGGCAACCCCTGAGATATCAGAAGACTGCTATCATGTCTCCCCTAGTCCTTCTTTTTATAAAACTAGACCTACCCAGTTCCTGCAACCATTCTTCATATATTTTAGCCTCCAGTCCCCTAATCATCCTTGTTGCTCTTCTCTGCACTCTTTCTAGAGTCTGCACATCTTTTCTACATCGTGGTGACCAAAACTGAATGCAGTATTCCAGGTGTGGCTCCATTTATGTGAGCAAAGTGCTTGTGTCCACCACTTCCCCAAATGGGGTTGTGTGCACATGTGCGCGCCTGCCACATACCCTCTTCCTCACCCCTCTCGTCCGAAAGGTTGGGGACCATTGATGTACAACCAACAGGTAAACTAGAGTGGCCTCCCATTATCCACTCACCCCCACTTTGGTTATATTGCTTCTTGAGGTTCTCCATATCCCTCCACAGCCTCCGCTCATCGCTGCGGGCCCTCTCCGTGTTCCATTTCCAGAAGTGGGGATCCTCTTCCTCCACTTTCTTCATCCAGGACAGTAGAGGGACAGCCTGCCTCATCTTGCTGTTGTAGTGACCGCCGAGGTGGCCATCTAAGCAGGCCACGGCAGTGAACCAGGGGGTGTCCTGCTTGGGTTCCCAAACTGCGGTGTAAAAATAGTGCAGGGTATGGGAGCGGGAATCTGGGAAAGACAGGGGGACAGAGTGACAAGGCTGTCAGAAATTGGCTCTGGCTTTGTAGGAAGTTAATACTCACCCCTCTCCTACAAAAGTGAAATCTCCTGGGAAATATTGAAAAGGCAGAATGTTATATTTCCCTGGATCAGACAGGGAGAAACATGCTTTTAGGCAGGAAACAGGCTCATTCTTAATAGCCCCCACCTTTCTCAATGGGCCATTAGGGGCAACACAATCATTTTTCACACTTAACAATCGTTGCAGCATCCTCCGTGATCACAACTTGGACGCTTGGCAACAGGCATGTACTTATGATGGTTGCAGGGTCCTACGGTCATGTGATCACTTTTTGTGACCTTCTGATGAGCCCCACTCAATGGGGAAGCTGGATTCAATCAACAACCCTGTTACCAACTGAAGAACTGCAGAGATTCACTTAAGAACTGCGGTAGGAAAGGTCGTAAAGCAGGACAAAACTCACTTAACAAGGGTCTTGATTAGCAACAGAATTGGGGCTATAAGTTGAAGGCTTCCCGTATGCAAATAAAACTCTGTATACCAATTAAACTCCGACTTCCTCTTTCTAGTAAGGCATGGGATAATTATTGCATGAACATGGTTCTTCCCCAAGTGTTGTATTATGCTGGGATTTCCCACAACGCTATCTCCTCGCTGGCCCTACATGCTGAACTAGGTAGATTTTGGCCAGGATTTGAACTGGGTGAAACTGAAGGGAATCCCCTTCCCTTAAGACAATTCCAACTCAGTTGCCTAAAAATCTTCCAGGCAGATCTGAATCTGCAAAAACGATGCAAGAAATGCAAAACCTTTGATGCCATCTAGTGGCTGGACGAGGTTCTGCACCCCACATTTGGCAGTTCTAGCACCCACTTGCTCCCCTCCCAAACCAGACAGCCCCTGCCGAGCCCCATAGCGCTCGCTCGGGTTTTCGGCCGGTTTTCTCCGCCAGGCAGCAGAAAACTGCAAAGCACCTGGCCGTGAAAGTGCATCCAGTCGAAGAAAACCAAAACAAGCTGCGGTTGCATCAACGTTGCTTGACAAATCTTGTCCGAACCGCCGAAAGCGAAAGTTCACTGAAGTGCGGGAAATTCCTTCCCAATTAGCGGAGGAGGGGGATTCGAACGGTCTGTTTTTTTTCTTTCTTTCTTTCTTTCTTTCTTTCTTTCTTTCTTTCTTTCTTTCTTTCTTTCTTTCTTTCTTTCTTTCTTTCTTTCTTTCTTTCTTTCTTTCTTTTTCTTTCTTTCTTTCTTTTTCTCTCCCTCCCTCCCTTCCTCTTTTTTCCTCCTTGTCTCCTTCCTTCCTTTCTCTTTCCCCCCCTCCTTTCTCTCTTCCCCCCTCCTTTCTCTCTTCCTTTCTCTTTCTTCCTCCCTCCCTCCCTCCCCCCTCTCTCTCACTTTCTTTCTTTCTCCCCCTCCTTTCTCTCCTTTCTCTTCCTCTTTCTCTCTCTCTCATCATTTTCTTTTTCTTCCTTTTTCTTCCCCTTCCTTCCTTCCTTCCTTTCTTTCTTTCTTCCTTCCTTCCCTTTCTTCCTTCCTTCCTTCCTTCCTTCCTTCCTTCCTTCCTTCTTTCTTTCTTTCTTCTTTCTTTCTCTTTCTTTCTTTCTTCCCTCTTTTCTCTTCCTCCCTTCCTTTCACTCTCTTTCTCTTCTCTCTCCTTTCTCTCCTCCTTTCGCTTTCTTTATTCCTTTCTCTCTCTCTCTCTCTTTCTCTTTCCCCTTCTTTCTTTTCCCCCTCCTTTCTCTTCCTTCCTTTCCCTCTCTCTCTCTTCCCCCCTCTCATTCTTCTCCCCCCCTCTGTCTCTTTCCCTTTCTCTTTCCCTCTCCCCTCCCTCTCTCGTTCTCTCATCTCCCCTACAAGATGTACTTCAACGTGTCGCATGAGCTTCGCCGATGCTTTGCTTCGTGCATGGCGTCATACACTCTAGGAGAAGCGGGGCTGGTCGGAACCTCCCACCCCGCAATTTATCAAGGAGGGCCGCTACTTTCAACTCGTAGCCTTCGGCGGCGTCACCCCCTCTCCCCCATCGTCCCAAGCTAACACTTGGGATGATGGGACCTGCAGTCCCATACGGTTCGTAAGCCCCCCCACTCACCTGAGCATCCTACCACGATGAGGACCAAGGCCAACCCAGCCAGGACCCCCATCGGCGATGCTTCCTAACGCCCTCAAAGTTCACAGCCGAGGAATTTGTGGCCGGAGGGTGGGTGGTTAATTACTCAGCTGGGATACGATCTCAAGTTCTGCAAACCAGGTGGAACACCCCCCACCCTACCCCGGGGGAAGAAAGAGGAACTGGACAGGAGGCGGGGCTTAACGGGAGTGGGAGGAGCAACGTTGACCGGGGATGAATCGGGTTCAGAAGAAGGGCTGCCTGCCTGCTAAACGGAAGGAAATGGTTGGAAGACCGTTTGTATTTTCGTGCGAGATCAGGGGAAGCGATCGTTTGCGTGGGACGTTGAACTTGGCGTGACAACTCTTTGATGTGCTCCAGCGGTTGCAGGTGCATCAGATCTCTCGCCTCCCGCTTCCAGGCTCCGGAATTCCCCCTCTCCCCTTCACTAGACCATTGTTATTTCGCACGGAAGGGAGTTTCTTTGGTCTCTGCCCCGCCCCGAAAAACAAATCTCTCTGCGCTAAATGTCAAAATTACAATACAATACAATACAATAGCAGAGTTGGAAGGGACCATGTAGGTCTTCTAGTCCAACCCCCTGCGTGGGCAGGAACCTTATACCATTTCAGACAAATGGCTATCTAACATCTTTTTAAAGACTTCCAGGATTGGGGCATTCACAACTTCTGGAGGCAAGCTGTTCCAGAGGCTAATTGTTCTTACTGTCAGGAAATTTCTCCTTAGTTCTAAGTTGCTTCTCTCCTTGATTAGTTTCCACCCGTTGCTTCTTGTCCTGCCCCCAGGTGCCTTGGAGAATAGTTTGACTCCCTCTTCTTTGTGGCACCCTCTGAGATATCGGAACACTGCTATCATGTCTCCCTTGGTCCTTCTCTTCATCAAGCTAGACCAGGCATGTCCAAAGTCCGGCCCGCGTGCCATTTGCGGCCCGGGGGTCGGTTTAATACGGCCCTCCAACAGCCCTCTCTGCTCTGCGTAAATGTGGCCCTCCCTTCCTCCCTCTGTCTCTGGGGCTGTGTGGCTGGGAGGGAGGTGGACGGAGGTTACGGACGCCTCCTCCCGCAGCGGGCGAGGGAGCAGACGGCGTGAGCACCCTCCAGCGGGCACCACGGCTTACGTTCTGGGGCCGCGGGTTCACCTCCCTCCCAGCCTAGTCACTTCACCTTCTCCCCCCCCCCCCCTTCCCCTCTTCTGTCCCATTCGCCCCTGGCTAGTCCGCTCTCTCTTGGCTGCGGCGGGGCAGCCAGGCGCGGCCGCTGTTTTTGGAGCCGCTTCTTTCCCTCTGCGCTGCAACCTCTTTTTGCGCGGCGTGTGTGTGTGTGTGTGTGTGTGTGAGAGAGAGAGAGAGAGAGAGAAGAGGGGGGGGGGTGTCCTGCCCCAAATTCCCCCCCCCTCTGGGCCGTCCCACCCACGCGAGAAGAGGAGGTGAGGGAGCAGGCGGGTTCACCTCCCTCCCAGCCACGCAGCCCCAGAACGGCCCAGAGGGGGGGAAATTTGGGGCAGGACACCCCCCCTCTTCTCTCTCTCTCTCTCTCTCTCTCTCACACACACACACACACACACGCCGCACAAAAAGAGGTTGCAGCGCGGAGGGAAAGAAGCGGCTCCAAAAACTTAGCGGCCGCGCCTGGCTGCCCCGCCGCAGCCAAGAGAGAGCAGACTAGCCGGGGGCGAATGGGACAGAAGAGGGGAAATGGGGGGGGGGGGGGAGAAGGTGAAGTGACTAGCCCCGATTCGGCTGTAATGTGAAGCGGAGCGAAGGGAGAAGCCCACCTCCTGTCCCGCCGGCCTTCAGCGGAGGGGCTGGAGGGGGGGGGGTTAGCAGAGGTCTCCGCGCGGGCAGGTCGCCTTGAAACGACCTCAGCTAGAGAGAGAGTCCGCTGGTCCGTCCCTTCTGCTGCTTCCCGGGGTGGGGGAGGGGAGGAGAGGGGAGAGAGGGAGTGACTGACAGACACAGAGAGAGACAGAAGGGGAGGGAGGGAAAGACAGAGAGACAGACAGAGACAGAGAGAAAGAGAGGGAGGGAGAGAGACACAGATAGAGAATGACACAGGGAGGGATTGAATTGGAGACAGACGGGGAAAGAGGGAGAGACAGATATACAGAGAGAGGGAGAGAATCAGAGAGTGACACACACAGAGACAGGGAGAAACAGAGAGAGGGAGGGAGAGACAGATAGATAGAGACTGATTAAGTGAGTGAGAGACAGACAGACAGACAGACACACACACAGAGTGACAGAGAGAAAGAAAGAGAAAGAGAGAAAGAAACAAAGAGAAAGAGAAAGAAAGAAAGAAAGTGAGAGAGAGAGAAAGAAAGAGAGAAAGAGAGAAATGGAGAGAGAGAGAGAGAGAAAGAAAGAGAGAGAAAGAGAGAGAGAGTGAGACAGAAAGGGAGACAGAAAGAAAGAGAAAAAGAGAGAGAGAAAGAAAGAGAGAAATGGAGAGAGAGTGAGAGAGGAAGAAAGAGAGAGAGGGAGAGTGAGAGAGAAAGGGAGACAGAAAGAAAGAGAAAAAGAGAGAGAAAGAAAGAGAGAGAGAAATGGAGAGAGAGAGAGGAAGAAAGAGAGAGAGAGAAAGAAAGAGAGACAGAAAGAAAGAGAAAGAGAGAGAGAGAGAAAGAAAGAGAAAGAGCGAGAGAAATGGAGAGAGAGAGGAAGAAAGAGAGAAAGAGGTAGGTAAGTTTTTTTTAAATTTATTTTCAATACATTGTGAAAACTCAACTGTCAGTTGATCTTAATGTTATGAAATGAAAAGTATGTCATTTGCAATTAACTTGGCATAAAATAATTTATTTGCATTTAATTGTAATGGTTCAAAGAATGTTCGGAAAAATGTTCGGCCCTCCACCATGTTCACTTCATCCAATCTGGCCCTCTTTGAAAAAAGTTTGGACACCACTGAGCTAGACATACCCAGCTCCTGCAGCCGTTCTTCATATGTCTTAGTCTCCAGTCCCCTAATCATCTTGGTTGCCCTTCTCTGCACTCTTTCCAGAGTCTCCACATCTTTTCTACATCGTGGCGACCAAAACTGTATGCAGTATTCCAAGTGTGGCCTTACCAAGGCACCATACAGTGGCATGTACAGTGGCAAATTCACCTTAGTTGCACTGTCATTCATTCATTCATTCATTCATTCATTCATTCATTCATTCATTCATTCATTCATTCATTTATTTATTTATTTATTTATTTATTTATTTATTTATTTATTTATTTAATCACATTTCTATACCGCCCTATCTCCCTGGTGGGACTCAGGGCGGTGCACAGAAAGAATAAAAAACACCCATCACATACAATCAACAGTATAAAAATAGAATTGAATTTGGAGAATCTGTGCTAAAATGTAATTAAAAACTATTAAAAACGTTATATTTCAAATTAAATCAATTAATCGATGCCAGGCCAGCCAGATGGAAAAAATGTGTTTTGAGCGCCCGGCGGAAGAGGTGTAGGTCCCTGAGGGTGCAAAGGTCGGGGGGGCAGGTCGTTCCAGAGGGCTGGACCCGCCACAGAGAAGGCCCTCCTCCTGGGGGGTCGCCAGCTGGCATTGACCGGTAGACGGCACCCTGAGGAGGCTCTCTCTGTGGGAGCGGACAGGTCAAAGGGAGGTATGTGGTAGGAGGCGGTCTCGCAGGTAGCCAGGTCCTGTGCCATGGAGCGCTTTAAAGATGGTTACTAACACCTGAAGCACACTCGGAAGGCCACAGGCAGCCAGTGCAGCTTGCATAGGAGAGGTGTTACATGGGAGTACGGTGAAACTCCCAGAATCCCCCGCGCGCCCGCATTCTGCACTAGCTGGAGTCTCTGGGTGCACCTCAAGGGGAGCCCCAAGTAGAGAGCATTGCAGTAGTCCAGGCGGGAAAATTCTGTTTACCGAACGCCTTTGAACTTTTTCAAGAACTTTCTCTTTCTTGGCGGAGGATGCCTCTTTGGGGGATTAAAAATATCCTTTCCCCTTTAAATCATTGTTGGAGGCAAGAAACGTGTGTGGTTCTTTACTTCTTTCATAAGGTTAAAACGGGAACAAGTCTAGCAAACCATGAGCAAGTTAGTTTCAGTGGCATTATTATTATTATTATTTTTAAATAAGTCACAGGAGAGTCCTGCAGGTCACTTAGATATGAGCCGGCAGTGTGTGTTAGCAGCTAATACAATCCTTGGTTGTATAAACAGAGGCATAGAACCAAAATCAGGTGAAGTATTGAAGCTATAAAATCACAGCTTCAATCTCAAACTGTCTACCGTGGATCTCACCCCATTCTTAAGAGGTCTGAAAAAGGTTGTGTGCATAAACATACCAGTATGCCTACCATCCCTGTCCTACTGTCCCCATTTATCTGTATTTACCTCGTTTGTTCATGTTTAGCTTCATACCCATACTTATTATCTTGTACATGTTTGACAAACAAACAAATCTATATAAATAAAAATGTAACAAGAGTTTGTTCAAAACTGCTAATCTCTGATAGTACTGCACCGATCGCTTCCAAATTTTCACACAACGCTCTTTTGAAATGCAGCACCAATGATATATATAGATTGTGTAGATGTCACACCTGTGCCAGGTACGAGCAACGGAAATGTAAAAAATGTAGGTAGAAGGGTACAGAGAGAGCAGTGAGCCATAGGATGACATAATACAAAATGTCGTAATACCTACTGTATTTCAAGGAGAAATACAGTAGGTAGGTAGGTAGGTAGGTAGGTAGATGGAAAGAGAGAGAGAGGGAGACATACAGTCGGTAGGTCGGTAGGTAGGTGGGTAGGTAGAGGGATAGAGAGAGAAATACAGTCGGTCGGTCGGTCGGTAGGTAGGTAGGTAGAGGGATAGAGAGAGAGGGAGACATACAGTAGGTAGGTAGGTAGGTAGAGGGATACAGAGAGGAATACGATAGGTAGGTAGGTAGATAGGTAGAACGATAGAGAGGGAGAGGGAGACATACAGTAGGTAGGTCGGTAGGTCGGTCGGTAGGTAGGTAGAGGGATAGAGAGAGGAATATGGTAGGTGGGTATGTAGGTAGGTAGGTAGAAGGATAGAGAGAGAGAGGGAGACATACAGTAGGTAGGTAGGTAGGTTGGTAGGTAGAAGGATAGAGAAAGAGAGGGAGACATACAGTAGGTAGGTAGGTAGGTAGAGGGAGTTAGAGAGAGAGGGAGAAACTCCACCCTCAAGTTGATGAGGGTTGTGTCCCTCCTGACTGAGCCACAGCAACACGTGGCCGGGAAGGCTAATCACTAATAAACTCTTATGACCTGTAATTCTATAGTCTCCTTCCATGCATTTTTTCACTATCTGATCCTGTCATCACAGTCAGCAACACCAAACTTTATATTTGAGTCCATCTATTCTAGGAGGACAAACCCACTTCAGGAACTCCATTTCTGTTTTTTTGTTTGTTTGTTTTTGTAGTGTAGCCCCTTGAAACAAGATCAACTCTTCAGGAATCTACCCAGCAGGAAAGATCAAGCAAAAAAGGTGAATAAAAAGACTTCAACAGAACAGAAATAAATAGAAAATAGAAAAAGATGTAGGGCAGAGTTTACTCTTAGAAAAAGGTGTATTCTTCACTGAGTGTATGGGGACTCTGAGTCATCCAGGTCATGGTTGTCTTAAAGATGCTTTAAGTCTGGATTTGGGTGCTCCAAAAATTGTAAAGGATCCTGTCAACTGGATCATGGTTATTTTTTCAACATCCCTCTATCAGTCCGCAAAAACATTTTCATACCAGGGATTCTGTGGGAAGGAGCTTGGATTATTCATTTGAGGAAACAAAAGGGTTTTCATAAAACTACAGGGACCCATCCAAGCCGTCATCAGGCCTCAAGACTGACTCAAAAACACCGATTGTAAATTGAGATATAGACTCAAGTGCAGTTTAATCAATTTATTTTTAAGCTGCCAAGAATCTTCAACTCCCAAGAATCTTCCAAAAACAAACTGATTTTTCATGGATGCTCATGAAGATGCTTTTAACCATTCTTGGTTAGATTTTGTCCTCTTTGTCCCTGATGAAAAATGTTTTTTTTTAGTGGTAGCAGTATTCGTACTACCTGTTATTTTCTCTGCCTTCCAATTTCCTAGGTTATTTGATTCAACATGGAGGGGAGTATTTACTGGAAACTAATCCAGGAGGGAAGCAACTTAGAACTGAGGAGAAATTTCCTGACAGTTGGGATAATTAATCAGTGGAACAGCTTCCCTCCAGAAGTTGTGAATGCCCCAACACTGGAAGTCTTTAAGATGTTGGGTAGCCATTTGTCTGAAATGGTATAGGGCTTCCTGCCTAGGCAGGGGATTGGACTAGATGACCTCCAAGGTCCCTTCCAACTCTGCTATTGTATTGTATTATACTGTCCAGTGGGCTTTGTAAAAGGTAAACAAGCTAAAGTATTATGGGATGATTTTTGGGTCAAAACACCACACATATATTTATGTATGGACAGAATGTGCAAGTGGAAGGGATTTTGCTGCCTTCCACATATACTCATGTGCACAATCTACATCAGGCTATAAATAAATCATTAGGAGCCAGAATAAGATAACTTCTGTTCTATTAGAACTACTTATGCATGGATAGCTCTAGGATTAGATAGATCTTTGCATTACTTTCAGTACACATATTGTAAGCAAAAGTGGATGAAAAGATTGCATTTTTCCAAGTTAAAATATTCTACTTTCTGAGTTTTGTTTTTCTTTTTGACAAGCCAATGTTGTTTGTTATGATTGTCTTTCAAAAGGAGAAATTTCCTGACAGTTAGAACAATTAATCAGTGGAACAGAAATTGTCTCCAGAAGTTGTGAATGCCCCAACCCTGGAAGTTTTCAAGAAGATGTTGGATAGGCATTTATCTGAAATGGTATAGGGCTTCCTGCCTAGGCAGGGAGTTGGACTAGATGACCTCCAAGGTCCCTTCCAACTCTGCTATTCTATTATTAAATAAAATTTTAGCCTTTGATACACGTAAGTCCACTGATAACTTCTCTGATGAGATATTCTATTCTTCACAGCATCCAGTCTTGTATGTATAGCATCCATGGTATCTTTAATGGCTTTTTGATGATAATGTTGATTTCTTTAAATTTATCGGCTGCTCAATTCCAGTGGGCCTTCTCACCTCCAGAATAAAAATGGTTACATCTAATAGGTACATCTAGTCTCTTCTTTAAAGTTCTTTAAAGTAGGAGCAATGAAAGTAGAATTTAAACAGTGATCAGGAAGGCTGCCAACAGTTGCCCAAATTTTGGCTGAAAGTCCTTGTAATCTAAATATTATTTTAAGGAATGTTGATTTACCTACTCCTCCTGAATCAATTTGTTCTTTTGCCACATGTGAGAGGCAGTTATTTTTTCTTTAATCTGACCGATCCAGAGGAAGGCTAATGAAATAGCCAAACAATTAATTGCATGCCAAAACCTCCCTGTCTTTCACAAGAGCCACAATTTCCTTTGCCAAGGAAATGTTTGTTTTTTCCTATCTTTATCAAAGGAAGGATGAGTCAAAATCTATACAGGAAGGAAAAATAAGAAAAAGAACATCAAAAGACACTGGAAGAAGAGTATAAGCATTTAGGATTAGAGCTACAGAAATAACCACAAAAAAATTAAAAATCAAATGCCATTAGTAAAACATAAATTAAGTTTAATTGAAAAAGAAGAATTGGCACAAAAGATTAAAAGTGTAAAACAATTTTTTTTGTAATGCTAACAAACCAGGGAGGTGGCTAGTATATAAATTAAAAGAAGAGAAATAAAAGAAGCAGATACAAAGTCTGGTAGATGAGAAGGGTATGCTTTAGCACCAAAATGATAAAAAAGGAAAATAATCCAGAACTATTATAAAAATTTGTTCAATTCAATTCAATTCAATTCAAATTTAATTTGTAGAACCGCTCCCTCTCCCCACAGGGACTCGGGGCGGTGCACAGGGAAAGTAAAAACAATAAATATACAAATATAAATACATAATATAAAAACAGATTAAATCCATTCCTGTGCTAAAACCCGTTAACTAAAATACCCAGCAGTTATAAATAAGTTTAAAACCCCATAGAAAGAGAGACTAGCCTAGGCCGGCCAAGCGGAAAAAGTGTGTTTTTAATTTCAGACGGAAGGAGCGGAGGTCCGTGGTCGTTCTAATATCGGGGGGAAGGTCGTTCCAGAGGGCCGGGCCCGCCACAGAGAGAGCCCTTCCCCTGGGCGTCGCCCGCTGACACAGTCTAGTGGACGGCACCCGGAGAAGTCCCTCTCTGTGGGAGCGAATCGGCCGTGAGGATGTATGAGGCAGGATCCGATCCCGCAGGTAGCTAGGTCCCGAGCCATGGAGCGCTTTAAAGATGATAATTAACACCTTGAAGCGCACCCGGAAGACGACAGGCAGTCAGTGCAGCTCGCGCAAGAGCGGTGTTACGTGGGTAAATTTGAATAGGTTGGAATATTATGAAGCACATCCTGAAAAATAAATGGTGCTGATATTTTTAGATGTGCAGAAAGCATTTGATAATGTAAATTGGCAATTTATGATATGGCAATTAAAATATATGGAATTTGGTGAAAAATTTACTAATATGATCAAGGCAATATATATCAAATGGATTGCAAAAGTGATTATAAACAGGGACATAACAGAGGATGTTAATATTTAAAAAAGCACAAGACAGGGATGTCCACTTTCCCTATTACTATTAATTTTGACATTGGAAGTATTAAATGGAGATGTTCAGCATCTATATAAGATGCTGAATAAGAGGGATGGTGATTAAAAAAGAAAAATACAAAATACAAGCATTTGCTGTATTGGTATTTATCATAGATGAACTGGAAACAATGACCCAAATTAATGAAGAAAATAGATGACTATGGGGAAGTTGCAGGATTGAAAGCAAACAAAGAGAAAACTAAAATTTTAGTCATAAAATATACAAATAAACAAAAAAAAAGAGTTAATATAGAAAATAGTCATTCAGATAGTGAAGATAGTAAAATATCTGGGCATTCTTCTATCAGCAAGTTGTGTAACTATAAAAGAACATAATTATATTAAATTGATTCGGCAAATTAAATTTGCAACTATCACTACTAGGAAGAATAGCTGCCATTAAAATGAATACCAAGATTATTATACCTGTTCCGAACAATTCCAATAAAGCTGGAAAAGAAATATTTCAAGGAATTAAACAGATTAGTAACAAAATTTATTTGGCAAGGTAAAAAAGCAAGAATAAATCTGAAACAGTTACAAGACTCTAAGAATAGAGGTGGCTTTGGGCTGCCAGATTGGCAGGCATATTTCCAGACATCTGTCCTTATGTGGCTAAAAGAATGGATAACCTTGAGACACAGACAATTATTAACTCTGGACGGTCTCAATTTGCAACTGGGGTGGCATGCCTTTCTATGGTATGGGAAAAATAAAGTACAGTTATTTCCAACAACTTTACATTAGAAATGCTCTGTTTTCAGTATAGGAAAACATTAAGGAAAACCACTTTTTGAAAATACCAGTCTGGTTCTCTGTGATGGAAGCATTGATACATCCAGATGTGGTTGATATGGAAAAAAATCATAAGATATAAAGGTATTCTGAATAAGAAAGAGGAATTGAAAAATAAACAGGAACTGAATAGTTAAGGGATAAATTTAGCATGGTAGCCGCAGCAGTAGTAGATTTCTATTTTTTTTAAACTACCGGTTGGCTCGTGTGTGTGCGCTCTCTTCCACATGATACTTCTGCGCATGCGGAGAAGCGTCCAGGCAGGTGGGTGGAGCTTCCTGCCATTGCCACTACCGGTTTGGCTGACCCAGGCTGAACTAGGAGCAACCCACTTCTGGGCTGCAGGTACAAATAGAATCAAGCTATGAAAAAGATATTAAATTATGTTTTTTTTAAATAAAGGGCCAATAGAATTGGACCAGATTCTAACAGGAACTGATGAGTATAACAAGAGGAAAACATATTTGATTTGACATGTATTGACTGCAGCCAGAACTGTATTTGCATAACAATGGAAAAGTGAAGAGACCCCTACAGATGAACATGTGATTAAAAAAATATTACAATGAGCAGAAATGGATAGATTAAAACTTACAATTAAGGAAAAGGAAGAAACGGAATACTTTTTGATAAAATATTATTTTATCAATAGTTAGCTGACAAAAACAGAAGTTAGAAACATGGAACTATAAGAAAAGGAACAATGAAAAAATAGGCTTGTTAAAATGGATAATACACTACAATACAATAGCAGAGTTGGAAGGGACCTTGGAGGTCTTCTAGTCCAACCCCCTACCTAGGCAGGAAACCCTATACCATTTCGGACAAATGGCTATCCAACATCTTCTTAAAGACTTTCAGTGTTGGGGCACTCACAACTTCTGGAGGCAAGCTGTTCCACTGATTAATTGTTCTAACTGTCAGGAAATTTCTCCTCAGTTTTAAATTGCTTCTCTCCTTGATTAGTTTCCACCCATTGCTTCTTGTTCTGCCCTCAGGTGCTTTGGAGGATAGTTTGACTCCCTCTTCTTTGTGGCACCCTCTGAGATATTGGAAGACTGCTATCATCTCCCCTGGTCCTTCTTTTCATTAAACTAGACATACCCAGTTCCTGCAACCGTTCCTCATATGTTTTAGCCTCCAGTCCCCTAATCATCTTGGTTGCTCTTCTCTGCACTCTTTCTAGAGTCTCCACATCTTTTCTACACCGTGGCGACCAAAACTGTATGCAGTATTCCAGGTGTGACCTTACCAAGGCACTATACAGTGGTATTAACACTTCACGTGATCTTGATTCTATCCCTCTGTTTATGCAGCCTAGAACTGTGTTGGCTTTTTTGGCAGCTGCTGCACACTGCTGGCTCATATTGAAATGGCTGCCAATAGGCTAAGCAAATATCGATATTATTATTATTATGATCATTATGGTAGAATTAATATAAATGCAATGAGTATTGTTGTAAACACTTTGATGATTATATCTTAAAACTATTTGACCCAGACAACACGTTGTTTAACCCAAAATGGAATTTTTATATGTTATAAAACAAAAAAACTTTATGCAAAAAAAAAGAGGAAGGATGTTAAGCTGCCCAATTTTGGGTTGAAAGTCCATGTAATCTAAATATTATTTTAAGGAATGATGGTTATTTACCTACTCCTCCTGGATCAATTTGTTCTTTTGCCACATGTGGGAGGCAAAAGAACAAATCCAGAGGAAGGCTGATGAAATAACCAAACAATTAATTACATGCCAAAACCTCCCTGTCTTTCACAAGAGCCACAGTTTCCTTGACCAGAATGCAAAGCCAAGGATAAATCTGTTGGTTTTCCCCCACTAACTGGCAGGCTTCCCTTGTTGTGTTAGCAGGATGATCACTTCTTTGACTGCAAGTCAATTTGAACCCTCTCCCCTCCGCAAACTGTCCTGAGACCTGAGGATGAGCATTGGTATTGATCTCTCACCTCCCGCTTCCAGGTTCCGGAATTCCCCCTCTCCCCTTCACAGACCAGGGGTCTGCAAAGTCGGCTCTTTTAAGACTGGTGGACTTCAACTCCCAGAGTTCCCCAGCCAGCATAGCTGGCTGGGGAACTCTGGGAGTTGAAGTCCACCAGTCTTAAAAGAGCCAACTTTGCAAATCCCTGACTTAGACCATTGTTATTTCGCACGGAAGGAAGTTTCTTTGGTCTTTTCCCCGCCCGGGCCGCCCCGAAAAACAAATCTCTCTGTGCTAAATGTCAAAATTCACCTTAGTTGCACTGTCATTTATTTATTACCGCCTCAGTTTGTAATTTTAAATTATGTGATTAGGTTTTAAGGTTAAGTTTTTAATTTTTATAAATTTGTACAGGGGATTATTTAATTCGATTTTAGTTTATATGTAATGTTGATGTCACATTTTAATTTTTTACCTGTACACCGCCCCCAGTCCCTTCGGGGAGAGGGGGCAGTCTAGAAATCTAATAAAATCAAATTCAAAATCAAAATCAAAATCAAAATCAAAATCAAAATCAAGATCGTTTGTTTATTTATTTATTTATTTATTTATTTATTTATTTATTTATTTATTTATTTATTTATTTATTTATTTATTTATTTATTCATTCATTCATTCAATCAAATTTCTATACCGCCCTATCCCTCTGGTGGGACTCAGGGCGGTGCACAGAAAGAATAAAAAAACACCCAACTTCCGCTTCCGCCCTCCAACGGCGACGGATGGGTCCCTGACTCGTCCGCCGCTTTGTCCTTTTTTCTGCCCCCCGACGGGGGCGAGAC
The DNA here is from genome assembly GCA_039707465.1 of Rhabdophis nuchalis. Taxonomy (NCBI): domain Eukaryota; kingdom Metazoa; phylum Chordata; class Lepidosauria; order Squamata; family Natricidae; genus Rhabdophis; species Rhabdophis nuchalis. The sequence continues at coordinate 16,009,426 of CM077646.1, read as the reverse complement.
GCCCCATCCTGGGGGTCTTCCGTAGGGTTGGCTTGCTGGGGTCTTTCTCTTCCCACGGCGGTGGGAAAGCGACCCTTGTCTTCAGCCTAGGTGAGGAAAGGCTGGCTGCGGGGGGGAGAGGCCTGTCTCCGCCTTCGCCAATGGAGATCGGGAAAACTTTTTAATTGTGAAGAGAGCCGGACGTTCGGGTCGAAAGGCTCTCCCGAGGCTCGGCTGCAAGGCGAAGAGTGAGTGTATTTTTACTTGCTATTTTATCTCCGATGGCTGCGCTGGACTAAAAAGCTTGGAGGGGAGTGTTTTTTTCGTTAAACCCCCCCTCGGATTTAAAGCGGCGCTTTGAAATGGCTCCTCGTTCCGAGGAACGGTTTTTTTCTCTATGCGGTCTGCCTGGAACTTAGTGAAAGCGAGTGAAAGTGATTTGCGGCTTGCAACAATGTTTCTAAGTTCGATTGGCTTGCTACAATTTTTTTTGCTTTGTTACTCTCTCCGGCTGGCTCCCAGCTTGGGCGGTGGAAGATGGCTTCTCTCTGCTCCTGAATGACTATTGTATTTATGGAAAATTACCAGCATCTCCTTGTGATTTGGACTTCCTCTTGCTATCAATGAAGAATTTTTTGGGATTAATTGATTCCTTGTCTGGAGTGCCTTTTTTACTATAACTATTGATTTGGAAAAGTGTTTCTCTTCTTGTTTCTGAACTTTTTACAATCCTGATTTGAAACTTTTACCTCCTGATTTGCCTCAGCGGCCCCACCCAAAAAACGCCATCTTAGTGGCACTGACTTTAACAGCCAACCATGGCACAAAAATCAGAATTGGCAGGTTTGGAACAAAGATTGTCTTCTCTGGAATCTGTTATACAAACTTTGGTGCAGGAAATTAAGGCCCAGAGAGAAGAAAACAACAACTTTAAGAAGGAACTCTTGGAAACTCGGAAGCAAGTGCAGGAGAATACACAGAAGACTGAAGATCTGAAAGGGGGGCTAATTGAGGCAAATGGAGAGCTTAAAAATGTTAACAGTGAGGTGGGGGAACTAACTGGGCATATGTCTAGGATGGACTTTGAAAGGATGTCATATTTTTTAAGATTTCAGAATATTTCTGAAGAATCTGGTGAATGCCTGCCTGATCTCATGAGCACAATTTTAGCAGACTATTTACATAAACCTAAAGATGAGATCAGGGGGGACATTGACCTAGTCTACAGAATAAACTCTGCATATGCCAGGATAAATGAAGTACCCAGAGAGATACACATTAAATTTGTTAGAAGGTCAACCAGGGAGGGAATTTTGAGGGCGTAGAGAGGGGGTCCTTTAATTTACCAACAAAAGGTGGTCGTTATCTTGAAGCAGGTCCCAAAAAAAATTAGAGAAATGAGAAGGAAATTTTCCTTCTTATCCAAAAAATTGTTTGACCACGGGATTTGGTTCAAGTGGGCGATGCCCGAAGGGATGCTGGTGTTCTGGGAAGGAGGAAGAGTGAAGATTAAAACAGTTGCTGAGGCGGAAGCCTTTCTTAAAAAACATTCCTCTGTCTTGGGGGAAGATCCAGGGGGGGCTGAGAGGGCCACGGCCCCGCCCACTGGGGGCCAGGCGGGAGAAAAAGAAGATACAATTGCCAAAAGACTTAGATCAAAAAAATGATTTTGCTTGTTTTTCTTTTTTTTACTAACTTTTTTTCTATTCCTTTTGTACCAGGATGTTTGTACATGTCTGCCATCTGAGAATTGGAAATGTATTATGTATTCACTTGTCTTTATCTTGTAGTATTTTTTTGGATAAATTTCTTTACTATTGTTTTATTATGTAGCCCGGGATGGGCCAAGGACTCGGACGCAAAGGTTCTCAAAATGTTTCTGTAACCCATACCTTATCCTCTAGAAAATTGTTAAAACTCAATAAAACTTTTTCAAAACAAAAAAACACCCATAACATACAATCAACAGTATAAAAATAGAATTAAATTTGGGAAATCTGTGCTAAAATGTAATTAAAAACTATTAAAAACGTTTAAAATTAAATCAATTAATCTATGCCAGGCCAGCCAGATGGAAAAAGTGTGTTTTGAGCGCCTGGCGGAAGAGGCGTAGGTCCGTGATGGTGCGAAGGTCGGGGGGGCAGTCATTCCAGAGGGCTGGACCCCCACAGAGAAGGCCCTCCTCCTGGGGGTTGCCAGCCGGCATTGACCGGTAGACGGCACCCTGAGGAGGCCCTCTCTGTTGGAGCGGACAGGTCAAAGAGAGGTATGTGGTAGGAGGTGGTCTCGCTGGTAGCCAGGTCCCGTGCCATGGAACGCTTTAAAGATGGTGACTAACACATTGAAGCGCACCCGGAAGGCCACAGGCAGCCAGTGCAGCTCGCACAGGAGAGGTGTTACATGGGAGTACGGTGAAACTCCCAGAATCCCCCGCACGGCTGCATTCTGCACTAGCTGGAGTCTCTGGGTGCACCTCAAGGGGAGACCCATGTAGAGAGCATTGCAGTAGTCCAGGCAGGAAAATTCTGTTTACTGAACGCCTTTGAATTTTTTCAAGAACTTTCTCTTTCTTGGCGGAGGATGCCTCTTTGGGAGATTAAAAATATCCCTTCTCCTTTAAATCATTGTTGGAGGCAAGAAACGTGTGTGGTTCTTTACTTCTTTCATAAGGTTAAAACGGGAACAGGTCTAGCAAACCATGAGCAAGTTAGTTTCAGTGGCAGCATTATTATTATTATTATTATTATTATTATTATTATTATTATTATTATTATTATTATTATTATTATTATTATTATTATTATTATTATTATTATTATATAAGTCACAGGAGAGTCCTGCAGGTTACTTAGATATGAGCCGGCAGTGTGTGTTAGCAGCTAATACAATCCTTGGTTGTATAAACAGAGGCATAGAACCAAAATCAGATGAAGTATTGAAGCTGTAAAATCACAGCTTCAATCTCAAACTGTCTACCATGGATCTCACCCCATTCTTAAGTGGTCTGAAAAAGGTTGTGTGCATAAACATACCAGTATGCCTACCATCCCTGTCCTACTGTCCCCATTTATCTGTATGTACCTCTTTGTTCATGTTTAGGTTCATACCCATACTTATTATCTTGTACATGTTTGACAAACAAACAAATCTATATAAATAAAAATGTAACAAGAGTTTGTTCAAAACCGCTAATCTCCTAAAGTACTGCACCGATCGCTTCCAAATTTTCACACAACGATCCTTTGAAATACAGCCCTAATGATATATATATATAGATTGTGTAGATGTCACACCTGTGCCAGGTATACGCAACGGAAATGTAAAAAATGTACATAGAAGGGTACAGAGAGAGCAGTGAGCCATAGGATGACATAATACAAAATGTCATAATACCTATTACATTTCAAGGAGAAATACAGTAGGTAGGTAGGTAGGTAGGTAGAGGGATAGAGAGAGAGAGGGAGACATATGGTAGGTAGGTAGGTAGAGGGATAGAGAGAGAGAGGGAGACATACAGTAGGTAGGTAGGTAGGTAGGTAGGTAGAAGGATAGAGAGAGAGAGAGGGAGACATACAGTAGGTAGGTAGGTAGAGGGATAGAGAGAGAGAGGGAGACATACAGTATGTATGTATGTATGTATGTATGTATATAGGTAGGTAGGTAGGTAGAAGGATAGAGAGAGAGGGAGGGAGACATACAGAAGGTAGGTAGGTAGGTAGAGGGATAGAGAGAGAGAGGGAGACATACAGTAGGTAGGTAGGTAGGTAGAGGAATAGAGAGAGAGGGAGACATACAGTAGGTAGGTAGGTAGAGGGATAGAGAGAGAGAGGGAGACATACAGTATGTATGTATGTATGTATGTATGTATGTAGGTAGGTAGAAGGATAGAGAGAGAGAGGGAGACATACAGTAGGTAGGTAGGTAGGTAGAGGGATAGAGAGAGAGAGGGAGACATACAGTAGGTAGGTAGGTAGGTAGAGGAATAGAGAGAGAGAGGGAGACATACAGTAGGTAGGTAGGTAGAGGGATAGAGAGAGAGAGGGAGACATACAGTATGTATGTAGGTAGGTAGGTAGGTAGAAGGATAGAGAGAGAGAGAGGGAGACATACAGAAGGTAGGTAGGTAGATAGAGGGATAGAGAGAGAGAGGGAGACATACAGTAGGTAGGTAGGTAGAGGAATAGAGAGAGAGAGGGAGACATACAGTAGGTAGGTAGGTAGGTAGGTAGGTAGGTAGGTAGGTAGGTAGAAGGATAGAGAGAGAGAGGGAGACATACAGTAGGTAGGTAGGTAGAGGGATAGAGAGAGAGAGGGAGACATACAGTATGTATGTATGTATGTATGTAGGTAGGTAGGTAGAAGGATAGAGAGAGAGAGAGGGAGACATACAGTAGGTAGGTAGGTAGGTAGATGGATAGAGAGAGAGAGGGAGACATACAGTAGGTAGGTAGGTAGAGGAATAGAGAGAGAGAGGGAGACATACAGTAGGTAGGTAGGTAGGTAGGTAGGTAGGTAGGTAGGTACGTAGGTAGGTAGAGGGATAGAGAGAGAGGGAGAAGGCTAGTCACTAATAAACTCTGATGACCTGTAATTCTATAGTTTCCTTCCATGCATTTTTTCACTATCTGATCCTGTCATCACAGTCAGCAACACCAAACCTTATATTTGAGTCCATCTATTCTAGGAGGACAAACCCACTTCAGGAACTCCATTTCTGTTTTTTTGTTTGTTTGTTTTTGTAGTGTAGCCCCTTGAAACAAGACCAACTCTTCAGGAATCTACCCAGCAGGAAAGATCAAGCAAAAAAGGTGAATAAAAAGACTTCAACAGAACAGAAATAAATAAAAAATAGAAAAAGATGTAGGGCAGATTTTACTCTTAGAAAAAGGTGGATTCTTCACTGAGTGTTTTATTTATTTATTTATTTATTTGTCGAATTTATATAATCGCACCCTCTCCCCAAAGGGACCCGGGGCGGTGCACAGGAAATTAAAACACACAGTATCACAATATAAATAATTAATACCAAATTAAAGTGTGCAGCAGCTGCCAAAAAGCCAACACAGTTCTAGGCTGCATAAACAGAGGGATAGAATCTAGATCACGTGAAGTGTTAATGCCACTGTATAGTGTCTTGGTAAGGCCACACTTGGAATACTGCATACAGTTTTGGTCGTCACGATGTAGAAAAGACGTGGAGACTCTGGAAAGAGTGCAGAGAAGAGCAACCAAGATGATTAGGGAACTGGAGACTAAAACATATGAAGAATGGTTGCAGGAGCTGGGTATGTCTAGTTTGATAAAGAGAAGGACCAGGGGAGACATGATAGCAGTGTTCCGATATCTCAGAGGGTGCCACAAAGAAGAGGGAGCCAAACTATTCTCCAAGGCACCTGGGGGTAGGACAAGAAGCAATGGGTGGAAACTAATCAAGGAGAGAAGCAACTTAGAACTAAGGAGAAATTTCCTGACAGTTAGAACAATTAACCTCTGGAACAGCTTGCCTCCAGAAGTTGTGAATGCCCCAACCCTGGAAGCCTTTAAAAAGATGTTAGATAGCCATTTGTCTGAAATGGTATAAGGTTCCTGCCCACGCAGGGGGTTGGACTAGAAGACCTACAAGGTCCCTTCCAACTCTGCTATTGTATTGTATTGTATAAATAAGTTATCCCTGTGCTAAAATTTAAAAGGTTAAAACATAATCCCATCTAAAACCCAATTAAAACAATTTATGGTACAGACTGTAGGCTAGGTAAATAACTTAGGCCAAGCCGGCCTGATGAAACAGGAGTGTCTTTAATTTCTGGCGGAAGGTGCGGAGGTCCGTGGTTGTTCTGAGGTCGGTGGGTAGGTCGTTCCAGAGGGTTGGGCCCAACACAGAGAAGGTCCTTCTCCTGGGCGTCGCCCGCTGGCATTGCCTAGTGGACGGCACCTGGAGAAGTCCCTCTCTGTGGGAGCGGATCGGCCGCAGGGATATATGAGGTAGGATGCGGTCTCGCAGGTAGCTAGGTCCCGTGCCATGGAGCGCTTTAAAGATGGTGATCAACACCTTGAAGCGCACCCGAAAGACCACAGGTAACCAGTGCAGCTCGCGCAGGAGCGGTGTTACATGGGAATAACTAGACGTTCCCAAGATCACCCGCGCGGCCGCATTCTGGACCAGCTGTAGTCTTCGGGTGCACCTCAAGGGGAGCCCCATGTAGAGAGCATTGCAGTAGTCTAGCCGGGATGTCACAAGTGGGTGAGTGACTGTGCGAAGGGCATCCCGGTCCAATAAGGGACGCAACTGCCGCACCAGGCGTACCTGGTGGAATGCCCCCCTGGCCACAGCCGTCACATGATCTTGCATAGACAGCCGGGTATCCAGGAGGACACCTAGGTTGCATGCCCGATCCACGGGGGCCAGATGTTTGCCCCCTATGGCCACTGATGGGATCAACTGGTTGTACCGGGATGCCGGAAACCACAGCCACTCGGTCTTGGATGGGTTGAGTTTGAGTCTGTTGCCTCCCATCCAGATCCGTACGGCTTCCAGACATCGGGACATCACTTCAACGGCATCGTTGGGGTGGTTTGGGGTAGAAAAGTACAGCTGCGTGTCGTCAGCGTAGATATGATACTCTACCCCAAAACCACGGATTTTTATTTATTTATTTTATTTATTAAATTTATACCCCGCCCTTCTCCAAATGGACCCAGGGCGGCGCACAGGGATGTTAAAATACATACAAAATATATAAAATATATAAAATTTAAAAAACTTATTCTAATAAATAAACCCTGCGCTAAAAACCGAATTAAAAGTCCCAAGTTTAAAACTATCTAATAGTCAGTAATGGAGGTTACGCTAGGCCGGCTAGATGGAATAAATGTGTCTTCAGACACTTGCGGAAGAGGTGGAGGTCGGAGATGGTACGGAGTTCAGGGGGTAAGTCGTTCCAGAGGGCTGGGCCCGCCACAGAGAAGGCTCTTCCCCTGGGTGTCGCCAGTCGGCATTGTCCAGCCGACGGCACCCTGAGGAGGCCCTCTCTGTGGGAGCGTATCGGTCTGAGGGATGTATGGGGCAGGAGGCGGTCTCGCATATAACTAGGCCCCGAGCCATGGAGCGCTTTAAAGATGGTTGTTAAAACCTTGAAGCGCACCCGAAAGACCACAGGAAGCCAGTGCAGCTCGCGCAGGATAGGTGTTATGTGGGAGTGTCTAGGCGCTCCCGTAATCACCCGCGCGACTGCGTTCTGGACTAGCTGCAGCTTTCGGGTGCACCTCAAGGGGAGCCCCATGTAGAGAGCATTACAGTAGTCGAGTCGAGAGGTGACGAGTGCTTGAGTGACTGTGCGTAAGGATGACCTCACCCAGCGGCTTCATGTATGTGTTGAACAGGAGCGGCGAGAGGACCGACCCCTGAGGCACCCCACAAGTGAGGGGTCTTGAGGTCGACCTCTGCCCTCCTGCCAACACAAATTGCGATCGGCCGGAGAGGTAGGAGGAGAACCACCGTAAAACGGTGCCCCTCACCCCCAACCCCTCCAGCCGGTGCAATAGGATACCATGGTTGATGGTATCAAAAGCCGCCGAGAGATCTAACAGGACCAGGATGGAGGAACAACCCCCATCTCTGGCCCTCCAGAGATCATCCACCAACGCGAGTGTATGGAGATTCTCAGTCATCCAGGTCATGGTTGTCTTAAAGATGCTTTAAGTCTGGATTTGGGTGCTCCAAAAATTGTAAAGGATCCTGTCATGGTTATTTTTTTCAACATCCCTCTTATCAATCTGCAAAAACATTTTCATACCAGGGATTCTGTGGGAAAGAGCTTGGAATATTCATTTGAGGAAACAAAAGAGTTTTCATAAAACTACAGGGACTCATCCAAGCCGTCATCAGGCCTCAGGACTGACTCAAAAACATGGATTGTAAATTGAGATATAGACTAAAGTGCAGTGTAATCAATTCCTTTTTAAGCTGGACTTTCAACTCCCAAGAATCTTCCAAAACAAACTGATTTTTCATGGATGCTCATGAAGATGCTTTTAACCATTCTTGGTTAGATTTTGTCCTCTTTGTCCCTGATGAAAAATGTTTTTTTTTAGTGGTAGCAGTATTCGTACTACCTGTTATTTTCTCTGCCTTCCATTTTCCTAGGTTATTTGATTCAACATGGAGGGGAGTATTTACTGGAAACTAATCCAGGAGAGAAGCAACTTAGAACTGAGGAGAAATTTCCTGACAGTTGGGATAATTAATCAGTGGAACAGCTTGTTTCCAGAAGTTGTGAATGAGCCAACACTGGAAGTCTTTAAGATGTTGGATAGCCATTTGTCTGAAATGGTATAGGGCTTCCTGACTAGGCAGGGGGTTGGACTAGAAGACCTCCAAGGTCCCTTCCAACTCTGCTATTGTATTGTATTATACTGTCCAGTGGGCTTTGTAAAAGGTAAACAAGCTAAAGTATTATGGGATGATTTTTGGGTCAAAACACCACGCATATTTATTATTTATTTATTTATCTATACCCCGCCCTTCTCCAAGAGGACCCAGGGCGGCGCACAGGAATTTAAAAGATACATACAAAAATCAAATAGAAAATTTAAAAACTTATTAAATATCCATCCTGCGCTAAAAACCAAATTAAAATCCCCAAAATTTAAAAACTGTCTAAAATAGTCACAGCGGAGGTTACGCTAGGCCGGCTTGATGAAAGAAATGTGTCTTTAGACACTGGCGGAAGAGGCGGAGGTCAGAGATGGTGTGAAGTTCAGGGGGTAGGTCGTTCCAAAGGGCAGGGCCCGCCACAGAGAAGGCCCTTCCCCTGGGTGTCGCCAGTCGGCATTGTCCGGCCGACGGCACCCTGAGAAGGCCCTCTCTGTGGGAGCGGATCGGTCGAAGGGATGTATGGGGCAAGAGACGGTCTCGCAGATAACTAGGTCCCGAGCCATGGAGCGCTTTAAAGATGGTCGTCAAAACCTTGAAGCGCACCCAAAAGGCCACAGGAAGCCAGTGCAGCTCGCGCAGGATCGGTGTTATATGGGAGTGTCTAGGAACTCCCGTGATCACCCGCGCGGCTGCATTCTGAACTAGCTGTAGCTTTCGAGTGCACCTCAAGGGAAGCCCCATGTAGAGAGCATTACAGTAGTCGAGTCGGGATGTCACGAATGCTTGAGTGACTGTGCAAAGGGCAGCCCAGTCCAGTAAGGGGCGCAATTGGCGCATCAGGCGTACCTGATGAAACGCCCCCCTGGCCACGGCCGCCACATGGTCCTCCATGGACAGCCGGGAATCCAGGAGGACACCCAAATTGCGCGCCCTCTCCACGGGGGCCGGTGTTTTGCCCCCAATGGCTAGAGTTGGAGTAATCTGGCTGAACCGGGGTGCCGGAAGCCACAGCCACTCGGTTTTGGAGGGGTTGAGCTTGAGTTTGTTACTACCCATCCAGATCCGTACGGCCTCCAAACATCGGGACAACACCTCGGCGGCATCGTTGGGGTGGTCTGGGGTGGATATGTACAGCTGAGTATCATCAGCGTACAGATGATATCCCACCCCAAAACCACAGATGATCTCGCCCAGCGGCTTCATATATGTGTTGAATAGGAGAGGCGAGAGGACCGACCTCTGAGGTACCCCGCATAGGAGGGGTCTTGAGGCCGACCTCTGCCCCCCTGCCAACATATATTGTGACCGACCAGAGAGGTAGGACGAGAACCACCGCAAAACGGTGCCTCCCAGCCCCAACCCCCCCAGTCGGTGCAATAGGATACCATGGTCGATGGTATCAAAAGCCGCTGAGAGGTCTAACAGGACTAGGATAGAGGAATGTCCTCTATCCCGCGCACTCCAGAGATCATCAACCAAAGCGACCAATGCCGTCTCGGTGCTGTGACCGGGTCGGAAGCCGGACTGGCGCAGGTCTAGATAATCAATTTCCTCCAGGTGTCGCAGAAACTGTTGGGCCACCACACTCTCTGCAACCTTCGCTAAAAAGTGAAGGTTGGAGACTGGACGCTAGTTTTCTAATAATGCTGCGTCCAGGGACGACTTCTTGAGAAGGGGCCTTACTACCGCCTCTTTCAAGACGGCAGGCAAGGACCCCTCACTCAAGGATGCGTTGACAATGCCCTGGAGCCAGCCTCGTGTCGTCTCCCAGGATGCCAGTACAAGCCAGGAGGGACACGGGTCCAATAAACGTGGTAGCCTTAAGTCTCTTTGACAACCTGTCCATATCTTCGGTAGTAACAAAGTCAAACTCCTCCCAGGATGGTGCCTCAAGAACAGCCTTGGACAATCTGACTGGATCACTCTCGATGGAGGGTAGCTCATTCCGAATCCGAGTGATTTTATCCTGCAGATAAATCCCAAATTCCTCTGCTTGACCCTGTAAAGGGGCTTCCCGCGGCCTCTGATGAAGGAGGGAGCGGGTCACCCCAAACTGGGCGGCAGGGCGGTTATCTGCGGATGCAATAAGGGTGGCACAATACTCACGTTTGGCCACTCTTATCGCCACTAAGTAAGTCCTAATATAGGTTCTCACTAGTGTTCGGTTGGCTTCGGAGCGAGAGGATCTCCATCTGCTCTCTAGGCATCTCTTGTGGCGTTTCATCTCCCTGAGCTCCTCGGTGAACCAAGGAGCCTGGGTGATTCGTCGCTGCAAGAGAGGCCACAAGGGCGCGACTCGGTCCAAGGCCCCCGTGGCCGCACTTAACCATGCGGCCACTAGGTCCTCAGTCAAGTCGCGGGGCAAGTCCACAGAAATTGGCCCAAGCTTCCTCTGGAACCTTTCCGGGTCCATCAGGAGCCTGGGGCGGAACCATATAGGAATATCAGGCTCCGCCTCCCCGCGGTGAGGTGCGGTGATTGGAAAGTCCAGCCGAAGGAGAGTGTGATCTGTCCATGACAGGGGTGTAATGGCTAAATCCCCTATTCCCAGATCATTACTCCACTGTCCCGAGATGAAGATTAAGTCCAGGGTGTGTCCATCCTCGTGGGTAGGGCCTAAAACTACCTGGGTCAGGTCCATGGCTGTCATGGAGGCCATGAACTCCCGAGCTACTCCAGAGGTCTCGCCTACTGACGGCAGGTTGAAGTCTCCCATGACCAATAGTCTGGGGGTCTTAACCGCCGCCTCGGCTATCACCTCTAGGAGCTCGGGCAGGGCTGTTGTTGCATAGCGAGGAGCCAGGTATACAACTAACACGCCCAACCTGCCTCCCTAGGCCCCACTTCACGAGGAGGGACTCACAACCGATCGTCTGAGGGATCGTGGTCTCCTTCGGCTCAAGACCTTCCCTAACCATAATCGCCACCCCCCCCCACCCCTCCCTAAGGCCTTAGGCTGATGGAAGGCTCGGTAGCCTGGTGGGCACATTTCTACGAGGGGTAATCCTCACTCGTGGCCCAATCAGGTTTCTGTTATACCCACCAGTTCCGGGTCCCCCTCTGACACAAGGTCATGGATGAGGGGGGCTTTTTGTACCACGGACCTGGCATTGCATAACATCAGCCTACGGCCCCGGTTCCATACATATATTTATGTATGGACAGAATGTGCAAGTGGAAGGGATTTTGCTGCCTTCCACATGTACTCATGTGTACAATCTACATCAGGCTATAAATAAATCATTAGGAGCCAGAATAAGATAACTTCTGTTCTATTAGAACTACTTATGCATGGATAGCTGTCGGATTAGATAGATATTTGCATAACTTTCTGCACACATAAGCAAAAGTGGATGAAAAGATTGCATTTTTCCAAGTTAAAATATTCTACTTTCTGAGTTTTGTTTTTCTTTTTGACAAGCCAATGTTGTTTGTTATGATTGTCTTTCAAAAGGAGAAATTTCCTGACAGTTAGAACAATTAGTCAGTGGAACAGAAATTGCCTCCAGAAGTTGTGAATGCCCCAACACTGGAAGTCTTCAAGAAGATGTTGGATAGCCATTTGTCCGAAATGGTATAGGGCTTCCTGCCTAGGCAGGGAGTTGGACTAGATGACCTCCAAGGTCCCTTCCAACTCTGCTATTGTATTATTAAATAAAACATTAGCCTTTGATACACGTAAGTCCACTGATAACTTCTCTAATGAGATATTCTATTCTTCACAGCATCCAATCTGATATGTATAGCATCCATGGTGTCTTTAATGGCTTTTTGATGATAATGTGGATTTGTTTAAATTTATCGGCTGCTCAATTCCAGTGGGCCTTCTCACCTCCAGAATAAAAGTGATTACATCTAATAGGTACATCTAGTCTCTTCTTTAAAGTTCTTTAAAGTAGGAGCAATGAAAGTAGAATTTAAATGATCAGGAAGGCTGCCAACAGTTGCCCAAATTTTGGCTGAAAGTCCATGTAATCTAAATATTATTTTAAGGAATGTTGATTTACCTACTCCTCCTGAATCAATTTGTTCTTTTGCCACATGTGGGAGGCAGTTATTTTTTCTTTAATCTGACCGATCCAGAGGAAGGCTAATGAAATAGCCAAACAATTAATTGCATGCCAAAACCTCCCTGTCTTTCACAAGAGCCACAATTTCCTTTGCCAAGGAAATGTTTGTTTTTTCCTATCTTTATCAAAGGAAGGATGAGTCAAAATCTATACAGGAAGGAAAAATAAGAAAAAGAACATCAAAAGACACTGGAAGAAGAGTATAAACGTTTAGGATTAGAGCTACAGAAAGAACCACAAAAAAAATTAAAAATCAAATGCCATTAGTAAAACATAAATTAAGTTTAATTGAAAAAGAAGAATTGGCACAAAAGATTAAAAGTGTAAAACAATTTTTTTTGTAATGCTAACAAACCAGGGAGGTGGCTAGTATATAAATTAAAAGAAGAGAAATAAAAGAAGCAGATACAAAGTCTGGTAGATGAGAAGGGTATGCTTTAGCACCAAAATGATAAAAAAGGAAAATAATCCAGAACTATTATGAAAATTTGTGCGATCAAGAGGAGCTACCAGAGGATAAAACAAAACAATATTTGGAAGAAGCCAGGTTGCCTAGAGTGCCTGAAGCAGGAAGAACTATGTTAAATGAAAAGATAACAATGTTTGAATTAACAGGTGATTAAGAGAAAGAAGAACAATAAAATGCCAGGACCAGATGGTCTACCAGCGGAAGTTTGCAAACAATTACAAGATATCCTAGGACCGTCAATGCTGGAAGTATATAATGAAGTCTTGTTAAAAGCTAAGATAACCAAAATCCTAGATGGAAACAAATAAGCTGAAAGATTAAAGAGATTTTTGAATGAATGTATACACGCAGATCAAAACAGATTTTTGCCTAAGAGACAAATTAAAAGCAGTATTAGAATAAATTTGAATAGGTTGGAATATTATGAAGCGCATCCTGAAAAATAAATGGTGCTGATATTTTTAGATGTGCAGAAAGCATTTGATAATGTAAATTGGCAATTTATGATATGGCAATTAAAATATATGGAATTTGGTGAAAAATTTACTAATATGATCAAGGCAATATATATCAAATGGATTGCAAAAGTGATTATAAACAGGGACATAACAGAGGATGTTAATATTTAAAAAAGCACAAGACAGGGATGTCCACTTTCCCTATTACTATTAATTTTGACATTGGAAGTATTAAATGGAGATGTTCAGCATCTATATAAGATGCTGAATAAGAGGGATGGTGATTAAAAAAGAAAAATACAAAATACAAGCATTTGCTGTATTGGTATTTATCATAGATGAACTGGAAACAATGACCCAAATTAATGAAGAAAATAGATGACTATGGGGAAGTTGCAGGATTGAAAGCAAACAAAGAGAAAACTAAAATTTTAGTCATAAAATATACAAATAAACAAAAAAAAAGAGTTAATATAGAAAATAGTCATTCAGATAGTGAAGATAGTAAAATATCTGGGCATTCTTCTATCAGCAAGTTGTGTAACTATAAAAGAACATAATTATATTAAATTGATTCGGCAAATTAAATTTGCAACTATCACTACTAGGAAGAATAGCTGCCATTAAAATGAATACCAAGATTATTATACCTGTTCCGAACAATTCCAATAAAGCTGGAAAAGAAATATTTCAAGGAATTAAACAGATTAGTAACAAAATTTATTTGGCAAGGTAAAAAAGCAAGAATAAATCTGAAACAGTTACAAGACTCTAAGAATAGAGGTGGCTTTGGGCTGCCAGATAAGCAGGCATATTTCCAGACATCTGTCCTTATGTGGCTAAAAGAATGGATAACCTTGAGACACAGACAATTATTAACTCTAGACGGTCTCAATTTGCAACTGGGGTGGCATGCCTTTCTATGGTATGGGAAAAATAAAGTACAGTTATTTCCAACAACTTTACATTAGAAATGCTCTGTTTTCAGTATGGGAAAACATTAAGGAAAACCACTTTTTGAAAATACCAGTCTGGTTCTCTTTGATGGAAGCATTGATACATCCAGATGTGGTTGATATGGAAAAAAATCATAAGATATAAAGGTATTCTGAATAAGAAAGAGGAATTGAAAAATAAACAGGAACTGAATAGTTAAGGGATAAATTTAGCATGGTAGCCGCAGCAGTAGTAGATTTCTATTTTTTTTTACTACCGGTTGGCTCATGTGTGTGCGCTCTCTTCCACATGATACTTCTGCGCATGCGGAGAAGCGTCCAGGCAGGTGGGTGGAGCTTCCTGCCATTGCCACTACCGGTTTGGCTGACCCAGGCCGAACTAGGAGCAACCCACTTCTGGGCTGCAGGTACAAATAGAATCAAGCTATGAAAAAGATATTAAATTATGTTTTTTTTAAATAAAGGGCCAATAGAATTGGACCAGATTCTAACACGAACTGATGAGTATAACAAGAGGAAAACATATTTGATTTGACATGTATTGACTGCAACCAGAACTGTATTTGCATAACAATGGAAAAGTGAAGAGACCCCTACCGATGAATATGTGATTAAAACAATATTACAATGAGCAGAAATGGATAGATTAACACTTACAATTAAGGAAAAGGAAGAAACTGAATACTTTTTGATAAAATACTATTTTATCAATAGTTAGCTGACAAAAACAGAAGTTAGAGACATGGAACTATAAGAAAAGGAACAATGAAAAAATAGGCTTGTTAAAATGGATATTACACTATAATACAATAGCAGAGTTGGAAGGGACCTTGGAGGTCTTCTAGTCCAACCCCCTACCTAGGCAGGCAACCCTATACCATTTCGGACAAATGGCTATCCAACATCTTCTTGAAGACTTGCAGCGTTGGGGCATTCACAACTTCTGGAGGGAAGCTGTTCCACTGATTAATTGTTCTAACTGTCAGGAAATTTCTCCTCAGTTTTAAATTGCTTCTCTCCTTGATTAGTTTCCACCCATTGCTTCTTGTTCTGCCCTCAGGCGCTTTGGAGAATAGTTTGACTCCCTCTTCCCTGTGGCAACCCCTGAGATATCGGAACACTGCTATCATGTCTCCCCTAGTCCTTCTTTTCATTAAACTAGACATACCCAGTTCCTGCAACCGTTCCTCTTATGTTTTAGCCTCCAGTCCCCTAATCATCTTCATTGCTCTTCTCTGCACTCTTTCTAGAGTCTCCACATCTTTTCTACATCGTGGCGACCAAAACTGCATGCAGTTTTCCAAGTGTGGCCTTACCAAGGCATTATAAAGTGGTATTAACACTTCAAGTGATCTTGATTCTATCCCTCTGTTTATGTAGCCTAGAACTGTGTTGGCTTTTTTGGCAGCTGCTGCACACGGCTGGCTCATATTTAAATGGCTGCCAATAGGATAAGCAAATATCGATATTATTATGATCATTATGGTAGAATTAATATAAATGCAATGAGTATTGTTGTAAACACTTTGATGATTATATCTCAAAACTATTTGACCCAGACAACACACTGTTTAACCAAAAATGGAATTTTTATATGTTATAAAATAAAAAAACTTTATGCAAAAAAAAAGAGGAAGGATGCCAAGAGCTGCCCAATTTTTGGTTGAAAGTCCATGTAATCTAAATATTATTTTAAGGGATGATAGTTATTTACCTACTCCTCCTGAATCAATTTGTTCTTTTGCCACATGTGGGAGGCCAAAGAAGAAATCCAGAGGAAGGCTGATGAAATAACCAAACAATTAATTACATGCCAAAACCTCCTTGTCTTTCACAAGAGCCACAGTTTCCTTGACCAGAATGCAAAGCCAAGGATAAATCTGTTGGTTTCCCCCCACTAACTGGCAGGCTTCCCTGGTTGTGTTAGCAGGATGATCACTTCTTTGACTGCAAGTCAATTTGAACCCTCTCCCCTCCACAAACTGTCCTGAGACCTGAGGATGAGCATTGGTATTATCACTGAAACTTGATGAGATGGAGCCCATGATTATAATATATTACTAGGAAGATGTAATTTGTTCAGAATAAATTGATCCAACAAAAGAGTACCAATAGTTGTATGTATGCATGCATAGTAAGTAAAGATGTCTGTATGCAAAAAATTACTAGAGGTAGTCCTCAACGTAAAAAACAATTCATTTAGTGACTGTTCAAAGTTACAACGACAGTGAAAAAGTGACTTATGGCCATTTTTCACCGCTATGACCTTTGTAGCATCTCCACGATCATCCTATCAAAATTTAGACGCTTGCCAACTGGTTCATACTCATGATCATTACTGTGTCCCAAGATCATGTGATCACCTTTTGCAACCTTCTGACAAGCAAAATCAAAAGGGAATGCATATTCAATTAACAACCATGTTACTAACTTATCAACTGCAGTGATTCACTTAACAACGATGCCAAATATTGTAACATGGGACAAAACTCACTTAACAGATGTCTCCCAACAACAGAAATTTCGGGCTCAGTTTTGGTAAGTTGAGGACCACCTGTATAGCTGCACAGAAATTATGTACATATGTATGTAAAGAATAACTACAGCTACATAGAAATACATGATGTCAGGGAAGAGAGCCTTCTTTGGGGTATTTAGGTGAATATTGAGGGAAAAAGAAAGGTCATTGCTATGGATGCCTACTACAGGCCACTCGATCAAGCAGAGGCAATAGATGAACTTTTTGCTGATCAGCTAGCTGAAGTGTGTAGGAAACACCAGTGCAGTAATAGGGGACTTTAACTCCCCTGACATTCACTGGGAAACAAACTCTGCCATGAGTGGGAGATTGAATAGATTCCCCAAATGCCTGGCTGACCACAATTTTTGTCATCCAAAAGGTAGAGGAGGGAACTAGAGCAGGGGTCCCCAACCCCCGGTCCGCGGACCGGTGCCGGTCCGTGGCTTGATAGGAACCAGGCCGCAGGGCCGGAGAGGAGGAGGAGGGAGGACGGGGCAGCCCCCTGGGCAGAGCGCGCACCGGGGGTGGGAGAGCGCAGGTGCGGTCGCCCACGCCATTGGGGGCCCTAGAGGGGCGAGTGAGCCGACTCACACACCCCCACGTGCGCATGCGCCGCCTGTTCCCCCTCCCCCCCCGCTCCCCCTCTACGCCGGCCGGTCCGCGGAATTTTCTTTAAAATGAAACCGGTCCCTGGTGCAAAAAAGGTTGGGGACCCCTGAACTAGAGGATCAGCTCCATTGGACTTAATTCTTATTAACTGAGATGAAATGATAGAGGGGGTTGAAGAGGCAGGAACTTTGGGAGAGAGTGACCAAGTCGTCCTGGAATTCATCATAATGATGTAGGGAACTGAACCAAGTCAGACTAGTGTTCTCGACTTTTAAGACAGCTACTTCAAGAAACGAAGAAAGAACTTAGGAAGGAATCTATGGATGGAAAAACAATTTAGGATGCTTGAGAAACTGAAAACCAAGATAAATGCCTTTTAAAAAAATCACAGAAAGATAAACAAGAGACCCAAGCCAAGACCAGCATGGCTGCACAAAGAGCTTTCTGACTAATTGAGAAACAAAAAGGACAAGTATGAAAAAGGGAAAGAAGAGCATATAAACTCAAAGAAAAAACCAACAAATATCCGAAATCTGCAAGGATGGAGTCAGAAATGCTAAAGGTTTGAATTGAACTAAGACTTGCAAAAAATACAGTATATGCCAAAAATAACAACTTTAGTTTTTAAGGCATAAGAAGAAAATCAGGAAAAATGATAGATTTACTAATGGGAGAAGATGACCAGATGGTGATGGGCAACAGGGAGAAAGCAGAACTGCTTAATTCCTTCTTTGTCTTCACATGAAAGGAAGAAAAAAATAGTCCAGTCTAACAAAAGCAGCATTGTGGGAGACAGAACAGGAATGCAAGTCAAAATAGGCAAAGAATTTGGGAAACTCATATTCTCCGCTTCATGGCCTCTTTCCACTTAGCCATTACACAAGGAACCAAGTCTCCGTCTCTCTCTCTCCCTCCCTCCCTCTCTTTCACACACACAGATATACAAATCATGTTTGTGAGCACACTGGCCCACATAAAAAGTAAAATTCTGGCGCCTGCTCTCAAAAGAAAGTATATATTTTATCATACACATACATAACACATATATACACATGATACGCACACACACACGAGATTGCACAACCATTTATCTCAAATGGCATCAGTTTCCTGCCTGAGCAGAGGGTTGGACTAGAAGACCTCCAAGGTCCTTTCCAAATCTGCTATTCTATTCTACTCAATGAACTCTTGTAAGTCGAGGGCTACCTGAATTTTACTGCACCAAAAAAGTTGGAAGTCTGCTTTCTTTCTTTCTTGATGCCCCTTTATCTCCCCCTTTTTCTCTCACTTTCCTACTTTTACCTCTCCCGTTTGTCTACCGTTTTTATTTCTGAGTCTTAATATTGAGACAAAGTTTAATGAAGCTCACAAAAGCATTGGCTGAAATGATAGTTATACCAGGTTAGGAAAGCTGATGGAAAGCAGTATGTGTAATTTTGTAACTGTACGTAAGAGAAAACAGAGCGATGCATGTCACTATGACAGTGGTGGGGAACCTATGGCACATCTGCCAGAGGTGGCACTCAGAGCCCTCTGTGGGTACGTGTGCTGTCGCCCCAGCTCAGTTCCACTGCGTTTCTCCACAGCGTTTCTCACTGTTGTTTGCAGGGAAACAGAAGCTCGCGAAAGAAAAAGTTCTTGCCTCTTGCAGAGCTGCTGGTGTTGGGATGCCCCGCCTTCCGCCAGCCAGCTGGCCTTTGGGTTGCTGCTGCGCATGTGTGCGCCCCAGAGAGAGAGACTTGCAGTTTGGGCACTCGGTCTCTAAAAGGTTCGCCATCACTGCACTATGACATTCAGGTTGTTCAGTTTTGGGGTTTGAAGGTATTTAAAAAAAACCAGCTGTGTAGGGTTCAGAAATCCATCACAGCAGTTTGTCTCCAAAATGCCTGTCTGCCTTACGCAGAGTTTATTTGGCTTTTATACAGTTTTAACAAGCAAAGCAAAAGCATAGGTAGCAACAGCATCATATTGGTACATTCTCCTTGCCAATCTCTAAGACCATCCCAGCCAGAGTAAAGGCTTCACATAGCTCCCTGGTACGACCTGTCTCTGCTGGGTGAGATCATAGGTTAAAAGGTAAACGCCACTGAGATCATGGAAGTTTGCTGCGCATGTCTTTACGTAACCTTTCCTCTCGTTCCTATACAGCTGTAAGCCACTAAGTCACGCAAGGTTCGAAGAAAACCTCCCCGGATCCTTTTTGTGTGCAGAATAAAGTTGTGTGGTTTCAGTCTCCACCCCCGTGTGCTCTTTTGGCCTTGAACATTGGCAAGGACCCACATTTGGGCTGGGAAATCAGACCTGCCCCCGTTCCTGGGTTTTATATCTTCTTCCACACGGACTGTTTGCAGAGAGGCAGTCAGAGCTGAAGAGGGAACAGACACTTTTCAGCTCAGCTTCTCAGCCAGCTCCTCTCTTCAATACCATGGGGGAAAGCTGGCAACGTGGAAAAGACATGTTCCTTCTGCTTCTCCTGTCTGTCCTTCTCAGGACCACCGAAGCTACTCCTGAGCCCAAACTGTAAGTTTCTTTCTGCTGGCTATTTCCCTTTCTGTCTTCTTTGGCTGGGAAATGTTTAGGCTTTAAACTCCGCTCTGTTTTATTTTTAAAGTAAGCATCTCTCAGTCCAGGATTTCCAAAGGGAAACTTAAGGAGGAGCAATGCCCCAGAGATATTTCGTGATGGGAGGGGAGAGAGCCAGGACTTAAAAAAAAAATCTGTAATTTTTATGGAGCTTCTCAGTCATCCAGGTTATAATAATAATAATAATAATAATAATAATAATAATAATAATAATAATAATAATAATAATAATAATAATAATAATAATAATAATAATAATAATAATAAAGCTGAATTTATTAACCGCTCCCTCTCCCCACAGGGACTCGGGGTGGTGCACAGGGAGAATAAAAACCATAAATATACAAAAATACATACAATTTAAAACAGATTAAACAAACTCCTGTGCTAAAATCCCATTAACTAAAAATCCCCACTCAATATAAATAAACAATTAAAAAACCCATAGAGAGAGAGACTATAATAATAATAATAATAATAATAATAATAATAATAATAATAATTTTTATTTATAACCCGCTCTCTCTCCCCGAAGGGACTCGGGGCGGGGCACAGGGAATTAAAAAACAATTAAAACAGACAAAATACAAAGTTAAAAACAAATTAAACTGGCCCTGCGCTAAAAACTCCTATAAAACTAAAACTATCCCTAAAACCCCTAAACAATTAAAAAATTTAAATTACCCTAGGCCAGCCAAGCAGAAGAAGTGTGTTTTTAGTTTCTGTCGGAAGGAGCGAAGGTCCGTGGTTGTTCTGATTTCGGGGGTAAGGTCGTTCCAGAGGGTCGGGCCCGCCACAGAGAAGGCCCTTACCCTGGGCGTCGCCCGCTGACAAAGTCTAGTGGACGGCACCCGGAGAAGTCCCTCTCTGTGGGAGCGAATCGGCCGCAGGGATGTATGGGGCAGAATGCGATCCCGCAGATAGCTAGGTCCCATGCCATGGAGCGCTTTGAAGATGATAACTAACACCTTGAAGCGAACCCGAAAGACGACAGGCAGCCAATGCAGCTCGCGCAGGAGTGGTGTTACATGGGAAAACCTGCATTCTGGACAAGCTGAAGCCTTCGGGTGCTGATTGTCCCAAAGGTGTTTTTTTCA
This sequence comes from Rhabdophis nuchalis, assembly GCA_039707465.1. Classification (NCBI taxonomy): domain Eukaryota; kingdom Metazoa; phylum Chordata; class Lepidosauria; order Squamata; family Natricidae; genus Rhabdophis; species Rhabdophis nuchalis. Next base: position 15,988,310 of record CM077646.1, on the reverse strand, counting down.
GAGGCAACTGAACTTTCTGATTTTTCTTTGAAGACTTTTTGCTTCTCATCTATGAGAAGCAAAATGTCTTCAAAGAAATTAATATAAGATCAGGTCTTATTATCGGGGAAACATAGATACACACACACTCACAAAACCCCTCATGTTTGTGAGCACACTGGCCCACATTAAAAAATGAAATTCTGTTGCCTGACCTCAAAAGAAAGTATACATTTTTAAAAAAAATAATTTTTTTTATTTTAATTAAACAAAAACACAAACAAGAATCATGCTTCATTACATCTTGTAGAAAGCATGTCAATTGGTTACAAATAACTTTCATGCATTTCTTCCACAGTCATGGCTTATAGTTCATATTAGATTATATATTTAAATCAAAAATCTTATATATCTCACTACCAATGTACCACAATTCTCATTTGACTACAATTATTTAAACGTCCTTTTGCCTGAAATAATTCATACTTAGAAACATAACCACATAATGGCATTCATTAGCTATTTCAAAAATCCAATAACATTACACCTTTATGACATGTTCTAAATAAAAGTTAATTAATAAAGTTTCTAAGCCTTTCCACCACCACCCCAACTCACTGTTTAGAATTTGCATCCAAATTTCTTTTACCAGAATCAGTGCATATATATATTATTAAACAATATCCATTATCATTTCATTATCATTGTTATAATTGGCTATTTGTTAACAAAAAATAATTTACTATTTATATTCAACTTCCTCTCATCAAACCCAATAACATTACACCTTTATGACAATTTCTAAATAAAAATTAATTAATAAAATTTCTATGTCCTTTTTCCAAGTTGCTGTTTACGGTTTGTATCCAGATTTCTTTTACTAAGCCAGTACACACGCACGCGCGCATACACACACACACACACACACACACACACACACACACACACACACGGAGGGATCATTAGGAAGAGTATAGAAAATAAGTCAGCAAGTGTCATTTTGCCTCTTTATAAATCTATAGTGAGGCCCCATCTGGGGTATTGCGTACAGTTCTGGTCACCATACCTTCAGAAGGATATTATGGAAATGGAAAAAGTGCAGAGGAGGGCAACCAGAAGGATTAGGGGGCTGGAACACCTTCCTTACCATCTGAGGCTGCAACGGCTGGGCCTCTTCACTCTAGAACGACGGCACCTGAGAGGTGACCTGATTAATAATAATAATAATAATTTTAATATTTCTAAACCGCACCCTCTCCCCACAGGGACTCGGGGCGGTGCACAGGCACAGTAAAACAATAAATACATATAAACATTTCATTAAAAATAAATTAAATCTAAACCTGCGCTAAAATTCCCATTAAAACTAAGCAATATTATAAAACCCCAATAAAACCCCAAAGACAGAGAGACTATCCTAGGCCGGCCAGACAGAAGAAATGAGTTTTTAATTGAAGTCTATAAAATCATGCACGGTGTGAACAAAGTAGAAAAGGAAAAACTGTTTTCCCTATTGCACAACACTAGAACTAGGGGGCACTCCATGAAACTTTTGGAAGCTAGACCTCAAACAAATAAGAGGAAGTACTTTTTCACCCAGAGGATCACTGGTCTATGGAACTCCCTGTCAGAAGAAGTGGTGACAGCTGTTAGCCTTGACACCTTTAAGGAAGGATGAGAGGAGTTCATGGAGAACAAGGGTATCAATGGCTATCATGATGGATGCCTAAGGACACCCTCCGGGTTGGAGAGATAGGCAGGATATCTCTCAATGCCATTTGCAGGGAATCATAAGCAGGTGAAGACATCTGCTTGGGAAGACCCTGAAGCAAATGGGGAGCCACTGGGTGAGACAGAATGCTGGACTGGATGGGCTGTGGGCTGTTCCAGCAAGGCTGTTCTTATGTACATCTACATGGAGGGAAGTAAGCAGTGGGGTACCATGGGGTTCCGTCTTAGGCTTAGATATTACTCTTTAATATCTTCATAAACAACTTAGATGAAGGAATAGAAGAACAGAACTCATCAAATTTGCAGATGAGACTAATAAATAAATAGTCAGCACCCTATCTCAGGCTCCAGATGGATCTTGACAGACTTGGATACTGGGTCCTATCTAACAAAATAAAATTTATTGTAGAGAAAAGTAAAGTCTTACAGTTAGGCAAGAAAAACCAAAAGTACACATACAAATTAGGTGAAACCTGGCTTAATAGCAGAAGCTGTGAAAGGGATCTTGGAGTCCTAGTGGACAATCAATTAAATATTGAGCTAGCAGTATGTGGCAGCAGCCAAAAAAAAGCAATCCTAAATTGCATTAACAAAGCAATCCTAAATTGCATTAACAAAGAGATTGAATCAAGATTATGTGAAGTATTAATACCACTCTATAAAGCATTAGAAAGATCACACCTACAATACGGCCTCTAGTTTTGGTCCCCAAACTATAAAAAAGATGTAGAGACGAACAAGAAAGATGATTAGGGGCAGGGGTGGGCTGCTGGGGGTTCGCAGGGGTTTGGGAGAACCTCTAGCTAAGATTCTGTGCAGTTTGGAAAACCCCCAAATCCCCCAGAACCCCCAAATCCCACTCCTGGCTGGCGCCTCCCACCCATCCAGGAGTCCCCATGCAGCCCATTTTGGATGCAGGTAAGTTCCGGGCACGCTCAACGTGTAGTCCTCAATGGAACTGCATCTACATGGAGGGAAGTATGCAGTGGAGTACCGCAAGGCTCTGTTTTAGGCCCAGTACTCTTCAACATCTTCATCAATGATTTGGATGAGGGGATAAATGGGGAACTCATCAAATTTGCAGACGACACCAAGCTGGCAGGAATAGCCAACACTCCAGAAGATAGGCTTAAGATACAGAAGGAACTTGACAAAATTGAACATTGGGCACTATCTAATAAAATTAAATTCAATGGTGAAAAGAGTAAGTTCTACATTTAGGCAAGAAAAACAAAATGCACAGGTACAGTATGCACAGGTACAGTATAGGTGGTACTTTGCTCAATAGTAGTAACTGTGAGAGGGATCTTGGAGTCCTAGTGCACAACCATTGAAATATGAGCCAGCAGTGTGTAGCAGCTGCCAAAAAAGCCAACACAGTTCTAGGCTACATAAATAGAGGGATAGAATCAAGATCACAAGAAGTGTTAATACCACTTTATAATGCCTTGGTAAGGCCACACTTGGAATACTGCATTTAGTTTTGGCCACCACAATGTAGAAAAGACATGGCGACTCTAGAAAGAGTGCAGAGAAGAGCAGCAAAGATGATTAGGGGACTGGAGACTAAAACATATGAAGAACAGTTGCAGGAACTGGGTATGTCTAGTTTAATGAAAAGAAGGACTAGGGGAGACATGATAGCAGTCTTCCAATATCTCAGGGGTTGCACAAAGAAGAGAAAGTCAAGCTATTCTCCAAAGCACCTGAGGGCAGAACAAGAAACAATGGGTGGAAACTAATCAAGGAGAAAAGCACCTTAGAACTGAGGAGAAATTTCCTGACAGAACAATTAACCTCTGGAACAGCTTGCCTCCAGAAGTTGTGAATGCCCCAACACTGGAAGTCTTTAAGGAGATGTTGGATAGCCATTTGTCTGAAATGATATAGGGTTTCCTGCCAGGCAGGGGGTTGGACTAGAAGACCTCCAAGGTCCCTTGCAACTCTGCTATTGTATAGTATTGTGAAGGGCACACATGGAGGCTTGGGGAGGGCAAAAAATGGGCCTACAGGAAGTTCAGGAAGACCAGAAATGGGCTTGTTTCCAGCCTCCAGAGGGCCTCCAGAGCCCGGGAAGGCCATTTTTGCCCTCCTGGAGGCTCGAGGAAAGCCTCCAAAGCCCAGGGAGGGCAAAAAAGCCTCCCTCCATGGTGCATGAGGCCAACTAGGCCATGCCCACCATGGCCACGCCAACCCAGCAACCAGGCAGAGAACCCCTTGCTAAATTTTTTGAAGCCCACCCCTGATTAGGGGACTGGAGGCTAAAACATATGAAGAATGGTTACCAGAACTGGCTAGTCTAATAGAAGGAGCAGGAGTTACATGATAGCAGTCTTCCAATATTTGAGGGGCTGCCACAGAGAGGAAGGGTTCAAGCTGATTTCCAAAGCACATGAAGGCCAGACAAAATATAATGAATGGAAACTGATCAAGGAGAGATTCAACCTAGAAATAAGGAGAAACCTTCTGACAGTGGTTCCTTTAGAAGCTGTGGGAGCTTCATCTGTGGAAGCTTTCAAGAAGAAACTGGACAGATACCTGTCAGAAATGGTATAGGCTCTCCTGCTTGAGCAGGGGCTTGTACTAGATGACCTATAAGGTCCCTTACAACTCTGTTATTCTGTAATGCACTAGCTAGCATGTTGAAATCCACACACCTTAAAGATGCTGAGAAATGTGTCGATGAAGACTCAGTCCCCCTGGCCAAAGGTTGAATCATGGCAACTGGTCCAATCTTTCATTAATCTGAGATGTTTCATTGGTCATCCAAACAACTTCCATCAGTCAGAGCAAAATTAGTTAGGCAGAGTCAAAGAGTCATTGGAAGGTACCAACTCTTGCCACAACAGCTCCAGGGGTTTCTCCCCAGATTGTAACCCATTGGGCAACAAAATGCTTCAGATTAACAAAGATAGGTCCTGTTGTGGCCCAGCTGGCTCTGGATTTATGCTGACGGACTCTTCTAGCGAAGAGTCCTATGAGTCTGCCCTAGAGGATGAGGAAGACATTGGGCAAGTTTCAGAGGCAGAGTAGGAAGCAAAGAATCTGGTTGGCCACCAGGAGGTGCTTGGGTCATGGAACAGTGGGGAGGATCAGGGGCAGTTTGTCCCTGAAGCTAGATTACACAGGGCTGAGAAACGGAGGCAGCAGTTAAGTCAGACGCAGGCTCGTAGGCCATGATTAGAACCAGGTGGTTGCTGAATGGCCCCTCCCAAGAGAGCTTATAGGTGAGACACTGGGAGGGGACATTTGCAGGAAGCAACGGATTAAACTACAGTCTTTCAGAAAACATCAGCCTTCTAGTTGTGTTTGGACTTATCTGAGCTCTTAGCCAAACTCTTATCTCGTACGTAAGCAGTGGCAAGCAGCCAAGTCTGTGTGTGAGTGGGGTGATTCAGCCTATGGGACAGAACAGGTCCAATTGCCATGATTCAACCTTTTGACAGAGATCTAGCTCCACCAATACAGGCCCAAATCTCAGGAAACCCTCTTGTATTTGCTCTGCGTATTTCCTAATCAGAGCCCCTGCCCCTCTTTTCAAGGCAATATGTGGCGGTGGTACCCAGCATAATCTACATGGAGACCCCTGAGAACTTCTGCATCCAGATAAACAATCTGAAGGAAACAGTCAACTTGACTCTCGTGCTGGAATCCGATAGCCAGGATTTGATCCTGAATAAAATGATGATAAAAGAGAAAGACGCATTTCAATGTGTTCCTTTCCAGGTAAGTCCGACTGTCTGTCTGTCTGTCTGTCTGTCTGTCTGTCTGTCTGTCTGTCTGTCTGTCTGTCTGTCTGTCTGTCTGTCTGTCTCTCTTCCCCTTAGGGTGTTGTATTCAACATAATGCAAACACAAAGCAATAGAACACCATGGTAACGCCATCTCTCAAACCATTTGATTTTGTCTCTTTTCATCCTGCAGGTTCCCAGGGAGAGCAACATTACTCCCCCATTGGAAGTCATTCTCGGCTTGGATATAAAATTCCCGAGCCACAGATTCCCAGTCCGCAAAAGAGTGCAAATTGAGAAGCCAAAGCACCTGCTTTTCATCCAAACAGACAAACCAATCTACAGAGCAGGACAACAAGGTAAACGGCAACTCCAGCCTCCCAAATTCTTGCTTTTCTAACCCATTCAAAACTTGATCGTTACAATTTTTACAGGTTTTGCTTTACATATTTTAGAATTTCCATTGCTAACCCAGGCGATTGTTAAGCGAGTCGCGCCTGACTTTTACGACCCTTCTTCCCCCGGTTGTTAAGCGAATCACTGCATTTGTGAAGTGTATGGTGCCATTGTGAAGTGAGCCTGACTTCCCCTCTTGATCCCGTTGTCGGAAGCCGGCTGGGAAGGTTGCAAATGATTGATCCCATGATTCCCGGATGCTTGTAACTATTGTAAATGCATGCTGGTTGCCAAGTGTCCAAATTTTGATCATGAAAAGCCTGAAGATGGCAGAACTGTGAGGATAAGTGTAAGCCATTTTTTTCAGTGCCATTGTAACTTCAAACCATCACTAAATTAATGGTGGTTAAGTTGAAGATTCATTCCCTGCTTCTCCTCTCACCTCTGTGTGAGCATAAGTGGAAGCTGGATGTTTTTAAAAAATTATTAATTATTGTAAACTTTATTAGCTGCCAATCTTACCACATCATAACTCTGGTCGGCTTGCAATATTAAAAGTTTTGCTGGCAGAGTGCTCAGGCCACCACAGGCAGGGCATCGATATGAGTGAGGTTGAGCTGGCCATGCCCACCCTAGCCACACCCACCCTAGCCACACCCACCCTGGCCACGCCCACCCTGCCTCCTTGAGGTCAAACACAACCCTGATGCGTCCCTCAATGAAATCGAGTTTGACACCCCTGATTTAAAACATTAATAATAAAAACAATAGCCATAACTTTTAACATCATAAAACATATCCCGGGTCTTTGGGAATGTGAGAAAAATATCCCAGATATTTTCTGCATATCAAAAAAAAAAAAAAATGATCACGGAGACTTATGGCAAAAGGAAACAGCAGTTTAATAACATTAGCTACTGGATTCCCCTGCACAATCAGAATCCAATCCAAGTACAGGGTTGCACCTTCAATACACGAGCTGACGTATCATACGCATCATAACTTGGATACACAAAAACAAGATTGTGTGCTCAAAATATAATGTGTTTCACAATGTGAAAAGTACAAAACATGCCAAATGTTCTAAGGGATCCTGTATTCCCAGAATTAAACAATAAGGTGATTATCGGCTTCCTGTACAACATATCCTGTTATTCCCATTTACAGAGGAAGTCTACAAGTTATTTCTGATCAGGTCACCATAACCTGCTCACTGTGATTTTCATAAAAGCTTTGCTAAGATTTAGGCCCAAAATGGAGCCTACCTAAAACCAAAGAATTTGCCCAAAGAATCCAAAATCCTTATTCTCTCAGGGAATGACTCATATTGCTTTGCGTGGCTTTGGAAGGTGCTCTTCCTTTCGGTGCATAGCAAGAGAAATAGAAATAAGGTTCACTGTTCCCATGTCCCTAATTTTGCCTGTGGCATCTTCCATTTTTGGCCAGTCAACTGTTTTTCAGCTTTACTTTATTACTTTATTTCCATTTCTATACCGCTCCTATCTCCCCAATGGGACTCAGGGCGGTTTAATAAATAAACATCAAAGGACATTTTTGCTAGGTGGCTTGAGAAGTGGAAGAACTTGTTTGCTTCTTCTGATCTTAGTGTGTGCAAACTACAGGTGGTTCTTGCTTACAACAGTTCATTGAGTCACTGTTCAAAGTTACAACAGCAGTGAAAAAAGTGACTTATGACCATTTTTCATAGTTACAATCTTTGTATCCTCCCCATAATCCTATGATCAAAGTTTAGATGCTTGATAAACTGACTCATATTTATGACGGTTGCAGTGTCCCAAAGTGATGTGATCACTTTTGGGGATTTTCTGATGAGTGAAGTCAATGGCGGAAGAGTCCGATTGACTTAACAACCAGGTTATCAACTTATCAACTGCAGTGGTTCACTTAACATCTGAGGAAAGAAAGGTTGTAAAATGGGGCAAATGTCACTTAACAAATGTTTCCCTGAACAATGTAAAGGTTGGGCTCATTTGTGGTCATACGTTGAGGACTACTTCTATGTAACCTGGAGATGACCCATAATCAGGGGTGGGATTCAGATGGTTCGGGCTGGTTTGGGTGAAACGGATGTTAATTTTACATCTGGTTCACCGAACCAGTAGTTGCAAGGATTGACTGGCCCCTCCCACCCTGCCCCTTCCAAGAGTCTCCAGGTGGCCTGTTTTGGTTGCGAGGCAAATGCAGGGCCCACATGGAGACTCTGGGAGGGTGAAAAATGGTCCCCCAGGAAATTCTGCAAGTCTGGAAAAGAGCCCATTTCCAGCCTCTGGACGTCCTCCAGAGACCAGGGAAGGCCGTTTTTGCCCTCCCAGAGGTGCGAGGAAAGCTCTGGAGCCTGGGGAGTCTGAAAATGCCCCCTCCCCACTGTGGTTCAGGAGGCCAAGTAGGGCACAACTCCATGGCCACGCCCACCAAGCAACCGGGCAGAGAACCGGTTGTTAAAATTTTTCAATCCTATCCCTGCCCATAATCAGTTTCTAGCACCATCTACAGCAGTGATGGCGAACCTTTTTAGGCTCGCGTGCCATAAGGGGGGGAGAGCACAGGGGGTGTCATGCGCTGGCGTGCCGCACCCATAATACAATGCATCTCTACTAGTGCGCATGTGTGCATGACAGGTGCTCCCCCCTTTTTACATGCTTTTTTCACCCTCCCTAGGCTCCAGAGGCTTTATAGGAGCTTGAGGAGGGCATAAACAGCCCGCCCCAGCCACCCAGAGGCTTCAGGAGCTTCCCTGAAGCCTCCGGAGGACTAAAAATGATGCTACGAGCAAACTGGAAGCTTCTATAAAGCCTGGGAAAGGCAAAAAATGGCTTTAAATATGGCTAAATAAGCTGGCTAGTGCACGCATGTGTGCTGGCCAGCTGACAGGGCAACGCCTCACGTGCCCAGTCAAATGGCTCCACGTGCCACCTGAGGCACGCGTGCCATAGGTTCGCCATCACTGATCTACAGAGTGGAATACAGCCAGATTAGGCATAACCACTTGACTTCTTCAACGTCAGGAATCCTCATTGTTCTTCTCTGGTTGAGTGGACCCCGCATTTCATCATGGAAAACAGACAAACCAGAGCATCTCCAGAGGAGGGCAACCAAAGGGAAGGAGAAAAAAAAAGATCTATGATAAATGATTGGAGATAGTGGGTACGCCCTTCCCCTTGGAGTAGAGAAGACTAAGTGGTGGCCGGACAGCAGTCTTCATGTATCTCTTAGCTGCTCAACTTTGGGGGTCTTTCTAGGAGACATGAAATAATGCTCTAAATGTCAGAAAGGTACATTATGATTGGACATCAGGAAAAAAGTATCTTAATGAAGCTGGATGGGATTGACTACCATGGAAGAAGGTTTGACAGAAGGATTTAAACAAAAGATGGATGGCCACCTACCAGGAATGTGCAACAGTGTATTACTGCCCTAGACAGGGGTCAGATTAGTGTTTTTCGATTGTAGCAACTTGAAGATGTTTAGACTTCAGTTCCCAGAATTCAACAGCCAACACGTAATCTTCTGGAAAGACCCCATGCCCGGCCGGGGAATTCTAGGAGCAGAGGTCCGCACATCTTCAAATACTCAAATATGAGAAAACACTGGACTACAGTAAATGATCTCCAAGATCTCTCCTATATCTTAATATTTCTATATTCAGTGGCTATTTTCCCTCATATTCTCCCTCTGTCTTTTGCAGTTCAATTTCGCATCGTTTCTATGGATAAAGATTTACACCCCATGAAGAAGAAGGTAAATTTTGGGGGGTAGTAAGACAGACAGAGATGATGGTATCTCCGTGAGAAAACATTCAATTCATACTCTCCCCAGGGTCAATTCCCCTCCAGGGGAATTGTATGGACCCCTCCCTCCTCACATATAACATTGAACACAGCATGTGTGTGGAGCAGTGGTGGGTTTCAATTTATTTTACTACCAGTTTGTTCATGCAAACATGCACTTCTGCAATGCTTTTGCACATACACAGAAGCATCTGGGCCGGTGGACGGAGCCTCCGGCCACCACCGCCACTATTGGTTTGCCCAATCCATGGTGAACTACCAGAAACCCACCTCCTGTGTGGAGATACCCCTAGGTGAAAACTAGTGAAGATTCATGGAGTAGTTGCTGGGTGACCTTGTGGCTAGGCACCAATGGTGGGTTGCAGGCGGTATGCCCAGGTATGGGCATACCGGAGCTTGCCCGGAGCACTGGGTACCATTCTGGTACGGTGCTCTGGAGGGCCCATCTGCCCGCCTGAGCTCTTTACCTGGCCTTTAAGGTCTTCTGCGCTTCTGCGCACACACATGGCATGTTCAGTGCCTGCGTGACACTCCACTGAGCAGCTGGAACATTGCGGAGGCTTCTGGAGGTGTCGCTGACAGGTACAACACATGCACGTGCCACATGCATCCATGTGGGTGACGCCGGGCCTGTTCCAACCATACCAGTTGGAACGGGATCTGGAACCCAACACTGCTAGGCACTGCCAACCAACCAACCACACAGGCTGGTTGTTATAGATGTGTGTGGTGGGAATTCTAAGAGTAGTCCCTTGAGGTAAGGCAAGATACAAATAAATACATATCAAAACCACAATGCAACATAAAAGAATCTTCCCTGCCCCTTTTTCTCTACCTACTCTTCTTCTCTATCCTCATTTTCATTCCTTGGTGTCTCTGATTTTCCTGTGCTTTTTTTTTTGTCTCCACAGTTTCCAGTTGTGTACATCCAGGTATGTGCTGAAAGGCCATAGCAGCACCAGCTCCATGGCTGATTGGACCTCGTTAATCTTTGGATGGGAGGCCACCAGGAAATCAGAGGGCTGCAGGCTCTTGGGAAATCAAAATGATACAAGCAGATCTCTTAGTGGCGAGGGAGAGAGATGCTTAAAGTAGCTAATATCGAGTCCCATTTCACTTTGTTAAGGACGGGGCTATTTCACACACTCCCACAAAGTAGCAAATTTAATGTTGTTGGGAAACAAGGAATAGTTTTTGAAAGGTCCGTTCCCATCTTCTTTACTGGGAATCGGGCTGAATGAGAGCCCTCTCCTTGCATTTGATCACAGAAACAGTAGCATTGATCAAGGAAATCAACTAAAGGCATGAATCAACTTCCTGCATAAAGTAGTTCATAGGTTTAGTGCTACCATTTCTGGGCTGCGATTCCTCAAAGTGTCCACTAGATAGCAGCAGAATGGTAAGCTACTCAGTGAACACATCCCTTCCATCTAGTGGTCCTCTGGAGTAATGCAGTGCTGATTTGGCAACCAACAAAGAAACTTTTTTTTTATTTGGCTTCTTTCTTTCTTAAATTAGTTGCTCTAAAGTTGTTAAAGTGTTCAAGGAACTATGTCCCAGCCTCCCTCAGCTTGTACTATCTGATCTTGAACATCCCTTTGTCTAATGGCAGAGCCTTCTTGCTAATAGCCATAGCCCTTAGACTTATATACCGCTTCACAGTATTTTATCACCCTCTCTAAGCAATTTACAAAGTCAGCATCTTGCTCCCAACGATTTGGGTCCTCATTTTAGCAATCTTGAAAGGATGGAAAGCGGAGTCAACCTTGAGCCTGATGAGGTTCGAACTGCCAAATTGCAGGCAGCTGGCAGTCAGCAGAAGTAGCTGACAGTACTGCACTCTCACCACTGCGCCACCACGGCTGTAAGACCTACAGCCACCATCTCCAACTTGTGACCTTCAGAAAATTAGGGAGTACAACTCCCTGAATTTCCAGCCAGCACATCCATTGTCCTTGCTGTGTTCCAATATTGAGAGTTTAATCCCAACACATATGTGGGCTTCTGGAAGGCTGTCATATCCAGATACATGGCTAATAGCACTGGGAGAATGGGATTGTAAGACTACATTTTCCAGGTCATGAACCACTGATTATAGGACAATTCTGGGTTACAGACAAACTTTGGAATTTGTTATGTTCTTTCTAGGATCCCAAAAACAACCGGGTGTTCCAGTGGAGAGATGTGGAGTTACTGTTGGGCATAACCCAGCTTTCCTATTCTCTGTCTTCTGATCCCCTTTTGGGCGCCTACAAAGTGGTGGTAGAGGAAGACTCCACAAAAGTTGCAGAATACAACTTTGATGTGGAAGAATATGGTAAGAAAGAGAGATCCAGTTTGCCCTTCTTTTCTTGCTTCCCCCTCCCTTTCCTCCCTCCTTCATTCCTTCCCCTTTTCCTTCCTTCCTTCCTTCCTTCCTCTTCCATTCCTATATCCTTCCTTACTTCCTTCTATTGGAAGAAATGTCCTTCTGGGTTGAGTTCCAAATGGAGAAAAAGACTCTAGAAACATGGAGGCTGCTTGGAAAGATGGTTTAATGGTGGACAGGATCACATGGCTTAAGTTCCTGAACAGGATCGCATGGCATGAGCTCCTGAGCAGAATCACATTGCTTGAGTTCCTGAGCAGAAAAGGGCAGAGATACTGAGAGTCCCTGGACTTTATGCCCTCTCTGGGGTCCCACCTCTCTGTTTCCTGCTCTTGTGTAAGAAATGTATTCTGATTGGTTTTCAGACTACCAGGGGATGGGGGTGTGGGGGTGGGTCTTAGCTAAATTTGTAGACTGTCCTGAGACCCAAGCTTGTTTTCCTTCCTGGTTGATGTAATCTTCCCAAGTGCCATGTGATGAGATGGATAGAGGGTTAATCCCACCTTTGTTATGTAGAACGGGCTCAGGCCTTAATGGCCCATTGAAAAAGGTGGGGGCGGGGACAGGAAGCTGCAGGGATCTAGTTTGTGTTTGTCCTTTTCTCATTCAAGGAAATATAATATTCCACCTTTTTAAATATTTCCTAAAATATTTCATTGTTCTAGGAGAGGGAGGGAGGATGCTAACTTTTTACAATCCCTCCTTTTCTTTCAAAACATGTGAGTGGATACACATGTTATTTTATTTATTTTTATTATTATTATTTATTTTTCAAATTTATATCCTGCCCTTCTCCTTGTTAGGACTCAGGGTGGCGCACAGGCATTATTAAAAAACCGTAACAAAAGACAATATACACTATTCAAAACATATTAAATTAAATTAAAACCCGTGCTAAAAACCCACTTAAAACCCTAAAAATTAAAATTTATAAATAGAGTCATGTTCTTGGCGAAAGATTAAAAATTGATCAGCTCAGGGAGACTTGATGGGTGCTTTTAATTTTTCCTGATGCAAAAGGAAAGGCATTGATAGAGGCAGCAGAATAAGGAGGCCTTCAGTGGCTCCCAAAAGGAGAGCTTTCAATGATGGTCTAGCAGCCAGGGCTAAAGTTCTGGGGAAAAAAATTACAGTATCCACTTTTCCATGTCAATTAATTTCAGATGTTATATCACTTTCTGTGAGCTTCCAGACAGGTTACAAGCAAGCAGAAATTCCCAAATTCTTCACAGCCATGATTTTTCCTTTTAAATAAATACAGGCTACCCATTTCCAAGGGATGGTTCTTAAACCAGCCCTAGCTGTTATTTTGTGAGGCCAGATTGAGGTTAGCCAGTGTGCAACCCAGGCTCTTTAGTATTTTTTGAATTACACACAATGATCCCTGGGACTCCTACTTATGCAACACATTCTGCTTTACTGGGCAACTGGACTGCATCATTTGTGAGTCACAGTCAGGTCTTGGGTTTTAGATAAGGTGACCAGACATCCCACTTTCGGTGGGGCAATCACACTTTTCAAAAAGTAGTCCCGCGTCCCGCCGCCTCTTAAAAATGTCCCGTTTTTTGCCTGGAGCAGTGGCAGGGGGAGACTCTGCATGCGCTCAGAGGCGGCCTGCGGCCAGGGAGCAGCGGCCAGAGTGACTGGCGGGCAGGCAAGGGCTGGCAAAAGAGGAGCTAGCGAGAAACCAGCAGGCGGCGGAGGAGGAAGAGGATAGCTGCGCGCGGGGGGGGGGGCGCGGACCTGAACTTTGTGCCACAGCCGCGATGCGCTGACAGTGGCCAGGCATGAGACCCACCGCTGCCATGTTCCTTCCCTGCCCGGCTCGTCTGGGATGAGAAGCTCAAATTTTATTTATTTATTTATTTATTTATTTTATTAAATTTATACCCCGCCCTTCTCCTTGTTAGGACCCACCGGCACCGCGATGTGCTGCGAGCGGCCAGCTCGGGCAGGGAGGTGGTGGCAGTGGTGCTCACGGCCGGCCGCTCTGAGCACCACCGCTGCCACCTCCCCGTCTGAACTGGCCACTCTCAGTGCATCGCGGCAGCGGCGGCACAAACTTCAGGGCCACTGGCCGCCCGGCCCCACTCCGCTGCCCCCGGCCGCTATGGGAATAGCGCAACCTCAGGTATGGCCAGCGAGGGAAGCAGCGGCTGCAGGGCCGGGAAAGACCGCTGAGGCCCCCCCGCCCCCGGTTAATGGTGTCCTGCTTTACAAATTTTAAAATCTGGTCACCTTAGTTTTGGAGATCTTTTTTCTGCTATCTCTTCAAGTGAGGCAATTGCTTGAGGGGAATTTCCCCCTCCCCCCCCATGGAATTAGCAGGGAATGATTGCTTGGGTTTTAATGCCACAGAGCAGACATCAATCTAGGAGAAGCATTGTGTGGAGGTAGGTGAAGGGAATAAAATTTAACCTGATTTTGAATTCTCTCTCTCTCTCCCTCCCTCTTTCTCTTCTTACATGAGTACATGAAACTGATTACAATATAAATGAGACAAGAAAGAAAACCTTACAGTGAATTTGCACCCTCCTCCATAGTCTTTCCAGCTGTGTGTTCTGGGGATTGCAAAGAGTCTTTTAGTCTTTACTTGTCCATCTGAGGGTCCTTTCTTTCACGTCTTCTGGGTGGCATGCTTGATGGTAAGGCTAGTCAGTCAGGCTTGGGAAGATCTGCTCCACTCTGGTTGCTGTGATAATTTCAATGGAGGACTGGATCCAAACCCAATTCTCTGGCTCAAATGAATGGAAAGTCCCCTCTGGAAGCATCTGGATCCATGTACTTTGCTCACCTGTGCAGGGCTGAAAGACATGAGAACAAGGTCCTGTGCTCTGGCAAATCCCCCATGCTCTCCAGACTGTTGTCTTTCTGTGGTTAGGGAATGCACAGTGGAAGCAAGATCCAGATGTGATTGGGAGATGGGTCCTATCACTCACACGCACAGGCATACCATTTTTAGAATGGGCCCTAAATTTAATTGATTTTTAAAGTATTTTGTATATTGTGTATTGATATTTTGTGATTTTATTATGCCTGTTCACCGCCCTGAGTCCCACAAGGGAGAAGGGCGGTATACAAATTTAATAAATAGTAATAGTAAATAGTAATACATGCGTTTTCCATGCTTTAAAATTAAAATCTAGAGGTACTTACTTTCTTTCCAAGCAGTCTTTGTGGTCAAAACTCAAAACCCCTTTAAAACCTAGTTCCAAATGGCTAAGGTCCAGGACAAATGCACCACAGACTCAATGGGGTCTGTGCAGGCAAGGGAGACTTACCTGGGCCATATCCTTGGTTAGGTTAGCTTGGAGTCCCATCTGGGATGCCATATTTCCTCCCCCTCCTCCCTCCCTGACTGTCCAGATTATTCTGTTTTTTTGAATTAAGAATTATTTGTACCAATAAAGTTATAGCAGCTTAATCTGCATACTGAAGTTTGAAAATGTACATGTGTCTTCATGTTGAGCTGGTAAGTTTTAAAAAATCATTTGTCATAGAACACTTATATTTAGGATTATTTTTAAGGATGGAAATAGGATGGAAATGGAAGGAAAGAAGGTAGGAGGGAGGGAGGGGAAAAGGAAAGGAGGGAAGGATAGAATGAATTGATGGATAAGTAAACAAACAAACCATCAAACAAATATTTGACAATGAGGGATTTAGCAGAGATTTAGAGACTTTACAATTCTCTTTATTCAGTTTAATTCTAAGACTCACATTCTCCAACAGATTTAATATTGATTTGGTTACTCAGCTAAATTAACCCATTTTCTGAGATTAGAGATTATGATTTACTAGCTAATCACATACAAATCACAGATGACTATGGAGTCTCTGGGCCAGGAATTTAAGACAGTGATCAGTGGGATTGAAGCTCCACTCAAACCCCGCCCCCCATGAAATTAATTCAATGGGTTCAACTTCTACAAAACATAAGCTAGCAAAACAAGAACAAATTACCTAAAACTGAAGCCAAACATTTTAAAAGGTTGTCCAAATGCAATTGTTAAATTCATTCTGGCATAATGTTTACTGCTTTATTAATGCAAGATTTAATTTTTCTTACTTACATTTACAATTTACTTTTCCTTCCAGACCTCAATTGTCTGGCCAATTTCTCCCATCTCCTTAGTCCTCAAGGGAGGTCACAAGGGAGAACTGGACTGTTTGTGCTTCCACAAGGTTCATCTCATGATTTTCTTCCCTTCCTTTTCCTCTTTCTAGTTCTGCCCAAATTTGAGGTTTTGGTGAAGGCCCCGAAGCTCATCACGGTTACGACTAAGGAAATAACACTCAGAGTGTGTGGCAGGTACGTGATGCTCATCTACTCTCCTTTTCCAATTGTGAGCAGAAGGTGCAAGATTTTCTGGTGTGTGTTCTGACCCAGCCTTTGCAAGTAATGATAGGCTGCTTACTCATGAGTAAAATAAACCCCTTTTCAAAACAGGGCAGGAACAGGAGCAAAACCCAAGCTAATTAATCCCAACAAACCTGGTTCTGGCCAAGGAATCCAAATTGCTTGCTATTTATGAATAATGAATGGTTGTCAGTGACAACAGGCCACTCCCAAATCCCTCCTAATTATTTCCCAGCCAGGGAAAGGCTGACTAGTGTCTGTGCCTGCTTTTCCCTGAGAGCCGGCTTATTGCTTTCCTTTGCTCTCCTCTCCTTTCCTCTCTGTGCATATGCTCATCTGGGATGGGCTCCATCTGTTCCTTCTCCACACTCAGCTCAGGTGCCAAAGACAGCTGCCTCTCCACCTGGGGGAGGACGGAAGACCCCGGCTCTGATGCTGTTTCCTTATCAGAGCCTTCCAAAGCTGACCAAGGCCCTCTGTCAAACTCCTCCTCATCTGAGTCTTCTGCAAGCTTTGCTGGCAGCCGACGGGCCACAACAGCAGAAGAAAGGGAGGGCGGAAAATCTGCTCCTGTTCTGGTTTTTCTCGCTTCTTGGTGATTTCATGCCCATATAGGTTTTTTGACAGAGACACGGAAGTGGTTTGATGATGATTTCTTCTGAGAATGTAATATTCAGTATCCTGGCCTGGGATCTCCTGGTGGCCTCCTGTCCAAATACCCAACAGGCCGTATCCTGCTCAGGCTCAGAGATCAGCCAAGGTTGGCCTTGCAGTGCCCCCTTGTGGAGCACAGGTAGAAAGGCACAATAGTGATGAAGGTGATGATGATGATGGTAATAATTTACTTTCTTCTGAAGGAAACCGGGGCAGAGTAATAAAAACATCTTTTATAAGAAATAACAAGATAAAATGACCCATAGGTATACATAAATAACTATACCTGGAAGCTCTGGAGGTAATAAACCTAAGAGATAAACATGGATGAAGCTGGTGAGAGAAAATGTGTAACAGGAATAAGCAGAGTCCTAGTCCGGTAGTTATTGTGAAAGGCTGGGTGAACAAGGGTTGTTTAAACAAAGACAGTATAAACAAGCAGAAAGAAAGAAGAAAAAAAATCCCGCCTGCAAGATTTGCTCTTTAATAGTATCGAGAAATTGCCCAGAGTCATTCTGGACTGAGATGACGGATAAATGGCAAAAAATAACATAATTCAATATAATATAAAATCAATGATAACCTGACATAATTTTAAAAAAAAGATAACTGATTACGAAAGAAAGAAAAATGTGAAATACAATACATGACAGCACAGAAGGTTAAAGAAATCCAAAGCAAAGCCAGACTTAGATGTATATGAGCCATATAAATTAAAATATTAATTAAAAAATATATGAATGCAGGCAAATATCTATGTCCCAGGATGATGTTGTGGGATCCAATCTGGGTCGATCACCGGGACCAGAAGTTCAGTCCTGGAGTCCATCTTCAGCAATTTACTCTCTCTCTGCAGAATATGTGCAGTGGACTGTTCTATGCGTAGTATTTATGTAGTGCCTAGTTCTGTGTGGCTTTTTGTTGTTATTTGGGGTGTTGATGGCTGGCTATTAGGTTGTTGGTTGTTGTTCCTCTGGCTATTAAGACATTGGTTATTATTTCCCTGGTTGGCTGTTGTTTGGAAACAATAATGACTTAATATCTGGCCATCAATTAACAATTAAAAGCCACACATAACTGGGCACCATATAAATAGTACACATAGAACAGCCCAGTGGCCACATTCTGAAGGAAAGAGATAGAGAGGGAGGTGGGGGGGGGGGAGGGAGGGAGAGAGAGAAAGAGGGAGAGAGAAAGAGAGGGAGAGAATTAGAAAGAGGGAGAGGGAGAGAGGGAGGGAGAGAGAGAAAGAAAGAAAGAGAAAGAGAGAGGGAGACAGAAAGAAAGAGATGGAAAGAGAAAGAGAGAGAAAGGGAGAGAGAAAATGAGGGAGAGGGAGAGAAATAGGGAGAGGGAGAAAGAGAATGTGAGGGAGAAAGAGAATGTGATGGAGAAAGGGAAAGGGAGAGAGAGAGAGTAAAAAAAATACCCACATGGCTTCCTTTGGATCCCGCAGCTCCCTCTGATCTTTTTCTATGCAAACCGTCTCTCTTTCTGTGTTTTTGTCCACATTGGTGGGTTCTGACTCCAGGTACACTTATGGGAAACCTGTGCCTGGCCTGATGAAACTGAACCTCTGCCGGCATCCCAAAAAGGTTTATTTACAGTGTGATACTGATGAAAGTCTGTGTAAAGAATTTGAAGGCACGGTAAGGGACATCGAGTTTCCACAGCTGGGATATCTTCGCTGTTGTTTTTTTTTTTTAATGGGGATTATATTTTCTTGATTCACTCTGGCAAATAGTAGGGAGGGACATATTCAGACAATTGTTTGTTGAGACGATTGAAAATAGTTCCGACAATTGAAAATATTCGGTGTTTGCTCTATTGAAACTGTATGGAAAAAGTTAGCAAGAAGAGACATTATTCTTCTCCCATTTTCAAACATGTTTCGTTCAATTGAATTGCTCTGCATTGAAATAGAGTAGAGTAGAGTAGAATAGAGTGGAACAGAATGCAGAACGGAACAGAACAGAATAACGGTTAGAAGGGACCTTGGAGGCCTTCTAGACAAATCCCTGCTCAGGCAGGAAACATACAATTTCAGACAAATAGTTTGTCAGCATTCCAATTATCACGCAGAATTAAATCAGAGTCCAAGGTAGAGCTATCTTTAAAGTTCCAATTTAATAAGACAGACCCCCACTAGTCATTCTTTTCCTTAAACTAAGTATTCCCAATTCCACCAACATATTCCGTGGTGGGATTCAAATTTTTTTACTACCAGTTCTGTGGACGTGGCTTGGTGGACGTGGACGGGGAAGGATACTGTAAAATCTCCATTCTCTTCCCACTCCAGAGGAAGGTTACTGCAAAATCCCCATTTCCTCCCAATCAGTTAGGACCCGAGAGGCAGATAATAGATGGGGCCAGGACCAGTCAGAGATGGTATTTACTGGTTCTCCAAAACTACTCTGGTCAGAACCTGCTGAATACCACCTCTGAACATGCCCAATTGCTGCATTTTCCCTGTTAATCATTCCATGTTCTCTTTGACTATATGCTTTGTAATCACTTTTTGCTCTATGTACATACCACACAGTATCTTGCTCTCATCCTTATGGTTTACGCCAATAATAATAATAATAATAATAATAATAATGATGATGATGATGATGATGATGATGATAATAATAATAATAATAATAATAATAATAATAATAATAATAATAATAATAATAATAATAATAATAATAATAATTTTAGTTGTATACCGCGTCCTCTCCCCAAAGGGACTCGGAGTGGTGCACAGGGAAATTTAAAATGGCAATAGAAAATACATAAATAGAGTAAGTAAAAACAAATTAAACTAAAATTATCCCTGCGCTAAAATCCCCAATTATAAATTGACTAAAAACCCCTAAAACCCTATTAGACAGAAGACTGACCTAGGCCGGCCAAGCAGAAAAAGTGTGTTTTAAGTTTTTGATGGAAGGAGCGGAGGTCCGTAGTTGTTCTAATTCCGGGGGGAAGGTCGTTCCAGAGGGCTGGGCCCGCCACAGAGAAGGCCCTTCCCCTGGGCGTCGCCCGCTGGCATAGCCTGGTGGACGGCACCCAGAGAAGCCCCTCTCTGTGGGAGCGAATCGGCCGTAAGGATGTATGAGGCAGGATCCGATCCCGCAGATAACTAGGTCCCGTGCCATGGAGCGCTTTAAAGATGATGACTAACACCTTGAAGCGCACCCGAAAGACGACAGGCAGCCAGTGCAGCTCGCGCAAGAGCGGTATGTGGGTAAACCTAGAGGTTCCCATTATTGCTCGCGCGGCTGCATTCTGGACAAGCTGAAGTCTTCGGGTGCACCTCAAGGGGAGCCCCATGTAGAGAGAATTACAGTAGTCCAGTCAGGATGTCACGACTGGACTTTGCATTTTCTAACCTGAGTTTATTCTCATCCACAGCCCCTTCCACTTCAGTGTAACTCTGTGCACTTCTGTGGCATTCTGTAATTCCCTTGTCATCTCTTTGTGCAGCTTCCTCTTCTTCTTCTCTTACCCCTGTGAGATTTAAACTTCTCAGTTGAATCACCAGGAGTCATGGAAATGAATCTCCATGAACAATAAAAGAGCTTGATTCAATTTTTGCAAAAGTCCCCCCCCCCCCTGTTCTCATGTGATTAGAGCAACAGAAGAGCAAATGATACACATGAATACAAGCTTTAAATACAGTTTCAAAGAAACCACCACCCACCCTTTTAACACCCCTTGTTATCATTGGTCAGTTTATGTCAGAGATGTTTTGGCTACATAACAGCTAGTTTCCTGGACAAGCAATCCCCCGATATTTACAATACCTCTATCATAACAATATTATCAATTTTTGCATGAGAGCTACCTTCCTGCTAATGTTACTCTGACCTGACCTGGAATTTCTACATCTATCTAATGTCTCACAGCTGGTGTCTTAGGTTATACAGAGGATAAATATGGCATTACTATTGCTTTCTTTTTTACAGGAATAATTCTCGTTTCTCTCAATCCCCCCTTTTCTATTTTATCCTTTTCTTATTTTTGTAAACCTTCAGTTAAGTTCTGTAACATGATTCGTACCTCCTGCTTACTTAACTCCCCCCGCCCCTTTTTTATCTCTTTTGTCTTTGGCTTAGTTACCTGCTAATAGTACTTACAACAATTACAGCATTTAGGTGTACATTGAATACAAATACAAGAGATAAAACCTGTAACTATAATAGCAATTATACATACAAATAAGGCCTTTAAACAAGCAAAATTTGATAGCCAAGAGGTTAACAGATTTCATAACCCTTTAAAGGCTGAACTATCAATTAAGTGTGTGAAGTGTGTAGTGATATTATGCAAAGCTTTTATTTTAGACTCAATAAACTATCAGAAATATTGAAGCAACACAAGCCATCACATTCTTCACACCCATGTCCCATTCGTAATAATGTATAATCAATGGCAACACAGTTCTGCAACAGAGACTTCTGAATTTCCCCCATTTCAATCAGCCATAGCAACTATAGCCGATGATGTTTCATTTATACTTTTTGCCAAAGCACATGCACGATGCCCTAATTGCATCTGGTTATAGTGAGTAGCTCCCCAAGAAAATAATCCTAGAAGCCCTGCTTGTATCTTAGTTAATATTACCACCTCATCATTACATTCTGCAGCATACACAGAACTGAGTGTAGATCTTTTACCTTTATATATCTTCCCTCATTAAATCTTTCGTAATTATAGGTATATTCCACTGGAATTATAGGCCATTTCACAAGTGATATATACGTCCTATGTGGCCTTACCCCACGTGGCTCCTCTATTATCTTAGGTTTCTCTTCATGCTCCTTCCTCGTGTGTTCATGCACTTGTGTCTCACCTGAAGTGTCCTCTATTGGGTCTTCCTCTAGTACTGTTACTATGATAGAAACTAGCACTCACCATCTCATAGTAAAACTCTTGTTTCTTGGTTAACTCATCCTGTAAACGTATCTCTATTACTATCTTCAGTCTTCGCCTAACCTCCATTGGGATATTATATTGGTTTTGTCTTATTGTTTCTGCTCCTTCCTTCAAAGCTATCTTTAAAGATGGAATATCCAAGTCTTCCTGATTGCCTTTTGCATCCCAAACTAGAGGATCTATTTGTTTCTCCTGTTCCTCAGTTAACATGTTTATAGTATAAGTATTTTCTGCAAATTTAAACTCACATCGCAGTAGGAAAAGGACATCTCTTTCCAGTAAATATATACTTACTTCTTACTCCCTTTGTTCTTAGGCTTTCCCCATCCTGTTCAATTCCTCTTAGTATTTAAAATGTTGATGTCCTTGTTGCACTAGTATCTATTAAAAACACATATTCCTCTCCTTCAGGATCCACATTTTAATTTATGAAGCGCTCTTGGTGGGACTCTAAAACCAATAGCCCCCGACCTCCCTAATCTTTCTTATCTCCCATGTGGGTATATAGACGTTCTAACCCCCTTGGAGAGCTATTTGTTTTAGATCTTCCATATGTCCCCTCTCTGCTGGGTCATTGTTATCCCACCCGGGATCCACCAGAGGGGACTTGATATCATCTGCTGTTGGGTTAACAACTCCCACTTGGATTCTATCCCAATAAGCCATAGCAACTTTTCTTATTTGGGCTCTTTCTTCTGGGGAAAACAAACACCCCAAAATGTGTTGTAACTCATGTGTTTCACAATTAAGATTTATGCAATGAAGATTTATGCACAGCCGAGAATATTTACCTGCAAGGGAGGGAGGTGTCTCATGATCATGATGCCTCGTACCTTCTTGATAAAATATAGTAGAACAATGAAAATGGTACCACATGGCAGTGTATACGTTTACCTTTGCTTTGAGAACAGAAAGGCAGATGGCTATGAAAACTACGTGGAAAATTTGCTTAGATCCTATAAAACATTTGGTGCAAACATGTCACTGAAAATTCACTTCTTACGCTCGCATTTAGGCTATCTCCCTTTGAAATGTGGGGCAGTGAGTGAGGAATATGGGGAGACATTCCACCAGGACATTCCACCATTCCACCAAGCAGTGTGCAGCAGCTGCCAAAAAAGCCAACACAGTTCTAGGCTGCATCAACAGAGGGAGAGAATCAAGATCACGTGAAGTGTTAATACCACTGTATAGTGCCTTGGTAAGGCCACACTTGGAATACTGCATTCAGTTTTGGTCACCACGATGTGGAGACTCTAGAAAGAGTGCAGAGAAGAGCAACCAAGATGATGAGGGGACTAGAGCATAAAACATATGAAGAACGGTTGCAGGAACTGGGTATGTCTAGTTTAATAGAAAGAAGGACTAGGGGAGACATGATAGCAGTCTTCCAATATCTCAGGGGTTGCCACAAAGAAGAGGGAGTCAAACTATTCTCCAAAGAACCTGAGGGCAGAACAAGAAGCAATGGGTAGAAACTAATCAAGGAGAGAAGCAACTTAGAACTGAGGAGAAATTTCCTGGCAGTTAGAACAATTAATCAATGGAACAGAAATTGCCTCCGGAAGTTGTGAATGCTCCAACCCTGCAAGTCTTCAAGAAGATGTTGGATAGCCATTTGTCTGAAATGGTATAGGGCTTCCTGCCTAGGCAGGGGGTTGGACTAGAAGACCTACAAGGTCCCTTCCAACTCTGCTATTGTATAAGAGGATATTACAGGCATGGAGAAAAGATACAGAGGGAAATGGAGTCCATCCATGCTTTTGCTGAAATCTCCCCAGGAAAGATCCTACAGCAGTTCACCAAAGAAAAGCCCAGAAGCCCAGTTTAGATACCGAATAAAGATTAACAAATGTGTCACTAAGCAACAGAGTTATTGGGCTAAATTATGGTCCTAATTCGAGGACTACTTGAGGCAAAAGTAATGACCAAGAGAAGAACAAATCGGGGTTTAGACAATCTTTAAATTGTCTACTTAAAAAGCAGGCAAGAGCTAAGGAGATTAGACAGGTGTTCAGAAGGGAAGCTCTGCTGAATCCCTTTCCTACAGGGGTTCCATCTCCTTGGCTTGGCTCTGCTGTCCATGAACCAGAGAGTGGGTTTCCAACCCCCGTAGAAGGCATGAAAAAGTTGTGTTGCTAAAAAACAAGGAACGTGAGGTTATTTGCAAAGGGATCACAGACTGCTGTTTCTTGGTTTCTGTGTCATGCAGGCAGATGAAAATGGCTGCTTCTCTAAGGACGTGGACATGGAGCCGTTTCACCTCAAGTGGCGTGGCTTTTCGATGAACATCGCCGTAGAAGGCAAAATCACGGAGGAAGGGACAGGTAACCTTCATGAAACAAAAGAGCATCATCAATGAGCTGACAAAATGGCTCAGAACCAGACCTAAACTTCCTGTTTCCTACAAGGAAGGTTTGGGAGATAGCAATAGCATTTAGACTTACTGCATATGCCATTTTACAGTGCTTGGTAGTGCAGTGATTAGAATACAGTACTGCTGAATGCTGGCTGCCTGCAATTTGGCAGTTCAAATCTCACCAGGCTCAAGGTTGGCTCAGCCTTCTATCCTTCCGAGATGGGTAGAATGAGGACCCAGATTGTTGGGGGCAATAGACTGACCGTGTAAACCACTTAGAGAGGGCTGTGAAGCGGTATATAAGTCTAAGGGCTATTGCTATTGCAGCTCTCTCTAAGCTGCTTACAGAGTCAGCCTATTGTCGCCAACAACCTGGGTCCTCATTTTACCCACCTCGGAAGGCTGGAGGGCTGAGTTAATCTCGATAGAAAAAACCACCCTGTGTCTAAGTCTAAGAGAGTATCTGAGTTATAAATGAGAAAACTATTCTCTGCTCCAACAGCCGTTTCACAGAAAGTGAAGTGATGAAATTTGGGGGGGGGGGGTGAGAGGAGGGAAATCAGCTGGTTCCAAGCAGTCTGAAACATACTACTCAAATTTGATATCCCATAAAGAGCATGGTGGCTCAGTGGCTAAGACTCTGGCCTTATCAGCTGGAAAGCTGGCTGCTCAGGTTCAAGTCCTGAGCATTGCAGGATTGGGCGAGCTCCCATCCTTGCCCCAGCTCTTGCCAATCTAGCAGTTTGAAAGCATACAAATGTAGGTAGAAAATAGATCTCTCATCAGCAGGAAAGGTTACCGCATTCCATACTTTTGCGCTGGCCACATGATGACGGATGTGTCTCTCAGACAACAGATTCCTTAGGCTGAGAATTGGAGATGCACATTACCCCTTTGACTGGACAAGGGGAAGCCTTTAAAGGGCCACTGAGGGCCAAATTCAATCCAACAGAGGGAATTAGTATGTCAGAGAAATCCAGAAAGTGCTTTTTCAAGAGGCAACTGGACTTTCTTATTTTTCTTTGAAGATGTCTCACTTCTCATCCAAAAAGGTTTTTCAGTTCTTTGAAGGTGTTTCTTGGGTTGAGAAGCGAAATGTCTTCAAAGAAAAATCAGAAAGTCCAGCTGCCTCTTGAAAAAAAAATCACCTTTGGGACAACCATGACCTGGATGACTGAGACTCTTCATAGACATGTCAGAGAAATCTGCACAAGGGGAGACCCTGGAGATCGTCTATTCTAATCTCTTGTCCAAAGCAGAAATCCATAAACGCAGGCCAATTGTCCGTCAAAAGTCAGGCTTCCTGACACTCCAGAGACAAGGAGTTTCTGGGAAATTGGAGAGGAAGGGAAGAGCTTTTTGCAGATGACATTTCTCTTCAACAGGAGTGGAGGTGAATGCCACAGAATCCATTGTGATCACGCCCATGTTGAGCAAAATTATCTTTGAAAACCTCGACCATTACTATAAACCTGGCATGCCTTACATCGTGAAGGTAAGATGGGAGCTGTGGTTTTTTTGCAAGGATGGATTTAAGCTCTATAAGTCCAGCCAGCCCCTCCAGTCTGCTCCAATGTCATTTCTTCACTTTAACAGTTGCTGCACAGCTGCTCTGAGCTAGAACTATCAAAAGCAGCGTAAAAGCATTAAGGAACACATAATTACATACTTGGAAGGGACTTGGAGGTCTTGTAGTTCAGGGATCCCCTATCCCCTGGTCCATGGCCCAACAGTGGGCTGCGGCATGTCAGAATCAGGGCCTCACAAACAAGCGAAGCCCCATCCATAGGAGGCAGGCAGCATGTGATACCATGCCCTCTCTGATCCGTGGAAAAACCCTCTTTCCTTGGAATGGATCTCTGGTGCCCAAAAGGCCTCAAGCAGAAGATCTTATCCCATTTCAATCAAAGGAGGGAGGAAGGAAGGAGGGACAAAAGACCTCAACTCCAGGATGATGGGATTATTCTTCAGGGCAAAGCCATTCAGCTACAAACAAAGCCCCATCATTATATCATCCCAAAGTGTCAAGCAAACTTTACTCATGACCCATGACCCCAGATAGCTACATGGGAGTTTACAGCCAATCAGAATACGTGCCCTTGTGGGATCCTGCTAATTTAACAATGGATTCAGTGATCTTGTGCTTTGCGTGTGCCTGTGCCTCATGCGCATTCCCGGCACGTGCAGATTTTTAACAAAACTTACCTTCCACATTACTTCTGGGGAGTAACACAGCTGAGGTGCAACAATCTGCTCTGCCACACAAATCAGCTGAGAGAATACAGGTAAATAAAGTGCAGGGCTGGGCGGGCCCACCTGATCATCGGACAAAACCGGTTCGCTCCCCAGCTCACCATTGGCGCTACTGGTTCACCCAAACCGGTCTGAACCGGCTGAATCGCATCCCTGTCCTTGCCACAGGAACAGGAAATTCAAGTTCAAAGCCTAAGAGAGGGTCTAAATCACTCTCTCTCTCTCACACCCATGTGCTCATTTGCCCAGGACCCAAAAATTCCATGTGGTCCTGTCCACCATTAAACCATCTTTCCAAGCAGCTTCCATGTTTCCAGTGTCTTTCTCCCCACTTGGAACTGAACCCAGATGGACATTTCTTCCAACAGATGATAGATAGATAGATAGATAGATAGATATAGATAGATAGATAGATAGATAGATAGATAGATAGATAGGAGGGAAGGAAAGAAGAAGCAAGCAAGTTAGAGTCCACAATAGGAACCTTTCAGTCTTTGTTCATTAGCAGGATTTTTAAGATGCCATCTTGACCCAAAAAGGCAAGATGGCAGCCACCACAAAGTCTCGATCGTCGTGCCTCAGTGCTATAGCAACAGCATGTAGGCTTCTATACTGCTTCACAGTGCTTTAAAGCCCTCTATAAGTGGTTTACAGAGGCGGCCTGTTGCCCCCAACCATCTGGGTCCTCATTTTACCGACCTCAGAAGAATGGAAGACTGAGCGAACATCGAGTCACTTAGGACATCGAATTGCTGGTGGTGAGCAGTGAGTTAGCCTGCAGCTGAGGACCCAGATGGTTGGGGGCAAAATGCTGACATTGTAAACTGTCCAGAGAGTATGTAAAGATTTATGGGGCAGTATAGAAGGGCTCTTGCTATCATCCCATGCGGATGCTCTGCTTTGAAACTCCCAAAGCCCCTTTTTCCCTAACGAAGAGTCTACTTATCGAACCAACCTGTAACACCATCTCACAGCGGCTCCTTGCTTGGGTTTAGAAATCATCCCCTTTCTTTCTCAGCCGCAGCCCCAAAACCTAATCCCAGGCTCAAGTCTCCTCTGCTAGTCTCCTCTTTTATACAGAGTTGTAGTGATGGGGAACAAATTGAGATGGTTTGATGGGAGAGTTTGGCGTCCCTGAAGGAAAGGCAGAATTGGTAAATCCTGAAATATTCGGCGGCAATCAGTTGGGTCCATGTGCCGGTTTTTCATGCACAGGTGAAACTGGTAGACAGCTACGATGTCCCGATCAACAATGGAAAAGTGGAGATTTTGATTATGGCAACTGACCAGCGGCTCAATCAAGTGACGGATGCTGAGGGGAGAGCTGAGTTCTCCATAGAAACCACTGGTTTCAGAGGCGACGATTTGTCTTTTACGGTTAGTCTTCTCGCTTTGCGTCGGCTGTATTTTATGACATTGCCACTTGATGGTTTGTTTCTATTGCTCCCCTCTGGGAGGAGGTTTCAATTTCAAAGTATGTCTAGCAGGATTAGTAGATTCTGTAACACCTTTGTTCCCTGTATGCCATCCGTCTGGTAAACTGTGGGTATATATGCATACTTTATTCATCATTATTATTAATTTATTAATTTATTTTTGTCATATTTATGCAGTGTATTTTGGAGATGGTGACCCTTTGAGAGCTGTATGCAATGAAATTTCATTTTAATGTATGCCGATTAGTATAGATTTAAAGTGACAATAAAGTTATTCTAGTTAGTTAGTTAAAAGTACTTAGGGCTCCTCCCTCCCCCCCCCTCTGTCTCTCTTTTCTCATTGTTGCTATCTTCCTCCCCACTTTTTAAGATGATTGTCCATCTTACTCATTCTGGAAATACCATGTACCATATTTTTCAGAGTATAAGACGCACCTTTTTCCCTCAAAAAAGAGGCTGAAAATCTGGGTTTAGGTTTAGGTTTATTAGTTTTTTATACCGCCCTACTCCCGAAGGACTCAGGGCGGTGTATAGCCAAAGTAAAACAGATATAGAAAAGTTTTAAAAAGTTTAAAAAAAATATTAAACAATTTGGCCTCTCTTAAAATTAAAAAAAAAACCAAACAAAGTCCGATTAAAATTAATAAAAATTCGTATTTAAAATTCATTTTTATGCCAGCCCGGCTTGTTGGACAAAAAGGTTTTGAGAGCATGGTGGAAGTTGCGTAAGTGAGGTATAATTCTTAACTCCGGGGGCAATTCATTCCAGAGGACAGATGCTCCCACGGAGAAGGCTCTCCCCATGGGTGTCGCCAGGCGACATTATTTAGCCGACGGCACCATGAGGAGACCCTCTCTATGGGAGCGTACTGGCCGGTGGGAGGCTCTCGGTGGCAGAAGGTGATCTCGTAAGTACCCAGGTCCTAAGCCATGGAGCGCTTTAAAGATAGTAACCATGATGCAAGAGTGAGCAGAGCTGAGAGGCGGAGGCAGCAATTACGTCATAGGCAGGCTCATAGATGGTGATTAGGCACCAAGTGGTTGTTGAGTGGTCCCTCCCAAGAGAGCTTATATGTGAGGCGATGGGAGGGGACATTTGCAGGAAACAACCATTTGGAATTAGTAGTCAAGAAAGTCTGTCTGTGAATTCCAGTCATGTCTGTTCGTTTGGAATACCTGTGTGAAAGTCTGTCTGTGAATTCCAGTCATGTCTGTTCGTTTGGAATACCTGTGTGAAAGGTTGCTGCAGAGCTAACGTGAGTTGTCTGGGCTCTCAGCCAAAGGACTCGTTATTTTGTTAATTAAACAGTGGCAAACAGTCAAGCCTGTGTTCTGGTCTATTCACAGGCCCGGGGACAGAACATCTATCATCTATTGATCTGTCACATTTTTGAACTGCCCATCTCTCTTGCCCTCTCAGCCAGCTCTCACCTAATTTCTCTGAATCTGTGCTTTTCCTCTCAGGCTATGCATGAATACAAACCTCGGCATGCTAGCGACCACTGGGTTACAGCCCGTAACGGTGATGCATCTCATACGGCGTACATGTTTTATTCTCCAAGCAAAAGTTACCTATATATCGAGCCTGCATCAGAGACGTTAAGCTGCGGCCACCAGAAGCCAGTTCGGGTGCGTTACATCCTTAACCGAGGTGATGAGAAGGAGGATGAGATTGTCTTCTATTACATGGTGAGTCTTCAGGTGATGGCTGCATTCACAAGGCATGTTTGCTTAGCTTTGTTAAACAGCAATCAATCAATCAATCAATCAATCAATCAATCAATCAATCAATCAATCAATCAATCAGAATAGAGATTGAAGGGACTTTGGAGGTCTTCTAGTCCAACCCACTGCTCAAACAACAGATCCTATACCATTTCAGACAAGTGGCTGTCCAGTCCCTTCTTAAAACCTCCAGTGATGAAGCACCCAGAACCTCCAAAGGCGAAGCTGTTCCACTGGTTAATTGTCCTCACTGTTAGGAAGTTTCTCCTTCATTCCAGGTTGCTTCGCTCCTTAACTGATTTCAGTCCATTGTTTCTTGTCCTGCTTTTTGATGCTTTGGAAAATAAATAGACACCCCCCCCTCCTCTTTGTGGCAGCCTCTCAAATACTGGAAGACTGCTATCATGTTCCCCCCTAGTCTTTCTTGTCTCTAGACTAGCCAAACCCAAGTCCTGCAATGAACGTTCTTCATACGTTCTAGTCTCCAGGCCTTTGATCACCTTAGTTGCGCTTCTTTGCATTTTTTCCAAAGAAAAGACAGAGTCCGGATTTGTCTTGAAAAGCAAAACAGTTTTTTTCAGCTGAATAAAGACGGGTCCTCCCTAAAGGTGGAGGAATCCCAAACACCGTCTGAGGCAGATAGTTACACATTTCTTTGCTTCTGCTTGGTTACATAAGAGAAAGGTTGCATGCAACAGATAAGATATAGAAATATAGAAATTATAAAAATAGTCAAGCACGCCTTTTGTCTGATTTTGGTCACAAGCCTAATCCACAGGCTAGTCCTTTCCTTTGGGATTTTCCATGGCCACGAAGGCCTGCATAGGCCTGGGTTTTAGCCTTGCCACCTCAATATATGCTCTCTTGAGGCAATCATCAAATCCACCAGATTCCTGATCAACACCACGGGTGAATTATTATTGTATCCTTTTAATCAAAAGGTTAAACTGGACAATTGCAGCTCCACAATTCTAGGAATCCATATACCTAACATGACAGGCCAGTGCTTAGAGTTGCAAATCAATCAATCAATCAATCAATCAATCAATCAATCAATCAATCAATCAATCAATCAATTTCTCCAAGCACTATTTTTTATTTTTTATTTATTTTTATTTTATTTTATTAAATGTATACCCCGCCCTTCTCCTTGTTAGGACCCAGGGCGGCGCACAGGCATTATTAAAACCACAAAATACAAAATCGATTAAAATATATTAAATTATTAGACCCGTGCTAAAAACCCATTTTAAAACCATACCAAATTAATTTTAATTTTAAAAGTCAGAAGTAGGGGCTATCCTAGGCCGGTTTGTTGAAATAGATACGTCTTAAGACGTTGGCGGAAGAGGCGGAGGTCCGAGATAGTGCGAAGGTCGGGGGGTAGGTCGTTCCAGAGGGCCGGGCCCGCCACAGAGAAGGCCCTTCCCCTGGGTGTCGCCAGCCGGCATTGCCCCGCTGACGGCACCCGGAGAAGACCCTCTCTGTGGGAGCGGATCGGACGAAGGGATGTATGGGGCAGGAGACGGTCTCGTATATAGCTAGGCCCCGAGCCATGGAGCGATTTAAAGATGGTCGTCAGCACCTTGAAGCGCACTCGAAAGACCACAGGCAGCCAGTGCAGCTCGCGCAGGAGAGGTGTTACGTGGGTTTGCCTTGAGGCACCCATAATCACCCGCGCGGCCGCATTCTGTACTAACTGTAGCTTTCGAGTGCACCTCAAGGGGAGCCCCATGTAGAGAGCGTTACAGTAATCCAGCCGGGATGTCACAAGCGCTTGAGTGACTGTGCGAAGGGCTCCCCGGTCCAGTAAAGGGCGCAACTGGCGTATCAGGCGTACCTGATAGAACGCCCCCCTGGCCACGGCCGTCACATGGTCCTCCATGGACAGCCGGGAATCCAGGAGGACGCCCAAGTTGCGCGCCCTCTCCACGGGGGCCAGTTGTTCGCCCCCAATGGCCAGTGTTGGACTTATCTGGCTGAACCGGGGTGCTGGAAACCACAGCCACTCGGTCTTGGACGGGTTGAGTTTGAGTTTGTTACTACCCATCCAGATCCGTACGGCCTTCAGACACCGGGGCAGCACCTCGACGGCATCGTTGGGGTGGTTTGGGGTGGATATGTACAACTGAGTGTCATCAGCGTACAGATGGTATTCCACCCCAAAACCACGGATGATCTCGCCCAGCGGCTTCATGTAGGTGTTAAACAGGAGTGGCGAGAGGACCGACCCCTGAGGTACCCCACATGTGAGTGGCCTCGGGGACGACCTCTGCCCTCCTGCCAACACCCATTGCGACCGACCAGAGAGGTAAGACGAGAACCACCGTAGGACGGTGCCTCTCAGCCCCAACCCCCCCAATCGGTGCAATAAGATACCATGGTCGATGGTATCAAAAGCCGCTGAGAGGTCTAATAGGACAAGGATAGAGGAACAACCTCTATCCCGTGCCCTCCAGAGATCATCTACCAACGCGACCAATGCCGTTTCGGTGCTGTGACCGGGCCGGAAGCCGGACTGGCGCGGGTCTAGATAATCAACTTCCTCCAGATGTCGGGGAAACTGTTGAGCCACCACACTCTCAACAACCTTCACTAAAAAGTGAAGGTTGGAGACGGGACGATAGTTCTCTAATAAAGCTGGATCCAGGGATGGTTTCTTGAGGAGGGGCCTCACCACCGCCTCTTTCAAAACGGTGGGCAAGTGCCCCTCACTCAGAGATGAATTCACAATGCCCTGGAGCCAGCCTCGTGTCACCTCCCAGGATGCCAGTACAAGCCAGGAGGGACACGGGTCCAATAAACATGTGGTGGCTCTAAGGTTCCTCCGCAACCTGTCCATATCCTCGGTAGTAACAAAGTCAAACTCCTCCCAAGGTGTAATCTCAAGACCAACGCTGGACGCCTCGACTGGACCACAAGTGGAGGGCAACTCGTTCCGAATCTGAGTGATTTTGTCCTGCAGGAATACTCCAAATTTCTCTGCTCGACCCTGCGGCCTCAGATGAAGGAAGGAGCGGGTCACCCCAAACAGGGCGGCAGGGCGGTTTTCCGCGGACGCGATAAGAGTGGCACAATACTCACGTTTGGCCACTCTTAGCGCCACTAAGTAAGTCCTAATATGGTCTCTCACTAGTGTTCGGTCAGATTC
Source organism: Rhabdophis nuchalis (assembly GCA_039707465.1). Lineage (NCBI taxonomy): Eukaryota > Metazoa > Chordata > Lepidosauria > Squamata > Natricidae > Rhabdophis > Rhabdophis nuchalis. Next base: position 15,955,436 of record CM077646.1, on the reverse strand, counting down.
GGATCGAGAAGATCTCCACCTACTCTCTAGGCGTCTCTTGCGGCGTTTCATCTCCCGAAGCTCCTCAGTAAACCAAGGAGCCTGGGTGACTCGGCGCCGCATGAGAGGCCGCAAGGGCGCAACTCGGTCCAAGGCCCCCGTGGCCGCACTATACCATGCGGCCACTAGATCCTCAGTCGAGCCACGGGGCAGGGACACAGGTATTGGCCCAAGCTCCCTCTGGAACCTTTCCGGGTCCATCAGGCGCCTGGGGCGGAACCAACTCGGTGTCTCTGGTTCCGCCTCCCCGCGGTGGGGTGTGACGGTTGGAAAGTCTATCCGAAGGAGAGAGTGATCTGTCCATGACAAGGGTAAGATGACTAAATCCCCTGTCCCAAGATCACTAATCCAGTGTCCAGAGACAAAAATCAGATCCAGCGTGTGTCCTCCTAGCACATCTAACAGGAGTTTCTTCTTTCCATGCAGGTCAAGGCTAGGGAGAACATCATACGAACGGAAACACACAGGCAGCCAGTGGAACAGGGAAAAGGTAAATGCTCCACCTCCAAATTACACTCCCCCCTCCTGCTTGACAAAAAGTTTCCCAGAAGTGTCTCCACCTATGGGGCTGCAGTCAGTGATGGGATTCAACCCACTTAACAACCGGTTCCCTCAAACCGGTCCAAATCGGGTGAATCCCACCCATGGTTCCAGTTCTCTCTTGCTGAATGCTGAGTGCCTCTTGCATGTCTGAAAAACCTCTCTTCCTTTCCCCACTCACAGCTGGGTTCACTATATCCGATTTCACACTGGCTGGGCATGGAAGGTGGGCACACACAGCCAGCCCTGCCATTGGGCAGAGGAAGGGGATGGTATCAAGCAGTAGGAACAGGCCATTTCTCCCACATCTCTGCCACAGCTTCCTTCACCCTGAGTTTTTGTCCGGCGTCACAGTGATGCCTCATTTCAAGTATGGTAGAAGGCTGCCCAGATGTCTCTGCTCCATTTCCTCCTGGGACAGGCCCTTCTCAGAGACCCACAGAGAAGATTATGGGCTCAGTCTCTTATAGTCTGCAGGCTGGCATGCCAGATGTGGCTTTGTTTTCAAGGATAACCAAAACATGCAAGGTGGAGGAATGAAGGATCCCAATCACCTGGTACCCAGAAGGCCTCAAGTTCAACCCAGGGTCACGAAACCCTGGAGAGCCATGGGAAGGCACTACTAACAGCACTGACTCATGGGTTTGAGGCAGCATTTGGCATTTTTGGGATAGCAAAGGGTTGAAGGACTCTATGGCATGTGCCATGGGGCCTGTTTTATGTCCGTTGCCCTCTTGTGCAGTGGGAGATGTTACTGGAGGGAGACTCACCTGCTGCTTCATGGATCCCCAAAACAAGAAGGATCACCGACTTGTTTATTTCCACCACAAACCTAACATTTATTGTGGAGGAGAAGACAATCCCTCATAACTGAGAAGAAGACAGCAGCTGAAGTCCTTCAGCTCCTGGTTCTTCAATGATCCATTTTTGACTCACATTTCCAAGCCTATTACGGTCACCCTGGTGAAGTCTGATGTATTCCAACTGGAACGAATTCTATCTATCTATCTATCTATCTATCTATCTATCTATCTATCTATCTATCTATCTCTCTATCTCTCTATCTCTCTATCTCTCTATCTCTCTATCTCTCTACCTCTACCTCTACCTCTATCGCTAGATCAACTCACAAAGCATCCCTGGCCTGCTCTTGAGTTGCCATGGGAAAGGAGAGATGGGAAACTGATGAAATGGCATAACAGCCAAAGACAGATACACATTCCAGACTTTTCTCTCTGAAAGCTGTATCCCAGGGTTATTTACAGTGGCTGGAGGGGAGTGATCTCTACAACCAACAAAATTGCCCCATTAGCAAATGTGATTGATGGGGGAAGGGGGGAAACAGGGTCATGATTGGGGCCTTAAATTATGTGGGGTCACAGCTGGCTTCATTTGGGAACATGTTGCTCCTAATAAATAACTAGATTTCTTTTGAAGCTTGGCTCGAGTCTCAGGATTTAATTAGGGCATCCATCGGAACCCTATCTGTCCCTCTGTCTGTCTGTCTGTCTACCTGATGAAATTTATATGTCTCTTTCAATCTCTCTTTCTCTTTCTTCCACCCGGGACTTTCATCCTTTAGAAACCAAAGGGGACTTCCTTTTGAATCTCGCGGTGGATGTCGACACTGCGCCCAAGATCCACTTGCTGATCTACACAATTTTGCCCAGCGGAGAACTGGTTGCTGGTTCAAGAAACTTCACTGTAGAAAAGTGCTTCTCCAACAAGGTAAAGTTGTGCATTTTGTGTTGTTTGCAGAATCTTAGTGATCCAGAACAGGTCTTCTGTAAGCTGGTGTTCCTCTACTCTATTGATGCTAATATCCACCAAGTCTTCTTTGGTCCTGATCCTTTTGAGAAATAGTTCTTGAGTTACCTTTTTGCTATCTGCTTGTCCAGGCTGTTGCCAGACCTGTTCCCTTGAATGCCAGTATCTCAGTGGATCATAACCAACTTGCGATAGAAAGAAACCCCCAAACATTGGCTAAATTTAAGCCTATTTTGGGGGAGTCAGCCAGTAGTTCCATTGATCCTGTCAAATTGTTGCTTGAAAGGTTAGTCACAGAGGGCAACTCAAGGTTACAATATACATGAGAAAGATGACTTCATTCCATTCATTTTATTTATTGGAATTTGTCAAACAAAAATGAGAACAAGAATAAGAGAATAAAAATACTATGAGAGGGACAATAGACACATTAGTGCATTTATGCACACCCTCTCTACTGACCACTTAAGTATGACATAAGGTCCATGGAAGTCAATTTGTAACTGAAAGTGTAAAAATTTGTAGCTGAGAGAACTGAATTAGGTAGAGCATTCCAGACTTTGACAACTCTATTACAGAAATCATATTTTTTACAGTCATGTTTAGAATGATTTACATTGAGTTTAAAGTGGTTGCTAGGACATGTATTATTATGATTAACACAGAAAAAGTCATTTACAGGTAAAACATTGTTAATGTAATGATGATTTAATAGCTGATCAGCTGCTGTAAGGTTGTAAACCGGGATGATGAAGTGAGAATGAGTCAGCAGGGTTACTGCCACTTTAAGAAGCTGTCTATATAAGAGAGGCCATGTGAGGGCATCTCTCTCTCTTCTCATGTTCCATCTCCATTGTAGTTCTCCATGTATTCTCTCTGTGTGTGCTTCCATATTAGAGTTGAAGATTGATTGATTGCCTGGTTTTGCCTAGTGTGTGTGTGTGTGTGTGTGTTCACTTATACATGTACCTGTACACATACTTACATACATCAAATTATCCTAAAAATACAAGTTCCAGGTGTAGTTGTAAAAGATGAGATAGACCATTGCGATCTCCAAAAGTTAAACCCACTTAGATTTTGTTAGCCTCTGCTAACGTCGTCAGAATGTAAAAACTATCATTAAAGAGATATCTGCCTTTATACATAATTAATCAATTTAGCCATTGCGCGCGTGATAGGCCCATCTACCTGCCTCCCACCTGTAATTTGTCGTTTTTACTTCAGATATGTTAATTGATGGAGGCTTGGCTCCTATTTATTCCTTCCCTATCGAGCACAGCTTGGGCTGCTCAACCCCAAGGAATAACTCTGAGCTGTCCAGTGTTGCTTTAACAGCATTCCCTCCAGCTCCCTCCCACATATCCCCCCCTCTTTTTTCACCTCACAGGCACAACTGATATATTAACCACCTTTATTTGTTGTTTTTCCCGTAATCTTGTAATTGGCTGGGATGAGGAATGAGACTTGAAAAACCTCTGTGTACTGTATTTTGCTGCTGGGTTGTCTCAAAATAGTAGTCACACTGTGCACACTCTGACAAATATTATTACATATAATTGTGTATGCAATACCTAGGTCCGACCACAATCAATGCAGTTCTAAATTATCCAAACTGAAAATTTCAAGCCTAGTAGCATAAGGAATTCTATTGTGTACAGAAAAGTGCACGGCTTTTCTCATGAAGTACTTCTGGATAACTTTTTCCTTCTGGTTAATTTCTCCTTCCATTCATTCCACACCGAGAGGAAGTAGCTTTTTCAAAGATTTGGTTTATGTTTACAGGCCAAACTGTGGTTCTCTGATAAAGAAGGTCTGCCTGGCCAGAAAACCCAACTCCATCTTTCAGCCTCCCCTGGTTCCCTCTGTGCCATCCATGCCGTTGACCAGAGTGTCTTTCTCTTGAAACCTGAAGATGAGCTCTCCACTGAGAAGGTGAGTTCCTACTGCATTTCATTTGGGGTCCAGATATGTCCTGGCTCCTGCTGGTTTCATCCCAAGATTTACTTGTCCATAGAGATGTACTTCAAATAGGTTCCGACTGACAAACCCAACAACCAAGAAAGCTTGAGATGATCCAATCTATTCTAAACTTTATTGAGTACATCATGTCGACACAGATTGAAGTAAAACCAACCCTAACTAGTTCCCATGGTTATCACATAATTAAAGAATAGAATGCCCCTCCCTCCTCATAATTGCAGGTCATGCTGTCCAATTAAGTGTCCAGTCATTGTTATGGAAAACTGTCCAAGTCTTAGTAGAACATCGGGTTAGATGACCTTGGTTTCCTGGGGACAATTTCTTGTTGCTGTCTGGAAATGACATCCCTCCCCCTCTACTCTGTGGCAGCTGAAAAGTGGCAATACAATCAGCAAAATATCCATTTCAACTCCTTTGTTGACACAGAGTCCCAGAGCCAGTGTGGAGTACTAGGGAAGGACACAGACCAAGAAGCCAAATTCTGGTTCTCTATCCAACATAGATGCTTGCTTGGTTCACTCCTGAATTCTTAACCCAGCCTGTCTCAGAGGTGTCTCAATGCAGAACCATCGGGATTACCTTGGTCAGAAGACCAAGATGGTTTCTGCTTTGCGATTTCCAGTAAAAGAGAACTCATCATTTTATGTGGCAGCTTGTAATGGAATGTGAGAATGACCTTGGAAGACAGACAGAGGAGATTCCGCCTAAGGAGCCCAAAATGAAGTAATGAGCAGAGAAATGTGGAAGATGTGGCAGGATAACTTTCAGACTTGCAAGACTCTATTAAAGTGGTCTTACAATTAACTAATCTTATTGTGTTTATTGTTTGGTCTGCTGTACTTCAGAGGCTGATGCCAACCTTGCAGGTTTGAAAGTACACCTCGCCTGCTGTCTCTTTTTACCACCTGATTGGTTAGGGCAGGGGTCTGCAAAGTTGGCTCTTTTAAGACGGGTGGACTTCAACTCCCAGAATTCCCCAGCCAGCAAGCCAGGCTGGGGAATTCTGGGAGTTGAAGTCCACCCGTCTTAAAAGAGCCAACTTTGCAGACTCCTGGGTTAGGGTAGATCTTCTCTACATTTCTTTCTCTGTCCATTACACAGCTTCAGGTTTGTCCTTCTTTTCTCTGATCTCTCTGCATTCCCTCATCACCCAAGGCCATTCTCCCATTCTATTAAGATCCATGGTGGTGTGCAGTGGTTAGAATGCAGGTACTGCAGGCTAACTCACTGCTCACTCCAGGTGTTCGATTCTGACTGGCTCAAGGTTGATTCCGCCTTCCATCCTTCCGAGGTCGGTAAATATGAGGACCCAGATTGTCAGGGGTGATAGGCTAAACCTGTAAACTACTTTGAGAGGGCTATAAAACACTATGAACTGGTCTAAGTGCTATTGCTAAGTGCTAGTGCTATTGCACAGTCTGTTCCATTGGATGATAGCTTGATGGGCAGCAAGTTCCTTTAGCACAAATCCCCATCCTCAGTTGCATCCTTTCTCGTTTCAGGTTTACAACTTCCTTCCCAAGAAGGACTATATCTTCTCTACTGACCTCTTTAAGGCTCCATTCAATATTTATCCCTGTCCTACAGAAGAACCATTCAGGGGTGAAAGCATTGACTACCCAGTGCATTTTCTCCCTGAAGATGGGGATACTTACAACATATTCAGGGTAAGCATCAAATCTATGATTCCCCACATGGGAGACGTTCACATTAAGCAAGGAGAAGGGCATAGTAGGTTCTCTGCTGAGCTGAAGTAGACTTCTGGTATCTTCCTGGGCAGATCCATAGAGATATAGTTTCCTTGCAGGATCCAATCTGGGTCGGTCACCAGGACCAGATGTTTTGTCTTCTGGGTCTCATGCTGGAGCCCATCCTCAGGAAACTAGCACACCTTCTGATAGAGAGATGTTCCCTGAAGATGGGCTCCAGCATGAGTCCGAAAGCTTGGAAGACAAAATCTCTTGTCTTGGCAACTGACCGAGATTGGATCCTGCAACATTAACCTGGGACACATATATTCACCTTCATTCACAATATACTTTTCTTATTTTCTTAATGAGTTGTGCTTCCTAACCATTTGCCCTGGGATTTAATTTGACCTTACAGGTGGTCCAGTGGTGAAATTCAATTTTTTTTACTACTGGTTCTGTGGGTGTGGCATGGTGGATGTGGCAGGGGAAGGATACAGCAAAATCCCCATTCCCACCCCACTCTGGGACCAGCCAGAGGTGGTATTTGCCAGTTCTCCGAACTACTCAAATTTCCCCTACCAATTTTCCAGAACCTGTCAGAACCTGCTGAATTTTATCCCTGAGGTGGTCCTCAATTTATGACCATAATTGAGGCCCAAAATTCTATTGCTAAGGGACACATTTGTTAAATGAGTTTTGCCCCATTTTATGACTTTTCTTGGCACAGTTGTTAAGTGGATCACTGCACCAAGAGTTAAGAGTCATAGTGGCGTAGTGGTTAGAATGCAGTACTGCCCATTTCCATCAGTTGCTTGTCTGTCCCTTTAAGTGTCACCCAAACGGGCAGCGATATGTACAGAGGATGCAGCATTATGAATAAAAAATTATCGGAGAGAGTTTGGACAATAATATATTCCTTAACGTTGGGTATATTAGAACGTACTGAAAATAAACAATGACCATTCGTTTTCATGAGCTGAAAGGACTGTTCCTCAGTGGCTCTTTGCTTCATCTGGTAGGATTTTGGCGTGAACATTTTCACCAACACCAGGCTACTCATCCCGAGATACTGCTCCGACATCGGTAAGAACTGGAATGGGGGAGAAAGTAATAAGGAAAGGGATCTTTTACAATCACGCTGCTTCCAGGATTGAGTGCTGGAACTCTTGCATGGATGGAGACCTCAATAGCTGAGATTTGATTCTCTGTTCCTCTGTTCCAGAGGGGTTGAGAGGGAGTTGTTCCTTTGTTGCAGGAATTGGGTATGTTTACTCTAGTCTAATGAAAAGAAGCACTAAGACTGACATTATAGCGGTATTCCAATATTTGAAGGGCTGCCATAGAGAAGAGGGGTGTGTGTCTCAACTTATTCCCCAAAGAACAAGAATCAGTGGTTGAGAATTAATAAAGGAGAGGACCAACCTAGAAATAAGCAGCTCTTTCCTGAGAGAACAATTAACCAGTGGAATTGATTGTGTTCAGAAGTTCTGGGTTCTCCAGCACTAGGGATTTTTAAGAAGAGATTGGCCAACCATGTATCTGAAATGGTGTAGGGTCTTCTGCTTGAGCAACAGGTAGATGACCTCCAAGGTCGCTTCCAGCTCTGTTTCATTTTTCTGTACCCTAGAATCCACATGTTCTGATCCTCTTGATGCCCAAAAATCCTTGTCCTGAACTCTCTTAAGCAATTGAGAAGAGTCGTGGTGGTGCAGTGGTTAGAATGCAGTATTGCAGGCTAATTCTGCCGACTGCCAGCAGTTCAAATCTCATCAGGCCCAAGGTTGACTCAACCTTCCATCCTTCTGAGGACTGTAAAATGAGGACCTAGATTGTTGAGGGTGATACAGGCTGACTCTGTAAATCGCTTAGAGGGCTGTAAAGCACTGTGAAGTGGTTTATAAGTCTAAGTGCTATTGCTATTCCTGACTTGTTGAGTACCCAAATACTGACTTGTACCTAGACACATACCAGAGGGCAGCAACAGAAACCAAAACCGTGGATAAATATAAAGCAACAGATTCTCCTCCCATTGAAACATCAATAGGCTAAAAAAGCCCATTGCTAAGCAAAGCATAATTCACAGGGTTAGCATTAAAAAAACCTTCCTCAGTAAAAAGATATTTGAGGAAAAGGTTTTGTTTTTTTAACAAAGTCAAGATGGCAGGCAGACTGTGTATGAAGCCTTTCTCTTTTTTTATGTATGCCAGTATAAAGAGGTGTGACTTTGATCACCCAATTGGAGCCACCATCTTGTCACTTTCTGGGTTCCTTCCTCCCCCCCCCCTTCTCGCATCAATTAGATAGAGTAGAATAGAATAGAATAGAATTCTGAGAGATTGATATTAATTAGAATGGAATGGAAGGGTGTAGAACAGAATAGAACAGAACAGAATGCTTCATTTGGCCAAGTATGATTAGACACATAAGGAATTTGCCTCAGGTATAAAAGTTCTCAATGTACATGACAGCAATAGACTAACAATCTATATAAATAAAAATGTAACTATGAGTTTGTTCAAAACCGCTAATCTCAAAACCCACTGCACCAATCACCACCAAATTTTCACACAATGTTCCTTACAAGTGCAGCACTAATGATACGTACAGATTGTGTGGATGGCACGCCGGTGCCAGGTACATCTTTTTTTAAAGACTTCCAGGGTTGGGGCATTCACAACTTCTGGAGGCAAGCTGTTCCAGAGGTTAATTGTTCTAACTGTCAGGAAATTTCTCCTTAGTTCTAAGTTGCTTCTCTCCTTGATTAGTTTCCACCCATTGCTTCTTGTCCTGCCCCCAGGTGCCACACAAATGTACAACTGCAGCTCTTCTGTGTGTTTTTCTCACTCGCTCACTCGCCCCCCCGCCTCCTTCCGCCCCTGCCACCTCGCCGCTCGCAATGTCGCTGCTCACAATGCCGCCAGTGGTGCCACCACGCCCCCTGGCTCCTTCTGCCCCTCCCACCTTGCCGCTTGCAATGCCACCAGTGCTCCCCTCACCAACTTCCCCCCCACAAGGCCACTGCCGAGTCAGCGGCCTCTCTCTCCTCTCTCTCTAGGTAGGTAGGTAGAGGGAGAGAGAGGGGGAGAAATACAGTAGGTAGGTAGGTAGAAGGATAGAGGGAAAAATACAGTAGGTACATAGGTAGGTAGGTAGAGGGATAGAGAGAGAGTGGGAGAAATACAATAGGTAGGTAGGTAAGTAGGTAGGCAGAGGGAGAGAGGGAAAATACAGTAGGTAGGTAGGTAGTAGGTAGGTAGAGAGAGGGAGAAATACAGCAAGTAGGTAAGTAGGTAGAGTAAGAGGGGGAGGTGAGGGAGAGGGAGGGAGGGGAAACCAAGGCAGAGAAGGAAGGGGGTCGCTGAGAGGGGAAACTTTTTCATTTTTCAAACTTGGCATCAGCAACGCGTGGCGGGTACAGCTAGTAATCATAGTATGTAAAAAGGTTAAATCATGGCAACCGGACCAAAGTTTACTAAACTGAGATGTTTCATTACTCATCAAGGTTTAACTCCTTCTGTCGAAAGGAAACTTTTGGCTTAGCCATAAGGTCAAAGAATAATTGAGTAGGCCTTTGATTCAGTCTGCCATAATTTAACCTTTTTTACATACTTCTGGCCTGGATAATTGAGTCTTCATTTACATAATAATCGCAATACGATGCCAATAAGAAAAGATGAAAAGGATAATAATAATACCACAGCCACAAAACATGAGTGACTATACTTAGACATCAAAAAACAGTTTTAATTGAAGGGTTGATAGTAACCATCACAAAGAGGGTGGAGTTTACGGGGGAATCTAACAGGTGATGTTTGAATTCTGGTATAGAGTTCCATGAAGCAAAGAAAGTGGAAAGGTTGAGGTTTCCAGTGGTGAAGTTAGGACATCGTTTCCCCATTGCCCAACTGTCTGGAAGCCTCCAGTCATCCGCCAGGAATTTATGCGGTCAAAGACCAAAACTGGACCTGGGAGGGGAGAGGCTAGTATCCTCCGAGTACAGCTCATTAAATGGCTTTCTCTCTATGTTACAGCTTTGCCAATGGTAGCTGAAGATTTGCTTATAGATGCTGTTCCTCGTGGGGGTCATATTCTCAGGAAACCTGCATCCAGAGTAGTCCCTAAAGTTGACTCTGATGTTGTCAGTGCTCTTCCGGAGGTTCGCACTCCTCAAATTGAGGCTGCCCCTAAAAGTAAACCTCGGTACTTCTTTCCTGAAACGTGGATATGGGACCTGGTTTTTATAAAGTAAGTGGATGGCACAGACTAAGACAGTGATGGCTAACTGTTTCGGCACTGAGTGCCCAAAGCACACATATACACCGCCCCCCAAATGCAATGCACGTGTGTCCCGCGCATGTCCTCCATTCATGCACCCCTTCTCCACGCATGCACGGAAGAGACCCGAAGACCAGCTGTCCACCGTGAAGCGCATGCACATGCACGGCAGAGCCCCGGTGGGGCGACCGCTCCTGTGGCTGCAGAGAGGGCTCTGCCTGCCACTTCTGGCACAAGTTCCAGAGGTTCGCCATCACGGGCCTAAGAGATTCCCAGGGAGACCAATTTCTCCAACCTAGGGGGGCTTCCATGCATGGAGGGCTATAGCTCCCGCACCTCCCATCATTCCCAATGGCAAGTTTGAGCTGGCTTGGCTGAGCACAAATCCAATATTTCTGGAAGGCACCAGGAGAAGTCAGTGCACCTGAATTTTCATCCACATGACAATGAGGTGGCTGCAAAGGTCGTAACTTTGAGAAATGGTCATAAGTCACGTTTTTCAGTACTGTTGTAATTTTGAACAGTCACTAAGCAAACTGTTGTAAGTTGAGGACAAACTGTATTATCTGATTCATTGAGGTGTTTCACACAATTGCTCCAGGACTGAGCAATCTTTTATGCTGCTTTCTCCCCCCCAAACAATGTATGGTTAGCGCTAGATTTATAATCCTAATTGAGCCTGGAATTATGATCATAAGTCATTGCAGTTGAAAATTGAGGCAGAGTGACCTGGCCCTGATTTTTTCTTTGCCATAGTCATTAAATAAATACCATGGTTGTTAAGCAAATCATTTTCTCCCCAATAGGGGTTGCTTGCTAGAGACCAGAACTACCGTATTTTTCAGTGTATAAGACGCACCAAGGGTTCGAAGAGGCAAATTTTGTAAAAAAGTTTTTGCATTATGCAGACCTCCCCGAAACAGCCCATTTTTCATGAAAACAGGCATGTTCCCCCCCAAAGGGCACAAATAGCCTTTAGGGGACTTGTAGAGTGCTCCTGCCCCCCCCCAAACTAGCAAAAACGGCCCATTTTGTTAAAACAGGCTGGTTTTTTGTCAAAAAATTTGCATGCATAGCCTTTGGGAGGCTTATAGAGTACTCCTAGGGGTCTGGGGGGGGGGGGAATTGAGCAAAAAAAGGGCCTGTTTTTAACTCATAACTGCCCTCCCCAGCCCCAGGAGCTCTCTGAAAGCCTTCTACAGGCTCTGCACGGCCATTTTGGTGAAGGGGCCAGTGTCTTGGGAGGCAAAATATGCTGTATTCAATGTATAAGATGCACCCAGATTTTCAACCGCTTTTTTGAGGGAAAAAATGCATCTTATACTCTGAAAAATATGTAAATGCCAGAAATCAGCAAAAAACCTACTGCAAGTCTCAGTCATGTGTCCACAGGAGGCTGCAGATGGCTGTTTCCCAAGTGACCACAATGCGATCCCGAGATTGGCGTTTGCGTATTTGTTTGCATGTGCGTGCGCAGCCATCAGAACTTCGGAAATGTGTAGCTTTGGGGTGGGGGGACACCATCATAACTTCAAGCAAGTGTTAAGCGACGACTTGTAGTCAGTGTTAGCGATTATCCTGTGTCTTCTTGATGGAGTTCATTGCAAGTAGTGACTTAACGACCACAACTGAGCCTAACATTTCTATTGCTAAGCGAGACAGTTCAGTGAATTTTGCCCCATGTTAACTGAATCTGGCTTTCCCTGTGTTTGTTCAAAGGTCATGAAAAGGGATTGCATGACCCCGGGACACAGCGTCATAAATATAAGCCAATTGTGAAGTGTCAAATTTTTTTTAAAAAGTTTTTTATTAGATCAACATTAAAAACATTGGACATAGTGTGACATTTCTGGCATAAACATTTCCATATAGTGATTAGATCTTACAACAATTACATTTTATTTCCATTACATTGGTGTGTGTAGTCAGTCAGATTACCCTTGATCCTTTCTTTTATATAATTACTAATCATACAAATACATATCCAATTTCTACCTATCACACATTCTTAATACTGTATTTTCCAATTCTGAATTTGTCTGTGTTCTTCTGTCCCGGCTTTTTCCCCTCATTTCTAACCAACATTTGTCCCAGATTTCGTGATATTCCATCTCACCCTTGTCTTTGAGCTCTGAAGTCAGTCTGTCCATTTCTGCACAAGTCAGTATCTTATTTATTATTTCTTGTTCCGAAGGAGTCTATTTTTCCATTTTTGTGCAAAACCCAGTCTTGCTGCTGTTAAAATATGCAGCATTCAATATAGCCCACTTTTGCCATGTTTTTCTTTTGTGATCCCTAATAGAAATAATTCTGGTCTCAACTCCATCTTTTGATTTAGCCTCCCTTCCAAATACTTTCTTATCTGGTGCCAAAAAGCCCTAGCTTTCGTGCACTCCCACCACATATGGTAGAAGGTCCCTAGTGCAGCATTTCCAACATCGTGGCAATAAGTTTTTGTTGACTTTTGCTAATCTTGTGGGTGGGATGTGCCACCTATAGAACATCTTGTATAAGTTTTCCTTCTACGAGGCGGCTAAAGTTAAAAAATTTTCTTTCCCATAAGTCTTACCAATTGTCCAAATCTATGCTGTAACCAATATTGAGATTGGACTTGTAAGCAAACCCACGATTCCAGTTCTATTCCTTCCTCATATAATTCTCTTCTAGGTTTTAGTTCACCTCTTTCGTTTAGTATCTCCATACAAATAATTACTTTCCCTAAATTAATAAAATTTGGATGCATGAAAATCTCCAACGTTGATAACCAGTTTGGGGTTTCCATGTAGTTTTGTTGTTTAATCCTTAACCACAAATCAAGTAGAGCTCATCTTATATGTTGCCTCTGGAAGTACTGGTGGGCTTTATGTTTTCCATCCCATAGGAAGGCGTGCCACCCCATTTGCATAACATGACCTTCCGACATCAATAGTCTTCTATTTTTAAGTCCTATCCATTCTTTTACCCATGTTAATGCTGCTGCTTGATAATATCTTTCCCAATTGGGCAATCCGAATCTTTCTCTCTCCTTGGAGTCCTGTAAAAGTTTCAATTTAATCCTGAGCCTCTTTCCTTGACAAATAAATTTAGATACCATTTTGTTTACATTTCTGAAATATTCTTTCTCCAATCTTATTGGTATATTTTAAAAATAAAATAAGTATTTTGGGTAAGATGTTCATTTTGACTGTTGCTATTCTCCCCATGAAGAAGAAGTATAAATTTTTCCACTGTTCTAAATCTGCCTTAATTTTGTCAAATAGTTTGTATAATTACTGTATTTGCTTTGAGTGTTATGCATCTCACCGTTAATTGTATTCCTAAATATCTCACTTTCTTTGCTATTTGAATGTTTATTCTCTCAACCAATTCATTTTTCTCCCCATCAGTCATATTTTTCTCTAGCATCTTAGTTTTTTTCTTTTTTTTACCCTCAAACTGGCTGCTTCCCCATATTCTCCCAGTACTTCCATTAGCCTCATACCAGATTGCAATAGTTTTTCCATAACACCAGGTCGTCTGCAAACCCTTCTGTTCAACACCTATATGAAGCCACTGGGCGAGATCATCCGTGGTTTTGGGGTGGAATACCATCTGTATGCTGACGACACCCAGCTGTACATATCCACCCCAAACCACCCCAACGATGCCGTCGAGGTGCTGTCCCGGTGTTTGGAGGCCGTACGGATCTGGATGGGTAGTAACAAACTCAAGCTCAATCCCTCATCCCTCAGACCGATACGCTCCCACAGAGAGGGCCTCCTCAGGGTGCCGTCGGCTGGACAATGCCGACTGGTGACACCCAGGGGGAGAGCCTTCTCTGTGGCAGGCCCAGCCCTCTGGAACGACTTACCCCCTGAACTCCGCACCATCTCCGACCTCCGCCTCTTCCGCAAGTGTCTGAAGACACACCTATTTCATCTAGCCGGCCTAGCGTAACCTCCATACTGACTGTTTTTAAACTTGGGATTTTAATTCGGTTTTTAGTGCAGGGTTTATTTATTAGAATAAGTATTTTAAATTTCATATATTTTATATATTTTGTATGTATTTTAACATCCCTGTGCGCCGCCCTGGGTCCTAACAAGGAGAAGGGCGGGGTATAAATTTAATAAAATAAAAATAAAAAATAAATCCGTCCAAGACCGAGTGGCTGTGGTTTCTGGCTCCCCGGTTCAGCCAGATAAGTCCAACACTGGCCATTGGGGGCGAACAACTAGCCCCCGTGGAGAGGGCGCGCAACTTGGGCGTCCGCCTGGATTCCCGGCTGTCCATGGAGGACCATGTGGCGGCCGTGGCCAGGAGGGCGTTTTATCAGGTACGCCTGATACGCCAGTTGCGCCCCTTACTGGACCGGGGGGCCCTTCGCACAGTCACTTCTCGGCTGGATTACTGTAACGCTCTCTACATGGGGCACTCGAAAGCTACAACTAGCTACAGCTAGTTCAGAATGTGGCCGCGCGGGTGATTATGGGTGCCCCAAGGCAAGCCCACATAACACCTCTCCTGCGCGAGCTGCATTGTCTGCCTGTGGCCTTTTGAGTGCGCTTCAAAGTGTTGACGACCATCTTCAAATCGCTCCATGGCTTGGGGCCTAGCTATATACGAGACCGCCTTCTGCCCCATACATCCCTTCGTCCGCTCCGCTCCCACGGAGAGGGCCTTCTCAGGGTGCCGTTGGCCGGGCAATGCCCATTGGCGACACCCAGGGGAAGGGCCTTCTCTGTGGCGGGCCCGGCCCTCTGGAACGACCTACCCCCCGACCTTCGCACTACCTTGGACCTCCGCCTCTTCCGCCAACGCCTTAAGACATACCTATTCCAACAAGCCGGCCTAGAGTAGACCCCTGTTTCTGACTATATTTATAAATACTAATTTTTTAGGGTTTTAAAGGGTTTTTAGCACGGGTTTTAAGTTAATTTAATATGTTTTTAACAGTATATATTGTTTTGTAAGGTTTTTTTAATGATGCCTGTACGCCGCCCTGAGTCCTAACAAGGAGAAGGGCGGGGTATAAATTCGAAAAATAAAAATAAATAAATAAAATGTTTGGAGGTGAAATACTTCCTTTTTACTTCTAGACCCTTAATTTGCTCCTCTTTTCCAGTTATCCTAGTCAAGACCTCCAACGTTTAAAAATAATAGTGGTGATAGTGGGCACTCTTGCCTTGTGCCTTTTTGGATTTTTAAGCTTTGTGTTGTAATCCCCATTTATTACCACTCTGGCCACTTGATTGCAATAAATTACCTTAAACATGTTTATGAAGTTTTCACCAAATTCCATGTACTTTAACTGGAATGACATAAAATCCCATTGAACATTGTCACATGCTTTTTGTGTGTCAATAAATATCAAGGCCCTTTGTTTCTCACTGTGGGAAGTGTCCAAATTTTGATCACGTGACCATGAGGAGATGGCAATGGTTGTAAGTGCAAAAAAGGTCATAAGTCACTTTGCTGTTGTTACATGGAATGGTCAATAAACAAATAGTTGTAAGTTGAGGACTACCTGTAGTGGACTGCTTCCCTCACTTTCTATTCTCTTGTGTCCTTCAGTGGTTCTCAAGGAAATAGCCATTCTCAAGTCCATAGTTCTAGTAGAAAGAGTGATGTATCTGAAGAACCTGAAGAGATTGCTGTTCCTGTGACCATCCCGGACACCATCACCGAATGGAAAGCTGGAGCCTTCTGTCTTTCAGCAGATGCAGGCTTTGGCCTGGCCCAGCCCACATTTCTGCAGGCCTTCCAGCCATTCTTCATTGAACTCACCTTGCCGTACTCAATGGTGCGAGGAGAAGCTTTACCACTCAAAGCTACCGTCTTCTCCTACCTGACTTACTGCATCCGGGTAAGGAGGATTTAATGGCTGATGTGGGACCTTCCCTTTGTACTCTTGAAAGTGCTTGGTCCTCTTTGTCTGTCCAAGTCTATTTGCTCCTGTACATTATCCTTTTCATTCATTCATATATGTATATGTGTGTGTATGCGTGTATATGTATAGGGAAAAGGGTGGCATAAAAATCCAACAAACAAACAAATATTCAAACATTAACACAGGTGTTAAAAACTTAACAAATAAATAAAAGCAAAATTTACCTAATCATATCATAACCATTATGCAGGCTCCCCATGGGATTCCCAATGTTGCTGAAGACACCATGTCTTCAGGGCCTTTTGAAAGGCTCACAGGGGCCTTGTTAAGATCTCCATTAGGAGACCAAAAAATGTGCCGCAGAATGTAGCAAGAGATATATTGCTAGGTATCCACACTGATGGTAAAACAAGTAGACTTTTACTTATGTTGGAAATATAAAGTAAGATACACTTCTTCACAAACAAGTGATAAGTAGTCCTGAATCATACACACAGTCTATTACTCAAAAGTTGGCTTACAGTTGCTCAACTCACGATTCACTTTGCTGATCAATAACTGACATACAGAGCCATCATTCAAGGAATCAGCAACTAACAGTGATTCTGGCACCCTCTTATGGCTGATTGAGGAAACAGCGGCCAATCATATCTCACAGTAGCAGTTAAAGTTACAGATACTATATTCCAATCTTGCCTTATATATATTGCCAACCCAACCCTAGGATTATATTCCTAACAGGCCTCATGGGAAATGATGATTATGAGCTTTTCTCTGAACTGCAGTGGGGAGGTATAGCTTTCCCATTGAACTATTGTTTTTCCAAATGGATAGGTCAAAATATCATTGACTCCTTCTGATGACTTTGAGGCATTTCCTATGGAGAAGGAGGAGGATTCCTATTGTATCTGTGCAAACGGAAGAAAAACGGTGTCATGGCTGATGACCCCTAAAACTCTAGGTAAGCGGCAACTCTAATAGTGGAGCTATTACTTAGAAGATGACCTTTTCCCTCCATATGTAAAGTAAATCAAGGAGCAGAGTTTTAATTATATCATTTCCTCCTAAGGATTGTAATGTATGTGAGAAACACCTTGGGAGACTGGGCAAAGAGACTCTGCCTAGGGAACGGTCAGCTAGAAGACTGCATCACCCACAGGTGTACAGAAGGCAGGGCAAGAGGCTCAGAAGATACCCTCTCTAGTTTCTTGGGCTGTAAAGGAGACAGTGGGAGATCTGTACTTTCAAATGTACAAGATTCTACTAATGTAGTTTTACAGTAAAATAGAATTAGTACATCAGATTGTGTTTCCTGTCTGATCTACCTAGTAAGGCTGACATGAGTCTTACAAGTTTGAAAGTTCTATTCTCCCACTGTCTCCTTTACAGCCTGAGAAACTATAGAGCTGTGATAGTGAACCTATGGTGCGCGTTTTGGAAGTGGCATGCAGAGCCATCTCTCTGGGCCCGCCAGCTGTCACCCATTGCTCTTTATTTATTTATTTATTATTTATTCAATTTATACCCCGCCCTTCTCCAAACGGACCCAGGGCGGCGCACAGGAAAATTAAAAATACATACAAAACATCATATAAAATTTAAAAAACTAATTCAATGGATCCTGTGCTAAAACCAGATTAAAATCCCCAAATTTAAAAACTATCTAAAAGTCAGATTAGGGGGCTACGCTAGGCCGGCTAGATGGAACAAATGTGTCTTTAGACACTTGTGGAAGAGGCGGAGGTCAGAGATGGTGCGAAGTTCAGGGGGTAAGTCATTCCAAAGGGCTGGACCTGCCACAGAGAAGGCTCTTCCTCTGGGTGTCGCCAGTCGGCATTGTCCGGCCGACGGCACCCTGAGGAGGCCCTCTCTGTGGGAGCGTATTGGTCTGAGGGATGTATGGGGCAGGAGGCGGTCTCGCATATAACTAGGCCCCGAGCCATGGAGCGCTTTGAAGATGGTCGTCAAAACCTTGAAGCGCACCCGAAAGACCACAGGAAGCCAGTGCAGCTCGCGCAGGATTGGTGTTATGTGGGAGTGTCTAGGCGCTCCCGTAATCACCCGCGTGGCTGCATTCTGGACTAACTGCAGCTTTCGAGTGCACCTCAAGGGAAGCCCCATGTAGAGAGCATTACAGTAGTCGAGTCGAGAGGTCACGAGGGCCTGAGTGACTGTGCGAAGGGCAGCCCAGTCCAGTAAGGGGCGCAATTGGCGCATCAGGCGTACCTGATGGAAAGCCCCCCTGGCCACGGCCGCCACATGGTCCTCCATGGACAGCCGGGAATCCAGGAGGACACTCAAATTGCGCACCCTCTCCACGGGGGCAGGCGTTTCGTCCCCAATGGCCAGAGTTGGAATAATCTGGCTGAACCGGGGTGCCGGAAGCCACAGCCACTCAGTCTTGGACGGGTTGAGCCTGAGTTTGTTACTACCCATCCAGATCCGTACGGCCTCCAAACACCGGGACATGACCTCGACGGCATCGTTGGGGTGGTCTGGGGTGGATATGTACAACTGAGTATCATCAGCGTACAGATGATATCCCACCCCAAAACCACGGATGATCTCGCTCAGCGGCTTCATGTATGTGTTGAACAGTAGGGGCGAGAGGACCGACCCCTGAGGTACCCCGCATACGAGGGGCCTCGAAGCCGACCTCTGCCCCCCTGCCAACACATATTGCGACCGACCAGAGAGGTAGGACGAGAACCACCGCAGAACGGTGCCTCCCAGCCCTAACCCCCCCAGTCGGCGCAATAGGATACCATGGTCGATGGTATCAAAAGCCGCTGAGAGGTCTAATAGGACTAGGATAGAGGAATATCCTCTATCCCGCGCCCTCCAGAGATCATCAACCAACGCGACCAATGCAGTCTCAGTGCTGTGCCCGGGGCGGAAGCCGGACTGGCGCGGGTCTAGATAATCAACTTCCTCCAAGTGTCGCGGAAACTGTTGAGCCACCACACTCTCTACAACCTTCACTAAAAAGTGAAGGTTGGAGACGGGACGATAGTTCTCTAATAATGCTGGATCCAGGGATGGCTTCTTGAGGAGGGGCCTTACTACCGCCTCTTTCAAGACGGCAGGCAAGGACCCCTCACTCAAAGATGCGTTGACAATGCCCTGGAGCCAGCTTCGTGTCATCTCCCAGGATGCCAGTACAAGCCAGGAGGGACACGGGTCCAATAAACATGTGGTAGCCCTAAGTCCCTTTGACAACTTGTCCATATCCTCGGTAGTAACAAAATCAAACTCCTCCCAAGATGTTGTCTCAAGAGCAACCTCGGACCACCCAACTGGACCACTGTGGATGGAGGGCAGCTCGCTCCGAATCCGAGTGATTTTCTCCTGCAGATAAATCCCAAATTCCTCTGCTCAACTCTGTAGAGGGGCTTCCCGCGGCCTCTGTTGAAGGAGGGAGCGGGTCACCCCAAACAAGGTGGCAGGGCGGTTATCTGCGGATGCAATAAGAGTGGCACAATACTCACGTTTGGCTACTCTTATCGCCACCAGGTAAGTCCTAATGTAGGTTCTCACTAGTGTTTTGTCGGCTTCGGAGCGAGAGGATCTCCATCTGCTCTCTAGGCGTCTCTTGTGGCGCTTCATCTCCCTAAGCTCCTTGGTGAACCAAGGAGCCCGGGTGGATCGTCGCCGCAAGAGAGGCCGCATGGGCGCGACTCGGTCCAAGGCCCCCGTGGCCGCACTTAACCATGCGGCCAATAGGTCCTCAGTCGAGTCACGGGGCAAGTCCACAGGAATTGGCCCAAGCTCCCTTTAGAACCTTACCGGGTCCATCAGAAGCCTGGGGCGGAACCATATAGGGATCTCCGGTTCCGCTCTCCAGGGTTCCGGCGTGTATTCTAACCAGCTGGTCTTGGCCCACATGAGAGCATCAGAAACCAGAAGAGCAGTTTCCTGCCATGCATGAGCATGGTGGCCAGCTGGTCTTCATGTGCACATGCACATGAGAAACCAGAAGACCAGGTGGCTGGTATGCATCCACGTGCCGGGAAACTGAGCTTCCAGTTTCTCACACGTACGCATGTGCGTGCACGCATTTTGGCACTTGGTGCCTTTTCAGCATGCACATGCTCCTGTTTCGGCGCTTGATGCCCAAAAGGTTAACCGCCAATGCTATAGAGAGTCTCTTCTGATCCTCTTGCATCTCCCCACTATCCAGCTTCAGGGTCTATTCTCCCTTCTCTGACTTCCATTTGGCAGGTTCTCTTTGCCCAATTTGTTCTTGCTCCTTTCTACATACCCTTAGTACATCATCACCATCATAGCAATAACAGACTTACATACTGCTTCACAATGCTTTACAGCCCTCTCTAAGCGGTTTACAGAGTCAGCCTCTTGCCTCCCAAAATTTTGGCTCCTCATTTTACCCACCTCGGAAGGATGGAAGTCTGAATCAACCCTGACCTCATCTTTTAATGATTTCAATAATCCCTTGCGGGGTGGAGTCTGGGCAATTGAATGGAGCTGAGCGTTTACTGGATGGATACCCTTCCTGTCATCAATGCGGAGTTTTTTTCAGCAGATATTCTCATTATGCCCAGAGAGAGAAATATCTGCCTCTCCCTAGGTTCGAACTCATGGCCTCCTGATTGTGAGGCGAGAGCTCCACCTCTAGGCCACCACACCACTCACATACCATTACTACATAAAGGCAGCATATTGTAATGAGGTGAACCCTTTCTGTTCCAGGGGAGATGCACCTCAAAGCAAGTGCAGAGGCCGTGACCTCAGATCAGCTCTGTGGAAATGAAGTAGTGGAGGTGCCCACCACTGGAAACAAAGATGTTGTGATCAAGTCATTATTAGTTGAGGTATGTGGGATGATTTAAACCCAGGCTGGATAATGAGGGGACACAGACGTCTGGGTAAAGCGATGAATGTCAGAGATGATTCTGAGGAAAATACCAACAGCCAGGAATTTATCCCCGGGCCAAGAAAAGAAGCTGCGAGATCACCTATCTGAGCTCTGGAGTGCTGCTCCTTGGGAGAAGATCTGAAGGCATCTTGTTAGTGATCTCTCTCTCTCTCTCACCCCTTTCGCTTTCTTCTCCTTTGGATTACAAATCTTACAATAGAAAACATGGCTACTATAAGAAAGGCAACCAAAGAGACAGAAATGACCACAAGAAAAAGGGGATCGTTTTAGAAAGCCAGCATATGACAGAAAAGGAGAGTAGTCAAGACTTTACATAAAAAGGGTTTTTATGACACTGAAATCCCCTAGAATATGCTGAAGACGTTACCTAGCCTGGTAATGAAAAGTTCAGCAACCCACAAGCTCAGAGAACGGAAATTCACCCTCAGAAATTACCTTGTTCGAAAACAACGCAAAGCAATTCTGTGTTGAGCTATCCAGTGATATGAATTCTAAATGCTCCTCTTGATGGTTCACCTCTCTCCTTACTTGTTTCAACTGCATTTCCTCTTGGCGCTCATCTACTTAACTCAGATGTTATGTCCACAGCAATTTTTCTAAATAACTCCTGTTCACCTTTTCCTTTTTCCTTCCCTTCCTGTTCCGGTGAAGCCTGAAGGGATCGAGAAAGAAGTGGTGTTCAACTCTCTTCTCTGTGCACCTGGTATGTTGCATCAAAGTTCCAAATAATATATTCTCAGTCTAAAAAATACAAGGCATCCATCTCAGTGGTGGGTTCCTAACCAGTTTACTACCGGTTCGCTGACAGGACGTTTTGCGCCCTGTAACATTGCGGCACATACACAGTTGACTGAAAACTGTTTTGTGCATGTGGCAGAAGAGACTGGGGAACTGGTTTGGGGGCATGGCAAGCCTGGGTTGTTGCCGGTTCCAGCAACCCAGGCTGCCATACCCCTACTGGTTCAGCCAAACCAGGCCGAACCGGTAGGAGCCCACCACTGCTCCATGTTTCTCTTCAAAGTCTCTTTAAGGTAAAGGTTCCCCTCACACATATGTGCTAGTCGTTCCTGATGAGCTCATCTCTGTTTCAAAGCTGAAGAGCCAGCGCTGTCCAAAGACATCACTGTGGTCGTGTGGTCAGCATGACTAAATGCCTAAGGCGCATGGAACACTGTTACCTTCCCAGCAAAGTGGTCCCTATTTTTCTACTTTCATTTTTACATACTTTCAAACTGCTAGGTTGGCAGAAGGTGGGACAAGTAACGGGAGCTCACTCCGTTACGCAGCACTAGGGATTCGAACTGCCGACCTTTATGATCGACAAGCTCAGTGCCTTAGTCCCTTTATTAGGAGCCTATTAAATTGGCATGGTCTTGGTGTAATTCCGACTCTCACCAAACCCCGGAATTACAGTAGAAAGCAAAAGTTTGAACCTTCCTCCCCTAGTCACATCCTCCCAATCTGCTCACAGTCCATCTGTCCAGTGATTCCAAACATCACCTTCCAAACAGCTGTCTGCAGGCACATTCTTAGTTCCTATGGGAATGTCACCTAGCCATAACAACCACCCTTATTTCCACACACACACCCTTCCTACTAGTGAAATGTGGCGATCCTGAAGCCCCGTTAAATCCCTTTGCAGAATATCTATAGAAAGCTTAGAAAAGTTAGGAAATGGCATGCTGGCCAAATGACCACAGAGACCTCTTTGGACAGCACTGGCTCTTTGGCTTTGAAATGGAGATGAGCACCGCCCCCTAGAGTTGGAACAACTAGCACATATGTGTGAGGAGAACCTTTACCGTACACATATGTCAGCTTCAGAACCGACAGTTGGCTTCTGTAGACACAGATTTTAATTTACCATAAATGCTCTTTTTAAAAGAACCTCCTTCAAATGGAGATCACCACCACCCCAACCCAGGCATTCATGAAAGCTTAGATGAGAGGAAGGAGTTTTGGGGATGTAGCGTGTGGACATTGGACATGGTCTTGTGAACATTTTGATTCCTGCTAAAATCCCTATTGCAGCTCAACTTTCTAAGCAGAACGTACACCAAGAGTCCAGTTAGAACAACACCCAGATCTAATTTCCACTTCTCTTTTATAGGAGAACCAGAGTCCAAAACTTTTCCTCTGACGTTACCGGAGAACGTTGTAGAAGGCTCAGCCAAGGCCTCCTTTTGTGTGCTGGGTAAGTGAGATACCGTGCTACACATTCTGGAAATTAATTCTGTCCTTGGGCACTCCCACATAAGGTCAGTCTGGAAGCTGCTCCAATTCCATATACAAGGAGTCCTTGACCTACCACAATTTGTTTAGTAATGTTCGAAGTTACAACGGCACTGAAAAAAGTGAGTTATGACCCCTTTTCACACCTACTGTACTACCCTGTGGTCACCTGATCAAAATTCAAATGCTCGGCAACTGACTCATATTTATGACGGTTGCAGTGTCATGTGGTCACCTTTTGCGACCTTCTGACAAGCAAAGCCAATGGGGAAGCCAGATTCACTTAACAATTGTGGCAAGAGAGGTCATAAAATGGGGGGAGAGATCCACTGAACCATCTTGCTCAGCAACAGAAATATTGGGCTCAATTATGGTCGTAATACGAGGACTACTTGTATTCCAGCATGTTGAAATACAGTTGGCAGTTTGGGGGCATAAATGTAAGGACCAGCCTCAGCTACCTCTTCAGGAAGGCATGACTCTTGAAACAATTGGCATTTATTTCAAAAGGAACATTTAGGGAGAGAAAGTGATTGCAGAGAGGTCAGGCGGAATCTGAAGTTCCCACGCAAAGCGTTAAGCTGTTCTTCCCATTCAAACCTCACCCCAATGGCCCCCATTCCAAAATAGCTAATACACTACCGCAAAGATGTTTTGAGAACTCCGAGGCATTAGGTCAGGGGTAGGGAACTATGGCTCTTTTATGACTCATGGACTTCACTACCCAGAATACCTGAGCCAGCATGGCTGGCTCAGGAATTCTGGGTAGTGCAGTCCATGAGTCATAAAAGAGCCATAGTTCCCTACCCCTGCATTAGGTTGATAATGCTTCATTCTCAGGATGCTGCAATCTTGGTAACAGACTAGAGCTGGTTGGGAGGAGTCCATCATGTTGACTTGGTCCCCCTCCCTAAATCCCACGTGGTTACAGACAAAGTGAAAGCATGCAAAGTATCTTGCCCCAGATGGCAACCCCCTTCCCCTCGGAAGGGTAGCGTTCTGGCAGGGATCTGATACCAAGGTTGCAAGAAAGTTGAGTAGATTTCTCCAGATATTCAAACAGTGGCATCTTTTGAGGGGGAGAATCAAAGTTGGCAAGATCCTCTCTATCCTATGTCCTCTTCCTTCTCTGTCTCAGGAGACTTTTTAGGTGGAGCGATAAAGAACCTCAATCAGCTTCTCAAGATGCCCTACGGCTGTGGGGAGCAGAACATGGCCCTCTTTGCCCCCAATATCTACATCCTGAGATATCTCAATAACACTGGACAACTGACGGAGGAGATCAAATCCAAGGCCATCGGATATTTAGCGGCTGGTGAGAAGCAACCCACAGCAATTTTCCTCTCATTCTTTCCCTACTGCAGTTGAGAACTTTCAAAGGCTCGATCGAAAGATCGGTCACTGGTATTGATAGAGGAGGTTGTAAATTGAACAGATAAGATGGGCTGAGACACTTGGAACCTTTCCAGATGTTGGGAACAAGAGATATTAGTAACATAGAGACCCAGTTTGGTGTAGCTGACCTAGAAACCAGGAGACTGTGAGTTCTAGTACTGCCTGAGCATGAAAGAATGACTGAGTGATTCTGGGTTAATCACTCTCTCTTGGCTCACCTCACCTCAAAAGGTTGGTTGGGAAAAAAGAAAAAAGGGTCGTGAGGAAGATAAAACAAGGAAGGAATATCATGCATATTCTCCCTTTTGAATTTCTTATAAAAATAGTAAATGAGGGATTACAGTCTAATAAATAAATAAATACAATATTGCTTAATGGCTTGCTGCTTCTGGACAATCCAGTTATCCTGCAATAGCAGAGAATAGAACAGAATAGTTGGGACTTTGGAGGTCTTCTAGTCCACCCCACTGCTTGGGCAGGAAAGCCTTTCAGACAAATGGTTAGCCAATCTCTTTTTAAAAACTTCCAGTGTTGGGGCATTCACAACTTCTGGAGGCAACTTCTGTTCCACTGATTTATTGTTCTAACTGTCAGGGAATTTCTCCTTACTTCTAAGTTGCTTCTCTCCTTGATTAGGTTCCACCCATTGCTTCTTGTTCTGCTCTCAGGTACCTTGGAGAATAGTTTGACTCCCTCTTCTTTGTGGCAACCCTTGAGATATTGGAACACTGCTATCCTGTCTCCCCTGGTCCTTCTTTTCATTAAACTAGTCATATCAAGTTTCAGCAATCATTCTTTATGTGTTTTAGCCTCCAGTCCCCTAATCATCTTTGTTGCTCTTCTCTGCACTCTTTCTAGAGTCTCCACATCTTTTCTACACCGTGGTGACCAAAACTGGATGCAGTATTACAAGTGTGGCCTTACCAAGGCATTATAAAGTGGTGTTAACCCTTCATGTGATCTTGATTCTATCCCTCTGTTTATGCAGCCTAGAACTGTGTTGGCTTTTTTGGCAGCTGCTGCACACGGCTGGCTCCTATTTAAATGGTTGTCCACTAGGACTCCGAGATCCCTCTCACAGTTACTACTGTTGAGTAAGGTTCCACATTTACTGAACCTGGGCAATTTCTTTTTCTTGCCTAAATGTAGGCAAATGTTGCCTAAATGTTATCAACATTGAATTTCATTTTTTTAGATGGCGCCCAATGTTCAAGTCTGTCATGATCCTTCTGTATCTTGAATCACAAACTTGAAGGAAATATTTCAGTTGGGGTTGGAAATGCATGGGTTGCTCAGCTCACCTCTAAATTTCCTCTTCCACTTCAGGCTATCAAAGGCAAATGAACTTCAAGCATCGGGATGGTTCTTACAGCGCTTTTGCAAAAAATATCTTAGAAGCAGGGAACACTTGGTAAGATTTCTTTGCTCCGAAGGTCAAGGTTCTCAAACTTTCAACAATGATGGACTAACTAAATCAACATTCAAACAATGAAGGAGAACATTTGTAGCTCAGGGTTGAAATGAGGGCTCCTTGGTGCTCTCTGAGCTGGTTTGTTCTCTTGCAGATGTTTCATTACTCTAACTACCATATTTTTCAGAGTGTAAGACGCACCTTTTCCCCACAAACAAGAGGCTGAAAATCTGGGTGCATCTTATACACTGAATACAGCATTTTTGCCTCCTGAAACCCCGCCCCCTTCAACAAAATGGCATGCATAGCTTGTAGGAGGCTTTCAGAGAGCTCCTAGGGCAGTGATGGCGAATCATTTTTGGTTCGCGTGCCAAAACCAGAGGGAAGCGCAGGGGGGTTGTATGCGGGCGTGCCACAACCATAATGCTATGGCACTACCCCAGCGCACATATGAGTATGACCAGCAGTCCACCCCCGGTTTTGATGTGGTTTTTTCTCCTCCTCAGGCTCCAGAGGCTTTATAAGAGCATGGGGAGGGTGAAAACAGCCTCCCCTTGACCATAGGGCCGTTTTTTGCTCTCCAGAGCCTTTAGGGAAGCCTCCTGAATGCTCCGGAGGGCTAAAATTGACCCTACGAGCAAACCTGAAGTACGTTCCCAAACTTCCGGTTTGCCGTAGGGCTGGTTTTTTGTGCTCCGGAGGCTTCAAGGAAGCGTGTGGAGGGCGATAAATGGCCTCAAAAGAAGGCTGAAGTTAGCACATGCGCGCGCTGGCCAACTGACAGGGCAATGCCTCGCGTGCCCTGACAAATGGCTCCGTGTGCCACCTATGGCACGCGTGCCATAGATTCGCCATCATGGCCCTAGGGGCTGGGGAGGGCAGAACAGCAAAAAATAGCCAGTTTTTTTGCTCAATTTTGCCCCACCCCCCAGTCCCCAGGAGCACTCTATAAGCTTCCTAAGAGCTATTCATGCCCTTTAAAAAAAACAGGCCCATTTTCAATAAAAACAGGCTGTTTTGGGGAGGAGTGCAAAACCTTTTTAAAAAAAATTTGCCTCTTGGTGCCTCTTGGTGCAAGACCCCCCCCCCCCCCCCCACAAGACACCAGAATATAAACTAGGTGTCAGCAACCTGCAGTTCTGGAGCTGCATATGGCTCTTTAATCCCTCTGCTGTGGCTCCCTATTGGTCAAAATATGCATTACAATCACCAATGTGCAACACCCACCTGCATGCAACCCCCAGTAGGTCAACCATGGATAAATCCAAGAAAAGAAAAGTTTCAGAAGAAAACAGAATGTTTAATTCAACTACATATGCTTGTTTTGTTGGCCACTCAGTCAGGCATGGGAAGGATTTTGTGGCTTCCGGTGTTTTCTTTTCTGTGGGAAATGGGTCCAAATGACTCTTTGAGTGTTTAAGGTTGCCAACCCCTGATATAAACTGAGAGCAAACCTCACTCCTTACCAGTCCTGATGATGTTATTTAGTTGGGTAATGAAATGACTGCAAGGAAACAAGCCAGCTCAGAGAGCACCAAGGATCCCTCATCTCACAGTGTAAGTTTATATTTTCCATCAAATGAGAAATAATTAAAAGTCCTAGAGACAGCAATGGAGTCTGAGCATCTGAATGATGGTGAACATACTGTGAATCACTTTTTAAAGCAGTGTTTCTCAACACGGACAACTTTAAGATAGGTGGACCTCAACTTCCAGAATTCCACAGGCAACATGTTGGCTAGGGAAGTCTGGAAATTGAAGTCCACCTAGTTTAGAGATGTCAAAGTTGAGGAACACTGTATTAGAGAGAAAGGCAGCAGGGACCACCACCTAGCTTCTCTTGGCTGTACACATATCCCCCAAAACTAAGTAAGTTTGGTTCCCTTTAGTGTTTGGATGGGAGGCCACTAGGAAATCCCATGGCTTTAGACTAAACTTGGAAGTTGAAACAGCATCTCAGAAGAGAGCAATGGGAAGACAGTGTCCTATTGCTGCCAAGAACATCACACAGACATATTTATGTGGTCCCCAAGAGACACTTCCCCAATTTCTAGAGGGATGTTTTAAAAAA
The DNA here is from genome assembly GCA_039707465.1 of Rhabdophis nuchalis. Taxonomy (NCBI): domain Eukaryota; kingdom Metazoa; phylum Chordata; class Lepidosauria; order Squamata; family Natricidae; genus Rhabdophis; species Rhabdophis nuchalis. The sequence continues at coordinate 15,927,266 of CM077646.1, read as the reverse complement.
GGGGAGGATGCAATCCATACAGCAGGGAAATAGTCCATTCCTACCTACCGAGGGTGCTGAAGAGAAACAGCATAAGCATACAAGCAAGGGCATACTCAGGAATGGTTTAAAAAAGGTGAAGACAATTGCCTATAACTGTGTAACCATCACATTGCTGGTGAAGAAGGGGGACTTTGACTGTCCAGTTATAGCTGCCTTCCTAACTTTCTTGATACTTTCCTTCAATGGGTTCTTCAATCTCAACTTTGCCAAAGATTGTAGGATCTTGGGAACTAGAAAAGGAAAAATAAGGTTCTCTTGTGCTCTGGGCTGTCTTACAGGCTGACGGCTTTCGTGCTGAAATCTTTTGCTGGGGCGAGATCTGTAATCTTTGTGGAAGACAAGCACATCAACGACGCTCAGAACTTCCTGACACAGCAGCAGCAGGATAACGGATGCTTTCGGAGCACTGGGTCTCTTTTTCACAATGACCTCAAGGTACAAGCGGCGGGTGGGACAAAATGGAGATGTGTCTTTGGCAATGAGAATAGGGTATATTGGGATTACAGGTAGTCCTCGGCTTACGATCACAACTTGGACCAGAATTTTGAACCCGAAATGATATAGTCACTAAGCAAGTCATCACATGGCCAACCTGATTTTACGGCCATTTTTACGGCACATGTTAAACGAATCACCATTGTTGTTAAGTGAATCTGGTTTCCCCAATTCATTATTTTTGTCTGAAACTGGCCAGGGAGGTTGTATATTGTGATCACACAAGACTTTGCAACTGTTGTAAATGCAAGTTACAGTTGCCAAGTGCCCAAATTGTTTTCATGGAATTGTGGGGTGGAGCAGTGGGGTGGGTGATATGAGTTATAATTTTGAGGATGCATTGAAAGGTGGATTCTCCAAGGCTGTTCTAACGTTGGACCATCGTTAAATAAACGAGCTCAAAAAGGAATGTGACTTGAAGATACAAGCAGATTGAGTTGGTTTGGCCACAGAGAGAATGATTGGGAATTACTCTGGATTTCTAATATGCAAGAAAATATGTGTTGTCTTTCTGTTTATGAACAAGGACAGGATTGACAAAACAGAAAGACTTGGGAATATTCAGCAGTCAGGATTTAACATTTTACATGAAAAACTGACAAGAGTATCTTCAGCCCAAGGGTGCTTTTTCCTTGGAGAGACAGACATTTAGCTTCTTGGATGAGAAGCAAAACCTTTTCAAAAGAAAAGACAAAGTCTAGTTGCCTCCTGAAAAAGCACCATTGCATCGCTCGGTTCCCAAAACTCCATGATTTTTTGTGAGGGGGATACCATACAGATTTGGAAAGATTGGAGGGATGATAGAAGATGGTGGAAGATCTTTGTATAATAGGTGCAGCTGATATCTGTCTCTCTCCTGTAGGGGGGAGTTGATGACCTGACCTCTCTTTCAACTTACATCACCATTGCATTCCTGGAAGTGCCGTTACCTCCTACCGTAAGTGTGCAACCATGATTGCAGTAAACTAGCAGTGAGGCAACCCATGTTCAAGTTCCCACTGGGTCATGGAGTTCACGCTCATTTAGGCGAATGAAATAGACCGCATCTGACTAGCTTCACTGTACATGCAAAGCCATGTCATAGTCTGGTGAACCCAAACTTTAACTGTATAAGCTGAACAAGCCCAATAACGTCTTCCTCATCCTTCCTCTTCTCCAATCAATTCTGTCCTTTTCTCTCTCCAATCAATTAAGAGGCACGGTGGCTCAGTGGCTTAATCTCAGTGATAGTCTCATTTCTGGTGGTTTGAGCTGTGGCAGGATGAGCTCACCTAACAATTGTCCACCTAACAATTCAAAAGCATGTTTTATGCAACTAAATAGATAGGCATTACTTTGGTGAAGAGACAAACTGGTGCTCTGTGCAGGCAATCAGATTCCTGACGGCTTTGAACCTTTTCGGTTGTGGTGCCTATTTGCGAGGCAGCTCTGGGAAGGGAGGGGGCCTTGGGTGATGCTGCAGGAAGAACCACTCGTCTTTCTCTTTGGTGTGAAGCCAGTTCATCCTCCTGTGGCGCACCTTGGGAAGCATGCAAGTGTGTGCTATAACTGGGCTGGTACCTAGGCAAGTGTGTGCTATAACAAGGCGGGTACTACGCTGCAATAATCTTGTGGTCTCCTGGCTACTGTAACAATGCCATGCGCTAATAATAATCCAATCAATTCTGCCCTAACTTGTTTCTTCAGAATTGGCTTCTTTTTTTTAAATAAAATAAATCTTTATTAATATTTGCCATATAAAACCACACAGTCAACAAATATAGGGTAAGGGTAACTGGGAAGACATACATAAACATACCCGGGAAATGTCTAGTCCCCTAGATTGAGAATTGAGTTTATCTCAGTCTAACTTATCAGTTATTATTTATAGTTATACAAAGATTTTTTTTCAGATTTACTATCCTCTTGTCTTATTTATTCCTCACATTGATTTCTTAAATAGTCTATCTAGTTGGTTCCCTTGGTATCCAACACTCTCCTGTTATACCATGAATACCATTTATTCCAGCTTTTGAAAAAGGTTGAGTCTTGCCTATCTTTTAAGATATATGTTAGTTTGTCCGATTCTGCACAGTTGAAAATTTTGTCTATAATTAGATGCTCTGGTGGTAGGTTAGTGTCTTTCCAATGTTGTGCAATAGCCATCCTGGTCGCTGTTGTTATGTGCGAGAAGAGGTACCAATCTTGATTTTGGATTTCACTTGGTTTGATGCCTAGCAAATATAGGTTGGGTTTGAGAGGAAAATTCATGCCTGTTATTTCCAAAAGCCAAATTTGTATTTTTTTTTTCCAGAGTTGGGTGATTATTGGACAAGTCCACCATTGGTGAAAAAACGTACCCCTGGCCATATTACAGAATTGGCTTCTAATGGCCAGCTCTCTGACTCTTGGCAGCTGACTCCACTGGTCAGCTCCATCTTCCAAGCAAGATATTCACAATCTTCTTTAGCAAGATTTATTTAAAGGAGAAGGAAAGGGTGTTGACAACATCAGCAGCTTTCACTTTAGGACCATGATGTCTTTCAACACATTAGGGTGAATTCTTTTTGACTTCTTTTCTAAGGGCTTTTGTGTGAACTGGAAAGAAGGGACTTCTTTTTGCAAATAACAGAGGCGCCATTGTCAATCTTGAGTTGCCTGTTCCTCTTCCTCTCATGCTTGACCCACCAGCATTCCTATCTTGCACCTCACCTAGTGAGGAATTGCTAAGCCTCGTTCCAAAAACACAGGAGCATGTAGGAAGAGCAAGTAGCTAGTAGTGATTCAGGCAGCAGAAATACCAAGATGAGCAGCACAAGGGCTGACATGTCTGTGCTCTTCATTCATCCTGAGCTTTTCGGTTCTTTCTTTTCCTTGGAGGAAGAAAAGAACAAGTGGCTTGCATCAATTAGACCATCAGCTTACTGTTAACAACTTAAATGAATAATAAAGCCAATTTCATCACTGGGCTTTGCTGACATCCTGAGTTTCTTCACAATCTCCTTTCAGGAACCTTCCTTCTCCCACTCCTCCATTTTGAGTGTTGAAGGAGATACAAAGTTCTGGTTCTTGCATTTTTGGTGGACTCAATCCCTGTTATTTGATGTTATTTGATGCTGTTGTTGTGTGGTTTTGATGTTGTCTTTCAGGGGTGGGATTGAAAAATGTTAGCAACTGATTCTCTGCCTGGTTGCTGGGTGGGCGTGGCCATGGGGGTGTGGTCTACTCCGCGTCCTGCATCATGACAGGGTGTGTGGGTTTGCTCTCCCCGGCTCTGGAGGCATTTCGCGCGTCTCAGGGAGGGTGAAAATGGCCTCCCCTGTGCTCTGGAGGCTGAAAACAGGCCCATTTCTGGACTTCTGAATGTCCAGACTTCTGAATGTCCAGAAGGCCTCTGGAGGCTTTCTTCGAGCCTCTGGGAGGGCAAAAATGGCCTACCTCAGGCTCCGGAGGCCCTCCAGAGGCTGGAAACAGGCCCATTTCTAGACTTTCATGAGGCCTGTTTTTCTGCTTTCCTTGAGCCTCCGGGACAGTGAAAATGGCCTCCCTTAGCCCTCCGAAGGCCGGAAATAGGCTCATTTCTGGACTTCTGGGGGTGCATTTTTGCCCTCCCAGAGCCTCTGTGTGGGCCCTGCACTTACTTGGCATGATGAACAGGCCACTTGGAGACTTCTGGGAGTGGTGAGGTGTGTTGGGTGGGGGCCAACCAGTCCTTCCAACTACGAGTTCAGTGAACTAAATGTAAAATTAGCATCCGGTTCGCCTGAACCAGTCTGAACTGCCTGAATCCCACTCCTGGTTGTCTCTCCATCTTTTTCTGGGTCTGCTTCGTATTCTTTGGCCTTCTCTTTTCGTATATGCTTCTATGGTATAGACAGAATCTCCAGACATTCTCTCTAAATGTCCACTTAATTTGCCATTTTTGCATATAGTTTAACATTGGATCGATTCTATTTCTTTCTCTTACGATCTCAGGTTGTTGTTTTTTAATCCCTTCTGATCACTCCAGTAGCTTTCCGCAAACATCTCATTTCCGTGATGATTAACTTTCGCTTCTGCTTTATTGCAAATGACCACAAGACTGGTAATAGAAGGTAAAGATGAATATGCCTTGTATACTGCTATACTGACTCCCATTAAATGTCTTCTCCTCTGCAGCATCCTGTGGTGCAAAATGCTTTAGTTTGCCTGGAGAAGGCGACTGAAGCAAAAGAGATCCACGTTTATCTCCGGGCTCTGTTGGCATACGCTTTTGCTTTGGCGGGGAAAGAGGATAAGAGGCATGAAATGTTGGACTCCCTTCTAAAAGAAGCTATCAAAGACGGTGAGAAATGAGCTCTTTGTTATGAAAATTAGGTATCTACTGAAGAAATTGGAAATGTGCTGCAAACTTTATTGGTTTGTGAAGAATGATGTTCATTGGACCCCCCCATCCCCCAGTCAAACCTATAACCCCAAGGTTTTTCATACCAAGGATTATTTTTTATTAATTAATTAAATGTATTTGCTGCCCATTTTACTATATGAGGATAGAAGCATACACTGATTCCATGAATAATGTATTAATGATCACTGGAAGGAAATAAGTGGGCAGATGAGATGGAGAAGATAATCCCTTCTGGCCATCAAGGAATTAATTTGTCTCTCACTTAGCATTGTATTAACAGTCAGCATCTTCTAAGATTTTATCCTGATGGTAATAGGGTGGCTTATTGGCTTGAGGGTCATTAAAATCTGTCTAAAGGAAGTCCTCAATGTAATTGAGCCCAGAGTCATGATTATAAGTCATTGCAGCCTTGCATTGAGGTATCAAGTGACTGGATTCAAAGCTATGATCATTTTGTTAAGACAGTCATTAAGTAAACATGGTGGTTGTTAAGAGAATCCATTTTCTAGGGTTTTTTTGCTAGCAACTGGAAGTAAAAATGATAGTAACTGTCAAAAGCCATCATAAATCATGCTCTCACATGACTGCAGGATGCTGCAAGCAGTCATAAAGTGAGTTGGTTGCCAAGCACCCAAAATGTGATCACATGACCATGGAGTTGTGAATGGGTACACATAGCCCTCGACTTGCAACTTAGCATTTGCTTAGTATTTAGAATAGAATCTATATAAATAAAAAATTAAAATAGTTTGTGCAAAGCTGCTAATCTCAGAAAGTACTGCACCGATCAGCACCAAATTTTCACACAATGTTCCCAAGAACTTCCTTTTTTTTTTTTTTTTATTGAAATTTTTATACTGTTTTACAATATATCACCCAGTGCTGTACAAAACAAAAGGAAGAGTTGGTTTCAAGTATCATCTATTATCTTTAGGATCTCCAAAATCCACGTTCCCTCGGTACAGGCGTCGAGACGTCCAAAGTTCCAAGTGCATAGTCCACAAATGGCTTCCAAGTCTTCCAAAAGATATCGTTTTTATAAACCCCCTCTCTAAATTTAATATCACACGTCATTTTATCATTTAAGGCTAATTTCCACATTTCACAGTACCATTCTTCTATTTTAATATTTACCTCTATTTTCCAATATCTTGCTATTACAATTCTACCCATTATAATCATAATTCTAATCAGTTCTTTCTCATGTTTTGTTAACTCTGGTTCATTAATTATCAATAACAATATAGTTTCTGGTCTCAATATTATTATTCTTTTCATCATTTCACACATCGTTCTTTCTAATTGCTGCCAAAACTTTTTAATTTTCACACATTTATACCACATATGCTCATAAGTTCCCAATTCCGTATTACATCTCCAACATTTATCACTCATTTTTTTATCTATCAGTGATAATCTTAGTGGGGTCCAGTACCATTTCCAAACAACCTTAAAATTATGTTCTTTAATCCTTATAGATAAAGTCCTCATAATCCGACTCTTCCAATTCTCGTTCCAATCCAAATCCAATATTTTAATCTTTAGATCTTCCTCCCAATTCCTTTTCATTACCATTTGTGGATTTCCATCAAAGTTTATAATCTTGTATATCTTACTGACGAGTCCTTTTAACCCAGTTTCATCCTTAATAATTTGAGATACTAAACTTTCAAATTTAGTTTTACTTCTATCTATGTTACATATTCCCCTTACTTTCATAGTCCATTTTTCTACCTGTATTTTTTCAAACCAATTTAACTCCAATTTTTGAATTACTTTTTTCTTCCTACTTTCAGTTCCTAAAGCTCTTAACCAATCTACTATATTTCCTATATTTTCATCCTCAATTACTTTGTTCCGACTTATATTAGTTTTAATCGGCCAACTTTCAGTTGTCTTTCCCAAAAACGTTATATCCGGAATCAATTTTTTAACAAATTTATTCCAAGTTTTACTCAACCCCTTTAACCAATAACTATTAATTATCTTTTTTGTTTTTGCTCTATCTAAAAACCATATAGACCCAAATCTCTTAATATCTTTTAACTCCAGATCTCCCCAATGACCATCTCCACCTTTAAGTATTTTTATCACAGTTCTAATATTATACGCCCGATAATAATTAAGTAGATTGGGAATTCCCAATCCACCCTCTTTTTGGTTTTGATACCACAATTTCTTCATTAATCTTGGTCTTTTCCCACCATTACAAAATTTATCTAATTTCTTCTGATATTCTTCTATATCTTTCTCTGTCAAATTTAATGGTAGCATCTCAAATAAAAAGTTAAACTTTGGTAATAACATCATTTTGCACATTGCAATTCTACCAAACCAAGACAACTTTATCTCTTTATATTTATCTATCTTTTTCTCTACTTCCTTCAACATCACCTCATAATTAATTTTTTTTAATTCTCTAACTTTAAGTGAAAGTGTTATCCCCAAGTATTTCAATGTATTCTTAGCTCTTATCCCAAATTGTTCTTGCATACTCTCCCACTCCTTACCATCTTTATTCATTAATAATTCAGATTTTGACCAATTTACCTTTAAACCTGTCATTTCTTCAAATTCTATCAAATGTTTATTTATCCTCTTTAAATCTCTCTCTATATCTTTCAAAATAATCAAAGTGTCATCCGCATACAAATTTATCTTATATCCCTTGTAACCTTCCAACTCTTCATCTGCTTCTATCAATTTAATCAAAACCTCCATAACTAACAAAAATAATGTTGGAGACAAGGGACATCCTTGTCTCGTGCCTGCTTCCAATTTAATCTCTTCCGTCATTGTTCCATTCACCTTTACCTTTGCACTACTTTTTTGATACAGTTTTGAAATAACATGTATAAATTTATTACCAAAGCCTAATGCCTCGATAATTACTTTTATAGTATCCCATTGTACAGAATCAAAAGCTTTAAAAATATCTAACGATATTATACCTAATTCATCTCCATTATTCTCTGCTACATCTATAATATTCAATACTCTTCTAATTATATCACTCATATATCTACCTTTAACAAACCCTACTTGGTTATAACTTATATATTTGTCTATAAAACTATTTAATCTATTACTTATAATAGCTGTAAATATTTTAGCATCTTGGTTGATTAAAGAAATAGGTCGATAGGACTCGATCCTCTCAAGATCTTTATCCGGTTTAGGAATTATAGATATTACTGTCTTATTCCATGACATCGGGACTTCTCCGTTCCCAAGAACTTCCAAAGCAATCATATGTACAGTTTGTGTGGCTGGCACACCTGTGCCATGTGCAAGCAGCACAAATGTAAAAGGTATGCATTTCTGAGGTTTTCACCTCCCTTAAGCTCTTCCCACCCGGCTGCTTCTTATGCTATGTCACGCAAATGCCCCTCCCCTGCGCTTTCAACATCACATTTCCAACAGTCATTTCCTCAGCAACCAAAAAGCTTCCAACGTTCCCTCACGCATGGCACACTCCCAGGTGGCCCATTGTTGGTCCCAGGAGGCTGCACGAAGGCCTACTATGCCCAAAACAAGATGCAGGGGGTCGCACACTCCCACGTGGCCCATTTTTGGTCCCAGGAGGCTGCATGGATGCCTACTAGGCCCAAAACTAGGCATGGGGGGTGGCACACTCCAATGTGGTCCATTTTTGGTCCTATGAGGCTGCATGGTAGGTAGGTAGGTAGATGTATATAGAGAGGGAAAATACAGTAGGTAGGTAGGTTGGGGGTTATATGGTGGTTGTGTGTACGTGTTTGTGTGTTCAGGTGTAGATCTACGCACAGATTGGTTGGCCATTTAACCAGACTGGGCCACAGCAACGCGTGGCCAAGTACAGCTAGTCTAGAATAGAATAGCAGAGTTGGAAGAGTCTTCTAGTCCAATCCTACTGCTCAGGCAGGAAACCCTACCCCATTTCAGACAAATGGTTATCCAGTGTTGGGGCAGCTACAACTTCTGGAGGGAAGTTGTTCCACTGATTAATTGTTCTCATGGTCAGGAAATTTCTCCTTAGTTTTACGGTGCTTCTCTCCTTGATTACTTTCCACCCATTGCTTCTTGTTTTGCCTTCTTTGGAGAATAGTTTGACTCCCTCTTCTTTGTGGCAACTCCTTAGATATTGGAACACTGCTATCATATCTCCCCTAGTTCTCCTTTTCATTAAATTGGACATACCTAAATCCAGTGACCATTCTTCATATGTTTTAGCCTCCAGTGACCATTGGAAGTTACCACAGCACTGGAAAGAGTGACTTATGGCCATTAAGCTGCCACTACCATTGCAGCATCCCGGTGGGCATGTGATTTACATTCAGATGTTTGTCAGCAGACTCACATTTATGATGGATGCAGTGTCCTGGGGTCATGGGATCCCATTTTGCAACCTTTTGACCAGCACCATCAATGGGGAAACCAGATTCAATTAACAACTGTGTTATTAATGTAACAGCTGCAGTGATACACTTAACAACTGTGGCAAGGAAAGCCGTAAAATGGGAAAAAACTGACTTAACAAATTTCTCACTTAGCGATATCAATTTTGGGCATAATTGTGGTTGTATGTTGACTATTATAACTTCAAAAACGGGCCATACATAGCTGAGGGGAGACCTGTCACAACTTTGAACAATTGCTAAGTAATGGTTGTACATTGAGGTCCACCTGGAATTGCTTCTCCTGTTGTCCAGTTGCGTAGGGCTTGATACCAGGGAGGCCAAATGTTTTTGTACAAATACCAGTTGTAACTTGATATATCTCTGATAGTGCTTGGACTGTGTGTGTAACCCAATTAACTTCTTTCTTTGAAGAGGATGGCTCGATCCACTGGGAGAGGTCCTGGAAGCCAAAGCAGAGATCTGATTTTCCATTCTCTGCGCGTGCTCCCTCCCTTGAAGTAGAGCTGACCTCCTACGCGCTCCTTGCTTTGCTGACCAAAAAACCGTCCCCGTCCGAGGAAGAATTAACAACATCAACTGCCATTGTCAAATGGTTGACCAAACAACAGAATCCCAGTGGAGGATACTCCTCTACGCAGGTATGTTTGCTCCTCACAAATTCTCAAGAGGATTTAGGAAGGAGCAATTGGAAATGAACCTGATGTGATATATGATATGCCTTGGTACGGTCTCCAGGTGTGCCGGAGCCTCAGCTCCCAGGATGACCAGCTGAGTTGTGTCATTCAAGAGAGATAACTTCCTAACAGTGAGGACAATTAACCAGTTTGCCTTCAGAACTTGTGGGCGCTCCAGCACTGGAGGTTTTCCAGCATTCTACTCTGTTCCATTCTGTTCCATTCCATTCTTTTGCTTTCTCTTGCAGGATACGGTGGTGGCTCTCCAGGCCCTGTCCCTATACAAGACACTTACTTATTCCAAGGATGGCATTGATGCCAGAGCGACCTTGAGTTCAGAAGATGCTGTCCTGAGAGAATTCCACGTGGACACACACAACTCTCTGCTGCTCCAGTGCCAGGATCTGCCCCAAGTGCCAGGGAACTACAAGAGTGAGGTGACCGGTTGCATTTTTATGCAGGTGAGTGCCCTGGTGAGAGAAGAGACCAGTGCTACTGCCTAGTGATTATCTATTTCAGGGTTCCCAATGGATTTATGGGAATACAAGTTGAGAAGAAAAGACATGAAAAAAGTGAGCAAGTTAAGTAAGGGACGAAGAACATCTTTGACAACATAAGAGCAGCCAGGTCAGATTAGACCATTTAAGACCAGCGTTTTGCTTCTCATGGTGGCCATCCAGAGAGCTTCTAATTCTCCCACAACTTGGTGCTTGGGGTGCCTGCTTTCCCCATTTCAGAAATAACATGGAACCTGTCTTCTGTGAATGCATCCAATCCTGCTTTAGAAGCCATTCAGATTAATAACCATCACCAGGTCTTAAGGGAATGAATTGTCATGTGCAATTCAATTTTGTTCCCAGAAAGGGAACAAAAAGCAATCAGCATTCAGAGGAGCATAGGTTAACTCCAAGATTAATCATGGTGTGGGAATGGATTTCTAGAGAAAAATTGCAGAGTACAGGAACCAGGAGCACTACGAGCCTTCTGAAAAGCACTGAAGACCTGCTCCCCCTCCCAGATATTGGGATAGGATGATGTGGAAAAAAGGATTAATGATCGACTGGAAATTTAGCTTTGGTACTAGATTTGTAATGTTTATGGTTTTAATAGGTATATGTATCATATTGATATATTATTGATGGTGTTTTAATTGTTGGTTGGGAGCTGCGTAGAGTGTAAGATGGGGAGCTATACAAATATTTTTAAAAATACATAATTTATACAAACTAATACAATGTAAGAAAAATAAAAGAATTCAAAGAGAAAGCTAAAACTGCAAGAAAGAAAGAAGTAAAAGAAAAAAAGAAAAAAAATAGAAAGAAGTAGCTTTTGAACTTTACAGCAGTTGTAAGTAAAACCATAAATGCACCTCTTACTCCAGGGTTACAAGATAACTCTCTTCTATTTATAATCTATCATGTCTAATCATCAAAACTATAGAGCAGGGGTCCCCAACCTTTGCAACTTTAAGTCTGAAGGACTTCAGCTCCCAGAATTCTCCAGCCAGCAAAGCTGGCTGGAGAATTCTGGGAGCTGAAGTCCTTCAGACTTAAAGTTGCAAAGGTTGGGGACCCCTGCTATAGAGTATGTTCATTTTTTCTATTTCATTTGTAAAACAATAAAGGGATACAATTAAAGGGGCACGATGGCTCAGTGGTTAAAGATGCTGAGCTTGTCAGCTTGAAAGCTGGCGGCCTGGGTTCAAGAACTGAGTGCTGCTTGACGCAGTGATTTCCCATTCTTGCCTCTGCTCCTGCCCACCTAGCAGTTCGAAAGTATGCAAATGCAAGTAGATAAATAGGTACCATTTCAGTGGGAAGTGTTCTATGTGCTTCGGCATATAATCATGAAGGCCACATGACCATGGAAATGTCTTTGAACAGTGCTGATTTCCCTTGGCTAAGAAACTGAGATGAGCCCCACCCCCTAGAGTTGAACACAACTGGAAAGGGGAAACCTTTATCTTTACATTTATAAATAAATAATAATATAAATAAAAAGTCCATCAGGGGTTTCCAGTCAGCAATAAACATAGATATTTGTCCTTTCTGTGATCAGATAAGTCAATTTGGCCATCTCGGTGAATTCCATCCTCTTCACCAACCATCCCTCTATTATGTGGGGGGTTAGTGAATCTTTCCATCTTTGCGAATACAATGATTTTACTATGTCCAACAACAAAGTTCCATGACTCCTCCCCCCCCCCCCCTTACTGTTTGTCCAAAGAAAAGCTTCGGGCCTCAATTGTATATTAATCTTTAAATCCTTTGGATCAGTGTGTCTATTTGAATCCAGATTTTTCTTGCTCTTTTACGTATCCCATTTGTTTTAAACCTCCAAATTCTTCTGTCATGGGAGTGTTGAACATCCCCAAATGATGGTCTTTCTGTTGCAGACTGCCTTGAAATACAATGTCCCTTTGAAGCAAGAAGAGGCACCATTTAGGCTGGAGGTGCAGACCGTTCCTGAGACTTGCACAGGAGTCAAAGCTCACGTCACTTTTGACATTGCCATGAATGTCAGGTAATCTCTTTCTTGGATCGGTGCTGAGCCTTCCTTCCTTGATCAGATACAGGCCTTTCTCCTCCAGGGATAGACAATGTTTGAGGGTCTGAAGGCTGCTACTCACCTCCCCCACTTTCTGAAAGGCCATAGTTCCCCATTCCAGAAACTCCATTTAATTGCAACATTGGATGGAGGCCCTGAGGGCACAGCCAAGATTTTATGAACCCACCTGCAACATTTCGCCTCCGGCTGTCTATTCCTTATTTTTAAAAGAGTCACACCTCTTCTCTTTTTTCTTGGTTTCTCAGTTACACTGGCCAACGTCTGGGTTCCAATATGGCAATTATCCAGATTAACATGCTGTCTGGATTCATCCCGGTGAAATCCAGTGTAAAAAAGGTATTTTTTTCCTGGTTCTCTTTTCCACTAAACCTTCAGTGCTGTATTTCTTGATGTAGGTAATTCTTAATCTGTGACTGTAGTCAAGCCTGGAATTATGGTGACAAGTTGTGCTGTTCATTAAATGGGTCAACATTTGACTGCTGAATTTTACAACCTTTTTTCTTTCTTCACAGTGTATGTATATATGTATATGTGTTCACAGCATCCTGGTAAACCCCAATTAAGGGAGGGAGCAGAACTGCTTTCCTTTACTGTCTTTCGGCTCACCACAGGAGACCATCCAGGCAGAAAGCTGTTTTGCCTTTGTTGTATGTGTTATACGTTTTTGTGGTGATAAATAAATAAATAAGGGAGACTAGTATAGATCTATTTCAAGCTATTTAGCTCTCATCAGCTAGCCATACCCTTACTGGCATTCGAACCAGGGCTGTTTTACAAAAAAAGGCAATGAAAAAATAGCTTTCTGGCTGGCTGGTCTCCTGTGGTGAGCCGGAAGACAGAAAAGGAAAGCAGTTCTGCTCCCTCCCTTAATTGGGACTTACCAGGGTGTTGTGACACAGTATATATACTTGTTCCCCTGGCTCAGCTGATCAGGATGAGAACCTGTGGTCTAGTGGCAATTACAACTGCCTCACATGTAAAACAGCCCTGGTTCGAATCCCAGTAAGGGTATGGCTAGCTGATGAGAGCTAAATAGCTTGAAATAGATCTATACTACTCTCCCTGATTCATTTATTGATCAGCTCAAAAATGTAACACACACATAAAAAAATTACACAACGGAACTCATAGCTTTCTGTCTAGATGGTCTCTGGTGATGAGCCGAAAGGCAGAAAAGGAAAGCTGTATGCTTCCTCCCTTAATTGGGGCTTAACAGGGTGTTGTGACACAAATATATATAGAAAACATATATATATATATAGAAAACCTCAGAAAACATATATATATATATAGAAAACCTCAGAAAACATATATATATATATATATATACATACACACACACACACACACACACACACACACACACATACATACAATTGTTTCCACAACACCCTGTTAGGGCCCCAATTAAGGGAGGGATTAAGAATGCTAAAATAGATTTGTTGAATATTGATATTTTCTCAATGAAAATAGCAGTTGCCATTCTTTCTCACGATATGAAATATTGTACCTATCCATCCAATCCAAAGTTAGCCACAACTTTGTGGTAGATTCTTTACTGAGCGGGAGGTTTAACTTGTTGACTTACAAGATGATTTCTAACTGTTTCTATTGCCACCTAGTCCAACAGTATGACTATGAATGCTACTAAAGCTCTTTCTGTTTTTCAAATGTTTCCACTCCTGAAGCTGGAAAAGGAAAGTCAGATCAAGAGGACTGAAGTGAACATCAATCATGTCCTACTATACTTGGACGAGGTGAGTAAGAATAAGGAGCAGAGCCCAAATAGAGGATAAGATCATTCACTCAAGAGGATAAAATTGAAGGCAGGACCTCTTCATTTCTCCTGCTCCTTATTTTTCTGGGAAGCAAGGAGTTACAAGCTTTTTATGGGCTGAGTTTTTTTCCAGTGGCCGATACAATGTGCCACATACTCTACTTCTGCTCAATGACAGCTTCCACTCGCTACATAAAGACGTACACTCTGTAGCAGGTATATTTTCCTAGGTCAGTGTTTCTCAGCCTTGGTGACTTCAAGATGTATGGTGACTTCAAACCGCAGAATTTCTCAGCCAATAAGCTTGGTAAACCCTGTTCTATGTGAACAAACAGCATTGCTTTCATGTGTCATAATGAGGTATAATTCCACTACAACAGGAGTGTTAAAATCAAGGCCTGGGGGCCAGATCTGGCCCATGGGGTACTTAGATCTGGCCCACAGAGCCATCTTAGAAACAGCAATGGACCAGTCTATGGTGCCTCTGCCAGCAAAAACAGAGTTTGGGCGGGCTGCACATGGTCCTTCTGAGCTCTGTTTTTGTTGGCAGAGGGTTACAGGAAGCTGTCGCAGCTGAAATTGGAGCTCGGGTGCCCATTTTTGCTGGCAGAGCACTTGGACCACCACAGGTGCCCCCAACATGACTGATGTTGAGCTGGCCACACTCACTCTGGCCACAGCCAACCTGTCCTCTGAGATAAAACACAACCCTGGTGCGGCCCTCAATGAAATTCAGTTTGACACTACACTGCAATATGAGAATATTTCTACTGGATTTACCCCAATATTAAATAGTAGATCGTATCTTCTTAGCCTAGCTCAAATGACTTTCATTTGGGTTCCTGCAGTGAGCTGGTGGTGGGATGGGCAACCTCAAAGCTCTCTTCTAGCTTGAGGATTTTTTTGCCTTCAGTCTGTTCAGGCAGAAAAAGAGACCCCACAGCTTTAGGACGCAAAGAAAAAGGAAGCTTGAAAGCTCCAGATAGATTGGATTTTACAATGTCCATCCTTCCCCTGACAGTATGTTTTAGGCCGTCTCCTTTCAGCCCAAGGATGCTGAAAGAGGTTGGAGGTCTTCCTAGGGAACATAGAGACTTCCATTGCTTTTCTGCAGAAATGTAGCTCTTTCATATATGTAGCAAAACTTCACTTCCTCTTTTATTAGGTTTGGTTCCCTTCCCCTTCCACATGGACAATGTCTTGTAGTAGTGCTTGATTTTTCACCTCTATGGTAAGCACAGTCAAAATACATCCAGGCTTTTCTAGAATCCCTGCTAGCGTGGTCCCCAATAAAAGGGAATATATGTAGTTCAAGGTTCTAAAGATGTATGTAGCTCATGACAAGCTAGCATATGTAACTCCGACCAAGCTAAATCCAAAAGCGCTACGGGATTCCTGGAAGTTTAGCATTCAGACAAATCAGCCTTCAACCGACACAGAAATTAAGCACAGTTACACACCATTCAGAAAAGACAATAAAAAGCTAAGAAGGAAACAAAATGACCAGAAGACACCCTCTCCAGTAGTCTACACCTAGATAAGCAGAGACTAATACCAGACAAACAATCAAGCAGAAAACAATCAAGTAAAAAACTATCAAGGAGAAAACCCTCCCACTAACACAGGCAGAGCAAGCTACAGGGTATAAACAGGTAACAAATTCCACATCACTAGCACTGCTGATAATACCTAGTCAGGTATAATGCAAACAACCAAGCTCAGAGAACAAAAAGGGCTCTACAATGTGTTGCCTGCAGAAGCTCTCCATCTTGTTTGTGATCTCATAGTCAACTTTTCTCTGCAGGTACCCAAGACAGTCCAAACTTTCTCCTTTACAGTGGAGCAGGAGACACCCGTCCGGGGCCTGAAGCCCGCCTTAGTGAAAATCTATGATTACTATGAAACTGGTGAGAAGGGACTGAGTGGTGGTATTCCCATCAGCTTGTTTAATTAATTATTTTTCAATATGTAGTTGCTCGGCTTTTCTCCTCCTTTTCCATTGGGAAATTTAGGGCTCAAAAAGGGGGAAAATTAACGGCTTTCAGTTTTGCTGAAGGTGGGCATGTGTTTGGCCCTTACAACAGGGGTTCCCATTAGCAGGCAGTGGTCTATTCAATAATAGGTTTTGTGAGTGGGCTGGCATGCATGCCCATGCGTGCAGCTCAACCTGCATGAATGGCGGGATGGCGCATGAGCACATGTGCGTGCAACTTACCTCACACAAGTTAAGCTACACCAGGCCACAGCTTATTACTTATTTTTTATTTTTATTTTTCATACTTATATCCCGCACCCATCTCCCACAGAGGGACCCGGGGCGGCGCACAGGAGAATTAAAAACAACTACAAATATACAAAATACTATAAATTATCCTAAAACAACATTAAACTCAAAACCCTGTGCTAAAACATAATTAAAATCCCACTGATTAAAACTTTGGCAAACTAAAACTCAGTCGGTATAGGGTGGTTCACACTAGGCCGGCTTGGTGGGAAAAGTGCGTTTTTAAGTGCTGGTGGAAAAGGCGGAGGTCCGAGGTGATGCGGAGTTTGGGAGGCAGGTCGTTCCAGAGGGTTGGGCCCACCACAGAGAAGGCCCTTCCCCTGGGCGTCGCCAACCAGCACTGCCCAGTTGACGGCACCCGGAGAAGACCCTCTCTATGGGAGCGGATCGGTCGAAGGGATGTATGGGGCAGCAGATGGTTTCGCAGATAACTAGGCCCCGTGCCATGGAGCACTTTAAAGATGGTGGCCCGGTTCCCCTCTTCCCCATTCCAAAGGTTGGGAACCACTGCCTTAAAGCACTGCTTGATGGGGTAAATCCATTATAATCTTGGGGAAGTTCAGGATTTTTAATGGAGACAGATTAAATTGCCTCTTGCACAACATTTGGAACTGCATGTAAAATTTGAGGACAACCATCCTCCCCAGGTTGGTTTGTGTGTTGGGATTTACTCAGTTGTTTAAAAACGATCTTGTGTTTCACAATCCAGGTCAGGCATTTCCAAGCATCATGATTAAGTCCAAATCAACAGGGGTTGCTTGTCTAGGTGCATAGAAGTGGGACCCTAGAGAGGCTGAACAGAACATAGCTTCTCTAGACAATTCGTCTATCCCTGGGAGTTTTTTAAAACAAATTGCATCTCTGGGAATGGTTTGGGGCACGGGTATCAAACTTGCCATGTCATGTTGCCATCGTGATGTTTTGCAACATTTTCCCCATCCATAGAGGTGGGGTGGGTGTGACCTGTGCATGACAAAGCTGCCCCACAGGCCGCTTTGCAGAGAAGCGCCTGGAAGTGGGTGTGGTTATGTGTGTCAAAAAATCAAGACAGCAGTTGTGACTCAAGACACCTCCATGTGGGTTGTGCTACTTGTCTGCAACTACTGTATTTTTCAGAGTATAAGATGCACCTCCCCCCCCCAAAGAGGGTGAAAATCTGGGTGTGTCTGCAGTGAATACAGTTTTGGCCTCTTGAAACCCCGTCCCCTTCAGAAAAATTGATGTGCAGAGGGTTTGGGAGGCCTGCAAAGTGCTCCTGGGGGCTGTGGAGGGCAAAAATGAGTGAATAATTGGCTGGGTCTTTTTGCTCATTCCCCCCCCCCCCCCAAGGAGCACTCTACAAGCCTCCCAATGCCCATGCATGCTCTGTTTTTTGCAAAAAAATGAGGCGTTCAGAGAGTTTGGGAGTCCTGTAGAGTGCAAAAACTGTTTTTGAAAAATTACCTCTTCAAAATCTTGGTACGTCTTATACTCTGGTGCGTCTTATAGTCCGAAAAATATAGTACATTACTGGGTGGAATGTTGACCAAGATTTAACAACAGCCTGGGTTAGCTGTAGCTATTACTATGCATATGAAGCTGTACCCCTTTGTACTCCTGGATCAAAGTCCATATCATGAATGATATGATGGAGATCAAAGTCTAAGAGAGACATCTCAGCCCTGACAAATTTTCCTTTTTTATGTTTCAGATGAATTTGCAACAGCCGAGTACACTGCCCCCTGCAGTACAGGTAAGGCATGAGTTGAATGATTAATGACTCCAAACCATTTGGTGACTGGTCAAAGTTACAATGGCATGGAAAGCCCCATGTTCACGAGATTCGGACACTTGGCAACTGGTTCATATTTATGACGGCTGCAGTGTCCTGGGGTCACACGATCCCCTTTGGTGACCTTCTGATGGGCAAAATCAATGGGGAAGCCAGAGTCACTTTATAACCGTGTTAGTAGCTTAACAACTGCAGTGATTCACGTAAAAACTGGGGCCGAGAAAGGTCGTAAAACTCACTTAACTCGCTTAGCAACAGAAACCTGGGGCTCAATTGGGGTCGTACGTCAAGGACCATCTATCGTTATTTCTCTGGCTTCTTTCAGAATGACAATTTCTCCATTTAGTTTGCGTATAAGCAAAATGGGGAGGGGAAGATTCCATTTGGGCATTCTGCCTCATGCCCACCTAAACTTTGTTGTTTTACCAGCCTTTCCAACTTTCTTACTTACTTTCTAACTTTTCTTCCATGACAGATGATGCCAAGGAAGTCAAAGCATAAGGATTCAGGCCATGTTTCCTGGAGTAGCACATGCTCGGAAAGAATGAATCTCCTGGAAACTAAGGAGGAATCTGGTTTTATAGACAAACATATTAAATGCGCAGAGCCACCCAGAGCCATTGACTAAAGCGGGTGGCTATAGAAACTGAATAAACAAATAAATGTTTTCCGAATCGAGGCAGCTTCTTTGTTTTTCTTCTCATAGCTGGGCATTTTATTCATTATTTCCCAAAAGAGAATCAAATGTGTGTTTCCACCAGTAATAGCAGCAATGTGTGTGTGTGCACGCATGTGAGCTGGTGAAATTCAGGTTTTTTTTACTACCGGTTCTGTGGGCCTCGCTTGGTGGGCATGGCAGGGGAAGGAGACTGCAAAATCTCCATTCTCACCCCACTCTGGAGCCAGAGAGATATTTGCAGGTTCTCCAAACTATTTAAATTTCTGCTACCAGTTCTCCAGAACCTGTCAAAACCTGCTGAATTTCATACCCGTGTGTTTGTGTGTGTGTACCATGTTTTCCCCAAAAATAAAACAGAGTCATATTTTCTTCTGACCCCCGAAATAAGCACTTGGCCTTATTTTGGGGGGAAGTTTTATTATTTTTGAGGTGCAGGAGGCATACATGTACCGTTTATGTTACGGTATGTATGTGTGTGTTTGTGTCTATCTATCTGTACACAGCAGACACACACACTGTTCCCAGGCATCTGCAGGTACTTAAAAGAAATCCAGAAGGCTTGAAGAAGCTTACAAAGCGAGTGGCACCTTCTCAAATATATTTATACTGCTATTGTCAGTATAGTTGTTTCTCTCTTTCTCTCTTTTTCTTTTTTAATTTTTTAATTTATTTTATTTTTAAACACAACACAAAAATCCTCCATCTTACATGTTATAGAAAGTGTATCTGCTGATTACAAAATATTACAAAATATTTTCATACGTCTCTTCAATATTCATCCAAGTTTCATAGTATTTCATATTATTTATAAATTTTTATAAATATAAATATTTATAAATTTAAAATTTTTAGGGTTTTAAAGGGTTTTAGCACGGGTTTTTAGGTTAATTTAATATGCTTTTAAGAGTTTGTATTGTTTTTGTATTGGTTTTTAATGATGCCTGTGCGCCGCCCTGGGTCCTAACAAGGAGAAGGGCGGGGTATAAATTTGATAAAGTAAAATAAAATTAAAATATTTCATCACATCAAATATATTTATAGACATTATCCTTTTCATGCCTCCATTCTTGCTTAATTATAATTGTATTACACATCCTTTGTCTTAAAACATACTAAAACGTAGAACATAGCCACATATTGGCATCATATTTATTAATTCTACTACCCTCCAAGATCATTATTCCCTGTAACCTATTCTAGTCAAACAACAATAATATTTAATATCCAAAAAGTTTCTAATCCTCCTTTTCAAATCCCTGTTTAAAATGTATGTCCAGTTTTCCCATATTATATAGGTCTTGTTATCCTTATCTCTCCTTTATTTAACTATATTTATTATAATTTCTTTTTTTATTCATCTCTGTATATGACCAAACTCTTACTCATCTCCTTTAATAAGTGCCATTCAATATTCATTTCCAATTACTACTTATTATAACTATGCAAATATATACATTATCATTTTCAATTGTTTACCTAACTATGTCTATTCTAAGTAAATTTCCCTAATCTCAACTGGTTTTAAGTTAACCTTTTATCTATCAGTCTGTATCTTTCTGGTAATAAAATAGTACCACGTCTTCTGCCATTTGTGGCATAATTCTTCTGAACATACCCTTAATCCAATTTGTATGGACTTCTCTTTACAGTTCATTATTTGAAAGTTCTTTCCTTTCGTTTCGAAGCCCTTCTTCTTCTTCCTTAATTGGCTTGGCTTTAAATGTCAGGGTTGTTATCAATAATTTTACTGGTAAAGTTTCTTTCTTTAATACCATAAATTCTTTTGTTGTTTCTTCTTCTGTATCTTGCCATCTGAGGTGGAGTTCCCATCCATCTGATTCATCTTTCCATGTTTCAGTTTTCCCATTGCCAAACATAAGCCAATCATCAAAAGGATCAACAGATTTAGTTTCTTTGTGATTATTTTTCTCTTTAGTGCTTTAGACTCCAACCTCTCTTTTTTCCATTTGAAATGTAATCCATCCTTTTCCTCATATTTTCCAATTAGGTGTTCTAATTTTTTTTCAAATGAATTAGAAAATTGCTGTATTGCATCCATTATCTCTTGCAAAGTAACAATTTCTTTCTGTTCAGTATACGCCATTGTCTCCGATTATTGAAAGAAAAAAGCTGCTACTCTTGCTTAAGAAATGCTTTTAACAAACTTGAGTTCACAATAGACTCTCTGGTTGAAATTAGCCTTCAAAAGAACATTTGTAAAGAAAAAAAATTCCCCTTTCACTTTTAGGCAAACTGTGGGTCTTTAAAATTCCAAGCTAGAATAAACAATAGTAGTAGTGAGCGTGTTTTGTCTTTAATCCATATACTTTAGCTTGCAAGTAGCAGCACCATTTTCTCCTCTGTTATTTCAATCATTACAATTTTTCTTGTTTCTTTTTGTATCTTAGTTGTTTCAACTAAAAAAAATAAAAATCAAATTCTTAAGTATAGTAGAGAAAAGGAAAAATTTAAAAATCAAACATAGTAATGAAAGGGAAGAAGTTTAGTCCATAGGTTATAAACAAAAAAGAAAAGAAAAGAAAACTTACTCCGTTCCTTTTAAAAATTCTTCATAGGTTCCATATAAAATATCACTTAAAGAAGTTGTGATAACACACTGACCAGGGTCCTCCAAAGCTTATTTCTATTTTTAAAAGTTTCAACTTAGTTTGAATTTTTTATGGGCAATCTCTTTTAGAACAGTCTCTTTTAAAGCAGTAAAAATCTCACCAGCTGGAATCCACTTTCTCTCTCACTTCCTTCTTTCCAGAGCCGCCAGCAACTTTGCCAGCCTGGTGGCTGTCTGTTTACCGTGGAGTAGAAGCACTTCCTTTGGATCAATCAGGGACTTTGCGGTGTCCCTGAGATCCGCAAAGATTTGGCTTCCTCTTCACTGTCCCTACAGGACAGTTTAGGTCCGATTGGACTGTCCAGCAGCAAAAGAATTGATGATGATCTCGCCGCTGCGTGCATCGTATCGTATGAAGCATCGTATCGTTGTGACGCAGGCTCCTCCTCTTGCCTGTTTCTCTCTTTTTCTGACCGTGCAATTCTTTTACAGGTAATCGTTTGATTTACATTTCATTTAGTAATCATTCGAAGTTACAATGTCACTGAAAAGAGTGACATGATCATTTTTCACACTTGCGAACGGACTTGCGAATGAACTTCCGGTGTGTGCATTGGGCAGTTTTTTGCCCTCCAGAGGCTTCAGGGTGGTGACAAACAGCCGAATGCACAAACCAGAAGTCCGTTCCACAAGAAGCTACCATAGAGTGCAAAACGGCAAAAATTCAAGGCTGAAAATCAGCTGGCCAGCTCGTGCTGGAGCTGACAGGGCAATGCCTCCCATGCCCTCAGAAATGGCTCCATGTGCCACCTGTGGCATGCATACCATAGGTTCGCCATCACGGCTGCAGGTTGTCCCCAGGAATCCATAGATACTTTAAGAAATCCGGAAGAGAGGCATACAAAAAGGGTGGCACCTTCTCAAAAATATCACTACCACTATTTCTCAATGTAATCTGAAGCTTCCATAGAGGAGGCCAAGAAAATAAAAATGGGGTTGTGTTTCTGCAATTGAAGACCCCACTCCTTTTTTAAGAAGCGTTCAAGATTGAAAAGGGGCAGATCTTCCATCTCCTGATCAAGGTTGCCCTCTTGACTTTTTAAAAGATACACGTGCATCTGTGATAGCATAGTGTAGTTGTATGTAGTACTGCAGGCTACTTCTGCCACTGCCAGCAGTTCAGCAGTTCGATCCTGACTTGTTTGAGGTTGGCTCAGCCTTCCATCCTTCTGACTGTTGGGGGCAACAGGCTGACAGGGGGCTGTCAAGCACTGTGAAGTGGTGTATAAGTCTAAGTGCTATTGCTACGCCTTGTACGTTGCGTCCAAAGACTTCTCTGAGTTTGCTTGTGAACCGTCCGTGTGTCCCTTGGAAATGGGAGTGGAAAGTGATGTGTGACGTAAACCCGATGCCAGCTTCTATTATGTTGGCTATGAAAAATCTCCAAATCTTTTACAGAGTGCTGTCTGTCCCCCAAATTCTCCAGTTTTTAATGTTTTGTAATCGAAGAAGGAAGGGTTGGGTGCAACAGGTCAGAAGGCGCAAGCTCTGAAAAAATAAATTGTCCCCAAGTTCTTTGGCTGACACACAGGTGCTGTCAGGAAACTGCCAAGTGGAGTTAGTCTTATTGATTTCAGCTGGCTTTAAAAACAAAAACAAAAACCCAAAGTCCATCCTTTCATTGCTCCATCAGTGCATGTGCAGTAAAAAACACCCCATCACAAAGCAGAGAGAATGGAGCACAGGAGCCAATTGGGTTAAGGAACTTTGCTTACCATGAGATCAAATGCAGCAGGTAACCTGGACAAACCCCTTGATCTAGCAGAAGCTAGCCACAGTTTTCAAAGCATAGCAGAAATGTTTTTGAATCCCACCAATGGGTAGCTCTTGGATTAGCTAGATCTTTGCACTGCGTTCTGCAGACATAAGCAAAGGTGGAGGAAGATTGGATTTTTCCAAGTTAAAGTATTCTTCTAATTCTGTGATGGCGAACCTATGGCACGTGTGCCAGAATTGGCATGCAGAGCCATCGCTCCGGGTACACGGAGCCATCACCCGTTGCTCTTCCGGGTTCTGACATGCTGGCCAGCTGGTCTTCACAAGCAGAATGCCAGAAACCGGAAGAGCCACTGCTTGGGAGATGCACCACCCAGGAAGCAGTTGCGGTAAGCACCGCTCGCCCAGGAAGCGGTTGTGCTCCCTTGGCAGAACTGGCGGGAGAGGGGTGGAGGTTGTGCTGGTGTATTCCGAAGCTGGGAAGGTGCTCTGACTTTCCAGTGGAGGAAGGCGGCATTCCCCGTCCAACCTTCTCTCCCTGTCCAGGGCTGCGGTAACTGGGTCATCAGTAGGGATGTCCCGCCACCCCGATGCAGACCAGAGGGTGGGCAGGGAGGCGCGAGTACCCCTGAAACGCAAGGCAGTGCTGGCACATATGCACTGGACAGTTGTTCTTCGTGCGCACATCTGCACCAGAAACCAGAAAATTATCTGCTTTTTTGGTTTCAGCTGCATACCTGTTTTGGCACTCGGTGCCAAAAAAAATCATGCACGCTCCAATTTCGGCAACACTGTTTTAATTTCTGGATTTTCTTTTTTCTTTTGACAAGCCAATGTTGTCTGTTATGACTTGCTTTAAAATAAAATATTAGCCTTTAATATATGGAAGTCCACTGATAACTTCTGCTAATGAAATATTCTAGTCTTCGCAGCATCCAGTCTGATATGTATAGCATCCATGGTGTCTTTAATGGGTTTTGATGATAATGTGGATTTGTTTAAATTTATCGGCTGCTCAATTCCAGTGGGCCTTCTCACCTCCAGAATAAAAGTGGTTACATCTGATAGGTACATCTAGTCTCTTCTTTAAAGTTCTTTAAAGTAGAAGCAATGAAAGTAGAATTTAAACAGTGATAAGGAAGGAAGGATGCCAACAGCTGCCCCACTTTTGGTTCAAAGTCCATGAAATCTAAATATTATTTTAAGGAATGTTGCTTATTTACCTACTCCCCCTGAAACAATTTGGTTTTTTGCCACAGGTGGGAGGCAGGTTTTTTTTCTTCTTTAATCTGACAGATCTGGAGGAAGGCTGATGATACAATCAAACAATTAATTACATTACATTCCCCAAACTCCCTGTCTTTCACAAGAGCCACAGTTTCCTTGGCCAGAATGCAAAGCCAAGGTTAAATGTTGGTTCCCCATCCCCCTACCTGGCAGACTTCCTGGTTGTGTTGACATGTTGATCACCTGTTTTACTGGAAATGCAAGTCAATTTTAATAACAATAACAATAACAATAATAATAATATTTAATTTTGTATACCGCGTCCTCTCCCCAAGGGGACTCGGAGCGGTGCACAGGGAAATTAAAACATATAAAATATATACAAACAATAAATACAATAGATAAAAGCAGATTAACTTGATCATCCCTGCGCTAAAAACCCCCATTAAAACTAAATTCCCTAAACACCCCAGAGGTAGAGACTAACCAAGGCCGGCCAAGCAGAAAAAGTGTGTTTTCAGTTTTAATCCTCTCCCCTCCACAAACTGTCCTGTGACCTGAGGATGAAAATTGCTATTATCACTGAAACTTGATGAGATGGAGCCCGTGGTTATAATATATTACTAGGAGGATATAATTTGTTCAGAATAAATTGATCCAACCAAAGAATAGCAATAGTTGTATGCATGCATAGTAAGTAAAGATGTCTGTATGCAAAAAATTACTACAGGTAGTTCTCAACTTAACAACAATTCATTTAGTGACTGTTCAAAGTTACAACGACACTGAAAATGGGACATATGGCCATTTCCCCCAGCTGTGACCTTTGTATGATCCTCCATGATCATGTGATCAGAAATTCAGATGCTTGGCAACTGGTTCATACTTATGACCATTGCTGTGTCCCAAGGTCATGTGATCACCTTTTGCAACCTTCTGACAAGCAAAATCAACAAGGAAGTCAGATTCACTTAACAACTGTGTTACTAACTTATCAACTGCAGTGATTCACTCAACAACGATGGCAAGAAATGTTGTGAAATGTGGCAAAACTCACTTAAAAATGTCTCACAACAACACAGATTTTGTCTCAGTTGTAGTTACCTGTATAGCTGCACAAAGATATGTATGTAAGTGTGTGTGTATAAGTATGTATGTATGTATGTAAAGAATAACTACAGCTACATAGAAATAAATACATGATGTCAGGGATGAAAGCCTTCTTCAAAGTAGTTGGGTGAGTATTGAGGGGAAACGAAAGGTCATATAGGTGCCTACTACAGACCACTCAACCAAGCAGAGGCAATAGATGAACGTTTTGCTAATCAGCTAGCTGAGGTGTGCAGGAAACACCAGTGCAGTAATAGGGGACTTTAACTCCCCTGACATCCACTGGGAAACAAACTCTGCCATGAGTGGGAGATTGAATAGATTCCTGACATGCCTGTCTGACAACAATTTTTGTCATCCAAAAGGTAGAGAAGGGAACTAGAGGATCAGCTCTATTGGACTTAACTTTATTAACAGAGATGAAATGATAGAGGGGGTTGAAGAGGCAGGAACTTTGGGAGAGAGTGACCAAGTCGCACTGGAATTCATCATAATGATGTAGGTAACTGAAGAAAGTCAGACTAGTGCTTTAGACTTTAAAGACAGCTACTTCAAGAAACTAAGAACTTAAGGAGGATTCCGTGGATGGAAATCCTAAAAGGAGAAACAATTTAGGATGCTTGGGAAACTGAAAACCAAGATAAAGGTCTTTAAAAAAAAAACAATTTCACAGAGAAAGATAAACAAGTGACGGATTATGAAAGCTGGAGGAAAGCTTGTATGTCTACTTTTTTAACTATACTTAAGAGAAAACAGAGCTACACATGCCACTGTGACATTGAGGTTTTTGAGTTTTGGTGTTTTGGAGGTTTAAGAAAACCCAGCTCTAAACCACTAGGTTACACAGGATTAGAAGAAAACCTGCCCAGAGCCTTTTTCTGTACACAATAAAGTTGTGTTGTCTCAGTCTACACCTCCGTGTGCTCTTTTGGCCTTGAACATTGGCAAGGACCCACATTTGGGCTGGGAAATCAGAACTGTCCCCTTTCCAAGGTTTTACCACTTCTTCCACGTGAACTGGTTGCAGAGAGACAGTCAGAGCTGAAGAAGAAACAGCTGAGACTTTTCAGCTCAGGTTCGCAGCCAGCCTCTCTCTTCAATACCATGGGGGAAAGCTGGCAATGTGGAAAAAACGTCTTCCTTCTCCTTCTCTTGTCTGTCCTTCTCAGGACCACCGTAGCTACTCCTGAACCCAAACTGTAAGTTGATTTCCTCAGGCTACTTCCCTTTCTGTCTTCTTTGGCTGGGAAAGATTTAGCCTTTAAACTCTGCTCTGTTTTATTTTTAAAGGAAGCATCTCTCAGTCCAGGATTTCCAAAGGGAAACTTAAAGAGGAGTCATGCCCCAGAGATATTTGGTGCTGGGGGAGGCACGACTTTAAAAGAAATCTGTAAGATTTATGGAGATCCTCAGTCATCTAGGTCATGGTTGTCCCAAAAATTATTTTTCAAGAGGCAACTGATCTTTCTGGTTTTTCTTTGAAGACATTTTGCTTCTCACCCAAGAAGCTTCTTCAGCTTTGCCTCTTGAAAAAGCACCTTTGGGACATCTGTAAGATTAGTTTTCATTTTGGCTTTGGACCCTGAGGTGGCATCAGGAGGTGGAGGGATAGCCCACCTTATGTATTGAACTGAGAAGGGCTCCCATAGAATGCAAGGCGACTTTGGAGCGTAATGTACAGGATATACACTTTGGTGGAGATGGGTGGTTCAGAAATGTGAAAAATAAATAAGTAAACATAACAGGAAATAATGCTAGACAAGGCCACAGCCCTTTCCTGAAAATGGAAGGATCATTTCTGCAACTTATATTTAGTGCTTATTTTAAAGATAGTAGTTACATTTGTGCACCCTATCTATTGATCCTTCCTTCCTTCCTTCCCTCCCTCCCTCCCTCCCTCCTTCCTTTCTTCCAAGGGTTTTCTAGGAGCACAAATGAATTAATGAGGATACAGTCTGGATTTTGTAAAGACCACACAAATTGCTCATTGGCAGACAAACAGGTGCAGCTTTCCATTTTATGAGTACAGAGAAGAAAGAAGCCTTTGAGAACATCCAGTCTATTCCTTGGCTCAGGGCAAGATTTCAAAATTTAAAAAACAGTTTCTAGTATCCAGTTGGAATATGCCTTCCTGAAAACTAAAACCATTAGTTTCTAATGACAGGAAAGATTCTGGTCAGGAATTTAAAGGTGCTGCCATCTATCCAGGCCATTTTTCAAGGCTAAAAATACTCATCTCCAATTGGCACATGCCAAATCTGGCCTTAACTTTATTACAATGCTGGCTAATATTTAATTTGTGTAACTTTTGGGGAAGATAATGTTTTATTCATATAAAATTGTTGCCAACCTAGCAGTTCGAAAGCATGTAAAAATGCAAGTAGAAAATTAGGAACTGTCTTTGGTGGGACCTTAACAGTGTTCCGTGTGCCTTCGGCATTTAGTCATGCCGGCCACATGACCACGGAGACGTCTTTAGACAGCACTGGCCCTTTGGTTTTGAAACGGAGATGAGCACCACACCCCAGATTCAGGAACAACTGCCACATATGTACAAGTGGAACCTTTACCTTTATATATTGTTTCTCTGAAAGTAAGATTTAACCAGATAACTCAAATAAGCCTTAGCATGATTTTTCAGAAAGCTTGTAATATAAACCCTATGCGAAAAATAAGCCCCAGTTAAGATAATCAACCACACAGGCACATTCAGTACCATATTTCCCCAAAAATACACCCTAATCAAAAAATAAGCCCTAATGCATCTTTTGGAACAAAAAATAATATAAGACCCACTCGTTTTGGGGAAAACATAGGTACACACACCCACGCACCCACACACATTTGTGAGCACACTGGCCCACATTTAAAATGAAATTCTGTTCCCTGCTCTCAAAAGAAAGTATATATATTTTCATACACATACATAATGCACAAGTACATGTTACACAGACATTCTTTGTATATAGCATGCATATACTCAGCCCTTAATGGTACTACGTCTATTGGAGGGAAGTAAGCAATGGGGTACCACTAGATTCTGTCTTAGGGTTACTACTCTTCAATATCTTCATAAATGACTTAGATGAGGGAATAGAAGAATAGAACTCATCCAATTTGCAGATGATGCTAACCTGGCAGAAATAGCCAACACTCTATTTGATAGGCTCAGGCTCCAGATGGATCTCAACAGACTTGAATACTGCCCAATTCAACAAAATAAAATTCATTGTAGAGAAAAGTAAAGTATTACACTTAGGCAAGAAAAACTAAAAGTACACATACAGATTAGGTGAAACCTGCCTTAATAGCAGGAACTGTGAAAGGGACCTTGCAGTCTTAGTGGACAATCAATTAAATATTGAGCTAGTAGTATGTGGTGGCAGCCAAAACAGCCAATGCAATCCTAAATTGCATTAATTAGGAATTGAATCAAGATCATGTGAAATACTAATACCACTCTATAAAGCCTTAGTAAATCCACACCTAGAATATTGCATCCAGTTTTGGTCACCACACTATAAAAATGATGTTAACACTCTAGAAAGAACACAGAGAAGAAAAATATTAGGGACTGGAAGCTAAAACATATGAAGAATGGTTGTAAGAACTGGGCATAGCAAGTTAGTGAAGAGAAAGCCCAAGGATGACAGTCTTCCAATATTTGAGCGGCTGTCACAGAGAGGAGGCAGTCAATCTATTTTGGAAAGCACCCAAAGGTCAGACAAGGAATAATGGATGGAAACTGATCAAGGAGAGATTTAACCTAGAAATAAGTAGAAATTTTCTGAGAGTGAGAACAATCAACTAAAGGAACAGCTTGCCTTCAGAAGTTGTGGGAGCTTCATCCCTGGAAGCTTTCAAGAAGAGACTGGACAGCCATCTGTCTCCTGCTTGAGCAGGGGCTTGGACTAGATGACCTACAAAGTCCCTTCCAACTCTGTTATTCTGGAATTCTCTAGCTAGCATGATGGCTGGGGAATTCTGGGAGCTGAAATCCACACACCTTAAAGTTGCCATAGTTGCAACTGAGAAATATGTGTCAATGAGAAATATGTGTCAATGAAGACTTAGTCCTTCTGGTCAAAGGTGCCAAAAGGTTGAATCATGGCAACTGGATCAAACTTTGTTAATCTACGAAGTTTCATTGCTCATGCAAATAACTTGACCAGCCAGAGCAAAATTTGTTAGGCAGAGAGTCAGAGAGTTGTTGGAAGGTATCAACTCTCACCATACTAACTCCAGGAGTTTCTCCCCAGATTGCAGCCCACTTTGGGGAGAAACCCCTAAAATTCATGTGGCGAAGCTTCTTCTCCGGGAACATTGTACTGCAAACTAGAGCACACAAAACCTTTGCCAGACCAATCCTTGAATACAGCTTGTCTGCCTGGAATCCACACTGTATCCTGGACATTAATACAATTGAATGAGTCTAGAGGTATTTCACGAGAAGAGTACTCCATTCCTCTGCTCACAACAGAATCCTTTATGCCACCAGCCTCAAAATGTTGGGCTTGGAAAACCGGGAACTACGCCACCTACGGTCTGACCTAAGCATAGTACACAAAATTTTCTGCTACAATGTCCTACCTGTCAACTACTTCTTCAGCTTCAACCTCAATAATACGCGAACAAACAATAGATACAAACTCAAGGTAAACCGCTCCAGGCTCGATTGCAGAAAATACGACTTCAGCAACAGAGTGGTCAATGCCTGGATTGCTCTACCCGACCCCATTGTTACATCCTCAAACCCCCACAGCTTCAACCTTAAACTCCATAAGCACACCAGCATGTCTACTGTCCCCATTTATTTGTACTCCTTTCCTGTGTCCATGTCCATGTTTAGACTTATACCTGTTATCTTGTACATGTTTGACAAATCAAATCAAATAAAAATAAATAAATAAAATAAAAGTTGGCACATTCCAAGGACTCTTTGACTCTTCCGGACTAATTTTGCTCTGACTGATGAAGTTGCTTGGATGAACAACGAAATGCTTCAGATTAACTAAGATTGGTCCAGTTGCCATGAATCAACCTTTTGACACAGATCTATCTCCACTAACACTGGCTCAAATCTCAGGAAACCCTCTTGTATTTGCTCTGCGTATTTCCTAATCAGAGCCCCTGTCCCTCTTTTCAAGGCAATATGTGGCGGTGGTACCCAGCATAATCTACCTGGAGACCCCTGAGAACTTCTGCATCCAGATAAACAATCTGAAGGAAACAGTCAACTTTACTCTCTTGCTGCAACCCGGGATCCAGGATTTGATCCTGAATAAAATGACAATAAAAGAGAAAGATGAATTTCGATGCGTTCCTTTCCAGGTAAGTCTCTCTCTCTCTCCCTCTCCATCCCCCCCCTCTCTCTGTGTCTCTGTGTGTCTCTCTCTCTTGCAAGCTTTTCAATTCTAACCTACATTGCCAGATAATTAAATTCAGGACCACTTAAGCACACAATATCGCAACATCATCATCATCATCATTATCATTATTATTAATTATTATTATTAAATTTTTATACCGCCCTTCTTCCTTCCAGGACACAGGGTGGTGTACAGGCAGCAATAAAAATCAGTGTTATAAAACATAAAATACCTAAAATACGTTAAAAAATATATTAAATAGTTCGCCTGTTCTAAAACCTTAGTAAAACCCTACTAAAAACCATTTAAAAACTACGCCAGGCCAGTTTGGTTTGTGTGAATCTATTGAATCTATTTTAAAGGCGTGATTGCTTAACCAGTGGCAGCTTTCAGTGCAAGAAAATTCCTAAGTCCTATTTCAACACCACCCCCACCCCCACCCAAACATTTGGTCTAAGCTAGATGCTTCACCAATGGAATGAGGTGGTGGGGGGGAAAGGATTGCCCTGGAAATATTCCTTTCCCCCTTCGCAATGTCTGGATGCGAGGGAAATGAATTTGGGAAATTTAAGTTGCGGTCCAGATGTTGCTATGGGGGTCAATGCGTCACGGGAAAGAGATGAGTGAAGACACAACTGCAGAGCAAGAAAAGGATATTGGCTTTTTAAGTCCAAGGTCATAGATTCAAACCTTGCTATCTACAATGCAGAAGAACTTGATGTGAATTTGCTTGTATATTTCTTAAAAGGGGGAAATATTTTCTTTATACCTATATGTTTATACAGGCAATCCTCAACATTAAGACTACAATTGTGTCCATAATTTCCATTGCTAAGCAAGGCAGTTGTTAAGTGAGTTTTGCCCCATTTTATGACCTTTCTCGCCATAGTCTTTAAGTGAATCACTGCAATTTTTAAAATAGTAATACGATTGTTAAATGAACCTGGTTTCCCCATTGAGTTTGCTTGTCAAATGGGCGCAAGAGGGGATCACATGATTCTGGGTCATCGCAACCGTCATAAAAAGGAGTTGCCAAGCATCTGAATTTTGATCTTGTGAGGATGCTGCAGTGGTCATAATGTGAAAAAACAACCGTAAATCACTTTTCCAGTGCTGTTGTATCTTCTAATGGTTAATAAATGAACTGTTGTAACTCGAGAACTATCTGCATCTCTATTCTAGAAACATTTGTCGTTCTAGAAAATGCAGCTGCCAGAGTGCAGTGCTAACTCTCGAATCAAGGTTGCTTGATCATGCTCTCCTTTTTTTTTGAACTTAGAATAGAATAACAGAGCTTGACAGGGAACCTGAACCTATACCATTTCAGACAAATATCTTCTTAAAAACCTCCAGCGTTAGAGCATTCCCAACTTCTAGAGGCAATATAAAAGACCACTATATTGCTACAGAAATGCACAAAACTAAAGATGAAAACTTCCTAGAAAGCATATGGGTCAATATAAAAGAAAAAAAAGAATGACATTGCCATAGGTATATGTTACGGGCCACTCCATCAAGCAGAAAAAATAGAGGCACCTTTTGCTAACCAATTAATGAATATATGTAGGACACGCACTGCAATAGTAATGGAGGATTTCAATTATTCTTCCGATATCAGTCTTCCAACATCATCTGAAAGACTAATTCTGTACCAAGTGAGAAATCAAATAAGTTGCTGCTGACCAAACTAAAGCTGATAACTTTTTCATC
Organism: Rhabdophis nuchalis; assembly: GCA_039707465.1. Taxonomy (NCBI): domain Eukaryota; kingdom Metazoa; phylum Chordata; class Lepidosauria; order Squamata; family Natricidae; genus Rhabdophis; species Rhabdophis nuchalis. Next base: position 15,894,449 of record CM077646.1, on the reverse strand, counting down.
CAAAATGTAGAGGAGGGAACTAGAGGGATAGTCATACAGGCTACAGTTAGTCCAGAATGCGGCCGCGCGGGTGATTATGGGTGCCTCAATGCAATCCCACATAACACCACTCCTGCGCGAGCTGCACTGGCTACCTGTGGCCTTTTGGGTGTGCTTCAAGGTGCTGACGACCATCTTTAAATCGCTCCATGGCTCGGGGCCTAGCTATATACGAGACCGCCTCCTGCCCCATACATCCCTTCGTCTTATCCGCTCCCACAGAGAGGGTCTTCTCCGGGTACCGTCGGCTGGGCAATGCCGGTTGGCAACGCCCAGGGAAAGGGCCTTCTCTGTGGCGGGCCCAGCCCTCTGGAACAACCTACCCCCCAACCTATGCACCACCTCGGACCTCCGCCTCTTCCGCCAGCGTCTCAAGACGTATTTATTCCAACAAGCCGGCCTAGCATAACCCCCCGTTTCTGACTTTTATCTGAACAAATTTTAATTCTCAAGGTTTTAAAAGGGTTTTTTTAGCACGGGATTTAATTTAATAGTTTTTAAAAAATGTATTTTGTATTTTGTATGGTTTTATATTGCCTGTGCGCCGCCCTGGGTGCTTACAAGGAGAAGGGCGGGGTATAAATTTAATAAAATAAATAAATAAATAAATAAATTTAATTCTCACAAACAGAGAAGAAGTGATAGAGGGAGTTGAAACTGCAAGAACCTGGGGTGAGTGTGACCATGTCATACTAGAATTCAACATTACACAAAGACAAGTAATAGAACATAATGATACCAGTATCTGAGATTTTAAAAGAGCTGATTTTAACAAACTCAGAGAGAACTTGGGAAAGATTCCTTGGATGAAAATCCTAAGGGGAACACAACTGAAGAACGTTGGGAAACTCTGAAAAGTATTATCATAAAAGCCCAGACCAGTACAATAGCATTGAAAAAGAAAAACAAGAAACACAAGAAGAAACCAGTATGGCTGTACAAAGATCTCTCTGACAAATTGAAAGACAAAAAGGAAAAGTACAAAAAATGGACACATAACTAAGGCAGAATATTAGCAGATAGCCAGAATATGTCTAGGACACCCACTGCAATAGTAATCGGGGACTTATCCTGATATCAACTAGAAGAATAATTCTGCATTAACTGAGAAATCGAATAGGTTCCTGACCAACCTAAGCTGACAACTTTTTTGTCCAAAAAGTAGAGGAGGGAACTAGAGGGACCGCCATACTGGATTTAATTTTCACAAACAGAGTGGAAATTGCAACTGGTTGCTGAACCGGTAGGGATGGCAGGCTGGCCACACCCCCGAACCGGTTCCCTGGTTGCCCATGCCGTTGCCAGCATATTTTTTATTCCTTTTTTAATGTTCTGCACATGCAGCAACCCACCCCTGGCTTGTCACATTTCTCGCCATTGTGTGCAGGGAAACAAAAGTTTGTGAGACTAAAAATATATATCACTCAAAAATTCCACTTTTGTGCAATCCTTTTCTTTAACAAGAAGTTGGAATTAATTGAACTTTTTTTTTTTTAGTCCTACAAAATTTTGTTTCCCTGCTCATGATGGCAAGAAACGTGATGGAGAAACCCAATGGAGCTGGAAATCGGGTAGGCAAAGAAATACTCCGGGAAAGTGAGGGCCTGGGTGGTGGTGGGTGAGGCAAGCTCTTCTGCCCACAAAATCCTTGTCTTTGGTGGCTGACACTGAAAGGCAGAGCAAGAGCTGCCTGGAAGAAGCCAGTTGGCCTGGGAGTCTGAAATACCTTTCCTCTCCCCACCTGCCACACTCCCAAATGCAAAGAAAAAGGGGGCGTGTGGCTAAGTGAGGATCAGGAAGCCCTTCCCCCTAGCGATGGGGGAGAAGAGATGGCAAGAGCAATTCCCTTGCTTGACACACCCTAATGAAAGGCAGCAGCTTCCCTTCCATGCCCTCTCCAGCACTGGAAGCCAAGTGTCAACACACACCCAGTCACACATGCAGAGATCAGCTGGGATGCAGGGGCTGTGTGGGAGTCTGCAGGGGCGGCAGGCAAGCGACTTGGGCTGTTGGAGCAGATGTGGAGGTGGTAGGTAAGTGGATTAGGCATGGGTACCATGGGGAAGGCAGGCAACCAGATTACGCCACAGGTGCTGCGTGGGAGGCAGGCAAGCTGACTGGGCTGTGGGGACCCCAGGGAAGGCAGGCAAGCATGCTGGACCATGGACTGTGTGGCAGGTAACGGGGAGAGAAGCAAAGGAAGACCCAGCAGACAGTGATCAGCTGGGCCATGTGGCCGAGGCAAGTGAGGGAATCAGAGAGCAGCAACAGCTATGCCATAGGCATGCGGTGGGGGAAGGGTGCGGGAAGCCCCGCTACAGGGTAGAGCAGAGGAATTTGTGACTTTTCTGCAGGAGAAAACCGCTCAGATACAGAACGGGCTACCCTCCATTGATGGCCCAGTGGGATGCCACGAGTCAGATCTTGTTTGGAAGGAGTTTGACTCCGTTACTTCCGATGATATGGACAGGTTATGTGGGCGACTGCGAGCCACCACATGTTTATTGGACCCGTGTCCCTCCTGGCTTGTACTGGCATCCTGGGAGGTGACACGAGGCTGGCTCCAAGAGGTTGTCAACGCATCCTTAAGTGAGGGTTCCTTGCCTGCTTCCCTAAAAGAAGCGATCGTGAGGCCCCTCCTTAAGAAGCCCTCTTTGGATCCAGCTCTTTTAAACAACTACCGTCCAATCTCCAACCTTCCCTTTCTGGCGAAGGTTGTTGAGAGTGTGGTGGCACAACAGTTTCCCCGTCACCTGGAGGAAGTTGACTATCTAGATCCGCGCCAGTCCGGCTTTCGGCCCGGGCATAGCACCGAGACGGCATTGGTCGCGTTGGTTGATGATCTCTGGAGGGCCAGAGATGGGGGTTGTTCCTCCATCCTGGTCCTATTAGACCTCTCGGCGGCTTTTGATACCATCGACCATGGTATCCTATTGGATCGGCTGGGGGGGTTGGGAGTGGGAGGCGCCGTTTTACGGTGGTTCTCCTCCTACCTCTCTGGCCGATCACAATTTGTGTTGGCAGGGGAGCAGAGGTCGACCTCGAGACCACTCACTTGTGGGGTGCCTCAGGGGTCGGTCCTCTCGCCTCTCCTGTTTAACACATACATGAAGCCGCTGGGTGAGATCATCCGTGGTTTTGGGGTAGAATACCATCTATACGCTGATGACACTCAGTTGTATATATCTACCCCAAACCACCCCAACGATGCCGTAGCGGTGATGTGCCAGTGCCTGGAAGCCGTGCGGATCTGGATGGGAAGTAATGGACTTAGGCTCAACCCGACCAAGACCGCGTGGCTGTGGTTTCCGGCTGCCCGATTCAACCAGCTCACTCCATCGCTGGCCATAGGGGGCGAACATCTTGCCCCTGTCGATGGGGCGCGCAATTTGGGTGTCCTCCTGGATTCCCGGCTGTCCATGGAAGATCAAGTGACAGCCGTGGCCAGGAGGGCGTTTTACCAGGTTCGCCTGGTTCGCCAATTGCGCCCCCTATTGGATCGGGACGCCCTGCGCACAGTCACTCATGCGCTCGTGACATCCCGACTGGACTATTGTAACTCTCTCTACATGGGGCTCCCCTTGAGGTGCACCCGGAGACTTCAGCTAGTTCAGAACGCAGCCGCGCGAGCAATTATGGGAACCGCCAGGTTTACGCATGTAACACCGCTCTTGCGCGAGCTGCACTGGCTACCTGTCGTCTTCCGGGTGCGCTTCAAGGTGTTAATTATCATCTTTAAAGCGCTCCATGGCTCGGGACCTAGCTATCTGCGGGATCGGATCCTGCCTCATACATCCTCACGGCCGATTCGCTCCCACAGAGAGGGACTTCTCCGGGTGCCGTCCACTAGACATTGTCAGCGGGCGACACCCAGGGGAAGGGCTATCTCTGTGGCGGGCCCGGCCCTCTGGAACGACCTTCCCCCCGATATCAGGACGACCACGGACCTCCGCTCCTTCCGTCTTAAATTAAAAACTCACCTTTTCTGTCTGGCCGGCCTAGGATAAGTCTCTCTGTCTTTGGGGTTTTTATTGGGAAATTAGTACTGCTTAGTTTTAATGGGGAAATTTTAGCCCAGGTTATGTTTAATTTGTTTTTAGAATTGTTCGTATGTATTTATTGTTTTTATTCTACCTGTGCACCGCTCCGAGTCCCTGCTGGGAGAGGGTGCAGTTTTATAAATATTAAATATTATTATTATTATTATTATTATTATTATTATTATTATTATTATTATTATTATTATTATTATTATTATTATTATTATTATTATTATTATTATTATTATTATTATTATTATTATTATTATGACTCTAGGCGAGCAGCCTAGGCAGGAGAAGCAAGTTAAGAAGTGACTGAGAGGGGTGGGGTGGGTGGGGGTGGGTTTATTCACACTCTTACAACTGCACAAAAATTTAACAACCAGTTCATCCAACCTGGTCCAAACCTGTTGAATACCACCTTTGGATAGAGGGAGTTGAAATTGCAAGAACCGTGGGTGAGAGTGGAATTCAACATAATGCAAACACAAGCAGTAGAACATAATGATAACAGTATTGCTCAAACCATTTGATTTTTTCATTCCTGCAGATTCCCAGGAGGAGCAACATTTTGCCACCATCCGAAGCCATTCTTGGGTTGAGAGCAGATGGGTTGACCCAGAATTTCTGGAGCCGCAAAAAAGTGTGGATTTGGAAACCAACGCAGCTGGTTTTCATCCAGACAGACAAACCGATCTACAGAGCAGAACAGCAAGGTAAAGGGCGACTCCAGTGGGGAACCTGAAATTCCTGCTTTTCTAACCCTTTCAAACCCTTATGGTTGCAATTTTTACAGCTTTTATTTTTCAAATTTTAGAATTTTCATTTCTTAGCCAGCCGATTCTTAAGCGAGTCATGCCAACTTTTACGACCTTTCTTCCCTCGGTTGTTAAGAGAATCACTGCCTTTGTGAAGCGAATCTGGCTTCCTCTCTTGATCCCATTGTCGGACGCTGGTTGGGAAGGTTGCCAATGGTGGATCCCATGATTCCCAGATGCTTTTAACTTAGTGGTGAGATTCAAATAATTTAACAACCGATTTTCTGCCCTAATGGCCACCTGGGTAGGTGTGACTGAGTGGTCATGTGACTGGGTGGGCATGGCCAACTTGATTGGTCTCACCTTAGGAAATTTCTCCTTAGTCCAACTCACAATAAAAGAGCACTGTTCCTATATTTAGAATAGAATAACAAGAGTTTGAAGGGACCTTGGAGGTCTTCTAGTCCAACCCCCTGCCTAGGCAGGAAACTTTACAGTACTTCAGACAAATGATCCAATCTCTTCTTAAAAACTTTCAGTGTTAGAGCATTCACAACTTTTGGGGGCAAATTGTTCCACTGACTAATTGTTCTGTCAGGTAATTTGAGGGGCTCCTGCAAAAATGCAAGTATCCATCTATTTTCCTAAGAACCAAAAGGCATGAGAAGGAACAATGGATGGAAACTAATGAAGGAGAGAGATGCAACCTAGAACTAAGGAGGAATTTTCTGACGGTTAAAACAATTAATCAGTGGAACCACTTGCCTCCAGAAGTTGTGAATGCCCCAACACTGGACGTTTTTAAGAAGAGATTGGACAACCATCAGACTGAAATGATATAGGTCAGTGATGGCAAACATTTTTCTGTTTGGGTGCCAAAAGAGTGTGGATGCGTGTGATAGCATGCGGGTGCGTGGCCACACCCATAATGCAATGCACTCCACCCACATGTTACCCCCTCCCCCCAGGCGCATGTGCGTAGGTCTCACTGAAGCCTCCGGACTTCAGGTAGGCCTATTGGACCTGTTTTTCACCCTGCACAGGCTCCGGAGGCTTTCCTGATGCCTGGGGAGGGAGAAAATGCCCTCCCACCCCCCACCGGAAGGCCAACCCCTCCTTCTGAAGATCAACTGGCCAGTGCAAGCTGGAGCTGAACTAGGGCAACACCTTGTGTGCCATAGGTTTGCCATCACGGGTATAGGTTTTTCTGTCTAAGCAGGGAATGGGCTAGATGACCTCCAAGGTCCCAACTTCTGTTTTGTTTCTATTCAGCAAAACAGAAGGAAATGCAAGAGGCCACAACATGTTTGCAAAGCACATGAAGGCAGGACAAGAAGCAATGGGTGGAAACTAATCAAGGAGATAAACAACCTAGAACTAAGATGAAATTTCCTGACATTTAGAACAATTAATCCGTAGAACAACTTGTCTCTAGAAGTTGTGAATATCCAAACATTAGAAGGTTTTCAAAAGAGTTTGCAGAACTATGTCTGAAATGGTATAAGGCTTCCTGCCTGAGCAGTGAGTTGGACTAAAAGACCTCCAAGATTCCTTCTAGCTCCGTTATCCACTTCAGAAATGAATAATTTTAGTATTTGAGGGGTCCTTGTTGGTCTCTTGTGGTTGGTTGTTTCTCGCAAATATTTCATTATCCAAACTGGGTAACATCATCAATGCACTAATTTGGATAATGATATTTCTGCAAGAAAATAGCCAAGATTAGAGGCACTAAGTATCCTGCTTGAGCAGGGGGCTGGACTAGAAGACCTCCAAGGTCCCTTTCAACTCTTCTCTTCTCTTCTCTTCTCTTCTCTTCTCTTCTCTTCTCTTCTCTTCTCTTCTCTTCCCTTCCCTTCCCTTCCCATTTCTATTCTTTAAATGCAGAGCAATTTAATTGAAAGAAACACGACTGAAAATGAGGGATTTCATCAAGGAAAACAGACAAACCAGAGTGTCTCCAGAGGAGGGAGAAGGCAACCAAAGGGAAGGAGAAAAAAAAGATCTATGATAAATGATTAGAGATAGTGAGTAGGGTCTTCCCCTTGGAGTAGAGAAGACTATGTGGAGGTTTGACAGCAGTCTTCATGTATCTCTTAGCTGCTCAATTTTGAGGGACTTTCTAGGAGACATGAAACAATGGTCTAAATAGTCAGGAAGGTGCATTATGATTGGACATCAGGAAAAAAAAGTCTTAATGGAGCTGGATAGGATTGACTACCCAGAAGGAAGGATTGACAGAAAGATTTAAATAAAAGATGGATGGCCACCTACCAGGAATGCTGCAAAAGTGTATTACTGCCCTGGATAGGGGTCAGATTAGTGTTTTTCGACTGTAGCAACTTGAAGATGTTTAGACTTCAGTTCCCAGAATTTAACAGCCAACACGGAATCTTCTGGAAAGACCCCAGGGCCGGTCAGGGAATTCTGGGAGTAGAGGTCCACGTCTTCACATTCTCAAATATGAGAAAACACTGGACTGCAGTCAATGATCTCCGAGATCCCTTCTATATTTTAATATTTCTATATTCAGTGGCTATTCCCCCACATATTCTCCCTCTGTCTTTTGCAGTTCAGTTTCGCATCATCTCTATGGATAAAGATTTCCGTCCCATGAAGAACAAGGTAAATTTAGTGGGGTACTGAGACAGACAGAAATGATCTCCATGTGAAAACATTCAATTCATAATAATAATAATAATAATAATAATAATTTAATTTTATATCCCGCTCTCTCTCCCCAAGGGGACTCGAGGCGGGGCACAGGCAATTAAAAATACAAATAAGACCACCGACAAATACAAAATACAAAATACACAATTAAAAGTGAATTAAATTGTTCCTGCGCTAAATTCATGCTCTACCCAGGGTATGCACCCCTCCCTCCTCACCTATAACATTGAACCCAGTGTATGGGGAGATAGCCATGGGTGAAAACTAGTGAAGACATGTGGAATAGTTGAAGGCTTTGGATTAGTACAGGATGCTGAACTGAAATCTACTCTTAGTCATGAAAATTGGCTGGGTGACCTTATGGCTGGGCACTGTCAATCAACCAACCTCACAGGGTGGGGGAGAATTCTAAGAGTATTTTTGTATCTTGAGGTAAGGCAAGATACAAATAAATACATATCAAAACCATAATGCAATATAAAAGAGTCTCTCTATCTACTTTTCCCCCCCTCTATCCTCATTTTCCTTCCTTGGTGTCTCTGACTTTCCTGTCCTTTTATTTTTTACAGTTTCCATTTGTGTACATCCAGGTATGTGCTGAAAGGCCATTGCAGTGCCAGCTCCATGGCTGATTGGACCTCATTAATCTTCAGATGGGAGGCCACCAGGAAATCTAAGGGCTACAGACTCTTGGGAAATCAAAATGACCAACCATTTCCAGACTGGTGCCCAGAAAATGATACGAGCAGATCTTTTGGTGGCGAGGGAGAGAAATGTTTAAAGTAGCTAATACTGAGTCCCATTTCACTTTGTTAACAATGGGGCTATCTAACACAGTCCCACAAAGTAGCAAAATTAATGCTGTCAGGAAACGAGGAATAGTTTGTCTTTGAGGTCGGTCCCCATCTTCTTTACTAGGAATTGGACTGAATGAGAGCCCTCTCCTTGCATTTGATCACAGAAACAGTAGCATGGATCAAGGAAATCAACTAAAGACATGAATCAACTTCCTGCATAAAGTAATTCACAGGTTTAGTGCTACCATTTCTGGTCTGCAATTCCTCAAGATGTCCACTAGATGGCAGCAGAATGGTGAGCTACTTGGTGAACACACCCCTTCCATCTAGTGGTCCTCTGGTGTAATGCAGTTCGGATCTGGCAACCAGCAGAGAGGCTTGTTTTGTTTGGCTCCTTTCTTTCTTAAATTAGTTGCTCTACAGTTGTTAAAGTGTTCAAGGAACTATGTCCCAACTTCCCTCAGCTTGTACTATCTGAGCTTGAACATCCCTTTATCTAATGGCAGAGCCTTCTTGCTAATAGCAATAGCACTTAGACTTATATACCGCTTCACAGTACTTTACCAACCTCTCTAAGCGGTTTACAAATCAGCATATTGCTCCCATTGGTCTGGGTCCACATTTTATCAATTTCAGAAGGATGGAAGGCTGAGTCAACCTTGAATCTGGTGAGGTTGGAACTGCCAAATTGTGGTCAGCTGGCAGTCAGCAGAAATAGTCTGCAGTACTTCACTCAAACCACTGCGCCACCACAGCTCTTAAGTTCTACAACCACCATCTCCAACTTGGGACCTTCAGAAAATTAGGGAGTAGAACTCCCTGAATTTCCAGCCAGCACATCAATTATCCTTGCTGGATTCCAATATTGAGAGTTTAATCCCAACACATATGTAGGCTTCTGGAAGGCTGTTATATCCAGATACATGGCTAATAGTACTGGGAGAATGGGATTGTAGGACTACATTTTCCAGGCCACGAACCACTGATTCTAGAGCAATTCTGGGATATGGACAAACTTTAGAACATGTTATGTTCTTTCCAGGATCCCCAAAACAACCGGGTGTTCCAGTGGAGAGATGTGGAGTTACCGTTGGGCATAATCCAGCTTTCCTATTCTCTGTCTTCTGAACCCCTCTTGGGCACCTACAAAGTGGTGGTAGAGCAAATCTCCACGAAAGTTGCAGAATACAGCTTTGATGTGGACGAATATGGTAAGAAGGAGAGATCCAGTTTGCCCTTCTTTTCTTGCTTCCACCCTCCCTCCCTCCTTCCTGACAGTCCAGATTATTCGATTTTATTGAATTTATTTATTTATTTAATTTTATTTAATTTTAATTTTATTTAATTTAGGGTTTATTAATCTGAATGAAATTATAGTACCTTAATTTGCGCACTGAAGTGTGAAGATCTAAATGCCTCTTCATATTGAGCTGGTAGATTTTAAAAAAATCATTATTCCTAAAACATTTATATTTAGGACTAGCTGTTTGACTGTTTGTTTATTCAATTTATATACCGCCCTATTCACCAAAAAGAGACTCAGGGCGGTGCACAGAAAGATAAAAACCCCACAATATACAAAATTTTAAAAACAATTAAACCAATGCAGCTGTGCTAAAATTGAATAAATAGTTAAAACCATAAATAACGAATTAAAATAGTCCCTAATCTATGTCAGGCCGGCAAGACGAAAGAAATGAGCTTTTACCATTCGACGGAAGAGTCGTAGGTCGGGTACGGATATCGGGGGGAAGGTCGTTCCAGAGTGTCGGACCTGCCACAGAGAAGGCTCTTCCCCTGGGGGTCGCCAGTCGGCATTGCCCGGCTGACGGCACCCTGAGAAGGCCAACTCTGTGAGAGCGGACAGGTCGAAGGGAGGAATGTGGTAGGAGGCGGTCTCTCAAGTAACCAGGACCCGAGCCATGGAGCGCTTTGAAGATGGTAACTACGACCTTGAAGCGCACCCGGAAGACCACAGGCAGCCAGTGCAGCTCACGCAGGAGAGGTGTTACGTGGGAGTAACGAGAGACTCCCAGAATCCCCCGCGCAGCTGCATTCTGCACTATCTGGAGCCTCCGGGTGCACCTCAGGGGGAGCCCCATGTAGAGGGCATTGCAGTAGTCTAGGCGGGAAATAACGAGGGCTTGAGTGACCGTGCGTAGGGCATCTCGGTCTAGAAAGGGGCGCAACTGGTGTATCAGGTAAACCTGATAGAAGGCCCCCCTGGCCATGGCCGTCACATGGTCGTCTAAGGACAGCCGTGAGTCCAGGAGGGCGCCCAAGTTGCGGGCCCTTTCCGCGGGAGCCAATGACTCGCCCCCGATAGCCAACGATGGAGTTAGTTGGCTATATCGAGATGCCAGAAACCACAGCCACTCGGTCTTGGACGGGTTGAGTTTGAGTTTGTTCCTCCCCATCCAGAGCCGCACGGCCTCCAGACACTGAGACAGCACTTCCACGGCATCGTTGGGGTGGCTGGGGGTAGAAATGTACAGCTGCATGTCGTCAGCATACTGATGGTATTCTACCCCAAAGCCACGGATGATCTCACCCAGCGGCTTCATTATAGATGTTAAACAGGAGGGGTGAGAGAACCGAGCCCTGAGGTACCCCACATACAAGGGGCCTCGAGGTCGATCTCTGCCCTCCTGTCAGTACACACTGCGACCGGCCAGAGAGGTAGGAAGAGAACTACTGCAATACAGTGCCTCTCAATCCCAGCCCCTCCAGCCGGTGCAGGAGGATACCATGGTCGATGGTATCAAAAGCCGCTGAGAGGTCTAATAGGGCCAGGACAGAGGAGCAACCTCTGTCTCAGGCCCGCCAGAGATCATCAACCAACGTGACCAATGCCGACTCCGTGCTGTGCCCGGGACGGAAGCCGGACTGGCGCGGGTCTAGATAGACGGTTTCCTCCAGGTGTCGGGAGAACTGTTGAGCTACCACACTCTCTACAACCTTATCCAGAAAGCTAAGGTTGGAGACTGGACGATAGTTGGCCAATAATGCTGGGTCCAGGGAGGGCTTCTTGAGGAGGGGTCTCACCACTTTCAAGGTGGCCGGAAGAGACCCCTCACTCAGAGATGTATTCACTATCTCCTGGACCCAGCCTCGTGTAACCTCCCGGGAGGCCAGTACTAGCCAGGAGGGACACAGGTCCAATAAACATGTGGTAGCATTCAGTCGTCCCAACAACCTGTCCATGTCATCAGGAGTCACAAAGTCAAAGTCTTCCCATAAAATGGTCTCAAGACCTCCCCCCGATTGCCCGCCCGGATCTACCTCATTGGAGATCAGCTCGCTCCGGATCTGAGCGACTTTATCCAGCAGATATTGACCGAACTCCTCTGCACGACCCTGTAAAGGAGCTTCCCGTGGCCCCTGTTGCAGAAGGGAGCGGGTTACTCTAAACAGGGTGGTAGGGCGGTTATCTGCGGATGCGATAAGGGCGGCGAGATGGTTATGTTTTACCGCCCTTATCGCCACGAGGTAGGTCCTTAAGTGGGACCTAGCGCGTGTTCGATCAGATTCGGTGCGAGTGGATCTCCAAATACCCTCCAGGCATCTCTTGCGTCGCTTCAACGCCCTTAGCTCCTCGGAGAATCAAGGGGCCAGGGCAGATCGGCGATGCGTGAGAGGCCGCAAGGGCGCGACCCGGTCCAGGGCCCCAGTGGCCGCGTTATTCCAGGCGGCCACCAGGACCTCAGTCGAGTCGCGGGTCAGGGTTCCCGGTATTGGCCCAAGCTCTGCCTGGAATCTCTCCGGATCCATCAGGAGCCTGGGGCGGAACCATTGTGGAATATCCGGTTCTGCCTCCCCACGGTGGGGTGTAACAGTTGGGAAGTCTAGTTGCAGGAGAGAGTGATCTGACCATGACAGGGGAGTGATCGTTAAGTCCCCTACTCCCAAATCACTCCTCCACTGGCCGGAGATAAAGACAAGATCCAGCATGTGGCCTCCGGTGTGGGTGGGGCCCTGAATTACTTGGGTCAGGTTCATGGCCGTCATGGAGGCCATGAACTCCCGAGCTAACTCAGAGGTTTCACCTACCGATGGCAGATTAAAGTGCCCCATGACTAAAAGCCTGGGGGTCTCAACTGCCATCTCGGCTATCACCTTGAGAAGCTCGGGCAGGGCTGCTGATACGTAGCGGGGAGCCAGGTACACAATCAGCAAGCCCAACTGCCTCCCAAGGCCCCACTTCACACCCAAGGCCTCACAGCCGGCGATCTGCGGCACAGCGGTCTCCCTCGGAACTAGATCCTCCCTCATAATAACCGCCACCCCCACCCCTGCCTAGGGCTCGTGGCTGATGGAATGTCCGGTAGCCTGGCGGGCACATTTCCACGAGGGGCACCCCCCCCTCGGGACCCAGCCAGGTTTCCGTGACACCTACCAGGTCCGGCTCTCCCTCTGATACCAAATCATGGATGAGGGGGGCCTTGTTGATAACGGACCTGGCGTTGAGCAGCATCAGCCTCGAGCCCCGGCCCTGGGAACTCCGACCTCCAGGGTTGAGAGAAGAGCCATGGAGATCAGAGCGTGCAACCTCTTGTAAACAGCGAGTGCGCGCTCCCAACAACTGATTTGGTCTCCGGCTCCCACCATGCCTACCCCTCCCACACACTGTCCTGATAGAATGACACTCTGGTTGAATGACCTTCTTACCCCCCCTTAAAATGGACACCACGTCCTCCCCGTCGGGATTACCAGCCAGCCTGTACACAATACCCTGTGGGTTATACCCCCCACCCACCTCCCTAGTTACTGCCAACCCATCTACAACACCAGAACCCCTTAAAACTCTACATAAAACTCCCCCTAAAAACCCTCTGAGCTTCCGCTTCCTCCACCTCTCGGGATTTACCCATCCATCATTGAGGTGGGCCCTTGTTAATGCTGAGGGCCACACCTGTGAGAGAGGAGACTCTCGCAGGGCGAGGAGGTCAGCCGAGGAATACATATAAGCCGCCTTACTGGCCCTGAAAAGGGCTAAGATGGTAATTGGCTACACGTAGGCTAGGATGGAAATAACACATATGGTGATGTAATTACAGGTCAGATGGTCAGGAGGGATGATAGAATGGAATCACATGGAATGGGGGAGATCCAACCTCGGGGGGGGGGAGGGGGGAATGATAATGGAACATATAAATAATATGATCTAGCATAGTCCAGTGAATATGCCTGGGTGTCCAGGCAGAGGGAGGATGGTCCAAAAACCCTCAGAAGTTGATAAATGAATCACTGTCTATGTTATAGTCATAGTCTTTCACCCACAATAGTCTTTCGCCTCCAGTAGTCTTTCACCCCCGATCACCCAGGTCACTCCTTGGCTGGTTGTTGTAGCCGGCTAGCTATTATTGCCGGCAACAGGCCGCCCCCAGCCGCCCCAAGCCGGTCTGCTGCTCCGGGCCTATCTCCAGTCATCAGGTTCACTGTTTTCGCTGTCGGCCGGGTCGGCCGGGCCCGCTGCCACAGCCGGTCGGCGCCAGACCGCGCCAGGCCCGTCACCAGGCCACACCAAGGCCGTCTCGGGCTGCACCAGGGCCGTCCCAAGCCGCCCCGCCGCCCCATGTTAGTCAGTCCTCCGCTCCTGCCTCCGCGGTCACACCATCCAACTTCCAAAGCCTCCTAGTGTGACGGCGGGTTAATGGCGGGTTGTCAATGTCGGCTGGGCCCGCCGGGCCCGCCGCTCCTGCTGGGCCGGCCGGGCTCGCTGTTCCTGTGGCCCAGTCTGGTTAAATGGCCAACCAATCTGTGTGTAGATCTACACCTGCACACATACACTCAACCACCATATAAGCCCCAACCTACCTACCTACTGTATTTTTTCTCTCTCTCTCTATCTATCCCTCTACCTACCTACCTACTGTATTTATTTCTTTCTCCCTCTACCTACCTACCTACCTACTGTATTTCCCCCTCTCTATCCCTCTACCTACCTAGCTACTGTATTTCTCCCTCTTTCGCTATTCCTCTACCTACCTATCAACCTACGGTATTTCTCCCTCTCTGTCTATCCCTCTACCTACCTACCTACCTATTGTATTTCTTGCTTTCTCCCCCTACCTACCTACCTACCTACCTACCTACCTACCTACCTACCTACCTACTGTATTTCTCCCTCTCTATCTATCCCCTTATCTACCTACCTGCCTACCTACCATATTTCTCCCTCTCTGTCTATCCCTCTACCTACCTACCTACTGTATTTCTCCCTCTCTGTCTATCCCTCTACCTATCTACTGTATTTCTCCCTGTCTATCCCTCTACCTAACTACCTACTGTATTTTTCTTTTTCCCTCTATCTACCTACCTACCTACTGTATTTCCCCCCTCTATCCCTCTACCTACCTACCGACCTACCGTATTTCTCGCTATCTATCTATACACCTACCTACCTACCTAAGGTATTTCTCTCTTTGTCTATCCCTCTACTTACCTATTGTATTTCTTGCTTTCTCCCTCCAACTACTTACCTACTGTATTTCTCCCTCTCTATCTACCCCCCTATCCACCTACCTGCCTACCTACTGTATTTCTCCCTCTCTGTCTATCCCTCTACCTACCTATATACTGTATTTCTCCCTATCTATCTATCCATCCCTCTACCTATGTGCCTACCTACCTACCTACCTACCTACCTACCTACCTACTATATTTCTTCCTTTCTCCCTCTACCTACCTACCTACCTACCTACCTACCTACCTACCTACCTACCTACCTACCTTCTTTCTATCCATCCACCCACCCACCCACCCACCCACCCACCTACCTACCTACCTTATTTCTCCCTCTCTATCTATCCCTTGGGGGGGTCATCTAGTCTAACTCCCTGCCTAGGCAGGAAGCCCTATACCCATGATGGCAAACCTATG
Source organism: Rhabdophis nuchalis (assembly GCA_039707465.1). Lineage (NCBI taxonomy): Eukaryota > Metazoa > Chordata > Lepidosauria > Squamata > Natricidae > Rhabdophis > Rhabdophis nuchalis. The sequence continues at coordinate 15,879,263 of CM077646.1, read as the reverse complement.
GCACGGGTGCCACAGGTGGTACACGGAACCATTTCTTAGGCAACGCGACGCATTGCCCTGTCAGCTTCAATGTGTATGTGCCCTGGCCAGCTGATTTAGGCCTTCTTTTGAGGCCGTTTTTTGCCCTCTGGAGGTGGGGGAAGGCTCTTTTCACCCTCCCCAGGCTCCTATAAAGCCTCTGGAGCCTGGGGATGACGTAAAAAGCATGCCAAATGCAGGGGGTCATGCACATAGCATTATGGATGTGGCACACCTGTGCACATCACCCCTGCACTCCCCCTGCTTTTGGCACGCGAGCCAAAAAAGGTTAGCCATCACTGCCCTATACCATTTCAGACAAATGGCTATCCAACATCTTCTTGAAGACTTCCAGTGTTGGGGCATTCACAACTTCTGGAGGCAAGCTGTTCCACTGATTAATTGTTCTAACTGTCAGGAAATTTCTCCTCAGTTCTAAGTTGCTTCTCTCCTTGATTAGTTTCCACCCATTGCTTCTTGTTCTGCCCTCAGGTGCTTTGGAGAATAGCTTGACTCCCTCTTCTTTGTGGCAACCTCTGAGATATTGGAAGGCTGCTATCCTGTCTCCCCGTCCCTCTTTTATTAAACTGTATTTCTCCCTGTCTCTCTATTCCCCTATCTACCTACCTACTGTAATACAATAATACAAGAGCAGAGTTGGAAGGGACCTTGGAGATCATCTAGTCCAACCCCGCTGCTCAAGCAGGAGACCCTATACCGTGTTGGACAAATGGTTTTCCAGTCTATTCTTAAAAACACATGCAGTGTTGGGGCATCCATAACTTCTGGTGGCAAGCTGTTCCACTGGTTAATAGTTCTCACTGCCAGGAAATTTCCCCTCAGTTCTAAGTAGCTTCTCTCCTTGATTAGTTTCCACCCATTGCTTCTTGTTCTTCCATCAGGTGCTTTGGAGAGGTGGAAGGGACCTTGGAGGTCATCTAGTCCAACCCCGCTGCTCAAGCAGGAGACCCTATACCGTGTCAGATAAATCGTTTTCCAGTCTATTCTTAAAAACACATCCAGTGTTGGGGCATCCATAACTTCTGGTGGCAAGCTGTTCCACTGGTTAAAAGTTCTCACTGCCAGGAAATTTCCCCTCAGTTCTAGGTTGCTTCTCTCCTTGATTAGTTTCCACCCATTGCTTGGGTCCTCTGTGGAGAAGGGCGGAATATAAATATAAATAAATTCAAAATTCAAAAAAATTCTTGGCTACATTGTGTGAAAGTTTGGTGTAAATCGGTCCAGTAGTTTTTGAGATTAGTGGATTCGTACAAACTATTTTACATTTTTATTTATATAGATTATTTTTAATAATGGAAAAAGCAGGATGGAAATGGAAGTATGTAAAGAAGTAAGTAAATAAGTAGGAAAGGAGGGAGGGAGAAGAAAGGAGGAATTAAGAAAAGAAGGAAGGAGGTCATGAATGGACAAATGAATCAATGAACGAATAGAATAAATAAATATTTGGCAATGAGATTTAGCAGGCCAGAGATTTGTCTACCAGTAGTCTTCCGGGTGCACTTCAAGGTGTTAATTACCATCTTCAAAGCGCTCCATGGCACAGGTCCTGGTTATTTGCGAGACCGCCTCCTACCACACACCTCCCTTCGACCTGTCCGTTCCCACAGGGAGGGCCTCCTCAGGGTGCCGTCTGGCTGGCGACTCCCAGGGGAAGGGCCTTCTCTGTGGCGGGTCCGGCCCTCTGTAACAACCTGCCCCCCGATCTTCGCACCATCACTGACCTACGCCTCTTCCGTCGGATGCTTAAAACGCATTTTTTCCATCTGGCCGGCCTGGCATAGATTAAGGGTTTAATTTTAAAGTTAGCATTTTAATGATTTTAATTTTTTAGCACAGATTTTCTATTTAATTTAATATATTATATGAATGTGTTGTGGTTTTTACCTTTTTCTGTGCACCGCCCTGAGTCCTACCACGGAGAATAGGGCAGTATATAAATTTGAAAAATAATAATAAAAATCTCCACCTGGGGGAGGACGGAAGGCCCTGGCTCTGCCTTTGCTGCTGTTTCCTTATCAGAGCCTTCCAAAGGCTCCAAAGCTGACCCAGGTCCTCCCTCAAACTCCTCCTCCTCTGACTCTGCTGCTAGCTCTGCTGGCAGCTGACGGGCCACAACAGCAGAAGAAAGGGAGGGCGGAAAATCTGCTCCTGTTTGGGCTTTGCTCACTTCCTGGTGATTTCATGTAGGTTTTTTGACAAGACCCAGACGTGGCTTGACGTTGTTCTCTTCTGACATTCTGAGAATGATTTCATTTCCCCGCCTGAGATCTCCTGATGGCCTCCTGTCCAAATATCGAACAGGCATTCGATATCCTGCTCAGGCTCAGAGATCAGCTAAGGTTGACTTTGTATTGATACCGTGTGAAGCGTGGATTAAAAGGCATGATAGTGATGATGATGGTAATAATTTCCTTCCTTCTGAAGGAAACCGGGGCAGAAAAATAAAAAACATCTTTGATAAGAAATAATTAGATACAATAACCCATAGATAGAAATAAATAAATATACCAGGAAGCTCTCGAAGTAATAAACCTAATAGATAAATATGGATGAAGCTGGCGAGAGAAAATGTGTAAAAGGAATAAGCAGAGTCCTAGTCCAGTGGTTATTGTGAAAGCCTGGGTGAACAAGGGTTGTTTAAACAAAGACAGTATAAATACGCAGAATTTTTTTTAAAAAGCCCAACTGCAAGATTTGCTCTTTAATAGTATCGGGAAATTGCCCAGTCATTCTGGACTTAGAGCTCAGACGCAACACGATCTCAGCCAATTAGTAAATGTATTTTAGAATTTTAATGGGAATATTTTAGCACAGGTTCTTAGTTTAATTCATTTTAGATATTATTATTGTATTTATTGTTATTTTTTTATTTTTTATTTATTTTTATATACCGCGTCCTCTCCCCAAGGGGACTCGGAGCGGTGTACAGGGAAAAATTAAAACACATAAAAATATACAAAAATAGATACAATCAGTAAAAACAAATTAAATTTAATTGTCCCTGCACTAAAATCCCCATATTAAAACTAATGTTCCCTAAACCCTAAAAGGTAGAGACTAACCTAGGCCGGCCAAGCAGAAAAAGTATATTTTTAATTTCTGACGGAAGGAGCGGAGGTCCGTGGTTGTTCTAATGTCGGGGGGAAGGTCGTTCCAGAGGCCTGGGCCCGCCACAGAGAAGGCCCTTCCCCTGGACGTCGCCCGCTGACAAAGTCTAGTGGACGGCAACCGGAGAAGTCCCTCTCTGTGGGAGCGAATCGGCCGTGAGGATGTATGGGGCAGAATCCGATCCCGCAGATAGCTAGGTCCCGAGCCATGGAGCGCTTTAAAGATGATAACTAACACCTTGAAGCGCACCCGAAAGACGACAGGCAGCCAGTGCAGCTCGCGCAAGAGAGGTGTTATATGGGTGTACCTTGCGGTCCCCATTATTGCTCGCGCGGCTGCATTCTGGACCAGCTGAAGTCTTCGGGTGCACCTCAAGGGGAGCCCCATGTAGAGAGAGTTACAATAGTCCAGTCGGGATGTCACCAGGGCATGAGTGACTGTGCAAAGGGCATCCCGATCCAATAGGGGGCGCAACTGGCGTACCAGGCGGACCTGGTAAAACGCTCTCCTGGCCACGGCTGTCACTTGATCTTCCATGGACAGCCGGGTATCCAGGAGGACACCCAAGTTGCGCGCCCCATCCACAGGGGCAAGGTGTTCGCCCCCTATGGCCAGTGATGGAGTCAACTGGTTGAATCGGGTGGCCGGAAACCACAGCCACTTGGTCTTGGCCGGGTTGAGCCTGAGTCTGTTACTTCCCATCCAGATCCGCACGGCTTCCAGGCACTGGCACATCACCGCTACGGCATCGTTGGGGTGGTTTGGGGTAGATATATACAGCTGCGTATCATCAGCGTAGAGGTGGTACTCTACCCCAAAACCATGGATGATCTCACCCAGCGGCTTCATGTATGTGTTGAACAGGAGAGGCGAGAGGACCGACCCCTGAGGCACCCCACATGTGAGGGGTCTCGAGGTCGACCTCTGCTCTCCTGTCAACACAAATTGCGATCGACCAGAGAGGTAGGAGGAGAACCACCGTAAAACGGTGCCTCCCACCCCCAACCCCCCCAGCCGATGCAATAGGATACCATGGTCGATGGTATCAAAAGCCGCTGAGAGGTCTAATAGGACCAGGATGGAGGAGCAACCTCCATCTCTGGCCCTCCAGAGATCATCTACCAACGCGACCAATGCCGTCTCGGTGCTATGCCCGGGCCGAAAGCCGGACTGGCGCGGGTCTAGATAATCAACTTCCTCCAGGTGACGGGGAAACTGTTGTGCCACCACACTCTCTACAACCTTCGCCAAAAAGGGAAGGTTGGAGACGGGACGATAGTTGGCTAATAAAGCTGGGTCCAAAGAGGGCTTCTTCAGGAGGGGCCTCACCATAGCCTCTTTAAGGGAGGCAGGCAAGAAACCCTCGCTTAAAGAAGCGTTGATAACCTCTTGGAGCCAGCCTCGTGTCACCTCCCAGGATGCCAGTACAAGCCAGGAAGGACACGTGTCCAATAAACATGTGGTGGCTCGCAGTCGCCCACGTAACCTGTCCATATCCTCGGAAGTAACAGAGTCGAACTCCTCCCAACCAAGATCCGCCTCGTGGCCTCCCACTGGACCATCAATGGAAACTAACTCGTTATGGATATGAGCGATTTTCTCCTGCAGATAAATCACAAATTCCTCTGCTCTACCCTGTAATGGGGCTTCCCGCACCCTCTGTTGAAGGAGGGAACGGGTCACCCTAAACAGGGCGGCAGGGCGGTTATCTGCGGATGCTATGAGAGTGGCACAATGATGGCGTTTGGCCACTCTCAGCGCCACAATGTAAGTCCGTAAATGGGCTCTTACCTGTGTTCGGTCAGATTCAGATCGAGTAGACCTCCATCTTCTCTCTAGGCATCTCTTGTGGCGCTTCATCACCCTTAGCTCCTAGGTAAACCAAGGAGCCAAGGTGGCTCGCTGCCGCAAGAGAGGCCGCAAGGGCGCGACCCGATCCAAGGCTCCCGTGGTCGCAGTATTCCATGCGGCCACGAGGTCCTCCATCGGGGCGCGGGTCAGGGGTACAGGAAGTGGCCCAAGCGCCGCCTGGAACCCATCAGGGTCCATCAGGCGCCTGGGGCGGAACCAAAAAAGACACACTTTTTTCGCCTGGCCGGCCTTGGGTAGTCTCTTTTTTTTTTTTTTTTTTTTTAATTAAAATTTTTATACTGTTTTACAATATATCACCCAGTGCTGTACAAAACAAAAGGAAGAGTTGGTTTCAAGTGTCGTCTATTATCTTTAGGATCTCCAAAATCCACGTTCCCTCGGTACAGGCGTCGAGACGTCCAAAGTTCCAAGTGCATAGTCCACAAATGGCTTCCAAGTCTTCCAAAAGATATCATTTTTATAAACCCCCTCTCTAAATTTAATATCACACGTCATTTTATCATTTAAGGCTAATTTCCACATTTCACAATACCATTCTTCTATTTTAATATTTACCTCTATTTTCCAATATCTTGCTATTACAATTCTACCCATTATAATCATAATTCTAATCAGTTCTTTCTCGTGTTTTGTTAACTCTGGTTCATTAATTATCAATAACAATATAGTTTCTGGTCTCAATATTATTATTCTTTTCATCATTTCACACATTGTTCCTTCTAATTGCTGCCAAAACTTTTTAATTTTCACACATTTATACCACATATGCTCATAAGTTCCCAATTCCGTATTACATCTCCAACATTTATCATTCATTTTTTTATCTATCAGTGATAATCTTAGTGGGGTCCAGTACCATTTCCAAACAACCTTAAAATTATGTTCTTTAATCCTTATAGATAAAGTCCTCATAATCCGACTCTTCCAATTCTCATTCCAATCCAAATCCAATATTTTAATCTTTAGATCTTCCTCCCAATTCTTTTTCATTACCATTTGTGGATTTCCATCAAAGTTTATAATCCTGTATATCTTACTGACGAGTCCTTTTAACCCGGTTTCATCTTTAATAATTTGAGATACTAAACTTTCAAACTTAGTTTTACTTCTATCTATGTTACATATTCCCCTTACTTTCATGTTCCATTTTTCTACCTGTATTTTTTCAAACCAATTTAACTCCAATTTTTGAATTACTTTTTTCTTCCTACTTTCAGTTCCTAAGGCTCTTAACCAATCTACTATATTTCCTATATTTTCATCTTCAATTACTTTGTTCCGACTTATATTGGTTTTAATCGGCCAACTTTCAGTTGTCTTTCCCAAAAACGTTATATCCGGAATCAATTTTTTAACAAATTTATTCCAAGTTTTACTCAACCCTTTTAACCAATAACTATTAATTGTCTTTTTTGTTTTTGCTCTATCTAAAAACCATATAGACCCAAATCTCTTAATATCTTTTAACTCCAGATCTCCCCAATGACCATCTCCACCTTTAAGTATTTTTATCACAGTTCTAATATTATATGCCCGATAATAATTAAGTAGATTGGGAATTCCCAATCCACCCTCTTTTTGATTTTGATACCACAATTTCTTCATTAATCTTGGTCTTTTCCCACCATTACAAAATTTATCTAATTTCTTCTGATATTCTTCTATATCTTTCTCTGTCAAATTTAATGGTAGCATCTCAAATAAAAAGTTAAACTTTGGTAATAACATCATTTTACACATTGCAATTCTACCAAACCAAGACAACTTTATCTCTTTATATTTATCTATCTTTTTCTCTACTTCCTTCAGCATCACCTCATAATTAATTTTTTTTAAATCTCTAACTTTAAGTGAAAGTGTTATCCCCAAGTATTTCAATGTATTCTTAGCTCTTATCCCAAATTGTTCTTGCATACTCTCCCACTCCTTACCATCTTTATTCATTAGTAATTCAGATTTTGACCAATTTACCTTTAAACCTGTCATTTCTTCAAATTCTATCAAATGTTTATTTATCCTCTTTAAATCTCTCTCTATATCTTTCAAAATAATCAAAGTGTCATCCGCATACAAATTTATCTTATATCCCTTATAACCTTCCAACTCTTCATCTGCTTCTATCAATTTAATCAAAATTTCCATAACTAACAAAAATAATGTTGGGGACAAGGGACATCCTTGTCTCGTGCCTGCTTCCAATTTAATCTCTTCCGTCATTATTCCATTCACCTTTACCTTTGCACTGCTTTTTTGATACAGTTTTGAAATAACATGTATAAATTTATTACCAAAGCCTAATGCCTCGATAATTACTTTTATAGTATCCCATTGTACAGAATCAAAAGCTTTAAAAATATCTAACGATATTATACCTAATTCATCTCCATTATTCTCTGCTACATCTATAATATTCAATACTCTTCTAATTATATCACTCATATATCTACCTTTAACAAACCCTACTTGGTTATAACTTATATATTTATCTATAAAACTATTTAATCTATTACTTATAATAGCTGTAAATATTTTAGCATCTTGGTTGATTAAAGAAATAGGTCGATAGGACTCGATCCTCTCAAGATCTTTATCCGGTTTAGGAATTATAGATATTACTGTCTTATTCCATGACATCGGGACTTCTCCACCATGTAAAATTCCATTGAATAATTTTTGTAGTTTTGGTACTATTAGTTCCTTGAAATCTTTATAAAATTCAGCAGGTAATCCATCTTCTCCTGGGGTCTTCCCTAATTTTAACTCTTGTATTATTTCATTAATTTCCTCCTGTGTAATATCTCTTTCCATCAAGTCTTTGTATGTTTGATCTATCTTCATACCATATTTTCCAAGATGATTCTTCAATTTTTCTAAATCAATTGATTTCTTTAAGTATAATTTTTGAAAAAAATTCCTAGCTACTTCACATTTCTCCAATCTCTTATAACACCTTATACCTTTATCATCTATCAGAGAACCAATTTCTCTCTTTTGAATTTTATTTTTCGCCGTCTTTGCCAATAACCTAGAATTTTTATTACTAAATTCAAAAAAATCCCTATTCAAATATCTTAAATTTTTTTTAACCAATTCAATATCTTCTTCTATCAATTTAGTTTTTAATAAGGTCAATTCCTCCAAACATTTTTTATCTTTCGTAAGTGAGAATTGGTTCTCCAATATCTTAATTTGTCTTGTATCCTGATCAATTTTTGCTTTGTATTCTCTATATTTCCTGCTTGACAATTTAATACTTTCTCCTCTAAATATGGCTTTCATGGTATCCCAAACAATTTCAAATTTAACCTCTTCATTATCATTCAATTCCCAACTTTCCTTCCATTTTTTGAATATCCATATTTTATCCTCCTCCCTTTTATACAATTTTTCATCATATCTCCAACCTCTTTCCTTTTTCTCAAAATTAAAATCTATTTCCATCATAACTTCTGCATGGTCAGAATCCTTAAAAATTCCCACATCTATTCTATCTACTTTATTCAGCAAATCTTTAGAAACAAAAATATAATCAATCCTTGAATAAGTATTATGTACCTTAGAACAAAATGTATACACCCTTTCAGGGCCTTTCAACTCTCTCCAAACATCTGCCACACTGTTTTGAAACATCCATTTATTTAAAATTTCCCCTTTATTTGTTTGTCTAAAGCGGGTAGGATTATTACTATCAATTTTATCCCTAATTAGGTTGAAATCTCCCGCCACAATTACTTTCCCTTCACTTTCTGTTTCCAAAATCTTAGTAATTTTATCCAAAAATCCCTTTTGTTTTTCATTCGGTAAATATAAATTAACCAATGTCACTTTTTGCTCGTTAATATTCCCTGTAATTATTAAATATCTGCCTTCCTCATCTCTAATTACTTGTTTTTTCTCAAAGTGTACCCTATTTGATATCAATATCGCAACTCCTCTAGCTTTGGAAGTCCCAAAAGATTTTTCATAAATTTGCATACCTTTAATATTCATTCTATTAAAATCCTCAGATTTTTGATGAGTTTCCTGCAAAAATAATATATCTGGAGAATCCCTTTTAAATTTAAGTTCCAATCTTTTCCTTTTTATATGATTGCCTGTACCTTTCACGTTCCATGTCATTATTTTTATAAACCGCATTTAAGCGGTAACTTTTTTAAGCCTGACCCCTCCTCTTCCTTTATGTGCACACCAAACACCAAACAAAAAAGACATACAAAAACATAAAACTCCACAAACAATATATAACAAACAACATAAACAAAAAACTCAAATATCAAACACAACAACCACAACAAATAACAAGCAATCTTCATCCCCCACATCCTCAATCAGATATCGCCTCTATATAAAGAGTGCGGGGGAGTGGGACGTGCCGATGGTCGGATCACCTCTTCGGGCTGTTCTTTAAATTCCACTTTCAAAAAAAGAAGACAAGGCTGGCTTCGCCCCGGACTCAGCTTCCTGCTTTTTACTAAGATCCTCCATCTTGTCTGGCGTTCGTTCAGTATCTTCACGAATTTTCTTATACTCAGAGACTGCCGGGGAAATTTCTTTTCTCTTTAAACTCTTGGGATCCTGGCCGCCAGTTGCACCTCTTTCTTCCAAAATTGGGGATTCCTCTTGTACTCCACCCGTCTTAAGCATATAATCTTTAATTTCTTCCAAATCTTCCTCTTTCTCAATCAGCCCAAGCCCCCGAATTAATCTTAATACATCTGTTTCTGGAGTAATAGTATGCATCCTTCCTTTATAAAAAAACTTAAGTTGCTGTAGTGGCCTCCAATTGTACTTAATATCATTGTCTCTCAAGAGCTTTGTAACTGGTTTCAAATGATATCTCCAAGCTCTGTCTTCCCTGGAAATATCCGGAAAAACTTGAATCTCTTTCTCCTCAAACTTAGGAACACCTTCCAGTTCTCTTATTTTTGCCATAACCTCTAGTTTATCTCCAAGGTTTGCAAATCTTACTAAAACATTTCTAACCGCTCCACCTTGCCTCTTATAACCAATTCTAAAAACACTTACTAAATTTGCTGCTGTATATTCAAATCCAAAATCATTCAACCATTTTAGCACCCTCTGCTTCAAATCATCCGATCTATTTTCTGGAATATTACGTATAACAATATTGAATTTTCTAGCTTCTTCCTCCAAAAGACTAATTCTCTTATCTTGCTGCTGGTTTTTATAAAAAATTCCTTCCATCTTACGATCAATTTGTGCGTCGTGTGCATGAATTTGTTCAATTTCATCTTTAATAAATTTCACCTCCGCGTTTTGCTTTACAAAACTAACATTCAATTCACTTATCTGTTCTTTAGCTTTTTGAACTTCCAATGTCAAATTAGCCACATGATCCGTTAATCCGGTTAACTTTTCGCCAATTGTATTCAAAGCTCCGAAGATCCTTTCCAGCTCTGAAGGCTGTTGAGTCGACATTTCAGTTCAAAAACAGACTTTATATTTATACTTCTTTGCCAAGAGGGTCTCTTATAAAGAATAAGGGCAAACAGTGTTCCAAATCAGATAAGGCTAAGCCGGCTTAAAATGCACCAAAAGAGCCAAAAAAAAAAAAGCCTAGGAGAGCTTCCCCAGTTTATTTAACTTTTAAGCCTCCATTTTAAGTGTAATCGAAAAAGCTTGTCCGCTACATTCAGCTCACACAATCCACTTTAAAAGAATTAGAAAGTTCAAAGGAGTTATAATCCACATGCCATCACCAACTTCCTTCTTTCTTAAACTTCAGCTTGTATTTACAGCCTTGTAGCGAGACAAAAGGCATGCAAATGATCTTTGCCAGAGACAAAGGGTAGCCCCCCTTACCTCGGCCGCTCGCCCAACTCTCTGCTCCACGGAGAAACAAAACTTTGAAATTCAAGCAGTTCGAGTTGTCCGATCACTTTGAAAAAGCAATTTACAAGTCACACCGACCTTCCAAAACATCTATAAACATTTCCAGCTCTCAGCGGCGCGTTTTAATCACTTTAATCCACATTTGTTGGTAAAAAAAAGCCCTACGAGGTGGAGAAAACGTCCTCACCTCATCCGGCCATAACCACGCCCCTGGGTAGTCTCTTTTTAGGTTAGGGGTTTTAGGGGTAATTTTTAGTTTAGTTTATGGGTTTTAGCGCAGGAACAATTTAATTCACTTTTAATTTTGTATTTTGTATTTTGTATTTGTTGGTGGTCTTATTTGTATTTTTAATTGCCTGTGCCCCGCCTCGAGTCCCCTTGGGGAGAGAGAGCGGGATATAAAATTAAATTATTATTATTATTATTATTAACTCAGGTTCCGCCTCCCCGCGGTGGGGGACAGCGGTGGGAAAGTCTGCTGTCCCCCATAATAATAATAATAATTTATTATTAATAATTTATAATAATAATTTAAATAAAAATTATTGCTGATTTTTAATTCCCTATGCACCGCTCTGAGTCCATCTCGATGGAGAGGGAGCGGTTATATAAATCGAATAAATAAATAAATAAATAAATAAATAATGGATAAATGGCAAAAAATAACATAATTCAATATAATATAAAATCAATAATAAACTGACATAATTAAAAAAAAGACAACTGATTATGAAAGAAAGAAAAATATGAAATACAATGCATGACAGCACAGAAAGTTAAAGAAATCCAAAGCAAAGCCAGATATATAGAAGCCATATAAATTAAAATTATAAATTTAAAAAAAACGAATGGAAGGAAATATACTGTATGTGTCCCAGGATAATGTTGCAGGATCCAATCTGGGTCGATCACTGGGACCAGAGGTTCAATCTTCTGAGTTTTGGAGTCAGGCTGGAGTCCATCCTCAGGGAATTACACTCTCTCTCTGCAGAATGTGTGCAATGGGCTGTTCTATGTGTAGTATTTATGTAGTGCCTAGTTCTGTGTGGCTCTTTGTTGCTAATTGGGGTATTGACATCTGGCTATTATGTTGTTGTAACCAATGATTTAACATCTGGCTATCAATATCCCAATTAACAACTAACACATAACTGGGTGCCATATAAATACTATGCATTCTGCAGAGAGGGAGAGAGGTGGGGGAGGGAGGGAGACAGACCAACTCTGAAAGCTTGAAAGACTAAATATTTGGGGGAGGGAGGGAGGGAGGGAGAGAGAGAGAGAGAGAGAGAGAGAAACTTTGAAAGCCTGGAAGACTAAATCTCTGGGAGCGAGAGAGAGGGAGAGAGAAGAGGGAAAGAGAGGGAGACTCCAAAAGTGATTAACTCAGATTGGATCCTGTTAAAAAAAAAATACTCACAAAGCTTTCTCTGGATGCCTTGATCTTCTTTCTCTATGAAATCATCTCCCTCTTCGTGTTTTTGTTCACATTGGTGGGTTCTGATTCCAGGTACACCTATGGGGAACCTGTGCCTGGCCTGGTGAAACTGACCCTCTGCCGGCATCCCCAACGACAGCCTTACGAGTGTAATAGTGGTAAAAGTGTGTGTAAAGAATTTGAGGGCGAGGTAAGGGACGTCATGTTTCCACAGCTGGGATATCTTCAAAGACCTATTTTAAACCTAATTTTTCTGTTTTATTTAAAAATGGGGATTATGTTTTCTTGATTCACTCTGACAAACAGTGGGGAGGGTGATCATGCAGAAAACTGATTTTTGAGACAGTAATCGAAAATACTGCTCACTCTATTGAAACTGTATGGGAAAAGTTAGTAAAAAGAGACATCGTTCTTCCCTCATTTTCAAACATGTTTCTTTCAATTAAATTGCTCTGCATTTAAAGAGTAGAATAGAATAGAAAAGTACAGAGTTGGATTTCTTGCTTGTGTGGCTTGCAGGCAGACGGGGACGGCTGTTTCTCCAAGGTGGTGGACACTGAGGAGCTCCACCTGACGTGGCTCGGTTTTTCAACAGACATCGCCGTCGAAGGCAAAATCACAGAGGAAGGGACAGGTAACCTTCATGAGCAACAAAAGAGCACCAATCGGCTGCCAGAATGGTCCATAACAAGACCTAAAGCTCCCATTTCCTACAAGGAAGGTTTGGGAGATAGCAAAAGCACTTAGACTCAAATACCACTTCACAGTGCTTGGTGGTGCAGTGATTAGAACGCATTATTGCAGGTTACTTCTGCTGACTGCCTGCAATTTGGCTGTTTGAATCTCACCGGGCTCAAGGTTGGGTAAAATGAGGACCCAGATTGTTGGGGGTGATATGCTAACTGTAAACCACTTAGAGAAGGCTGTAAAACACCATGAAGCAGTTTATACATCTAAGGACTATTCCTATTGAAGTCCCCTCTAAGTGGTTTACTGAGTCATCCTATTGTCCCTAACAATCTGGGTCCTCATTTTACCCACCTCGGAAGGATGGAGGACTGAGGCAACCTTGATAGAAAAAATACCCCACGTTTTAAGTCTAAGAGAGTTGTGGCATCTGACCTATAAATAAGAAAACTATTCTCTGCTCCAACACCCATTTCACAGAAAGGGAAGTGATAAGATTGCGTGTGTGTGTGTGTGTGTGTGAAACCAGGTGGTTCCAATCAGTCTGAGACATACTAATATCCCATAAAGAGTGCAGTGGCTAAGCGATTAAGACTCTGGGCTTATCAGCAGGAAAGCTGACAGTTCAGGCTTGAGTCCCGAGCACCTCAAAACTGGGTGAGCTCCCATCCTTGCCCGAGCTCCTGCCAACCTAGAAGTTTGAAAGATGCAAATTTTAGGTAGAAAAATAGGTATCTCTTCGGCAGGAAAGGTTACTGCGTTCCATATTTTTGTGCTGGCCACATGATGACGGACCTGTTTCTCAGAGAACAGATTCCTTAGGTTGAGAATTGGACATGCACATTAACCCTTTGAGCCAGACACACTGGACCAGGGGAAACCTTTAAAGGGCCACTGAGGGCCAAATTCAAACTATTATATTATTATAATTATATTATAAAAATTTATTATTATATTATAATTATTATATTATTATTATATTATATTATTATAAATTTAATTTGTAGAACCGCTCCCTCTCCCCACAGGGACTAGGGGCGGTGCACAGGGAAAGTAAAAACAATAAATATACAAATATAAATACATAATATAAAAACAGATTAAATCTATTCCTGTGCTAAAACCCGTTAAACTAAAATACCCAGCAGCTATAAATAAGTTTAAAACCCCATAGAAAGAGAGACTAGTCTAGGCCGGCCAAGCGGAAAAAGTGTGTTTTTAATTTCAGATGGAAGGAGCGGAGGTCCGTAGTCGTTCTAATATCGGGGGGAAGGTCGTTCCAGAGGGCCGGGCCCGCCACACTAACAGAGGGAATAACTAACAGAGGGAATTAGTACTATATGTCAGAGAAATCCCAAAGGCGATTTTTTTTCCCCAAGAGGCAACTGGAGTTTCTTGTTTTTCTTTGAAGATGTTTCACTTCTCATCTAAGAAGCTTCTTCAGTTCTTTGAAGCCGTTTCTTGGATTGAGAAGCGAAATGTTTTCAAAGAAAAGCCAGAAAGTCCACCTTTGGGACAACCATGACCTGGATGACTGAGACTCTTCATAGACATGTCAGAGAAATCTGCACAAGGGGAGACCCTGGAGATCGTTTATTCCAATCTCTTGTCCAAAGCAGAAATCCATAAACGCAGAGAAATTGTCCATCAAAAGAGTCAGGCTTCCTGGCACTCCAGAGACAAGGAGTTTCTGGGAAACTGGAGAGGAAGGGAAGAGCCTTTTGCAGATGACATTTCTCTTCAACAGGAGTGGAGCTGAATGCCACAGAATCCATTGTGATCACGTCCACGTTGAGCCAAATTATCTTTGAAAACCCAGACCGTTACTATAAACCTGGCATTCCCTACATCGTGAAGGTAAGATGGGAGCTGTGGTTTCTCTGCAAGGATGGATTTAAGCTGTATCAGCCCAGCCAGCCCCTCCAGTCTGCTCCAATGCCATTTCTTCATCCCAACAGCTGCTGTGCAGCTGCTCTGAGCTAGAACAATCAAAAAGAGTGTAAAAGCATTGGGTGTAACTGTAAAAAGACTTGGAAGGAATCTTGCAGTGTAGGAATCTTCAACCCCCCCGTCTGTGGTCAGGTACCAGGCAATGGCATGCCAAAAACAGGAAAGTCCCATCAATGGGATGCAGGCACTTTGTGAAACCATGCCCTTTCTGATCCATAGAAAAACCTCTCTCCTTGGAAGCAGTCCCTTGTGCCCAAAAGATTGTGGGCCGCTGTTCTAGTTCAATCCCTTGCTCAACCATTTAAGACAAAGGAAGGAGGGAGGGAGGGAAGGCAGGCAGGGAGGAGGTAGCTAGCTAGTGCGGGAGAGAGAGAGTGTTTAGAGTTTAGAGTTTATTGGTTTTTTATACCACCCTATACCGAAGGACTCAGGGCGGTGTACAGCAAAAACAAAAACAAATATATAAAAGTTAAAAGAACTTAAGTTAAAAGAGGGGAGAGGGAAGGAGGAAACAAGCAAGCAAGCTGGAGTCTACAATAGGAACCTTTCAGCCTTTGTTCGTTAGCAGAATTATTAAGCAGGGGTATCCATGGAAATGATGATAGCCCTGAACAATCAAGATGGCAGTCACCATAAAGCCCCAATCATGCCTCAGTGCAATAGCAATAACAGTTAGGCTTATATATCGCTTCACAGTGCTTTACAGCCCTCTCTAAAGGGTTTACAGAGCCGGTTTATTGTGCCTAACCATCTGGGTTCTAATTTTACCAACCTCAGAAGGATGGAAGACTGAGTCAATGTTGAGCTGCTCAGGACAATGAACGAGCGAGTACTGAACTGAAGGCTAACTGCAGCTGTGGACCCAGATAGTTGGGGGCAACATGCTGACATTGTAAACTGACCAGAGAATATGTAACGCACTATGGGGCAGTATAGAAGGGCTATGGCTATCATCCCCTACGGATGCTCTGCTTTGAAACTCCCAAAGCCCCTTTTCCCTAACAAAAAGTCTGTTTATCAAACCAACCTATAACTCCATCTCTCAGCGACTCCTTGAGTGGGTTTAGAAATAATCCCCTTTCTTTTAAAGCCACAGTCCCAAAAGCTACTCCCAGACTCAAATCTCTCCTGATTTTTCACAGAGTTGTAGTGATGGGGAAAAAATTAGGATGGATTAGGATGGATTGACAAGAAAGCTTGACGTTCCTGAAGGAAAGGCAGAATAGAAATTGCATTTGTAAATACTGAAATATTTGGCCACAACCAGTTGGGTCAATATGGTGGTTTTTCGTGCGCAGGTGAAGCTGGTAGACAGCAGCGAGGTGCCAATCCGCAATGAAACAGTGCAGGTTTTTATATCGTCAAGAAACCAGCGGCTCAATCAAGTGACGGATACTGAGGGGAGAGCTCAATTTTCTATAGAAACCACTGATACCACACGTGGAATGTTGCATCTTCAGGTTAGTCTCCTAGATTTGCAACAGCTGTATTGTATGACTTACACATTCTCTTAAAAAAAAAAAGCTCATCAGCATTGGAAAGTACTTAGGGCTCCCCCGCTTCTTTTCCTTTTTTCTGTCTCTCTGCTCATTGTTGCTGTCTTTTTTTCTCCTTTAAGGTGATTTCTCATCTTACTCACTCTGTTTAGCTCCAAAAAGAAGGCCCACACTCTCTTTCTTCTCTTTGAAAAGTGCCTTGAAAATGGGGGCAGGCCAGGGGACCGTACTGATATGGGGGCGTGGCCACACCGCTGCACTATGGGTATGCAAACATATAGCTGATTTGTGTTTCTGGTACGCCCATACCGGTGCATACTGGGAGCAACCCACCTCTGGTTGGACTTATTATTGAGGTTGATCGTATTTTCGGAGAAACACGGTATCTGTCTATCTGTGTACCACCAATCATCCATCCATTATCTATCTATATCTACTGAAATACCTAATGTATATCTATATCTATCTATATCATCTAATGATCTGTCACATTTTTGAACGGCCATCTTTCTCGCCCTTGCCAATGAAATGTGCTCAGCCAGTCTCCTACCTAATTTCTCTAAATCTGTGCTTTTCCTCTCAGGCTATGTATAAAGTAGAAACTTGGTGTAGTAGCTTAACCTGGGTTGTACCCCGCCACAGAGATGCATATCACACAGCGCGAATGCTTTATTCTCCAAGCCAAAGTTATCTACATATCGAGCCTGTTTCAGAGACATTAAGCTGCAGCCACCAGGAGCCGGTTCGGGTGCGTTACATCCTTAACCGAGGTGATGAGAACGAGGATGAGATTGTCTTCTATTACATGGTGAGTCTTCAGGTGATGGCTGCATTCACAAGGCATGTTTGCTTAACTCTGTTAAACAGCCTTTCTCCAATGTGCACTGAATCACAACACAAGTATACCGAGGCAATCTCCCTTTTGCACACTGCCCCAAGGGTTGCCTTTGTTTACCCATGATCCTTGAGTGAGTCAAACTTAACTCATCCTTAGTTGTACCCTTGTTAGGGTGAGTTTATCCGGGCAAGCAAATCTCCTATTGAGTTTTTTGTTTTTTTTAGTGTAAGTCCATCTAGGCTCCAGTTGACCAATTCCCTACATTTTTCTTGGTAACATTTTCAGAAGAGGTTTGTCCCAATTTTCTTCTTAGAATAGGGACTGACCTACACTCTTCTAGTTGGCTTCATGCCAGACTAGAACTCACGGTCTCCAAGTTTCTGGCCTGGTATTTTGAACCACTATACCAAAAGTCAACAGTGAGATCCAAAGCTACACTTCTGTGTTTTCTTCCAACTTCTGGTTGTCCCAGTTTAAAATATATCCAAGCAGTGGTTTCTCTTATTCTTCTGCCACTGTCCAAGGTTTCCTTCAAAGTACTGTATTTGTGCTCAAGGAGCAAAACATCTATTAGGTTTTCCATGATTTTAGAAGGCGATTGCAATGAGCTGAAACAGAGGCCACAGAGAAAGGAGGGGGATCCCTACTGGGAAGAGCAGATTCACACCTAGTTAGTTTTTTCGGAAGCGGGGAGGCAGGCGCCCAGCGCCCGGACGGCTCCGGCAGCGCCCAGGCAGCCACAGACCCGGCCGCTCCCCCTGCCCGTTCGCTCGCTCGCTACAGGGGGAGGCAGCCGCAGCCCCCCAGCCGACATGCCGGGCCCTCCGCTGCCTCCAGGCGGGGGGGGGGAGGAAGAGAGGAAGAGCTGCACCTGAGGGGCCAAAGAGGGACCCTCGGACGGTGGGAGCTGCGTGTCGGAGGGCTCGGGGGCAGCAGCAGCCACCTGCAGAGGCCACCAAGTTGAGTGGAGCTGGGAGGGAGGTGGGCGTGCGGCGCCCGCACAGCCCCGGCGGCGCTTGGATGGCCGCGGACTTGGGTGCCGCACGCCCACCTCCCTCGCTGCGGGAGGAGGCAGCTGTGGCCTCCCCGGCTGGCGTGCCGGGCTTTCCACTGCTTCCGGGGGGGTGGGGGAAGGGAGGGAGAGAGGGAGGGAGAGACTGACACACAGAGACAGAGGGGGAGGGAGGAAGAGACAAACAGAGAGAGACACAGAGAGAGAGGGAGGAAGAGAGGGAATCCGACACACACACACACACACACACACACACAGGCACACACACACACACACAAAGAATTACAGATGGGTGGAGGGAGGAGAGAGAGACAGATAAGGAGAGCGATAGACAGAGAGAGACAAAAAGAAAAAGAGAGAAAGAGAAAGAAAAAGAAAAAGAAAGTGGGAGAGAGATAAAGAAAGAAAGAATTTGGGTTGCTAAGCAGGACCGTCGTTAAGTGAATTTCACCACATTTTCCAAGTTGGCCACACCCACCCGGTCACATGATCGCTGAGCCACTCCCACAAAACAGGCCACACCTTTTGGCTCTCAAAAGAAATTTCAATTGTGGTACTGTTGATATTTGGCTCTCTTGACTAATAAGTTTGCCCACCACTGCCCTAATTAATTCATGAGTGTCAAGCCAAGTTTCAAAAAGAATCCAATCATTTGTTAGGAGCACCATGTCGTCATCTACTCCAGTGAGGTCTGCTCTGGTGCACGTAGGTTACGGCCCATCTTTGAACTTGTTCCCCCACCCTTCTTTCAGTGTGTCATAAATCACATTCTCCAACGAGGTACTCCCATGGGCTTTAGACACAACTCACAATCCGTCTTTGGTAATCTGAGATTCAATGTTTGAAGAATATATATGTGGAATGTGCTCCCACCTTGCTTCTAATGGCAACTCGAAAGCAGACTAGAAATGCTTTTGTGAGTTGACACTCTGGCAAGAAAGGTCATAAAATGGGAAAAACTCACAACTATTTTACTTAAACACAGAAATGTTGGGCTCGATTGTGTCCCTAAATTGAGGACAATCTTAATCCAGAAACTCCCTGCTTATAGTTTATCTTGTGCAAACATAATGAAGTCTCTGGAATGCTATGGTAATATCTGGTGCATAACAATGGAATTTTTCAGGGCATTGGTTTTTCTAAGACAGTGTCTTTTTCCCAGAAATGGGGAAATTGTGTTATACTACTACATGTGACATTCCAGCTCCTCAATTCCTTTGGCGCTGCCTTGAGTTGCATATTTCAGAACAATTGCTTTTGCACTTTTTACATCTTGCACTGGCTAAATAATGTACTGCAATTCCATTGTTATGCAGGTTTTCAGGTGTGACTCAGTGAAAAAATAAAAGACAGAGTCCGGATTTCTCTTGATAAGACAAACATGTCTATTCATCTGAATAAAGACGGGTGCTCCCTAAAGATGGAGGAATGAGACTATAAAAATAGTCAAGCATGCCTTCTCTGTGGTTTTGATCACAACCCTAATCCACAGGCTACTCTTTTCCTTTTGGATTTTCCATGGCCACGAAGGCCTGTGTAGGCCTGGATTTTAGCCTTGCTACCTCAACATATGTTACCTTCAGGCAATCATCAAATCCACCAGATTCCTGATCAACACCATGGGTGAATTATTATTCTATTCTTTTAATCTTACACACTTATCAAAAGGTTACACTAGACCAGGGGTCTGCAAAGTTGGCTCTTTGAAGACTGGTGGACTTCAACTCCCAGAATTCCCCAGCCAGCTCTGCTGGCTGGGGAATTCTGGGAGTTGAAGTCCACCAGTCTTCAAAGAGCCAACTTTGCAGACCCCTGCACTAGACAATTGTAGCTCTGAAATTCTAGGGGTCCATATGTCTAGCACGACAACCAGTTTTTAGAATTGAAAAATCAATCAATCAATCAATCAATCAATCAATCAATCAATCAATCAATCAATCAATATCTATTTATCAATCAATCAATCAATCAATCAATATCTATTTATTTATCAATCAATCAATATCTATTTATCAATCAATCAATCAATCAATCAATCAATCTATATCTATTAATCAATGAGTCAATTGATTTCTCCAAGCCTTAGCATATCTAGCAGGAATTTCTTCTTTCCATGCAGGTCAAGGCTAAGGGAGACATCATACAAACAGGGACACACAGGCAGCCAGTGGAACAGAGAAAAGGTAAATGCTCCTCTTCCAAACGACACTCCCCCCTCCTGCTTGACAAAAAGCTTCCCAGAAGTTCCCAGCCAGGGTGTCTCCATCTACGGGGCTCCAGTTCTCTCTTGCTGAATGCTGGGTGCCTCTTGCACATCTGAAAAACTTCCTTTTCCCACTCACAGCTAGGTTCACTATATCCGATTTCACTGGCAGGGCAGGGAAGGTGGGCACATACAGCCAGCCCTGCCATTGGGCAGAGGAAAGGGATGGTCCTAAGCAGTAGGAACAGGCTGTTTCTCCCAAATCTCTGCAGCTGCTTCCTTCACCCTGAGTTTTTGCTGGGCATCACAATGAGGCCTCATTGCAACTACGGTAGAAGGCTGCCCAGATGTCTATGCTCCATTTCCTCCTGGGACAGGCCCTTCTCAGAGACCCACAGAGAGGATTAGGAGCTCAGTCTCTTGTAGTCAGCAGGCTGGCATGCCGGATGTGGCTTTTTTTTCAAGGATAACCAAAACATGGAGGTGGAAGAATGAAGGATAGGGAATGGGATGCAATTCCCAATCACCTGCTACCAAGAGGGCTCCAAGTTCAACCGAGAGTCAAGAAACCCTGGAGAGGCATGGGAAGGCACTACTAACAGCACTGACTCATGGGTCTGAGGCAACATTTGGGTTTTTTGGATGGCAAAGGGTTGAAGGATTCCATGGCATATGCCTCTGGGCCTGTTTTATGTCCATCGACCTCCTTTGCAGTGGGAGATGTTACTGGAGGGAGACTCACGTGCTGCTACATGGATCCCCAAAACAAGAAGGATCACCAACTTGATCATTGCCACCACAAACCTAACATTTATGGTGGAGAAGGCAAGCCCTCACAACTCAGAAGTAGACAGCAGCTGAAGTCCTTCAGCTCCTGGTTCTTCATTGATCCATTTTGGGCTCACATTTCCCAGCCTTTAATGGTCATCCTGGTGAAGTCTGATATATTCCAAGTGGAACTTATTCCATCTATCTTTGTACCTACCAACCAACCAACCCACCCATCCATTCATTGAAATGCATATGTCTCTTTCAATCTCTCTTTCTCCCTCCAACTGGGACTGTCATCCTTTAGAAGTCAAAGGGGACTTCCTTTTCAGTCTCTTGGTTGATGTCACCACTGCTCCCAAGGCCTCCTTGCTCATCTACACTATTTTGTCCAGTGGAGAACTTGTTGCTGACTCAAGAGACTTCACCGTAGAAAAGTGCTTCTCCAACAAGGTAACATTGTGCATTTTGTGTCGTGCTATTAAAGAAAGCAGAATCTTAATGAACCAGAACAAGTCTTCTCTAAGCTGGTGCTCCTTCATTCTATTGATGCTAATATCCACCAAACCTTCTTTGCTCCTCATCCTTTGAGAAAAAAAGCTCTTGAGCTACCCTTTTGCTATCTACTGGTCCAGGCTGATGTAATCAGTTATGTCTTAGCCAGGCCTGTTCCCTGAATACCGGTATGTCAGTGGGTCATAACTAAATTGCAATGGAAAGAAAATGCCAAACATCGGTTAACCTTAAGCCTTTTTTCTTTTTAACAATTTTGATAGCCTTAATTACATTGATCACATCATATAATATATGTACAATATAATAATACTGTACATAATACAATCATCTTTCAACTTCTGGTCCTTTCATTTACCTACTAATTGTAACATTTTGTATAGAAATATGCATAATTATCTTCCCCCCTTTCTAATTTCTATCTCTATTCTATATCTTAATATCACAAATCTTATACTGGTACAGACTCTATTTCTATCCTTCATCTCTTGTCCGTTTTAATAATTCAATTAAAACAATATTAATCAATGTCTCTTCTTCATTGTTAGATAGGAAAAGAAGCCTCAGATCAATTCTGAGAATTGTGACTCTCTGCGATCTAGGAGGCATCCCTCCTTTCTTTGTCACCCCTCCATGGTGACTTTAGCTCTTTAAGGGGTCCCCAATGAAGAGAGTTCAGCCTAGGTTAGTGGAGTCAGCGAATCATTCCATTGAGCCTGCCAAACTGTGGCTTGAGGTTATTTATTTATTTATTTATTTATTTAATCAAATTTATACCCCGCCCTTCTCCTTGTTAGGACCCAGGGCGGCGCACAGGCATCATTAAAAACCATTACAAAACAATACAAACTCTTAAAAGCATATTAAATTAACCTAAAACCCGTGCTAAAACCCTTTAAATATAGTCAGAAACGGGGGGCTACGCTAGGCCGGCTTGTTGGAATAGGTACGTCTTCAGGCGTTGGCAGAAGAGGCGGAGGTCCGAGATGGTGCGAAGGTCGGGGGGTAGGTCGTTCCAGAGGGCCGGGCCCGCCACAGAGAAGGCCCTTCCCCTGGGTGTCGCCAACCGGCATTGCCCGGCCGACGGCACCCTGAGAAGGCCCTCTCTGTGGGAGCGGATCGGACGAAGGGATGTATGGGGCAGAAGGCGGTCCCGTATATAGCTAGGCCTTGAAGCGCACTCGAAAGGCCACAGGCAGCCAGTGCAGCTCGCGCAGGAGAGGTGTTATGTGGGCATGCCTTGGGGCACCCATAATCACCCGCGCGGCTGCGTTCTGGACTAGCTGTAGCTTTCGAGTGCACCTCAAGGGGAGCCCCATGTAGAGAGCGTTACAGTAATCCAGCCGAGAAGTCACAAGCGCTTGAGTGACTGTGCGAAGGTCCCCCCGGTCCAGTAATAGACCTGGCGTATCAGGCGAACCTGATAAAACGCCCTCCTGGCCACGGCCGCCACATGGTCCTCCATGGACAGCCGGGAATCCAGGAGGACGCCCAAGTTGCGCGCTCTCTCCACGGGGGCTAGTTGTTCGCCCCCAATGGCCAGTGTTGGACTTATCTGGCTGAACCGGGGAGCCGGAAACCACAGCCACTCGGTCTTGGACGGGTTGAGCTTGAGTTTGTTACTACCCATCCAGATCCGTACAGCCTCCAAACACCGGGACAGCACCTTGACGGCATCGTTGGGGTGGTTTGGGGTGGATATGTACAACTGAGTGTCGTCAGCGTACAGATGGTATTCCACCCCAAAGCCACGGATGATCTCGCCCAGCGGCTTCATATAGGTGTTGAACAGAAGGGGAGAGAGGACCGACCCCTGAGGAACCCCACATGTGAGGGGCCTCGGGGACAATCTCTGCCCTCCTGCCAACACCCATTGCGACCAACCAGAGAGGTAGGACGAGAACCACCGTATAACGGTACCTCTCAGCCCCAACCCCCCCAATCGGTGCAATAGGATACCATGGTCGATGGTATCAAAAGCCGCTGAGAGGTCTAATAGGACTAGGATAGAGGAACACCCTCTATCCCACGCCCTCCAGAGATCATCAACCAACGTGACCAATGCCGTCTCAGTGCCGTGTCCGGGTCGGAAGCCGGACTGGCGCGGGTCTAGATAATCAACTTCCTCCAGGTGTCGAGGGAACTGTTGGGCCACCACACTCTCAACAACCTTCACTAAAAAGTGAAGGTTGGAGACGGGACGATAGTTTTCTAATAATGCTGGGTCCAGGGATGGCTTCTTGAGGAGGGGCCTCACCACCGCCTCTTTCAAGATGGAAGGCAAGGACCCCTCACTCAGAGATGAATTCATAATGCCCTGGAGCCAGCCTCGTGTCACCTCCCAGGATGCCAGTACAAGCCAAAAGGGGCACGGGTCCAATAAACATGTGGTGGCTCTAAGGTTCCTCCGCAACCTGTCCATATCCTCGGTAGTAACAAAATCAAACTCCTCCCATGGTGTTATCTCAAGACCAGCACCGGACAAATCGACTGGATCACTTTCAGTGGAGGGCAGCTCGTTCTGAATCTGAGTGATTTTGTCCTGCAGAAACTCTCCAAATTCCTCTGCTCGACCCTGCAAAGGGGCTTCCTGCGGCCTCAGATGAAGGAGGGAGCGTTCACCCCAAACAGGGCGGCAGGGCGGTTTTCCGTGGACGCGATAAGGGTGGCACAATACTCACGTTTGGCCACCCTTAACGCCACTAAGTAAGTCCTAATATGGTCTCTCACTAGTGTTCGGTCAGCTTCGGATCGAGACGATCTCCACCTACTCTCTAGGCGTCTCTTGCGGCGTTTCATCTCCCGAAGCTCCTCGGTAAACCAAGGGGCCTGGGTGACTTGACGCCGCATGAGAGGCCTCATGGGCGCGACCCGGTCCAAGGCCCCCGTGGCCGCACTATACCATGCGGCCACTAGGTCCTCAGTCGAGTCGCGAGGCAGGGACACAGGTATTGGCCCAAGCTCCCTCTGGAACCTTTCAGGGTCCATCAGGCGCCTGGGGCGGAACCAACTCGATGTTTCCGGTTCCGCCTCCCCGTTGTGGGGTGTGATGGTTGGAAAGTCCATCCGAAGGAGAGAGTGATCTGTCCATGACAAGGGTGAGATGACTAAATCCCCTGTTCCGAGATCATTTCTCCATTGTCCAGAGACAAAAATCAGATCCAGCGTGTGTCCCCCGTGAGTGGGGCCCTGAACTACTTGGGTCAGGTCCATGGCTGTCATGGAAGCCATGAACTCCCGAGCTGCCTCGGATGTTTCGCCCGCCGATGGCAGGTTAAAGTCCCCCATGACTACCAGTCTGGGGGTCTCCACCGCCATCGCGGCGATCACCTCGAGTAGCTCGGGCAGGGCTGTTGTTACATAGCGGGGAGCCAGGTATACAATCAGCAAGCCCAACTGCCTCCCTAGGCCCCACTTCACGAAGAGAGACTCACAGCCGGTCGTCTGAGGCACAGTGGTCTCCTTCGGCTCCAGACTTTCCTTAACAATAACCGCCACCCCCCACCCCTGCCTAGGGCCCTGGGCTGATGAAATGCACGGTAGCTTAGTGGGCACATTTCCACGAGGGGTAAACCCCCCTCGGGGCCCAACCAGGTTTCCGTGATTCCCACCAGGTCCGGGTCCCCCTCTGACACAAGGTCATTTATGAGGGGGGCTTTGTTCACCACGGACCTGGCGTTGCAGAACATCAGCCCAGGGCCCCGGCTCTGTAATCCCTGACCGCCTAGCCCACGAGTGGAGCACAGGGGGTTGGGGCAAGCGATCGCCCGTAACTAGCGACCACAAGCCCCCAACCCACGATGGACATCCTGTCTCCCACCGCCCCTGCCCCTCCCCACAACCAACCGAATGGGATGGCCCTCAATAGAGACGACCCCTGATCCCCCCTCCCTGGTGGACCCCTCCTTTATCCTACCTCCGCCAGCCGGCCCTATATCTTGACCCCCCTCTGACTGAATAAACTCTCCCCCCACCCCAGAACCCCTTAAAACCGAATTAAAACCCCCCTAAAAACCGCTCAATTTCCTTTTCCGCCACCTCTCAAGATTAAGGAATCCGTCATCAAGGTGGGCCCTCGTTAGAGCGGAGGGCCAAACCTGCGAGAGGGGGGACTCTCGCAGGGTGCGGAGGTCAGCTGCCGAATAAATAGCAAGTTCATAATTCCGGAGAGGAGAGTTGCCATAAGAAAATGTCCACAGCCCATAGTCATAATTAGGTACGGTGGCACTGTTGGTAAGCCACTAGCCAGTCACCATGGTCTTTAAAAGTGCTTGAGTGCGTTGCAAAGCCAGATGGACCAAGGCATGTCAGATGGTTACAACAGGGGGATAAAAGTCACGATGGTATTAAGGGGAGAGGTTAATCACAGAGGGCAACTCAAGGTTATAATATGCATGACAACAAGGATAGGTTCATGCCATTCATTTCTCCTTCCATTCATTCCATACTGAGAGGAAGTGGCTTTTTCAAAGACCTGGTTTATGTTTACAGGCCAAACTGTGGTTCTCTGATAAAGAAGGTCTGCCTGGCCAGAAAACCCAACTTCATCTTTCAGCCTCCCCTGGTTCCCTCTGTGCCATCCATGCCGTTGACCAGAGTGTCTTTCTCTTGAAACCTGAAGCTGAGCTCTCCTCTGAGAAGGTGAGTTCCGACTGCATTTCATTTGGGGTCCACTGCTCAGTCCAGGTTTTTGATTCTGACTGGCTCACGTTTGACTCAGCCATCCATCCATCCTTCCGAGGTTGGTAAAAATGAGGACCCAGATTATTGGAGGCAATAGGCTGACTCTGTAAACCACTTAGAGAGGGCTGTAAAACCCTATGAAGGGGTATATAAGTCTAAGTGCTATTGCTAAGTGCTATTGTTATTGCACAATCTGTTTCATTGGCTGATAGCTTGATGGGCAGGAAGTTCCTTTAGCGCAAATCTCCATCCTCAGTTGCAACCTTACTGGTTTCAGGTTTACAACTTACTTCCCAAGAAGGATCACATCTTCTCTACTGACTTGGTTTTTGATGAAATCAACTTTTATTCCTGTCCTGCACAACAACAATTCAGAGTTGAAAATGTTGGCTTTGTCCCAATGCCATTTTTTCCTGGAGATGGGGATTCTTATACCATATTCAGGGTAAGCATCAAAGCTATGATTCCACACATGGGAGATGTTCTCATTAGCAAGGAGAAGGGCATAGTAGGTTCTCTGCTTAGCTGAAGTAGAATTCTGGTATCTTCCTGGGCAGATCCATAGAGATATAGTTTCTGCGCAGGATCCAATCTGGGACGGTCACCAGGACCAGAGATCTTCTGAGCTTTTGGTCTGGTGTTGGAGCCATCCTCAGGACACTAGCACACATTCTGTTCCCTGAAGATGGGCTCCAGCATGAGCCCGAAAGCTCAGAAGACAAAATCTCTCATCTCGGTGACTAACTGAAATTGGATCCTGCAACATTATCTTGGGACACGGTTTACGGTTTATTGGATTTATATACCGCTCCTGTCTCCAGATGGACTCAGGGCGGTGCACAGGGAATTAAAACACCACAATAGCAACAATACATACAATACAATAATAAAATAAAATAAAATTAGAATATCCTGTGCTAAAAATTAAGCTAAAAATATTACAATACAATACAATACAATAGCAGAGTTGGAAGGGACCTTGTAGGTCTTCTAGTCCAACCCCCTGCGTGGGCAGGAACCTTATACCATTTCAGACAAATGGCTATCTAACATCTTTTTAAAGACTTCCAGGGTTGGGGCATTCACAACTTCTGGCTCAACCAATCCCCTAAAAATCTCAACCAATCCCCTAAAAATCCCAGCTCTAATGTACCCAGACACGTACATTCACCTTCATTCATAATATTCTCTCCTTATTTTCTTAATGGTTTGTCCTTCCTAAGTTTGCCCTGGGAGTTAATTGGACTTTACAGGGGGTCCTCAATTTATGACCATAATTGAGACCCAAAATTCTATTGCTAACTGAGACAGTTCGGTACCTCAGAATTACAAGGTTCTGTGTGTGTGTCGTGACCATTTTGTGGGAAATGAGCCTTAAACATCTGAAAAATTGTACTGGTTACCCCATTGTACGTAGAAGGAAAATATTTGGTATGAGAGACTACCAACAATTAGTGCATGCAAGAAAAAAAAATGAGGCTGATGGTGACTCATCTTGGGGTCATACTGGCAGCTCCGAATATCAGATAGAACCTTGTCACACTAAGTTACACCATAAAAATGAGAATTACAACGTTTAATATTTTTTTTTTTTAAAGCAGTTAATTCAACTCAATATCAACTCGAATTTGTTTTTCCAAGCATAAAATTCTTGTAAATTACTATTTGAAGGTTCAGCATTAAATGTAAGAATGTAAATCCATGTCTTGATACCAAGAATTATTATTTAACCCCAGTATTGCATAATGTTTTTTTCAAAATGGTGCAGTAATAGTCATGGAATGTACATATATACATACATACAGCCATTCTTACATATATATAGATTACACAGTTCTAACTGCAGTGCCCTGAAACATGTATATTTATTATTATTATTTTTATTTTTCAAATTTATACCCCGCCCTTCTCTTAACAAGGTCCCAGGGCGGCGCACAGGCGATATTAAAAAACCATACATAAATACAAAATACATTATTAAAAACTATTAAATTATATATTATATTGAGCGTGACGCAAAGCCACGATTATTACTAGGATCAAAATGCCGGGTTCCGGGCCTGTGTTGCAATAGCATTAGTGAATGGTATAGACTTAAAACACAGAATAGTCACTTGTTTTCAGTTAAAAGTTCCATATCCGATTGGTCATCTTCAGTTTCTGGAACATACTCGGATCCACTTGGTTCATATAAATCTGAACCTGCTTCCATATCGTGGAAAAGACACATTATTTCGGTATTCATGTGTCCAGAAAAGGAGGCAATGCTAGGCGATGCAGGCTCCATCCTTGCTCTGTTACATGGGAGCAGCCAAGCACAACAATTGGCTGCTGCAAACAGAACCTTGTAGTTCTGAGTTTTCATGCGATAGCGTAGATAGAACCGTGTAATTTTGCTATTTGTGGCAAATTTATTTAGAAAATTTTACGAAATAAGTTGTTAAAAAATTACGTCATGGTATTTAAAACCTTGTCACACTCTTAACTCATTTTCGACAAAAATGTCAGATAGAACCCTGTAACTCTGAGGTAGTGATTTGTTAAGTGAGTTTTGCCCTATTTTATCACTTTTCTTGCCACAGTTATTAAGTGGATCACTGCAACAAGAGTTAAGAATCATGGCGGCACAGTGGTTAGAATGCAGTACTGCAGGCTAACTCACTGTTTACTCCATGAGTTCCATTCTGAGCAGCTCAAGGTTGAGTCAGCCTTCCATGCTTCTGAAGTCAGTAAAATGAGAACCCACATTGTTGGGGATAGTATGTGAACCTCTTAGAGAGGGCTGTAAAGCTCTATGAAGTGGTATAAAATTGCTATTGCTATTAATAACATGGCTGTTAAGTGAATCTGGCTTTCCCATTGACTTTCAGAAGGTCACAAAAAGTGATCACTTGACCCCCAACTCACTGCAACTGTCATCAATATGAGTCAGTTGCCAAACATCTACATTTTGATCATGTGATCATGGGGATGCTATAATGGGCATGTGAAAAACAATCATAAGTAATTTATTTCAGTGCTGTTATAACTTTGAATGGTCACTAAACAAACTGTTTTAAGTAGAGGACTACCTGTGTTAATTTAATTTCCAAGCTGATATCGCATCAGAGCCATGGTGGCACAGTGGTTAGAATGCAGTACTGCAGGCTAACTCACTCCTCACTCCAGGAGTTTGATCCTGACTGGCTCTAGATTAATTCACTTCCATCCTGCCGAGATTGGCAAAACGAGGATACAGATTGTTGGGGGCAATGTGCTGACTCTGGAAACTTCTCAGAGAGGCCTGTCAAACTGATGGCCTACAGGCCAGATGTGTCACATTCAGGCCACGCCTACCCCAGCTCCGCAAAGGCAAAGTCATAGTTTCCATGAACTTTTTAAGAAAACAGAAAAACATGGATATTCAAGAAAAAGTTTAAATGAGATGTCCCGGGACGCAATCAAGTTTAACATCTGTGAGACGTCTCTCCCACTGCTTCTCTGCTACAAACCCATCAAAGGATTGGCTTTCTGGCTATAGATGGCTATTGAAGATGCCCATTTCCATCTGTTCCTTGTCTGTCCCTTTAAATGCCACCCAAATGGGCAGCAATATGTACAGAGGATGTACACAGCATTATGGGGGAAAAAATTACAGGAGAGAGTTTGGACAGTAATAGATTCCTTGTGGTTGGGTGTATTAGATTGGGTGTATCGCCGCCCTGGGTCCTTCTGGAGAAGGGCGGGATATAAATCAAATAAAACTAAAACTAAACTAGATCTTACTGAAAAAATAAACATTGATTGTTAGTTTTCATGAGCAGAAAGGACTGTTCCTCAGTGGCTCTTTGCTTCATCTGGTAGGACTTCGGCTTGAACATTTTTACCAACACCAGGCTACGCATCCCAGGATACTGCCCTCCCCCTGGTAAGAACCGGAATGGGGAGAAAATGATAAGGGAAGGGATCTTTTACAATCAAGCTACTCCCAGGATTGAGTGCTGGAACTCTTTCATGGATGGAGACCTCGATAGCAGAGATTTGATCCCAAGTTCCTCTGTTCCACAGGGGCAACAGATTCTCCTCCCATTGAAACATCAATAGGCTAAAAAAGCCCACCACTAAGCAAAGCATAATTCACAGGGTTAGCGTTAAGAAACCCCCCCTCAGGAAAAGGATATTTGAGGAAAAGGGTTTTTTCTTTTTTTAAAAAATTCTAGATGGCAGGCAGACCTACGTGAGTGAAGCCTTTCTCTCTTTTTGTGTACGTCAATATGAAGAGATGTGACTTTGATCACCCAATTGCAGCCACTATCTTGTCAGTTTCTGAGTTCCTTACCCCTTGTATCAAATTAGGTGCTGGGGTTCAGTGAGGGGAGGAATTGAGAGGTTGATATTAATTAGAATGGAATGGAGTAGAACGGAACAGAATAGAATACTTCATTTGGCCAAGTAGACACACAAGGAATTTGTCTCTGGTATAAAAGCTCTCACTGTATATGCAAAGCAACAGAATTATAATAATCATAATATGTAAAAAGGTTAAATCATGGCAACTGGACCAAAGTTTACTAAACTGTGATGTTTCATTAATCATCCAAATTTAACTCCTTCTGTCAAAGGAAACTCTTGGGTGAGGCATAAAGTCAAAGAGTAATTGAATAGGCCTTTGGTTCAGTTTGCCGTAATTTAACCTTTTTTACATACTTTTGGCCTGGATAATTGAGTGTTCATTTCCCTATTGTGTTTCATTTTGGGGAGAAACCCCTGCAAGAGTTAGTGCAATCCAACAATTCTCTGAGACTATGCCTAACCAAAAAATTTCATTTTGACAGAAGAACCTACTTGAAAGAGTAATGAAACGTCTCCATTTAATAACCTTTGGTCTAGTTGCTACGATTTAACCTTTTTACAT
This sequence comes from Rhabdophis nuchalis, assembly GCA_039707465.1. Classification (NCBI taxonomy): domain Eukaryota; kingdom Metazoa; phylum Chordata; class Lepidosauria; order Squamata; family Natricidae; genus Rhabdophis; species Rhabdophis nuchalis. Next base: position 15,847,909 of record CM077646.1, on the reverse strand, counting down.
ACTTTTGCCCTGGATAATTGAGTCTTCATTTACATAATAATCATAATACGATGCCAATAAAAGTGGTCAGTAGAAAAGATGAAAAGGATAATAATACCACAGCCATAAAACATGAATGAATATACTTAGACATTAAAAAACAGTTTTAATTGAGGGATTGGTAGTAACCATCACAAAGAGGGCGGAGTATACGGGTAATCTAACAGGTGATGTTTGAACTGTGGCATAGAGTCCCATGAACAGTGGTGGGTTTCGGCTCCTGTTGCAACCAGGACACTGCAAGGGGGCCGGGCATGCACCATGGTCACATGCATTGTGCACGTGCTCCCACTGCCTGCGATGCTCCAGCTGCTGGGCAGAGCATCGTGCAGGTGCTGTACGCTGCATGTGTGCGTGCAAATGGCCCATTTCCTTCAAATACAGCTAAGGAACAAGGGTGGGCGGGCCCTCCAAAGCACCGTTCCGGTATGGTGGCTGCTGCTTCCGGCAGGCACCAGTACGCACATACCGGGATGTGCTGCCTGGAACCCACCACTGCCCATGAAGCAAAGAAAGTGGAAAGGTGGACGCTTCCAGTGGTGAAATATTGAATCATTGTTTCCCCATTGCCCAACTGTCCGGAACCCTCCAGTCATCCGCCATGAATTTATGTGGTCAAAGACCAAAACTGGACTTGGGAGGGGAGGGACTAGTATCCTCTGAGTACAGCTCATTAAATGGCTTTCTCTCTGTGTTACAGGGATGACACCAAAATTCGGTCCTGGCATCCTACCAGGAGCTGGCGGAGGACTCCCTGGAGATGGTGTTATTGGTGGTGGTGCGTGTTGTGAGGTTTCCTACTCCTCAGGTTGTAGGAAAGAGAACAATTAACCAGTGGGACCACTTGTGTTCAGAAGTTGTGGGTCCTCTTGGTCCTCACTTTACCAATCTCGGAAGGGTGGAAGCTGAATCAGCCTTTTGCCTGGTGAGATTTGAACCACTGGCAGTTGGCAGAATTAGCCTGCAATACTGCATTCTAACCATTCCGCCACCATGGCTCTTCTCAATTGCTTAAGAGAGTTCAGGAAAAGGATTTGGGAGCATCAAGAGAAAGTAAGTGGCATTGCCTACGTGCTGACGTCATTTATAACAATGACACTGGGCAGATCATGTGGATTCTAGGGTACAGAAAAATGAAACAACAAAGCTGGAAGAGACCTTGAAGGTCTTTTACCCACTGCTCAAGCAGAAGATCCTATACCATTCCAGACATGTGGTTGGCCAAGCTCTCCTGAGATTGGCCAACCGTATGTCTGAAATGGTATAGGATCTTCTGCTTGAGCAGTGGGTAGAGATTGGCCAACCGCATGTCTGAAATGGTATAGGATCTTCTGCTTGAGCAGTGGGTACAAGACCTGCAAGGTCCCTTCCAGCTGTGTTGTTTCATTTTTCTGTACCCTAGAATCCACATGAACTGCCCAGTGTCATTGTTATAAATGACGTCAGCACGTAGGCAATGCCACTTACTTTCTCTTGATGTTCCCAAATCCTTTTCCTGAACTCTCTTAAGCAATTGAGAAGAGCCATGGTGGCGGAATGGTTAGAATGCAGTACTGCAGGCTAATTCTGCCAACTGCCAGTGGTTCAAATCTCACCAGGTAAAAGGCTGATTCAACTTCCACCCTTCCGAGATTGGTAAAGTGAGGACCCAGATTGTTAGGGTTAATAAGATAACTCTGTAAACCGTTTAAAGAGGGCTGTAAAGCACTGTGAAGTGGTTTATAAGTCTAAGTGCTATTCCTATTCCTGACTTGTTGAGGACCCAAATACTGACTTGTACATAGACACATATCAGAAGGCAGCAACAGAAACTAAAAACGTGAATAAATATAAAGGAACAGATTCTCCTCCCATTGAAACATCAAAAAAGCCCAGCACTAAGCAAAGCATAATTCACAGGGTTAGCGTTAAGAAACCCCCCATCAGTAAAAGGATATTTGAGGGAAAGGGTTTTTTCTTTTTTAAAAATAACCTTTGGTCTAGTTGCTACGATTTAACCTTTTTACATACTTTTGCCCTGGATAATTGAGTCTTCATTTACGTAATAATCATAATACGATGCCAATAAGAGTGGTCAGTAGAAAAGATGAAAAGGATAATAATACCACAGCCATACAACATGAATGAATATACTTAGACATCAAACAACAGTTTTAATTGAGGGGTTGGTAGTAACCATCACAAAGAGGGCGGAGTATACGGGTAATCTAACAGGTGATGTTTGAACTGTGGCATAGAGTCCCATGAACAGTGGTGGGTTTCGGCTCCTGTTGCAACCAGGACACTGCAAGGGGGCCGGGCATGCACCATTGTCACACACATTGTGCACGTGCTCCCACTGCCTGCGATGCTCCAGCTGCTGGGCAGAGTGTTGTGCAGGTGCTGTACGCTGCATGTGTGCGTACAAATGGCCCATTTCCTTCAAATACAGCTAAGGAACAAGGGTGGCCGGGCCCTCCAAAGCACCGTTCTGGTATGGTGGCTGCTGCTTCCGGCAGGCACCAGTACGCACATACCGGGATGTGCCGCCTGGAACCCACCACTGCCCATGAAGCAAAGAAAGTGGAAAGGTGGACACTTCCAGTGGTAAAATATTGAATCATTGTTTCCCCATTGCCCAACTGTCCGGAACCCTCCAGTCATTCGCCATGAATTTATGTGGTCAAAGACCAAAACTGGACCTGGGGGGGAGGGACTAGTATCCTCCGAGTACAGCTCATTAAATGGCTTTTTCTCTGTGTTACAGGGATAACACCAGGAGTTGGACTGCCAGTGCCAGGAGCTGTTGGCGGGCTACTCCCTGGAATTGGTCTTGGTGGTGGTGCGTGTTGTGAGGTTTCCTACTCCTCAGGTTGTAGGAAAGAGAACAATTAACCAGTGGGACCACTTGTGTTCAGAAGTTGTAGGTCCTCTGGGTCCTCACGTTACCAATCTCGGAAGGGTGGAAGCTGAATGAGCCTTTTGCCTGGTGAGATTTGAACCAGGAGAGATTGGCCAACCGCATGTCTGAAATGGTATAGGATCTTCTGCTTGAGCAGTGGGTACAAGACCTGCAAGATCCCTTCCAGCTCTGTTGTTTCATTTTTCTGTACCCTAGAATCCACATGATCTGCCCTGTGTCATTGTTATAAATGACGTCAGCACGTAGGCAATGCCACTTATATAAATGTAAATAAACTAAACTAAACTCTTGATGCTCCCAAATCCTTTTCCTGAACTCTCTTAAGCAATTGAGAAGAGCCATAGTGGCGGAATGGTTAGAATGCAGTATTGCAGGCTAATTCTGCCAACTTCCAGTGGTTCAAATCTCACCAGGCAAAAGGCTGATTCAGCTTCCACCCTTCCGAGATTGGTAAAGTGAGGATCCAGATTGTTAGGGTTAATAAGATAACTCTATAAACCGCTTAGAGAGGGCTGTAAAGCACTGTGAAGTGGTTTATAAGTCTAAGTGCTATTGTTATTCCTGACTTGTTGAGGACCCAAATACTGACTTGTACCTAGATACATACCAGAAGGCAGCAACAGAAACTAAAAACATGAATAAATATAAATCAACAGATTCTCCTCCCATTGAAACATCAATAGGCTAAAAAAGCCCAGCACTAAGCAAAGCATAATTCACAGGGTTAGCGTTAAGAATCCCCCCCTCAGTAAAAGGATATTTGAGGAAAAGGGTTTTTTCTTTTTTTTAAAAATTCTAGATGGCAATGAGACCTGTGTGAGTTTAGTTTAGTTTAGTTTAGTTTAGTTTATTCAAATTTATACCCCACACCTTCTCCAAAAGGGACCCGGGGCGGCGCACAGGAATTTTAAAAAAACCATAACAATATAACAAAAGTACAAAATTTTAAAAAGCTATTAAATTCATACCCTGTGCTAAAATAGTATAATATCCCCCAAATTAAAACTATATAAAAACGGTCAAAACGGGAGGTTATGCTAGGCCGGCTTGTTGGAAAAGGTGCGTCTTAAGACGCTGGCGGAAGAGGCGGAGGTCTGAGATGGTACGAAGTTCAGGAGGGAGGTTGTTCCAAAGGGCAGGGCCCGCCACAGAGAAGGCCCTTCCCCTGGGTGTCGCCAACCGGCATTGCCCAGCCGACGGCACCCTGAGAAGGCCCTCTCTGGGAGCGGATCGGACGAAGGGATGTATGGGGCAGAAGACGGTCTCGCATATAACTAGGCCCCAAGCCATGGAGCGCTTTGAAGATGGTTATCAAAACCTTGAAGCGGCCCGAAAGGCCACAGGCAGCCAGTGCAGCTTGCGCAGGAGAGGTGTTATGTGGGAGTACCTAGAGGCTCCCATAATCACCCGGGCGGCCGCATTCTGGACTAGCTGTAGCCTTCGAGTGCACCTCAAGGGAAGCCCCATGTAGAGAGCGCTACAGTAGTCAAGTCGGGATGTCACAAGTGCTTGAGTGACTGTGCGAAGGGCAGCCCGGTCCAGTAAGGGGAGCAATTGGCGCATCAGGCGTACCTGATAGAATGCCCCCCTGGCCACGGCCGCCACATGGTCCTCCATGGACAGCCGGGAATGGAGGAGGACACCCAAATTGTGCGCCCTCTCCACGGGGGCGTGTTTCATCCCCAATGGCCAGAGTTGGAGTTACCTGGCTGAACCGGGGTGCCGGAAACCACAGCCACTCAGTCTTGGACAGGTTGAGCTTGAGTTTGTTACTACCCATCCAGATCCATACGGCCTCCAAACACCGGGACAACACCTCGGCGGCATCGTTGGGGTGGTCTGGGGTGGATATGTACAGCTGAGTATCATCAGCGTACAGATTATATCCCACCCCAAAACCATGGATGATCTCGCCCAGCGGCTTCATATAGGTGTTGAACAGGAGAGGCGAGAGGACCGACCCCTGAGGTACCCTGCATAGGAGGGGTCTCGAGGCTGACCTCTGCCCCCCTGCCAACACACATTGCAACCGACCAGAGAGGTAGGACAAGAACCACCGTAATACGGTGCCTCCCAGTCCCAACCCCTCCCCCCCAGTCGGTGCAATAGGATACCATGGTCGATGGTATCAAAAGCCGCTGAGAGGTCTAATAGGACTAGGATAGAGGAACATCCCCTATCCCGCGCCCTCCAGAGATCATCGACCAACGCGACCAATGCCGTCTTGGTGCTGTGACCGGGTCGGAAGCCGGACTGGCGTGGGTCTAGATAATCAATTTCTTCCAGGTGTTGTGAAAACTGTTGGGCCACCACACTCTCTACAACCTTTGCTAAAAAGTCAAGGTTGGAGACCGGACAGTAATTTTCCAGCAATGCTGGGTCCATGGAAGGCTTCTTGAGGAGGGGCCTCACCACCGTCTCTTTCAAGATGGCAGGCAAGGACCCCTCACTCAAAGAAGCATTCACGATATCCTGGAGCCATCTTCGTGTCACCTCCCAGGATGCCAGTACAAGCCAGGAGGGACACGGGTCCAATAAACATGTGGTGGCCTTAAGTCTCCTTGACAACCTATCCATATCGTCGGTAGTAACAAAGTCAAACTCCTCCCAAGATGGTGTCTCAAGAACAGCCTTGGACAATCCGACCAGACCACTCTCAATGGAGGGCAACTCGTTCCGAATCCGAGTGATTTTGTCCTGCAGATATATACCAAATTCCTCTGCTCATCCCTGTAGAGGGGCTTCCCGCGGCCTTTGGTGAAGGAGGGAGCGGGTCACCCTAAACAGGGCGGCAGGGCAGTTATCTGCAGATGCAATAAGGGTGGCACAATACTCACGTTTGACCACCCTTATCGCCACTAAGTAAGTCCTAATATGGGCTCTCACTAGTGTTCGGTCGGCTTCGGAGCGAGAAGATCTCCATCTGCTCTCTAGGCGTCTCTTGCGGCGTTTCATTTCCCTCAGCTCCTCGGTAAACCAAGGAGCCTGGGTGATTCAGCGCCGCATGAGAGGCTGCAAGGGCGCGACTCGGTCCAAGGCCCCCGTGGCCGCACTCAAGCATGCGGCCACTAGGTCCTCAGTCGAGTTGCGGGGCAAGGGCACAGGTATTGGCCCAAGCTCCCTCTGGAACCTTTCCGGGTCCATCAGGAGCCTGGGGCGGAACCATCTGGGAATCTCAGGTTCCGTCCAGGGTGTGTCCTCCCTTGTGAGTGGGGCCTAAAAATACCTGGGTCAGGTCCATGGCCGTCATGGAGGCCATGAACTCCGGAGGTTTCGCCTACTGACGGCAGGTTAAAATACCCCATGACCAACAGTCTGGGGGTCTCAACCGCCGCCTCAGCTATCACTTCTAGGAGCTTGGGCAGGGCTGTTGTTACATAGCGGGGAGCCAGGTATACAACTAACACGCCCAACTGCCTCCCTAGGCCCTATTTCACGAAGAGGGACTCACACCCGGTTGTTGAGGGATCGTGGTCTCCTTCGGCTCAAGACCTTCTCTAACCATAATCGCCACCCCCCCACCCCTATCTAGGGCCCTAGGCTGATTAAAGGCTTGGTAGCCTGGTGGGCATATTTCTACGAGGGGTAATCCTCCCTCGTGGCCAACCAGGTTTCCGTTATACCCACCAGGTCCGGGTCCCCCTCTGACACAAAGGTCATAAATTAGGGGGGCTTTTTGTACCACAGACCTGGCGTTGCATAACATCAGCCTAGGGCCTTGGCTCTGTGGTCCTTGACCTCCTAGTCTGCGATGGGAGCTTGGGGGGTTGGAGCGCGTGACCGCCCGTAGCCAGCGGCCATGGTCTTCAAACAGATAATGCCCATCCCGTCTCCCACCGCCTCTGACCCACCCAGAACAGATCTGATGGAAAATACCTCTATGGAAACGACCCCCCTCCTCCATTTCCCTACTTCCGCCGGCCGGCCCTATAGCTTGTTGCCCCCCGCCTGACGGACCCCCCCTCCTCCCTGGAACCCCCTAAAAACCGAATTAAAAATTTAAATAGAGTGAAGCCTTTCTCTTTTTGTGTATGTCAATATGAAGAGATGTGACTTTGATCACCCAATTGCAGCCACTATCTTGTCAGTTTCTGAGTTCCTCACCCCCATCCCTTGTATCAAATTAGGTGCTGGGGTTCAGTGAGGGGAGGAATTGAGAGGTTGATATTAATTAGAATGGAATGGAGTATTTTTATTTTATTTTATTTAAATTTATATCCCGCCCTTCTCCACAGAGGATCCAGGGCGGAACAGAACAGAATACTTCATTTGGCCAAGTATGATTAGACACACAAGGAATTTGTCTCCAGTATAAAAGCTGTCACTGTATATGCAAAGCAACAGAATAATAATAATCATAATATCTAAAAAGGTTAAATCATGGCAACTGGACCAAAGTTTACTAAACTGTGATGTTTCATTAATCATCCAAATTTAACTCCTTCTGTCAAAGGAAACTCTTGGGTGAGGCATAAAGTCAAAGAGTAATTGAATAGGCCTTTGGTTCAATTTGCCATAATTTAACCTTTTTTACATACTTTTGGCCTGGATAATTGAGTGTTCATTTCCCTATTGTGTTTCATTTTGGGGAGAAACCCCTGCAAGAGTTAGTGCAATCCAACAATTCTCTGAGACTATGCCTAACCAAAAAATTTCATTTTGACAGAAGAAGCTACTTGGATGAGTAATGAAACATCTCCATTTAATAACCTTTAGTCTAGTTGCTATGATTTAACCTTTTTACATACTTTTGCCCTGGATAATTGAGTCTTCATTTACATAATAATTATAATACGATGCCAATAAAAGTGGTCAGTAGAAAAGATGAAAAGGATAATAATACCACAGCCATACAACATGAATGAATATACTTAGACATTAAACAACAGTTTTAATTGAGGGGTTGGTAGTAACCATCACAAAGAGGGCGGAGTATACGGGTAATCTAACAGGTGATGTTTGAACTGTGGCATAGAGTCCCATGAACAGTGGTGGGTTTCGGCTCCTGTTGCAACCAGGACACTGCAAGGGGGCCGGGCATGCACCATGGTCACACGCATTGTGCACGTGCTCCCACTGCCTGCGATGCTCCAGCTGCTGGGCAGAGCATCGTGCAGGTGCTGTACGCTGCATGTGTGCGTGCAAATGGCCCATTTCCTTCAAATACAGCTAAGGAACAAGGGTGGGCGGGCCCTCCAAAGCACCGTTCCGGTATGGTGGCTGCTGCTTCCGGCAGGCACCAGTACTCACATACCGGGATGTGCCGCCTGGAACCCACCACTGCCCATGAAGCAAAGAAAGTGGAAAGGTTGACGCTTCCAGTGGTGAAATATTGAACATCGTTTCCCCATTGCTCAACTGTCCGGAACCCTCCAGTCATCCGCCATGAATTTATGTGGTCAAAGACCAAAACTGGACCTGGGAGGGGAGGGACTAGTATCCTCCGAGTACAGCTCATTAAATGGCTTTCTCTCTGTGTTACAGGGATGACACCAAACTTCGGTCTTGGCGGCATAGGAGTAGGTGCAGTGCCAATGTCAGGAAGTATTGGTGGGGTAATCCCTGGAGGTGGTGTTATTGGTGGTGGTGGTCTTGTGAACTTTCCTACTCCTCTGGTTGTTCCTAAAAGGACACCTCGACACTTCTTTCCTGATACGTGGATATGGGACCTGGTTATTATAAAGTAAGTGGATGGGCACAGACTAAGAGAATCCCCTGGAGACCAATTTCTTCAATCTAGGCATGGTTGGCTATAGCTCCACCCACTCCCATCATCCCTAATGGTGAGTTTGTGCTGGCTTGGCTGAGCATGAAATCAGTTGTGATCCAATATTTCTGGAAGGCACCAGAAGTCAGCTGCTTAAAATTTGAGTGGGAGGAGTCTGCGTACAATTTATCTTCTGTCAGTCTGGTCCCAGCTACTCCCTAGGAAAGAAACACCCTTGACTCCATAGGTTTTAGAGAAAAGGTATTTTTACTAGAGATGCTGGGACAAGTTCTAAAGAAAAATTGCACGAAAATTGTATATTAAAAGCAATTCCCAATTTGGGCTCTGTTCCGATGTTTTGGGAACTCAGTGCCCAGGTTTGGCATCCTTGAAGCTTGGCATATGGCTCAGTTTGGCCCCTCTGTTAGTATCCATACTACCCAATTTCCCGTAGCATCCTTTCACACCTCCAGCATGTTTCCCTTCCCAGATGCTGCCTTCCTCCTGGTTATGGCAGTTGCTAGCAAGCTTCAAAGATGTGAAGTCAAGCAGCTGATTGTAATGCTGATTTTAATAAAAAGTACAGTCCTCAGCATATGAGCACAATTGAGCTCAAAATATAAGTTGTTAAGTGAGGAATTTGTTAAGTAGGTCTCTGCAGTTGTTAAATTAGTAACAGGGTTGTTAAGCGAGTCTGGCTTCCCCATTGACTTTGCTTGTCAGGTTACAGTAGTGACCCTGTAGTACCCATGTGACCCTGGGTCACTGCAACAGATATAAATATGCATCAGTTGCCAAACATTGTTAAGTGAGGCATTTCTGAAGTGAATTTTGCCCCATTTTACAACCTTCTTTGCCATAGTTATTACGTGAATTCCTGCAGTTGTTAAGTTAGTAAACTGGTTGTTAAGTGAATCTGGCTTCCCCATTGATTTTGCTTGACAGAACGTCGCAAAAGGGATCACATGATCTGGGGAAACAGCAGTGGTCATAAGTATGAACCAGTTGCCAAGCACCTGAATTTTCATCCACATGACAATGAGGAGGCTGCAATGATTGTAACTTTGAGAAATGGCCGTAAGACACATTTTTCAATGCTGTTGTAACTTTGTATAGTCACTAAGTGAACTGTTGTAAGTTGAGGACCACCTATATTATTGTGTAGAGATGTGATTCATTGAGGTGTTTTTGCACAACTGCTCTGGGACTGAGCAATCTTTTATGCTGCCCCCACCTTCCCAAATGCATGGTTAGTGCTACATTTATAATCCTAATCGAGCCTGGAATTATGGTCATAAATTATTGCAGTTATAAATTGAAGTACAGTGACCTGGCCCTGACATTTTGGGGTTTTTTTTTTGCCATGGGTCATTAAACAAATACCATGATTGTTAAGCAAATCCTTTTTCCCCCAATGAGGATTGCTTGCTGGAGACCAGAACTAAATGCCAGAAATCAGGAAAAAAACCAAGCCACTGCATCTTAGCCACTTGGTTGTCAAGTGCCCAAAATGCGTTCACAAGATTTGTGTGTATGTGCACGCGCTTGTGTGTGTAGCCATCATAACTTTGAAAAGATGTAGCTTTGGGGTGGGGGACACCATATTAACTTCAAGCAAGTGTTAAGCGACTACCTGTAGTCAGTGTTAGCGATTATCCTGTGTCTCCTTGATGGAATTCATTGCAGGTAGTGACTTACAACCACAACTGAGCCCAACATTTCTGTTGCTAAGCGAGACAGTTAAGTGAATTTTGCCCCATTTTACAACTTGTTAGTGAGTGACAGGATTATTAAGTGAATATGTCTTCCCTCTACTAGTTCTAGTAGAAAGAGTGTTGTATCTGAAGAGCCCGAAGAGATTGCTGTTCCTGTGACCATCCCGGACACCATCACTGAATGGAAAGCTGGAGCTTTCTGTCTTTCAGCAGACGCAGGCTTTGGCCTTGCCCAGCCCACTTCTCTAAAGGCCTTCCAGCCGTTCTTCATTGAACTCACCTTGCCCTACTCTGTGGTGCAAGGAGAAGCTTTTCCACTCAAGGCTACCGTCTTCTCCTACCTGACTTACTCCATGCGGGTAAGGAGCGCTTAATGGCTGCTGTGGGACCTTCCCTTTGTACTCCTGAAATTGCTTGGTCCTCTTTCTCTGCCCAAGACTATTTGCTCCAATTCAGAATAACAGGGTTGGAAGACACATTGGAGGTGTTCTAGGCCAATCCCCTTCTTCTAGCATGAACCTAGATCATTCTGAACAAATGCCTCTCCAATCTCGTCTTAAAAAACTCCAGTGATGGAGCACCCACAATTTCTGGAAGTAGGCTATTCGACTGATTGTTCTTGTTGTCAGGCAATTCCTTCTTATTCTAGGTTGCTTCTCCGCCTGAAATGATAGTATGACCATTGTGTAGGCTTCCCATGGGATCCCGAATGTTGCTAAAATATCATTTTTTCAGGGCCTTTTGAAATGCTCACAGGAGCCTCATGGGAAATGATGATTATGAGCTTTTCTCTGAACTGCAGTGGGGATGTATACAGTAGCTTTCCCATTGAACTATTGTTTTTCCAAATGGACAGGTCAGAATATCTCTGACTCCTTCTGATGACTTTGAGGCATTTCCTATGGAGAAGGAGGAGGATTCCTATTGTATCTACAGAAACAGAAGAAAAACAGTGTCATGGATGATGACCCCTAAAATTCTAGGTAAGTGGCAACTCTAATAATGGAGCTATACCTTGGAAGATGATCTTTTCCCTCCATACGTAAAGTAAATCAAGGAGCAGAGTTTTAATTATATCATTTCCTCCTAAGGATTGTAATGTATGTGAGAAAGACCTTGAGAGACTGGGCAAAAAGACACTGCCTAGGGAACGGTCAGCTAGAAGACTGCATCACCCACAGGTGTACACAGGTGTACAAGAGGCTCAAAAGAGACCCTCTCTAGTTTCTTGGGCTGTAAAGGAGACAGTGGGAGATCTGTACTTTCAAATGTATAAGATTCTACTAATGTAGATTTACAGTCAAATAGAATTAGTGCATCAGGTTGTGTTTCTTGTCTGATCTACCTAGTAAGGCTGACATGAGTCTTAGAAGTCTGAAAGTGCCACTGTCTTCTTTGCAGCCTGAGAAACTAGGGAGGGTCTCTTCTGAGCCTCTTGCATCTCCCCACTATCCAGCTGCAGGCTCTGCTGTTCCTTATCTAACCATACTCTAAGCAGGGTCTCTGTGCCCAATGTACAATATAAAGATAGCATATCTTTCTGTTCCAGGGAAGATAAACCTCACAGTAAGTGCAGAGGCCGTGACCTCAAATCAGCTCTGTGGAAATGAAGTAGTGGAGGTGCCAACCTTTGGAAACAGAGACGTCGTGATCAAGTCATTATTAGTTGAGGTATGTGGGATGCTTTAAACCCAGGCTGGGTAATGAGGGGACACAGACGTCTGGGTAAAGCGATGGTGGATATCTGTGCTGAATGTCAGAGATGATTCTGAGGAAAATACCAACAGCCAGGAATTTATCCCCGTTAGCAGAATTTCCCAGGCCAAGAAAAGAAGCTGCGAGATCACCTAGCTGAGCTCTGGAGTGCTGCTCCTTGGGAGAAGTCTTATCTTTTTTTTCTGCTTTCTTCTCCTTTGGATTACGAATTTCACAATAGAAAACATGGCTACTATAAGAAAGGCAACCAAAGCGATGGAAGTTACCACAACAAAAAGGGGCTCTGTTTAGAAAGCCAGCAAGACAGAAAAAAGGGATTAGTCAAAGCTTTACATAAAAAGTTTGAGGAATTAGAAAGGGTATATCTTTAACAGGAAATTGACTAACTTAAGAAAGGGAATGGAAGAGAGATTTGCAATGATTGGGGAAAAAAGGTGGATAAAAAACTAAAGCAAAGGTGTCAAACTCAAGGCCCAGGTTGCTTAGATCTGGCCTGTGGGGCCGCCCTGGAAACAGCAAAGGATGGCCCATGGTGCCTCTGTCAATGAAAATGGAGCTCACAACGGCCATACACAGCACTCCCAAGCTCTCAAGTTTGAAACCCCTGAACTAGAGGATTCTAGATTATTTTTTGGAGATGTTAAACAGAATAAAAGAAAAGAAAAGGAAGTTTGGAAAATAAAGCAGAAATGACCAACAGAGGTGGAAAAGCCCTTAGGTAATGTGGCTTTTTTGGAATTAAGAAACAAGAAATTCAGACTGAGGGCAGAGCAAAACATGATGAATTCGAAGACTCATGGCAGATTGACCTACAGAATGGGTGTCAAACTCGATTTCATTGAGGGCTGCACCAGGGTTGTGTTTGACCTCGACGGGCTGGGGTGGACCTGGCCAGCTCAACATCACTCGTGTCAGGGGTGCCTGTGGTGACCTGAGGGCTCCTGAGCTCCATTTTCAGCTGCGATGGCATCCTTGCAACCCTTAGCCAGCAAAAGCAGAGCTCACGAAGGCTGCCTGTGGCCCTCGCAAACTCCATTTTCACTGGCAGACTCCTTTGCTGTTTCCAGGGCAGCCCCAAGGGCCAATTTTAGCACCCCACAGGCCAGATCCCCTCCCTGGGCCTTGAGTTTGACACCCCTGATCTACAGCAAAATTAATGTATGCACAATGATGGAAACCTAATGAAATTCCCACAGTGGAGAAAGGGATTTTGAAAATATCCAAATTTGCTGTTTGAGCAGAGAGAGAACAAACAATAAAAACCTTTTTGAAAGACTGGAAACCTCCTATGGACTTTTTGCTGGAAGAAAAAAAAATTGACAGAATTGATGGTTTTGAGGACTGAAGAAGATGTGGACTAAGTGAAGGGTTGAAGGTATTTGTATAGTAACTAAGAGGGAGGGAAGGATATAACATTTCTTCATCGGTCTAAAAGCCCAAACTAACATTCCTTTCCTAGTCACATGGATAAAACTTGACTCTCCTTCAAGGGACCAAGCAAGTAGATCTTTATGGGGCTAATACTACTGAAATTACCTTTGCAATAGTGGTGAACATCTGTAGCTCGGGTGTAGAATGAGCATGAAAGTTCGTTCTCTGAGCTTGTGGGTTGGTTTTCGAATGTTTTGTTACCAGGCTAGGTAACGAAATTACCAGGCTAGGTAACAAAACTCCCCTAAACTCCGCTGAAGACTTTACCTAGTCTGGTAATGAAAAGTTCAGCAACCCACAAGCTCAGACAATGAAAATTCACCCTCAGAAATTACCTTGTTTGGAAGCAACGCAAAGCAATTCTGTGTTGAGCTATCCAGTGATATGAATTCTAAATGCTCCTCTTGACGGTTCACCTCTCTCCTTACTTGTTTCAACTGCATTTCCTCTTGGTGCTCATCTACTTAACTCAGATGTTATGTCCACAGCGATTTTTCTAAACGATTTTAACACTCCTGTTCACCTCTCCCTTTTTCCTTCCCTTTCTGTCCTTGTGAAGCCGGAAGGGATCGAGAAAGAAGTGGTGTTCAACTCTCTTCTCTGTGCAGCTGGTACGTTGCCTTTGTAGACATAGATCTTACTCTAAATGCTCTTTTAAAAAAGAAGATCACCATCTCCCTAACCCAGGCATTCATCAAAGCCTAGATGAGAGGAAGGAGTGGGGGGAAAGGATGTACAGTAAATATTGGAAGTGGTCTTTTGAACATTTGGATTCCTGCTAAAATCCCTATTGCAGCTCAACTTTCTAAGCAGAACGTACCCCAAGAGTCCAGTTAAAATAGCAGTGCCAGGTATACCATGATCTAACTTCTGCTTCTCTTTTATAGGAGAACCCGAGTCCAAATCTTTTCCTCTGACGTTACCGGAGAATGTTGTAGAGGGCTCAGCCAGGGCCTCCTTTTGTGTGCTGGGTAAGTGAGATACCGTGCTACACATTTTGGAAATTAATTCTGTCCTTAGGTACTCCCAGATAAGGTCCCTGGGTCAGTCTGGAAGCTGCTCCAATTCCACGTACAAGGAGTCCTTGACTTACCACAACTTTTTTCAAGAGGCAACTGGACTTTCTGGTTTTTATTTGAAGATGTTTTGCTTCTCATTTAAGAAACTTCTTCAGCTCTGACTGGATGGTGGGGAATGGAAGGGTTTATACTACTTGCAGACAGCTGGTCATTTGCATCCTTTTAGCGGGTCATTAAGATCACCTGGAGGTTTATCTGTGTCATCAGCGTCGCCTGAGTGGTGCAAATTGGTGTGGAGTCTTCTTGGAACTGTTGAAAGGACTGTGTTGTAGATTGGAGATAGATAACGTCATACCCCTCCCTTTCTGTTGATAGAGGGCTGTTCAATTTTGACATAGATGGCCTTTTTGACCCCTCTTTCAAACCAGCGGTCCTCTCTGTCCAGAATATGGACTTTCTTGTCTTCAAAAGAGTGGTGTGTGTCTTTTAAGTGCAGATGGACTGCTGAAAATAGTCCTGATGTGTTTGTTCCCCTATATTGGGCCATGCGTTTATCAAAATTCATGTGCTTGGCAACTGACTCATATTTATGATAGTTGCAGTGTCCTGGGGTCATGTGATCAGCTTTTTTTTTTTATTTTTTTTTATTGAAAAAGTTTTATTGGTTTTACATTTTTTAACAGGATAGGGTAATGGTTACAAAGAAATTTTGAGAGCATTCACGTCAGAGTCGTCGGACCTTCCGAGACCTCAAAATACACATTAAAAAAGTTAACATAGAAAACATTTTCCATACCACTACAAGATGAAAGCAAGTACATTTACCTAAATTCTCCCTTCCATGCTGTCAGACATTTACAAAAAGTCCGGATAGAAATATTATACAAAATTGTTCAAGAAAAATCAAGGCAAAGTTATTTTTTTGATCTAAGTCTTTTGGCTATTGTATCTTCTTTCTCTCCTCCCTGGCCCCCCGCGGGCGGGGCCGTGACCCCCTCCGTCCCCCCTGGATCTTCCCCCAGGGCAGAGGAATGTTTTTTAAGAAAGGCTTCCTCCTCAGCAACTGTTTTAATCCTCACTCTTCCTCCTTCCCAGAACACCAGCATCCCTTCAGGTGTCATCCACTTGAACCAAATCCCGTGATCAAACAAGGTTTTAGACAAGAAGGAAAATTTCTTTCTTGAATCTCTAATTTTTCTAGGGATCTGCTTCAAGATAGTGACCGTTTCTCGTTGATAAGTTAAGGGTTTCTCTCTCTGCGCTTTCAGGATTTCCTCTCTGGTTGACCTTCTAACAAATTTCACATGTATCTCTCTAGGCACTTCATTTATCCTGGCATATGCTGAGTTAATTCTGTAGGCTAGGTCAATGTCCCCCCTGATCTCATCCTTAGGTTTTTGTAAATAGTCTGCTAAAATTGTGCTCATAAGATCAGGCAGGCATTCACCAGATTCCTCAAGAACATTCTGAAATCTCAAAAAATATGTCATTCTTTCCATATCTATCCTAGACACATGCCCATTTATTTCCCCCACCTCATTAGAAACATTTTTAATCTCTCCCTTAGCCCCCTCCAGCCCTCCTTCCAATTCTTCATTCTTCTGTGTATTCTCCAACACTTGCTTCCGGGTATCCAATAGTTCCTTTTTAAAAGTACTATTTTCAGCCCTCTGGGCCTTTATTTCTGATATCAAAGTTTGCATAGAGGTTTCAAGAGAAGCCATCCTTTGTTCCAAATTTACAAGTGCTGCTTCTTGTGCCATGGTTAAAAGTTAGAGTCACTGCCACCAAGATGGCGTTTTCCGGGTGAGGCTGGTGGGGCAGATCAGGAGCTCAGTTCAGTTCAGGGCTGTGAAGTTGCAAACAATTCAGAAACCAAAAGAGACACAATTTCCCAAATCAGCAAATAGTAATAACGAAGGTATTCCAGAGAAGAAGTCACAAATCCATCAAAAGAAATTTTTTTTCAAAAATCCAGAGAGAGTCCTGCTTTCAAAGAGACGCTGGAAATTTTCCTTAGTTGAAATAGTCAGGCAGGGACAAAGAGAAGCCACTTCCACCGCCCATCTCGTAGCCAGATGGAGAGAGTAGCAAAAAAAAGAATTTTTTAAGCTCAGCCAGACCTAGAAACAATGTTGCAGAAAGTCACAATCCACTTTCCCTTGTTAAAGACCGTCCGGAGTGAAAGTTTCCGCTTTCTCTTTGCAGAGAAGCCATCTTAACGTGCCGCTTAAATCCGAGGGGTTTTTTTTTAAAATTAAACACCCCCCTCCCAGTCCGTTCAGCCTGGCTGGCAGCAAGGAAAAAAAGGTGTTCTTTTAAACTCACTCTCTCTCGCAGCTGAAGCCTCGGCGATCCGCCCGATCTCTCCGTTCAGCCCTCTCCATTAAAGCGAATGGCACCGACAGCCGTTGGAGAAGGAAAAACCCCCGCTGGCATGTTCCTCTCCTCCTAGGTCGCAGAGAGGAGCGCCCTCCCCACCGCCGTGACGAGGGCCGCTCCCTCTGAGCCGACCCTACGGGAAACCTCCGGTAACCGGAGAGTTTCGCCCCCCTAGGGGGGCAGAAAAGGCAACAAAGCGGCGAGCGAGCCCTAGGCTCGCCCGTCTCCGCTGGAGCCGGATACCGGAAGCCCATGTGATCAGCTTTTGTGAACTAACAACCATGTTACTAATTTAAGAATTGCAGTGATTCACTTAACAACTGTGGCAAGAAAAAGGGCATAATTCACGTAGCAACATAAATTTTGGGCTCAATTAAGGTTGTAAGGCGAAGACTACGTGTATTTCAGCATGTTGGATTGTCACTGCGGTTTGCAATTTTGGGGCATTGGGCTAAATGTAGGGACCTGCCTCAGCTACGTCTAGCAAAGCATTAAGCTATTCTTCTCATTCAAATTCCAATGGCCCGCAGTTCACTAGTAGCCAATACAGTGCCTCAAAAGTGTTTTGAGAACTCGGAGGTGTTAGGTTGATAAATGGTTCATCCTCAGGATGCCGTGACCTTGATACAGTTGGCTGCGAGGCATCTATCAGGTCGACTTGGTCCCCCTCCCTAAATCCCATGCGGTTACAGCAAAAGCAAGCAAAGAATCTTGCCCCAGATGGCAATTTTCTCCCCCTTGGAATGACAGTATTCTAGCAGGGTCTTGACACTAAGGTTGCAAGAAAATTGCAAAAATTCTGTGAATATTCAAACAGTGACATCTTTTGAGGGGGAAATCAAAGTTGGCAAGATCCTATCATATGTCCTCCTCTTTCCCTTTCTCAGGAGACATTTTAGGAGGAGCGATAGAGAATCTCCACCAACTTCTCAAGATGCCCTACGGCTGTGGGGAGCAGAACATGGCCCTCTTTGTCCCCAATATCTACATACTGAACTACCTCAAAAAGACTGGACAACTGACGGAGGAGATCAAATCCAAGGCTGTCAGATATCTAGAGGCTGGTAAGAAGCATCTCATAGGAATTCTCCTCTCATTTTTCCTTCCACAGTTGGGAACTTTCAAAGGCTCCATCAACAGATCAGTCAGTGGTATTGATAGAAGAGGTTGTAAATTGGGCAGATTTAGGTTGACTGAGACACTTGGAACCTTTCCAGATGTTGGGAACAAGAGACATTAGTAATATAGAGAACCAGTTTGGGTATCTCCACTCAGTTTGCACCCTCCTGGCCCCACAACAGCTGGCCACAGGGTCACGTGAGAAGGAGAGTCATCTTCAGGGAATCCACTACTGCAGCTAGTGCTTGATCCTCAGCTGTGAGCCTTTCCCCCTTTCTTTTTTTTTATTGAAAAAGTTTTATACAAACAAATTTTCCCCTTCCCCCCCCCCATACATATAATATAGATCAAATACAAGCACTGTACCCCCCTTCCTCCCACCCATCATAATATAAATTTCTCATAAAATAACATTGTCCCTTTATCCCCATCTTCTAAACTAATTATACAAATATATTTCCCTTCACTGACCACCCTAACCCTCCCCCACCTCCCATTCCAACCCACCGCCCTGACTTCCACTATACACCACTCTAGTAATTCCAAACAACCCATATATTATTCACTCTGTTCACGTTGTACCCCTTGCTTATCTCCTTATCAATCTACTTGTTCTTACCTAAAAGCTACATGATACTTCCTAGTCTGGTATTTATTCTGCATATAATCAATCCATTTTTCCCATTCCTGTATATAATTCTCCTGCTTCTGATCTTTTAAGAAAGCTGAAATTTTTGCCATTTCCGCAAACCCCGCCACTTTCTGAATCCATTGATCAATCGTAGATAAAAAATCTTTTTTCCAATGCTGAGCAATCAGCAACCTAGCTGCTGTAACCATACAAAAACGATTTCATTTCCCCCTTTGAAGAGTCCTTAATTATACCCAATAAAAACATTTGCGGAGTAAATTGTAGTCTTTTCTTCAATACATTTTGCATAACCCACCATATTTTTATCCAGAAAGCTTTAACCTTATTGCAGGTCCACCATACATGAAAAAATGTAGCATCTAAACACCCACACCTCCAACATTTTGGTTGAACATTAGGATACATACATGATAATTTCTTAGGATCTAAATACCATCTATAAAACATTTTATAAAAGTTCTCCCTTAAATTCTGTGACTGTGTAAATTTAACATTCTGAACCCATATTTTTTCCCACGTCTCCAACATGACAGGTTCATCAAAATTCTGAGCCCATTTAATCATACAATCCTTTACCAATTCACTTTCTGAATCCTTTTCTAACAATACATTATATATTCTTTTGATATGTTTTGGGCCAGTCTCTTTTATCTGCTTAATCAGTTCCACTTCATTGTCCATGAAACCAACTCTTTGGTCGGCCTTTCCCCCTTTCTGTTCTACCCTCCTCCTGGATCCCATTCCCACCCCATCATGTTAGAGTGGTTGGCATTGGCCATGGGTGGGTTGGGCCAGTGTCTCGGGGAGGAGAGCAGGTCATGTGACCAGGTTGGCAGGGAGTTTCAGGAGAGGGGTCAAATGTGGCTCCAGAGTTGCAGGTTGCCAACACCCATTCTAGGGAGATACACCTGGTAGGATCCAGAAGAATGGCCTTCTCTGTGGTGGCTCTCTCTGGAACATCATTCCCCCAGAGATTAGAACAGCTCCCACTCTAATACTCTTCCAGAAGGCACTGGACCTGGTTCTGGCAGCAGGTCTGGGGAACCCAGAGTGGGATGGAGCCCATTAAATGGTTTGTGTGATCTGTTGTCACTGGGACAGGGATGGGTGGGTGATATATCATTATGTTATGTTATGTTATAAAAATAAAAAAAATAAAATAAATTGAGATTTATTAACCGCACCCTCTCCCCACAGGGACCTGGGGCGGTGCACAGGCATAATTAAAACAATATACAATAATACAAACATTACTTAAAATAGAATTAAATAAAATTACCCATGCTAAAATATAAAATTAAAAAACCCATTAAAATATTTGTAGTTAAAAGACAGAGAGAACTATTCAAGGCCGGCCAGTCGAAAGAGATGGGTCTTCAACTTTACACGGAAGGAGCGGAGGTCGGTGGTCGTTCTAATATCAGGGGGAAGGTCGTTCCAGAGGGCCGGGCCCGCCACAGAGAGCGCCCTTCCCCTGGGCGTCGCCCGCTGACAAAGTCTAGTGGACGGCACCCGGAGAAGCCCCTCTCTGTGGGAGCGAATCGGTCGTGAGGATGTGTGGGGCAGGATCCGATCTCGCAGATAGCTAGGTCCCGAGCCATGGAGCGCTTTGAAGATGATAACTAACACCTTGAAGCGCACCCGGAAGACGACAGGTAGCCAGTGCAGCTCGCGCAAGAGCGGTGTTACATGGGCAAACCTAGAGGTGCCCATAATTGCTCGCGCGGCTGCATTCTGAACTAACTGAAGCCTCCGGGTGCACCTCAAGGGGAGCCCCATGTAGAGAGAGTTACAATAGTCCAGTCGGGATGTCACGAGGGCATGAGTGACTGTGCGAAGGGCGTCCCGATCCAATAGGGGGCGCAATTGGCGGACCAGGCAAACCTGGTAAAACGCCCTCCTGGCCACGGCTGTCACTTGCTCTTCCATAGACAGCCGGGTATCCAGGAGGACACCCAAATTGCGCGCCCCATCCACAGGGGCAAGATGTTCGCCCCCTATGGCCAGCGTTGGAGAAAGCTGGTTGAATCGGGCAGCCGGAAACCACAGCCACTCGGTCTTGGTCGGGTTGAGCCTAAGTCCGTTACTTCCCATCCAGATCCGCACGGCTTCCAGGCACTGGCACATCACCGCTACGGCATCGTTGGGGTGGTTTGGGGTAGAGATGTACAGCTGGGTGTCGTCAGCGTACAGATGGTACTCTACCCCAAAACCACGGATGATCTCACCCAGCGGCTTCATATATGCATTAAACAGGAGAGGCGAGAGGACCGACCCCTGAGGCACCCCGCATGTGAGGGGTCTCGGGGTCGACCTCTGCTCTCCTGCCCGCACAAATTGCGATCGGCCAGAGAGGTAGGAGGAGAACCACCGCAAAACGGTGCCTCCCACCCCCAACCCCCCCAGCCGATGCAATAGGATACCATGGTCGATGGTATCGAAAGCCGCTGAGAGGTCTAATAGGACCAGGATGGAGGAACATCCCCCATCTCTGGCCCTCCAGAGATCATCTACCAACGCGACCAATGCCGTCTCGGTGCTATGCCCGGGCCGAAAGCCGGACTGGCGCGGATCTAGATAGTCAACTTCCTCCAGGTGACGGGGAAACTGTTGTGCCACCACACTCTCAACAACCTTCGCCAAGAAGGGAAGGTTGGAGACTGGACGGTAGTTGTTCAAAAGAGCTGGGTCCAAAGAGGGCTTCTTGAGGAGGGGCCTCACCATAGCCTCTTTTAGGGAGGCAGGCAAGGAACCCTCACTCAAGGATGCGTTGATAACCTCTTGGAGCCAGCCTCGTGTCACCTCCCAGGATGCCAGTACAAGCCAGGAGGGGCACGGGTCCAATGAACATGTGGTGGCTCGCAGTCGCCCACGTAACCTGTCCATATCCTCGGAAGTAACGGGGTCAAACTCCTCCCAAACAAGATCTCCCTCGTGGCATCCCACTGGGCCATGAATGGGGGCTAGCTCACTCTGTATCTGGGCGGTTTTCTCCTGCAGAAAAATCACAAATTCCTCTGCCCTACCCTGTAACGGGGCTTCCCGCTCCCTCTGTTGAAGGAGGGAACGGGTCACCCTAAACAGGGCGGCAGGGCGGTTTTCTGCGGATGCTATGAGGGTGGCACAATGATGACGTTTGGCCACTCTCAGCGCCACAATGTAAGTCCGTAAATGGGCTCTTACCTGTGTCCGGTCAGATTCAGAGCGGCTAGCCCTCCATCTTCTCTCTAGGCATCTCTTGCGGCGTTTCATCACCCGCAGCCCCTCAGTAAACCAAGGAGCCAGGGTGGTTCGCCGCCGCGAGAGAGGCCGCAAGGGCGCGACCCGATCCAAGGCTCCCACGGCCGCACTATTCCATGCGGCCGTGAGGTCCTCCATCGGGGCGCGGGTCAGGGATACAGGAAATGGCCCAAGCGCTGTCTGGAACCCATCCGGGTCCATCAAGCGCCTGGGGCGGTACCAGATTGGTAACTCTGGTTCCGCCTCCCCGCGGAGGGGAGCAGCGGTCGGAAAGTCGAGTCGGAGAAGTGAGTGGTCTGACCATGACAAGGGTATGATGTCTATGTCCCCTGTACCCAGATCACTCTTCCATTGGCCCGAGACGAAGATGAGGTCCGGCGTATGTCCACCCTCATGAGTGGGGCCTTGAATTACTTGGGTCAGGTCCATGGCCGTCATGGAAGCCATGAACTCCCGAGCTACCACGGATGATTCGCCCAACGATGGCAGATTAAAGTCCCCCATGACTATAAGTCTGGGGGTCTCCACTGCCACCGTAGCGATCACCTCCAGGAGCTCGGGCAGGGCTGCTGCTACATAGCGGGGAGCCAGGTATACAACCAGCAAGCCCAACTGCCTCCCTAGGCCCCACTTCATGCAGAGGGACTCACAGCCGGAAGTCTGCGGCACAATGGTCTCTCTCGGCTCCAGGCCTTCCTTGATAATGACCGCTACCCCACCACCCCTGCCTAGGGCCCGCGGCTGATGAAATGCGCGGTAGCCTGGTGGGCACATTTCGACGAGGGGATGACCTCCCTCGTGGCCCAACCAGGTCTCCGCAATTCCTACCAGGTCCGGCTCCCCCTCTGACACAAGGTCACTAATGAGGGGGGCTTTGTTGACAACGGACCTGGCGTTGCAAAACATCAGCCGCAGACCCTGGCTCTGTATTCCCTGGCCACCTAGCCTGCGAGGGTTGTGGCACCCGACCGTTTTTAACCAACGGCTGCGTGCCACCAACCGGGAGGATGAAAATTGTCTCCCCTCGGTCCTGCCCCTCCCCACGACCCTCTGAATTGGTATGCCCTCCTGAGGAACGACTCGAGTATCCCCCTGCCTTTCGCCTTCCGCTTCCCGCCGTCGACTGCTATCCTGGCCCTTACTACTAATTGCTGTTCCCATCTCCATCTGTCTATATCTACCCCCCTCCCTTGAACCCCCTAAAAAAGATAATTTAAATAAGTTAAAAACTAAAAATCCCCTAAGGCCGCGCTTCGCCCATCTCTTCGGATTTACAATACCATCATCGAGATGTGCCCTAGATAAATCAAGGGGCCATACCTGCGAGAGCGGGGACTCTCGCAGCGATAGCAGGCTTGCTCTGGAATACATTTTAAATATTTTAAATAGATAATTAAAATTCAATAATTATATATATAAAACTCGGGTGGGTATAGGCACAGTACAGATGTTAAAAAGCACAGATGTTAAAAGTCGTTGGCAGTTGATTAAAAACAATTCACACAAGTCAATTCATTAGATGGTAAGATGAAATCAGGTGAAATAAAGTGCAGGATGGGTAAACCACAATAAATCAGTTGGTAGATAGATGTAATTAAATTAAATTAGATAGTTCGCAATGATGACCATTGGGGTGACCATAACTGGTTGCTGTCACATGTTCTTCTTCAAGACAGTCGGTTCTTCCGGGCCTATTAAGGCCTTGGTGGTGTAATTCTCCCAGACTTGGGAGAGTGACCATGGGGGAGAATGAAATTACAGTGGTCAGCGGCCGTCCACATCCACCTCGGCGCTCCCACCGCCGCAATCCCCGAGTCACCGCCTTCGCCAAAGGCCTCTCGGCGCTCCCACCGCCGTCAGCCTGGCCTCCAGCAGCCGCCTCTCCGCTGCCACCACATGGCTCTCTCACAGCCACCACCTTCCGCCTTTCCCCAACCAGCTCCTCTGTCGCCGCCTTCGTCCCTCGCCTTCCGGCGCTCCCACCGCCGTCGACTCGGCCTCCAGCGGCAACCTCTCCCCTCCACACTCTCCACTCTCTCTCTCCACCTTCTTCACTCCAACAAACCAGCATCTCCGCCACCTCCGCCATCTTCCTCCACGCCTCTCTCACCATTCCCGCTGGCCACCGGTGCTCTCACCACCGCTTCACCCACGGCATGCCACCAAGTTCAGTTTTCAGCTTTTAGCTTTTAGCTTTTCGGAGCTCTTTTCAGTGCAGCCGGCCTCTCTCCGCCCTATTAAAACATCCGGGCGGCGGCCTCTGCACCGGCCTCCGTTGCGGCAGTTCCCGCCCCGGCGCTCACACCGCCGAGCGTTCCAGTCGCCGGCGCTCCGTCCGCTCTTCCCCCAATGTTGCGAACCCCACCCTAAGGTGTCCGGGTGGGTCCCTCATCCTCCCATGCCCTCCAAGATCACCAACGAGGGCAGGGGGGCACTCAAAATGCCAACGACCTCCGCGACCCACACGGAGCTTCAGAGCTACCCCGCCATCTTCGCGCAAGCGCAGACCATGTTATGTTATGTTATGTTATGTTATGTTATGTTATGTTATATTATATTATATTATTCTTTTAAAACTAATTTTATTGTTTTAAATGAGGTTTTATATTCTGTAAGTTGCCTTGAGTCACCATGGGCAAAAAGGCGGCAATATAAATTCAATAAATAAATGAATATAAATTATAACAAAGAAACAAAATGGGTAAAATTAGGAACATTGAACAATAAGCATCTAATTGCCAAAGGTCCATGGGATCATCAAGGGAGCCTTTGGAAGCGGTGTGTGTAGTGAAGCCAACTGAATTTTGATTTGAAATTTGATTTGGAGATTCAAAGCCAGTTTGGCTCAATTTCTAAGTCAAGCTGACTTAGGGAAATGAATCACAAACTTGAAGGAAATATTTCACTTGGGTTTAGAAACGCACAGGCTGCTCGGCTCACTTCTAATTTTCCTCTTCCACTTCAGGTTATCAAAGGCAACTGAACTACAAGCATCCTGATGGTTCTTACAGCACTTTTGGAAAAGGTTCACAGGAAGGAAATACTTGGTAAGATTTTTTTTGTCCCTAAGTTTGTGTTTATCAAACTTTCTACAGTGATTGATTAACCAAATCGATATTCAGAAAATTCAGGACCCATAAAGAGAATATTTGTAGCTCAGGGCTGACATGACGGATCCTTGCTTGTTTTTCTTGCAGATGTTGTATTACCCTGACAAGGTAACATCATCAGTGCTGATAAGAAGTGCTTTTTGCTGTCAGTTTATATTCTGGTATCTTGCCTGTCTGTGTGGGTGGGGTCTTAGAGATTGAAGAGAAACACGGTAACCTCACCAAGTGGTGAAATACTCCGGAATAGTTTTCAAAAGTGAAGATAATTGCCTATAACTGTATAATCACCATATTGCTGGTGAAGAAGGGGGCGTTGGCTGCCTAATTATAGCTGCCTTCCTAACTTTCTTGATACTTTCTTTCAATGGGTTCTTCAATCCCAACTTTGCCAAAGATTGTAGGATCTTGGGAACTAGAAAAAGAAAAAACGAGGTTCTCATATGCTCTGGGCTATCTTACAGGCTGACAGCTTTCGTGCTGAAATCTTTTGCTCAGGCGAGACACTTAATCTTTGTGGAAGACAAGCACATCAACGATGCTCAGAACTCGCTGACACTGAGGCAGCAGAATACTGGATGCTTTCGGAGCACTGGGTCTCTTTTTAACAATGCTCTCAAGGTATAAGAGGCGGGCGAGATATAATGGCGAAAAGTCTTTGAAAATGAGAGTTGGGTATATTGAGAATATTTGACTTGCAACCACAATTGGGGTGAAATTGTGGACCTTAAATGATATAATCGCTAGGCAAGCCATCACATGATCGGTCTGAGTTTGCAACCATTTTTACTGTACTTGTTAAACAAATTACCATAGTTGTTAAATGAATCTGGTTTCCCCAATTCAAATTTTTTGTCTGAAATTGGCCAGGAAGGTTTCATATTATGATCACACAAGACTTTGCAACTGTTATAAATGCAGTTGCCAAGTGCCCACATTGTGTTAATGGGATTGTGGGGTGTGGCGGTGGGGTGGGTGATATGAGTCATAATTTTGAGGATGCACTGAAAGCCGGTTTCTCCAAGGCTGTTGTAACGTTGGACCATCATTAAATGAATGAGGTCAAGAAGGAATGTGACTTGAAGATACAGATTGAGTTGGTTTGGCCATATAGAGAATGATTGGGAATTACTCTGGATTTCTAATATGGAAGAAAATATGGACTGTCTTTCTTTTTATGAAGTAGGAAATTATTGACAAAATAGAAAGACTTGTGAATATTCAGTAGTCAGGATTTAATGTTTTACACAGAAAACAGACAGATGTGAACCCTTCAAATGTTGTCGGAGCATGAATGGATTGCCAGAAAAATTGCAGACTACAGGAACCATTTGCGCTTCTGTTTGAGATGCAGACAGTACAGATTCTGCCTCAACAATCTGCGCCTGCCTTCAACAGTGAATGGACACAGGACAGAGAACATCCTGCAGTCAAGCCATTTGCACTACTCAGGTGACCCTGAGAACACAGATAAACCTCCTAGTGGCCTCAATGACTAAAAGAATTCAAATGACCGGCTGTCTGCAAGGAATGTAAATCCTTCCATTCCCCACCATCCAGTCAGAGCTGAAGAAGCTTCTTGGATAGGAAGCGAAGCATCTTCAAAGAAAAAACAGAAAGTCCAGTTGCATCCTGAACAAGCACCATTGGGATTTCTCTATTGCTCAGTTCACAAAACTCCATGATTTCTTGTGAGGGAGATATAATATAGATTTAGAAAATTGGAGGGATGATAGAAGATGGTGCAAGTTCTTTGTATAATTGGTGCAGCTGATTTCTCTCTCTCTCTCCTGCAGGGGGGAGTTGATGACCTGAACACTCTTTCAACTTACATCACCATTGCGTTGCTGGAAGTGCTACCTCCCACCGTAAGTGCTACCTTCCACCGTAAGTGTGCAAAGTGCAAGCATGATTGCAGTAAACTAGAAGTGAGGAAACCCATGTTCAAGTTCCCACTGGGTCATGGAGTTCACGCTCATTTAGGCAAATGAAATAGACCGCATCTGACTAGCTTCACTGTACATGCAAAGCCATGTCATAGTCTGGTGAACACAAAATGTAACTGTATAAGCTGAATAAGCCCAATAACCTCTTCCTTATCCCTGCTCTTCTCCAATCAATTCTGTCCTTTTCTCTCTCCAATCAATTACAAAAGATGGTGGCTCCATAGCTTAATGACAGAGATTGTCTCAGCTCCGGCAGTTGAGCCCAAGCACTGTATGGCAGGATGAGCTCCGGTCATTTGCCTTAGCTTCCATCCACTTTAACAATTCAAAAACATGCTCTATGCAAGTAGATAGATAGGTACCACTTTGGTGAAGAGACAAACTGGTGCTCTGTGTAGGCAATCAGACTGCTGATGACTCTGAACCTTTCTGGTTGTGGTGCCACAACCAGAAAGGCAGCTCTGGGAAGGGAGGGGTCGATGGGTGATGTTGCAGGAAGATCCGTTTGTCTTTCTCTTTGGTGCAAAGCCAGCTCAACCTCCTGTGGCACACCTTGGGAAGCATGCAAGTGTGTCCCATGACAGGGCTGGTACTTTGGCAAGCCAAATTACTACATTGCAATAGCATTGTGGTCTCCTGGCTACCTATATGCTAATAACAATCCAACAATTCTGCCCTAACCTGCTTCTCCATATTTGGATCTTAATGGCCAGCTCTGACTCTTGGCAGCTGAGTCCACCAAAGTAATACGCCCAAACAAGATGCTCACAGTCTTCTTTAGCAAGATTTATTGATAGGAGAGGGAAAGGTTGTTGACAACACCAGCAGCTTTCACTTTAGGACCATGTTGTCTTTCAACATATTAGAATGAAGTCTTTTTGACTTTCTTTCTAAGGGCTTTTGTGTGAACTGGAAAGCAAAGAGATTCTTTTGCAGATAATGGAGGAGTCTAGAGATGGTTGTTTACAAAACAATCTCCTGAATCTTTTCATTATCAGTCCTGACCTTAGCTAAGGAGGAATTGCTAAACCTTGTTCCACCAAGTCACATGACTGCTGAGCCACTTCCACAAAACAGGCCACACCTTCCGGCTCTCAAAAGAAATTTCAATCGTGGTATTGTTAATATTTGGCTCTGTTGACTAATGAGTTTGCCCACCACTGAATCAGACCATCAGCTTGCTGTTGGTGTATTGTTGTGAAGACTGTTTAAGTTAACAACTTAGTTAGAACAACAGTTAGAACAATCTAACAACAGTTAGAACAATCAATCAGTGGAACAGCTTGCCTCCAGAAGTTGTGAATGCCCCAACACTGCATGTCTTTAAGAAGATGTTGGATAGCCATTTGTCTATAATGGTATAGGGCTTCCTGCCTAGGCAGGGGGTTGGACTAGATGACCTCCAAGGTCCCTTCCAACTCTGCTATTGTGTTTGTATTTATTGATATTTAAATGAATAATAAAGCCAACTTCATCCCAGGGCTTTTCTGAGATCCTGTGTTTCTTCACAATCTCCTCTTCAGGAACTTTCCTCCTGTCCAACTTAGATTACAAAACATCTGGTGGGAGAAGGACAATACCTCCTTCTCCTCCCTTCTCCCTTTCAAGTGTCAAGGGAGAGACAAAGTTCTGGCTCTTACACTTTTGGTGACCTCAATCACTGTTATTTGATGCTGTTGTTGTGTGTCTTTGATGTTGTCGCTCTGCCTCATATTCTTTGGCCTTCTCTTTTTCTATATGCTTTGGATGGCATAGAATCCCAAGGCATTCTCTCTATGTGAGCAGACCACTTTACCTGCTGTTTTTGCATGTAGTTTAAGACTGGATGCATTCTAATTCTTTCTCTTATTATCTCATTTTTTATTTTATCCCTCTGGTCACTCCGGTAGCTTTCTTCAAACATTTCATTTCCAAGTGGTGATTCATTTTTGCTTCTGCTTTATTGGAAATGGCCACAACACTGGTAATAGAAGGTGGAGATGAATATGTTTTGTATACTGCTATACTGACTCCCATTAAACGTTTTCTCCTCTGCAGCATTCTGTGGTACAAAATGCTTTAGCTTGCCTGGAGAAGGCGACTGAAGCAAAAGAGATCCACATTTATCTCCGGGCTCTGTTGGCGTATGCTTTTGCTTTGGCGGGGAAAGAGGAGAAGAGACAAGAAATGTTGGACTCCCTTCTAAAAGTAGCTGTGAAAGATGGTGAGAAATGAGCTCTTTGTTATGAAAATCGGGTACCTATCGAAGAAATTGGAGATGTGCAACAAACCTTACAGGAATGCAAAGAATAATGTTCATTGGACCCTCCCTCCCCCGTGAAGAAAAGTGTCTATAGCCCCAAGTATCAGATTTCCAAGTAGTAGACCCAAATCAATCAAAACCTTGATTGACATAGTTTCCTCAAAGTATGAATTTATTAGGAATGCCATATTGGCACAGTTGGTGAAAACCAGACTCTGAAGGACCCGAAATTTTCCCCATTCAAATCAAAAGCCAAAGTTCTTTTCTTCAGGTCACGCGTTCATCACATGGTCCAATCAGGTCGCAGTCCCACCTCCAGCTGTCTTTTGTCCAAGCCCCTCCAATACCTGGTAGGAACGTCCTTAGCTCCCATGGGAAAGAATGTTATTTTGGCTACACAGGCCCCATCCCCAGTTATCTCTGGGGGTGGGGCACTTTCTCTCTCATCCCCCCTCATGTTCCCACATCTCCCACCAGCCTCACTGTGGCAGTCCTGAAGATGCTTCCAAAATGGCTAAGTGTTTTTTATATAGGATTATATTTTATTTATGTATTTATTAAATGTATTTTCTGCCCATCTCAGTAAATAAGGGTGGAGGCATACACTGTTTCTACGAATAATTAATTAACGGCCACTGGAAGGAAATAAGTGGGCAGATGAGCTGGAGAAGATATGCCTTCGGGCCATCATGGAATGAATCGGGTCTCTCACATTAGTATCATATTAGCACTCAATGTCTTATAGCCCTTTATCATGATGGCCCCAAGTGTTTTTCATAAATGCATATTTATTTATTTATCCTAAATATTTATTTAGTAAATGTACTTGCTGCCCATCTCGCTATATAAGGATGAAAGCATACACTGATTCCATGAATAATTAACCAATGACCATTGGAAGGAAATCAGAGATCAGGTCCCTGCAGGAATGCTGCCATTCCAAAGGAGGGGAGGGATGCTTCATGGGGTGAATGCTTTTGCTTTTGCTGTAACTGCAGCATCCCCAGGAGGAACGACTATCACCATCCTACCTCGAGTTCTCAAAATATCTTTGCGGCATCATATTGGCTACCGATGGACATGGAGCATTGGGGTGGGGTTTGAAGAGGAAAATTAGCCTAACGCTTCTCGCACGAATTTCAGACTCTGCCTGACTTCTCTGCAAACACTTTCTCTCAGTAAAGAGATGATATGCCTTCTGGCCATCATGGAATGAATCCCATCACATTAGCATCATATTACACTCTGTTGATGATCTTATTGGCCTTTATCATGATGGTAATAGGGTGATTTATTGGCTTGGGGGTCATTGAAATCTCTCTACTGGTTAATCCTCGGCTTATGTCTGTAATTGAGGCATCAGGTGGCTGGATTTAAAGTTACAATCATTTTGTTATGACAGTCATTAAGTAAACATGGCAGTTGTTAGGAGAATTCATTATCTAGTTTTTTGCTAGAAACTGGAAGTAAAAATGCCAGTGCCTGGCAAAAGCAGTCATGCTCCCATGACTGCAGAACGTGGCAAACAGTCATATGGGTGAGTCAGTTACCAGGCACCCAAAATGTGATCACATGATCACGGAAGTGTGCGTGGGCACAGGTAGTCTTCAACTTACAACATTTCGCTTAGTCCTCAACTTACAACAGTTTGCCTCGTTCGGAGTTATAATGGCACTTAAAAAAGGGAAATGACCATTTTTCACACTTATGACCGTTATGTTGGTTGCAGTGTCCCAGGGTCATGTGATTCCCTTTAGCGTCCTTCCGACCAGTAAAGTCAATGGGGACACCAGATTCACTTAACAGCCGTGGTCTCTGTGGGACCGATACGCTCCCACAGAGAGGGCCTTCTCAGGGTGCCGTCGGCCGGACAATGCCGACTGGCGACACCCAGGGGAAGGGCCTTCTCTGTGGCGGGCCCTGCCCTGTGGAACGACCTACCCCCTGAACTTCGTACCATTAATGACCTCCGCCTCTTCCGCCAGTGTTTGAAAACATATTTATTTCACCAAGCCGGCCTTCCATAGCCTCCACTGTGAACTAGTATAGATAGTTTTTTAAAAGGGGGGTTTTAATTGGTTTTAGCGCAGGATTCCATATTTAATAGATTTTTAAATTTTTGTATTTTTGTATTGTTGTATATTGTTTTAATTTTCCTGTGCGCCGCCATGGGTCCGTTCGGAGAAGGGCGGGATATAAATTGAATAAATAAATAAACAGCTGCAGTGATTCACTTAAAAACTGTGGCAAGGAAAGTCATAAAATGGAGCAAACATCGGTTAACAATTTTTTCATATTAGCAACATAAATTTTGAGCTCAATTGTGGTTGTAATTTGAATATTTTACCTCAAAAAATGGATCATAAGTAGCTCCAGGGAGATCCGACTTTGAACAATTGTTAAGTAATCAGCTGTATGTTGAGGACTATTTGTAAAGTGTTAATCCTTTTGCCCAATTGCATAGGGGTTGATACGCGGGAGACCAGATGTTTTTGTATAGATACCACTTGTAACTTGATATATCTCTGATAGTGCTTGGACTGTGTGTGTAACCCAAAGTTTAACTTCTTTCTTTGAAGAGGATGGCTCGATCCACTGGGAGAGGCCTGAGAAGCCAAAGCAGAGATCTGATTTTCTGTTCTACTTGCGTGCTCCCTCCTTTGAAGTAGAGACGACCTCCTATGCGCTCCTTGCTTTGCTGACCAAAAAACCGTCCCCGTCCGAGGAAGAATTAACAACAGCAACTGCCATTGTCAAATGGTTGACCAAACAACAGAATCCCAGTGGAGGATACTCCTCTACGCAGGTATGTTTGCTCCTCACAAATTCTCAGACGATGTAGGAAGGAGCAACTGGAAACCAGTCTGATATGATATGCCTTGGGATGGCCTCCAGATGTGCTGGAGTCTCAGTTCCCAGGATTTCCAGCTGAGATGTGTCATTCAAGAGAGATAACTTCCTAACAGTGAGGGCAATGAACCCTTGAGAAATCGTGGGTGCTGCAACACTGGAGGATTTTAAGAAGAGACTGGACAGTCACTTGTCTGAAATGGCATTGGTTCTCCTGCTTGAGCAGGGGGGTGGACTAGAAAACCTCTGAGGTTCCTTCCAGCTCCTATTCTGTTCTGTTCTGTTCTGTTCCATTCCATTGTCCCAAAAGTACTTTTTAAAGAGGCAATTGGACTTTGTTTTTTTTCTTTGAGGATGTTTTGGTTCTCATGCAGGAAACTTTTTCAGTTCTGGCTGGATGGTGGGAAAGAACTGAAGAAGCTTCTTGGATGAGACACAAAATATCTTCAAACAAAAAACCAGAAAGCTCAGTTGCCTCTTGAAAAAAGCACCTTTGGGACAACCATGACCTGGATAACTGGGAATCTCCATAGACATGCCATTCCAATTTTGATTTCTCTTGCAGGATACGGTGGTGGCTCTCCAGGCCCTCTCCCAGTACAGGACACTTACTTATTCCAAAGATGGCATCGATGCCAAAGTGACCTTGAGTTCAGAAGATGTTGTCCTGACACAATTCCACGTGGACAGCAACAATTCTCTGCTGCTCCAGTGCCAGGATCTGCCCCAAGTGCCAGGGAACTACAAAACTGAGGTGACCGGTTGCATCTTTATGCAGGTGAGTGCTTTATGCGGGTGAGAGAACAGACCAGTGCCACTGCCTAGTGATGATCTATTTTGCGTTCCCAATGGATTTATGGGAATATAAGTTGAGAAGAAAAGACATGAAGAAGGTCAGTAAGTTAAATAAGGGATGGAGAATATCTTTGAGAACATAAAAGCAGGTAGGCCATTTAAGCCCAGCTT
This sequence comes from Rhabdophis nuchalis, assembly GCA_039707465.1. Taxonomy (NCBI): domain Eukaryota; kingdom Metazoa; phylum Chordata; class Lepidosauria; order Squamata; family Natricidae; genus Rhabdophis; species Rhabdophis nuchalis. The sequence goes on along the minus strand of CM077646.1, from coordinate 15,814,876 downwards.
TTTGCTTCTCATGGTGACCAGCCATGACAAGCAGGAGACAGAACTCATAATTCTCCCACCACTTGACATGTGGGGACCTGCTGTCCTGATTTCGGAAATAACATGGAACCTTGAGAGACTTGTCTTCTGTGGATCCATCTAATGCTGCATTAGAAGCCATTCAGGTTTTGAAGGAATACATTCCACATGTCAGTTATGAAAGATAAGAGACCTGAGAAGGGAGGGAGAAAAGCACTGGAGAAGAAAAATGGTGAGAGACTGGTGTTTTAGAGAAGCCATCTTCTGTCAAGGTTGGAATGGTTTACACTAGCCAAGCAAGACCACCGCATCCAGGGTCTTTTGGGAGTTGCTAGCAACTAAATTGTACACATGAATAAAGCACTCCTCCCAGGAGATTTCCTTTTCCTATTTGGAGTACTGCAATGTGCTCTACATGGGGCTGCCCTTGAAGACCATTTGTAAGGTACAACTGGTCCAGAATGCCGCAGTGTATGCAGCGATGGGTGCTCATAGATTTACCCATTTAATATCTCTGTTGTGCAAGGTTCACTTCCTTTTGACTCCTTCTGGGGGCAATTTAAGATGCTGTTTGTTTGTTTGTTGATATTTTATACTTGTTAACTGCCCCTCTCCTTGGAGAAGGGCTCTGGGCAATGTGCAATTTAATTTTGTTGCCAGAAAAGGAACAAAAGCAATCAGCACCCAGATGGGCATAGATGAACTCCAAGATTAATATCAGACCAACAATCAAGAATTAAACAATATCCCAGTCAAGGAATTGCCACAAAGGTTAACATTAAACAGTCCAACCGAAGAACTTCCAAGTCCACTCTGACAGGGCAAGCCATTGGAATATAAACTGAGAGAAAACCCAACTCTTTACTAGCACAGATGATGTTACCTAATTTGGGGAATGAAGCATCTGCAAAAAAACAACCAAGCTCAAAAAGCACCAAGGAGCACCCCTCGGTACGATTTAATCAACAGAATTACCGTAATTTTCAGAGTATAAGACGCACCAAGATTTTGAAGAGGCAAAATAAAATAAAACTGTTTTTGCACTCTGCAGGGATACAAATAAAGGGGCATGATGGCTCAGTGGTTAAAGATATTGAACTTGTCAGCTGGAAAACTGATGGCCTGGATTCATGAACTGAGCACTGCATGATAGGATAAATTCCTGTTCTTGCTTCAAATCGTGCCCATCTAGCAGTTCGAAGACATGCAAATGCACGTAGATAAATAGGTACCATTTCAGCGTTCTGTGTGCTTTGGTGTATCGTTATGCTGGCTACATGAATATGGATATGTCTTTTGACAATGCTGACTTCCTCGGAAAAAGAGATGAATACCACCTACATTTGGACACAACTGGAAAGGAGATATTTTTATCTTTACATGTGCAAATAAATAATAAAATAAATAAAAAGTCCATCAGGGGTTTCCAGTCAGCAATAAACATAAATATTTGTCCTTTCTCTGATCAGATAAATCAATTTGGCCATCTCAGTGAATTCCATCCTGTTCACCAACCCTCCCTCTATTCTGCGGGGGTTAGTGAATCTCTCCATCTTTGTGAATACAATGATCTCGCTGCAGTTACTATGTACAACAACAAAGTTTCATGACTCCCCCTTCTCCCCGACTGTTTGTTCAAAGAAGCCTCTGATCTCAATTGTATATTAATCTTTAAATCCTCTAGATCAGTGTGTCTATTTGAATCCAGATTTTTCTTGCTCTTTTACATATCAAATTTGTTTTAAACCTCCAAATTCTTCTGTCACGGGAGTGTTGAACATCCCCAAATGATGGTCTTTCTGTTGCAGACTGCCTTGAAATACAATGTCCCTTTGAAGCAAGAAGAGGCACCATTTAGGCTGGAGGTGCAGACCGTTCCTGAGACTTGCACAGGAGTCAAAGCTCACGTCACTTTTGACATTGCCATGAATGTCAGGTAATCTCTTTCTTGGATCGGTGCTGAGCCTTCCTTCCTTGATCAGATACAGGCCTTTCTCCTCCAGAGATAGACAATGTTTGAGAGTCTGAAGGCTGCTACTCACGTCCCCCACTTTCTGAAAGGCCACAGTTCCACATTCCAGGAGCTCCATTTAATGGCAACATTGGATGGAGGCCCTGAGGGCACAGCCAAGATTTTATGAACCCACCTGCAGCATTTCGCCTCCGGCTGTCTATTCCTTACTTTTAAAAGAGTCACTCCTCTTCTCTTTTTTCTTGGTTTCTCAGTTACACTGGCCAACGTCTGGGTTCCAATATGGCAATTGTCCAGATTAACATGCTGTCTGGATTCATCCCGGTGAAATCCAGTGTAAAAAAGGTATTTTTTTCCTGGTTCACTTTTCCACTAAACCTTCAGTGCTGTATTTCTTGATGCAGGTAATTCTCAACCTATGACTGTAGTCAAGCCTGGAATTATGGTCACAAGTTGTGCCGTTCATTCAGTGGGTCAACATTTGACTGCATCCAATTTTGCAATCTTCTTTCTTCCTTTTTAAAAATATATTACTGATTGTTTAATCATAAAAAGTAAAATACAAAACAGGAAAGCAAACAAAACAAAACAGAAGCAAACATTCAACACTATCAACAAAACAGTGTACAAAAAAAGGAGAAAAAAGTAACCAAATAAATGGAAGATTTAACATGTAGAATCCACCCTAGCTGGTATTGAAAGAAGAAAAAGTAAAGCAGTAAATTCTCCCCTTTTACACACATGTGTGTATATATATCCATATGTATAAATATGTATCTTTTAACAAACTTTTTTCTGATAAGCACTAAATTCATTATTTGCAATTTGGGTTTTTGGGGTGGAAATAGGAAGTAAATGCTGGTTTCTGGAAAAAAAACATTGTAAATCATGGTCACATGACTGTGGGATGCTTCAAAGAGCTAGAAAGGCAGGTGGTTGCCAAGCACCTAAAATGTGATCACTTGACCATAGGTGGAGGGCAACCAGGTGGAGTGGCACTGGGGATGTCTGTCATAACCTTGAATGGTTGCTAAGCAACTGGATCTAAGTGCCAGAGCCCACTGTAAAAAGGCATTAAGAGTTGTTAACTTAATCTTGCGTAGCTTCTTCTCTGGTAATATAGTACTGCTAACCAGAGCATACAAAACATTTGTTAGACCAATTCTTGAATACAGCTCATCTGTCTGGAACATGCACTGCATATCAGACATTAATACAATCGAGCGAATCCAGAGATACTTCATGAGAAGAGTCCTCCACTCCTCTGCTAACAACAGAATACCTTATACCACCAGATTTGAAAGTTTAGGCTTAGACAACTTAGAACTAGGCTGCCGTTGGTCTGACCTAAGTGTAGTATATAAAATTATCCACTGCAATGTCTTACCTGTCAATGACTACTTCAACTTCAACTGTAACAATACACGAGCACACAATAAAAACTTACAGTTAACTGCTCCAAACTCGAGTGCAGAAAATATAACTTCTCCAACAGAGTGGTCAATGCCTGGAATGCACTTCCTGACTCTGTGGTTTCTTCCCCAAACCCTCAAAACTTTAATCTTAGACTGTGTACTATTGACCTCACCCCATTCCTAAGAGGTCTGTAAGGGAAGAGCATAAGCGCACCAACATGTCTACCATCCCTGTCCTAATGTTTCTTTTTATTCGTATTTATTTCATGTTTCCAAAATCATGTTTATACATATATAAGTAGTTGAATACATGTTTGATGAAATAAATAAATAAATAAATAATGAATAAACTACCTGCAATAGGAAATGGGGGTTAAGAATGCTAAAACAGATGTGTTGAATGTTGATATTTTGTTCAATGAAAATAGCAGTTGCCATTCTTTCTTCTGATATGAAATATTGCACCTATATGTACAATCCAACTTTGTGGTAGATTCTTTACTGAACAGGAAGTTTAAACCTTGTTGACTTACAAGGTCACTTAAGTGTTTTTTTCGGTGAGACAGATCTAGCAGGGCAACCCAAATATGGGATGGATGTATACTGTTTCCACTTTCGCCTTTCCGCCCCAATCCAGGAGCTTTTGCAGCTAGTCGCTTTCACAATAAAGTATTTTTCTGTTGAATTTATATTTACTGACAAAGAAATAAAGGGAGACTAGTATAGATCTATTTCAAGCTATTTATCTCTCATCAGCTAGCCATACCCCTCTGGGAACCCTAACCTGGGTTTGAATCCCAGAAGGGTATGGCTAGCTGATGAGAGCTAAATAGCTTGAGATAGATCTATACTAGTCTCCTTTTATGTCTTTGTCAGTACATATAAATTCAATACAAGATCACTTCTAACTGTTTCTGTGGCCACCTAGTCCAACAGTATGACTATGAATGCTACTAAAGCTCTTTCCATTTTTCAAATTTTTCCACCCCTGAAGCTGGAAAAACAAAGTCAGATCAAGAGGACTGAAGTGAATATCAATCATGTCCTGCTATACTTGGATGAGGTGAGTAAGGATAAGGAGCAGAGCCCAATTAGGGGACAAGATCTCAAGGGGATAAAATCCAGGGCAGGACCCCTTCCTTTCTCCTTGTCCTCATTTTTCTGGGAAGCAAGGAATTACAAGATTACGGGCTGTGAGTATCTTCTTGGCCTAAGGATGCTCAAATGGCTTTTTATTTGTGTTCTTGCAGTGAGCGGGGTGGGTGGGTGTTAATGTCCTCAAAGACCTCTTCTAGCTTCAGAAATGTTTTTACCTTCAGCCTGTTCAGGGAGAACAAGAGACCCCCAAAGCTTTAGGGCACAAATTAAAAACAAGATTGAAGGCTTTAGATTGGACTACAAGGCCCATCCTTTCTCAGCTAGCATATTTAGGCCTTTTTCTTTCAGCCTAAGGATGATGAAAGAGCTTGGAAGTCTCCCTACAGGATATAGTTAAGAGATTACTAGAGCCAATCTTTTTTCTTTTTGACTTCTGTTGTATTTCTATAGAGTTGTAATTATTTTTTTTTAATATAGAACAACTTCATCTCCTCTTTTATTAGGTCTGTTTCTTTCCATGGACATTGTCCTGAAGTAGTGCTTGATTTCTCACTTCTATGATAGACTTGGCCAAAATATATCTAAGATCCCTGCTAGCGTGATGTCTCTAATAGAAGGAAATATACTTAGTTCAAGGTCCTAAAGATGTATGACAAGCTACCATATGTAGCTCTGACCAAATTAAATCAAAAAGCGCTATGGGGATGCCTGGAAGTTTAGCATTCAGAAAAATCAGCCTTCAACAGAGACAGAAATGAAGCATCTTTACACATCATTCAGAAAAGACAATAAAAAGCTAAGATGGAAACAAAATGGTCAGAAGACATCCTCTCCAGTAGTCTACACCTAGATAAGCAGCGACTAATACCAGACAAACAACCAAGCAGAAAACAATCAGTAAAAAACTATCAAGGAGAAAACCCTCCCACTAACACAGGCAGAGCAAGCTACGGGGTATAAACAGGTAACAAATCCCACATCACTAGCACTGCTGATAATACCTAGTCAGGTATAATGCAAACAAACCAGCTCAGAGAACAAAAAGGGCTCTACAATGTGTTGCCTGCAGAAGCTCTCCATCTTGTTTGTGATCTCATACTCAACTTTTCTCTGCAGGTACGTGACACAATCCAGACTTTCTCCTTTACAGTGGAGCAGGAGACACCCGTCCGGGGCCTGAAGCCTGCCTTAGTGAAAATCTATGATTACTATGAAACTGGTGAGAAGGGACTGAATGGTGGTACTCCAATTAGCTTGTTTAATTAATTATTTTTCTACATATAGTTGCTCGGCATTTTTTCTTCCTTTTCCATTGGGAGATTTATGGCTCAAAAAGGGGAAAATTAAAGGATTTCAGTTTTGCTAAAGGTGGGCATATATTTGTGCCTTATAGCAGGGGTCCCCAACCCTCTGGCAGGGGCCTATTACCAGGCCATGGCCAATTCAAAACTGGGCTGCGTAAGCAATGGGCTGGCACACGTCCACAGCTCAAATTACATGAGTGGCGGGCCGGTGGACATGCACATGCACTTAACTCACACAAGTCAAGCTTGTGAACATGTGCGTATGCTGGGCTACCGCTTGCACAACCCTCTCCCCCACTGCAAAGCTTGGGGACTGTTGCCTTAAAACACAGCAGTGCTCAGTGGGAAAAATCAAACAGATCCTTGGGGAGACTTCAGGATTTTAAATCAGACAGATAAATTTCCTCTTGCACAGCATTTGAAACTGCATGTAAAATTAAAGGACAACCACCCTCCTCAGGCTCTTTTGCATGTTGTGATTTATTCAGTTGTTTAAAAACAACTTTGTGTTTCACAGCCCAGCTCAGGCATTTCCAGGCATCATGATTATGTCCAAACCAACAAGAGATAGAATAGAATAGAATAGAATGGAATGGAATGGAGTGGAATGAATAGAATGGAATATAGTGGAGTGAATAGAATAGAAAAAGAATAGGAATAAGAATGGTGTGGAGGGAATGGAATGGAACAAAAAGGAGCATAGTGGAGCATAGCATAGAATAGCATAGCATAACAGAATATGAGCTGGAAGAAACTTTAGACGTCTTCTAGTGTAATAACCCCCCCCCCCCAGCTGAAGCAGGAGAACTTATACCATTTCAGATAAGTAACTGTCTAGTCTCTTCTTAAAAACCTCTAGTGATGATTTCTGAAGGCAAGAGTTGTTTATGCCACTAGGCTGCTGGCTGGGAAGTTGGACCCTAGAGTGGCCGAGTGGAACAGAGCTTCTCTAGGCAACTTCATAAACCGAGATTTAACAACACACAGGATATGAAGCTGTATTTTGCACCTCTTTGTACTCCTGCAGCAAAGTCTGTATCATGAATCATATGATGGACATCAAAGTCTAGGAGAGACATCTCAGCCCTGACAAATTTTCCTTTTTTGTTTCAGACGAATTTGCTGCAGCCGAGTACACTGCCCCCTGCAGTACAGGTAAAAAGCATGAGTTGTCATTGGCTCAAATGTGTTTCGATACATGTACTCCTCAATTTATGACCATAATTGAATCCAAAACCATTTGTTTGGTGACTGCTCAAAGCTAAAAAGGAAAACAGTGACTTATGATCGTTTTTCACACTTCACATCTTATCATGGGCCAAATTATTTAATATGTTTTTAAATTGTTTTTAACTTTTATATATCTGTGTTTTATTTTGGCTGTACCTTGAGTCCTTCGGGAGTAGGGTGGTATAAAAAATTAAATAAATCTAAATCTAAATCTTATGACTACTGCAGCATCCCCAGGGTCACATGATTAAAATTCGGAAAATTGGCAACTGGCTCATAGTTATGACAGTTGCAGTGTCCTGGGGTCACATGATCCCCTTTTGCGACTTTCTGATGAGCAAAATCAATGGGGAAGCCAGATTCACTTTACAAGCGTATTAGTGGCTTAAAAACTGCAGTGATTCACATAACAACTGTGGCAATAAAGGTAAACCTCACTTAGCAACAGCAATTTTGGGATCAATTATGGTTGTACAGCAAGGACCACCTATAGTTACTTCCTTGGCTTCTTTCTGTATGACAATTTATCCGTTTGGTTTATGTATGGGCAAAATGGGGAACGGGTGATTTCAAGGCACTGTATAGTGCCTTGGTAAGGCCACACTTGGAATACTGCATACAGTTTTGGTCGCCATGATGAATGCCCCAACCCTGGAAGTCTTTAAGAAGATGTTAGATAGCCATTTGTCTGAAATGGTATAAAGTTCCTAGCCACGCATGGGGTTGGACTAGAAGACCTACAAGGTCCCTTCCAACTCTGCTATTGTATTGTATTGTATTGTATTGTATTGTATTGTATTGTATTGTATTGTATTGTATTTGGACATGCTGCCTCATGCCTACCTAAATTTTGCTTTTACCAATTGATCTGAATCTTTCTTATTTTCTTACTCATTTTCTTACTTTTCCTCCATGACAGATGATATCAAGGAAGTCTATAAAGCATAAGGATTCAGACCATGTTTTCTGGAATAGCACGTTTGGAAAAAAAATGAATTTCCTGGAAACTAAGGAAGAACATGATTTTACATACAAACATATTTTAAATGCTCAATACTAAACTGTTTTCAATATTTTGACTTTTTGAACTGTAAGCCACCCAGAGTAACTGACGGAAATTAGTGGCTGTATAAACCGAATAAATAAATAATTGTTTTCAGAATCAAAGTAACTCCTTTGTTTTTCTTCTCATACCTGGGCACCTTATTATTTCCCAAAAGAGAATTAAATGTGTGTGTTTCCACCAGCCCTGGCAGCAATCCAAATGGCATGCTGCAGTGCTGAAGACTTTATCTTTTTAATTTTGGGGTGGGGTAAAATGGGGAACAGGGAGATCTTTGGGGGCTTCCATGCACAGAGCGTACGTCTGCTGAGCAGCTGAACAGGTGGTAAGTACGTATGTGCGCGCTGCACGCATTCATGTGGTGGATGCCCGGCCCCATTGCACCATACCAGTTGCAACGAGATACAGAACCCACCACTGCTCCAGATGTTAAGAAGAGGAGCATGAGAGCCAAAGACACTTCAGCAGGTGTTTGCCAAACTCAAAGACTTTCTCACAACAATACAATGAGACTCAATTGGACAATGTAACCTGCACTAATGGGTAGAGAAAGAATCCTATACTTTGATTATGTGGGTTTGTGTGGGAATTAGCTAGAACTGGTTTTGCCCTAATCAGTGCTGAAATGATGTACTCAAAATGAATGTTTTGTATTCAGAGATTGGATTGGTTTTGGTTGGAATGTTGACAGTTGGACTGAAATGAGAAGAGTCAGTGAACTGACAGCAAATAAAGTTTTTTAAAAAGAGGAAGAAGATAGACTTTTTTTTTTTTTTAAATCACACACACTCACACAGAGTGCCCAGGAATCTGCAGGTACTTTAAGGAAATCCAGAAGAAAGCCTGGAAAATACGTACAAAGGGAGTGGCACCTTCTCAAATATATTTATACTGCTATTTCCAATATAATTTTCCTCTCTTTTTTTCTTTTTATGGCCCTGTACTCCCTTTACAGGTAATCCTTGATTTACAACATTTCATTTAGTGACTGTTCGAATTTACAATACACTGAATCATTTTTCACACTTACGATCATTGTAACATCCCCGTAGTAATATGATCAAATTTCGGGTGCTTGGCTTATATTCATGACAGTTGAACTGTCCTGGGATCACATGATCACCATTTGTAACCTTCCCACCTGACTTCCGACAAGCAAAGTCAATGGGTGGCAAGTAGATTCATTTAACAATTGCATGATTTGCTTAACAACTTGTCCCTCAAATCTCCAGTTTTTAATGTTTTTTAATCGAAGAAGGTAGGGTTGGGTCCAGCAGATCTGAAGGTGCAAACTCTGAAAAAATAAATTGTCCCCAAGTTCTTTGGCTGACACACAAGTGCTGTCGGGAAACTGCCAGCTGGGGTTAGTCTTATTGATTTCAGCTGGCGTAAAAAAACAAAACCCAAAGTCCATCCTTTCATTGCACCATCAGTGCACGTGCAGAAAGAAAAGTAGAGGGAATGGAGCACAGGAGCCAAATGGGTTAAGGATCTTTGGTTACGGTGAAATGAAATGTAGCAGGTGACCTGGACAAACCCCTTGATCAAGCAGAAGCTAGTCACTGTTTTCAAAGCATAACAGAAAAGAAAAGAAAAACAGCTTCCCTAATTCTGAGGGTGACCAATGAGGCTTGATGGCTGCAGAGCAACAAGTTATACTATGCAACAGGTGAAAGGATTAGCTGGTTACATCACCATTCCCTGGGGGACACTCAGTTGGGAGCTCCTTTCGTGTGCCCATTTATGAGCCCATCAAAATGGTACCTATTTATCTATTCACATTTGCACGCTTTTGAACTAATAGGTCGGCTGGAGTGAATGACGGGAGCTCATCCTGTCACACAGCAGCATTCTGGTCTCAAACATGGGCTTGCAAATTGTCAATTCAACGTCCTAACCACATGAGTTACCACGTTCCACAGCAGGAAGTTTAAAAACACTGTGAGGATTTTTTTTTAAGAAAGTCCTTTAGGTGGCAATAATAACTAGGAGAGCCTTTACACAAGTTGTGTACCAATCGTCCCCTTTCTTGCTTTGCAATTTCCTGCACAGTCACTCAAGCCCTATTCATCTCTTGTATGGACTATTGCAATGTACTCTACATGGGATTTGAAGAGTATTTGGAAGGTAGAGTTGGCCTAGAACTGTGATGGCGAACTTATGGCACATGTGCCACAGGTGGCACGCGGAGCTATTTGTCAGGGCACGCGAGGCGCTGCCCTGTCAGCTGGCCATGCGCACTGGGCATTTTAATTTGCCCTTTTTTGAAGCCATTTTTCACCTTCCCCAGGCTCCAGAGGCTTTATAGGAGCATGGGAAGGGTGAAAAGAGCCCCCCCCCCGGATCCGCCCCCCCCCCCAGCCCTCTGTAGGATTTATGAGCTTCCCTGAAGCCTCTGGAGCACTCAAAACGACACTCTGAAGAGCAGTTAAAGGAACAGGACTCCCAACATTGGAGGTTTTAAAAAAGAGGTAGGACAATCATATATCTGAAATATTTAGGGTTCCCTGCTTGGACAGAAGGTTGGAGTAGAAGAACTCTAAGGTTCCTTTCCACTGTTGGAAGAAAACTCTGGTCAGATTCCAAGCCAGGAGAAAAGGAGAAAGACACCGAAAATAAATTGGAGGCAGGCCACATTTTAAGGTCTCTGTTTATTAGTAGCCAAAAACTTCAGTGACAGTAGCATGTTTTTGGGGTAGCTGACAAAATGGAGTCGAGAAATACTTTATAGCTTCTTTGAGGCTTTGTGATTGAGATGCCTGTTCCTGTCTAAGAATGTGTCTTACATTCTTATTTTTAAGAATATTTTAAGGCTTGTTGCCAGATTCCTTTGGGGTCATGTAGGGGTCATGGCTGGCTTTACAGGCAAAAGGGGGAAAACAAATCCTACATGTTTATTTTTCTGAGCTAATCTTGTCAGCTTTGCCTTGGCTAATTGTGATGTTTATTTGGATTCTCTCTGCTTTAGAATAGATTGGCCCAGTCTTTCTGAATAGGAACAAAATCTCCATTCCAAAGGAACAGCCTCAGCAGAAGCTGGAAGAGGCTGGCCTTTTCCTATGGCAGGAAGTCTTGGGCTGCTTTTGGCAGATTTTGCTCCATCTCTTCTTTGATGGAAATATTCTATCCTGCCTCTGTTTAATATTAAGAATAAAGAATACTTTAATCTGTTATTTTGTTATTCTGACATGCTTAACCCAAAGAAGAGCTGATCTGAGGAGAAATATGATAGCTTCTTCCAATCTTTGAAGGGTTGGGTTTATCCTCCCCAAGTTGCTGAAAACAGTACAGAGAACCACTCCTTTCTCTGTGTGACCTTCAGATGCTTGCTACCATGTTCCCTTTACCTTTCTTCTAAACTTCCCTCTTGCAGGCTAAGTGTGTCCAGGTCCTTTCACTATTTTTTATATTTCTCCTCTTGCCCGTTTGTTTTATCCAAGTTTATTGTTTTTAATTGGTTTTGTAAAATATTTTAATTATAAGCTCCCCAAATCACTTTGTGTGAGATGGGTGGCCATACAAATTTGATGAACAAACCCATAAATAAAGGCTTGATTTCCAGACCCTTCACCATCTTGATGATCCTCTTGAGCTTTCTCCAATTTTCCAGTATCCCTTTTCAACTATGGCACTCAGAATCCTCTTAGTAAACCTTATTATACCTTATGATTCTTGACGAATGTATCTTGTCTTTTTATGTACACTGAGAGCATGTGTACCAAAGAAACATTCCTTGGGTATCCAATCACACTTGGCCCATAAGTGTGATTGGATAGAGTGCAGAGAAGGCCACACTTGGAATACTGCATACAGTTTTGGTCGCCACGATGTAGAAAAGACGATGATTAGGGGACTGGAGGCTAAAACATATGAAGAACGGTTGCAGGAGCTGGGTATGTCTAGTTTGATGAAGAGAAGGACCAGGGGAGACATGATAGTAGTGTTCCGATATCTCAGAGGGTGCCACAAAGAAGAGGGAGTCAAACTATTCTCCAAGGCACCTGGAGGCAGGACAAGAAGCAATAGGTGGAAACTAATCAAGGAGAGAAGCAACTTAGAACTAAGGAGAAATTTCCTGACAGTTAGAACAATTAACCTCTGGAACAGCTTTCCTCCAGAAGTTGTGAATGCCCCAACCCTGGAAGTCTTTAAGAAGATGTTAGATAGCCATTTGTCTGAAATGGTATAAAGTTCCTGCCCACGCAGGGGGTTGGACTAGAAGACCTACAAGGTCCCTTCCAACTCTGGTATGGTATGGTATGGTATGGTATGGTATGGTATGGTATGGTACGGTATTGTATTGTATTGTATTGTATTGTATAAAGAACGCTATTCTAAAATGGAATTTTTAAAAGCACTGTTGGAAGAAAAATCCAGACTGGTTTCCAGTCAGGAGAAAGGTGCTGGAAATAAAATGGAGGCTGATTGGAAAGAAGGACTCTGTTTATTGATGCGTAGAACCAACCACAGCATGCAGTCTGGAACAGCTGACAAATTGGTTGAATGAGTGGATGAATCTTTATAGGTTTCTGTGACTTTGAAGTTTGAGCTGTTCTTGGGATTATGCAATGAAGGGGCTTTTTTTGTCTCTTGCTATTTCAATGGTGGTGGGATACTCCTATTATGTCCTATTGGACTATTGTAACGCTCTCTACATGGGGCTCCCCTTGAGGTGCATCCGGAGACTCCAGTTGTTTCAGAATGCGGCAGTGCGGGGGATTCTGTGAGCTTCTCGTTACTCCCATATAACACCTCTCCTGCGCGAGCTGCACTGGCTACTGGTAGCCTTCCGGGTGCGCTTCAAGGTGCTTGTTACCATCTTCAAATCGCTCCATGGCTCGGGGCCTAGCTACTTGCGGGACCGTCTCCTGCTACATACCTCCCTGCATCCGATACGCTCCCACAGAGAGGGCCTACTGAGGGTACCAACCGCCGGTCAATGCTGGCTAGCGGTGCCCAGGGTTAGGGCCTTCTCTGTGGCAGGGCCGGCCCTCTGGAACGACCTACCCCCCGAACTTCGCACTATCACGAACCTTCCCCTCTTTCGCCGTTCACTTAAAACATACTTTTTTCAGCAAGCTGGTCTTGCTTAATCGTTTAGACTTTTTTGTTATATAGCTTCTGCCAAATACGTAAATGGACGTTGGGTTTTTAGGGGGAATTTTAGCACAGGCTCCGATTTAATTCTTTTTATGTATTTATTGTATTTTTATCATTGTTGGTTTTAATTTCCTATGCACCGCCCTGGGTCCATTTCGATGGAGAAGGCGCGGTATATAAATCGAAATAAAGTAAAGTAAAGTAAAGTAAATGTCAGTTTCCAAAGCAAGCACAGAGAACCATTTTAGATAGTTTTAAATTGGGGTTTTAATTTGGTTTTAGCATAGGATTGTTTAATTTAATATGCTTTTAAATTTTGTATATTTTGTTTTATATGTTTTAAATTCCTGTGCGCCACCCTGGGTCCCTCGTGGAGAAGGGCGGGATATAAATCAAATAAAAATAAATAAATAAATAAATAAATTCTAAGGCTGTGGGTTTTAAAGGGTTACAATTGGAAAATCATGACATCAGTTAATCAGAAGATGGGTACAGAAGGTGGGCAGTGTTGCTGCTCGGCAAATATGGTTGGAAGGTAACATGTAGCCAATTTCTCTAACTTTCATTGATAAGGCAGAGCAGCCACTGGAAAAGAATTTGGCAATTTAGTTCTCTCAATTTAATTCTTTTTTCTTAGCAACCGGAAAGATCAATTAATGCAAACAGAAGTGGCTGTTGCAATCTGTTCCAACTCATTTCTTATCTTCTCTGTTTGCAGATAGTCAGTATAAGTAGCAGCGGGGAGAATGGTCAGAGGCCTTTCTTTGCACATCATCCATCCAACCACCATGGGGAAGGAATGGATCTGGAGGGTACCCAGCCTCTACCTGCTGCTGCTATTGACTCTTCCTCCTTGGATTTCCTTGGCCAATAACATTGAACCGTAAGATGCTTATTGGAACTTCTTGTCTTCCTTTTTTCCTCACCAAATCTCTACTTGCGGCTTTGCCCTTCCTTTCCCATTAGGGCAGATGTCTCATTCTCGTGGCCCGCAGGCCAATTGCAGCCCGCAGGACAGTATCTTGTGGCCCCCACCGTGATATGAAAGTATAATATTAGTGCAGCCCACAGGGGGAGTGGACCTCTGTGGAATCCCTTATGCGGCCCAGCCTCACCCAGACTCTGCCTCCAGCGGCCCCTAGGTAAATTGAGTTTGAGACCCCTGCATTAGGGGAAACAAATGTTCCTAATGCGTTTGCTATGGCTATGCAATGTCAACATTCAAAGGTAAAAATCTGGGAGTGATGGGGTATTAATGTAGGTCTTATCTGCAACTCTTTAAAGCAGCTGTGTCTTTTTGCTGGATTTTGTTGTTGCAGATAGCACATTCTAAAGTCATTTCAATCCCAAATGCTTCAAGCTGCTTTACCAGTGGGAATTTATTCCAAAACCCAATGTAAGGAGGAAATTTCAGATTATGAAACCTCACTCTCTCATATTTCAAGCAAATTTTTTGGTGCCTATTTTTGAGACATAGCCAGTCAAGTACACAAAGAGTTCCATAAAGGTGATTTAATTAGGAAATAATATTTTCCTGGGTTTCCAAAATTTATTAAACCATGGCTAATCAGGTAGGCTGGATTGATAGAACTTGTGAAGATGCAAAATAACAAATTAAGGTAACAACATACCTTGGTTATCCTAATGCAGGTCCAAAATCCTGTTTAGTTACATTTTACAAAGAGTTAATGATTCAAAAGAGGCTTGATGGCCTTTTGCCCAGAGCAGAAAGCAGAATCTAGGGTTTTTTATATAGATTTGGGCGGGGGGGGGGGGTTGCATGAAAAACATCTGGACCTATATGACTAGTAAGTTTGGCTCTCTGCATTTTACAGGCATTTAAATTAGATGTTTATACAATTGCGGGGGATCTAATTTCCCATGAACATCAGAACATAAGAATAGCCTTGCTGGAACAGGCCACAGCCCATCTGGTCCAGCATTCTGTCTCACACAGTGGCTCCCCATTTGCTTCAGGGTCTTCCATGGTTGTCTGGTGAATTCTGGGAGTTGAAGTCCACACCTATGAAGTCTACACACAGGTTGAGAAACACAGCTGTAATCCAATAGATTACAGCAAAATGGAGATTTCTCTCCTCTCAATTAGTTTAATAAAATGAGGTTTTATTTTAAAACTAACTGTACCCGCCATGCATTGCTGTGGTCAAGTTTGGTTAAATGAAAAACTTTCCCCTCATAGACCCTCTCATCGACCCCCTTCCTTCTCTACCTTGGTTTCCCCTCCCCTCCCTCTCTTATTCTACCTACCTACCTACTGTAATTCTCCCCCCCTCTCTATCCCTCTACCTACCTACCTACCTACCTACTGTATTTCTCCCTCTATCCCTCACTTGTGGAGTACCCCAGGGGTCGGTCCTCTCGCCCCTTCTGTTCAATATTTATGTGAAGCCGCTGGGTGAGATCATCTGGGGTTTTGGGGTAAAGTTCCACCAGTACACTGATGATACGCAGCTGTACGTTTCATATATACATATATATTTATATTTATATAATATAATTATGATCATGTACTCTAAGGCAGACCTTATGCTACTGCGAGAGTCCCCGCTCTCGCAGGTTTGGCCCTCCTCGTTAACGAGGGCCCGCCTTGAGGAGGGTTTTATCAATCCGGAGAGGTGGGCGAAGCGCGGCCTCAGGGGTTTTTTAGTTAGAAAACTGTTGTGTATTTTAGGGGGTACCAGGGAGGGGGGAGGGTGTAGACAGGTTGAGACGGCCCGAGCCAGCAGACTACAGAAGGAGGCGGATGGATCCGCTAAGAGGGGGGATACACAGGTCGTTTCCATAGAGGGCTTTCCCATCGAGAGGCTGATGGGGAGAGGCAGATCCGAGGGGAGTCATATTCCATCCTCCCGGTTGGGGGCACAGAACCGTTGGCTACAAACGGTGAAGTGCCACAACCCCCGCAGACTAGGTGGTCAGGGTGTACAGAGCCAGGGCCTGCGGCTGATGTTTTGCAACGCCAGGTCCGTTGTCAACAAAGCCCCCCTCATCCATGACCTTGTGT
The DNA here is from genome assembly GCA_039707465.1 of Rhabdophis nuchalis. Classification (NCBI taxonomy): domain Eukaryota; kingdom Metazoa; phylum Chordata; class Lepidosauria; order Squamata; family Natricidae; genus Rhabdophis; species Rhabdophis nuchalis. The sequence goes on along the minus strand of CM077646.1, from coordinate 15,798,651 downwards.
CAGAGGGGGAGCCGGACCTGGCAGGAATTGCGGAGACCTGGTTGGGCCACGAGGGGGGACTTCCCCTCGTTGAAATGTGCCCACCAGATTACCGCGCTTTTCATCAGCCCCGGGCCCTAGGCAGGGGTGGTGGGGTGGCGGTCATAGTAAAGGAAGGTCTTGAGCCGAGAGAGACCATTGTGCCACAGACCACTGGTTGTGAGTCCCTCTACGTGAAATGGGGCCTAGGGAGGCAGTTGGGCTTGCTGGTTGTATACCTGGCTCCCCGCTATGTAGCAGCAGCCCTGCCCGAGCTCCTGGAGGTGATCGCTACGGTGGCAGTTGAGACCCCCAGACTTTTAGTCATGGGGGACTTTAATCTGCCATCGGTGGGCGAATCATCTGTGGTAGCTCGGGAGTTCATGGCTTCCATGACGGCCATGGACCTGACCCAATTAATTCAAGGCCCCACCCACGAGGGTGGACATACACTGGATCTCATCTTTGACTCTGGCCAATGGAAGAGTGATCTGGGTATAGGGGATATAGCCATCACGCCCTTGTCATGGTCAGACCACTCACTTCTCCGGCTCGACTTTCCGACCGCTACTCCCCTCCGCGGGGAGGCGGAACCTGAATCACCAATCTGGTTCCGCCCCAGGCGCTTGATGGACCCTGATGGGTTCCAGGCGGCGCTTGGGCCACTTCCTGTGCCCCTGACCCGCGCCCCGATGGGGGACCTCGTGGCCGCATGGAATACTGCGACCACGGGAGCCTTGGATCGGGTCGCGCCCTTGCGGCCTCTCTTGTGGCGGCGAGCCACCCTGGCTCCTTGGTTCACCGAGGAGCTGAGGGTGATGAAACGCCACAAGAGACGCCTAGAGAGAAGATGGAGGTCTAGTCGATCTGAATCTGACCGGACACAGGTAAGAGCCCATTTACGGACTTACATTGTGGCGCTGAGAGTGGCCAAACGCCACCATTGTGCCACTCTCATAGCATCCGCAGATAACCGCCCTGCCGCCCTGTTTAGGGTGACCCGCTCCCTCCTTCAACAGAGGGTGCGGGAAGCCCCCTTACAGGGCAGAGCAGAGGAATTTGTGTCTTATCTGCAGGAGAAAATTGCTCAGATACAGAACGAGCTAACCCCCATTAATGGCCCAGTGGAATGCCACGAGGCGGATCTTGTTTGGGAGGAGTTTGACTCCGTTACTTCCGATGATATGGACAGGCTTCGTGGGCGACTGCGAGCCACCACATGTTTACTGGACCCGTGTCCCTCCTGGCTTGTACTGGCATCCTGGGAGGTGACACGAGGCTAGCTCCAGGAGGTTGTCAACGCATCCTTGAGTGAGGGTTCCTTGCCTGCTTCCCTAAAAGAGGCCATGGTGAGACCCCTCCTCAAGAAGCCCTCTTTGGATCCAGCTCTATTATCTAACTATCGTCCTGTCTCCAACCTTCCCTTTTTGGCGAAGGTTGTTGAGAGTGTGGTGGCACAACAGTTTCCCCATCACCTGGAGGAAGTTGATTATCTAGACCCGCACCAGTCCGGCTTTCGGCCTGGGCATAGCACCGAGACGGCATTGGTCGCGTTGGTGGATGATCTCTGGAGGGCCAGAGATGGGGGTTGTTCCTCCATCCTGGTTCTATTAGACCTCTCGGCGGCTTTTGATACCATCGACCATAGTATCTTATTGCATCGGCTGGGGGGGTTGGGGGTGGGAGGCACCGTTTTACGGTGGTTCTCCTCCTACCTCTCTGGCCGATCGCAATTTGTGTTGACGGGAGAGCAGAGGTCGACCTCGAGACCCCTCACATGTGGGGTGCCTCAGGGGTCGGTCGTCTCGCCTCTCCTGTTCAACACATATATGAAGCCGCTGGGCGAGATCATCCGTGGCTTTGGGGTAGAGTATCATCTCTACGCTGATGATACTCAGCTGTATATATCTACCCCAAACCACCCCAACGATGCCGTAGCGGTGATGTGCCAGTGCCTGGAAGCCGTGCGGATCTGGATGGGAAGTAACGGACTCAGGCTCAACCCGACCAAGACCAAGTGGCTGTGGTTTCCGGCTGCCCGATTCAACCAGTTGATGCCATCTCTGGCCATAGGGGGCGAACATCTTGCCCCTGTGGATGGGGCGCGCAACTTTGGTGTCCTCCTGGATACCCGGCTGTCCATGGAAGATCAAGTGACAGCCGTGGCCAGGAGGGCGTTTTACCAGGTTCGCCTGGTACGCCAGTTGCGCCCCCTATTGGATCGGGACGCCCTTTGCACAGTCACTCATGCTCTCGTGACATCCCGACTGGACTATTGTAACTCTCTCTACATGGGGCTCCCCTTGAGGTGCACCCGGAGGCTTCAGTTGGTCCAGAACGCAGCCGCGCGAGCAATAATGGGAACCTCTAGGTTTACCCACGTAACACCGCTCTTGCGCGAGCTGCACTGGCTACCTGTCGTCTTTCGGGTGCGCTTCAAGGTGTTAGTCATCATCTTCAAAGCGCTCCATGGCTCGGGACCTAGCTATCTGCGGGATCGGATCCTGCCCCATACATCCTCACGGCCGATTCGCTCCCACAGAGAGGGACTTCTCCGGGTGCCATCCACTAGACTTTGTCAGCGGGCGACGCCCAGGGGAAGGGCCTTCTCTGTGGCGGGCCCAGCCCTCTGGAACGACCTTCCCCCCGATATTAGGACAACTACGGACCTCCACTCCTTCCGTTTAAAATTAAAGACACATCTTTTTCGCCTGGCCGGCCTTGGGTAGTCTCTTTTAAGGTTAGGGGTTTTAGGGGTAGTTTTAGTTTATGGGTTTTTAGCGCAGGACTAATTTAATTCATTTTTAATTTTGTATTCTGTTTGTGGTTTTTAACTGTATTTTTTTATATAAAATAGTCTTTATTGGTATAAATATAAAACATAACATTTAACAAATATACAACGTACATTTTTAGGGCAGAAAGGGGGAAAAGAAGAGTGGGAAGATAGGAAAGTAAGAAAAAGGGGATGGACATACCGGGGATATAGCTATTCCCCCAATTCAAAAGTTTTTGTATGTCCCAGTCTGTTCTATCCATTGTTATATATATTTTAATATAACTGTCTGTACATGTGTCTCTACAGTTGTCTTAAGTTCACTATCGCCTCATTTGTTCCTTGTATTTATTTCACGTTTATGTTAGTTGGTTGTTTGCTTTGGTATCCTTTTGTTCTTTTATCGTACCATGTGTACCACCTTTCCCATGATTGAGCATAAGTTGATTCTGCTTTGTCCCTTAAAACATATGTTAGCCTATCTGATTCAGCACAGTTAAAAATTTTTGATATGATTAGTTGGTCCGTTGGTATGTTAGTGTCTTTCCATTGTTGGGCAATGGCCATCCTTGTTGCAGTTGTTATATGTATGAAAAGGTACCAGTCTCTGTTCTCAATTTGGTTTGGTTTAATGCCAATTAGGTAATATTCCGGTTTGAGGGGAAAGTTGATACCTACTATTTCCAACAACCAGGTCTGCGTCTTCTTCCAAAGTTGATTGATTCTTGGACAAGTCCACCATTGGTGGAAGAACGTACCCCTGGCCGTTTTACATTTCCAGCATCTATCAGAGGTATTCGGGAACATGTGCGCTATTCTGGCTGGTGGTAAATACCACCTGTACAGCATTTTGTATAGGTTCTCCTTAAATGAGGAGGCCAGGGTCATTTTGATAGATTTGCTCCAAATTGTTTGCCATTCATCCAGTGTAATGTTCCTTCCTATGTTTCTTCCCCAAGCGATCATAGCATCTTTGACTATTTCCTCACCGATGTAACCTTGTAAAAGTAATTTGTATGCTTTGGAGATAAATTTAGTCGGTGAGTCCCATAGAATCTTATCAGTATCCTGTTTTGATGGGTAAATTCCAAATTGTTTTTTATCCCTGTTAAATTTAGACATTGCTTGGGTGTAGGACCACCAGTCTATTTTCCACCCCCTTTGCTCTAAGTCTGCCCTTGTTCTAATATTGCCAATGTCGTCTATCAAATCATCATAGGTTAAGTTTCTTTTTGAGTTATGAACTGTTGGGTAAGTCACTGCCTCAATTGGTGCTAACCATCTTGGAATTTGGTTATAAAGTTGTTTGATTTTTAACCATGACATAAAAAGAGTCGCCCTAGTATGATGGTTTATAAAACTTTTGGGATGTTTGGTTTTTAACTGTATTTTTAATTGCCTGTGCCCCGCCTCGAGTCCCTTTGGGGAGAGAGAGCGGGATATAAAATTAAAATTATTATTATTAAATTATTATTATCCCTAGACCACCCCAATGTTGCCCTTGACGTGATGTCCCAGTGCCTGGAGGCCATGCGGATCTGGATGGGGAGGAACAGGCTCAGGCTCAACCCCTCCAAGACCGAATGGCTGTGGTTCCCGGCGTCCCGTTAGTCAGCTGGTTCCATCGCTGGCTATGGGGAGTGAGACCTTAGCCCCCACAGGAAGGGTTCGCAACTTGGGTGTCCTCCTGGATGCACGGCTGTCCTTGGAAGATCATATGACGGCTGTCGCCAGGTGGGCTTTTTATCAGGTTCTCCTGATCTACCAGTTGCATCCCTTCCTAGATCAGGATGCCCTACGCAGAGTCACTCACGCCCTTGTCTCTTCCCGTCTGGACTACTGCAGTGCTCTCTACATGGGGCTCCCCTTGAAGAGCACCCGGAGGCTCCAACTGGTCCAGAATGCGGCCGCATAGGTAATTATGGGGGCAACGCGATGCTCCCATGTAACACCTCTCCTGTGTGAGCTGCACTGGCTTCCGGGGGTTTTCCAGGTGCGATTTAAGGTGTTGGTTACTATTTTTAAAACGCTCCATGGCTTAGGACCTGGGTAGTTATGAGATCACCTTCTGCCACTGAGAGCCTCCCACCGGCCAGTATGCTCCCATAGAGAGGGTCTCCTCATGGTGCCATCGGCTAGACAATGTCAACTGGCGACACCCAGGGGGAGAGCCTTCTCCATGGGAGCACTGGTCCTCTGGAACGAATTGCCCCCGGAATTAAGAACTATCCCTGACTTCCGCACCTTCCGCCATGCTCTCAAAACCTTTTTTTTTCCAACAAGCCAGACTGGCATAAAAATGATTTTTAAATTATAAATTTTTATTAATTTTAATCAGGGTTGGTTGGTATTTTTCATTGTTAGGCCAAATTGTTTTAATATGTCTTTTAAAACTTTTTAAACTTTTATATATTTGTTTTACTCTGGTTGTACACCGCCCTGAGGCCTTCGGTAATAGGGCGGTATAAAAACCAATAAAACCTAAACCTAAACCTAAAACCTACCTATCTACTTACCTACCTACCTAGAGAGAGAGGAGAGAGGGGTCGCTGACTCAGCAGCGGCCTTGTGTGTGTGTGGTCTTGGCAGAGGGGCTGCGGCAGCGAGGCCGCTGACTTGGCAGCAGCCTTGGGGGGGGGGGGGAGTTAGCGGAGGGAGGGTGGCAGTGGCGGAGGAGAGGCCACTGACTGGCGGCAGCCTTGTGAGGGCAGGAGTTGGCGGTGCAGGCGGCGGAGGAGAGGCTGCTGACTGGCCAGTGACCTTGTGGAGGGGGAGTTGGCAGCACGGGCAGCGGGAGTGGCAAGGGGGGGGGGAGAGATGGCAGAGGGGGAGCAGCGGCTGCAGCAGAGAGAGAGGTTGCTGAGGAGGCGACCATCGCAGATATGATGCAGAGCGCTCCACCACTCATGCAAATGACATGAGCTGAAAAGCGGCCAGGTGGGAGGGGCCCCGAAGGAGGGGGGGGTGAGCAAGTGAGGGAAACACACAGAAGAGCTGCAGTTTTACATTTGTGTGGCGTGTACCTGGCACCGTGTGCCATCCACACAATCTGTACGTATCATTGGTGCTGCACTTGTAAGGAACGTTGTGTGAAAATTTGGTGGCGATTGGTGAAGTAGTTTCTGAGATTAGCGGTTTTGAACAAACTCATAGTTGACTTTTTATTTATATAGATGAGGTCTCATTCTGTGGTTATGCGTCGCCATCTCACTTCTCATGCACCCATCTTCCCATTGAGATCATGGAGGAATTAACAAGATAGCTGGGTTCTCATAATCTTTATCTGGTTACAATTTTCTGGATTTGCTCAATATGTTGGATTAACAATCAACCAGGATGGGTTTGAGAACAGACTAGGTCACAAAGGCACCTGGCCAAGATTAAATCTAACTATGTTTAGCAGGTTGTGTGAATATAATCACAGAATTTCATTGATCTAGTTAAAGAAGTTAAGCAGCCAATTTAGGTCAGCGTACTTGGTTATGGAATTTAGGACCCTGAGAAGTCATTTGCCTACGGTAGTTCAGTTAATCAACTGACTTTCCTTAGCAAAATGCATACTTTCAGAAGTGCTTTCATTTTCTAGAAGCTGAAGCTAAACTATAAATTTGTGCCCAGAATATTTTATCTATTAATTCCTTTAGTTGATAGAAATTGGCAAGCTTAGAGGAATACACAGTTTGGCTCCACTGATTTCCATTCCAAAAATATTTTGCACTGCCAATTTACAAAGCAGGATAGTTATACAGTTTTCTTATAAAAATCAATCTACAAGTTCATGGCAAAAATTTAATCAAAGATCCAGTCCAATTATCTCTGGAGATTCTCAGTCATCCAGATCATGATTATCCCAAAGATGCTTTTTCAAGAGGAAACTGGATTTTCTTGTTTTTCTTTAAGATGTTTCACTTCTCATCCAAGAAGCTTCTTCAGCTCTTAATGGATGGTAGGGGATGGAAGGATTTATATTTCTTGCAGACAGCTGGTCTTTTGCATTCTTTTTAGAGAGTCATTGAGACCACTTGGAGGTTTATCTGTGACCTCAGGGTTACCTGAATAGTCCAAGAGATTGACAGCCATTCATCCAGAATAGTATAGGGCCGTGAAGGCGAACCTATGGCACACGTGCCAGAGATGGCATACAGCATCCTCTCTGTGGGCATGTGAGCCATCAGCACAGTCCAGCTCTGCCATGCATACATGCGTGCATCCCGTCAGCCAGGTGGTCTTTGGGTCTGTGCTGCACATGCACGGATTAGAAGACCTCAAGGTCCTTTCCAACTCTGTTATTCTGTTAATTTCTGTTTAAGCAGGGATTCCAGCTGCTGCTCTAGGACAGTAAGCTTCCAAAAGTTCCAAAACTAAAGCTTCCAGTTTCTTAAGTCTTCATGCTATCTTCTCATGGTAGAACCCATACCTTCCAATGCTATTTCAATCAGCACATTAGACATTTAACTGGAGACAGATGGTCCTGGCTAGTTGTTTCAAACTAGTCAAGGTGAGCCTATTTTGACAAGAAACAGAGATCATTATTCCATTTAGATAAGATAACAGGGCAATCATTCTGAGACAGGTACTGTGCACCAAGTGGCAAAACATTCATATCTTCTGCTCTATCACTTCTTCATTTCAACAGGTTTGACTGGTTTGGGGCAAAACAGCCCCCCAAATCTATTTGCCCAGGTGCGATAGTATTGAGAGAAGGAACAGTGATTTTTCTTGCAAATTGCCAGTACCTCTTAGGAGACAAGAAATATTAATGCACGTAGCCATTAAGAGCCAGCCTTCCTTCACCCCATCAACAAATGGATAATTAATCCATCAAGAAAATTATTTTAGATGCATGGGTGGTAACTTTCTGTAGTGAAACCTGCCCCAGTTACTGTGCATCCATGTCACTCACTGGAGAAATCCTTTTGACTTTCCCGCTTTCCAGGCAATATTTGATCCTGGTGCCCTCTGTGATTCGGACAAAGACCTCTGAGAATGTTTGTGTCCATATGATCCATTTGAACGAGACCGTGACTTTGAGTATCACCATAGAATTTGAGGACAAGAAAATAAGCGTGGCTGAAGTGGACATGGTGGCTGAGGAGGACATCTTCCAATGTGTTTCCTTCCAGGTAGGAGCTCCTTACGTGAACGTGTCATATAAATATGTTGTATTTATTCTACTTTTCTTCCCAAAGTGGCTAAATAGGAGCCATCAGCGTGATGTGGTTGCAAAACCAAACACATTCAATCTTAGGGTGCAAATACATTTCAGGATCATTTCAAAAGGAACACAGAAAAAGATATGCTATTTGGTTAATGACAAACTGAATTAGAAAAAAATACGAAGCATAATTAAGTAATATGATAAAGCACCAGCACAACAAAGATAAAGCAACAGATAATAATCATCATCATCATCATCATCATCAGCAGCAGCAGCAGCAGCAGCAGCATCATCATCATCATCTTTATTGTCATTGTAAAAATTACAATGAAATTGGTTAGGAGCTTAAAGCCACTGCGCCTAAGTGCGCCGCCATCTTGGATGTAAATAGATAAAGGAAATCTGCATTAGCTATAATAATCTTGTACTGATTGTCTGTGCAAGGATGAATTTTAAGTATTACAATCTATTGTAGAGAATATTCGTAACTCCAGTTGTAGATTTAGGCAGCGTTTGTATTGCTTGGAGGCTGGACATTTTGTTACCAATCTAGATAACAAATTCAGCGAAGTGTCTTGTTCATTTATATAGGTCCTGGGTGGTTAGTTGGTCTTTTGACTGATTGAATCACAAGACTCATTCTGGTGTTGTGATTTCTGAAGAGTTTCTGTGAGACCCCAAATTCAACTAGTGAGGGGGTGGTCAGTTCTGTCATTGATTGGTGGTTCGGATGATCCGTTTTCTTATTGGTTCATATCCTGGTCCTAAGTCAATGTGTTTGTTGATGGACTCATTGGTGGAATGCCAGGCTTTGATAAACTCATGTTCGGCTTTGTCCCAGGCAAGCCAGCATTGTTTGTTGTCGGTGTGACTGGCGATCAGGGACTTTAGGTCATGCCATTTGACATTACAATCTTTGAAATGAAATATATCACCTCAAATGAAATAGGTATTATATATTAAACCTGAAAAGATTTTTAAAGTCATTCTGTGATCAGCTGTACCAAATTTTCTCCTTGCTGTACTTGTGTTAACAATTCATAGCAGCTTGGGGACACAATGGTTAGAATGCAGTATTGCAGGCTAATTCTGCTGACTACCAACTGCCAAAAGTTTGGCAGTTCAATCCTCACTGGCTCAAGGTTGACTCATCCTTCCATCCTTTCAAGGTCAGTAAAACGAAGATCCTGATCATTGGGGAGAACAGGCTGATTCTGTAAACTGTAAACTGTTTAGAGAGGGCTGTAAAAGCGCTATGAGGCATTACGTAATTCTAAGTGATATTGCTATTCATATATAAAAGGGCAGGGCTTCAATGGCATTGTTGTAGTCTCCATCTTGACTTTTTTGCCTTCCAGCTCCAGGAAGTGAAGTAAGAGGTCCTTGCAATAGGAACTGTGAAAAATTCTCACACTGCTACTTTTGTTTCTTCTCCAGCTTCCCAAGTTGAATTATTCCTCAATCTATTCGCCAATGTATTACAACCCTAGAGACCCTCTCAGGGGTGTTGCCATGGTGGTACTGAAGGGACAAAAATTGAATGTGGTGCAACGACAACTGGTCATAATCAGAAACTCAAGGGACCTACTTTTTGCTCAGACAGACAAGCCCATCTACAAACCAGGACAGGAAGGTAAGTGAGGTCCTTCCAGTAGAGAAATTGTAGAAATAGGGGTATAATCACAGCTGGGATCAGAATTTCCATTGCTAAGCAAGTTAAGTGAGTCGTGCTTGATTTTACCATCGTTTTTTTTTTTTTTTTTGCCATGCTTAAGTGAACCACTGCAGCTATAGGTAATCCTCGAGTTACGAATTCAATTCAATTCAATTCAAATTTATTTTGTATACCGCGTCCTCTCCCCAAGGGGACTCGGAGCGGTGCACAGGGAAAAATTTAAAATACTAAAAAATACATGCATAGAATAAATACTACAGATAAAAACAAATTAAATTAAGATTATCCCTGCGCGAATGTAATAGAGCCTGCTAATTACAACCATAACCCAAGGATTCATTTGATTGAATCATGTTAAATGGATGTGATCGCTCCCTGCTTTCCCCAATGCATTCGCTAATTGATTGCATATGTCGTTAAATGCACATGAGGTAGCTCGGGGTGTGGAAGACCATGCACGTTCTGGTGCTGCAGTAAGCCACTCAAGGCTTCCTTTGATCCACTGAGATTACCTCATGCTCCTCTGGGGTCCACACAATTGCTTCCCCATCCTATCCTACACCGCCAGGTCTCCACAGACTGGGCCTGCTTTGCCAGTGTCCCAAATTCCACTTATTCCTCCCATCCCATTTCCCATGGCTTTACTGAAATAGCCATGTTGCAGCATATCTGCAGTCGGTCGTAAGGGTGAATGACCATTGTGGTGCTGCAACATACGTAACTTTGGAACCGGGTCACAAATATTTTGGGAAGGGGGGGGTCGTCATTTTGAACGGTTGCTAATTAAGCTGTCAAAACTCAAGAAATTTGGCTTTTCTCCACCTTGATTTTGCTTGCTGGAAGCTAGCTGGGAAGGTCACAAATGTCTATAAATATTTTCTTTTTTGGGGGGGGGGAGTCATAATTTTGAACGCTTGCTAATTAAGCTGTCAAAACTCAAGAAATACCTATGAATCAGGAGTTTGGTTTTCCTCCGCCTTGATTTTGCTTGCTGGAAGCTAGCTGGGAAGGTCACAAATGTATATATGGATCCTGGCATGCCGCAACCATCATAAACACATGCTAGTTGTCAAGTGCTGAAATTGCAATCACGTGACCATGGGGATGCTGTGTTGGTTGTGTGAGGAATGGTTGCAAAACATTTTTCAGCACTATTGCAATTTGGAATGGTTGCTAAAAGTTGCAAGTCAAGGGCTACCTGTAGTCCCTTGCCAAGATAGTGTCTCTTCCAAACCACTGGAAATTTCTTATTTCTGTGATAAATCCACTCACTGGTTCTTTTACAGATGAGCTTTCTTTTCCTAAGGCAGATTGTTCTGCGATATTTTACATGCGCTAGAGGCAGTTTGGTGCAGTGGTTAAGGCACTAGGCTAGAACCTGGGGGGACCATTAATTCTAATCCTGCCTTATGCACAAAGCTAACTGGGTGACCTTGGGATAGTCATTCTTTCCGGCCAATCCTTTCTGAAATTTTCTCAAAAAACTGCAGGGACTAATTTGGGCAGGCTTCAGAAGTAAATGCTGAGTCAGAATAACAAGAGTTGGTAGGAGCGTTGGAGGTCTTCTAGTCCAACCCTGCTCAAGCAGGAAACCCTAAACCAGGGATGTCAAACTGGTGGCCTATGGGCCAGATGCATCATGTGCAGGCCATACCACTCAGCTCCACAAATTTCAGTCAAATGGTTGTTCAATTAGACAAATGGTTGTCCAACCAGAGTCAAAGGCACACACATTCACACACCCAAAGAGTCTAAACAGATGGCTATTTGGTCAACTTGATCAAAGTGGTCTTGTATTGGACCTGGTTAGTGCTTTTGCAAAGAGAGATAGAGGTTATATCAGTATATCTCACTATTTGGGAGACTTTTGATCCATGTACCCACAGATGTCCTTAACACAATATTTTTGGTGCCTCCTGAGATACAGTACAACCATAAAATCAGGGCTTCTGATTTAATAACCAAAAGCCCTTCACTCCACTGCAGCAGGAGTGATGCCTCCTGCAGTGAGAAATTTGAAATTATTTGAATTTGGACCGCTGTAGTGTGCTCTGTTTTGAGTGGCCATTGACAATTATCCAATAGGCAATTTCTGAAAGTGATTAGAAAGTGAGGCTTGCAAAGTTAGTGTCCTTTAAAACAGGGGTCCCCAACCCCTGGGCCGCGGACCGGTGCCGGTCCGTGGCTTGATAGGAACTGGGCCGCAGGGCCAGAGAGGAGCAGGGAGGAGGGGGAAGCCCCCTGGGCAGAGCGCATGCTGGGGGCAGGAGAGCACAGGCACGGCCACTTGCGCCATTGGGGATATGATGAAAAAAGAAGCCCCTAAAAAACTCAAGTGAAGCTTGGAGGAGACAATGAAGGAAATGCAATTGTTTCATAGGGTTTCGCCAATGCTGCACACAGGTAATAGAAGGGGGCACAGAAAGAGGAAGAGCCCCCCCCCACGCACGCATGCGCCGCCTGTTCCCCCACCCCCCTCTATGCCGGCCGAGCCATGCAGAATTTTTTTAACATGAAACCGGTCCCTGGTGCCAAAAAGGTTGGGGACCCCTGCTTTAAAAGGCTTTGTTGTGACTGCAAACAAGATAGTCAATCCCCTTGTCTTCTGGCACTCCAATACTGTCCTGCTAGGAACAGCTATCTGGAGCACATGTGGGTGATCTCCTAACCTCTCCTTATCCAGAAGGGTTCTAAGGAATTGGTAATCTTATTTGGTCTTTCCTGCTGTGATTGGTTCCACTATTGCAGAAATATTTTCAATTTGCCATACCTCCCCTAGAAGTCTGCACTGGTTGCCACTAGGTTTTGGAGGCCAATTAAAAGTGCATGCCTTGCCCCCCAGTTACTGGGAGAACTGCCTCTCTGAACAAATCTGTCTGAGAGATGGTAGAGAGGTTTGAAAAGGAATGACAGAGAAGGTAGTCATACAGGATCACTAAGAGCATGAAAACAGGCTTTTTCTATGGATTCCCCTCATGTAGGAATTACTTCCCACTAGAGGACCAGATCACCTCCAATTAATTTTTCGGCACATTAAAATTATTTTTTATTTTATTTTATTCCATTTTAGGGTGATCTGTGCAGGTTTTTAAAATCTGAATGCTTTAATAGATTGTCACAAGTTTCACAAAGGAACACAGGATAGACATTCTGCAATGAATGCGCTGTTGGAATTTCATTGTAATTTTTACAATGACAATAAAGATTATTATTATTATTGTTGGAAATTCTATGCAACAACTACAGTAGTATTCAGCCAATAAATGGCAGTAGTTACAATTTTGGATCACTATGTTTTCTGGTTCTGAGTAGAGTTTCTTGTTTCCTCTGCCAGAATATAGTTGAGCAATAAAGCACAATGACTATACTCTTTGTTTGCTGTGTGGCACTTTATATATAGAGAATTTCTAACATGAGCCAATAAATCAAATAAGCCCTTCCCTTGGTGTCAATCAACCTGCAGATTCTGTTCTGGCTTGATCTTGTACCCATTAGATGAATAGATGACTTCTCCCTTCACTCCAAATCTATGAATGGGAGATAGAAATGCCTGGGAGGAATCTGGGGCTACTATCCTTATAAAGTCTAAGCTGGCTTCCAGATGCACGTAGCCACAAAGCCAATACTGTCCCTCTTTCTTTCACAGTGAAGATTCGCATTGTCTGTCTGCATGAAGACTTCCGGCCCGTAAATAAGAAGGTAGGCTGTGACTGAATACAATGGCTACTCATTCCCTTTCCTGGAAGACTACAGCATTCACTGAGGTTTCACCTTGGCATAATTAAAAAAAATCTTTCCTATGTTCACATAATTCCTGCAATAATATTTAAATATGACAATGTGGCTATGCCAATGACCACATCCTGGTTTACGACGTTATTATAAATGTGCATCTTATCACACGCACACATAACCACAATAATCTTCCATATCTGTGAAAGCCACAATGGACATCAAAATGACATCTGCCACAAAGATGCAAGTAATAGATGTAATACAAACTGAGTCCTTCAGTTTGTAACTGTGTTCCCTCTTCCATTAATTATTTGTTAGCTTTGTACACTACCTTTTGTCCAGGAACCCATGGAGGCTCCCTCCATCCATTTTCCCCTCAAGGACAATTCTGTAAGGATAGTAGAATACCAGAGTTGGAAGGGACCTTGGAAGTCTTCTAGTGTAACCCCCTGTTGAAACAGGAGACCCTAGTGTATCATTTCAAATAAATGGCTATCCAGTCTCTTCTTAACAACATCCAGTGATGGGAGCATCCACAACTTCTGAAGGCAAGCCGTTTCACTGCTTAGTTGTTCTCATTGTCAGTAAATTTCTCAGCTTTAGGTTGCTTCTCTCTTTGATTAGTTTCCATCCATTGCTTCTTGTTCTGCCTTCAGGTTCTTTGGAGAAGAGGTTGACCTCTTCTTCTTAGTGGAAACCCCTGAGATATTGGAACACTGCTGTCATGTCATCCCTAGTCCTTCTTTTCATTAAACTAGGCATACCCAATTCTTACAAGCATTCTTCATTTGTTTGATTCTCCGGTCCCCTAACCATCTTTGGATGGTTGGGATGAGAGACAGGAACTGACCCCAAATCTCCCAGAACTTTCTACGTCTGAGGAGAATTTGATTTCCCTGCTCCTACTGCAGCAAATTCCCTACTGCCCCACAAACAAACTGCATTATCTATATTATCATATATTCACATTTCCTCTTTGTGTGTACATGTGTATAAGATTATAATTCATTGTCTTGTAGTTTCTGATTTCTCTCTCTCTTGTTTTTATTTCTGTCAGATTCCTTTAATTTACATTCAGGTAAGTACTCTTTTTCTCTTAACACAATAAAAAGATGTTGATACATCCCCCCAAATTATATTTGCTGGTATCAAAATTGCACGATTTTCAGCTTAATTCAAGCCCAATTGTCATCATGTACAACTTTTCAGTTTTTCTTTTTTTTATTTACAAAGGAGATCCAGCAAATGTTATGGGACACACTGAAGGAAGAGATCCAGTTTGGGCATGATAGAATTATAATTACTGTACCTATTAGTTGGAAGAAATTGATATATCTAGAGCTAGTTGGATTGTGCCCTGTGTACTCTATTTTCTTTAATAAATTCTGGAAAATGAATAAATTGCCAAAAATTGGAAGAGGGCAAATATCTGCTTCTTCAGGAAAAGACAGAACAATCAATTTGGTATCAAAATTGACAAGGAAGTTTCTGGAAAGGCATTAGTATATAAGCCAAAATAATACATATGTATATAAACATGCCTGTGAGGATTCTACAGTAGGTCATAAAAATGATTTTATGCTGCTTAAAAACAGTGCCATAATTTACCAGAGGTCAGCATGCATTTGTCAACAGGGTTTGTCAGATGATGCCTTATCTTTACATCAGATAACATTTTCAGTAGATAGTGGTATTTCAACAGATATGATTCTGATTTACAAGCTAATAAAATAAGGGTTCAAAGACATTCTATCAGGTAGATCCTCAGATGGCTTGAACACCAAACCCTGAGTATTCATAATGTTTTTCAGCAGACCAATGAGAGACATTGAATAGGGTGCCACAAAGTTTAACTGTATAAACCTAGTTGATTAATAACAGCAATTGAACTTACGACCATGATTTTAAGTGATATCAGTTGCAACAAGTCAGTCACATGACTGACCTGATTTTGTGATCTTTTTTAATGGCAGTTGTTAAGTGAACCAATGATTTGCTTTGGGTGTGGTTTTTGTAGATAACCAGGAAGGAGTAAGTGCCATTTTCTTTTGACAAAACTGTCGAAAAGTGTGGACACATGAGCAGGACCCCACAAATGGCTGTAAATGCATTTGAGAGCCGAATGCCTGGTCATGTGACAAGGGGACAACTATTGGAACTTTGAATTTGGATTGTAGCCTGAAGTAACTTGGAATAGTTGCTAAGTGATCCTTGCTTGTAAATCAAGAATTATCCTGTATTTAGGTTTGTGGAAAAGTAATTGAACCAGTAGAATGAAGGCCAGTCATAGGAGGGAGGGAGGGAGGGAGGGAGGGAGGGAGTGGCCATTTCCAAGCAAGCAAAGAGACAAAGGAGTTTGGAATCTCTGGTTTGCAGAAAGAGAGCAAAGGGGACTCCGCCTATTTTGCAGATTACAGACAATCCTCAATTTATGACCATGAGCCCAAAATTTCTATTGCTGAGCAAGACAGTTGCCAAGTGATTTGTGCCCTATTATATGACATTTTTTTGGCCACAACTGTTAAGTGAATCAATACAATACAATACAATACAATAGCAGAGTTGGAAGGGACCTTGTAGGTCTTCTAGTCCAACCCCCTGCATGGGCAGGAACGTTATACCATTTCAGACAAATGGCTGTCTAACATCTTTTTAAAGACTTCCAGGGTTGGGGCATTCACAACTGCTGGAGGCAAGCTGTTCCAGAGGTTAATTGTTCTTACTGTTAGGAAATTTCTCCTTAGTTCTAAGTTGCTTCTCTCCTTGGTTAGTTTCCACCCATTGCTCCTTGTCCTGCCCCCAGGTGCCTTGGAGAAAAGTTTGACTCCCTCTTCTTTGTGGCACCCTCTGAGATATCGGAACACTGCTATCATGTCTCCCCTGGTCCTTCTCTTCATCAAACTAGACATACCCAGCTCCTGCAGCCGTTCTTCATATGTCTTAGTCTCCAGTCCTCTAATCATCTTGGTTGCTCTTCTTTGCACTCTTTCCAGAGTCTCCACGTCTTTTCTACATCGTGGCGACCAAAACTGTATGCAGTATTCCAAGTGTGGCCTTACCAAGGCACTATACAGTGGCATTAACACTTCACGCGATCTAGATTCTATCCCTCTGTTGATGCAGCCTAGAAGGGATAGAATCATGTGGCCATTAAGTGAACCTGGCTTCCCCACTGACGCTGCATCTCGGAAGATGACTGGGAAAATCACAAATAGTGACTATACAATCCCAGGACAGTGTAAGTGTCATAAATACATACCTGTTGCCGATTGTCTGAATTTTCATCACAACCATTGGGATGTTACAATAGTTGTAAGTGTGAAAATTGGTCATTAGTCCTTTTTTCATTAAATGAATGGTTGTAAGTCAAAGACTACCAGTGTATCTTGTAGTTATGCAGGTAAGTGCTTTGGTCTGGCAAGTTTTCAATCCATAAGTGAGCAACAGTAAACAAAGGTGTTTTTTTTTTGAAGAAGCAACTCCATGATCATGTGGCCGGTGTGACTAAATGCCAAAGGCCCACGGAGCGCTGTTACCTTCCCACTAAAGGTTGTCCCTATTTTTCTACTTGCATTTTTTACGTGCTTTTGAACTGCTAGGTTGGCAGAAGCTGGAACAGGTCACCCCATTATGCGGCGCTTAGGGATTCAAACCACTGAACTGCTGACCTTTCTGATCGACAAGCTCAGCGTCTTAGTCACTGAGCCACCGTGTCCCTTCAGGGACATAAAAGGAGATCCCAACTGGGTGTCTCCAGGGCAATGGTGATATCACAGTCTAATCCTTTCAATCTGGAAGTGGTTGGGTGCTTCTGACTCCATGCAAAAAAATTAGTAATAGATATTCCCGGAGTATAATTCTGTCATGCTCATCATCCTGGAATCCCATTCCTTCAAAGTGTTCTACAATACTCTCTGGAGCTTAGTAATAATGCAAAAATGATCACCTGAAGTCACCATTATGATAGGTTTAATGGACAATTTGGGAGTTCTCCTGCATTAGAAATGTAGCTGCTGGCTAGGATGTTATGTGAATAGGGATAATGGGTGGTATTTTATGATATCTTCCAGGACATCTGAGTATTTTGGCTGGCCTTGATTTTTTTCCCCATCATGCTATCGCGTATCAGAGCATGAACTCTAAGTCATTGGGACTTAAACATTGACCTTAAGTCAATGGAACAAAATTTGCATTATCCTATTGAAATGAAGAAATTTGGGGAGGGCAGTGGACAACCAGGGATGGACTTTTATCTGGAAGGACTGTGAACTCAGTTCAGTTCCACCAGGTTCTGTTTTTGTTTTTAAGACATTGAATTTATATTTTTATGATTTGAATTAAAGTTTAATTTCTAATTGATTGTACAAGTATATTTTTTAGGCATGCTTCAGAATTTGATTTTCTTCTCCAGAATGAGTAGTTGTAATGTGATACAATCTATTCAGATTGCAGGCACCACTGTTCCCAGGTCAGTGATGGCTAACCTTTTTGGCATCGCGGGCCAAAAGCAAGAGGGACCACGGGGGATTGTGCGCGCGCGTACCCACACCCATAATTCTATGTGCCCACCCCCTAGAATCTTTCTAGAAGCCTGGGGAGGGTGAAAATGGGTTTCCCCCCAGAGGCTGAAAACAGCCTGATTCCCAACATCTGGTGGGCCCAGAAGGCCCAAAGACATGTGCATTGGAGCTGAGCTTCCGTACCCACCGATATGGGTAAGCATGCCATCTGTGGCATATGCGGCATAGATTCGTCATCACAGCCTTAGGTTATCTAGAACAAATAGATTTTTTAATATGATTTACTACCGGGGCGGAAGTGGGGTGAAAAAGGTTTTAAATATTAACCACCATGGCAAATTTTTTTATCGAGATACAGTCAGAAGTACTTTGGGGGAGGGGGCAGTAGTTCCCTATTCTGATTGGGGTGAAATAGGATTTCCAAATCTACCCACCTCAGTTAATGATTAAGTGATAGGGTTTCAGGTTCTAGGAACTTGACAACCCCAGTTCATTGCTTTGAGTTTCAACTGGTTAGAAAAGAGAAGAGCAAACAAATTCCAGTTTCTTTCATCCTCTGGTCCTCAATAGTTTCAATCAGAATATAGCTGGAAGGGACCTTCATTGTCTTCTAGTCCAACCCCCTCCTCAAGAAGGAGACAAGTGACTGTCCAATCTTTTCTTAAAAACCTCCAGTGATGAAGTAGCTACAACTTATTAGGGCAAGTCGTTCCATTAGTTAATAGTTTTGTTAGGAAGTTTCTCCTTAATTCTAGGTTGCTTCTCCCCTTGATTAGTTTCCATCTATTGCCTTGTCTACCTTCGGATGCTTCGGAAAACAACTTGCCCCCCTCCTTTTTATGGCAACCTCTCAAATACTGGAATATTTTAATATTTTTATTATTTACATATTTCCACAAATTAAGAGTAGAACTGAATTAAATCTGTCAGTGGCTCTTGGTGTTCACCTGGATTCATTGCCCAGGTAATGTTATTAGCAACCACACTTAAGTAAGTTGCCATGGTCTTCATCCAGAATTTTTTTAAAAGCATTCCTTGTCCATTTTAAGCCCAATAATTTCCTAGGGGTTTTCCATCCAGAAATTAATCTGATCCAACCCTGGACAGGTCAGGTAGTACATCCGTAAATGGATGTTAGATTTTTAGGGGGAATTTTAGCACAGGCTGTGAATAATAATAATAATAATAATAATAATAATAATAATAATAATAATAATAATAATAATAATAATAATAATAATAATAATAATAATAATAATAATAATAATAATAATTTTAATTTATAACCTGCTCTCTCTCCCCGAAGGGACTCGAGGCGGGGCACAGGGAATTAAAAATACAATTAAAAACCACAAACAATTACAATATTAAAATGAATTAAACTAACCCTGCACTAAAACCCATATAAAACTAAAACTAAACCCTAAAAATCCCTTTAAAAACAGTTTAATTACCCTAGGCCAGCCAAGCAGAAGAAGTGTGTTTTTAATTTTTGTCGGAAGGAGCGGAGGTCCGTAGTTGTTCTAATATCGGGGGGAAGGTCGTTCCAGAGGGTCGGGCCCGCCACAGAGAAGGCCCTTCCCCTGGGTGTCGCCAGCTGGCATAGCCTAGTGGACGGCACCCGGAGAAGTCCCTCTCTGTGGGAGCGAATCGGCCGCAGGGATGTATGGGGCAGGATGCGATCCCGCAGATAGCTAGGTCCCGTGCCATGGAGCGCTTTGAAGATGATAACCAACACCTTGAAGCGCACCCGAAAGACGACAGGCAGCCAATGCAGCTCGCGCAGGAGCGGTGTTACCTAGAGGTTCCCATAACTGCCCGCGCGGTTGCATTCTGGACAAGCTGAAGCCTTCGGGTGCACCTCAAGGGGAGCCCCATGTAGAGAGCATTGCAGTAGTCCAGTCGGGATGTCACGAGGGCATGAGTGACTGTGCAGAGGGCATCCCAATTTAATTCTTTTTTACCTATTTATGGTATTTATTGTATTTTTATTATTGTTCGTTTTAAATTCCTGTGCACCGCCCTGGGTCCATTTCGGTGGAGAAGGCGCGGTATATAAATTGAAATAAATTAAATTAAATTAAATTAAATTAGTTTTCTTGGCAGAAGTATGTGCACAATTTCCTGGAATCTTTTTTTCCCCAGAATCTTAATCGAATTTATAGCCCTAAAATTTCCTATCAAGGTAACAGCGGTTTCCAACTCGGCTAATATCAGCAATACAAAAGTGGTTTGCCATTCCTCTCCTCCAGGCCCTTTTTAATAACAGAACAATCTTCAGGTGAATTGTTTAAGAATTGGTTAATTATAATTCCCAGAATCTGGAAAATTGGAGGAAGATTGACCAGAAGATGGGATGGGGCATTAAGTGTTCTATCAACACCAAATGCTCTTGTGTTTGCATTTTTTGTGACTGACAGGACCCCAAGAACAACCGTCTGTTCCAGTGGAATGATGTTAAGCTTAGCATGGGCCTCACCCAACTGGCATTCCCTCTGTCTTCGGAGCCTGCCTTAGGCACCTACACATTGATAATAGAAAACTCCTCCAGAAAGATTGCTGAGCACACATTTTATGTGGAAGAATATGGTAAGAAGAATGAGGCCTACTTGCAAATCCTGAGTAGAATTGGGTACTGATTGCATTCCTATCAATCTCTCTGTATGAATGTTTTCATAAATGAAATAGAAGAGATATTTATAGATCTTACACAGCATTCTAGGAATGAACTTTTAACCACAAGATGGACTTCTACTTCAGATGCTTCTTGTGTTGAACAAGGCTCCTGGATTTCCAAGTATTGACTCAGGGCAATGTTTCTCAATAGAACCAATTTTAAGATATGTAAACTCCATCTCCCAGGATTCCCCAGCCAGTACTTGAAGACGCTAGACAACCTCTGGCTCACTGGGTCACTGTTTCAGAGACATTTCCTTATCTCAACTGAGTAACAGAATGATCAAGGGAGGGCAAAAAAGCTGTAGGAATGGGAGTGATTTCTGACTTCCTGCCAGCTTCCCCATTGATTTTGTTTTGTGGAAAGCGGGCAGGAGGTAGTGGAAATAATGAACATGTAACTACAACTGACTGTGATGGTCTTGAATGTTGTTATTTTGCCAATTTTCAATCCCACAGGAATAATAGGTCCTGGATTTTGGACACAATCTTTAAGTTAGTCCATTTGAAGTAGGTTGATTCAATTTTTTTTTTGGCCATATGATCCATTGTTTGCACAATTGAAGATTATACACGGACAAACAAACCGGAGATTTTTGTAATATATAGATGGATTAACTCCCAGACTTCCCTAGCCAGCACTTTAATATGTGTGGTGTGGGAATTCTGGGAGTTGAAGTCCACACATCTTAAAGTTGCTGAAATGGAGAAACATTACCTTAGCATCTGTATCTCCATTTTGCCTAGGAAGAGAACCCAAAGCTAGGCTTGTGACAATCCATGGCAGAAAAGACTCGATAAATGTATAGGATGTATGCTTAATTCTGACACTGGGTTAGCTTTTAGGGAGACTCATAATTTTCAGCTAGGGTTTAACACCATTTTAATATTATAAGATAGCAAAACAGGACTTTGCATGGTTTGAAGAGTATATGAAGTTCTCCTTTAGAGTTGACATTTCTCTCCTCTTTTTAGTATTACCCAAATTTGAAGTTTTGGTGACAGTACCAAAGGAAATCTCAGTTCTAGCCACAAAATTTGAAGTGACCGTTTGTGGGAGGTGAGTTCTAATAAGGTTTTGTTTCTTTATTTTAGGGGGAAAGGGAGAATGGAGGACTTCTGCATGGATCTTATTATAGGCACCTTCCTTTGGGGTGGGAGCATGAGGAGGGTATCAAAAGGTCAAGATGGTGACAAGACATGATAACTTATTTGAAGCCATGTGTTAGAAAATGTTGTATATGGTTAATTTCCATTTTTGCCACTGGCACTCCCCATATCCAGTTCAGAGAAAACCCTTCAATTCTATACAGCATTTCTATACTAGCACATTCTATTCAGCAATTCTATTCTAGCAAAAAAAAATATTTTGTCATTCATTGATTTAACAAATCAGTAAACATCAGAAACAGTTAATAGGCAAAATTGGGATAAAAACATGGAGAAACGGGAAGAGCAGGTAAGAACTAAAATTATCTACATATCTCTGGCTGTATGTTGAAAGGCACAAAACTTTCCAGTGTCACTCAAAGCAATGCTGGATATAATTTGTATAAAGTATTCCAAAGGGAGTAGTCTTTACTTATTCTAGTTTAAAATCTTTTACATACACTGCAGTAGCAGAATAGATGGGATGGAGAGGAGGAAACCAGGTAATGTCTCATCTGTTTTACAACATGTAGGAAAAAGTGGGGTGGGTGAAGATATCTACACCTCTGCGAATTCCCCCATTCCCTCTTCTTCATACAATGGTTTCCAGTTATTAATGAGATTTTTCTCAGCCTCAAACCTTCCTTGAAACACCATTCATAAGATAGGGAAATGTATCATGAGTCACTGTGTCATGAGTCTCGTGCTGTCCAGCCCAAGGCACTAGTCAGAGAAGGAGAGCATTGCCACCAGTGTCCATAATCAATCATGCTGATGGAACAATGGAGTCCCATGTTTGGGGAATGGCTTTACAACATCCCTGGTAAGAGGATTTCTCATACTGATAAAATAAGTTGCAATGTTGAAAGAACGAGCAGATGCAGACTACTTTGTTTTCACAAGAGGCAAGCCTTCACACTTCTATATCATAAAAGCACACAAAACATACGGTAAGAGGGATCATGGAGTCCTAGTGGACAACTAGCTAAATATGAGCCAGTAGTGTGCAACGGCAGCCAAAAAAGCCAATGCAATCCTGCATTAACAGAAGGATACAATCAAAATCAAGTGAGGAACTAATACCACTCTATAAAGCCCTAGTAAGACCACACCTGGAGTACTGCATCCAGTTTTAGTCAGTACACTATAAACAAAAGATGTTGAGACTCTAAACAAAGTGCAGAGGAGAGCAACCAGGATGATTAGGGGACTGGAAGCTAAAACATATGAAGAACGGTTACAGGAACTGGGCATGGCTAGTCTAGTGGAGAGAAGGACCAGGCGAGACATGATAGCAGTCTTCCAATATTTGAGGGACTGCCACAGAGAAGAGGGGGGTCAACTGATTTTCCAAGGCACCTGTAGGCCAGACAAGGAATAATGGATGGAAACTGACCAAGGAGAAGATTCAATCTAGAAATAAGGAGGAACTTTCTGACAGTTAGAACAATCAACCAATGGAACAGCTTGTGTTGGGAAGTTGTGGGAGCTTCATCACTTGAGACTTGGACTGTCATTTGTCAGAAATGGTGTAGTGCCTCCTGCTTGAGTGGGGTGTTGGACTAGACCTATAAAATAACTTCCAGCTCTTTTAATTTGTATCTTTAATCACTTTGTTTCTGGATGCAGGTATACCTATGGGAAACCTGTCCCTGGCTTGGTGAAAATGACCATCTGCCGTCTCTATCAGCAATATAATCCGTGTCCAGATAGAGACTTGAGTCTGTGTGAAGAGTACAGTGGAGAGGTATGTTCCGGTTCAAGGAAAATGTTCTAATGGGATGTGCTCATCAAAAAAAAAAAAATAATTCTGATTCCTTCTAGTTTGAGCCAGCATGGGCAATTTGGAAGATGGGAATGTTAGTCCAGCTACTAAAGAGGTTGACCAGAAGAAATTTCCGACAGTTTCTCTGAGAGCTGTTTGATTGTCTTATGGATTTCATAACAGGTGGCATGTTCTGAAAATATCTGCCATGTTTCGAAAACATTCTTCCCACCCCTGCATATTGCCATGCCCCATTTTGTGCTTGCATTAACAGCTGTCTCTTGATTGCTCTTGATTCCAGAGTTGTATGAGTGCCAGTGGGTATGTAGGTAGCTAATTCGAAAAAATGAGGAATCTGGGATGCCTTTTCCAACTAATACATTTTATTAGAAGACTGGAATTTTTGTGAGCTGTAGTTCGGGAAAGCTTATGTCATTTAACAAAATGTATAAGTCAGAAAAGAGGTTATTAAACTACTGATTTTTTTTGCCATCCTAAACTAACAGAGTTCTCCTCCTACAATGCCTGCAACTTTGTAAAGTTGATTATAATGACTCCTACAGAATTATCTCCATAGGAGATAATTATCTCGCATTCTCTCTCCCCCTCTCTCACATACACAACCACTCGACCACACAAATACAACATCCTAGTATTCTTTTCCATTCTTCTTTTGAAGATCCCACTTCTCTACTCCTGTTAGCCCTGGGAAAGAGAATTTAGTTCTTTTTCTGCGGCCAAGGACTGATTGGAGCAATTGGGAAGGAGTCAGATATATTCAGTATTCAATATATTCAGATATATTGGGAAGGAGTCAGATATATGGTATAAGGTTCCTGCCCACGCAGAGGGTTGGACTAGAAGACCTACAAGGTCCCTTCCAACTCTGCTATTGTATTGTATTGTATTGTATTCCAATGAGAGCCACTGTAGGTGGAGGATCAACTGAGTTAATTTCCTAAGCAGGGGGTTGAACATGATGGCCTCAAGAAACTTGGCAAGGTTGAGCTGAAGCAAGCAAGTAGTTTCCCCAAGAGATCTGGTTGGATTTCAACTGTTGAATATTCTTTTTAGTAATCTGTAAAGTATCCTTTGTTGATTTGATGACCTCTAGCTGCACAGCTCAGGCTGGCCGTGACTTATGGACTTTCAATTCCAATGAATACAGCTAGTTGAAGAACGCCACAAATAAGGCAACACAGCCCTTAAAATCTCTGGTTTCTTGGTTAGTATTTTTTGTTTTCCCTTACAGGCGAATGGACAGGGGTGTTTCTCTCAGGTGGTAGAGACCAAGATGTTTCATCTGAAGCAAAATGGTTTGGAAGATCACATTAAGGCAGAAGGCAAGATCACCGAGGAAGGCACAGGTATCTTTTCAGGAAGCTGCTGCGAAAAGGGCTGGGACTAGATCTTAGGAAGAACTTCCCAACTTGACGAGGGGTGAACCGATAGAATGGGCTGCATGAAGCAGTGAACTTTCCTGTGAAGGGCTTCAGTGGTGGTGGCGCAGTGGTTAGAGTGCAGTACTGCAGGTTACTTCTGCTGACCTCCAGTTGCCAGCATTTTGGCAGATCAAATCCCAGCGGGGTCAAGGGTGACTCAGCCTTCCATCCTTCCAAGGTGGGTAAAATGAGTACCCAGATTCTTGGGGCCAATATTCTGACTCTGTAAACCACTTAGAGAGGGATGTAAAGCACTGTGAAGTGGTATATAAGTCTAAGTGCTATTCAGCAGTTTATGAATTGCCAGTGCAATAATTCTCAAAGTGTGATCTCCCAAAGAACCTTTCAGGGGGTCTGGAAAGTCAAATAAATGAATGCTTTAACATTTCTCAGTTTTAATTTTTAATACAGTATATATTTATAGATAATATCTCAATCATTTTTAAGATTGCAAAGGTTTCCTGAGGCCAACATGTTTGAGAACTGCTGCTCTGTGGAGGTTCTAGCTCTAAGACATCTGAACAAGGGGGTGGGGTGGTTGATGGGGTTTCAATAGATCAGCATCTTTTGATCTATGATGGGAGTGGGAGATCACTGTATTACTCTCAGACCAGATTTGATCTAATTCATTTGTAATCTGACCCGGTCCTAGACTTTAGACCAGGGGTCCCCAACCTTTTTTGCACCAGGGACCGGTTTCATTTTAAAGAAAATTCTGCGGACCGGCTGGCCTAGAGGAGGAGGGGTGAGGGGGAACAGGCAGCGCATGCGCACGTGGGGGGGGGGAGTCGGCTCACTTGGGTGTCTAGGGCAGTGGTGAGCAAACTTATTAGTCAATAGAGCCAAATATCAGGAGTACCACTACTGAACTTTCTTGAGAGCCAAAAGGTGTGGCCTTTTTTGTGGGAGTGGCTCAGTTGTCATGTGACCCGTGGCCAACTTGGAAAATGTGGTGAAACTCACTTAACAGTTTTGCTTAGCAACCAAAATTTTGGGCTCAATTGTGGTCAGAAGTTTCTTTCTTTCTTTCTTTCTTTCTTTCTTTCTTTCTTTCTTTCTTTCTTTCTTTCTTCCTTCCTTCCTTCCTTCCTTCCTTCCTTCCTTCCATTTCTGGCTGGTCTTTGGTCTTCTGAAGATGGTAAAAATGGATTTATGGGCACTCGTTATATATAAAGGCAGCCCATGACTCTTTGGGATGC
This sequence comes from Rhabdophis nuchalis, assembly GCA_039707465.1. NCBI lineage: Eukaryota > Metazoa > Chordata > Lepidosauria > Squamata > Natricidae > Rhabdophis > Rhabdophis nuchalis. The sequence goes on along the minus strand of CM077646.1, from coordinate 15,772,538 downwards.
TGGTTTGAATCCAGGAAATGACTCAGAGGATGTGATTCCTTTGAAATGACCACTGGGAGAAAAATAGATCTTTAACCTGGTTAACCAAACAGGTAGCTTGAGGTGGAAGGAAATAGGAAAATAGATTTCTTCCTTTCCTTTCCTTTCCTTTCCTTCCTTCCATTGCCTCCCTCCCCCTTCCTCCCTTCTTTCCTTCCTTCCCTCCTACCCTCCATCCCTTTCTTTTTCTTTCTTTCTTTCCTTCCTTCCTTCTTTCACTCCTCCCTTCCTCCTCCCCCCCCTTCTTTCCTTCACTCCCTCCCTCCCACCCTCCATTCATCTTTTTTTCCTATTTTTCTTTCTTTCTCTTTCTCTGTTTCTCTGTTTCTCTGTTTCTCTCTCTCTCTCTCTCTCTCTCTCTCTCTCTCTCTCTCTCTCTCTCTCTCTCTCTCTGTATCTGTCTCTCTCTCCTACCCCCCACCCATCTGTCACTCTGTGTGTGTGTGTGTGTCTGTGTGTGTGTCTGTTTCCCTCTCTCTCTCTTTCTGTCTCTCTAAGTCTGCCTCTCTGTGCGTCTGCCATTCTCTCCCTCCCTCCACCCGGGGAAGCAGCAGAGGGGTCAGCATGTCGGTTATCCCGCAGCGAGCGAATGGAGGACCCGAGCTGCGACTAGTGCAGGCGAGGAGGAGGGAGCAGCGCCCTGGGCAGAGGATGGGCGAGCGCGCCTCCACCACCTCCTTCCGACGGCCACCGCGGCGCACTACACTTTCCGGGCCTTTCTGGAGGGGCCAGCATGTCGACTGGGGAGGTTATTCCGCAGCGGGCAGGCAAAGGACCCAAGCTGCGTGCTGCCGAAGCCGTCCGGGGCTGGGCGTGCGGCGCCCGGATGGATTTGGCGGCACGCAGCTTGGGTCCTTCGCCCGCCTGCTGCGGAATAACCTCCCCAGTCGACATGCTGGCCCCTCCAGGAAGCCCCGGAAAATGCAGTGCGCTGCGGTGGCCGTTGGAAGGAGGTGCGCTCGCCCATCCTCTGCCCAGGGGACTGCTCCCTCCTCCTCGCCGGCCCTGCGGCCCGGTTCCTATGAAGCTGCGGACCGGCACCGGTCCGCGGACCGGGGGTTTGGGACCATTGCTTTAGACAGCTTAGAAGATTGTACAGTACAAAGGCAATGATATCATTTCAACTGAATGTTATCAATTTCGGTAACATAAAAGCAACCACTTTCTAATAGATATTGCTATGCAGCAGTGCCTCAGATAGAAAGTCCTTATAGAAAGAGGTAAGGACAGCTGAGAAGATCATAGGAAACTTGCTTCCCACTGTTCAGGATTCTGCTTATAAATACTATGTACTTGAGCTCACTGCATTGTTAAAGCCTCCACACACCCACTTTACAGTCTGTTTCAGTTGCTCCCCTCTGGGATGAGGTTTCCAAATATTTCTAGCAGGACTACCCAATTCTGTAACAGCTTTCTTCCCTAGGCCATCCATTTGGTAAACTCACAAGATTATTTTTTCTCACCATATACTTGTAGACATCTCAACTGGACTGTGTTGTGTCTCTGTGTCATATAACATACTTATGTAGGTATATGCATAATTCTGTATTTATTTATTTTATCATATTTATGTAGTGTATATCGGAGTTGGTGACTCTTTAAGAGCTGCATGCAACAAAATTTCATTTTAATGTATGCCAATTTGTGCACATTCAAAGTGACCATAAAGCTATTCTATTCTATTCTATTCTATTCTATTCTATTCTATTACTCTACTCTACTCTACTCTATGCATCCACCTAGAAAATTATACAAAAATTATGCCACACTGTGCCATAAAACAAAATTAGTGACTTAATTGTCAGTCATTAATGCCCTAATAACTAAAATCTACACACATCTGGGAACTGTATAAATACAACCATTGAGCTGCCCGATGCACATATTCTGGAGAGAGAGAAAAGTAACCTGATGATAGATTCCAGCATGAGTCAGAAAGCTTGGAAGAATAAACCTTTGGTCCTAGTGACCTACCCAGATTGGATCCTGCAATATTATCCTGGGGCGTGCATATTTGCTTTAATTTGCATTAGCATTATTCCCACAGATTTTAGCCTTTTGAATACAGTGTTAACTGGAAGAGTCAATGCTAATGTCTGGAAAGCAGTATCCATAATAGATAGGGCTGGTTTCTGGGTTCCAATTGCACATCTCCTAAAGGGGGAGCTCACTGTATACACCTGTTGTTAACTCAGAGTCTTTATTTGAAGTGCAAGGCAATATCCTGTAAATCTCATACTGCCCATGCTGCCTTGGAATCCTCGCCTTCAATGCTTCTTCTCTTTGACAGGGGTGGAAATGACAGGGGTGAGCAACATAAGCATCATTTCGACAGTCAGCAAACTGAGCTTTGAAAACGCAGAGCCTTATTATAAGCCTGGGATCCCCCTTTTCCTGCAGGTAACACCATCAATGCTAGTCTAATAGATAGCATTCCTCAACAACCTCAGCTATTATCTGTCCTCCCCACCAAGAGTTCACAGAACAGCCCCTAAATTCTATAGTCAATATGGTAGAGGTGAAAAACGGATAGACCAAAGATCACATATAGCCTGCCACAATTTCTTTAGTGGCCTTCCCAAGGGACTTTAGGACAATAATTTTAGCCTTTAAAATGGGGGGGGGGGGATATTTGAGGGGAGGTATTTTTACAAATATGTTAGCAGTAAGTCAAAAATGACAAGATGGTGACCAGGCATCAAAGTCCTTGCCCTTTTTAACAAGCGTCACATGTGCAACACACATAAAAACCAGGCAAGGCTTTCATGGCACGATTACAGCCCACCATCTTGACTTTTTACCCTCCATATATGCATTTAGTGAGAGTTCAATTCTAAAATCATTGGATGTGGGTTAATTTTTTTTCCACATGTAGATGAAACTGGTGGATGGTATGGATGTGCCAATGGCTAATAAGAGCATTGAGATTAGAGGATCTTCTGTGAAATACACAGCCAGGTACACAACCAATGAGGAAGGACGAATACAGTTTTCCATAGATACATTTAACTTCACAGAGGAATCCATCCATTTGGAGGTGAGTATTTTGGAGTGAAAAACAATCCCCTGTTGTGCCCTTTTCAATCCAAATTCTGCTAAGCGCCATCTTCGGGAGAACTCACAAATGTATCCCCCTGTGGTTTCTGCAGTTGCTCGTTATCCCTCCCTTTGAAATGGGGAACATTAGCAATGTTTCGCCAATTGTTTGACACAGATATTGTCTTCACATACATTCAACAAATTGCATAGCCATTACATAAGCAGACTGCCTGTTTCATACTGGAAAGTTTCTGCCACTATACCATCTATGCCTGCAGCCTTACCATTTTCCAATTTTCCCACAACTTTGAGAACTTCCTTTTTTTTGTAGGACACTCACATTCATAGCATGTATTTCAGTTCTGCTCTTCATCACATAACAGTTGTTTTGCTGGATGTGTATTTCAGACGCACTTAACATACAAAGGGGTCACTCTTGTATACCTTGGAGCTCTGCTGCAGGGTAAAGAAATCCAGCAAAATGTATTTTTGTTCCCTGCACCAATGTCATAATGAAGCTGTCTAAAGGAGGGACCTGCCCCTGCTGTCTCATACTTTGCTGTAGGCATCCCTGCAATACTAGCATGTTTCCCCAAAAAGAAGGCAGGGTCTTATTTTGTTTTGAGCCCAAAATAAGCACTTGGCCTTATTTTTGTGGAGGTCTTATTATTTTTGAGGTGCAGGAGACCCGCGAGTGTGGTCACCTCATGGCTGCTGCTGTGTTGTCATATTTTCAGGGTGGGCTTATTGTAGCGCTTGCGTTCAAAAGCCTGATTGGACTTATTATCCCGGGAGGTCTTAATTTCTGGGGAACAGGGTACTGACCTGAATTCATCAGTCTATAGGTGTCTCCAACCTTGGCAGTTTTACGATTTCTGGCCTTCAACTCCCAGAATTCCTCAGCCAGCATGGCGAGAAAAACATTGGTCTAGCTCTTTCCTTCCTTCAGTAATTATATTTGGTGGAGGAGGAGCCAATATTGCGACAAAACGGACGTGCGGTCTCGATGCTCTGAGACCACCGCCGATACTTTTGTCGCTGGATGGTCCAATGGGACCTAAACCATCCCGTAGAGGCAGTGAATAGGAAGAATACATCTTGCTGATCTCAGGGACCCCGCAGTCCCTGATTGATCCAAGAGAAAATCTTCTAGTCAGTGACAAAAATGCAGCCTAGGCTGATGAAGTTGGGATGGCTCCGGAACGGAAGCGGAAAGAGAAAGTGTGTCCATCTAGTGAGGAATTTTTACTGTATTGATAAAGACTGCCCAAATTTTTTTTAAGCTAAATTAAATCCGTAAGCAGAAGAAAATAAGCAGTGAAATTAACCTATATTGGATTGCTTTGGATAATGTGTTTTTTTCCTTTGTAATTCTACTTTGTGGATTGAAGTGCTCGCAACTTTTTTTTCTTTCTAAAGTGAATGGATCACTTTTTCTTCTATTTTTTTTCTTCTACTTTTTAACCTATGGATTAAAATCTTCTACTTTATTTCAACAAGGGTTTTCATTACTTGCTATTAAATTCCTTTTAAGAACTTTGTTTCTTTTAAGCCTGAGATAACATCAGAGAGTGAAAGGAAGCAATACTGCCACTTGGAGGCTGGAGGCTTGAGCTTTGAAAAATTGCACTTTTCCTTTTTTTCCTTTTGATCTCACTGTTTATATCTCAAGGTTCTGCAACTTGTTTACAGAAAGTGATAAGAGGCAAGAGCATACATCCTTCATACATCCTCATGGCCGATTCGTTCCCACAGAGAGGGACTTCTCCGGGTGCCGTCCACTAGACTTTGTCAGCGGGCGACACCCAGGGGAAGGGCTCTCTCTGTGGCGGGCCCAGCCCTCTGGAACGACCTTCCCCCCGACATTAGGACGACCACGGACCTCCGCTCCTTCCGTCTTAAATTAAAAACACATCTTTTCTGTCTGGCCGGCCTAGGATAGTCTCTCTGTCTTTGGGGTATTATTATTATTATATTTAATTATTGGGAATACTATTTTAGTTTAGCTTAGTTTTAATGGGGAATTTTAGCACAGGTATAGGTTTAATTTGTTTTTAAAGAAATGTCTGTATATATTTATTGTTTTTATTCTTCCTGTGCACCGCCCCGAGTCCCTATGGGGAGAGGGAGCGGTTTACAAATATTAAATTATTATTATTATTATTATTATTAAGAGCACAAATTGTTTATACAGGTGCTCTTTGAGAGCCTTACTGGCAGTGGGAGAGAACCTTTTTTTTAAGATCATAAATGAACGTGTGCTTAAGCTAACTTAAAATAAAAAGCCTTGAAAGCCAAAGTGGCAGTGTCTACTAGTTTGGAAAAATGGCACAATATTCAGAAGAAACCTTAATGTTGCAAAACATTATGTCTGGAATTCAAAATTTACTAGAAGTAACTGAGAGAATGGAGAAGAAGATGGAAAACATAGTTTGTAACAGCAAAAAAATGATGGGGCTAGAGTCCCAAAAATTGAAGGGAAAAATGACTACAAAGACAAGATAACTGATGACTTTACCAGTGGAGTGAATGTGGTTGAAAGTGGAAAAAGGGGAGTATGGAAAAGGGAATTAAATGGACAGGAACTCTATCTCAGATTTCAAGACATAGAAGAAGAGAAAAAATGATGGATTGAAGGAGAGAAATCTTCTCAGAAGCACTATTGACAAACAAAGATAAGTTAATTAAAGTAGCAGATGGAGGGCATCCAGATTATCTGAGAGATGCAACAAGCAATAAGGTGCGGAGAGAAGTCCACAAAAATTTTATTAAATTTTATTAAATAGAAGATCAATTCCACAAATGGCAAAATAAATAAGACTGTATTGCTATTGGAAGGATACAGGTTGATATATAAAAGTTGGTGACAAAAATTAGTCAATTTTAGTAATCAGCAATTAGTAATTTAGTAATTTTTTGAGTGCTATGTTAAATAAATAATTGATAATAATAACAAGGTGCCTTTCCTCTCATCAAGCCAACAATGTGTTGGCTTGATGAGAGGAAATTTGATATAAATAGGAAATGAATTTCTGTTAATAATTAATAATTATAGCAATAACAATGAAATGACAATGGATATAGTTAACAATATATACATGTACTGTACTGTCTTAACAAAAGGAACTTTGATACAAACTGTAAACAGCAATTTGAAAAGAGTCTTAGAAATTTTGTTATCAAACATAGTTAATTCTTATTTAGAACATGTTATAAAGGTGTAATGTTATTGGGTGATATTTCAAATAACTAATGAAATGCCATTATGCGGTTGTGTTTTTAACTTTGGATTATTTTATGCAAAAGGATGTTAAAACGATTATAGTCAAATGAGAATTGTGGTATGTTGATAGTAAAATATATAAAGATTTTTTATTTAAAATACCTAATTTGATATGAATTTTAAGTAATGACTGTGAAAGAGATGCACGAAAGTTATTTGTAACCAATCGACACACTTTTTTGTGCTATATTTGTTTAACAAAAAAATGAAAAAAATTCAAAAAGTAATTAGATTTGGTGAATATACATATACCTACGTATACATATACATATTCACCAAATATAATTACTAAATTAAGTAATTATACTTAATAACTGAAAATATATGTGTATGTGTATACACACACACACATGTATATAACTTTTTTTTTGCTTCTAAATAAATTAAGGGAGACTTGTATAGATCTATTTCAAGCTATTTAGCTCTCATCAAATAGCCATACCTTTACTAGAATTTGAACTTGGGCTGTTTTACATGTTAGGCAGTTATATGAACCTCTAAGCCACAAGCTCTCCACCCATATCAGCTGAGCCAGGGGAATGATTAGGTGTTTTGTCAAAGCACCCAGTATCCTCATATATATTGCTCTTTAAGCAAAGTGGTTTCTTTCTCTTTCTATAAACAGGGAGTTTACAAAGAAAATGAATACTGTCAAACTTTGGTCCACATTTATCATCAGCGTGCCTCGCATGTAGTAAACCGATTTTACTCACCAAGTCAAAGTTACCTCCACATTGAGCCTCGGCCAAAAACATTTAGCTGTGGCAACACAGAGCAAATTCGAGTGCATTTTATCCTGGATCCAAATGCTGTGAAGAAGGAAATTATCTTTTATTATTTGGTGAGTTGCAAACCAAAGATATTTTCTTTTTTTCTGGACAATGATATACTTTAGGAGTATATAATGTAAATACAGATTGATGATGTAGAATAGTAAGATTTTAGATTTCACCAATGGCATAAATCCCAATTGGGAAACCTTTTAGAAGTTTGAGATTGCACTTATACCAATTTTAGGAACTGTGGGCCTTAGTGAGTTGGATGTCATTATGCCCCAGATCTTCAGCTTCTTCCCTTGTGATTTTAGAGTGAATTTCAGAGGGCTGACTACTTTAAAAAAAAACTAAATTCAAGGACTGTGTTGGCTTACATTACTGTTGATGAGTTGCTTACTGCTAAATGACTGGAAACCCTGTTGCCCAACTTCAGGGGGCTATTGAAAGTATCTTGATCAAGGGTATTTACAGAAAGCAGTCAAACAAGAAAAGATGATGGCTGCCTCCATTCCATCAATCCCCTGCCAGTTTTTGACCTGCATTGCAAGATTTTTTTCTTGTTTTCTAGGTGATGGCTAAGGGAGACATCATACGAGCTGGGACTCACACACAGCCAATCCAGGGAAAAGGTAAATCCTCCCTCCACCAGCTTGCTTGGGAAAAAGCTTCCCTGGAGTGTTTATCACTACCATTTCAAGTGCTGGGATTGAAGTGTGTCAATCTGTAGGGAATCCAATTCTCCCTTGCTGAATGCTAGATGCCCCTTGCTTGTCTGCAAAGTTTTGCCCTTTGCAGTTGGTTGCTATATCCTATTTCACACTGGCAGAGAAAGAAATGTGGGTACATACAGCCAACCTTGCCAGTGAGCAGAGGAAAGTAGGGGGGAGGGGGAGATGAACAGGCCATTCCTCTCAAATCTCTACAGCCACTTCCTTCATCCTGAGTTTTGGTTGAGTGTCATGGTGATACCTTTTTGCAGCCACCAGGCTAACCAGTTGCCTACTACTCTTTCTTCTAGGACAAGCCCTTCTTGGGGATCCACAGAGAGGCACAGCAGTTCAGCCTCAGAGCTGCTGCCTAGCATGCTAAATGTGACTTTGCTTTTGAGGAAAGCAAATGCATGCAAGGCAGGAGGATGAAAGAGAGGGAAGAGGGTGGAGCTCCCAACTTCTTGGCATGCAAAAGGCTCTAAATTCAACCCTTAGTAGTGCCTCTTCAGGGGGCAGAGACGCTGGAGAGGCACTACTACTGTGTTTCCCGGAAAATAACACCTATCCTGAATATAAGATCAAGCTGGGTTTTATGATTGTACCTAATATAAGTCCCATCCCCAAAATAAGCCCTACTTAAGTGCCTGCACAGCCTACCCATTCCATCTAGTTACTTACAGTGCTGCCAACACAAGGTGAGGTGAGGAGGAGGAGGTACTGTGGCCATGAGGCAAAGTGATCTGCCCCCCACGCACCATGGACTGGTGCTCCCAGACAGGCCATCCACACCCCAAAAACTGCCTCACCTCAGGGTGATGGCTCCAGCAGCCATGTTCAGCAGGAGCTCACGTGTCTGCTGCCACACTTCTGCTTGTTCATGACCGCAATAGAGCAGGAGGCCAAGCGATATGCTGGCGCTGCCACTGCAAGGCAAGACAGTTTTTGGATAGCCTGGGTGTGGGGCCCTTGAGGTATGGTAAGCTGGTGCGGGGCAGGTGGGGCAGTGCCATCCCCCCACACGCCACTGCGATGGCACTGCCTCCTGCCTCACTGCAAGCAAGCAGAAGAAGTGGGCCTTCCGTAAATGGAAAAAATTAAGACTTCCCCAAAAATAAACCCTAGTGCTTATTTTAGAGCCCAAAAGAAAATAAGACTGGGTTTTATTTTCCAGGAAACATATTAACAGCACTGACTCATGGGTCCAAGGCAACATCCTTACTTTCTAAGATAGCAAAGGGTTGGAGGGCACCATGGCACATGCCATGTGGAAAAGTTTTATGTCTGATGCCCTCCTGTGCGGTAGATGATGTTACTGGAGGGAGATTCACCTGCTGATTCATGGCTAAGGCAAGCACATGCAACTATGAAGGAGAAGAGAGCAGTTGAAGCCCTCCAGCTCCTGATTCTTCAATGATCCACTTCTATCCCACATTCCTCAGCCTGTTGTGGTTACCTGATGTATCCCAAATGGAATTAATTCCTTCTAACTTTCCCCTTTTCAATCTTTCTTTCTCTTTCCTCCACCTGGGATTTTCTTGCTTTAGAACCGAAAGGCGACTTCCTTTTGAATCTCTTGGTGGATGTTGACACTGCACCCGTAACCCGCTTGTTCCTCTACACCATTTTGCCCAGCGGAGAACTTGTTGCTCACTCAAGAGATTTCACTGTAGAGAAGTGTTTCTCCAACAAGGTAAGTGAAGAAACAAAATCATGTTTCGGAAATAGCATACTGATCATGTGGTTAATATGAGATGGGTTCTCCTTCTGACCTGGACTGAGCATCCAGAAAAGACAGCATAGATTTACAGCATTAAAGAGTAAGAAGGGACCTTGAAATAGGGGGCTGAACTAGAAAACTTCCAGATTTAATGGACATTTACTAGGAATATGCTGGGAAAATGTGTACATTGGACAAATCAAGCAGAAGAGAAGCCTGAAAGAAGACATTTGCAAATGAAATGAAAATGAAAAAAGGACCAGGGGAGGCATAGCAATCTTCCAATATTTGAGGGGCTGCCACAGAGAGGGTGGGGTGGGGTGTCAATCTATTTTCCAAAGCACCTGAAGGCAAGACAAGGATCCAATAATGGATGGAAACTGATCAAGGAGAGATTTCTAGAGGCTTTCAAGCAGAGATTGGACTGCCATTTGTCAGAAATGGTTTGGGTCTCTTGCTTGGGCAGGGGTTGGACTAGATGACCTACAAGGTCCTTTCAAGTCTGTTTAATCTGTAATCTGAAATAGAATATACCAGGATAAATTGATAATTTTAAAGAAATTTGAAACTCAAAATTGAAAGCCAAACATAGACTAGATAGCCACATCTCATTAAAAATCCTTCATGGCAATCCAGAATACCAATGGATGCATGTAGAAAATAAAATATTGATTTGCACATCTGGAAAATTGGACTTGTTGATCCTGAGCTAGATTCAATCAGTCCTGATTCATTTGATGTCATAGTAAAACATATGAAGAACGGTTGCAGGAACTGGGTATGTCTAGTTTAATAGAAAGAAGGACTAGGGGAGACATGATAGCAGCGTTCCAATATCTCAGGGGCTGCCACAAAGAAGAGGGAGTCAAACTATTCTTCAAGGCACCTGAGGGTAGAACAAGAAGCAATGGGTGGAAACTAATCAAGGAGAGAAACAACTTAGAACTGAGGAGAAATTTCCTGACAGTGAGAACAATCAATCAGTGGAACAGAAGTTGCCTCCAGAAGTTGTGAATGCCCCAACACTGGAAGTCTTTAAGAAGATGTTAGATAGCCATTTTTCTGAAATGGTATAGGGTTTTCTACCTAGGCAGGGTGTTGGACTATACGACCTCCAAGGTCCCTTCCAACTCTGCTATTGTATTGTATTGTAGAGTACAGGGTTAGGACAGAAATCCAGTGCTTTCTACCCTATATAAATATATAACTCAGGGTTGTTGTTTTTTTACTACTGCTCCTTAAAGAGCCTCCATTTACATCCTTGCCTGCATCTATTGAGTTGGTTTAATTTTAATGTAAGAAAAACAACATCAATGGAGAACTCCACCTATGGATATTTTTAAGAAAAGGGTGGACAGTCGCTTTTCAAAATGGCTGAACTTACAGGCTGCAGAAGGATGAGCTAGATCAGTGTCCCCCCGATCTTACTGGCTTGGTGGCCTGATAGGGCACAGGGGGAGAGGTGAATTGGGCCACACAAGTGATGGGCACACAGCTAAATTTGCCTGAGCAGTGGTGTGGCATGTTCATGCATGCACGAACGACCCATTGCCACGCAAGTCAACTTATGCATACTTGCGCATACACTGGCCCACTGTTTGTGCAGCCCAGTTGTAAATAGGCCAGGGCCCGGGGAGTTGGGGACTCGAGCTAAGTGAGGTAAGGCCACACTTAGAATACTGCATTCAGTTTTGGTTGATGTAAATAAGATGTTGAGACTAAAAAGAATGCAGAGAAGAGCAACAAAGAAGATTAGGGGACTGAAAACTAAAACATATGAAGAAAGGTTGCAGAAACCTGCTATGTCTAGTTTAATGAAAAAAAGGACTAGGGGAGATATGATAGCAGTGTTCCAGTATCTCAGGGGTTGCCACAAAGAAGAGAGAATCAAATTATTCTCCAAAGCACCTAAGGGTAGGACAAGAAGAAATGGGTGGAAACTAATCAAGGAGAGAAGCAACTTAGAACTAAGGAGAAATTTCCTGACAGTTAGAACAATTCATCAGTGGGAAAACTTGCCTGCAGAAGTTGTGAATGCCCCCAACACTGGGAGTCTTTAAAAAGACATTGGATATTTAGTCTGAAGTGGTGTACGGCTTCCTGCCTAAGCAGGGGGTTGGACTAGAAGACCTCCAAGATCCCTTCCAACTGTTCTATTCTATTCTATTCTATTCTATTCTATTGCACAAAGCACTGGAAACGTGGGGCAGTGGATTGGGTTCTTTACATTGCTCCTCAGTGGCTGGGGAAATACTTATTTTCAAAAGGAAAATTTACAAATTGGAAAAAAAGGAATGGTAACTTAGGTGGAAAAAAGAATGTCTTTTTTGAATGTCTTCAACCAGTGCAAACATTAATCTTAACACTAGAACTATTTTCTACTGTAATTATTTTCCCTAAGCTCTTTATCTACATTCTATTCTTTAAAGTCCAATGTCACTATATCTTTTATCTTATTTATCTCTTCTCTTTATTTCCCTCCATTTCTCTATTGTAGCTTTCTAAGGCTGTATCTTTTTCCCCAGAACTTGGTCTTTTAATTTATTTATTTTTTAGTTTCTATTTCTGTTTGTGTTGAAACCCTGACTTTTTCTTCCCCTTTGCCGCTGGTTGAATCCTGGCTGGGTTTGTGGCCTCTTTTCTCCTTTCCTACCTTGCCTCTGTCTGAGGGAAACGGCTTGGAACAACTTTTCCCTCCTGCAGCTGAGGGGAGGAAATAAATGCCTCTCTTCCCCCCAGTTTTCTCACCTGGCGTCTCTTTTTCTGTGGCTTTGTCTCCACAGGACTGTGCTTTTTAAATTTTATTTTAGGACCACCACGGACCTCCGCTCCTTCCGTCTTAAATTGAAAACACACTTTTTCTGCCTTGCCGGCCTGGGATAGCTACTCCTCTGTTTTTAGGGTTTATCGGGGATTTTTAGTTAGATAGTTTTAATGGGTATTTTAGCACAGGTTACTTAATTTAATCTATTTTTAATGAAATATGTATATAGCTATTGTTCTTATTTCTCCTGTGCACCGCCCCGAGTCCCTGTGGGGAGAGGGTGCGGTTTATAAGCAATAAATTAAAATTAAAATTTTATTCCTTATTTTTACTCCAGTTTGACTCTTTACTCTGCCTCTGCCTCACCAAGATGGGGAACGGTGAAGCTCCCCGGCAGCCATTTTGTCTTCCCTCCCCTTTGTCTCTTACCCAACAGTTTTTTTGATTGGCAGCTGGGTTGTCATGACAATGAGGGGGTGGGCCAAGAAGCTTTGAATCTGCCAGCAGAGTCTGGCCCTTCTGCAGCTTCCAAGAAGGATGGTTTCATTGGGCTCTTATTATTATTCTTATTATTCTGTGGTTAATCTTTGGTGAGATTCACAGCCTTTGGGGCTGGTTGGTAGCTTGAGTCCTAACCAAGGACCTAGGAACTGTTAAGGTAACGTCTGATTTATTATTATTATTATTATTATTATTATTATTATTATTATTATTATTATTATTATTATTATTATTATTATTATTATTATTATTATTATTATTATTATTGGGCTCATTTAACAACCACCACCACCACCCTACTTGGAACAGCTTATATCCTCCAACATTACCTTAACAGTTCCTAGGTCCTTGGTTAGGACTTGAGCTGTTGAGCTACCAACCAGCCCCAAAGGCTGTGAAATTAACCTAATAATAACAATAACAATAATAACAACAACAACTGTTGTTGTTGCTGCTACTACTACTACTACTACTACTATAGTATATTCATTAAACATGAAACGCAGTAAACTGAACATTCAAAAATGTGTCACAAATACCATTGACTGGTGCTAATGGTTGATATGTGTTGCTGCCAGCGTCCTACATATCAACCAAGTACCTTCTTAAAGCATAAGATGTTCCAAGTAGCACAGTTATATGCAGTTCCACTGGTGTTATTGTAGGAAGCTTGTAAAATTTTTGGACATGGTGCCAAGTGCCCCGATGACAATGGGTATCACTGTTACATGCTTCATCCATAGGCGTATAGTTTCGATGGCCAGATCACGATATTTCATTATTTTTTCTAGTTCTTTTTCTTCGACTGGCATCCCCAGGAACAGCGATATCAATGAACTGTACACTTTGGCCCTCTACAACCATGGTATCTGGTGTGTTGTGCTCCAAAGGACGATCCGAAAGTCCCACCAGATCTTCACCCTCTCATTTTCGATAACCTTTTCCACTTTATGTTTCCATAGAGCAGCAGCCATGGAAAACATAGGCCCGCATGCACAGCCCATACAATTACAGCCTCGGAGACTTCTTAATGGCGGGAAGTTGTTAATGGCATTTCATGTTGTTGTTATTCTTTATTGCCAGTGCACAGCATATGTACAATGAGTTTGGTTGAGCTCCCTCAGTGCACCCCCTCCAACAAAATACATTTCATTCATTTCATTTTCATTTTATTAAATTTGTATACTGTGTCACTCTCCCAAGAAGGTACTCGGGGCGGTGCACAGGAAAAATTAAAACCACGCATATACATAAATACCAATAATAAATATGTCATAAATATTAAAAACTTATTATGGTGTTATTTCACATTCAGGAGTCTGACAGCCCACGGATAGAAATTGTTCTTCAGCCTGTTTGTGCAGCTCGCTATGCTTCTATAGTTCCTTCCCGATGGTCGGAGGGTGAAGAAGTGCTGCCCAGAGTGTGAGTTGTCCCTGAGGATTTGTCTCACTCTTCTAAGGCAGCGATCTCACCTAGGGGTGTCAGAGGGCAGCCCACAGTGTTTTGTGCTGTGCTCACCACCCTCTGTAACATTTTCCTATCCGCGGCTGTCAGACCAGCATGCCACACCATGATGCAATAAGTAAGGACTCTTTCTATTGTGGACCAGTAAAAGGAGGTCATCAGTTGTTGTTCCATCCTGTTTTTACACAAGACCCTAAGGAGTCTCTATTGGGCCTTTCCGGCCACCTGGATCATCTTGTTTTTCCATTTCTTACTCCATTTAGCAGAAAGAAAAGCCCATTTCAAAGATCTGGTTTATGTTTGCAGGCCAGATTGTGGTTCTCTGATCAACAAGGCCTGCCTGGCCAGAAAACCCAACTCCATCTTGCTGCTTCCTCCGGCTCCCTCTGTGCTTTCCATGCGGTTGACCAGAGTATCTTTCTGTTGAAACCTGGAGCCGAGCTTTCCAATGAGAAGGTGAGTCACATGGAGAACCTATGAAGTCAGATGACACCAAACTGGCAGGAATAGCCAACACTCCAGAAGATAGGCTTAAGATACAAAAGGATCTTGACAGAATTGAACATCGGGCACTATCTAATAAAATGAAATTCAATGCTGAAAAGAGTAAGATTCTACATTTAGGCAAGAAAAACAAAATGCACAGGTACAGTATAGGTGATACCTTGCTCAATAGTAATAACTATGAGAGGGATCTTGGAGTCCCAGTGGACAGCCATTTACATATGAGCCAGCAGTGTGCAGCAGATGCCAAAAAAACCAAAACTAGGCTACATAAACAGAGGGATAGAATCGAGATCACGGGAAGCATTAATACCACTTTATAATGCCTTGGTAACACTACCCTTGGAATATTGCATCCAGTTTTGGACACCACGATGTAAAAATATGTTGAGACTCTAGAAAGAGTGCAGATAAGAGCAACAAAGATGATTAGGGGACTGTCGGCTAAAACATAATGGTTGCAGGAACTGGGTATGTCTTCATATGTTTTAGCCTCCAGTTCCCTAATCATCATCATAATAATAATAATTTTAATTTATAACCCGCTCTCTCTCCCCGAAGGGACTCGAGGCGGGGCACAGGGAATTTAAAAATACAAACTTGCGTGATCGGATCCTGCCTCATACATCCTCACGGCCGATTCGCTCCCACAGAGAGGGACTTCTCCGTGTGCCGTCCACTAGACTTTGTCAGCGGGCGACACCCAGGGGAAGGGCTCTCTCTGTGGCGGGCCCAGCCCTCTGGAACGACCTCCCCCCCGATATTAGGACCACCACGGACCTCCGCTCCTTCTGAAAACACACTTTTTCTGCCTTGCCGGCCTGGGATAGCTACTCCTCTGTCTTTAGGGTTTATTGGGGATCTCTAGTTAGATAGTTTTAACGGGTATTTTAGCACAGGTCACTTAATTTAATGTATTTTTAATGACATATGTATATAGTTATTGTTCTTATTCCTCCTGTGCACCGCCCCGAGTCCCTGTGGAGAGAGGGTGCGGTTTATAAGTAATAAATTATTATTATTATTATTATTATTATTATTATTATTATTATTATTATTATTATTAAATAAAAACCACAAACATAATACATAATCATCTTTGTTGCTCTTCTCTGGGGATCCTGTATGAGATGGGCAGCTTTACTGAATTGCAACGTCTCTCTTTTCAGATCTATAAATTGCTACCAGACGATTCACATAACCGATACTTTGATGATGAATGGGACCTGAAGCCATGCATCAAAATGGAAAATATTGAAGTGGATGGTATCAGTTATCGCCCTGTCTCTTTTTCTTATAGGGAAGCTGATGTTTCAAAAATTCTTATGGTAAGTTTCTCTGCTGCTTCTGGAAGGTGAAATTTCCGGTTTATTCTATAATAATGCGTCACTCCCTCTTCAAGCTTATTTTAGTCTTGAGATTTTGACAGAATCCCTTAGCTCAGTTTCCTGGTTTGAATAGAGGCAGAGTAGCAATTGATAGCTTTCTTCTGAGGTGGAAAGCGATGGCAAATCTAGACAGCATACTAAAAAAGCAGAGACATCACCTTGCTAACAAAGGTGCCTATAGTCAAGGCTACAGTTTTCCCAGTTGCAATGAATGGCTGTGAAGGTTGGACCATAAGAAAGGCTGAGTGCCAAAGAATTGAACTTTGAACTATGGTGCTGGAGACGATGCCTCAAGTCGCTTGGACTGCAAGGCGATCCAACCGGTCAGTCCTAGAGGAGATCAAGGCTTACAGCTCTTCAGAAGGCCAGATCCTGAAGATGAAACTCAAATAGTTTGGCCACCTATCGTATTTTTCGGAGTATAAGACACACCTTTTTTCCTTTTAAAAAGAAGCTGAAAATCTGGATGCGTCTTATACATAGAATACAGCATTTTTTTTTGCCTCCTGAAGCCCCAACCCTTCACCAAAATGGCCCTGCATAGCTTTATGGAAGGCTTTCAGAGAGCTCCTGGGGGCTGGAGAGGACAGAAATAAGCATAAAACAGGGCGTTTTTGCCCCAGCCCCCAGCAGCACTCTATAAGCCTCCATAAGGCTATGCATGTCTTTTATTTGGAAAAAAATGGGCCCATTTTCATGAAAAACAGGCTGTTTTGGGAGGTTTGCAGAGTACACAGGCTTTTTTTCCTTTCGGAAAGTGTTTAGTTAGAAGGGTTGATGAGAATTACATTGATCCAGTGCTGTGGCAGCAGAAACAAAGTGCTACAGGTTGTCAGCAATTTCCTTCTCCAGCACATGGGTAAATACACCTGGAAACATCTACCTACCTACCTACCCACCTACCTACCTATTGTCTCTCTCCCTACCTACCTACTGTATTTCCCTCCCCCTCTATCTACCTATATACCTTCCTACCCTCTCTCCCCCTCCCCCTCCCTATCTACTGTATTTCTCTCTATTTTTCTCTCTATCCCTCTACCTATCTACATCTCTCTCTCCTTACCTACTGTATTTCTCTCCCCCCTCTATCTACCTATATACCTACCTACCTACCTTCTCTCTCCCCCTACTGATCTACTGTATTTCTCTCTCTATTTTTCTCTCTCTATCCCTCTACCTACCAAGTTACCTTCTCTTTCTCTCTCTCCCCCTACCTACCTACTGTATTTCTCTCTCCCCCCTATCTACTGTATTTCTCTCTATTTTTCTCTCTCTATCCCTCTACCTATCTACCTACCTTCTCTTTCTCTCTCCCCCTACCTATCTACTGTATTTTGCTCTCTATTTCTCTCTCTATCCCTCTATCTACCTACCTATCTACACTCTCTTCCTGCCTACCTACCTATTGTATTTCTCTCTC
This sequence comes from Rhabdophis nuchalis, assembly GCA_039707465.1. Classification (NCBI taxonomy): domain Eukaryota; kingdom Metazoa; phylum Chordata; class Lepidosauria; order Squamata; family Natricidae; genus Rhabdophis; species Rhabdophis nuchalis. Next base: position 15,754,930 of record CM077646.1, on the reverse strand, counting down.
TTTATCCCTTTATCTACTTACCTACGTACTCTCTCTCGCCCTACGTATTTACTATATTTCTCTCTAGTTTTCTCTCTCTATCCCTCTACCTATATATAGCTATCTACTCTCTCCCTCCCTCCCTACTGTATTTCTCTCTCTATATATATATTTTTCTCTCTCTCTATCCCTTTATCTACCTACCTACCTAACTACTGTCTCTCTCCCTACCTATCTCCTGTATTCATCTATTTTTCTCTCTCTATCCCTCTACCTACCTATCTACACTCTCTCCCCCTCCCTCCCTCCCTACTGTATTTCTCTCTCTATTTCTCTCTCTATATATATCCCTTTATCTATCTACCCCTCTCTCTCCCTATCTACTGTATTTCTCTCTCTCTATTTTTCTCTTTATCCCTCTACCTACCTACACTCTCTCCCTATCTACCTACCTACTGTATTTCTCTCTCTTTCTCTCTCTCTCTTTCACTCTCTCCCTTTATCTACCTACCTACCTAGCTACTCTCTGTCTCTCCCTGCCTACCTACTGTATTTCTCTCCCTCTCTCTCCCTACCTACTTTTTTTTAAAAAATTGCCTCTTCAAAACCTGAGTGCATCTTATGCTCCAGTGCATCTTATACTCTGAAAAATACGGTAATCAGAAGGGAGGACTTGCAAGGTAAGAGCCTGATGCTGGGAAAGATTGAGGACAAAAGAAGAATGGAATGGCAGAGAATGAGGTGGCTGGATGGAGTCACTGAAGCAACAGGCATGAGCTTAAATGGACTCCAGAGGATGATAGAGGACAGGAAAGCTTGGAGGAACGTTGCCCATGGGGACATGATGGGTTGGACATGACTTTGCAACTAACAACAACAACAAAGCAATTGATAAGAAGTAAACTCCTTAGCTGATCTAAAAAAGTGAAGTAAGTTTGGACTGGCTTAATAGGAGGCCAGAAACCTTCTGGAGGTTCAGGATTATAATTTAGGCTGAAAAATCTACCTTGATACAAGTGAGGAAAAACTCCTTCCATACTGTTTCCAAAATCACTTGATGGATCCCAGGGTTGTAGACTAGATGATTGACAGAGGTAAATAATTTCCAAGAAGTTGCTGGAAAAGTCACAAGACTTGAGTTCAGCTGCAAGAAAATTGGAATTTTACTGCTAGCATTCACCTTGAACTTAAAAAAAAATGTTCATGCTTTCCGAAATGCTTCACTGTGACTTCTTCGTTCCTTTGACAGGACTTGGGTTTAAAAGTTTTTACTAGCACTAAAGTACAAAAGCCAAACTTGTGCCGTGTCTTTCATCACGGTAAGTATTTGATCCACGGAAGGCTGAATATATAGGATACGTGCTCTACAAATATAAAATAAAATGCTCTCATGGCTTTGTTCTAAAGCAATGGTGGCTAACCTTTTTGGCACGGAATGCCAAAACAGTGCACGTGTGTGCACACGCATTATCATGCACAGAAGAGCACCAAAACCCAAAAAAGATCAGATAGCCAGTGCATTACAGCCAGCTGTCCTTCCGGGTTCCATTGTGCACGTGTGTGCCAGCCAGACTGGTCTTCACGCATGTGTGCAATGAAACCTGGAAGAGAGTGGCTGGTTGCAGGCGTACAGCCGCTAACTGCACTTCTGGGTTCCGCTACGTGCATGCGTGAAGACCAGCTGGCTGACATGCATGTGCATGATGGAACCCAAAAGTGCAACTGGCGACGGCGCACGTGCTTACAGAGAGGGCTCCGCGTGCCACCTCTGGTAGCAGAAATTTTGAGTAGTTCAGAGAACCAGTAAATACCATCTCTGACTGGCCCCGCCCCTATCTATTCTCTGCCTCTCGAGTCCCAGCTAATCGGGAGGAAATGGGGATTTTGCAGTAACTTTCCCCTGGAGTGGGGAGGGAATGGAGATTTTACAGTATCCTTCTGGTGCCATTCCCACCAAGCCACACCCACCCAGCCATGCCATGCCTACCAAGCCATGGCCACAGAACCGATAGTAAAATTTTTTGAATCCCACCACTAGTTTAAAAGTTCCCAGATCAGGGAACTTTTCCTTTCTGCCTTTCAGAATTGAAACTGAGTTTCTTCCTCGGAAACCCTCGCCACCCCCACCTCCGGTCTTCAATTTTCCTTATGACTCAGTTAAATAAGTGGAGTGTGGATTGGACAGTGGTTGACAGGGTAAAATTGTAGGAAGGAATAAGAGTTACCTTGCTCTGAACGTCTTCAGTGATAAACTCTTAATTGATGGAAGTTTTTAAGAAGAGATTGGATAACCACATGTCTGAAATGGTATAGGGCAGTGATAGCTAACCTTTTTCCCATCATGTGCCAAAAGCAGGGGTAGCACGGGGAGATCGTGCACTGGTGTGCCACACCCATAATGCTATGCATGTGGAACCCCCCCCCCCCCATGTGCATGCGCACACTACCCTCCCGCATGCATGACACCCACCCTCCCCCACTTTTGGTGCACAATGGACCCATTTTTCACTCTCCTGAGGCTCCAGAGGCTTTCTAGGAGCCTCAGGAGGGTGAAAACAGCCCCCCCTGCTCCCCTCCCGAAACCCTCCAGAGGCTTCTCTGAAGCTCTACAGGCAACAAGGAAATTCAGGGATGGACTTCAGGGAAGCCTCCTGAAGGCTCTGGAGGGCGAAAAATGGCCCTATGGGCAAACTAGAAATCACTTTCAAATTGCCCATAGGGCTGTTTATTGTCCTCCCGAGGCTTCAGGGAAGTCCTCTGAAGGCCCTGGAGGGCAAAAAATGGCCTACAAGCAAATTGAAAGTCCATTTCCGAACTTCTAGTTTGCCCTTAGGGCCATTTTTTGCCTTCTTGAGCACAAAAGCCGGCCCAACACACAAAACAGAAGTTCCAGTTTACGTATTGGGTTGTTTTTCTCTCTCAGGAGGCTTCAGGAAAGCCTCTGAAGGGCAAAAAATGGCCAAAAAAGAAGGCCAAAGTCAGCTGCCCAACGTACGCATGCTTGCTAGAGCTGACAGGGCAATGCCTGGCATGCCCTAACAAACGGTTCCGCATGCCATCTGTGACATATATGACATAGAATCGCTATCATGGGTTTAGGGTCTACTGCTTGAGCAGGGGCCTGGACTAGAGATCCCTTCCAGATTTCCCTTCTCTTCTCTTCCACTCCACTCCAGAAAAAAGATTTAGATTAGGGTAACTAGTAGCAATGATAAGCACAGGTAGTGTTTGATTTATGATCAGTAAAGGTAAAGTTTCCCCTCACACATATATGCTAGTCGTTCCCAATTCTAGGAGACGATGCTCATCTCTGTTTCAAAGCTGAAGCGCCAGCGCTGTCCGAAGACATCTCTGTGGTCATGTGGCTAGCAGGACTAAACACCGAAGGCACACCAAAGGTGGTTCCTATTTTTCTACTTGCATATCTACATGCTTTCAAACTGCTAGGCTGGCAAGAACTGGGACAAGTAATGGGAACTCACTCTGTTACGCGGTACTAGGGATTCGAACCATCAAACTGCCAATCTTTCTGATCGGCAAGCTCAGTGTCTTAGCCACTGAGCCACCGTGGCCCACTTTACGATCAAAATTGAGCCCCAATTTTTTCCATTTCTAAGCAAGACAGTGGTTAAGTGAGTTTTCCCCATTATAGGACCTTTCTTGCTGCTGTTATTAAGTGAATCTCTGCAGTTGTTAAGTTAGTAAAACAGTTGTAAATTCAGTCTGGCTTCCCGATTGACTTTGCTTGTCAGAAGGTCAAAAAAAGTGATCACATGATCCTGGGACACTGCAACCATCATAAATATGGCCCAATTGACAAGCGCCTGAATTTTGATCATGCCACCCTGAGGATGCTGCAACAATTGTTAAGTCTGAAAAACAGTGCTAAGTTTTTTTCAGTGCCATTGTAACTTTGAACGGTCACTAAACGAAAGGTTGTCGGTCGAAAGATGACGTGTAATTGTTGTTGTGACTTTATCACCACTATCAACTCATCAATATCAACTCCACGTCTGAACAGAATTATACTTAACTCTTAAAAGACCGAGAATCTCCACAGGCGGCTGATTGTTGTTCTTTGGAAGCAAGGCTCTTAAAATTATACAAAGGTATCCTAAATGGCAGGGTCAGAAAGGTCGACAGTTCAAATCCCTAGTGCTGCGTAACGGAATGAGCTCCCATTACTTGTCCCAGCTTCTGCCAAACTTGTAAAAATGCAAGCAGAAAAATTTGGTGGGAAGGTAACAGCGTTGTGCGAACCTTCGGCATTTAGTTATGCCGGACAGCACTGACAGCACCTTCAGCATTTAGTTATGCCGGACAGCACTGACTCTTCAGCACTGCCCCCTAGAGTCAGGAATGACTAGCACATAAGTGCAAGGGGAACCTTTACCTTTACCTATCCTAAACAGCATATAATATTTTGGCTGGATTTTGCACCAGAGAGGTTTCTAAGCATTTAGTGTTGCTCAGAATGAGTCCAACATCCTTTGTCGCCCACATTTCTCATATCAGGCAACCAAAATTGTGGGAGCTTGGAATCAGGAGAGGGGCACCTACCCTTCTCCTACCAGTGACATTTGGAGGTCATGTTGCTCCATACCAGAGGTATGGTGATGATGATGTTGGGCTAGGGTGGCGGGGGGCGGTCCCTCACCATCTCCGGTACTGTGTTTCCCCCGAAAATAAACCCAAATGCATCTTTTGAAGCCAAAATAATAATAATATAAGGTCTTATTTTTTTGGAAAACACAACATGCCTTTCAAAGATAGGAGATGAGTGCCTGCATATCAGGTCTATCAAGGGTCTTTACAAATAAAGTGGAATACATGTAAATTCTCTCATATTGTTTTCTTCTAGGTAATGACTTACAACTCTCAGATGCCTTTAGACTGAAGGGTTATTTCGGTCCTATGATTCTATTAAGTCTTACAGATAGCGAAGATGAAATGATGCCTGTTGAGACTGTCAGAATGCAGTTCCCTGAAACATGGTTGTGGGATTTGGTGATAATAGAGTAAGTGGTGGTGTCAGGCTATAAAAGGACAGGCCATTCATTGATGAAAGCTTCTCAGAAAATGTTTAAGCTATGGCACCCCAACCTGCAGGTTCTTTGCTGCATCGTGGTGGTGTGTTATAAGTCACACCCTTTTCTTAGGTCCGTTGTGACAACCTTGGAGATGTCAACCAGAAGCCCTTAAGACAGCCTCAGCTACAGAGCCTTACGTTGAACTCAGGGAGGTGGAAAATATTAGAAAGGAACTCAAGCAGGTTGCCTACGTTTAATATAGGTAGTCCTCAACTTACAACAGTTCATTTAGTGACCGTTCAAAGTTACAACGGCACTGAAAAAAGGGACTTATGACTATTTTCCACACTTACGACCATTGCAGCATTCCCATGGTCATGTGCTCCAAATTCAGAGACTTGGCAACTGACTCATATTTATGACCATTGCACTGTCCCAGGGTCATGTGATCTTCTAGCAGCCCATGCCACCAAACCACTGCCGGTTCAGCTGAACTGGGCCAAACTGGTAGGAACCCACCACTGCTGCAGTGAGTCACTTAACAGCGGTGGCAAGAAAGTTCGTAAAAAGGGGTAAAATTCACTTAACAAATGTTTCACTTAACCACAGAAATTTTGGGCTCAGTGGCAGTTGTAAGTTGTGAATTACCTATAATTTAATTTGGTTTCAATTGAAATAGGCTATGATAACAGAATCTTGCAAGTTTCCTGTTTTCCCTTCCTTACCTTGTTATATTCCAGGGGAGTCAAGGAGAAGATAGTCTAATACTTTTCTAGCTACTTAATGGCTTCTGGATGGCTTTTTCCAAGATCATCTTTATGGTTCTCTAAAGACTTTAAGGATGTTCTGGTCATTGTGGGAAGAGCAGTGCCACTAACAAGGGCCACAGGGGTCTATGACCGTTCTCCTCTTCCCCTTCTCCGTGCCCTTTTTGCCCCCAGGTTTCTGCCCCAGCCATTAACCTCTGCCATCTCCTCTCTGCTGTTGGGACCCTAGCTGTCCATGCCAGCCAATGGGACCCTGCCTCTTTAGTCCCATACCCTTCCTTACGGGCTTTTGGGAGAAACACTGCTCACCACGGGCTTTTGGGCTCAGGTGACAGTTCACCACCAGCCAATCAGAGGAAGGGAAGGGAGAAAGAGAGAGAGGCAGAGGGAAAAAGTGTTCTGTGAAACTCCACAAGTGTACTGTGTGGAGTTTCCTCTCATTCCTCTCCTGGGGGGTGGGGGGTGTTACTTCTTTGCATCCCCCCCCCCCAAATAACCCCAAAATAATAACAACACCCACCGGAAAATTAAAATTTCCAAAATATTGAGGAATAGCTAATAACCCCAAAATATTTACACGCCAATCAGGAATAACAAAAGATAAACATTGCCAGAAAGGAATCTGTTTATGTTAGAAAGTCAGGATTTTAACTTTCCTGTGAGCGTTGTGTATTATTTTGGGGTTATTGGGAGGGGGATGCAAAGAAGTAAACACCCCCCCCCCCACCCCGGAGAGGAATGAGAGGAAACGCCATACAGAACACTTTTTCCCTCTGCCTCTCTCTCTTTCTCCTTTCCCTTCCTCTGATTGGCTGGCAGTGAACTATCACCTGAGCCCAAAAGCCCGCGGTGAGCAGCGTTTCTCCCAAAAGCCTGTGAGGAAGGGTGTGAGATTAAAGAGGCAGAGTCCCATTGGCCAGCATGGACAGCTAGGGTCCCAACAGAAGAGCGGAGATGGCAGAGGTTAATGGCTGGGGGTGGAAACCTGGGGGCAAAATGGCCGTGGAGAAGGGGAAGAGGAGAACGGTCCCATTCCGGGCCACAGACACTGATGTCCAGCCAACTTTCCTTTTTCATTTTTCTTTGTTGTGTTAACTATAAAAGGAATGCAAGATGGGTCCCCCTCTCCTTTGTGGCAGCCCTTGAGGTATTGGAAGACTGTGATCATGTATGATTGCATGAATACATGCTATCATGTATTCAATAGGGAAGCTAGCAAGAGGACGCAAATGGTGATCAGGTTATACCACACTTAACAATGCCATGAGATTCGCTTAATAATAATAATAATAATAATAATAACTGCTGTTATCGAATGGTGCAGTGACATGACATTGTGCTTTAAAACTACGTTGCTTAGTGATGGAATTGCGGTCCCATTACAGTTGTTAATTATAGATTATCTGTAATTGAGATGCTATGTGTTGACCCTGCATAGGTTTCCTCACTGCAATGATTTTGGTATCCCTTCTCCTCACTTGCTGATCTCTTCTGCTGTCTTTCAGAGATTCTAAGCCCATGTCTGTTCCTATGACCATCCCGGACACAATGTAAAATTGAGAAACACTAGTCTACAGAATAAAAAGTCAAATCAATAACACATCTAGCCTGGCGGTCCCTAGATTGTTATATAACTTACTCTGATTTCTTTTCAGTGAAGAAACACTGAAAACAATATGAAGCTGTTTCCTCTCTTTTTAATAATCTTTAGCAATAGCAATTGCACTTAGATATATACAGCCATCTTTAAGCAGTTTACAATGTCTGCCTATTCCCCCAGGCTGAAGTTTTACCCAGAGGTCAGTAAAATAAAAATCTAGGTTCTCATTTTACCTACCTCAGAAGGATAGAAGATTGAATCAACCCTGACCCAGTAAGAATTGCACTGCTGGCAGTTGGCAGAACTACAATAGCCTGCAGTACTGCATTCTAACCCCTGCTATGCTATGTATAGCATAGATGCTATGTATTGACCCTGCATAGGTTTTCTCACTGCAAGGGTTTTGGTATCCCTCTCTCCTCACTTGCGGATCTCTTCTGTCTTTCAGAGATTCTAAACCCATGTCCGTTCCTGTGACCATCCCGGACACCATCACCGAATGGAAAGCTGGAGCTTTCTGTCTTTCAGAAGACACAGGCTTTGGCCTGGCCCAGCCCACTTCTCTGAAGGCCTTCCAGCCGTTCTTCATTGAACTCACCTTGCCATTCTCTGTGGTGCGAGGCGAAACCTTCCCACTGAAGGCCACCGTCTTCTCCTATCAGACTCACTACATCCGGGTAAGGAATCTTTAACAGTTGTGGGTTGCAAAGTTGTGGGCGCTCCATCACTGGAGTTTCTAAGAAGAGATTGGATGACCAACTTGTCTAAAATTGTGGGTATGTCTAGTGTAGTGAAAAGAAGGACTAGAGATGACATGATAGCAGTCTTCCAATAGGTGAGGGGTTGCCACAAGGAAGACAGGGTCAAGCCATGCTTCAATGCACCTGAATGAAGAGCAAGAAGCAATGGATGGAAGCTAATCAGGCAACCTTGAAATAAAAAGAAATTTTCTGACAGTGAGAAAAATTAATCATTGTAACAATTTGTCTCCCAAAGTAGTAAGTGATCAAACACTAAAGGTTTTTAAGAATAGATTGGACAACAATTTGTCTGATGTGGTATTGGGTCTCCTGCTTGTGCAGGGGGGTCGGCCAGAAGACCTCCAAGGTCCCTCCCTCCCAATTCTCTTATTCTGTTCTGCTATTATTTCAATCAACGGTAATGCTCCCATACTTCACATGCTGTTTTTATGCTATTACAGTGACTCAAACCTCCAGAACATTGGTCACCAATCCCCAGTCCATGTACTGGCTGTGGGCTACAGCATGCCAGCTACAGCAGGCTGTGGAAACAAACTAAGCCCCAACCGCAGTTTCAGGCAGCACACGAAACAATACCCCCTCTGGGCCATGAAAAAAAACCTCTCTCCATGGAAACGGTCCCTGGTGCCCAAAAGGTTGGGGGCCATTGCTCTAGAAGTTGTGCATGCTCCAGCACTGGAGTTTTTAAGACCTCCAAGGTCTCTCCCTTCCAACTCTTTTATTCTGTTCTGCTATTATTTCAATCAACGGTAAAGCTCCCAGATTTCACATGTTGTTTTAATGCTGTTATAATGACTCAACCCTCCAGAACAGGGGTCCTCAACCCCCAATCCACGTATTGGCAGTGGGCTGCAGCATGCCAGCTGCAGCAGGCTGTGGAAATAAACGAAGCCTCATCCGCGATTTGCAGGCAGCACACGAAACAACACCCTCTCTGGGACGTAAAACATTGTGCCCAAAAGGTTGGGGGCCATTGCTCTAGAAGTTGTGCATGCTCCAACACTGGAGTTTTTAAAGAGGAGATTGGGCAATCATTTGTCTAAAACTCAGCCAGGCTAACCTGGCCTTTCTCCCTCTGAAACTCTCTGTGTCTCTTAATCTTTACTTCTTGTCTACTGAAGCCCACCTTGTTCCTTCTCCTCCTTTTAGGAATGCTTTCCCTGGAGGGGTACCACTCAAGGGATACTGCCCAGCTTTCTCATTGTCATCTTATTCTTTATGTCCAGGTCACAATATCTCTGGCTCCCTCTGCTGACTTTGAGGCGATCTCTGTGGAAAAGGCGGAGGAATCTTACTGCATTTGTGCAAATGGAAGGAAAACAGTGTCTTGGATGGTGACTCCGAAATCACTTGGTGTGTAGTAAATGTTCGTTGCCTTGAATTATTTAGCATTTTTACTACTGGTTTGGGCAAATTGGTCCGAACCGGTAGCATTTCACCCCTGGCTGAGAGGAAGAGGAGTCATTTTCATATTCATAGAAGATAATTTCCAACTTCCTTGGACCAAGAGAAGTTTTAAGAGTTGAGTAATGTTTTCATCTTATCTCTTGTTGTAAAACTGAGAAAGAGGATGAGGATGATGGATGGGGGTGATGGTAGTTTAAACTTGCATGCCACAGAACTTTCAAAATTCATGGTGTCTTACAACAACAACCAGTGATGTGCTATGAGGTTTATGGCTGGTGAGGGACTGACGTCATCACAATCTTTTTATTAAAATACCTTTGTAATACAAGGCTGTTTTAATAAAAGGATCCGCGCTGTTTCGTCCCGTCCTTGCACGTTTCGAAGGGGTGGAGGGCAAGAGTGTATCGCCGAGGACCATATGCAGTGACCACCAGTGACCAACAACAAAAAAAGAGATTTTACGGTGGGAGCAAGGAGCTGACGATTTCCTTGTTGTGTTTTCCACAAAGGGCGACAGTCCCTGCGAGGTGGGGAGGAGAGAGAGATGGAGAGATGATGATGATAATTAAGTATCAAAAGCCTTTTGTGTTTGACAATATAATATGTTATCCAAAATTATAAATAATCTTATTTTCAGATGCATATTTTTGCCATCTCTGTTCTTTTCTTTTTTTTAAATCAGACTTGCTTCCAATTTGTGCCTTCTGGCAAACTACAGTTTTCTTGGCAAGAGATTTAGCTTGCCATTGCTTTCATCATAGGTCTGAGAAAGTTTCTTTCTTTCTTTCTTTTCTTTCTTTTCTCTTCCTTTCTTTCCCCCTGATTTGTTTCTCTCTCTTTTCTCTGCCTCTCATTCTCTCCCTTCAGTTCTCTTTCATTTCTCTCTGCCTCTCCCCCTTCTCTCTCTAATTTTTCCCCTCTTTTCCCTCTCTGCCATTCTCTCCTTCCAGCTCTCTTTCATTTCTCTCTCTCTCTCTCTCTCTCTCTCTCTCTCCCCTTTTCTCTTTCACCTCTTTCTTGCGTGTGCAAGCAAAATACCCTTGTGCGGCAGTATCATGGCGGCGGGGACAGCGGCTCCTTCCACTGCCGCCACTGAGAAATGAGTAGTTTGCTGCGCTGCGGAGTAGAGCCACGCTGTGCAGGAGATTCCTCAGCGCTAGACTCAGGTCAGCACGAGCCACAGTCCTCTTCATGTTGGCTTCGTGTTCCCTCCCTATACCCAACCAGCTGCTGCTGCTCCCCATTCCCCTCCTTCCTGAGCCAACATGAAGGGGATCGTGGCTCGCGCTGACCTGAGTCTAGAGCTTAGGAATTTGAGGAAAAAGGGAAGAGGGGTAGCGGCGGTGCCGTTGAGTCACAGGAAGAGCGCCCTCTACAATGAGGCAGGAGAAGTGCGTGCCTCACCTACCTCGGGAGTCCCGAGGCTTTTAAGCCTCTGCTTAACTCTGCTGGAGCGATCATAAAACGCCTAAAACGTCAGACTAGATGAGGCACGCACTTCTCCTGCCTCGTAGTAGAGGGCGCTTTTTTAGAGGCTTTTTAAAAACAGTTAGGCAAAGTCATCAGCAACTAGCTCAGCCTCGCCTCAGCTGTCGCCTTTTTCCTTTAACATTTTTTTTCTTTTCATGAGTGGTGAGGCTGTGCCTCCCCTGGCTCACCTGACTACACATCACTGACGACAACAGATTTTAGTCTTTTTAAAAAATGTTTATGTGAAATAAAATTGAGGTTGAGCAGGCTTTTTTGGATACTGCTTGTTTCTGATAACAACAAAATTGAGGGGACACATTTAACAAAGTCAGAGAAGGGAATTCAACAACCCAACAATTCAAGCAGATGACACTAAACTGGCAAGGATAGCCAACACCCCAGAAGACAAGATCAGGATACAAAGTTTCTTGACAGACTTGAACAATGGGCCCTATCCAACAAAATGAAATTTAATGGGGGGGGGGGGGGGGGAAGCAAGCTTAGGCAGCGACAAGTACAGATGAGGTGAAACCTAGCTCAAAAACAGTAACTGTGAGAGCAACCTTAGAATCCTAGTGAACGATCACTTAAAACATGAAATTAGCAGTGTGTGTTGGCAGCCAAAAAAGCGAATACAATCCTGGGTTGTATAAACAGAGGCATAGAATCAAAATCACATGAAGTCTTAGTACCGCTTTATAAAGCCTTAGTAAGGCCATCCCTGGAATACAGCATCCAACTTTGGTCACCACATTACAAAAAAGATGTTGGGACTTTAGAAGAAATACAAAGAGCAACTAAGATGATTATCAAGGCCTGGAGTCTAAAACATATGAAGAATGGCTGTATGATTTGGATTTGGCTAGTCTAGAGAAAAGAAGGACTGGGAGGGGTGGGTGGGCATGATAGCAGTATTGCAGTATTTGAGAGGCAACTACAAAGAGGAGGAGATCAACCTATTTTCTAAAGCACCAGAGGGCAGGACAAGAAACAATGCATAGAAACTAATCCAGGAAAGAAGCAATTTAGAATTAAGGAGAAGCTTCCTAACAGTGAGGAGAATTAACCAGTGGAACAGCTTGCCTTCAGACCTTGTGGGTGCTTCATCACTGGATCTTTTTAAGAGAGTGGACAGTCACTTGTCCGGAATGCTGTATGGTCTCTTGCTTGAGCAGGGGTTGGGCTAGAAGACCTCCAAGGTCTCTTCTAGCTCTGTTTTGATTGATTGATTGATTGAACCCAGTATTTCTTCCCTGCTCACTTAATCTTCCAAAGAACAGATATGGAAATGAAGAACGCAAGGTGGTCTGGGATAAACATGGCTATCCAGACATGGTAGTCCAAGTAATTGCTCTCAAATACAAATTGGCTAGGGTACTGAAAGGGTACCCATGGGTAATGCCTGACCAATAGGAAAAGAGCTTTGATGACTCAAAAGCTCATTGAATATCAAGTAGAATTGGGAGAAGTGGATCAGATAAAAGCTCAATAGTCCCTTAAAATGATCCGTAGTCATTTCTCTTGTCTAATAGTTGTATTGTCAGTTGCCAGTTTTGCCTGGATTAACAGCTGACTCAGTGAAGTAAGGTGTTTGGGTAAGAAAGTTGTGTGAAAATATATTCTAAAACTCTATCCGGGAATTGCACAGCAGGTGTCCAAATGACCCTGACATGAACTTGTAGCTTTATATAAAGAAATATGTTTAACATCTACTGTATATTGACAGCAAACAAGACGGTCAGGCACATCAATACATCGTGAGGTAAATCATCTGGGCAACCAGGGCACAGAAGAAAAAATGGCAGGAAAAAAGGGAAACTCCCTCTCTACACCCACAGCAACCAATCACAGTGAAGATTGTCTCATGTAGGAACTGGCACAATCAGCTCCAATCTCCAAACAATCAGCTATAACTGTATGCTCTGGCTCATTGTACAACCCAATCTTCAGCTACTAAATTTTCAGCTTTTCAGCTACTAAATTTAAATTCCTTAACAAACTCCCCAAAAACAGAGCTACAAAGAAAGAATATTCAAAAAGCTAGACATATCCTATCAGATTCTTTGGTAAATTCCAATATACAATGGGCAATTACTTAAGGTGGAAAATCACTGTAATTTATAGGTAGCCCCTGGGTTCGATTCTGTAAATCGGTGCCTGACGGAAATTCATATTTAAGTTTGAACTCGTGCTTACAAATGGATTGCCTGCAGTGGTGGGTTTTGGCAGGCACTTCTGCTAGTTTGCTTGTGTGCACGGTGTGCATGCACAGCGTTATTAAAATTGTTCTGTGCATGTGCAGAACTGAAAAACAAGATGGCGGTGCCTACTACAGCACAGGGCGAACCGGTTCAGGGATGTAGCAGGCCTGAGTCACTGCCTGTTCCAGTGATCTAGGCTGCCAAACCACTAGCAGTTCAGCCGAATCGGTCCAAACCAGTAGGAACCCACCACTGATTGTCTGTTCCTAAATATGGCAGATGGCGCTGTCCTTCTTCCAAAGTGGTGAAAAGCTGAAGACTAACAATTCTTTCAGAATCTGCTGAAAACTAGCTGTATATTAAAACTGCGCAGCTTTAGTGCTTAAACAGCTCCAGAAAGGAGAATACAGTCCACTATATTTAATCATCAGGAGATTTGAGGATCTAGGGGTGATCCTTAAAACCTGGATGTCCTTAACTGCTTGTATGACATATTTGTGATCAGTTGTGACTTTTTTGTCCTAGGTGAAGTGAATTTCACAGCCAGTGCTGAGGCCCTGAGCTCAGATCAGCTTTGTGGGAATGAAGTGGTGGAAATGCCCAGCATAAAGCAAAAAGATGTTGTGATCAAAACACTTTTAGTTGAGGTATGTGGGATGGTTTAACCGTGCACTGGACATGGCGAAGAACATGCAAAAAATGCACAAAACCAATATTCTTGTTTTCAATTGCGTTAATCCAATTTTTAGCTGATCTATTCCTGAAAATTAATTTGGGTCACCAGTCCATCTTTCCATTCAATGAGTTCCACTTTCCTAGAGTTATCACCTTCTGTTTCTTCCCAACCCCTAATAATAATTCACTTTGTTTCTCAATTTTGGCAACTTTAAGATGGGTGAACCCTCCTAGAATTCCCCAGCCATCATGCAGCGTAGCGACTCTGGATGGGGAATTCCGGGGATTGAAGTCCACACGATATAAAACATTAGTCTACAGAATAAAAAATCAAATGAATAACACATCTAGCCTGCCGGTCCCCAGATTGTATTATAACTTACTCTGATTTACATCAGCTGCAATTTCTTTTTTGCATAGCTCTCAGTCCATCGAAAGAGATGAAAACAAAGAAGAAACACTGAAGACAACATGAAGCTGTTCCCTCTCTTTTTAATAACTTAATCGTTAGCAATTGCAATTGCAATTAGATACATGCATCCATCTTTAAGCAGTTTACAATGTCTGCCTATTCCCCCAGGCTGACGTTTTACCCAGAGGTCAGTAAAATGAGAATCTAGGTTCTCATTTTACCGATCTCAGAAGGATGGAAGATTGAGTCAACCCTGACCCAGTGAGAATTGAACTGCTGGCAGTTGACAGAACTAGCCTGAAATGCTGCATTCTAACCACTATGCCACCATGGCTCTATTTTAACTGAGCTGACAAAGGGAATCTTCCAGCTCTTGACTTGTACCTCAGAATTTGATTTTTGGACTGACAGGAGACGTTTGGGAGACAAGTCAGATACTCCTTTAATTATTTTGGGGTCTGACGCCCATTCACTACAAGAGAAGTTCAGGAAATACTGTATGTGTTTAGAAGGTCCTCCTATGTTCCTGATACAGAGAAATCACAGTCAATGGCAAACTGCCGTAGTTGATTATAAGGTTCTCTAGATTCTAATTCCTCTTCACCACTTCATCTCCCTTTGTTGTCCTTTGCATGTATTTCTGCAGCTTTGTATTTAGAGTTCCCAGTACTCGTCCCTAACTTTCCCATTTTTCCTTCTTTTCTGTCTGTCTGGTGAAGCCTGAAGGGATCGAGAAAGAGGTGGTCTTCAACTCTCTTCTCTGTTCACAAGGTATGGCTGCTCCTTCCCGGTGCTTCTTCTCCATCCATCCAGCATTAAATGGAGGAGGAGGATTTGCTTTAGAGCAGAGGGCCCCCAAACATTAGCCCCCTTTCTGGTAACATGGAGGAATTTTTAAGTTTCTTTAAGCGAACTGCAAACCTTACAAATAGGTAATATTTGCTAAATAGTGAATAGTTAAGTGCTTAAAGAAACTTGCTTTCCAAGCTGGAATCTAAAAAGTGAGACCAATGAACCAGTGAAACAACTTGCCTTTGGTGCTCTATCCCTGGAGGTTTATAAGAAGAGCTTGGACAGCCATTTCTCCAGAATGGCATAGGGCTGTGATGGCGAACCTATGGCACACGTGCCAAGTGGCCTCTCTGCGGGCACACGAGCCGTCACCCCCAGCTCAGCTCCATTGCGCATGCAAACGAACCTCCCGCTGGCCAACTGATTTCCAGGTCTCTGTCGCATATGCGTGTGGGGCTGAGCGTATGCAAGAGACACGTGTGCAAGCACTGGGGGGAGGGGAGGCTGCAGGGAATTAATTTAATCTGTTTTAAATTGGTATGTATTTTGTATATTTATTGTTTTTATTCTCCCTGTGCACCGCCCCGAGTCCCTGTGGGGAGAGGGAGCGGTCAATAAATTCAACTATTATTATTATTATTATTATTATTAGGGAGGCCTAGTAGGCCCAAAACGGTGTGCGAGGGGGGTTATGTGTATATACGCAGGGGGCAGGGGTAGCACAGGATCACACATGCATGTGGGGGTCACGGGAGCATACACAGAGGAGTAGAGTGCATGGGGGTATGTGCACATTGCCTTATAGGTGCAGGCGTGAGCGCACACTTTGGGCATACAGCGACCAAAAGGTTGGCCATCACTGGCATAGGATCTCCTGCTTGAGCAGCAGATTTAACTAGAACAGGAGTCCACAAACCTCCAGGCTGCAGCCCTGTATCAGGCCATGAACCATTTGGAACCAGACTGCGGAAATGGCAGCCAAACGTGTGCATTTGCACAGCTCCATTTGAGCGAACTGTGGGCATACATGCCTGCCCCTTGTGGAAATGGATTTGAGCATGCACACACTTCCCCACCGCTCCCACAAAACCATCCTCTCTCCTTCCCACCTCCGCCACATCCTCAAAGCCAGAAAGGTTGGGGGACACTGGACTTAGAAGAGTTCCATGGTCCCTTTCAACTCTGTTATTCTGCATTCTAAGGAATTTGCGGTGGGGTGGGGAAGGATTTGTAGAAGACACCCACAATTTGATGTATTTTGACAGCAGATGAAAATGCTTGAGATTGAAATCAAAGGATCCAGCAATGGAAAATCCACTTTTCATTGAGAGGGTTTAGAGGGTTTGAGATTTTTTTTGTTTAGACCCTGGAGTTTCTCAGTGTGACATTATTGTAGGATTTGATCTCCTTTTGTTCTGGATACCCCAACTGAGATACAAACCCTGTGGGGCAGTGATGGCTAACCTTTTTGTTGTTGGATGCCAAAAATGTGAGCATGTATGTGCAACAATGCATTCCAGCACCCATAATGCAAAGAGCGTCCCCACATGGGCATGCATGCACAAATCCCCACATGCTCCCCCCCACGCGCAACACTTCTCGCCTCCAAGCTGAGCTTGTTATTTCCTCGGGGGGGGGGGGGAGGCCGTTTTCGTCCTCCCCAGGCTCCAGGAAAGCTTCTGGAGCCTAGGAAAAGTGAAAATAGCCTCTTCCAGCCCTTCTGGAAGGCCGGAAATCAGACTCCAGTGCCAGCAGATATGGCTCCGCATGCCACTTGTGGCACATGTGCCAGAGGTTTGCCATCATGGCTGTAGGGCCTCCAGCACCATCTATGTTCTATTTTCTTCCAGGAGATGTACAGTCAGCACCTCTTTCTTTGAAGGTGCCGGAAAATGTTGTGGAAGGCTCTGCCAGGGCAACTTTTTGTGCGCTTGGTAAGTATAGGAACCCTCCTCCTAGCTCTTCAAACCCCCTTCCCTTCTTTTTTCTCTCCTCTACTTTTTGTGTGTTTCAGACGTTGTGCTTCTACCTCTTCTGCCTCAACTGTCTTATTAAATCATAAACGAATGTGAACTTCCAGATCATTTATTGCCATTCAGTGAAGGTTCTCCAAAACACCTGAGGGCAGAACAAGAAGCAATGGGTGGAAACTAAACAAGGAGAGAAGCAACTTAGTACCGAGGAGAAATTTCCTGACAGTTAGAACAATTAATCAGTGGAACAGCTTGCCTCCAGAAGTTATGAATGCTCCAACACTGGAAGTTTTTAAGACGACATTGGATAACCATTTATCTGAAGTGGTGTAGGATTTCCTGCCTAAGCAAGAAGTTGGACTAGAAGAACTCCAAGGTCCCTTCCAACTCTATTATTCTATTCTACCATAGCAGAATGAAGAATTCAGTGTCTTGGATTATAAGCCACCAATGACTCATGGTCTACAATGTACATACATACATACATACAACATGCTCTGATGCTAAGAAGTTCTACTCCCCCTCCCCACCTGAAAAGAACTCTATTCCAACTCTGCCTCACATTGCATTACCTCAGTTCAAACTGACAGACGTTCTACTCCTTCACTCAGGAGCAGTCTAGGGCTCCGTACAGTACTAAACATCAATACCTAGGTTGCAATTCAGCATTTCTGACAGCCTCTGTCTGAAAGCCTAACTCACCACTTCATATGGCAGCCTGTTCCACTGGCTGGCAGCTGATAGAACAAGGACATTCACATGAAGTCAAAGCTGAACCTTCTTCTTTACAGCTTGACCAGTGGGATGTTTTGCCTTTAGAGATTGTGGGTGCTCCATCACTGGATATTTTTAAGATAAGATTGGAGAACCACCTGTGAAATGGTATAGGGTCTCCTTCTTGAGCAGGGGCTTGGACTAGGAGACCTCCAAGGTCCCTTCCAACTCTGTTATTCTACAGAGTGAAACCTTGCTGATTAAAATTTGACATGCTTGAGATTGATATTAGAGGACCCAGTAATGGAAAATCCACTTTTAATTGACAGGGTTTAGAGGGCTTCAGATTTTTTGGTCAGTGCAACAGTGACCAAAGAAGCAAGTTATCAGACTCTGCTTCTTTGGTCACTGTTGCAGAGGTGGCATTCTTCTGGTTTGCACCGGTTCAGGTGGACAGGTAGTGGCGGCAGTGTGAGACTCCGCCCACCCTCCCTGACATCATCATGCACACTCTGCGCATGCGCAGAAGTTTCTGTGCATGCCCGGATGTGCCGCATGTGAGTGAAGTGAATGCACGGCCACGCGCACTCCCTCTTCCACAATGGTAGCGAACATAAGAGGATTTCATGCCTAAACTGTTGGGCAGATTGCTGAACTGAATGGTCCTTGGCTTGATCGCCTTAGAACCATTCTACCTGGAAGTCTCCGTTTTGGTAATTTAGAGGTGAGCAACATAAGCTCTCATAGGGTCAGGCTTAGATGTCTTTTGCCAACTCTCCACAAGCAATGTCAGCAGTGTCATTTAATCTATATCTGCCTTGGGAATGGCCAGAATCACACAGAAGCATCCTTCTAAATGTCCATTCTTCTACAGCTTTACTGTGTCATTTTCTTCCAGAATTACCCGGTCTCTTCTTCAGAGGTTCTGGACTTGAGTTTCCCAACCCGCAACACACCCATTCCAAAGTCTTCTCATGACCTCTATTTTTCATCCACTTCTTTCTCTATTGCAGGAGACATTCTAGGGGGAGCCATACAGAACATCCATCAGCTTCTCAAGATGCCCTACGGCTGTGGGGAGCAGAACATGGCCCTCTTTGCCCCCAATATCTACATCCTGAACTATCTCAATAAGACGGGACAACTGACTGAGGAAATCAAATCCAAGGCCATCGGATATTTAGTGGCAGGTGAGAAGCATCAGAGGGCAGTCCTACCTGAATTGTCCCGTCTTTGTTTTCTTACTGAGGTTAGGAACTGTCAAAAACGTGATCCACAGAGTCAGACGTGGCTAGGCAGGGGAACTTTTATCTTTATTGATTAAGGAGGTTGTAAATTACTGAATATTTGGACTATAAGACGCACCGGAGTATAAGATGCACCAAGATTTTGAAGAAGTAAAATTAAAAACAAAAGGTTTTGCCCTCCCTGGCCCCAGGAGCACTCTGTAGGCATCCCAAACCCTTTGCAAAACAAATGGGGCATGCAGAGAGTTTGGGAGGCCTGCAAAGTGCTCCTGGAGATTGGGGAGGGCAAAAACGCAATGCACGGCAGGTTTGGAGGGCAGAAAACAGCCCGTTTTTCACAAAAAAATGGAGTGTGCAGAGAGTTTTGAATGCCTACAGAGGGTTCCTGGGAGCTTGGGAGGGCAAAACCACCCGTTTTTGTGAAAAATTGGCCTGTTTTCACTCATTTTTGTCCTCCCCAGCCCGCAGGAGCACTTTGCAGGTCTCCCAAACCCCCTGCGCATCCATATTTGTGAAAAATGGGATGCACGGGGCGGGGATTCAAAAGCCCCAAAATGCTGTATTAGTTTATAAGATGCACCCTGATTTTCACCCTCTTTTTTTGGAGGGGGGGGTTGAAGGTGCATCTTATACTCCAAAACATATGGTACATCAGATTTCATTGGCAGAGTCAAACATTGAACCCGTTTGAAAGAGGAGAGCAGGATCAGTGCAGAAAGGAGCAATCCAAAAACTTTCTTTTGTATTATCCTGGAGTTGCTGAAAAATGCCAGGGAAGCAATTGGAAATATAAGGTACATTGGAGCCAGCTGGAAAGGAGTACATCCTGGAGATACTCTGAAATTTGTACAATCTCATAGGGAAGTGTTGTTTGTTGGGAAAAGAAGCTGTAGCCAAGCAGTCGCTGATGCTTAACTTGTAGTTTGGCTGTGCTCTGGCTATCAATCATCTCTAACTAGTTTAATCCCATTTCAGAATCAAATTGATTTAGATAGTTGAACAAGCATGTTGAATTGGATTTGAAAGGGGTTTTGCGCATTTTTCTCTGCCTGCCACTCATGTTCATCTTCTGCTTCAGGCTATCAGAGGCAACTAAACTACAAGCATGAGGACGGTTCCTACAGCACCTTTGGAGAAGGGAGCTCAGAGATAGGAAATACCTGGTGAGATTTCATTGTTCTCAAAGTGGCTGTTCCTCTCCCCTTCCCCCTAACAGCAAGAAGCTACCCTCTTTATCTGAAAATAAGACCTCCCTGGATAATAAGCCCAATTGGGCTTTTGAGCATATGTGCTAAAATAAACCCTCTCCTGAAAATAAGCCCTCCCTAAGAATATTGCAATACAGCAGCGGCCATGAGGTGACCACGCAACTCAAAAATAATAAGACCTCCCCGAAAATAAGGCCAAGTGCTTACTTTGGGTCTCCAAAGAAAATAAGACCCTATCAGAATGGGATTTGGGGCAGGGATAAAATGCAATTTTTTTTATTACCAGTTCTGTGGGCATAGCTTGATGGGCGTGATTTTTTTTAGCTTACTGCAAAATCCCCATTCTCTCTGGATCTGCTAGCAGTTGGAACGCAGAGAATAGATGGGGATGGAGCCAGACTGAGGTGGTATTTACTGGTCCTCCGAACTACTCAAAATTTCTGCTACTGGTTCTCCAGAACCTGTCAGAACCTGCTGAATTTCATCCCTGATTTGGGGGTTCTCCGAACTGCACAGAATCTTAGCTAGAGGTTCTCCTGAACCTCTGCGAACCCCCAGCAGCCACTCCTGAGATTCTCGCCCCCTTATATTAATCCAAGGCAAGGGAGGCCATTTCTATCTCGGAAAGTCAGTAAGTGAACAGGTCTTCCAAGATGGCCCCCAGGAATCTTTTTCCTTATTCTGTGTAAAGAAAACAATTCTTTGTGGACCAAGAAGGCCCCATTCTGAACAAGACCTCACACTAGAAAACTTGATACAAGGAAAAACGAGAAGTCTCCTCTATTCTGGGCTATTTTGTAGGTTGACCGCTTTTGTGCTGAAGAGTTTCACTCAGGCGGCGGCCTTCATCTCCGTGGACGAAAAACATATCACTGATGCTCAGACTTCACTGGCAATCAGGCAGTTGGCAGATGGTTCCTTCCAAAAAATAGGGTCTCTGCTGAACAACGCACTAAAGGTACAGAGGGGTGTGTGTGTGTGTGGTATTTGTTGGATGATAGTTTTAAGTGTGGTGTTGCTGGAAGTAAGATCAGGGTCAAGCTTCTTTCAGACCACAAACAATTCAATGGACAAACAATAATCTGGGATCTTTTAAGAAGTGCTTTTCTTGTAGAAAAGGTAAGAAGTCATTATGGAAAGAATTCTAGCGATTGCAGTGCATCAAACCCAAGCCTTACCTCTAGTGACATCAATGTTCAGATTCATGAGTCAGAATTATACAATGAGCTGTGAACTGGGATTCGCAGTTGGGATGGAAGTCCTGGTTTCCATCTGTTTCTTGTTTTGGTATTGGATAGATCGGATATTTTACTATTTTATTTTATTTATTTAATTTTATTTATTAAAGAAACTTATATGGCTGCCAAACTCATGGTAATGCCTCCCTCCCTGTTTCCTTCTTTCCTTCCTTCCTTCCCTTTCATTTTTCCTTCTCCTCTCTGCTCCTTCTGTCTTTCCTTCCTTCCCTTTCACTTTTCCTTCTCCTCTCTGCTCCTTCCTTCTTTCCTTCCTTTTCATTCTTCCTTCCACTCTCTGCTCCTTCCTTCCTTCCTTTTCCTTTTTCCTTCCCCTCTCTGCTCCTTCCTTCCTTCCCTTTCATTTTTCCTTCTCCTCTCTGCTCCTTCCTCCCTCCCTCCCTCCCTCCCTTTCTATCTATCTTCCTCCCCTCCCTCCCTCCCTCCCTTCTTTCCCAAATTTGCTTACATTCAGTTCAGTTATTTATCATGCGGATCCCATGAGTTGTAAAAACAATTAAAAAATAGAGTGGCAGTTTGCTGAGAAAGCTATTGACCAGATTGGGGTTGCCAATCGTGCTGGAAATGATAACGTTCTCACATTGGGGATAAATATTGGATAGTCCAAACTTGACAACTTTTAAGACTTGTGCACTTCAACTCCCAGAATTTCCCAACCACTCATACTGACTAAGCAATTCTGGGAGTTGAAGTCCACAAGTGTTCAAATTGCCAAATTTGGAGACCCCTAACAGTATGATTGTGCAAAACACATCATTTGCATAGAGCATAATTTTCTTTTCTAAGTTATTTTTAATGCAATGGGTGGGCTGGTCCTCTCCTACCCCAAGTCTATTAGGCCACCACATGTGGGTTTGAAAATTCCCAATGACTACTAGGTGACAGCATAGGACATGGAGTTCTGCATCTCCTTGCTCCCCCTTATGGCTTAGCAAATGGCCTTAAGTCACTTAGCTATGTTGTAGGAGCTGTACCAGAAGGCAGAAATGGAGATTTATACTGCCCAAAATAAGATGAAGCTTCAACAAAGGGTGCAGACATGGGAGGTGGAGTAATAGCATAGCATTTAGACTTATGTACCACTTCATAGTGCTTTACAACTCTCTGTAAGTGGTTTTACAGAGTCAGCACAATGCCCCCAACAATCTGGGTCCTCATTTTACTGACCGTACTGGAAGGATGGAAGGCTGAGTCAACCTTGAGCTGGTCAGAATCGAATTCCTGACAGTGGACAGAGTCAGCCTGCAATACTATATTCTAATCACTGTGCCACCGTGGCTCAGGGAAGATGGAGATTGGAAATTTATTTTTATTAAATTTATACCCCGCCCTTCTCCAAAAGGACCCAGGGCGGCGCCCATTTCTCAGGGCGGAAATGTCCTTGGATGGAAGCATCCATATTATGCATAGGCCAGGGGGGGGAAAATGCCTTTGTGTGAGTGTGATGGGATACAGATTTTGGAAGGAGGACTAGAAAGATAGCAGAAGGGCTGATATCTGCTTGTCTCCCTTCTTCCAGGGTGGTGTTGATGACAGTGATTCTCTTACGGTCTATATCGCCATAGCGTTGCTGGAAATGCCTCTGCCTCGCACGGTAAGTAGACATCCTCTAAGTTAGCTTGAATGGGATGCAGTGGCTCAGTGAGTATGATGCTGAGCTTGTCGATCAGAAAGGTTGGCAGTTTGGTGGTTCGAATCCCTAGCGCTGCATAACTGAGTGAGCTCCCGTTACTTGTCCCAGCTTCTGCCAACCTAGCAGTTCAAAATCACATAAAAATGCGAATAGAATAGAATAGAAGAGAAGAGTTGGAAGGGGCCTTGGAGGTCTCCTACTCCAACTTCTTTCTTAGGCAGGAAATCCAACACCACTTCAGATAAATGGTTATCCAACCTCTTCTTAAAAACTTCCACCCTTCCAATCTCCTACTTAGGGAGGAAACTCTACACCAGAGAAATGGATATCCAACATCTTAAAAACTTCAAGTGTTGGAGCATTCACAACTTCTGGAGGCAAGTTAATCAACTGATTAATTGTTCCAACTCAGGGAATTTCTCCTTAGTTCTAGGTTGCCTCTCTCCTAGTTTAGTTTCCATTCATTGCTTCTTGTTCTATCCTCAGATGCTTTGGAGAATAGCTTGACTCCCTCTTCTTTGTGGCTGCCTCTGAGATATTGGAAGACTGCTATCATGTCTCCCCTAGTCCTTCCTTTCATTAAACTAGACATACCCTGTCCCTGGTATGGTATGGGGTTATATGTATATAATGGTATAAGGTTTTCCTACTTGAGCAGAGGTTTGGACTAGAAGGCCTCCAAGGTCCTTCAAGCTCTATTCTGATTGAATTACGGGCAGGAAGTGAGAAAGATCTGGATCCAAAACAAACCAACTTTTCTGAACACATCAAGTTTTTGTAAATTGCCTGCCTCGTGTTTCTCTCCCATGGCAGAACCTTTTGGTACGACATGTCTTGCGCTACTTGGAGACAGAGGCCCAGAAGGAAGAGATCCACGTTTACCTTCGGACTCTGATGGCGTACGCCTTTACTCTGGCAGGGAACGAGGAGAAGAGACAAGAAATGTTGGACTCCCTTCAGAAACTAGCCGTGAAGGAAGGTAAGTGTTGTGGCCCGACAACTGCAAGAGATGCTGGCGGCAGACTCAAACAGAGAGGAGGTTGGGGAGTAACTTGGGCCAGTCCTGGAGTCTGGGGAAGGCTCTGATGAGGGCTCTGTGTCAGAGGCAGAGATGGGTCCAGGGCTGTCCGACATTTATCAGCTACCTTCGGAGTCGGACATAAGTTAGGTAGAAGAACAACTGGAGCCTGTTAACAACAGTCTCACTTAGCAACCATTATGGTCATAAGCCAAGGACTATGGGAAGAGGGCAAAAAAGAATAAACTCATGGAATTTACACATGAAACATGCCTCCATGCATTTGGAAGCCGTTTGGACAGACACTGCCATGATTCACTGGATATAAGAAGAGGAGAAGCACAATTAGAGTTCAATTATGAACTCTAATATGAACATGTAGATGCAGTTCCATTGAGGACTATACGTTGAGTGTGGTTGGTCAGCCAGTTACGAATCCATCTGGTAGTGATGCTGTCTAACCCACATTTTTCTACTTTATCTAATAGTAGGTTATGGTCTACTTTATCAAATGCCTTACTGAAATCTAAGTAAATTATCTTGATGGCATTCTTCTGGTCCCCTAATTTTGTCACTTTGTCAAAGAATGCAATAAATAATATTAGTCTGGCATGATCTGTTTTTCACAAACCCATGTTGGCTTTTGGCTATTTGTTTGCTTCTAGGGGTTCGCTAATTCGTTGCTTGATTATCTTTTCCAAAAATTTTCCTGGTATTGATACTTCTGATTGATACAGGCTGATACTTCTGTGGTTTCCTGGATCTATTTCTTCCATGCTGGTTCACAGCTGAACACACGATCTCCGGAACCTATTTTGTAAAGCTTTCAAAACCATTTTTAAAAGCTAAAAATAAATGGCTTTTGATGATCCTGCGACTCACAGCTGATCTGCGCAATCATCAGAAGCTTTTAAAAAGCTTTTTAAAGCATTTTTTCCCTGCCGGTTTGGGGAGATTAGATTTCCCCACTGGCTACGGTATGTAAGGGTTGTGGAATAACACAAAAGAAGAAGCAATGATTGGAAACTAACCAAGTAGGAAAGCAATGTAGAACTAAGGAGAAATGACCTGACAGTGAGAACCATAAACCAGTAGAACAACTGGTGAGTGCTCCATCGCTGAGAGCTTTTAAGAAGAGATTGGATAGCCATTTATTTAAAATGGTATAGGAGTTCCTACTTGAAGACCTCCAAGGTCCCTTCACTCTGTTATTCTGTTAAGTGCAATAAAATGTCCTTGAGAAGCCAAAGACACTTGGCCAATGTTGGAGGCCTCTGGTGCAGCCTGAAAGGGACCACCCAATGCTAAAACCCTTCATTCTCTTTCTGAAGAGGATGGCTCCATTCACTGGGAAAGACCTGAGAAGCAAAAGAAGACACTCGATCTCCCATACTACCACCCCCGCGCTCCCTCTGCTGAGGTAGAGATGACCTCCTATGTTCTCCTTGCTTACGTGGCCAAAGAACCTTCCCCTTCCCAGGAAGAATTAACGACAGCAACTGCCATCATCAAATGGCTGACCAACCAACAGAATCCCAATGGAGGATTCTCTTCTACACAGGTACGTTGTCTCCCCACAGATTCTCGGAGGATACTTGGAAGATGCTCTAACCATCTTGGTGGACCTGAGGTTTTCCCCGTTGTGTCCTCCAGTTGTGCTGAGTCTTAATTCCCAGGATTCCAGCTGTGGTGTTTCATCCAAGAAAGATGTCCTAGCTTTGCGTTCTTTTGCAGGATACAGTGGTGGCTCTCCAGGCCCTCTGCCAGTACAGGACACTTACTTATTCCAAAGATGGAGTTGACGCCATAGTGACCTTGAGTTCTGGAGATGTTGCCCTAAGAAAATTCCATGTAGACAGCACCAACTCTCTGCTGCTCCAGTGCCAAGATCTGCCCTCAGTGCCAGGGGACTACACCGCTCAGGTGACCGGTTGCATCTTTATGCAGGTGAGTCTCCTGAGCCATCTGCTGCAGAAGAAAATTGCTTTCCATCACTTGTAAACATTACTTGGACAAATTACAGGTGATCCTCAACTTACAACTTACAAGCATTCATTTAGTGGCCATTTGAAGTTATAAAGGCACTGAAAAAGGTACTTATGACCCATTGGTGGGTTCTGGATCCCATTGCAACCAGTATAGTGCAACGGGGCCCAGTGTCCACCACATGAATGTGTGCAGGGCATGCATGCGCATTTACCATCTGTGACGCTCTGTGAGGCCTCTGTGACACTTCAGCTGCTTGGCGGAGCATCACGCATGCGCCATACAGTCTGTGCATTTGTGCGGAAGACCCGAAGAGCTCAAATACAGGTAAGGACAGCGGGCAGGCGGGTAGCTGGGCCCTCCAGAGCACCGTACTGGAGTGGTATCCGGTGCTACCAGCAGGCACTGGTACGCCCGTAACGGGCCATACCGGTCGTAACCTGTTGTGGCCCAGCCAGCTCCGGATGAGCTGCTGATGGACTCCTCTAGTGAGGAGTCCGATGTGTCTACTGTGGAGGAGGAGGGCGACCTTGAGAGAGCAAAGAGCCCAGCTAGTCATCAGGAGGCACCTGGGTCTTGGAGTAGAGGGGAGGATCAAGGTCAGTTTGTCCCTGATGCTAGGTTAAGACGGGCTGAAAAAAGGAAGCTTCAGTTGCAGCAGAGCCGAACGCGGAGGAGTTGAATTAGTCCCAGCTGTCTAATGACTGGCCCCTCCCAAGAGGGTTTAAAAGGAAGTCTTTGCTAAGAAAGTCCTTACAGAGAACAACGTGTGATTTCTAGTTTCGCGTGTATTCGTGTTGAGTTTCACGGTTGTGTCTAGTCGAGTGAAGAAGCTTTGTAGCAGTTCAGAGACATTCAGGCAAGCAGCCAAGAGAATTCAGGCAAGCAGCCAAGAGACATTCAGGCAAGTCGCCAGCCTTGAAATTATTCGGAGAAAGGGGGGTCAGAACATAACCCATCACTTTTTATGACCGTTTTCACAGTCGTGATCATTGCAGCTTCCCTGTGGTTACATGATCAAAATTTGGGTGCTTGGCAACTGGTTCACATTTATGACCGTTGCAGTGTCCCAGGGTCACATGATCCTCTTTTGCAACCTTCTGACAAGTAAAGTCAATGGGGAAGCCAGATTCACTTCACAGCCATGTTGCTAACTTAACAACTGCACTGATTCACTTAACAACCTTGGCAAAAAAAGGTCCTGAAATGGGGCAAAATCCTCTTAACAACTGCTTTGCTTAGCCACAGAAATTTGTGGCTCAGTTGTGGTCGTAATTCGAGGACTATCTGTATAAATAATCTAAATAAGGTGTCAATGCAGAAGATTTTGGACTGAAAGGAGATATAGCAATAGCAATAGCACTTAGACTTATATACCACTTCACAATGCTTTACAGGCCTCTCTAAGTTTATAGAGTCAGCATATTGCCCTCAATAATCTCTCTGTTTATAGAGTCAGCATATTGCCCTCAATAATCTGGTTCCTCATTTTAACGACTTTGGAAGGATGGAAGGCTTAGTCAACCTTGAGCCAATGCGAATTGAACTGCTGGCAGTTGGCAGAGTTAGCCTGCAATACTGCATTCTAACCACTGTGCCACCATGTCTCTGATATGAAGGTTCTTTGATAGCCTTCCCGACAATCCTACCCGGAGACTGGAGCTTGAAGACTCAGCCCTTTGGTGGGACATCTCCAAGTTCTCTGTTTTCATCCTTATGAGCACTTGATGTCCTCAAGAATAAAGATGATCTGTCTCTGATCTGTCTTAACTTCAGACAAATTCCAGTGGTGCTTGATGTAGGTTGAATAGTTCCTGGGTCTTGTTCCCTGCCTCTGTGAAGTGATGGGATCTCTCATTCTATGGGCCCTTCTGCATTCACATCTTATCCATGCATCTAACTCACAGCAGCCATTCGGAGATAGACACAAATATGCTGCTTCCTTTTCAGACCAGCTTGAGGTACAACATCCAACCACCCCGAGAGGAGGCACCATTCAATTTGCTTGTGCAGACGGTTCCCCAAAAGTGCACAGGACCTAAAGCCCACCAGACCTTTGATATTGCTATCAACGTCAGGTAATGGGACAACGCTGAGTATGTGGGCATCTGCATGGGAGGGGGGGGGGAGAAGGGAACCTTTTCTTGCCATCTAGCCAGTACTTCTCCTTCAAGGATGGGCAACGTCTAAGGGTTCCAAGGCTGCAGCTCGGCTCTTCCACCTTCTGAAAAGCCAATGACCTGCACTCCAGAAGTTCCATTCAATGGGAGAATGGGATGGAGGCACTGAGAACGCATCAAAGCCTTTATGAACCCACAGCATGTTGCTCTTAAGTTGTGCGATTTTGCTTTTAAAAAATGTGACGTGGCTTTTTTTTCTTTTCTTGGTTTCCCAGTTACACTGGCCAACGTGTGGTTTCCAACATGGCAATTGTACAGATTAATATGCTATCCGGATACATCCCAGTGAAATCAACTGTAAAGTTGGTAAAGACCTTTTTTCTCCCCTCCAAAGAATTACTGTTCTTGGCAACAAAACTGGGCATTAAGAGGTTAAGAATTATCCCATTGCTATATCTTGAAGCATTGAATTAGCAGGTGGAACTTACAAACCCTGGCACTCACACTGATCACAAACAACTTTGATCAGCTTGCACAGACAGAGCGGGAAGACTAATTGGTGTGATGGCCCAGGTCACAGCACAAAGGTAACACAGGCAGCTGGCAGTTCAGCTACCCCTTTATTGCTCCAAATTTCCCCAAGCGCTCCCATGTTTCTGGCAAGTAACAGAGCAAAATCATCATCATCATCATCACACATACACCCCTCAAGCAGACTCATGCTGCAAATAGTCCAGCTCAACACTGTGAGCACCACAGCTGCAAAGCAAGAAATCCAGAAAGAATGCAAGGAAACCAAGAAAATTCAAATGTCTGCACACAACACTCCAGTAATTAAGCATTTGTTCCCAGCAAATGCCCATACCCACAAAGTCTCAAGTCTCAGTCCCCAGGTGTACCTTGTGAAGAGGGGAGGGATGCTCTCCTCCCAAGTAGTTGGGTCAGTCTGCACTGTTTTTGCCTTTTCTTCACTCTCTGTGCTTGGGGATCAAGAAGGAGTGATCCTTGCTCATCCCGTCTTTCATATGCACTGCTTAACCTCTCTTGGTCATCCTGCCCCCCCTTCCTCCCTCCCTACAGGCTATCCAGAAGTGGGTTGCTCCCAGATTGGCATGGATTGGGTGAACACCATGGTGGTAGTGATGGTGGGAGGCTCTACCCATCCACCTGGACGCTTCTGCGCATGCGCAGAAGCGTTGCATGCGAGCACACCTGAACCGGTAGTTAAAAAATTGGCAGCCCACCACTGAAGCCATCCCAATCCTAAACGTCCCTGGCCTGACTGGGCCTGCTCCTCCCCATTTTCCTCCCAAGTCAACAAAGCTGCCCCCTCGATCTCCGTTTGCTCAAGTTCTGGCTTGTCTTCCTCTGCAGATTCAGGCTGGCCTCATTTAGTATGTAGTATGGAGGGACTTCTCCGGGTGCCGTCCACTAGACTCTGTCAGCGGGCGACGCCCAGGGGAAGGGCTCTCTCTGTGGCGGGCCCAGCCCTCTGGAACAACCTTCCCCCCGACATCAGAACAACCACGGACTTCCGCTCCTTCCGTCTGAAACTAAAAACTCATCTTTTCCGTTTGGCCGGCCTTGGGTAGCCTCTCTCTACAGGGTTTAGCTGTTTTAATTGGGTATTTTAGCAGGTTAAGGGGATTTTAGCACATGCCCAGATTTAATTTGTTTTTTAATTGTATTTGTATATTTATTGTATTGTGGTTTTAGTTTTCCCTGTGCACCGCTCCGAGTCCCTACGGGGAGAGGAGCGGTCTATAAATTAAATCATTATTATTATTAGTAGTAGTAGTATGGCACACAGAAATATATCTGTAGTCATTGGTGTGTCAGTAAAATTTTAGAATTTAATAATGTTCAGTATTTTGATCTTGGCAATGGGAAGAATTATCCTGCAATGCTGCATTCCAATCATTACACCACCATGGCTCTTAAGTTCTCAATTTTGAGAGAAAGTCCCTTCCCCTTCCACATGGATAATGCCAGGTGTGGTTTGGTAGTTCTCCATGAGGTCTCTCTTTCCTTTTCTTTATTGCAAGCCAAATAATTTGAATTATGACACCATCCTTTCCCTTTCTTCACAAGCTGGAAAATCATCCTGTCGTTCAGCGGACTGAAATTGCAACCACCCATGTCCTCCTGTATTTGGAAGAGGTGAGTGGGGCTGGTGAACAAGAGCTGGGGTGAGAGAACCCTTCCTCTGGATAGGACTCATGTGACAAAATTAACTTTGGTTGTCATGATATTAAAAAGATGACGAGACTTTAGAGAGAAGAGCAACAAAGATGATTAGGGGACTGGAGAATAAAACATATGAGGAATGGTTGCAGGAACTGGGAATGTCTAGTTTAATGAAAAGAAGGAGTAAGGGAGACATGACAGCCAGTGTTCCAATATTTGAGGGGCTGCCACAAAGAAAAGAGAGTCAACCTATTCTCCAAAGCAGCCGAAGAAAGGTCAAGAAATGATGGAAACTAATCAAGCAGAGAACCAAAGGGAAAATTCCTAGTAGTTAGAAGAATTAATGAGTGGTATGACTTTCCTGCAGAAGTTGTGAGTACTCCATTACTGGTGGTTTTTAAGAAGAGATTGAACAGCAATTGTCTGAAACAGTATAGGATCTCTTGGATGAGCAGTTGGTAAAGTAGACGAACCCTTCTCTAGACGTTCCCTTTCAGCCTAAGAGAGGGGTCTCTAGTTGCGAGGGAGTCAGCTAATCAGCTGAGCTCCTCTATGGACATGGCCAAAATATGTCCTTGGTCTTGCGAGATCAGGTGACTAGGGAACTTGGAAATAGCCCTGCAATTGGAAGGTCCCCATTAATTCTCTATGCATGGTGGCACGCTTCAGAGAAGATACTTCTAGCCTGGTCATCTCTTGAATAATCCTATAATCTCTCTCGGTCTGCAGGTCAGCAATCTGAGTCACAGTTTCTCCTTCACAGTGGAGCTTGAGACACCTGTCCAAGGCCTGAAGCCTGCCTCGGTGAAAGTTTATGATTATTATGAAACAGGTGAGAAAGGGATCCTGGTGGTGAGAGGCCTGATTACTGTAGTTCATTCTATTGTTTTTCAAAATCCATCTCCATCTTCCAAGTTTACCTCAAACTTCCCTTGCAAGGTCCCTTCCGACTCTGTTAATCTAATCTAATCTAATCTAATCTAATCTAATCTAATCCAATCCAATCCAATCATTTACCCCAAGCTTCAAAGATGTTATCAAAGTGATAAGGATTCTGACACCAGTTCTTGAAAACAATCTAATGCAGCCAAAGGTTAAATCAGGGGTGAAATCCTGCCGGTTTGGCCTAGTTCGGCCATACCAGTAGGAACAATTGTACTGCGAACCGGTAGTAAAAAAAAAAGTTTTGAGGATTGTGTGGATCAGCTATGAGCCACATGATCGTTGGAAGCATTTTCCCCACATTTTAAAGCATTTTTTCCCTGCCAGTTTGCCTGAACCTGCAGGGGAAAAATGCTTTAAAAAGCTAAAAAAATAACCAGTGGGTGAAATCTACTTACCTTCACTACTGGTTCACAAATGTGAGCACGTGCCACCTCCGCGTATGCGCAGAACGTCAAAAATGGACGTGATGACGGCTGAGTGGGTGGCAAAGCCCGCTATCTGAGTGCTTGCAAAGGTAAATAGAACGGGGGAGGGGGAGGGGAAATCTGCTGTGCCATGCGATTTAGATTAGCTAGAAAGCAGGATTTCCTAATATAAATTGTGTGTTACAACTGATTGTCAGAAATACTGGCTCGCCCAAACCGGTAGTATTTTTTTTACTACTGGTTCAGGTGAACTGATATCTTTTTGTACTACTGGTTCTGGAGAACCAGTACGAACCGGTACCATTTCATCCCTGAATGCAGCATGAGGACTAATGAAACTGGCCAAGTTAATTGAGGCGCTCTGACAGTTCTACCTTTTTTTGTGTGTGTTTTCAGATGATTATGCCATCTCGGAGTACATCGCCCCCTGCAGCACAGGTGGAGTATAAACAGCAATCAATTCTTGCCAAAATTCCCAATTGCAGGCATTTCTTTTCTCCTCCTCCTCAGAGATCATCACAGGGCTGTTTTATTTTAACAAAAACTTCTAAATAATTCAATTTCATCTTGTTTTTGCAGAGTTACAAACTAAACTCTTCAAAAGATCACAATGGAGCCCCTTTTAATTTTGTTAAAATGCCATGGAACTCCACTTTGCAATCTGTATAGGGACAAAATCTGGCTGAAGTCCATTTGGGATCCTGCACTACAGAAATCAGTTTTCCTATAAAAATGCTATGTTGACACCTCCCCCAAATGCCTTGATAAGAACCATTCTGGTTTTGCATCCAGTTTCAGTTGTCACGATATAAAAAATGACATAACAGACTCTGGAAAGAGTGCAGAGAAGAGCAACTAAGATGATTAGGAGCCTGGAGGCTAAAATATATAAAGAACGGTTGCAGGAATTGGGCATTTCTAGTTTAATGAAAAGAAGGACTAGGGGGGACATGGTAAGTTCTAATATCTAAGAGGTTGCCACAAAGAAGGAGCCAAGCTATTGAGAAACTTCCTGACAGTGAGAACAATTAAACGATTAGTGAGCTGCAGTGGCACAGTGGTTAGAGTGCAATACTGCAGGCTATTTCTGCTGATCACTGGCTGCAAAAGGGGATCACATGACCCTGGGACACTGCCATCATCACAAATGGGAACCAGTTGTCAAGCATCTGAATTTAAGTCATGTGCTGCAATGGTTGTTAGTGTGAAAAATGGTCATAAGTCACTCTTTTCAGTGTCTTTCCAACTTTGAATGGTGACTAAATGGACTGTTGTAAGTCGAGGACTACCTGTGCAGGCAATCCTCGGAAAGAGTCTTGCGTCTGACAATGTTCATACTTTTTCTTTGACAGACGAAGGTGTCAAAAAGCATTAAAAAAGAAAATCTCCAGCCAAACCACAACTATTGACCAAGGAAGAGAATCAAGGAAGAATCAACCAAGTGTGCTATTCCCCCCCTCCCCCCCACTTTTTTTTCTATACAAAAACCCACTATATGTATTGTGTCCGAATTATACAGTCATCCAGGAGACTGGCTACATACAATTTCACCAGAGATGGTAACAGAAGACCGGGGTGCACATCACCACTAGAGATCTAGAGCAGAAATATATTTTTTTCCTTCTCCAATCATTGGATGAAATAAAACAAGGTTTTTCAACTCCATCAGGATTTCTCAAGTAAATCTTTTAACTCGAGGGGTGTGGTGAGGGGTGTTTGTAGGGAGAGTCAGGGTACGGGAGACAGATTTGCTAAGAGCTGCTCTCAATATTAGGGAGAACCAGGAAAATCATTGGAGTGGGGTGGGATGGGGCACCACAGTGGGGAGGGATGGGGCACCACAGTGGGGATTGAAGGAAGCCAAAGGAAATTTAGAGGAGAAAAAGTCAGATACAGATTAATATTTTATACGGAGAATTCAAGAAGATGTTGGATAGCCATTTGTCTGAAATGGTATAGGGTTTCCTGCCTAGGCAGGGAGTTGGACTAGATGACCTCCAAGGTCCCTTCCAACTCGGCTATTGTATTGTATTGTATTGTCCCCCCTTTTAATATAAGAAGGCCCCCAAATTAACAAAGAAATGGCCAACTTCCAATAATTTAATGCTGTAAATGGATCAATGTATAAAATCAATATTTGGATGGTGAAGGTAAGGAACAGCACAACATCCTTTCATATGTACCGTATTTTTCAGACTATAAGACGCAGCAGAGTATAAGATGCATCATGATTTTGAAGAGGTAAATTTAAAAAAAAAAGTTTTTGCACTCTGCAAACTTCCCAAACCCTCTGCACACCTCGTTTTTTGCAAAATAAAAACCCCAAAAGGCATGCAGAGGCTTGTAGAGTGGTCCTGGGGCCTGGAGGGTGGGGGGCAAACCCAAGCAAAAAGATGGGCTGTTTTTCACAATGACTAGATACAGAGGCTTTGGGAGGCTTGTAGAGTGCTCCTAGGGGCTGAGGGAAGCAAAAACAGCCCGTGTTTTGCTCATTTTTGCCCTCCCCAGCCCCCAGGAGTACTTTGCAAGCTTCTCAAATCCTTTGCATGTCCATTTTTGCAAAGGGGGCGGGGTTTCAGTAGGCCAAAAATGCTGTATTCAATGTATAAGATGCACCCAGATTTTCACCCTCTTTTTTGAGGGAAAAAAGTGTGTCATCCTCCCAAAAAACCAGTACATTTGCACAAATATTGAGATAAATATTCAAGTTCAGTCATTCTCAAACATACAGGAAAAGAATTGAAAATTATTATTTGAAAAGTCAACAGGCGAACTCTACATTTCTTTGAAATTGAACTTTAATGTTTGGCCCACATCTGAAGATGTGTGCACTTCAACTCCCAGAATTCCCCAGCCAATATGGGAAAACCAAAAATGAACTATTATGAGACTGTTTTGTGAGGTAGCCATTTTTACTAATTCAATACCCCATTCTTTAGAATCACTTGTAATGAAAAGAACTTTTCCTTCCCATCCCAACTCAACTTTCTACATGGGGCTCCCTTTGAGATGCACTCGGAGGTTGCAGTTGGTTCAGAATGCAGCCGCGCGGGTGATCATGGGAATCTCAAGACATTCCCACATAACACCACTCCTGCGCAAGCTGCACTGGCTACCTGTGACCTACTGGGTGCGTTACAAGGTTCTGATGACCATCTTCAAGGTGCTCCATGGCACAGGGCCTAGCTACCTACGAGACCATCTACTACCCCATACATCCCTACGACCGACCCGCTCCCAGGGAGAGGGTCTCTCCGGGTGCCGTCGACCGGGCAATGCCGGTTGGCGGCTCCCGGGGGAAGGGCCTTCTCTGTGGTGGGCCCTACCCTCTGGAACGGCCTACCTCCCGATCTCCGTACCATCTCAAGATCTCCGTTTGTTCCGCCGGCACTTAAAAACTTACTATTTTCATCTGGCCAGCCTAGCATGAGCTACTCCGCACCCTAGTGTTTTATAATCAAATCAAAGTTTTAATTTATAGGTTTTAAATTTAAATTTATTTTAAGCAGGGTATTGATTTAATTAAGTTATTATTTAGTAATATTTTATATTTATGTATATTTATCTTAAATCTCTGTTCGCCGCCCCGAGTCCCTTGTGGTGAGATGGGTGCGGGTTACAAATGTGAATAATAAATAATAAATAAACAAAACCCATTATAGTCTCTTACAATATTGTTTAGAATATTTTTTCCTGAGAACGCAAATATTCGGCTCTTTCCTTATATTCTTACCTGTATATCCCTTTATTATTTTTGTCTGATTTGTTTTGGTTGAAATAAAAGAACTGATTTGTACAGATTATCTACCCAGTGTCAAATTTTTCTTGCCTTATACTAATTTCTGGAACTGCACAATTCACTATTAATCAGTAGTGGAGAAATCAGGGTTTAGTTACATAAATAATGCCATACGGAGGATGCTGAGGAAATAGATTGTAGCTATAACAATTTGGTTTAAGTATCAGGAAAAAAAAGGCTGGGTGGAAGAACTGAGGTTAGACATACGTAGAAACTGGAACAAATATAGAAACAGACATACACATTGTGCTGCCAAACTACAACAATAAACATCTACAACAGATGTTTATTGTTAGGAATGAGGAAGAAACATTTCATGCTTCTGTTTTCCACGTGCAGGGATCTTCCATTAAGAGCCAAATACACATTTATTTACAGAGCTTCCTGCAGTTCCTTCACTGTCTGAATAGCTCTCTCTCTAACCCACACATGTGTTAAACTCAACGACTGACTGAGGTCTGTCATGTTAAAAAATCCTTGCTTTATTTTTGCTTGTTCCTTCTAGCTATCATCTTGGTCATCGTTTGTCCCTCAGTTACATCTGAGTTACATCTTTTCCAACGTAGGTCTTTTTCTCACTCAGAGAGTCTTGGTCTAGGGACAATCTTCTTCCTTTGATGTTCCTCTCTTCTTTGAACTCATTTTCACATCCCAGTCCTGGGAGAGCTGCAGCCATGTCAGTTCGCCCACAGAAATAATGCAACTCCAAGCACAGAGGTCTCTCTTGGCAGACAAACCTGCCCCTCAGAAATCTTGACCGTAAGATAAGCTTGTTTGCAGGTGTTCTCATTAACCTAGAATAGTCCATGTATTCAATTTTGGGGTACGGCAGTAGAGAAATAACATTTACAAGTTTAGAAAAGGATAAGCAAGACATTAGAGACCTGGAAACCAACTGCCAGAAAGAACAGCAGGAATTCTACTGGTTCAGACTGATTCAGGTGAATTGGTAGCTCCAAAGATCAGTTGGGAGAGAACCGGTTGGCTCCCACTATCAAGTGGACCCGCCGCCCCTGCACTTTTACCTACCTTTCTCTTCTCAGCTGAGTGGATTGCCGCACGCCTCAGCAGTTTTCCTTCCCAAACAGTAATCCAGAAGTTAAGTCTTTGTTAAACTGTGCATGTGCGTAAAGCACGCGCTCAGCAAATCAGTTGTTAAACCGGTAGGATCCCACCCCTGAGAAACAGTTAAAGGAACTGGGTTTGTTTAGCCTAAAACAAAGAGAGTTGAAATAACTCTACAAACATTTCAAGGTTTATCACACTTAAGCCATAGACTTCATCTCTGTTACATTGATGACATAGATGAAAATTCAAGCTAAAGGATGTAAATAGTTGCTAGCTACTGCAGCATGTGATGACTTCTTCATCATTAGGATTGATGATCAACTAGAAATTTAGCTTTGCTGTTAGGTTTGTAATATTTATAGTTTTAATAGATATAGATGTATTATATTGTTTTATTATCGATGTTTTAATTGTTGGTTGGGAGCTGCCTAGAGTTTGATGAGAGTTGGGCAGCTATAGAAATATTCAAATACATAATTCATACAAAATAATACAAAGCAAGAAAAATAAGAAAAGAAATCAAAGAGAAACCTAAATGTGCAAGAAAGAAAGAAGTAAATGCAAAGAAGAAGAAAAATAGAAAGAGTAGCTTCTGAATTTTTTTACAGCAGTTATAAGTAAAACCATAAATGTACCTCTTACTCCATGGTTACAACATAGCTCTCTTCTATTTATAATCTATCATGTCCAATCATCAAAACCATAGATTACGTTCATTTTTTCTTGTTTCATTTGTAAAATAATAAAATGGGGATACAAATAGAGGTATGATGGCTTAGTGGTTAAAGATGTTGAGCTTGTCAGCTCGAAAGCTGACAGCCTGGGTTCAACAACCGAGCACTGCATGATGGGATGAGTTCCCGTTCTTGCCTCAGAACCTGCCCACCTAGCAGTTCGAAAGCATGCAAAAGCAAGTACATAAATAGGCACCATTTCAGCATTCTGTGTGCTTTGGTATATAGTTTATACTGGCCACATGACCATGGATAGCTCTTTGGACAATGTTGACTTCCTTGGAAAAGGAGATGAATACCACCTAGAGTTGAACACAACTGGAAAGGAGAAACCATTATCTTTATGTTTACAAATAAATAAAATAAATAACATGCACTGCATATTGAACATTAATATAATCAAGCAAATCCAGAGATATTTCAGGTGAAGGGTCCTCCGCTCCTCTGCTCACAACAGAATACCTTATGCCACCAGACTTGAAAGTTTGGGCTTAGACAACTTAGAACTAGGCCGCCTTTGGTCTGACCTAAGTGTAGTACATAAAATTATCAGCTGCAATGTCCTACCTGTCAATGACTCCTTCAACTTCAACCACAATAATACATGAGCACACAATAGATACAAACTTAAGGTAAACTGCTCCAAACTCAACTGCAGAAAATATGACTTCTCCAACAGAGTGGTCAATGCCTGGAATGCACTTCCTGACTCTGTGGTTTCTTCCCCAAACCCTCTAAACTTTAATCTTAAGACTGTGTACTGTCGACCTCACCTCATTCCTAAGAGGTCTGTACGGGGAGGGCATAACCACACCAACATGCCTACCGTCCCTGTCCTAATGTTTTATTCATATTTATTTCATGTATCCAAAATCATGTTTATGCATATATAAGTTGTCTAATACATGTTTGATGAAATAAATAAATAAATAAATTCATGAATAATGAATAAACTACCTCCCAATCAAGGAGCCTTCGCAGCTAGTCACTTTTGCGATAAACTATTTTTCTGTTGAATTTATATTTACTGACAAAGAAATAAAGGGAGAGTAGATAGATGTATTTCAAATTATTTAGCTCTCATCAGCTGGCCATACCCCTCTGGGAACCCTAACCTGATTTCAGCTGGCGTAAAAAAAAGAACGCAACGCAAAGTCCATCCTTTCATTGCACCATCAGTGCACGTGCAGAAAGAAAAGGAGACGAAGGAGACCACGATCCCTCAGACGACCGGGTGTGAGTCCCTCCTTGTGAAATGGGGCCTAGGGAGGCAGTTGAGCATGTTAGTTGCATACCTGGCTCCTCGCTATGCAACAACAGCCCTGCCCGAGCTCCTAGAGGTGATAGCCGAGGCGGCGGTTGAGACCCCCAGACTTCTGGTCATGGGGGACTTCAACCTGCCGTCAGTAGGCGAGACCTCTGGAGTAGCTCGGGAGTTCATGGCTTCCATGATAGCCATGGACCTGACCCAGGTAGTTTTAGGCCCTACCCACAAGGGTGGACACACCCTGGATTTAATCTTCGTCTCGGGACAGTGGAGTAGTGATCTGGGAATAGGGGATTTAGTCATCACATCCCTGTCATGGACAGACCACGCTCTCCTTCAGCTGGACTTTCCAATCGCCGCCCCCCACCGCGGGGAGGCGGAGCCGAATATTCCTATATGGTTCCGCCCCAGGCTCCTGATGGACCCGGTAAGGTTCCAGAGGGAGCTTGGGCCAATGCCTGTGGACTTGCCCCGTGACTCGACTGAGGACCTGGTGGCCACATGGTTAAGTGCGGCCACGGGGGCCTTGGACCGAGTCGCGCCCTTGCGGCCTCTCTTGCGGCGACGACTCACCTTGGCTCCTTGGTTCACCGAGGAGCTGAGGGAGATGAAACGCCACAAGAGACGCCTAGAGAGCAGATGGACATCCTCTCGCTCCGAAGCCGACCGAACACTAGTGAGAACCCATATTAGGGCTTACTTAGTGGCGATAAGGGTGGCCAAACATGAGTATTGTGCCACCCTTATTGCATCCGCAGATAACCGCCCTGCCTCCCTGTTTGGGGTGACCCGCTCCCTCCTTCACCAGAGGCCGCGGGAAGCCCCTTTACAGGGTCGAGCAGAGGAATTTGGGATTTATCTGCAGGAGAAAATTACTCGGATTCGGAATGAGCTATCCTCCATCGAGAGTGGTCCAGTCGGACTGTCCAAGGTTGGTCTTGAGGCACCATTCTGGGAGGAGTTTGACTTTGTTGCTACCGAGGATATGGACAGGTTGTCAAAGAGACTTAAGGCTACCACATGTTTATTGGACCCGTGTCCCTCCTGGCTTGTACTGGCATCCTGGGAGACGACACGAGGCTGGCTCCAGGGCATTGTCAATGCATCTTTGAGTGAGGGGTCCTTGCCTACCGTCTTGAAAGAGGCGGTAGTAAGGCCCCTCCTCAAGAAGCCGTCCCTGGACCCAGCATTATTAGAGAACTTTCATCCAGTCTTCAACCTTCATTTTTTAGTGAAGGTTGTTGAGAGTGTGGTGGCCCAACAGTTTCCGCGACACCTGGAGGAAATTAATTATCTAGACCCGCGCCAGTCCGGCTCCCGACCCGGTCACAGCACTGAGACGGCATTGGTCGCGTTGGTTGATGATCTCTGGAGGGCGCGGGATAGAGGATATTCCTCTATCCCGCGCCTCTCAGCGGCTTTTGATACCATCAACCATAGTATCCTATTGCACCGACTGGGAGGGTTGGGGCTGGGAGGCACCGTTCTGCGGTGGTTCTCGTCCTACCTCTCTGGTCGGTCGCAATATGTGTTGGCAGGGCGGCAGAGGTCGGCTTCGAGGCCACTCTTATGCGGGGTTCCTTAGGGGTCGGTCCTCTCGCCCCTCCTATTCAATTACTCCAACTCTGGCCATTGGGGGCGAAACACCGGCCCCCATAGAGAGGGCGCGCAATTTGGGTGTCCTCCTGGATTCCCGGCTGTCCATGGAAGACCATGTGGCGGCCGTGGCCAGGGGGGCGTTTCATCAGGTACGCCTGATGCGCCAATTGCGCCCCTTACTGGACCGGGCTGCCCTTCACACAGTCACTCAGGCCCTCGTGACATCCCGACTCGACTACTGCAATGCTCTCTACATGGGGCTTCCCTTGAGGTGCACTCGAAAGCTAGTTAATGCAGAATGCAGCCGCGCGGGTGATTACGGAAGCCTCTAGATGCTCCCATATAACACCGATCCGGCGCGAGCTGCACTGGCTTCCTGTGGTCTTTCGGGTGCGCTTCAAGGTCTTGACGACCATCTTCAAAGCGCTCCATGACTTGGGACCTAGTTATATGCGAGACCGTCTCCTGCCCCATACATCCCTTAGACCAGCGTTTCTCAAATAGTGGGGCGCGCCCCCCCAGGGGGGCGCGAGGCTCCGTAAAGGGGGGCGCGTTTGATAGTCAGGAGCCGCACACCCGGAAAGACCGATACTGCCGCCGCCGCCGCCTTTGCATCCCAGGCCCACTCCGCGGCGGCGGCGGCAGTGGCTGTAGGTAAAGCCCGAAGGCGACTGAGAAAGGCGTCAGAGAAGGAGCAGCTGGAAGCCGTGCCTCTTGAGCACCACTAGGCTGGACGAGGCAGAAAGCGGACGCGGGGATAAGGAAGGGGATGCGCTTCGGGCCAATCAGCGTGGAAAGGTGAGGTTGAAGGAGGAGGAGGCAGCCCCCTGGCAGAGCGCGCAGCCAGGCGGCCGGGGCAGGCTAAGGCGAGTGATCGCGGCGGGCGGGGATGGGGGGCGGGGACGGGGACGCCAGGTTCCTTCGTCCGGGGGTGGGTGAGCGAGCGAGCCAGCAAGCGCGGGCGGGCAAGGAAACTTGCTGCAGCAGCGCCCAACAACCTGCCTGCCCACCGCCTGCGGTTACTCGCTCGCTCACCTACCCACCGGACGAAGGAAGCTGGCGTCCGGTGGGTGAGCGAGCGAGTGAGTAACTGTGGCCGACTGGCCGGCGGGCGGGTAAGGAAAGTTGCGGCAGCGCCCAACAATCCGCTGGCCCGCTGGCCGCGGTTGCTCGCTTGCTTGCTCACCCATCGGACGCCAGGTTCCTTCGTCCGGTGGATGGGTGAGAGAGCGAGCGAGTAAATACAGCCAGCGGGCTGGCGGGCCGGTCAGGCTACTTCCAGGAGCTGAGGAGGTTTGGGGGGGGGGGAGACAGACAGACAGAGAGAGGCACAGACACACAGAGAGACAGGGAGGGAGGGGGGAACCAGAGAGTGACAGACACACACAGAGAGACAGAGAGTGGGAGGGAGGGAAAGATAGACAGAGACACAGAATGAGTGATTTAAGTGCCTGAATGCGAGACACACACACACACACACACACACAGAGTAACAGATGGGCAAACAAAGGAGAGAGAGACAGAGAGAGAAAGAAAAAAAAGAAGGTGGGAGAGAAAGAAAGAAAGAGAGAAAGAAAGACAGAGAGAAAGAGAGAAAAAAGAAAGAGAGACAGAAAGGAAAGAAAGAGAAAAAAGAGAGAGAAAGAGAAAAAGAAAAGAGACAGAAAGAAAGAGAAAGAGAGAAAAAAAGAAAGAAAGAAAGAGAAGGAGAGAGAAAGAGGGAAAGAAAGAAAGAGAGAGAGAGAGAGAAAGAGAAATAGGGAAAGAGAGGGGGGGAAAGAAAGAGAAAGAAAGAAAAAGAAAGAAAGAGAAAGAAAGAGAGAGAGAGAGAAAGAGAAAGAAAGAAAAAGAAAGTGGGAGAGAGAGAAAGAAAGACAGACAGAGAAAAAGAGAAAGAAAGAGACAAAGGAAAGAAAGAGAAAAAAAGAGAGAGAGGGAAAGAAAGAAAGAGACAGAAAGAGAGAGAAAGAAAGAGAGGGAGAGAGAAAGAGGGAAAGAAAGAAAGAGAAAGAAATAAAGAGAGAGAGAAAGAGGGAAAGAAAGAAAAAATGAGAGAAAGAAAGAGAGAGAAAGAGAAAGAAAGAGAGAAAGAGAAAGAAATAAAGAGAAAGAGAAAGAAATAAAGAGAGAGAGAGAAAGAAAGAAAGAGGGAAGGAAAGAAAGAGACAGAGAGAGAAAGAGAGAAAGAAAGACAGAAGGAAAGAAAGAAAAAGAAAGAGAGAGAGAGAGAGAGAACTTATGACCACAATTAAGCCCAAAAGTTTGGTTGCTAACCAAGACCATTGTTAAGTGAGTTTCACATTTTCCAAATTGGCCACTCCCACCCGGTCACATGGTTTGACATGTCCAATCAAAAAATGTTTATAGTTTAATTAAGGATTTAATGCACTTTAAATCTTTTCTGCTACAGTTAATAAAGCTATTCTTTGTTGTAAATTGATCCACATTTCTTTCTTTTTTTTATTCTCTTATACGTTAATAAGGATACAGTGTTATGCAGAGGTGTACTAACAATTTTATAGACAAATGATACTATTTACAGTCGCGCGGGGGGCGCGAAATGTTTTCTTCTTCCTAGGGGGGGCCTGACAGAAAATAATTGAGAACCACTGCCTTAGACCGATACGCTCCCACAGAGAGGGCCTTCTCAGGGTGCCGTCGGCCAGACAATGCTGACTGGCGACACCCAGGGGAAGGGCCTTCTCTGTGGCGGGCCCTGCTCTGTGGAACGACCTACCCCCTGAACTCCGTACCATCATCGACCTCCGCCTCTTCCGCCAGTGTTTAAAAACACACCTGTTTCATCAAGCTGGCCTAACATAGCCTCCGCTGTGACTAGTATTAGATAGTTTTAAAATGGGGGGTTTTAATTGGTTTTAGCGCAGGTTTGGATATTTAATAGGTTTTTAAATTTTGTATTTTGTATTATTTATATGTTATTTTAAATTCCTGTGCGCCGCCCTGGGTCCTTTTGGAGAAGGGCGGGATATAAATCAAATAAAACTCAAAAACTCAAAAAGCCCTTCACGAAGTAGAGGGAATGGAGCACAGGAGCCAAATGGGTTAAGGATCTTTGGTTACTGTGAAATGAAATGTAGCAGGTGACCTGGACAAACTCCTTGACCTAGCAGAAGCTAGTCACTGTTTTCAAAGCATAACAGAAAAAGAGCCTCCTCCTTCAGAAGGTTTTTTTTTAAAGAAAAAAGAAAAGAAAAACAGTTTCTCTAATTCCGAGAGTGATCAATGAGGCTTGATAGCTGCAGAGAAAGAAGTTATACTATGCAACAGGTGAAAGGATCACCTGGTTACATCACCATTCCCTGGGGGATGCCCAGTTGGGGGCTCCTTTCATGTGCCAATTTATGAGCCCATCAAAATGGTACCTATTTATCTATTCATGTTTGCATGCTTTTGAACTAATAGGTTGGCAGCAGTTGGGGTGAATGACGGGAGCTCATCCTGTCACATAGCAGCATTCTGGTCTCAAACATAGGCTTGCAAATTGTCAATCCAGCGTCCTAACCACATGAGTTACCATGTTCCACAGCAGGAAGTTTAAAAACACTGTGAGGATTTATTTTTTTAAAGTGGCTGCGTGGACAGTTCTGGGAGCCTAAGTTCCATCTAAGCTCCACCTATGTTCCATCTCCTATATGAGCTGCTTTCTAATGC
Organism: Rhabdophis nuchalis; assembly: GCA_039707465.1. Taxonomy (NCBI): domain Eukaryota; kingdom Metazoa; phylum Chordata; class Lepidosauria; order Squamata; family Natricidae; genus Rhabdophis; species Rhabdophis nuchalis. Next base: position 15,710,985 of record CM077646.1, on the reverse strand, counting down.
AAGTCAAAGACCTATAAAGCTCTTTATGGCATATGCATCCAGGTTATTCAAGGAACTGTCTCATCCCAATATTATTGGCCCACCCTACTCACTTTGGCAGGAGGAGAATGCTATGGACCATGTGGGTCAAGGAATTTCAGCTGATGGGGTCCAGGAAACCACAGTCAACTTTACTACAGCCATCAAACTGCTGGAGCTTACAAAAGAGCTAATGCCCTTTTAGGTTGCACCCATAGAAATATAGAATCAAGAAGTGATACTATACTAGGTTACCAGAAATGTCAGAATGTACCTGCAACCCTACCTGCAACCCTATGTCTGGATCTGGTTGTCACAATAGAAAAAATGTGTGGAGGAAGTGGAAAGACTTTAGAAAATATGGATGAAGATGATGTTGAGGAGATATTTGGAGACTGAATCCTATGAAAAGCAGTTAAAGGAACAGGACTCCCAACATTGGAGGTTTTAAAAAAGAGATTGGACAATCATATATCTGAAATGGTTAGGGTTCCCTGCTTGGACAGAAGGTTGGACTAGAAGAACTCCCAGGTTCCTTTCAACTGTTGGAAGAAAAATCTGGTCCGATTCCAAGCCAGGAGAAAAGGAGAAAGACACTGAAAATAGAATAGAATAGAATAATTTTATTTGTAGACCGCATCCTCTCCCCAAAGGGACTCGGAGCGCAGGCCACATTTTAAGGTCTCTGTTTATTAGTAGCCAAAAACTTCAGTGACAGTAGCATGTTTCTGAGGTAGCTGACAAAATGGAGTCAAGATAGGCTTTTATAGCTTCTTTGAGGCTTTGTGATTAAGATCCCTGTTCCTGTGTAACAATGTGTCCTTTAATATTTTAAGACTTGTTGCCAGATTCCTATGGGGTCATATAGGGGTCATGGCTGGCTCTACAGGCAAAAGGGGGAATGCAAATCCTAAATGTTTATTTGTCTGAGCTAATCTTATCAGCTTTGCCTTGGCTAATTGTGTTGTTTATTTGGATTCTCCTATGAATAGATTGGCCCAGTCTTTCTGAATGGGTACAAAAATCTCCATTCCAAAGGAACAGCCTCAGCAGAAGCTGGAAGAGGCTGGCCTTTTCCTATGGCAGGAAGTCTGGTGCTGCTTTTGGCAGATTTTGCTCCATCTCTTCTATGATGGAAATATTCTATCCTGCCTCTGTTTAATATTAAGAATAAAGAATACTTTAATCTGTTATTTTATTATTCTGACATGCTTAACCCAAAGAAGAGCTGATCTGAGGAGAAATATGATAGCTTCTTCCAATCTTTGAAGGGTTGGGTTTATTGTCCCCAAGTTGCTGAGAGCAGTACAGAGAGCCACCCCTTTCTCTGTGTGACCTTCAGATGCTTGCTACCATGTTCCCTTTACCTTTCTTCTAAACTTCCCTCTTGCAGCCTAAGTGTGCCCAGGTTCTTTCACTATTTTTTATATTTTTCCTCTTGTCCCTGCCCCTCCCCAAGACCGTATTGATGGCAAATACCTCAGTGGAAACGACCCCCCCTTCACCCTCCTCCGTTTCTCTGCTTCCGCTTCCTGTCCGTTTGTTTTATCCAAGTTTATTGTTTTTAATTGGTTTTGTAAAATATTTTAATTATAAGCTCTATATACTTCCCAAAATCACTTTGTGTGAGATAGGTGGCCATACAAATTTGATGAACAAACACATAAAGGATTGATTTCCAGACCCTTCACCATCTTGGAAAGAGGAAGTAACTGGGGGAGAAGGGGAGGTGTAAACCCTATATGGGAACTATAGCTGGCATTAAACAAATGACTATGCATTTATAGGACACGTATTAATTTTTGCTATTAACTTCTGTTTCTGTACTATTCCAAAGTTAACTTCTGCTTTTATCCATATGTGTTTCTGTATTAAGGACGAAGGTATAAAACTAACTCCCTGGGCGTTGCCCAGGCAGTTCTGTCTTTAGTGTGAGAGCACTCTGAACTCAATAAATAAATCCTGTTTCTCTATTACCTTTGTGGTCTCTTGTCCTGTCGTTCAACCAGTCTGTGGTGAGCCTGGTTTTTGCCGCTACATTCTGGTTCCCTGACCGGGAACCGAGGGGTCTTTGGGACCCTCTGGGGTGCTCACCCCGGTGCTGGGACGCTCCCAGCTGGAGGGAATTTCCCAGGCGCCAACGGACCATTTTGTTCCAAGGGACTTCCCACTGGCTGAGGAGACTCTCGGGCACCAGCGGCTGACAACCCCAAGAACCACTTGAGAAGGACCAGAGACCAGGATCTCTCCAGCCGGCTGGCCAAGGAGTGGAGGAAAAGCCCTGCAGGCAAGTATTGTGGGACCCATACCCGGCTGGCATGCCGATGCCTGGCTGAAGAGCCAGAAGCCCCGGACAGTAACACCCAACTGGCGAGTCGGAGGCGAGGCCCGATTCCCCTCGCTACTAGCCAATACCGCCCGGACTCCAAGAGAGCCGGAGGCGAATGCTAATCCCATTAGCTTAGAGGGAAGGGGTATTGGCAGGGGAGGACTGTCCATGTGTGAGACTTGTCACTGTTGCTGCTACGTTTTCCTACGGTGACCGTTGAGTTGGCCGGCACCCTAGGCCAGTGGCGTGTGTGTGTGTGTGTGTTTGGCGTCCGCAGTTCCCTACGGAGACCGTGAGTTCCGGCTCCCTGGGTCGGGCGTGAGTGGTTGAGAAGCTCCCTTGTGTCATCCCGAGAGGAATGGACCCCTTACCTTCCTCTCATCCCTTTTCCTATCACGTCTGTCTGGTGCCCTGGGAGGTGGCAATTCTCAACCCGACACACCCCTACAGTGCATGTTGACTCACTTTAAGGCGGCTTATCAGTCGCAGGACTATGGCATTGAATGGAGCAGACGCAAGCTCTGGGCATTTTGCCAGGCCGAATGGCCCTTTTGGCTGTACGCTGTGCTCCCTCCAAATCCGTAGGGGTCTCCCTCTTCGAGTTACTCTTTGGCCGTGTGCCCAACCTTGTGGCTCCTCAGACCCCGACTATTGTCCAGTTGGGGGATTCGGTCCGGCTTAAGCAATTGCAAGCCCTCAATGCCATAGTCCACTCGTTGCAGAAATACGTGCTTTCTGCCCGTCCCCATTTGATTGACACCCCCGCTCACTCCTTTACCCCGGGACAGGAGGTTTGGGTTAAGGATTGGAAACGGGAGGTGCTGGGCCCTAAGTGGCGGGGACCTTATACTGTTATTTTGAGCTCTCCTCTTGCTGTTAAGGTCACTGAGTAACAAGCCTCCAGAAAGAGAGAGAAAAGAAAAGTCTCACCAGGAACATTTAGTTTCTGTGTTGTTTTAGCTTGTCTTTGTTGATGTGTTTAAGTGTTTAAAAAAAAGGGTTCCTTAAGAGACAGATCAAGTGGACCACAAACCCGGTCCAAGGGAGTAGTTGAGACAAAAACTCAAATTGTCCCTAAGAGAAATTTTATTGCCAGGAGCTGAGGTGGTGTGAGAATGGTCAGTATGGTCTTCGCTGGTCACTGTGCAGATGACATTAGGGCAAAAATTACAGAAGACGAGAAGGGGGGCCCAAGAAAGGCATCTCTGAACTTGTGGAATGAGCATACAAAATGTATATTAATTGGGCTCAAAACCTCAAAGAAGGAACTTCAAAAGGCAAGAGGAAACACATTTTTCCTTGCCGAAGCTCTTAGACAGAAAGGTGGGAGGCCAGGGGACCTGCCGGAAGAATTATACAAGGAGGTTTTTTTTGCAGGGATCAGTAGTTAGAATCCCATGCCTGGTTAGAGGACCAGCAGAAGGGAAGATGGTTAGTGTCTACACAGACAGAAAATATATAGTTTTACGTGCTCATGGGGTTATTTGGAAAGAAAGCACCTGTCTCTATTGTGCACAAAACAACCGGATGGAGAGACGGGATGGAATGGATCCAAATTTTGCTCTATTGGCCTAATTATTCTAGGAATCCACCAAAGGGGGTGAAAAAGAACCCTGTGTTTGGACACAGGAAAAAAAAAAAAACAGGTATCTGAAAATTTGAAGTACGCATTGTTTCAACTTCTCTAACTTGAGAAATCTTTCTTCACCCAGGAAAAGGGAAGGGACAATGACTCACAGCTTAGGAAAAAGGGGGGGCTGCCCCAACGATGCGAGTTTTTGAGGGGGTTGGATTGGGGGACCTCTAAGGTCCCTTCCAACTCTGGTGTTGTATTGTATTATCTTAACAAGGAGGAAACCTTCATAATTAGACCTCTGAAAATCTATACATGTACATGGAGTGCAGATGCTGAAAAATAGATTATAGTATTGGTTGGCACATTAAATTAGTTATGAGAGGAATGCCCCTTTAAAGATTTAGTACTCATTTTAATGGCTGATCTGAGGTGAAATATGATAGCTTCTTCCAATCTTTGAAGGGTTGGGTTTATCCTCCCCAAGTTGGTGAGAGCAGTACAGAGAACCACTCCTTTCTCTGTGTGACCTTCAGATGCTTGCTACCATGTTCCCTTTACCTTTCTTCTAAACTTCCCTCTTGCAGCCTAAGTGTACCCAGGTCCTTTCACTATTTTTTATATTTTTCCTCTTGTCCGTTTGTTTTATCCAAGTTTATTGTTTTTATTTTATTTTTATTTTTAATTTTATTAAATTTATACCCCGCCCTTCTCCTTGTTAGGACCCAGGGCGGCGCACAGGGATGTTAAAATACATACAAAATATATAAAATATATAAAATTTAAAATACTTATTCTAATAAATAAACCCTGCGCTAAAAACCGAATTACAATCCCAAGTTTAAAACTATCTAATAGTCAGTATGGAGGTTACGCTAGGCCGGCTAGATGAAATAGGTGTGTCTTCACACACTTGCGGAAGAGGCGGAGGTCGGAGATGGTGCGGAGTTCAGGGGGTAGGTCGTTCCAGAGGGCTGGGCCCGCCACAGAGAAGGCTCTCCCCCTGGGTGTCGCCAGTCGGCATTGTCCAGCCGACGGCACCCTGAGGAGGCCCTCTCTGTGGGAGCGTATCGGTCTGAGGGATGTATGGGGCAGGAGGCGGTCTCGCATATAACTAGGCCCCGAGCCATGGAGCGCTTTAAAGATGGTCGTTAAAACCTTGAAGCGCACCCGAAAGACCACAGGAAGCCAGTGCAGCTCGCGCAGGATAGTTGTTATGTGGGAGTGTCTAGGCGCTCCCGTAATCACCCGCGCGGCTGCGTTCTGGACTAGCTGCAGCTTTCGGGTGCACCTCAAGGGGAGCCCCATGTAGAGAGCATTACAGTAGTCGAGTCGAGAGGTGACGAGTGCTTGAGGGACTGTGCGTAAGGCACCCCGGTCCAGTAAGGGGCGCAATTGGCGCATCAGGCATACCTGATGAAACGCCCCCCTGGCCACGGCCGCCACATGATCTTCCATAGACAGCCGGGAATCCAGGAGGACACCCAAATTGCGCGCCCTCTCCACGGGGGCCGGTGTTTCGCCCCCAATGGCCAGAGTTCGAATAATCTGGCTGAACCGGGGCGCCGGAAGCCACAGCCACTCAGTCTTGGACGGATTGAGCTTGAGTTTGTTACCACCCATCCAGATCCGTACGGCTTCCAAGCACCGGGACATAACCTCGACGGCATCGTTGGGGTGGTCTGGGGTGGATATGTACAACTGAGTATCATCAGCGTACAGATGATATCCCACCCCAAAACCACGGATGATCTCACCCAGCGGCTTCATATATGTGTTGAACAGTAGGGGCGAGAGGACCGACCCCTGAGGAACCCCACATATGAGGGGCCTCGAGGCCGACCTCTGCCCCCCTGCCAACATATATTGCGACCGACCAGAGAGGTAGGACGAGAACCACCGCAAAACGGTGCCTCCAAGCCCCAACCCCCCGTCGGCACAATAGGATACCATGGTCGATGGTATCAAAAGCCGCTGAGAGGTCTAATAGGACTAGGATAGAGGAATAGTGGAGGTTGGTTTTGTAAAATATTTTAATTATAAGCTCTTTATACTTCCCAAAATCACTTTGTGTGAGATAGGTGGCCATACAAATTTGATGAACAAACACATAAAGGCTTGATTTCCAGACCCTTCACCATCTTGCTGATCCTCTTGAGCTTCCTCCAATTTTCCAGTATCCCTTTTCAACTATGGCACTCAGAATCCTCTTAGTAAACCTTATTATACCTTATGATTCTTGACGAATGTATCTTGTCTTTTTATGTACACAGAGAGCATGTGTACCAAAGACAAATTCCTTGTGTATCCAATCACACTTGGCCAATAAAGAATGCTATTCTAAAATGGAATTTTTAAAAGCACTGTTGGAAGAAAAATCCAGTCCAGTTTCCAGTCAGGAGAAAGGTGCTGGAAATAAAATGGAGGCTGATTGGAAAGGACGACTCTGTTTATTGATGAGTAAAGCCAACCACAGCATGCAGTTCGGGGACAGCTGACAAATTGGTTGAATGAGTGGATGGATCTTTATAGGTTTCTGTGACTTTGAAGTTTGAGCTGTTCTTGGGATTATGAAATGAAGGGGCTTTTTTTGTCTCTTGCTATTTCAATGGTGGTGGGTTAATCCTATTATGTCCTAAATGTCAGTTTCCAAAGCAAGCCCAGAGAGCCATTCTAAGGCTGTGGGTTTTAAAGGGTTACAATTGGAAAATCATAACATCAGTTAGTCAGAAGGTAGGTACAGAAGGTGGGCAGTGTTGCTGCTATGCAAATATGGTTGGAAGGTAACTTATGTAGCCAATGTCTCTAACTTTCACTGATAAGGCAGACCAGCCGCTGGAAAAGAATTTGGCAATTTAGTTCTCTCAATTTAATTCTTTTTTCTCAGCAATCGGAAAGATCAATGAATGCAAACAGAAGTGGCTGTTGCAATCTGTTCCAACTCATTTCTTATCTTCTCTGTTTGCAGATAGTCAGTATAAGTAGCAGTGGGGAGAATGGTCAGAGGCTTTTGCTTTACAAATCAGCCAACCACCATGGGGAAGGAATGGATCTGGAGGGTACCCAGCCTCTCCCTGCTGCTGCTATTGACTCTTCCTCCTTGGATTTCCTTGGCCGATAACACTGAACCGTAAGATGCTTATTGGACCTTCTTGTCTTCCTTCTTTCCTCACCAAATCTTTACTTGCTGCTTTGTCCTTCCTTTCCCATTAGGGAAAACAAATGTTCCTAATGTGTTTGCTATGGCTATACAATGCTCAACATTCAAAGGCAAAAAGCTGGGAGTGATGGGGTATTAATGCAGGTCTTATCTGCAACTCTTAAAGCAACTGTGCCTTTTTGCTGCGTTTTGTTGTTGCAGATAGCATATGCTTCAAGCTGCTTTACCTGTTGGAATTTATTCCAAAACTCAATGTAAGGAGGAAAATTCAGATTATGAAACCTCACCCTCTCATATTTCAAGAAAATTTTGTTGATGCCTATTTTTGAGACATAGCCAGTCAAGTACACAAAGAGTTCCATAAAGGTGATTTAATTAGGAAATAATATTTTCCTGGGTTTCCAAAATTTATTAAACCATGGCTAATCAGGTAGGCTAGATTGATAGAACCTGAGAAGATCCAAAATAACAAATTAAGCTGACAACATACCCTGGTTATCCTAATGCAGGTCCAAAATCCTGTTTAGTTACATTTTACAAAGAGTTAATGATTCAAAAGAGGTTTGATGGCCTTTTGCCCAGAGCAGAAAGCAGAATCTATGTCTGGACCTATGTGACTAGTGAGTTTGGCTCTCTGCATTTTACAGGCACTTTAAATTAGGTTTTTATATAATTGCGAGGGATTTAATTTCCCATGGTTGGCTGGGGAATTCTGGTAGTTGTAGACCTATAAAGTCTACACACAGGTTGAGAAACATAGCTGTAATCCAATAGATGTTCCTGCAAAGGAGATTTCCCTCCTCTCAATTAGTGTAATAAAATGAGGTTTTATTTTAAAATGAGGTCTCATTCTGTGGTTATGCCTCCCCATCTCACTTCTCATGCACCCATCTTCCCATTGAGATCATGGAGGAATTAACAAGATAGCTGGGTTCTCGTAATCTTTATCTGGTTACAGTTTTCTGGATTTGCTCAATATGTTGGATTAACAATCAACCAGGATGGGTTTGAGAACAGGTTAGGTCATAAAGACACCTGACCAAGATTAAACTTAACTATGTTTAGCAGGTTGTGTGAACATAATCACAGAATTTCATTGATCTAGTTAAAAAAGCTAAGTAGCAAATTTAGGTCAGCATACCTGGCTATGGAATTTAGGACCTGTGAAGTCATTTGCCTACAGCAGTTTAGTTAATCAACTGACTTTCCTTAGCAAAATGCGTACTTTCAGAAGTGCTTTCATTTTCTAGAAGCTGAAGCTAAACTATAAATTTGTGCCCAGAATATTTTATCTACTAATTCCTTGGGTTGATAGAAATTGGCAAGCTTACAGGAATAAGCAGTTTGGCTCCACTGATTTCCATTCCAAAAATATTTTGAACTGCCAATTTACAAAGCAGGATGGTGACACGGTTTTCTTACAAAAATCAATCTACAAGTTCATGGCAAAAACTTAATCAAAGATCCAGTCCACTTATCTCTGGAGATTCTCAGTCATCCAGATCACGGTTATCCCAAAGATGCTTTTTCAAGAGGCAACTGGATTTTCTTGTTTTTCTTTGAAGATGTTTCACTTCTCATCCAAGAAGCTTCTTCAGCTCTTAATGGATGGTAAGGAATGGAAGGATTTATATTTCTTGCAGACAGCTGGTCTTTTGCATTCTTTTTAGAGAGTCATTGAGGCCACTTGGAAGTCTATGTGTCCTCAGGGTCACCTGAGTAGTCCAAGACATTGACAGCCATTTGTCCAGAATATGATGGCGGACCTATGATGGCGGACCTATGCACATGGGTGCCAGAGGTGGTACACAGTGCCCTCTCTGTAAGCATGTGAGCCATCACCACAGTGCAGCTCTGCCGTGCATGTACGTGTGACTCCCAACAGCCAGCTGGTCTTTGGTTCCCTACCATGCATTCACGCATTCACGAAGACCCTCAAGGTCCCTTCCAACTCTGTTATTCTGTTAATTTCTGTTCAAGCAGGGATTCCAGCTGCTGCTCCAGGACAGTAAGCTTCCAAAATTTGTTTTCACAGACTATCATCTCATATTTAATCATCCTGCCCAGTTCCTTTAGTCTTCATGCTATCTTCTCATGGTAGAACCCATACCTTCCAATGGTATTTCAATCAGCACATTAGACATTTAATTGGAGACAGATGGTCCTCACTAGTTGTTTCAAACTAGTTAAGGTGAGCCTATTTTGACAAGAAACAGAGATCATTATTCCATTTAGATAAGAGAACAGGGCAATCATTCTGAGACAGGTACTGTGCACCAAGTGGCAAAACATTCATATCTTCTGCTCTATCACTTCTTCATTTCAACAGGTTTGACTGGTTTGGGGCAAAACAGCCCACCAAATCTATTTGCCCAGGTATTGAGAGAAGGAACAGTGATTTTTCTTGCAAATTGCCAGTACCTCTTAGGAGACAAGAAATGTTAATGAACGTAGCCATTAAGAGCCAGCCTTCCTTCCTTCACCCCATCAACAAATGGATAATTAATCCATCAAGAAAATTATTTTAGATGCATGGGTGGTAACTTTTTGTAGTGAAACCTGCCCCAGTTACAGGGCATCCATGTCACTCACTGGAGAAATCTTTTTGACTTTCCCGCTTTCCAGGCAATACTTGATTCTGGTGCCCTCTGTGATTCAGACAAAGACCTCTGAGAATGTTTGTGTCCATCTGATGCATTTGAACGAGACCGTGACTTTGAGTATCACCATAGAATTTGAGGACAAGAACATAAGCTTGGCTGAAGTGGACATGGTGGCTGGGAAGGACAACTTCCAATGTGTTTCCTTCCAGGTAGGAGCTCCTTACTTGAACGTGTCATATAAATATGTTGTATTTATTCTATTTTTCTTCCCAAAGTGGCTAAATAAGAGCCACCATCGTGATGTGGGTGCAAAACCAAACACATTCTATCTTAGGGTGCAAATACATTTCAGGATCATTTCAAAAGGAACACACACAAAAAATGCTATTTGGTCAATGACAAACTGAATTAGAAAAAAATACGAAGTATAATTAAGTAGATGTGATCAAATACTAGCACAACAAAGGTAAAGCAACAGATAAAGGAAATCAGCATTAGCTATAAGAATCTTGTACTATTTGTCTGTGCAAAGATAAGTTTAAGTATTACAATCTATTGTAGAGAATATACAGACTTCAACTTTACTAACTATTTTTTAGAGGGTTCTCGTGTTTTAAACTTTTTAGCAGTTATTAATTTAATTTGGGTTTTAGTGGTTGAATGTATTTATTTTTGTTTGTAAAAAGTTTTATTGGTTTTAACAATTTATATTAGGAAAGGGGTAAGTAAGGTAGTTGATAATATTTTGAGCATCCACAACGGGTTTGATGAGCACCTCCGAGTCTTCATACATATTCAATTAAAAAGAAATTATTAAAGGGATGGCGTACATACATTTTAAAATCATAAATTTTCATATTATTGTATATATTCAATTACTTTGTTATTGACATCCGTACAGGAATTACTATCATAGAGAAATATAACAAATTATTTTTGCGATCTGAGCCTCTTTGCTATAGTCTCTTCCTCCTCCCCCCCCCCACCAGCAGGCGGATCCGTGGCCCCTCCCGTTCCCATCTCATCGTCATCCAGGATTGAGGAGTGTTTTTTAAGAAAATTATGCGCCTCTTCAACTGTTTTGATTCTAACTCTTCCTCCCTCCCAGAATACCAGCATCCCTTCAGGCATCGACCACTTGAACCACACCCCCTTTTTAAATATTTTTTTCGTTAAGAAGGAATAATTCCTTCTTATATCTCTTATTTTCTTTGGGATCTGCTTCAATATGGCCACCTCGTTTTGCTGATACATCAAAGGGCCCCCTCTTTGCGCTCTCAGTATCTCTTCTCTCATTGACCTTCTTATAAATTTAATATGTATCTCTCTGGGTACCTCATTTATTCTGGCAAATGCTGAATTAGTTCTATAAATCAAATCAATGTCCCCCCCAAATAAATTCCTTATCTTTCTTAATATAATCCGTAACATAGTAGCCATCAGCTCTCTCAAATTCTCATTCGGTAATTCTGGAACATTCTGAAATCTTAAAAAGAAAGACATGCATTCAAAATCAATTTTAGACATTTGACCAGTAATATCTGTAAGTTCTTTCTTAAAGTCTTTTATCTCTTCCTTCATCTCAACCGCCCCCCTTCCAGCCCCACAATTTTTTGTTTATTATTTGTTATTTCTCTTTGCGCCTCCAATAATTCCAATCTTGTGCTTAAATTGTCTTTCCGGATTTGTTGCATTTCATTCATTATCCTTTGAAACATCTCCTCTACATTTAATGGCTGAGGGCTTGGTGACTTAGGAACCTCTGCTTCTACTTCCTTCTGTAACAAAGCTGAAATCTTTGGTTGTGAGGATGGACTGGGTTTTGTAGATGCTGGAGCAGAGCTTGGTTTCCCAGATGGAGGTTTCCTCGATGCCATAATTAAAGTTTTAGGTGTTAATGTGTAGAGAAGAAAGGGAAGAAAAGATGGTGCTGTTGGGCGGGCAGTCTGTGAAGTCCGAGACAAAAGCAGCTGGAGTTCAAATTGAGTTTACAACGTCCAGAGAGAAAAAGGAAAAAAAGAAAAAAAAATTCCAAACAAAGCAGAAAGTTTCACAAAAGGAGAGAACACCGAAAGACACCAGAGCAGGTCCTTTTCTTATATATTTTGAAATTAGTCTAGCTTTGGTTTTTGGTTTTTTTTTTGAAAAGGTTTTATTGGGTTTTACAAATTTTTATAAAAATAGGATAAGGGATCGTAAGGGGTTACAAAGACATATTGAGAAACTCTATGTCGGAGGTGTTGGCCCCCCGAGACATCATAAAAAGAAATAGAAAATACAGTAAATTTTTCATTTTTCTACAAAGTGGAAAGAGATACAAATATTTCAATTTTAAAATCTATGCAATCAATCATTTATAAACATCCAAATAAGATTTGTACTATACAGAAAATAGTCACTTGTGAAATCTAAGTCTTATGGCAATTGTATCATCCTCTCCCTGACTTCCAGTGGGCGGAGCCGTGGCCCCCTCCGTTCCCCCATTTTCATCCTCCAGGATAGGGGAGTATTTTTTCTTAAAAAAGGCATCCGTCTCTGCAATTGTTTTAATTTTTACTCTTCCCCCCTCCCATAACGCCACATTCCCTCAAACATCACCCACCTGAAACACACCCCATTTTTAAATAATCTTTTAAATAAGAAGGAATAATTCCCCCTATCTCTATAATCTTTTTTGAGATGTGTTTCAAGGTGGCAATCTCATTCTGTTGATAAATTAAGGGACCGTCTCTCTGTGCTCTCGGGGTCCTCTCCCCTGTTGGCCTTCTCACAATTTTAATGCGTATCTCTCTGGGTACTTCATTTATCCTGGCATATGCTGAATTATTTCTAGAATTTTTTAGCTCTTCCCTTGTCACAGCCAACCCCCCCTCCAAACCATCAATTCTTTGTTTATTTTCCATTAGCGCTTTCTGTGTCTCCAAAAGTTCTGATTTTGAGCTGACATTATCTTTCCGGATTTCCTTAAGTTCTTTCATAATGTTTTGAAGAATTTCCTCTATTGTTGAAAACTGCGTAGTTTCCATCTCTGTTTTTTTAGGTAACATTAAAGTAATCTTAAGTTCATGTAGCTATATTTTTTAAAGCACTAATGAAAGTTTTAAGTCTTTGTCGCTAATATGGCGTCTGTTGGAGAGGCAGTCCGCGAAGCAAGGAGAGAACAAAAGCCAGTGTCCAGACTCGTAGTTCTATTTAATTATAGTCCAGAGAGAAAACAAATTCTTAAAAACAATCAAATAAAAAAGAACAAAGAAGGCACAGCAGGGAAAGGTTCAGTTGGTCAATTACATTCTTCCGTTAATAAAGAGAGAAGAACAGTCCCAAACGTAAGGGAGTGCCAGCAATTTTCCACGAAAATATATCTCCTGGGAACAAAGGAACGCCATCTTCCTCCACTCCTCTGTAAGCCGTCGAGAGTTGGTGAAAATCAGTTCAATTTAGCGACTTCGATACAAAGTATCCAAAGATCGTACAGGAAAGACTTTCACTTATGGTTTAAAAAAAAATCGGATGTTGATTTCTCAGCTTCCCTAAGCCTGGGGAGCATTTCTAAACGCCACTTTTTTCTCATTCCGAGGGGGGGTATTACAAACTCCCCCCTCCTTCTTTCAAGCTTAAAGTTGAGAGCATTAAAATAAAGTCACTCACGATCCACTTTGCAGCCAGAGCCTCGGTGTTGCCTTCACCTTTAAAAGAACTCCTTGCCCCCCGGGGGGGGGGGCGCAGAGGCAAACAAGCAGCAGACGAGCACCAAGACTCGACCGTCACCTCCGGCCAACCGGAAGGAAGTCTAGTCTAGCTTTGTTGAGATAGAGGAATGCTTATATTCAAAAAGAAAACGTTCCATTCTGAGAACAAGGAGAACGCCATCTTTCTGCCTTGCCGGCAGGGTGGACAAAGCAAAAATGCAGTCAATTTAAAATGTAGCAAGGCTCAGGATACATTGTTTAACAGCAAATCCCTTGGTTAACAAGAGACTTTCTTTTTCAATAAATCCGACGGAAGTCATTTTCACTCTCTCCACAGCGCGCGACTCTTATCCAATGCCACTTTATTTCCAGGGGGATTGTTTCCAACTCCCCCCTCTTCTCTTTGCATCGAATTGAATGTAAAAAAAAAAATCCAAATAAGGCACATACCATTATTTTTTAATCCAGAGCCTCGGCACAGCCATTCAGCCCCGGAGTTTCAGCTATTTCTTTTTTTTTTTATTGAAATTTTTATAATGTTTTACAATATTTCACCCAGTGCTGTACAAAACAAAAGGAAGAGTTGGTTTCAAGTATCGTCTATTATCTTTAGGAACTCCAAAATCCACGTTCTCTCGGTACAGGCGTCGAGACGTCCAAAGTTCCAAGTGCATAGTCCACAAATGGCTTCCAAGTCTTCCAAAAGATATCGTTTTTATAAACCCCCTCTCTAAATTTAATATCACAAGTCATTTTATCATTTACGGCTAATTTCCACATTTCACAATACCATTCTTCTATTTTAATATTTACCTCTATTTTCCAATATCTTGCTATTATAATTCTACCCATTATAATCATAATTCTAATCAATTCTTTCTCATGTTTTGTTAACTCTGGTTCATTAATTATCAATAACAATATAGTTTCTGGTCTCAATATTATTGTTCTTTTCATCATTTCACACATCGTTCTTTCTAATTGCTGCCAAAACTTTTTGATTTTCACACATTTATACCACATATGTTCATAAGTTCCCAATTCCATATTACATCTCCAACATTTATCACTCATTTTTTTATCTATCAGTGATAATCTTAATGGGGTCCAATACCATTTCCAAACAACCTTAAAATTATGTTCTTTAACCCTTATAGATAAAGTCCTCATAATCCGACTCTTCCAGTTCTCGTTCCAATCCAAATCCAATATTTTAATCTTAAGGTCTTCCTCCCAATTCCTTTTCATTACCATTTGTGGGTTTCCATCAAAGTTTATAATCTTATATATCTTACTAACGAGTCCTTTTAACCCAGTTTCATCCTTAATAATTTGAGATACTAAACTTTCAAATTTAGTTTTACTTCTATCTATGTTACATATTCCCCTTACTTTCATAGTCCATTTTTCTACCTGTATTTTTTCAAACCAATTTAACTCCAATTTTTGAATTACTTTTTTCTTCCTACTCTCAGTTCCCAGAGCTCTTAACCAATCTACTATATTTCCTATATTTTCATCCTCGATTACTTTATTCCGACTTATATTAGTTTTAATCGGCCAACTTTCAGTTGTCTTTCCCAAAAATGCTATATCCGGAATCAGTTTTTTAACAAATTTATTCCAAGTTTTACTTAGCCCCTTTAACCAATAACTATTAATTGCCTTTTTTGTTTTTGCTCTATCTAAAAACCATATAGACCCAAATCTCTTAATATCTTTTAACTCCAGATCTCCCCAATGACCATCTCCACCTTTAAGTATTTTTATCACAGTTCTAATATTATACGCCCGATAATAATTAAGTAGATTGGGAATTCCCAATCCACCCTCTTTTTGATTTTGATACCACAATTTCTTCATTAATCTTGGTCTTTTCCCACCATTACAAAATTTATCTAATTTCTTCTGATATCCTTCTATATCTTTCTCCATCAAATTTAATGGTAGCATCTCAAATAAAAAGTTAAACTTTGGTAACAACATCATTTTACACATTGCAATTCTACCAAACCAAGACAACTTTATCTCTTTATATTTATCTATCTTTTTCTCTACTTCCTTCAACATCACCTCATAATTAATTTTTTTTAATTCTCTAACTTTAAGTGAAAGTGTTATCCCCAAATATTTCAATGTATTCTTAGCTCTTATCCCAAATTGTTCTTGCATACTCTCCCACTCCTTACCATCTTTATTCATTAATAATTCAGATTTTGACCTTTACCTTTAAACCTGTCATTTCTTCAAATTCTATCAAATGTTTATTTATCCTCTTTAAATCTTTCTCTATATCTTTCAGAATAATCAAGGTATCATCCGCATACAAATTTATCTTATATCCCTTGTAACCTTCCAACTCTTCATCTGCTTCTATCAATTTAATCAAAACCTCCATAACTAACAAAAATAATGTTGGAGACAAGGGACATCCTTGTCTCGTGCCTGCTTCCAGTTTAATCTCTCCCGTCATTGTTCCATTCACCTTTACCTTTGCACTACTTTTTTGATACAGTTTTGAAATAACATGTATAAATTTATTACCAAAGCCTAATGCCTCAATAATTACTTTTATAGTATCCCATTGTACAGAATCAAAAGCTTTAAAAATATCTAACGATATTATACCTAATTCATCACCATTATTCTCTGCTACATCTATAATATTCAATACTCTTCTAATTATATCACTCATATATCTACCTTTAACAAACCCTACTTGATTATAACTTATATATTTATCTATAAAACTATTTAATCTATTACTTATAACAGCTGTAAATATTTTAGCATCTTGGTTGATTAAAGAAATAGGTCGATAGGACTCGATCCTCTCAAGATCTTTATCAGGTTTAGGAATTATAGATATTACTGTCTTATTCCATGACATCGGGACTTCTCCACCATGTAAAATTCCATTAAATAGTTTTTGCAGTTTTGGTATTATTAGTTCTTTAAAGTCTTTATAGAATTCAGCAGGTAATCCATCTTCTCCTGGGGTCTTCCCTAATTTTAACTCTTGTATTATTTCGTTGATTTCCTCCTGTGTTATATCTCTTTCCATCAAATCTTTGTATGTTTGATCTATTTTCATAGCATATTTTCCAAGGTGATTCTTCAATTTTTCTAAATCAATTGGTTTCTTTAAATATAATTTTTGAAAAAAATTCCTAGCTACTTCACATTTCTCCAATCTCTTATAACACCTTGTACCTTTTTCATCTATCAGAGAACCAATTTCTCTCTTTTGAGTTTTATTTTTCACCATCTTTGCCAATAACCTAGAATTTTTATTACTAAATTCAAAAAATTCCCTATTCAAATATCTTAAATTTTTTTTAGCCAATTCGATATCTTCTTCAATCAATTTAGTTTTTAATGAGGTCAATTCCTCCAAACATTTTTTATCTTTCATAAGTGAGAATTGTTCTCCAATGTCTTAATTTGTCTTGTATCCTGATCAATTTTAGCTTTATATTCTCTATATTTCCTGCTTGACAATTTAATACTTTCTCCTCTAAATATAGCTTTCATCGTATCCCAAACAATTTCAAATTTAACCTCTTGATTATCATTCAATTCCCAGCTTTCCTTCCATTTTTTAAATATCCATATTTTATCCTCCTCCTTTTTGTACAATTTTTCATCATATCTCCAACCTCTTTCCTTTTTCTCAAAATTAAAATCTATTTCCATCATAACTTCTGCATGATCAGAATCCTTAAAAATTCCCACATCTATTCTATCTACTTTATTCAGCAAATCTTTAGAAACAAAAATATAATCAATCCTTGAATAAGTATTATGTACCTTAGAACAAAAAGTATACACCCTTTCAGAGCCTTTCAACTCCCTCCAAACATCTACCACACTGTTTTGAAACATCCATTTATTTAAAATTTCCCCTTTATTTGTTTGTCTAAAGCGGGTGGGATTATTACTATCAATTCTATCCCTAATTAGGTTAAAATCCCCCGCCACAATTACTTTCCCTACACTTTCTGTTTCCAAAATCTTAGTAATTTTATCCAGAAATCCCTTTTGTTTTTCATTCGGTAGATATAAATTAACCAATGTCACTTTTTGCTCATTAATATTCCCTATAATTATTAAGTATCTTCCTTCTTCATCTCTAATTACTTGTTTTTTCTCAAAATATACCCTATTTGATATCAATATCGCAACTCCTCTAGCTTTGGAAGTCCCAAAAGATTTTTCATAAGTTTGCATACCTTTAATATTCATTCTATTAAAATCCTCAGATTTTTGATGAGTTTCCTGCAAAAATAATATATCTGGAGAATCCCTTTTAAATTTAAGTTCCAATCTTTTTCTTTTTATATGATTGCCTGTACCCTTCACATTCCATGTCATTATTTTTATAAACCGCATTTAAACGGTAACTTTTTTAATCCTGATCCCTCCTCTTCCTTTATGTGCACCCCCAACACCAAACAAAAAGGACATACAAAGACATAAAACTCCACAAACAATATATAACAAACAACATAGACATAAAACCCAAATATCAAACACAACAACCACAACAAATAACAAGCAATCTTCGTCCCCCACATCCTCAATCAGATATCGCCTCTATATAAAGAGTGTGGGGGAGTGGGACATGCCGATGGTCGGGTCACCTCTTCGGGCTGTTCTTTAAATTCCACTTTCAAAAAAAGAAGACAACACTGGCTTCACCCCGGACTCAGCTTCCTGCTTTTTACTAAGATCCTCCATCTTGTCTGGCGTTCGCTCGGTATCTTCACGAATTTTCTTATACTCAGAAACTGCCGGAGAAATTTCTTTTCTCTTTAAACTCTTGGGATCCTGGCCGCCAATTGCACCCTTTTCTTCCAAAATTGAGGGTTCCTCTTGTATTCCACCCATCTTAAGCATATAATCTTTAATTTCTACAAAATCTTCCTCTTTCTCAATCAGCCCAAGCTCCCGAATTAATCTTATTACATCTGTTTCTGGGGTAATAGTATGCATCCTCCCTTTGTAAAAAAATTTCAACTGCTGTAGTGGCCTCCAATTATACTTAATATCATTGTCTCTCAGAACCTTTGTAACTGGTTTCAAATAATATCTCCAAGACCTGTCTTCTCTGGAAATATCCGGAAAAACTTGAATCTCTTTCTCCTCAAACCTAGGAACACCTTCCAGTTCCCTTATTTTTGCCATAACCTCTAGTTTGTCTCCAAGGTTTGCAAATCTTACTAAAACATTTCTATTTGCTCCATTTTGTCTCTTATAACCAATCCTGAAAACGCTTACTAGGTCTGCTGCTGTGTATTCAAATCCAAAATCATTCATCCATTTTAACACCCTCTGCTTCAAATCATCCGGTCTGTTTTCTGGAATATTACGTATAACAATATTATATTTCCTAGCATCCTCCTCCAAAAGACTAATTCTCTTGTCTTGTTGTTGATTTTTATAAAAATTTCCCTCTATCTTACGATCAATCTGCGCATCGTGTGCATGGATTTGTTCAATTTCATCTTTAATAAATTTCACCTCCACGTTTTGCTTTACAAAACTAACATTCAATTCACTTATCTGTTCTTTAGCTTTTTGAACTTCCAGCGTCAAATTCCCCACATGATCAGTAAGTGTAGTTAACTTTTCTCCAATTGTATTTAAGGCTCCAAAAATGCGTTCAAGTTCTGAAGGCTGTTGAGTCGTCATTTCAGTTCAAAAAACCTTTTTTTATAAAAATTATATTTCTTTGCCAAGAGGGTCTTTTTTGAAGAATAAGGGCAGTGTCCCAAATAAAATAGAGCTAAGCCGGCTTTTAATGCACCAAAGGAGCTAGAAAAAGAGATAGGAGGGCTTCCCCAACTTGTTTAACTTCTTAAGCCTCCATTTTAAATGTAATCCAAAAACTTGCTCGCTACGTTCAGCTAACACAATCCACTTTAGAAGAATTCAAAAGTTCAAAAGAGTTGTAATCCACATGCCATCAACCAACTTCCTTCTTAGTCTTCAGCTTGTGTTTAAAGCCTTGTAGCGAGACAAAAAGCATGCAAATCGTGGTATTTACCAGAACAAAGGGTAGCCCCCCTCTTACCTCGGCCGCCTTGCTCAACCCTCTGCCTCCACGGAGAAACGAAACGAAACTTTGAAATTCGAGCAGTTCGGGTTGATCAATCGCTTTGAAAAAACAATTTACTAGTCCCACCGTCCTTCCAAAACACCTGTAAACATTTCTAGCTCCTAACGGCGCGTTTTAACCACTTTAATCCACATTTATTAAGAAAAAAAAGCCCTGCGAGGTGGAGGAAACACCCTCTCTCTACACGAGCATCGCCACGCCCCCCGAGTTTCAGCTATTTCTAACATCCTCCATGTTCCAGCGTCTTCGGTGAAGGGAAAGCTCCCCCCGCAAAAGTTCCCCAGCCCTTAGGGCGAAGCAGGATCAGCCCCCCCGACCGCCGTTGAGATGGGGGCCCTCACCCCAAGCCGCCCGTGCAGAGGGGGGGATTTTAAACCTCCCCCCCCACGCCCGAGGGCGCAGCTGAGGCAACACAGCGGCGGACGTGAGAATCCACGTCCGTCAGTGTCCGAAGCCGGAAACGATCTCCCATGGTTGAATGTATTTATTGAGATGTATGTACTATTTGTATTTTACCTGCTGTGCATCGCCCCGAGTCCTGCCCGGAGAGGGGGCAGTATAAAAGTCTAAATAAATTAAATTAAATTAAATTAAATATTCATAGTTCCAGTTGTAGATTTAGACAGCGTTTGTACTGCAGGTTTGCTGCTTGGAGACTGGACATTTTGTTACCAGCCTAGATAACAACTTCAGTGGGGTTTTAGGGGAAGTGTCTTCTTCTTTTATATAGGTCCTGGGTGGTTAGTTGGTCTTTTGACTGTTTGAATCACAAGACTGATTCTGGGGTTGTGACTTCTTAATGGTTTCTGTGAGGCCCAGAATTCAACTACTGAGGGGGTGGTCAGTTCTGTCATTGACTGGTGGTTTGGATGATCCATTTTCTTATTGGTTCATATCCTGGTCCTAAGTCAATGTGTTTGTTGATGGACTCATTGGTGGAATGCCAGGCTTTGATAAACTCATGTTCGGCTTTGTCCCAGGCAAGCCAGCATTACCTGTTGTCGGTGTGACTGGCGATCAGGGACTTTCAGTCATGCCATTTGACATTACAGTCTTTAAAATGAAATGTCATCTAAAATGAAATAGGTACTATATATTAAACCTAAAATTTTTTTTAAAGTAATTATGTAATCAGCTGTACCAAATTTTTCTCTTGCTGTACTTGTGTTAACAATTCATAGCAGCTTGGGGACACAATGGTTAGAATGCAGTATTGCAGGCTAATTCTGCTGACTACCAACTGCCAAAAGTTTGGCAGTTCGATCCTCACAGGTTGACTCATCCTTTCAAGGTCAGTAAAACGAAGATCCTGATCATTGGGAGAACAGGCTGATTCTGTAAACTGTAAACTGTTTAAAGAGAGCTGTAAAAGCGCTATGAGGCGTTATGTAAGTCTAAGTGCTACTGCTATTCATATAAAAAAGGGCAGGGCTTCAATGGCATTGGTGTAGTCTCCATCTTGACTTTTTTGTCATCCAGCTCCAGGAAGTGAAGCCAGAAGGCCTTGCTATAGGAATTGTGAAAAATCCTCATGCTATTACCTTTGTTTCTTCTCCAGCTTCCCAAGCTGAATCGTTTCCCAAGAAGTTCTCCAAGCTATTTCCCAATATTTTTCAGCCCTACAGACTCTTCCAAGGTTCTTCTCAGGGTGATACTTAAGGGACAAACGCTGAACGTGATGCAACAAGAACTGGTCACAATCAGAAACCCAAGTGACCTACTTTTTGTTCAGACAGACAAGCCCATCTATAAGCCAGGACAGGAAGGTAAGTGAGATCCTCCCAGTAGAGCAGGGGTGGCGAACTGTGGCTCTTTTATGACTCATGGACTTCACTACCCAGAATTCCTGAGCCAGCATGGCTGGCTCAGGAATTCTGGGTATTGCAGTCCATGAGTCATAAAAGAGCCACAGTTCGCCACCTCTGCAGTAGAGAAATTGTAGAAATAGGGGTATAATCATATCTGAGATCAGAATTTCTATTGCTAAGCAAGTTAAGTGAGTCGTACTTGATTTTACCATCTTTTTTTTGCCATGGTTCTTAAGTGAACCACTGCAGCTATAGGTAATCCTCGAGTTATGAATGTAATAGAGCTTGCTAATTACAATCATAACCCAAGGATTCCTTTGATTGAATCATGTTAAATGAATGTGATCACTTCCTGCTTTCCCCAATGCATTCGCTAACTGATTGCGTATGTCGTTAAATGCACATGAGGTAGTTTGGGATAGGGAAGACCATGCGGGTCCTGGTACTGGAGTAAGCCACCCAAAGCTTCCTCTGATCCACTAAGATTACCTCATGTTCTCCTGGGGTCCACACAATTGCTTCCCCATCCTATCCTACCCCGCCAGGTCTTCACAGACTGGGCCTGCTTTGCCAGTGTCCCAGATTCCACTTATTCCTCCCCATCCCTTTTCCCATGGCTTTACTGAAATAGCTATGTTGCAGAATCTCTGCAGTCGGTCGTAAGGGTGAATGATTCCTGTAATGCTGCAACATATGTAACTTCGGAAGCGGGTCGTAAATATTTTTTGGGGGGGAGGGGGGAGTCATAATTTTGAATGGTTGCTAATTAAGCTGTCAAAACTCAAGAAATACCTATGAATCAGGAGTTTGGTTTTCCTCTGCCTTGATTTTGCTTGCTGGAAGCTAGCTGGGAAGGTCACAAATGTATATATGGATCCTGGCATGCCGCAACCATCATAAACACATGCTAGTTGTCAAGTGCTGAAATTGCAATCATGTGACCATGCGGATGCTGTGATGGTTGTGTGAGGAATGGTTGTAAAACATTTTTCAGCACTGTTGCAATTTGGAATGGTTGTTACAAATTGCAAGTCAAAGACTACCTGTAGTCCCTTGCCAAGATAGTGTCTCTTCCAAACCACTGAAAATTTCTTATTTCTATGATAAATCCACTCACTGGTTCTTTTACAGATGAGCTTTCTTATCCTAAGGCAGATTGTTCTACGATATTTTACATGTGCTAGAGGCAGTTTGGTGCAGTGGTTAAGGCACCAGGCTAGAACCTGGGGGGACCATTAATTCTAATCCTGCCTTATTTATTTATTTATTTTATTTATTTGATTTATATCCCGCCCTTCTCCAGAAGGACCCAGGGCGGCACAAAGCTAACTGGGTGACCTTGGGACAGTCATTCTTTCTCAGCCCTGGGAAGCAGGCACTGGCCAATCCTTTCTGAAATCTTCTCAAAAAACTGCAGGGATTAATTTGGGCAGGCTTCAGAAGTAAATGCTGAGTCAGAATAACAGAGTTGGTAGGAGCATTGGAGGTCTTCTAGTCCAACCCTGCTCAAGCAGGAAACCCTAAACTAGGGATGTCAAACTGGCGGCCTGTGGGCCAGATGCATCATGTGCAGGCCACCCCCACCTCGGCTCCATAAATTTTAGTCAAATGGTTGTTCAAGTAGACAAATGGTTGTACAACCAGAGTCAAAGGCACACACATTCACACACCCAAAGAGTCTAAACAGATGGCTATTTGGTCAACTTGATCAAAGTGGTCTTATGTTGGACCTGGTTAGTTGCAAACAGAGATTGAGATTATATGAGTACATCCCACCCACGATTTGGGAGACTTTTGATCCATCTACTCCACAGATGCCCTTGACACAGTATTTTTGGTGCCTCCTGAGATACAACCATAAAATCAGGGCTTCTGATTTAATAACCAAAAGCCTGGGAACCCTTCACTCCACTGCAGCAGGAGTGATGCCTCCTGCAGTGAGAAATTTGAAATTATTTGAATTTGGACCACTTTAGTTTGCTCTTGTTGAGTGGCTCTTGACAATTATCCAGAAGCTTCGTTTGTTCCAGAAGGTAGCTGCCTGCTTGTTGGTAAAGTGGAGAAGCTTCAGCAATGTGATTGGTTCCTGGTTTGCAGATGATATGGTGGTTGCTTTTAAGGTGGTTAATAGGCAATTTCTGAAAGCAATTAGAAAGTGGGGCTTGCAAACTTAGTGTCCTTTAAAAGGCCTTGTTGTGACTGTAAAAAAGATAGTCAATCCCTTTGTCTTTTGGCACTCCAACCGATGGAAAACCATTGTTCTGCTAGGAACAGCCATCTGGAGCACATGTGGATGATCTCCTATCCTCCTTATCCAGAAGGGTTCTAAGGTTTAGGTTTATTGGTTTTTAATACCGCCCTACTCCCGAAGGACTCAGGGCGGTGTACAGCCAAAAGAAAAACAAATATGTAAAAGTTAAAACAGCTTTTAAAAGGCATAATTAAAAGACATCATTAAAATATTGGCTGAAACGTGGAAAAAACCCAAACTAACCCTAATTAAAATAATAAAAAATTTAAATTTAAATTTAAAAAACATTGCCAGCCCGGCTTGTTGAAAGAGAAAAGTTTTGAGACCGCGGCGGAAGGTGCATAAGTCAGGGGGTTGGGGGTGGGAGGCACCGTTTTGCGGTGGTTCTTGTCCTACCTCTCTGGTCGGTCGCAATGGGTGTTGGCAGGAGGGCAGAGGTCGGCCCCGAGGTCCCTCACATGTGGGGTTCCACAAGGGTCGGTCCTTTCGCCACTTCTGTTCAACACCTATATGAAGTCGCTGGGCGAGATCATCCGTGGTTTTGGGGTGGAACACCATCTGTACGCTGACGATACTCAGCTGTACATATCAACCCCAAACCACCCCAACGATGCCGTCAAGGTGCTGTCCCGGTGTCTGGAGGCCGTACGGGGCTGGATGGGTAGCAACAAACTCAGGCTCAACCCGTCCAAGACTGACTGGCTGTGGTTTCCAGCACCCCGGTACAGCCAGATTAGTCCAACAATGGCCATTGGGGGCGTCCAACTAGCCCTCATGGAGAGGGCGCGCAACTTGGGTGTCTTCCTGGATTCCCGGCTGACCATGGAGGACCATGTGTCGGCCGTGGCCAGGGGGGCATTTTATCAGGTATGCTTGATACGCCAGTTGCGCCCCTTAGTGGACCGGGGAGCTCTGCGCACAGTCACTCAGGCATTGGTGACATTTCGGTTGGACTACTGCAACACTCTCTACATGGGGCTCCCCTTGAGGTGCACTCGAAGGTTGCAGTTGGTCCAGAATGCGGCCGCACGGGTAATTATGTGACCCGCTCCCTCCTTCGCCAGAGGCCGCGGGAAGCCCCTCTACAGAGACAAGCAGAGGAATTTGGAGAGTATCTGCAGGACAAAATCGCTCAGATCCGGCGAGATCATACGTGGGTTTGGGGTAGATTACCATCTGTACGCGGATGACACCCAGCTGTACATCTCTACCCCAAACCACCCCAAACGATGCCGTCGAAGTAATGTCCCGGTGTCTGGAAGCCGTGCAGATCTGGATGGGAAGGAACAGACTCAGGCTCAACCTGTCCAAGACTGAGTGGCTGTGGCTACCGGCGCCCCGGTTCAACCAGTTGACGCCATCACTGGCCATAGGGGGCGAACATCTAGCCCCCGTGGAGCGGGCATGCAACTTAGGTGTCCTCCTGGATTCCCGGCTGTCTATAGAAGACCATGTGACAGCTGTGGCCAGGGGGGCATTTTACCAGGTTCGCCTGGTACGCCAGTTGCGTCCCCTATTGGACTGGGACGCCCTTCGCACGGTCACTCATGCGCTTGTGGCGTCTCGGCTGGACTACTGTAATGCTCTCTACATGGGGCTCCCCTTGAGATGTACCCGGAGACTACAGCTGGTCCAGAACGCGACCGCGCGGGCAGTTATGGGAGTCACTAGATACTCCCATGTAACAGCACTCCTGCGCGAGCTGCACTGGCTACCTGTGGTCTTTCGGGTGCGTTTCAAGGTGTTGATTATCATCTTTAAAGCGTTCCATGGCACAGGATCTAGTTATTTGCGGGATCGTATCCTGCCCCATACATCCCTTCGGCTGATTCGCTCACACAGAGAGAGACTTCTCCGGGTGCCGTCCACTAGGCAGTGCCAGCGGGCAACGCCCAGGGGAAGGGCCTTCTCTGTGATGGGCCCGACTCTCTGGAACGACCTACCCCCGGATATTAGAACGACTACGGACCCCCGCGCCTTCCGCCAAAAAGTAAAAACCTATTTGTTTCATCAGGCCGGCTTGGCCTAATCTATGCTCCTCGCCCCAGTCTGTTTTCTCAAATTGTTTATTGGGTTTTAATGGGTGGTAATTTTAATGGTTTTAAAATTTTGTACAGGATAGTTTAATTCTTTTTTAAATTTGTGTGTATTGTATGTTTTTAGTTGGTTTTTAATATTCCTGTACACTGCCCCGAGTCCCTTCGGGGAGAGGGGGCGGTTTATAAATATAAATATAATAATAATAATAATAATAATAATAATAATAATAATAATAATAATAATAATAATAATAATAATAATAATAATAATAATAATAATAATTATTATTATTATTATTATTATTATTATTATTATTATTATGCCGCAAGGCAGTCCCACATAACACCTCTCCTGCGTGAGCTGCACTGGCTATCTGTGGCCTTTCGTGTGCGCTTCAAGGTGCTGACGACCATCTTCAAAGCGCTCCATGGCTCAGGGCCTAGCTATATTTGCGACCGCCTCCTGCCCCATACATCCCTTCGACCGATCCGCTCCCACAGAGAGGGCCTTCTCAGGGTACCGTTGGCCGGGCAATGCCGGTTGGCGGTGTCCAGGGGAAGAGCCTTCTCTGTGGCGGGCCCTGCCCTCTGGAACGACCTTCCCCCCGATCTACGCACCATCGTGGACCTCCGCCTTTTCCGCCGTCTTAAAACCTTTTTATTCCAACAAGCTGGCCTAGCATAACCCCGTTTCTGATTTTTATAGGGATAATTTTAAATTTTAGAGCGTTATTTTTAGCACAGGGAATATTTAATTAGTTTTTAATAATTTTGGATTTTTATATTTTGTATGATTTTAATGATGCCTGTGCGCCGCCCTGGGTCCTTTTTTAGGAGAAGGGCGGGGTATAAATTTAATAAAATAAATAAATAAATAAATAAATAAATTCGTTCCAGAGGAAAGGTGCTCCCATAGCTCTCCGCCTGGGTGTCGCCCGTCAACATTGCCTAGCCAACGGCACCATGAGGAGACACTCTCTATGGGAGCGTACGGGCCGGTGGGAGGCTCTCGGTGGCAGAAGGCGATCTCGTAGGTACCCAGGTATACGAGATCGCCTTCTGCCACCGAGAGCCTAAGGAATTGGTAATCTTATTTGGTCTTTGCTGTTGTGATTGGTTCCACTTTTGCAGAAATATTTTCAATTTGCCATACCTCCCCCAGAGGTCTGCACTGGTTGCCACTAGGTTTTGGAGGCCAATTAAAAGTGCTGTGTTTGCCCCAAATAACTCTGCATGCCTTGCCCCCCAGTTACTGGGAGAACTGCCTCTCTGAACAAATCTGTCTGAGAGATGGTAGAGAGGATTGAAAAGGAATAACAGAGAAAATAGTCATACAGGATCACTAAGAGCATGAAAATAAGCTTTTTCTATGGATTCCCCTCATGTAGGAATTACTTCCCACTAGAGGACCAGATCACCTTCAATTAATTTTGGGGCACGTGTTGAAGATTATTTTTTATTTTATCCCATTATAGGGAGATCTGGGCAGGTTTTTAAAATCTGAATGCTTTAACACATTGTTTGTCACAAGTTTCACAAAGGAACACAGGGTAGACATTCTGCAATGAATGAGCTGTTGGAATTTATTATTGTAAATTCTATGCAACTTTACTTTACTTTACTTTACTTTACTTTACTTTACTTTACTTTACTTTAATCGAATTTGTATACCGCCCTATCTCCCCGAGGGGACTCAGGGCGGTGCACAGAAATATTAAAAACATATACAAAACAATACAATAAATAACAGTTTAAAACGGAATTAAATCGGGATCTGTGCTAAAAATTTGAATTAAAAAGGTTAAAATCAATTAAAAATTTATCCATTAAAATTAAGCCAGGCCGGCTTCTTGAAACAGATGTTTCTTTAATGCCCGGCGGAAGAGGCGTAGATCCATGATAATACGAAGATTGGGAGGTAGGTCGTTCCAGAGGGCAGGCCCCGCCACAGAGAAGGCTCTCCCCCTGGGGGGCCACCTGTCGGCATTGTCCGGCGGATGGCACCCTGAGGAGGCCCACTCTGTGGGAGCGGACAGGTCTAAGAGAGGTATGTGGTAGGTGGCGGTCCCGCAAGTAGCCAGGTCCCGTGCCATGGAGCACTTTAAAGACGGTCACTAGCACCTTGAAGCGCACCTGGAAGGCCACCAGCAGCCAGTGCAGCTCGCGCAGGAGAGGTGTTACGTGGGAGTAGAATCCCCCACGCAGCCGCATTCTGGACTAGCTGGAGTCTCCGGGTGCACCTCAAGGGGAGCCCCATGTAGAGAGCATTGCAGTAGTCCAGGCGGGAGGTGACGAGCGCTTGAGTGATTGTGCGTAAGGTGTCACGATCTAGATAGGGGCGCAACTGGCAGATCAGGTGAACCTGATAAAAGGCCCCCTTGGTCACGGCTGTCACATGGTCATCCAATGACAGCCGGGAATCCGGGAGGATGCCGAGATTGTGAGCCCTATCCACGGGGGCCAGTGACTCACCCCCGATAATCAGAGATGGAGTCAGCTGACTATATCGTGACGCCAGAAACCACAGCCACTCGGTCTTGGACGGGTTGAGTCAGAGTTTGTTCCTCCCCATCCAGACTCGCACGGCCTCCAGACACTGGGACATCACTTCGACAGCATCGTTGGTGTGGTTAGGGGTAGAGAAGTACAGCTGAGTATCATCAGCATACTGATTAAACTCTACCCCAAAACCACGGATGATCTCGCCCAGCGGCTTCATGTAGATGTTGAACAGGAGGGGCAAGAGGACCGACCCCTGAGGCACCCCCCACGTGAGGGGCCTCGACGTCGACCTCTGCCCTCCTGCCAACACAAATTGCGACCGATTGGAGAGGAAGGAGGAGAACCACTGCAAAATGGTGCCTCTTACCCCCAGCCCCTCCAGCTGGTGCAATAGGATACCATGGTTGATGATATTGAAAGCCACTGAGAGACCTAATAGGACCAGGATAGAGGAATGACCTCTATCCCGAGCCCTCCAGAGATCATCCACCAACGTGACCAATGCCGTCTCCGTGCTGTGCCCAGGCTGGAAGCGGGACTGGTGCGGGTCTAGATAGACAGTTTCCTGCAGGTGCTGGGGGAACGGTCGTCCCACCACACTCTCAACAACCTTCGCTAAAAAGCGAAGGTTGGAGACCGGACGATAATTAGCCAGCTCTGCTGGGTCCTGGGAAGGCCTCTTGAGGAGGGGTTTCACCACTGCCTCTTTCAAGGCGGCTGGCAAGAACCCCTCACTCAAGGAAGCACTCACTATTCCCAGGAGCCAGCCTTGTGTAACCTCCCGGGATGCCAGTACAAGCCAGGAGGTACACAGGTCCAATAAACATGTGGTGGCATTCAGCCGTCCCAGCAACCTGTCCATGTCATCAGGAGAAACAATGTCAAACTCATCCCAGAAAACAGTCTCAAGAACTGCCTTCATCCGCCCGCCTGGACCAATCTCATTGGAGGTCAACTCGTCACAGATCTGAGCGATTTTATCCTGCAGATAACATCCAAATTCCTCTGCCCGGCCCTGCAAAAAAGCTTCCCGCGGCCTCTGTTAAAGGAGGGAGTGGGTTACTCTAAACAGGGCGGCAGGGCGGTTATCTGTGGATGCGATAAGGGCAGAGAGATAATTATGTTTCACCGCTCTTATTGCCACAAGGTAGGTCCACAAAAGCAACCGTACCTGTGTTCAGTAGCAACAACTACAGTAGTATTCTGCCAGTAAATGGCAATAGTTTGGATCTCTATGCTTTCTGGTTCTGAGTAGAGTTTCCTGTTTCCTGTCACAGAATATAGTTGAGCAGTAAAGCACATAGTGACTGTACTCTTTGCTTGCTGTGTGGTGCTTTATATATACAGAATTTCTAATATGAGTCAATGAATCAAATAAACACTTCCCTTGGTGTCAATCATCCTGCAGATTCCATTCTGACTTGATCTTGTACCCATTAGATGAATGGATGACTTCTCCCTTCACTCCAAATCTATGAATGGGTGATAGAAATGCCTGGGAAGAATCTGGGGCTACTATCCTTATAAAGTCCAAGCTGGCTTCCAGATGCACGTAGCCACAAAGCCAATACTGTCCCTCTTTCTTTCACAGTGAAGATTCGCATTGTCTGTCTGCATGAAGACTTCCGTCCCGTAAATAAGAAGGTAGGCTATGACTGAATACAATGGCTACTCATTTCCTTTCCTGGAAGACTACAGCATTCACTGAAGTTTCAATTTGGCATAATTTAAAAAAATCTTTCCTATGTTCACGTAATTCCTGCAATAATATTTAAATATGTCAATGTGGCTATGCCAATGACCACATCCTGGTTTACAACGTTATTATAAATGTGCATCTTATCAAACGCACACATAACCACAATGATCTTCCATATCTGTGAAAGCCACAATGGACATCAAAATGACATCTGCCACAAAGATGCAAGTAATAGATGTAATACAAACTGAGTTCTTCAGTTTGTAACTGTGTTCCCTCTTTCATTAATTATTTGTTAGCTTTGTACACTACCTTTTGTCCAGGAACCCATGGGGGCTCCTTCCTCCCATTTTCCCCTCAAGGACAATTCTGTAAGGATAGTAGAATACCAGAGTTGGAAGGGACCTTGGAAGTCTTCTAGTGTAACCCCCTGTTGAAACAGGAGACCCTAGTGTATCATTTCAAATAAATGGCTGTCCAGTCTCTTCTTAACAACCTCCAGTGATGGGAGCATCCACAACTTCTGAAGGCAAGCCGTTTCACTGCTTAGTTGTTCTCACTGTCAGTGAATTTCTCAGTTTTAGGTTGCTTCTCTCTTTTATTAGTGTCCATCCATTGCTTCTTGTTGTGCCTTCAGGTTCTTTGGAGAAGAGGTTGACCTCTTCTTCTTAGTGGAAACCCCTGAGATATTGGAACACTGCTGTCATGTCACTCCTAGTCCTTCTTTTCATTAAACTAGGCATACCCAATTCTTAGAAGCATTCTTCTTCACATCGAAGTGATGTCCCGATGTCTGGAAGCTGTACGGATCTGGATGGGAAGCAACAGACTCAAACTCAACCCATCCAAGACTGAGTGGCTGTAGTTTCCGGCGTCCCGTACAACCAGTTGACTCCATCACTGGCC
This sequence comes from Rhabdophis nuchalis, assembly GCA_039707465.1. Taxonomy (NCBI): domain Eukaryota; kingdom Metazoa; phylum Chordata; class Lepidosauria; order Squamata; family Natricidae; genus Rhabdophis; species Rhabdophis nuchalis. The sequence continues at coordinate 15,680,287 of CM077646.1, read as the reverse complement.
ATAGGGGGTGAACATCTAGCCCCCGTGGATTGGGCACGCAACTTAGGCGTCCTCCTGGATACTCAGGATACGTCGCCACGATGTAGAAAAGACGTGGAGACTCTGGAAAGAGTGCAGAGAAGAGCAACCAAGATGATTAGGGAACTGGAGACTAAAACATATGAAGAACGGCTGCAGGAGCTGGGTATGTCTAGTTTGACGAAGAGAAGGACCAGAGGAGACATGATAGCAGTGTTCCGATATCTCAGAGGGTGCCACAAAGAAGAGGGAGCCAAACTATTCTCCAAGGCACCTGGGGGTAGGACAAGAAGCAATGGGTGGAAACTAATCAAGGAGAGAAGCAACTTAGAACTAAGGAGAAATTTCCTGACAGTTAGAACAATTAACCTCTGGAACAGCTTGCCTCCAGAAGTTGTGAATGCCCCAACCCTGGAAGCCTTTAAAAAGATGTTAGATAGCCATTTGTCTGAAATGGTATAAGGTTCCTGCCCACGCAGGGGGTTGGACTAGAAGACCTACAAGGTCCCTTCCAACTCTGCTATTGTATTGTATTGTATTATAGAGGACCTCCAAGGTCCCTTCCAACTCTTATTACTCTGTTCAGTGTCCCCAGGTCATGTGATCCCCTTTTTCTGCATAGTGCATGGGGAAGCTAGATTCGCTTAACCACTGCGATACCAAGCTGTATATGCAAGACCATGTGACGGCCGTGGCCAGGGGTGCGTTCCACCAGATACGCCTGGTGTGGCAGTTGCGTCCCCTATTGGACCGGGACGCCCTTCGCACAGTCACTCATGCGCTTGTGACATCCCGGCTAGACTACTGCAATGCTTTCTACATGGGGCTCCCCTTGGGGTGCACCCGAAGATTACAGCTAGTCCACAATGCGGCCGCGCGGGCGATCTTGGGAGCGTCTAGGTACTCCCATGTAACACCACTCCTGTGCGAGCTGCACTGGTTGCCTGTGGCCTTTCGGGTGCACTTCAAGGTGTTGATTACCATCTTTAAAGTGCTCCATGGCACGGGAACTAGTTATCTGCGAGATCGCATCCTACCCCATACATCCCTCCGGCCGATTCGCTCCCACAGAAAGGCACTTCTCCGGGTGCCGTCAGCTAGGCAATGCCAGCGGGTGACGCCCAGGGGAAGGGCCTTCTCTGTGGTGGGCCCAACCCTCTGGAACGACCTACCCCCCGATCTTAGAACAACTACAGACCTCCGCGCCTTCCGCCAGAAATTAAATACCTATTTGTTCCATCAGGTCGATCTGGCCTAATATATTTACCTAGCCTATAGTCTGTATCTTAGATTGTTTTAATTGGTTTTTAAATGGGGTTGAGTTTTAATGATTTTAAATTTTTAGCGCAGGGATAATTTATTTAATTCGGTTTTAAATATTTATTATTGTGATATTCATATGTTTTAATTTCCTGTGCACCACCCCGGGTCCCTTTGGGGAGAGGGAGCGGTTATATAAGTCTAAGAAATAAATAAAATATAAATAAATTTGTTTGATTCTCCGGTCCCCTAACCATCTTTGGATGGTTGGGATGAGAGACAGGAACTGACCCAAAATCTCCCAGAACTTTCTATGTCTGAGGAGAATTTGATTTCCCTGCTCCTACTGCAGCAAATTCCCTACTGCCCCACAAACAAAATACATTATCTATATTATCATATATTCACATTTCTTCTTTGTGTGTACATGTGTATAAGAGTATAATTCATTGTCTTGTAGTTTCTGATTTCTCTCTCTCTTGTTTTTATTTCTGTCAGATCCCTTTAATTTACATTCAGGTAAGTACTTTTTTTCTCTTAACACAATAAAAAGATGTTGATACATCCCCCCAAATTATATTTTCTGGTATCAAAATTGCACGATTTTTAGCTTAATTCAAGCCCAATTGTCATCATGTACAACTTTTCAGTTTTTCTTTTTTTTTATTTACAAAGGAGATCCAGCAAATGTTATGGGACACACTGAAGGAAGAGATCCAGTTTGGGCATGATAGAATTATAATTACTGTACCTGTTAGTTGGAAGAAATTGATATATCTAGAGCTAGTTGGATTGTGCCCTGTGTACTCTATTTTCTTTAATAAATTCTGGAAAATGAATAAATTGCCAAAAATTGGAAGAGGGCAAATATCTGCTTCTTCAGGAAAAGACAGAACAATCAATTTGGCATCAAAATTGACAGGGAAGTTTCTGGAAAGGCATTAGTATATAGGCCAAAATGACACATATGTATACAAACATGCCTGTGAGGATTCTACAGTAGGTCATAAAAATGATTTTATGCCACTTAAAAGCAGTGCCATAATTTACCAGAGGTCAGCATGCATTTGTCAACAGGTTTTCTCAGATGATACTTATCTTTGAAATCAAGTAACATTTTCAGTAGATAGTGGTATTTCAACAGATATGATTCTGATTTACAAGCTAATAAAATAAGGGTTCAAGACATTCTATCAGGTAGATCCTCAACTGGCTTGAAAACCAAACTGAGTATTCATAATGTTTTTCAGCAGACCAATGAGAGACATTGAATAGGGTGCCACAAAGTTAACTGTATAAAACTAGTTGATTAATAACAGCAATTGAACTTATGGCCATGATGTTAAGTCATATCAGTTGCAACAAGAGTCAGTCACATGACTGACCTGATTTTGTTATCTTTTTTAATGGCAGTTGTTAAGTGAACCAATGATTTGCTTTGGGTGTGGTTTTTGTAGATAATCAGGAAGGAGTAAGTGCCATTTTCTTTTGATAAACCTGTCTTAAAGTGCAGTCACGTGACTGGGACCCAGCAAATGGCTGTAAATGCACCTGGGAGCTGAATGCCTGGTGAGGTGACAACTATTGGAACTTTGAATTTGGATTGTAACTTGGAATGGTTGCTAAGTGATCCTTGATTATAAATCAAGGATTACCTGTATTTAGCTTTGTGGAAAAGTGATTGAACCAGTAGAATGAAGGCCAGAGTCATAGGAGGGAGGGAGGGAGGGGCCATTTCCCAGCAAGCAAAGAGACAAAGGAGTTTGGAATCTCTGGTTTTCAGAAAGAGAGCAAAGGGGACTCTACCTATTTTGCAGATTACAGGCAATCCTCAATTTATGACCATGAGCCCAAAATTTATATTGCTGAGCAAGACAGTTGCCAAGTGATTTGTGCTCTATTATATGACATTTTTTTGGCCACAACTGTTAAGTGAATCATGTGGCCATTAAGTGAACCTGGCTTCCCCACTGACTTTGCATCTCGGAAGATGACTGGGAAAATCACAAATAGTTACCATACAATCCCAGGACAGTGTAAGTGTTGTAAATACATACCTGTTGCCAATTGCCTGAATTTTGATCACAACCATTGGAATGTTACAATAGTTGTAAGTGTGAAAATTGGTCATTAGTCCTTTTTTTCACTAAATGAATGGTTGGTAGTTATGCAGGTAAGTGCTTTGGTCTGGCAAGTTTTCAATCCATAAGTGAGCAACAATAAACAAAGGTGGGGTTTTTTTTCAAGAGGCAACTGCATGACCATGTGGCCAGCATGACTAAATGGCAAAGGCCCATGGAGTGGTTACCTTTCCACTAAAGGTGGTCCCTATTTTTCTACTTGCATTTTTTACGTGCTTTTGAACTGCTAGTTGGCAGAAGCTGGGCTGGGTAAGGGAGCTCACACCGTTTTATGGTACTTAGGGATTCAAACCTTTCTGATCGACAAGTTCAGCATCTTAGTAACTGAACTACCACGTCCCTTCAGGGACATAAAAGGAGAGCCCAACTGTGTGTCTCCAAGGTAATGGTGATATCACAGGCCAATCCTTTCAATCTGGAAGTGCCTGGGTGCTTCTGACTCCATGCAAAAAAATTAGTAATAGATATTCCCGGAGTATAATTCTGTCATGCTCATCATCCTGGAATCCCATTCCTTCAAAGTGTTCTACAATACTCTTTGGAGTTTAGTAATGATGTGAAAATGATCACCTGAAGTCACCATTATGGTAGGCTTAACGGACAATTTGGGAGTTCTCCTGCACTAAACCTATCATTAGAAATGTAGCTGCTGGCTAGGATGTTATGTGAATAGGGATAATGGGTGGTATTTTATCATATCTTACAGGACATCTAAGTATTTTGGCTGGCCTTGATTTTTTTCCCCATCATGCTATCGCGTATCAGAGCATGAACTCTAAGTCATTGGGATTTAAACATTGACCTTAAATCAATGGAACAAAATTTTCATTATCCTATTGAAATGAAGAAATTTGGGGAGGGCAGTAGGACGACCAGGGATGGACTTTTATCTGGAAGGACTGTGAACTCAGCTCAGTTCCACAAAGTTCTGTTTTTGTTTTTAAGACATGAATTTATATATTTATGATTTTAATTAAAGTTTAATTTCTAATTGATTGTACAAGTATATTTTTATGGATGCTTCAGAATTTGATTTTCTTCTCCAGAATGAGTAGTTGTAATGTGATACAATCTACTCAGATTTCAGGCACAACTTGTTCCCTTAGTTCAGTGATGGCTAAAGTTTTTGGCATTGCATGCCAACAGTGGGGGGAGCATGTGTGTGTGTGTGTGTGTGTTTGTGTGTGTGTGTGTGTGCGCATGCCCATACCCATAATTCTATGCACCCACCCCCTAGAGCCTTTCTAGGAGCCTGGGGAGGGTGAAAACGGGCTTCCCCCCCCCAACACGCAGAGGCTGGAAACAGCCTGTTTCCCAACATCTGATGGGCCTAGAAGGCCCAAAGACATGCGCGTTGAAGCTGAGCTTCTGTACCCACCGATATGGGTATGCATGCCACCTGTGGCATATGTTCATCATCACAACCTTAGGTTATCTAGAACAAATAGGTTTTTTTAATATGATTTACTACAGGGGCAGAAGTGGGGAGAAAAAGGTTTTAAATATTAACCACCATTGCAGTTTTTTAAAATCAAGAGATACAGTCAGAAGTACTTTGGGGGAGGGGGCAGTACTTCCCTATTCTGATTGGGGTGAAATAGGATCTTCAAATCTACCCACATCAGTTAATGATTGAGTGATAGGGTTTCAGGTTCTGGGAACTTGGCAACCCCAGTTCATTGCTTTGAGTTTCAACTGGTTAGAAAAGAAGAGCAAACAAATTCCAGTTTCTTTCATCCTCTTGTCCTCAATAGTTTCAATCAGAATATAGCTGGAAGGAACCTTCATTGTCTTCTAGTCCAACCCCCTCCTCAAGAAGGAGACAAGTGACTGTCCAATCTTTTCTTAAAAACCTCCAGTGATGAAGTAGCTACAACTTATTAGGGCAAGTCATTCAATTAGTTAATTGTTCTGTTAGGAAATTTCTCCTTAATTCTAGGTTGCTTCTCTCCTTGATTAGTTTCCATCCATTGCTTTGTCTACCTTCTGGTGCTTTGGAAAATAAGTTGCCCACCTCCTCTTTATGGCAACCTCTCAAATATTGGAATATTTTAAGAATTGGTTAATTATAATTCCCAGAATCTGGAAAATTGGGTGAAGATTGACCAGAAAATGGGATGGGGCATTAAGTGTTCTATCAACACCAAAAGCTCTTGTGTTTGCATTTTTTGTAACTGACAGGACCCCAAGAACAACCGTCTGTTCCAGTGGAATGATGTTACGCTTAGCATGGGCCTCACCCAACTGGCATTCCCTCTGTCTTCGGAGCCTGCCTTAGGCACCTACACATTGATGGTAGAAAAATCCTCCATGGATATTACTCAGCACCCATTTGATGTGGAAGAATATGGTAAGAAGGATGAGGCTTACTTGCGAACCCTGAGTAGAATTGGGTACCGATTGTATTCCTATCAATCTCTGTATGAATGTTTTCATAAATGAAAGAAGAGATATTTATGGATCTTCTACAGCATTCTTGGAATGAACCTGTGACCACAAGAGGAATTATTCTTGTGTTGAACAAGGTTCCTGGATTTCAGAATATTGACTCAGCACAATGTTTTTCAAGAGGACTACTTTTAAGATATGTAAATTCCATCTCCCAGGATTCCCCAGCCAGTATTTGAAAATACACTAGACAACCTCTGGCTCACTGGGTCACTGTTTCAGAGACATTTGCTTATCTCAACTGAGTAACAGAATGATCAAGGGAGGGCAAAAAAGCAGTAGTATTGGGAGTGACTTCTGACTTCCTGCCAGCTTCCCCATTGATTCTTTTTTTGAAAAGTAGGCAGGAGGTAGTGGAAATAAAGAACCTGTGATTGCAACTGACTGTGATGGTCTTGAATCTGTTGTTATTTTGCAACAACTAACATAATCTGTTGTTATTTTGCAACATTAATCCCACAGGAATAATAGGTCCTGGATTTTGGACACAATCTTTAATTTAGTTCATTTGAAGTAGGTGGATTCAATTTTTTTTTGCCATATGATGCACTGCTTTACACAATTGAAGATTATACATGGACAAAGAAACCAGAGAGTTTTTGTAATATATAGATGGATTTTACTCTCAGACTTCCCTAGCCAGCACTTTAATTTCTGTGGAGTGGGGAATTCTGGGAGTTGAAGTCCACAGATCTTAAAGTTGCTGAAACAGAGATACATTACCTTAGCATCTGTATCTCCATTTTGGCTAGGAAGAGAACCCAAAGCTAGGCTTGAGACCAGCCATGGCAGAAAAGACTCAATAAATTTATAGGATGTATGCTTAATTCTGACACTGGGTTAGCTTTTAGCGAGACTCATAATTTTCAGCTAGGGTTCAACACCATTTTAATATTATAAGATAGCAAAACAGGATGGTTTGAAGAATATATGAAGTTCTCCTTTAGAGTTGACATTTCTCTCCTCTTTTTAGTATTACCCAAATTTGAAGTTTTGGTGAAGGCACCAAAGCAAATCTCAGTTCTAGCCAAAAAATTTGAAGTGACCATTTGTGGGAGGTGAGTTCTAACAAGGTTTTGTTTCTTTATTTTGGGGGGAAAGGGAGAATGGAGGACTTATCCCTGGATAAGTCTTATCGTAGGCACCTTCCTTTGTGGTGGGAACATGGGGAGGGTATTAAAAGGTCAAAATGGAGACAAGACATGGTAACTTTTTAGAAGTCATGTTTTAGAAAATGATGTATATGGGTAATTTCCATTTTTTGCCCCTGGCATTGCCTATATCGCTCTACCCTTGCAATTCTATACAGCATTTCTATACTAGCAAATTCTGTTCAGCAATTCTATTCTAGCAAAATAATAATAATAATAATATCTTGACATTCATTGATTTAACAAATCAGCAAACATCAGAAACAGTTAATAGGCAAAATTGGGCTAAAAACAAAGTAAAAACATGGAGAAACGTGAAGAGCAGGTAAGAACTAAAATTATCTACATATCTCCGTTTGTATTTTATTTATTTTTATTTTAATCATATTTATATCCTGCCCTTCTCCACAGAGGACCCAGGGCGGCGCACAGGAATTTAAAAAGCATACAAAAGAATAAATACATAATTTAAAAACATATTAAATTATTCTAGTCCTAAGCTAAAACCAATTTTAAAATCCCCAATTTAAAACTCTCTAAAATAGTCCCCACGGGAGGTTAGGCTAGGCCGGCTTGCTGAAAAAGATATGTCTTTAGACACTGGCGGAAGAGGCGGAGGTCGGTGATGGTACGCAATTCAGGGGGTAGGTCGTTCCAAAGGGCAGTGCCCGCCACAGAGAAGGCTCTTCCCCTGGGTGTCGCCAGACGGCATTGCCCAGCCGACGGTACCCTGAGAAGACCCTCTCTGTGGGAGCGGATCGGCCGAAGGGATGTATGGGGCAGGAGGCGGTCTCGCATATAACTAGGCCCCGAGCCATGGAGCGCTTTAAAGATGGTCGTCAAAACCTTGAAGCGCACCCGAAAGGCCACAGGAAGCCAGTGCAGCTCGCGCAGGACCGGTGTTATGTGGGAGCATCTAGTGGCTCCCATAATCACCCGCGCGGCTGCATTCTGGACTAACTGTAGCTTTCGAGTGCACCTCAAGGGAAGCCCCATGTAGAGAGCATTACAGTAGTCGAGTCGGGACGTCACGAGAGCCTGAGTGACTGTGCGAAGGGCAGCCCGGTCCAGTAAGGGGCGCAATTGGCGCATCAGGCGTACCTGATGAAACGCCCCCCTAGCCACGGCCGCCACATGGTCCTCCATGGACAGCCGGGAATTCAGGAGGACACCCAAATTGCACGCCCTCTCCACGGGGGCCAGTGTTTCGCCCCCAATGGCCAGAGTTGGAGTAATCTGGCTGAACCGGGGTGCCGGAAACCGCAGCCACTCAGTCTTGGAAGGGTTGAGCTTGAGTTTGTTACCACCCATCCAGATCCGTACGGCCTCCAAGCACCGGGACAGCACTTCGGCGGCATCGTTGGTGTGGTCTGCGGTGGATATGTACAGCTGAGTGTCGTCAGCGTACAGATGGTACTCCACCCCAAAACCTCGGATGATCTCGCCCAGCGGCTTCATATATGTGTTAAACAGGAGGGGCGAGAGGACCGACCCCTGAGGAACCCCACATAAGAGGGGTCTCGAGGTCGACCTCTGCCCTCCCGTCAACACATATTGCGACCGACCAGAGAGGTAGGACGAGAACCACCGCAAAACGGTGCCTCCCAGCCCCAACCCCCCCCAGTCGGTGCAATAGGATACCATGGTCGATGGTATCAAAAGCCGCTGAGAGGTCTAACAGGACTAGGATGTTGTATGTTGAAAGGCACAAAACTTTCCAGTGTCACTCAAAGCAATGCTGGACATAATTTGTATAAAGAGTTCCAATGGGAGTAGTCTTTACTGATTCTAGTTTTAAATCTTTGACATACACCACAGTAGCAGAATAGATGAGATGGGGAGGAGGAGACCAGGTAATTCCTCCTCTGTTCTATACCATGTAGGAAAATGTGGGGTGGCTGAAAATATGTCTGTGAATTCCCCCATTCCCTCCTCTTCATGCAATGTTCTAGTCCCCTTTCCATTGAATTAGGCACAATACACAAATGAGATGCATTGTCAGCCTCAAACATTCCTTGAAACACCATTCACAAGATAGGTGTCATCACTGTCATGAGTCTCATGCTGTCCAGCCCAAGGCATTAGTCAGCGAAGGAGAGCATTGCCACCAGTGTCCATAATCAATCATGCTGATGGAACAATGGAGTCCCAAGTTTGGGGAATGGCTTTACAATCCTCACTGGTAAGAGGATTTCTCATACTGATAAAATAAGTTGCAATGTTCAAAAGAACGAGCAGATGCAGACTACCTTGTTTTTACAAAAGAGGCAAGCCTTCACACTTCTATATCATAAAAGCATATAAAAAGCATACTGTGAGAGGGATCTTGGAGTCTTAGTGGACAACCAGCTAAATATGACCAGCAGTGTGCAAGAGCAGCCAAAAAAGCTAATGCAATCCTGTATTAACAGAGGGATACAATCAAGATCAAGTGAGGAACTAATACCACTCTATAAAGCCCTAGCAAGACCACACCTAGAGTACTGCATCCAGTTTTAGTCAGTACACTATAAAAAGATGTTGAGGCTGTAGAAAAAGTGCAGAGGAGAGCAACCAGGATGATTTGGGGACCGGAGGCTAAAACATATGAAGAACGATTACAGGAACTGGGCATGGCTAGTCTAGTGGAGAGAAGGATCAGGGGAGACATGATAGCAGTCTTCCAATATTTGAGGGACTGCCACAGAGAAGAGGGGGGGGGGGGTCAACTGATTTTCCAAGGCACCTGTAGGTTAGACAAGGAATAATGGATGGAAACTGACCAAGGAGAAGATCCAACCTATCTCATTGCCCCTGTGGATGGGGTGCGCAACTTGGGTGTCCTCCTGGATGCCCGGCTGTCCATGGAAGATCAAGTGACAGCCGTGGCCAGGAGGGCGTTTTACCAGGTTCGCCTGGTTCGCCAGTTGCGCCCCCTATTGGATCGGGACGCCCTTCGCACAATCACTCATGCTCTCGTGACATCCCGACTGGACTATTGTAACTCTCTCTACATGGGGCTCCCCTTGAGGTGCACCCGAAGACTTCAGCTGGTCCAGAATGCAGCCGCGCGAGCAATAATGGGTACCCATGTAACACCGCTCTTGCGCGAGCTACACTGGCTACCTGTCGTCTTTCGGGTGCGCTTCAAGGTGTTAGTTCTCATCTTTAAAGCGCTCCATGGCTCGGGACCTAGCTATCTGCGGGATCGGATTCTGCCCCATACATCTTCCCGGCCGATTCGCTCCCACAGAGAGGGACTTCTCCGGGTGCCGTCCACTAGACTTTGTCAGCGGGCAACGCCCAGGGGAAGGGCCTTCTCTGTGGCGGGCCCAGCCCTCTGGAACGACCTTCCCCCCGACATTAGAACAACTACGGACCTCCGCTCCTTCCGTCAGAAATTAAAAACTCACTTTTTCTGCTTGGCCGGCCTAGGTTGGTCTCTACCTCAGGGGTTAGGGAATGTTAATTTTAAAATGGGGATTTTAGTACAGGGACAGTTGATTTAATTTGTTTTTATTGTATTTATTTATGTATATATTTTATGCTGTTTTAATTTTCCCTGTGCACCGCTCCGAGTCCCCCTGGGGAGAGGACGCGGTATAGAAAAATAAAATCTATCTATCTATCTAAATAAGGAGGAACTTTCTGACAGTGAGAACAATCAGCCAATGGAACGGCTTGCCTTGGGAAGTTGTGGGAGCTTCATCACTTGAGACTTTCAAGAAGAGATTGGACTACCATTTGTCAGAAATTGTGTAGGGTCTCCTGTCTGAGTGGCTGTTGGACTAGATGACCTATAAGGCAACGTCCAACTCTTTTAATCTGTATCTTTAATCACTTTGTTTCTGGATGCAGGTATACCTATGGGAAACCTGTCCCTGGCCTGGTGAAAATGACCATCTGCCGTCTCTATCAGCAATATAATCCGTGTCCAGATAGAGACTTGAGTCTGTGTGAAGAGTACAGTGGCGAGGTATGTTCCAAATCAAGGAAAATGTTCTAATGGGATGTGTGGTTCATCAAAAAAAAAATTAATTTGAATATATATTATGAGGCAGTAGTGCTTACTGCACTCAGTGACTGGATTAACATGGTGAAGGAAAGAACTTTGAATATAGAGGGGCATGATTTAATATACAGATGGCATGCCTATTTGGTCTATGATAGGAAGGTGGATACGATATTTAAAACTCATATATTAAGAAATGCCTTTATAAGGGTCTGGAAGAAATATCAATATAAATTAAATCAAAGCAAACAAAGTAATAGCCAAAAGCCAACATGGGTTTGTCAAAAACAGATCATGCCAGACGAATCTAATTGCATTCTTTGACAAAGTAACAAAATCAGTGGACCAGAGGAATGCTGTTGATATAATTTACCTGGACTTCAGTAAGGCATTTGATAAAGTAGACCATAACCTACTATTAGATAAAGTAGAAAATTGTGGGTTAGACAGCACCACCACCAAATGGATTCGTAACTGGCTGACCAACCGCACTCAACGTGTAGTCCTCAATGGAACTGCATCTACATGGAAGGAAGTATGCAGTGGAGTCCCCCAAGGCTCTGTTTTAGGCCCAGTACTCTTTAACATCTTCATCAACGATTTGGATGAGGGGATAAATGGGGAACTCATCAAATTTGCAGACGACACCAAGCTGGCAGGAATAGCCAACACTCCAGAAGATAGGCTTAAGATACAGAAGGATCTAGACAAACTTGAACATTGGGCACTGTCTAATAAAATGAAATTCAATTGTGAAAAAAGTAAGGTCCTACATATAGGCAAGAAAAACCAAATGCACAAGTACAGTATAGGTGGTACCTTGCTCAATAGTAGCAACTGTGAGAGGGATCTCGGAATCCTAGTGGACAACCATTTAAATATGAGCCAGCAGTGTGCAGCAGCTGCCAAAAAAGCCAACACAGTTCTAGGCTGCATCAACAGAGGGATAGAATCTAGATCGCGTGAAGTGTTAATGCCACTGTATAGTGCCTTGGTAAGGCCACACTTGGAATACTGCATACAGTTTTGGTCGCCACGATGTAGAAAAGACGTGGAGACTCTGGAAAGAGTGCAAAGAAGAGCAACCAAGATGATTAGAGGACTGGAGACTAAGACATATGAAGAACGGCTGCAGGAACTGGGTATGTCTAGTTTGATGAAGAGAAGGACCAGGGGAGACATGATAGCAGTGTTCCGATATCTCAGAGGGTGCCACAAAGAAGAGGGAGTCAAACTTTTCTCCAAGACACCTGGGGGCAGGACAAGGAGCAATGGGTGGAAACTAACCAAGGAGAGAAGCAACTTAGAACTAAGGAGAAATTTCCTAACAGTAAGAACAATTAACCTCTGGAACAGCTTGCCTCCAGCAGTTGTGAATGCCCCAACCCTGGAAGTCTTTAAAAAGATGTTAGACAGCCATTTGTCTGAAATGGTATAAGATTCCTGCCCATGCAGGGGGTTGGACTAGAAGACCTACAAGGTCCCTTCCAACTCTGCTATTGTATTATTGTATTAAATCCCTAGTTGGACAATACCGAGGCATATGATAGGGAATGTAAGCGCACAAAAGAAACATGATTCAATCACTTATAAGCAACTGATAGATTGGGATGATAGGGTCTGTAGACTTAAACCTTTAGATGTATTGAAACAAGAGGGAATAGTACGGTCTTGGTTCGAGTATGGACAGTTACAATCTAGGTTAAAAGAAGATTGTAAAATGGGCATATCAACAGTGGACGAAGAATTAATTGAACAAATTAGAGATACGGGGCAGTACCATATAAAACGGTTATATAACTTATTGATAGAAATTGATTCTGCCCCGGAGTTAGTCAAAGATTGTATGATAAAGTGGGCACAAAATATTAATCAACCAATAATGCTGGAAACTTGGGAGAAGATCTGGGTAAGAAATGTAAAATTTACACAAGCGCAAAATTTGAGGGAAAATTTTTATAAAATGTTTTATAGGTGGCATTTGGACCCTAAAAAATTATCAATTATGTATCCGAGCCAGAGCCCGAAATGTTGGAGGTGTGATTGTGATGAGGCAACATATTATCATATCTGGTGGACTTGTAAAAAGGTTAAAGCTTTCTGGATTAAAATTTGGTGGATCATGCAAAAAAAGATTTTTAAAAGGAAAATAGAATTTACCCCGCAGCTTTTTTTACTGGGCATAACCACAAATTGTACTGTTGTTGAAACAAGGTTAATATTGAACTTAATAACTGCTGCAAGATTGCTTGTAGCACAGTATTGGAAAAAGGAGGATCTAGGTACGGTAGAGGATTGGATTTCTAAGGTTTCAAATCTGGCAGAGATGGCTAAGATCTCTGCGTATTTAAAGGATCAATCACAAGACAAATATTTGTTGGAATGGAGGAACTGGATTAGTTTTATACAAAACAGATATGGATCAGATAAACTTGTTATAGCTTACTAGGGAAAAGGTTTATTATTAATGTTCATAGATAGAGATTGTTTAAGTACTGTGTTTGTTTCGGAGGGAAAATATTAATATAGCAATGGTTTTTTTCCCCTTTTTTTCTTTCCTCTTCTTTTTCTCCTTTTCTTTTAGAATGCTTGATTGTAATAGGCAATTTTAAATAAGCAGATTTGAAAGTCAGATACCCTGTACCCAACTCTGGGAAGCTCCGGGGAGGGGGGAGGATGGTGGGATTAGTGGGGGGGATAGGGAGTAGGGGCAGGGGGGGATATTGTATTGAAAAATTGTATTTGAAAAACTTTTACAATAAAAAAAATTTTTTTGCAAAAAACAAAAAAAAATAATTCTGATTCCTGCTAGTTTGAGCCAGCATGGCCAATTGGAAGATGGAAATGTTAGTCCAGCTACTAAAGAGGTTGACCAGAGGAACTAAGGCTACTGTCAGACCTCAAATGAAGGAAGTAAGATTCACAAGGTCTCATTAACAGCTTCAGTGACAGGGAAAGTAGTTAGATGTCACAAAACAAACCTATTCCAGAAATTTCCGACAGTTTCTCTGAGAGCTGTTTGATTTTCTTATGGATTTCATAACAGGTGGACTGATGTTCATCTGCCATGTTTCAAAAACATTCTTCCCACACCTGCATATTGCCACACCCCATTTTGTGCTTGCATTAACAGCCGTCTCTTGATTCCTCTTGATTCCAGAGTTGTATGAGTGCCAGTGGGTATGTAGGTAGCTAATTCCAAAAAATGAGGAATCTGGGATGCCTTTTCCAACTAACACATTTTATTAGAAGATTGGAATTTTTGTGACCTGCAGTTCGTGGAAGCTTATGTCATTTAACAAAATGTATAAGTCAGAAAAGGGATTATTAGACTACTGATTTTTTTTGCCACCCTAAACTAACACTTCTCCTCCTACAATGCCTACAACTTTGGAAAGGTGATTATAATGACTCCTACAGAATTATTTGGGGGGGGGGGTGTCATACATTCTCCCTTCTCACTCTCTCACATACACAACCACTCGACCACACAAATACAATATCCTAGTATTCTTTTCCATTCTTCTTTTGAAGATCCCACTTCTCTGCTCCTGATAGCCCTGGGAAAGAAAATTTAGTTCTTTTTCTGCGGCCGAGGACTGATTGGAGCAATTGGGAAGGAGTCAGATATATTCCAATGAGAGCCACTGTAGGTGGAGGATCAACTGAGTTAATTTCTTAAGCAGGAGGTTGAACATGATGGCCTCAAGAAACTTGGCACGGTTGAGCTGAAGCAAGCAAGTAGTTTCCCCAAGAGATCTGGTTGGATTTCAACTGTTGAATATTCTTTTTAGTAATCTGTAAAGTATCCTTTGCTGATTTGATGACCTCTAGCTGCACAGCTCAGGCTGGCAGTGACTTATGGACTTTCAATTCCAATGAATACAGCTAGTTGAAGAACGCCACAAATAAGGAAACACAGCCCTTAAAATCTCTAGTTTCTTGGTTAGCATTTTTTGTTTTCCCTTACAGGTGAACGGACAGGGGTGTTTCTCTCAGGTGGTAGAAACCAAGATGTTTCATTTGAAGCAAAATGATTTGGAAAAGACCATTAAGGCAGAAGGCAAGATCACCGAGGAAGGCACAGGTATCTTTTCAGGAAGCAGCAGGGAAAGGAGTGGGACTAGATCTTAGGAAGAACTTCTCAACTGGACCGATAGAACGGGCTGCATGAGGCAGTGAACTTTCCTGTGCTGAAGGACTTCAGTGGTGGTGGCGCAGTGGTTAGAGTGCAGTACTCCAGGTTACTTCTGCTGATCACCAGTTGCCAGCATTTTGGCAGATCAAATCCCACCAGGCTCAAGGGTGATTCAGCCTTCCATCCTTCCGAGGTGGATAAAATGAGTACCCAGATTCTTAGGGCCAATATGCTGACTCTGTAAACAACTTAGAGAGGGATGTAAAGCACTGTGAAGTGATAAGTCTAAGTGCTATTCAGCAGTTTATAAATTGCCAGTGCAATGATTCTCAAAGTGTGATCTCCCAAAGACCCTTTCAGGGGTCTGGAAAGTCAAATAAATGAATGCTTTAACACTTCTCAGTTTTAATTCTTAATACAGTATATATTTATAGATATCATCTCAATCATTTTGAAGATTGTAAAGGGTTCCTGAGGCCAACATGTTTGAGAACTGCTGCTCTGTGGAGGTTCTAGTTCTAAGACATCTCAACAAGTGGGTGGGGTGGTTGATGGGGTTTCAATAGATCAGCATCTTTTGATCTATGATGGGAGTGGGAGATCACTGTATTTCTCTCAGACCAGATTTGATCTAATTCATTTGTAATCTGACCCGGTCCTAGACTTTAGACAGCTTAGAAGATTGTACAGTACAAAGGCAATGATAGCATTTCAAATGAATGTTATCAATTTGGGTAACACAAAAGCAACCACTTTCTAATAGATATTGCTATGCAGCAGTGCCTCAGATAGAAGGTCCATACAGAAAGAGGTAAGGACAGCTGAGAAGATCATAGGAAGCTCGCTTCCCGCTCTTCAGGATTCTGCTTATAAGTACTATGTGCTTAGAGCTCACTGCATTGTTAGAGCCTCCACACACGCACTTTACAGTCTGTTTCTGTTGCTCCCCTCTGGGAGGAGGTTTTGAAATATTTCTAGCAGGACTACCCAATTCTGTAACAGCTTTCTTCCCTAGGCCATCCATTTGGTAAACTCACAAGATTATTTTTTCTCACCATGTACTTGTAGACATCTGAACTGGACTGTGTTGTGTCTCTGTGTCATATAATATACATATGTAGGTATATGCATAATTCTGTATTTATTTATTTATTTTATCATATTTATGTAGTGTATATCGGAGATGGTGACCCTTTAACAGCTGCATGCAACAAAATTTCATTTTAATGTATGCCAATTTGTATACATTCAAAGTGAAAATAAAGCTATTCTATTCTATTCTTTTCTATTCCTCTACTCTACTCTACGCATCCACTTACAAAAGTATACAAAAATTATGCCACACTGTGGCATAAAACAAAATTAGTGACTTAATTGTCAGTCATTAATGCCCTAATAACTAAAATTTACACACAACTGGGAACTGTATAAATACAACCATTGAGCAGCCCGATGCACATATTCTGGAGAGAGAGAAAAGTACCCTGATGATAGGTTCCAGCATGAGCCAGAAAGCTTGGAAGAATAAATCTTTGGTCCTAGTGACCAACCCAGATTGGATCCTGCAATATTATCCTGGGGCATGCATATTTACTTTAATTTGCAATAGCATTATTCCTGCAGATTTTAGCCTATTGAATACAGTGTTAACTGGAAGAGTCAATACTAAAGTCTGGAGAGCAGTTCCAAAAGAGGTGACAGCATAATAGATAAGGCTGATTTCTGGGTGCCGATTGCACATCTCCTGAAGGGGCAGCTCACTGTATATACCTGTTGCTAACTCAGTGTCTGTGGATTTGAAGTGCATGGCAATATTGTCTAAAACCCACACTGCCCATGCTGCCTTGACAGCCTCTGCCTTTCCTGTCTTCTTCAATGCTTCCTCTCTTTGACAGGGGTGGAAATGGCAGGGGGAAGCATCATAAGCATCACTTCGACAGTCAGCAAACTGAGCTTTGAAAATGCAGAGCCTTATTATAAGCCTGGGATCCCACTTTTCTTGCAGGTAAGGCAGCAGGAAAGAGATGACTGGTGGGGAAGAGCTGAACATTGATTTTCAACCAGTTGCTCTTTGCTCAAGTCCAAGGAGATGGCATTTGAGGGGTCCTTGATGCTCTCTGCTTGGTTGTTTTCTTACAAATGTTTCATTATCCAAACTAGGTAACACCATCAATGCTAGTCTAATAGATAG
The DNA here is from genome assembly GCA_039707465.1 of Rhabdophis nuchalis. Lineage (NCBI taxonomy): Eukaryota > Metazoa > Chordata > Lepidosauria > Squamata > Natricidae > Rhabdophis > Rhabdophis nuchalis. The sequence continues at coordinate 15,662,949 of CM077646.1, read as the reverse complement.
CATTTCTCAACAACCTCAGCTGTTATCTGTCCTCCCCACCCAGAGTTCACAGAACAGCCCCTAAATTCTATAGTCAATATGGTAGGGGTGAAAAAAGGATAGACCAAGATCATATATAGCCTACCACAATTCCTTTAGTGGCCTTCCCAAGGGACTTTAGGACAATAATTTTAGCCTTTAAAATTTGGGGAGAGATTTTGGAATGGGGGGTTATTTTTACAAATATTCCACCTATGTTAGCAGCCCCCCCCCCCCCAACTCAGGAATCCTGGCGTTTCTCAGCTTGGGATAGGGACCCATAAGAAGACTGCAAAAGCTGTTAAGGCCCTTGAACAATGAATATTTATGGGTAAGTCAAAAAAGGCAAGATGGTGACCAGGCATCAAAGTCCTTGCCCTTTTTAACAAGTGTCACATGTGCAATACACATAAAAACCAGGCAAGGCTTTCATGGCACGATTACAGCCCACCATCTTGACTTTTGACCCTCCAGATATGCCTTTAGTGAGAGTTCAACTCTAAAATCATTGGATGTGGGTTAATTTTTTTTCCACATGTAGATGAAACTGGTGGATGGTATGGATGTGCCAATGGCTAATAAGAGCATTGAGATTAGAGGATCTTCTGTGAAATACACAGCCAGGTACACAACCAATGAGGAAGGACGAATACAGTTTTCCATAGATACATCTAACTTCACAGAGGAATCCATCCATTTGGAGGTGAGTATTTTGGAGTGAAAAACAATCCCCTGTTGTGCCCTTTTCAATCCAAATTCTGCTAAGCACCATCTTCGGGAGAACTCACAAATGTATCCTTTTTGCATTTGCTCGTTATCCCTCCCTTTGAAATGGGGAACAGTAGCAATGTTTCACCAATTGTTTGACACAGATATTGTCTTCACATACATTCAACAAATTGCATAGCCATTACATAAGCAGACTGCCTGTTTCATACTGGAAAGTTTCTGCCACTATACCATCTATGCCTGCAGCCTTATCATTTTCCAATTTTCCCACAGCTTTGAAAACTTCCTTTTTTTTGTAGGACACTCACATTCATAGCATGTATTTCAGTTCTGCTCTTCATCACATAACAGTTGTTTTGCTGGATGTGTATTTCAGACGCACTTAACATACAAAGGGGTCACTCTTGTATACCTTGGAGCTCTGCTGCAGGGTAAAGAAATCCAGCAAAATGTATTTTTTATTTCCTGCACCAATGTCATAATGAAGGTGTCTAAAGAAGGGACCTGCCCTGCTGTCTCATACTTTGCTGTAGGCATCCCTGCAATATGACCATGTTTTCCCACCAAAAAAGACAGTGTCTTATTTTGTTTTGACCCCAAAATATTTTATTTTTCTTTATTTTTATTTTATTTAATTTATACCCCGCCCTTCTCTTTATTAGGACCCAGGGCGGCGCACAGGCATATTAAAAACCACAATAAAAAAAAACAATGCACATCGTTAAAAACATATTAAATTATTTAAACCCGTGCTAAAAAAACCATTTAAAACCCTGCCTGATTATAATTTATCCATAAAAAGTCAGAAACAGGGGGCTATGCTAGGCCGGCCTGTTGGAATAAAAATGTCTTAAGCACTTGGCTGCTGCTGTGTTGCCATATTTTTAAAGAGGGCTTATTTTAGCGCATGCGTTCAAAAGCCCAATTGGGCTTATTATCTGGGGAGGTCTTATTTGTGGGGAAACAGGGTACTGACCTGAATTTATCGGTCTATAGGGGTCTCCAACTTTGGCACTTTTACGACTTGTGGCCTTTAACTCCTAGAATTCCTCAGTCAGCATGGCGAGAAAAAAACTGGTCTAGCTCTTTCCTTCATTCAGTAATTTTATTTGGTGCAAATTTATATATATAATAATATAAATATATGTGTTATAAAAACCTAACACATACACACACACACACACACACATATATATTCACCAAATACAGTAATCCCTCGTTTTCCGCGGCTTCGTTTTCCGCGGCTTCAGTGCTTCGCGGATTTGTAAAAAATACAGGAAAAAAATGCATTGGTAGGAGGCAAGCGCCCCCTAGTGGTTGCTTTAAACATGTCCACCAATTCAAGTTTCCTAGCGAATCCTACTTCGCGGATTTCCGGTTTTTGCAGACGGGTGCGGTCCCGATTAGCCGCGAACAACCAGGGATTACTGTAATTACTAAATGAAGTAATTATACTTAATAACTGACTGTGTGTGCATAACTTTTTTTTTTACTGATAAGTAAATGGAGAGTAGTGTAGATCTATTTCAAGCTATTTAGCTCTCATCAGCTAGCCAATCCACTTACTGGGAATTGAACTTGGGCTGTTTTACATGTTAGGCAGTTATATTAACCTCTAAGCCACAAGCTCTCCTCCCTCATCAGCTGATTAGCTGTTTTCTCAAAGCACCTTGTATCCTCATATATATTGCTCTTTAAACAAAGTTGTTTCTTTCCATTTCTGTAAACAGGGTGTTTACAAAGAAAACGAAAGCTGTGAACATTCGGTCCCCATTTATCATCAGCGTCCCTCGCACGTAGTAAACCGATTTTACTCACCAAGTCAAAGTTACCTCCACATTGAGCCTCGGCCAAAAACATTCAGCTGTGGGAACACAGAGCAAATTCGAGTGCATTTTATCCTGGATCCAAATGCTGTGAAGAAGGAAATTATCTTTTATTATTTGGTGAGTTGGAAACCAAAGACATTTTCTTTTTTTCTGAAGCAAGGATATACTTTAGGAGTATATAATGTAAATACAGATTGATGAAGATTCAGCCTTAGGTAGAATAGTAAGATTTTAGATTTCATCAATGGCATAAATCCCAATTGGGAAACCTTTTAGAAGTCTGAGATTGCACTTATACCAATTTTAGGAACTGTGGGCCTTAGTGAGTAGGATGTCATTATGCCCCAGATCTTCAGCTTCTTCCCTTGTGATTTTAGAGTGAATTTCAGAGGGCTGACTGCTTTTAAAAACAACTAAATTCAAGGACTGTGTTGGCTCACATTACTGTTGATGAGTTGCTTGCTGCTAAATGACTGGAAACCCTGTTGCCCAACTTCAGGGGGCTATTGAAAGTATCTTGATCAAGGGTATTGACAGAAAGCAGTCAAACAAGAAAAGGTGATGGCTGCCTCCATTCCATCAATCCCCTGCCAGTTTTTGACCTGCATTGCAAGATTTTTTTCTTGTTTTCTAGGTGATGGCTAAGGGAGACATCATACGAGCTGGGACTCACACACAGCCAATCCAGGGAAAAGGTAAATCCTCCCTCCACCAGCTTGCTTGGGAAAAAGCTTCCCTGGAGTGTTTATCACTACCATTTCAAGTGCTGGGATTGAAGTGTGTCAATCTGTAGGGAATCCAATTCTCCCTTGCTGAATGCTAGATGCCCCTTGCTTGTCTGCAAAGTTTTGCCCTTTGCAGTTGGTTGCTATATCCTATTTCACACTGGCAGAGAAAGAAATGTGGGTACATACAGCCAACCTTGCCAGTGAGCAGAGGAAAGTAGGGGGGAGGGGGAGATGAACAGGCCATTCCTCTCAAATCTCTACAGCCACTTCCTTCATCCTGAGTTTTGGTTGAGTGTCATGGTGATACCTTTTTGCAGCCACCAGGCTAACCAGTTGCCTACTACTCTTTCTTCTAGGACAAGCCCTTCTTGTCCTAGAAGAAAGGCACAGCAGAGAGGCACAGCAGTTCAGCCTCAGAGCTGCTGCCTAGCATGCTAAATGTGACTTTGCTTTTGAGGAAAGCAAATGCATGCAAGGCAGGAGGATGAAAGAGAGGGAAGAGGGTGGAGCTCCCAACTTCTTGGCATGCAAAAGGCTCTAAATTCAACCCTTAGTAGTGCCTCTTCAGGGGGCAGAGACGCTGGAGAGGCACTACTACTTTGTTTCCCGGAAAATAACACCTATCCTGAATATATGCCCAAGCTGGTTTTTATGATTGTACCTAATATAAGTCCCATCCCCAAAATAAGCCCTACTTAAGTGCCTGCACAGCCTACCCATTCCATCTAGTTACTTACAGTGCTGCCAACACAAGGTGAGGTGAGGAGGTGCTGTGGCCATGAGGCAAGGTGAGCTGCCCCCCACGCACCATGGACTGGTGCTCCCAGACAGGCCATCCACACCCCAAAAACTGCCTCACCTCAGGGTGATGGCTCCAGCAGCCATGTTCAGCAGGAGCTCACGTGTCTGCTGCCACACTTCTGCTTGTTCATGACCGCAATAGAGCAGGAGGCCAAGCGATATGCTGGCGCTGCCACTGCAAGGCAAGACAGTTTTTGGATAGCCTGGGTGTGGGGCCCTTGAGGTATGGTAAGCTGGTGCGGGGCAGGTGGGGCAGTGCCATCCCCCCACACGCCACTGCGATGGCACTGCCTCCTGCCTCACTGCAAGCAAGCAGAAGAAGTGGGCCTTCCGTAAATGGAAAAAATTAAGACTTCCCCAAAAATAAACCCTAGTGCTTATTTTAGAGCCCAAAAGAAAATAAGACTGGGTTTTATTTTCCAGGAAACATATTAACAGCACTGACTCATGGGTCCAAGGCAACATCCTTACTTTCTAAGATAGCAAAGGGTTGGAGGGCTCCATGTCATGTGTCATGGGGCATGTTTTATGTCTGATGCCCTCCTATGCGGTAGATGATGTTACTGGAGGGAGATTCACCTGCTGATTCATGGCTAAGGCAAGCACATGCAACCATGAAGGAGAAGAGAGCAGTTGAAGCCCTCCAGCTCCTGATTCTTCAATGATCTACTTTTATCCCACATTCCTCAGCCTGTTGTGGTTACCTGATGTATCCCAAATGGAATTAATTCCTTCTAACTTTCCCCTTTTCAATCTTTCTTTCTCTTTCCTCCACCTGGGATTTTCTTGCTTTAGAACCGAAAGGCGTCTTCCTTTTGAATCTCTTGGTGGATGTTGACACTGCACCCGTAACCCGCTTGTTCCTCTACACCATTTTGCCCAGCGGAGAACTTGTTGCTCACTCAAGAGATTTCACTGTAGAAAAGTGTTTCTCCAACAAGGTAAGTGAAGAAACAAAATCATGTTTCGGAAATAGCATACTGATCATGTGGTTAATATGAGATGGGTTCTCCTTCTGACCTGGACTGAGCATCCAGAAAAGACAGCATAGATTTACAGCATTAAAGAGTAAGAAGGGACATTGAAATAGGGGGCTGAACTAAAAGACTTCCAGATTTAATGGCCATTTACTAGGAATATGCTGGAAAAATGTGTATATTGGACAAATCAAGCAGAAGAAAAGCCTGAAAGAAGACATTTGCAAATGAAATGCAAATGAACAAAACGACCAGGGGAGACTTGATAGCAATCTTCCAATATTTGTGGGGCTGCCACAGAGAGTGTGGGGTGGAGTGTCAATCTATTTTCCAAAGCACCTGAAGGTCATACAAGGAATAATGGATGCAAACTAATCAAGGAGAGAGTTCTAGAGGCTTTTAAGCAGATTGGACTGCCATTTGTCAGAAATGGTTTGGGTCTCTTGCTTGGGCGGGGGGTTGGACTACAAGGTCCTTCCAAGTCTGTTTAATTTGTAATCTGAAATAGAATATACCAGAATAAATTGATAATTTTAAAGAAATTTGAAACTCAAAATTGAAAGCCAAACATAGATAGCCACCTCTCATTAAAAATCATTCACGGCAATCCAGAATACCAATGGATTCATGTAGAAAATAAAATATTGATTTGCACATCTGGAGAATTGAACTTGTTGATCCTGAGCTAGATTCAATCAGTCCTGATTCATCTGATGTCACAGTGCAGAGTTAAGACAGAAATCCAGTGCTTTCTACCCTATATAAATATATAACTCGGGTTTTTTTAACTACTGCTCCTTAAAGAGTCTCCATTTATATGTTTGCCTGCATCTATTCAGTTGGTTTGATTTTAATATAAGAAAAACAACAAGATTGGAGAACTCCACCTATGGATATTTTTAAGAAAAGGTTGGACGCTTCTCAAAATGGCTGAACTTGCAGGCTGCAGAAGTCTGACCTAGATCAGCGTGTCCCCAATCTTACTGGCTTGGTGGCCTGATGGGGCAGAGGGGGCAGAGGGGAATCGGGCCACACAAGTGGCGGGCACGCAGCTCAACTTGCCTGAGCAATGGTGCGGCATGTTCATGCATGCACAAACGACCCACTGCCCGTGCAAGTCAACCTATGCGTACTTGCACACACACTAGCCCACTGTTTGTGCAGCCCAGTTGCAAATAGGTTACGGCCTGGGGAGTTGGGGACTCCTGAGCTAAGAAAGGTAAGGCCACGCTTAGAATACTGCATTCAGTTTTGGTCGATGTAAATAAGATGTTGAGACTCTAAAAAGAATGCAGAGAAGAGCAACAATGAAGATTAGGCTAAATATGTTTTACCTGAAAACTAAAACATATGAAGAAAGGTTGCAGAAACTTGCTATGTCTAGTTTAATGAAAAGAAGGACTAGGGGAGACATGATAGCAGTGTTTAAATATCTCAGGGGCTGCCACAAAGAAGAGGCAATCAAACTATTCTCCAAAGCACCTAAGGGTAGGACAAGAAGCAATGGGTGGAAACTAATCAAGGAGAGAAGCAACTTAGAACTGAGGAGAAATTTCCTGACATTTAGAAAAATTAATCAGTGGGAGAACCTGCCTGCAGAAGTTGTGAACGCCCCAACATTAGGATATTTGTCTGAAGTGGTGTGGGGTTTTCTGCTTAAGCAGGGGGTTGGACTAGAAGACCTCCAAGGTTCCTTCCAACTGTTCTGTGCTATTCTACTCTATTGCTCAAAACACTGGAAATTTGGGACAGTCCATTGGGTTCTTTATATTGCTCCTCAGTGGCTGGGGAAAGACTTTTATTTTCAAAAGGAAAATTTACAAATTGGAAAAAAAAGGAATGGTAACTTATGAACGTCATCAACCAGTGCAAAAATTAATCTTAATACTAGAACTATTTTCTATTGTAATTATTTTCCCTAAGCTCTTTATCTACATTCTATTCTTTAAAGTCCAATGCCATAATATCTTTATCTTCTTTATCTCTTTTCTTTATTTCCCTCCATTTCTCTATTGTCACTTTCTAAGGCTATCTTTTTCCCCAGAACTTGGTCTTCTAATTTATTTTTATTTTTATTAGTTAGTTTCTATTTCTGTTTGTGTCGAAGCCCTGACGTTTTCTTCCCCTTTGCCGCTGATTGGATCCTGGCTGGGTTTGTGGCCTCTTTTCTCCTTTCCTACCTTGCCTCTGTCTGAGGGAAACAGCTTGGAACAACTTTTCCCTCCTGCAGCTCTGAGGGGAGGAAATAAATGCCTCTCTTCCCCCGTTTTCTCACCTGGCGTCTCTTTTTCTTTGTCTCCACAGGACTGTGCTTTTTAATTTTTATTTTATTCCTTATTTTTACTCCAGAGTTTGGCTCTTTACTTTGCCTCTTCCTCCCCAAGATTGGTAACGGCGAAGCTCCCCGGCAGCCATTTTGTCTTCCCTGCCCTTTGTCTCTTACCCGTTTCTTTCATTGGCAGCTGGGTTGTCATGACGATGAGGGGGGGCGGGCCAAGAAGCTTTGAATCTGCCAGCAGAATCTGGCCCTTCTGCAGCTTCCAAGAAGGATGGTTTCATTGGGCTCTTATTATTATTTTTATTTTATTATTATTTACTTTATTCTTTTTTAAAATAAAATAAATTTTATTTACAAACACATAAAACACACTCACAAAACTTAGACATACACTACATTTACACCCTACAATACGAACAGGAGCTTCCTGTTCTTTCTAATAGCAATTGTTAATCAAAGCTGCTCATCTTATATTGTTTCCCCTTCTGTTATATTTCATTTGGATTTGACCATTCTAAACCCTCTTATTTTACTCATAACTACTGTTTGTAAGTTTTGTTGTATTCCTTCATTGGTTCTTGCTTCTTTCCTCTATCCACCTATACCAGGGGTCTGCAAAGTTGGCTCTTTTAAGACTGGTGGACTTCAACTGGCTGGCTGGGGAATTCTGGGAGTTGAAGTCCACCAGTCTTAAAAGAGCCAACTTTGCAGACCCCTGACCTATACCATATCCCATATCTAATAGAATTCTGATTCTTCTTTTCCCTGGATTTCTTTAGTTAATTTGTCCATTTCAGCACAATCCATAATCTTTCTTATTATTTCATCTTCGCTTGGAATTAGTTTCTTTTTCCATTTCTGGGCAAAGGCAATCCTTGCTGCCGTAATTATATGTATTATTAAATACAGGATTTCTTTTTTATGATTTCACAGACACTATTCCTAATAGGAAGACTTCAGGTTTCATAATAATAATAATAATAATAATAATAATAATAATAATAATAATAATAATAATAATAATAATAATAATAATAATAATAATAATAATAATAATAATAATAATAATAATAATAATAATCTTTATTGTCATTGTAATAAAATCACAATGAAATTGGTTTTTTTTAAATAACAATAATTTCCATTCTATTTTAACTCCTGTTATTGCCTCCAGCCAATTTTTGATCCTTTCCCAAAAAAATTTATTTTCCTTACAGGTCCACCATAGGTGGTAATATGTTCCATGTATTGATTCACATTTCCAGCATTTTGGGGAGGTATTTGTTGAAATTTTTGCTAACCTTGTTGGAGCCAGGTGCCATCTGTAAAGCATTTTGTACTGATTTTCCTTGTATGCAACTGATAATGTCATTTTTAAGTTTGTTCCCCAGAATTTTTCCCATTTGTCTAATTCAATATTATAGCCAAAGTTCTGCACCCATTTTATCATTTGTTCTTTCACAATTTCCTCTTCCATTTTATACTTCAGAATAAATTTATATATTCTCCCTATCATCTTTCTATCTGGGCTTTGAATAAGTTTGTCCAATTCATGTGATTCTGTTTCAATGTCATATAATTTAGTATCATTGTCGTATTTAGTTTTGATTTGGAAGTACGTTAGCCAATCAACTTTCATGTTTTGCCAATTCTTCAATTGTTTTCAAATTTCCCTGTCTGTCAAATAGGTATCTGTATCTTAGCGTTTTGTTCATATCTATAAATTTATTTATAATAATTTATTTATTTATTTACTTTATTCATTAAACATGAAACTCGGCCAACTGAACATTTAAAACTGCATTACAAATACCATTGACAGGTGCTAATGGTTGATATGGTTTGCTGCCATTGTCCTAGGTATCAACCAAGTACCTTCTTAAAGCATAAGATGTTCCAAGTAGCAGTTATATGCAGTTCCACTGGTGTTATTGCAGGAAGCTTGTAAAATTTTTGGACATGGTGCCAAGTGCCCCGATGACAATGGGTATCACTGTTACATGCTTCATCCATAGGTGTATAGTTTCGATGGCCAGATCACAATATTTTATTATTTTTTCTAGTTCTTTTTCTTCGACTGGCATCCCCAGGAACAGCGATATCAATAAACTGTACACTTTGGCCCTCTACAACCATGGTATCTGGTGTGTTGTGCTCCAAATGACGATCTGAAAGTCCCACCAGATCTTCACCCTCTCATTTTCGATAACCTTTTCCACTTTATGTTTCTATAGAGCAGCGGCCAAGGAAAACATAGGCCCACACGCACAGCCCATACAATTACAGCCTCGGAGACTTCTTAATGGCGGGAAGTTGTTCTCACTTGCCCGGGCTTCTGCAGAAGGTTCCTTCCGAAGCCCTCCAAGCGAGGAAGAGCCAGTTGGGAGAGGGGCTTTGGTCCTGCTCTGGGCTGTAATTATGCGGCATGTGCGCGCCTATGTTTTCCGGTAGTGGGGTTGAGGCCGGAAGACAAGGAACATGAAGTGGTGCAGTGGTGGCAGAACAGCCACATTCAAGGGGCCAAAGAGCCGCTTGTGGCTCGCGAGCTGCGGTTTGCCGACCACTCCCTTAGGAAGATTTATCATCTGATGTTGACTTCACCAATGTTCTCCCCATTTGTTATTAGAACTGTTTTCCATTTTTGCATAATTGCTTTCAAAATGTACAGATATTTTTGCTGATTCCAAAGTTTTCCAGACAGGTGTTAATCCAGCTGTGAGGTAATGAGTCAAATGCCTTCTTGTAATCAATCCATGCCATATTTAAATTTGTTTTTCTTCATTTTGCATTTTTAGTACCATATTGTCTATGAGCAGCTGATCTTTTGTTCCTCTTGATGTTTTATAATTTCCTTTTTGTTCTACTGGATACAAACTGTTTTCCATCCAATGATTGAATACTGAATTTGCCAGTATCATTGTAAAAAGTTAGAATGTTGTTGGCAGATAGGTAACTGATCTTATTATTGCCTGTACAATGCCCTGAGTCCCGCAAGGGAGAAGGGCGGTCTAAAAATTTAATAAATCCTAAATCCTAAATTGGGCAATAGTTGCTTGGTTCTGTGCCTTTTTCTGGATCTTTCATTATCAAGTATGTTTGGCCAGCTGTTAAACATTCTTTGCTTGTTGCATTTTGAAGCATTTGATCAAATTGAGTGTCCATGCGATGATGGAGGCTGGTCAGGTGTTTTAGCCAATATCCATGCCGTTCATCCAGGCAAGATGCACTCTAGTTCTTGATCTTCTTTGCTTGTTTTGCCACCATGTCAGTTTTTATTACGATATTTTCCATCTTGTTTTGTGTTGTTTGTTGTTGAATATCTTTGATCCAGGAGGCAGTGTTGTTGTGTTCCACTGGGTTTTTCCACAGTTCTTTCCAAAAGTTCAAAGTTTTTTCTTTACATGGGTGAATATTAGTTTGGATTCGATTTTCATCAAGGGACCGGTAGAAGAGGTGTTGGTTTCTTCTGAACGGGACATTTTCATGGTATTGTTTTATTTGTCCTTCGTATCTTTAAATTTTCCTTGCTGTTGCTATTGCACGTTGTTTTAGTTCTTCCATAATTTCCATTATTGTTGTTTCCTCCAGATTGTATTTTTTGTTTAAGCTATTTTTCAGCTTTTTGTTCTTTAGTTTTCCTTCTTTCAAGAACTTCAGATTGCTGATATCCCCTCCTAGTTTTTTAATTTTATTTTCAAGTTGAATTTTCCACCTTGGTGTTCCAGTGGATTTCTTTTTTGGCATTTTATAACCTAGTTCTGCAGTTATAACGGCGGCTGTGCTATACATTAATTAGTTGGTTTCATATAGTGTGCTGGATGGGATGGAAGTTAAAATGTTGTTCATGGCAGTTAACAGTTCTTTCACTCGTTTACTATGCCCTTCACGAATGATAGGTAGCCTTTTTCTTTCTACATTTTCTTTGATGTGCTTTTCAATTTTTTCTTTCAGCATTTTTGCTAGATCACTTAGCTCTACACCAGGGGTAGTCAACCTTTTTATACCTCCCGCCCACTTTTGTATCTCTGTTAGTAGCAAACTTTTCTAACTAACCACCGGTTCCACAGTAATGGTGATTTATAAAGTAGGGAAGTCAATTAAATTTAAAAAAGGAAAGTGCTTCAGTATTGGACAAAACCCCTACCGCCCACCATGAAAGCTGGAACATCCACTAGTGGGCGGTAGGGACCAGGTTGACTACCACTGCTCTACACTTTCAACTTGTTGCACAGGAGGCTCTTCATCCTGTATGTTTGTTTCTTCCACCGACTGGTCAATTTATTCAGGTGTTAGAGCAATTTCTTCAGCTTGTTCATCATCACTTGTTTTCTTTTTAGCCAATATGTTGCATTTCCACTTCTGTGAAAACTTTAGTTAACTGATGAAGTGCCTTTGACCCATTAATCTTTGTTCAGTTATGTCACTTTCCCGGTGTTGTTCCTTCCAAAGTTGCATCATTCTTTTTTGAAATCCCCTGGCATCATCATCATCATCATCGTCAGTGCATAACATATGTACAATGAGATTGGTTGAGATCCCACAGTGCACCCCCCAACACAATATAACTTAGTGAAGACAAAAAAAAGGGGGGTGGATCCCTAATCCAATAAATCATATTAACAAACACTCAGTCCTAGCACACCAGTGGGAACATGTTACATGTTGTGCCGGCTCTTCAAGTGCATCGTACTACTTAGTATTGATGTTATTTCATTTTCAGGAGTCTGACAGCCCACGGATAAAAACTGTTCTTCAGCCTGTTTGTATGGCTGGCTATGCTCCTATATCCATACTATATGGAAGTGCTGTCCAGGGTGTGAGTTCTCCCTGAGGATTTTCCTCACTCTTCTAAGCAACAATCTCACCTAGGGGTGTCAGAGGGCTGCCCACGATGTTTTGTGCTGTGCTCACCACCCTCTGTAACGTTTTTCTATCTGTGGCTATCAGACCAGCATGCCATACCGTGATGCAATAAGTGAGGACGCTTTCTATTGTGGAACAGTAAAAGAAGGTCATCGGTTGGATCGTCTTGTTTTTCCATTTCTTATTCCATTTAGCAGAAGAAAAGCCCTTTTCAAAGATCTGGTTTATGTTTACAGGCCAGACTGTGGTTCTCTGATCAACAAGGCCTGCCTGGCCAGAAAACCCAACTCCATCTTGCTGCGTCCTCCGGCTCCCTCTGTGCTTTCCATGCGGTTGACCAGAGTATCTTTCTGTTGAAACCTGAAGCCGAGCTTTCCAATGAGAAGGTGAGTCACATGGAGAACCTATGAAGTCAGATGACACCAAACTGGCAGGAATAGCCAACACTCCAGAAGATAGGCTTAAGATACAGAAGGATCTTGACAGACTTGAACATTGGGCACTATCAACAAAATGAAATTCAACAGTGAAAAGGTTGTACATTTAGGCAAGAAAAACAAAATGCACAGGTACAATATAGGTGGTACCTTGCTCAATAGTAGCAACTGTGAGAGGGATCTTGGAGTCTTAGTGGACAACCATTTACATATGAGCCAGCAGTGTGCAGCAGCTGCCAAAAAAGCCAACACAGTTCTAGGCGGCATAAACAGAGGGATGGAATTGAGATCATGTGAAGTGTTAATACCACTTTATAATGCCTTAGTAAGGCCACCCTTAGAATATTGCATACAGTTTTGGGATGCCACGATGTAAAAAAATATGTTGAGACTGTAGAAAGAGTGCAGAGAAGAGCAAGAAAGATGATTAGGAGACTGTAGGCCAGGGGTAGGGAACCTATGGCTCGGGAGCCAGATATGGCTGTTTTGATGGCTGCATCTGGCTCGCAGACAAATCTATATAAATAAAAATGTAAAATAGCTTGTGCAAAGCTGCTAATCTCAGAAACGTAAAATGTACCCACTTGTGAGGTTTTACCTCCCTGTAACTCCTCTCACCTGGCTGCTGCATCAGTAAACAGCCTTGAGGCGGAGCGTTGCCAAGGGCAACATGGGAATCTGCGCATGCGCCTCCCTGGGCCAGGCCAACAGCCGCAGACACCCAGTAGCCTTGTGGGACACCACGCCCGGCGTCTCCTGGGGGAGGGGAGGGGGGGAAGCTTACGCCTCCACGCCTCCTCGCCAATGCTGTCGCCATGCCCGCCGCTCTTGGCGCCTCCACCGCCCCCCCAGAAAAAACATTGCATGGGTCTCACGGAATTACATTTTAAAATATGTGGCGTTCCTGGCTCTCTCGGCCAAAAAGGTTCCTGACCCCTGCTGTAGGCTAAAACGTATGAAGAACGGTTGCGGGAACTGGGTATGTCTAGCTTGTCTGCAACCATTCTTCATATGTTTTAGCCTCAAGTCCCATAATCATCTTTGCTGCTCTTCTCTGGGAATCCCGCATGAGATGGGCAGCTTTACTGAATTGCAATGTCTCTCTTTTCAGATCTATAAATTGCTACCAGACACTTCTTCACTTGACCTATACTTTGAGAATGAATGGGACCCGAAGCCATGCATCAAAATGGAAAATATTGAACTGGATGGTATCCGTTATCAACCTGTCCCTTTTTCTTATGGGGAAGCTGATGTTTCCAAAATTCTTAAGGTGAGCTTCTCTGCTGCTTCTGGAAGGTGAAATTTCCAGTTTATTCTATAACAATGTGTCACTCCCTCTTCAAGCTCATTTTAGTCTTGAGATTTCTTCAGATTTAGACAGAAACCCTTGGCTCAGTTTCCTGGTTTGAATAGAAGCAGGGTAGCAATTGATAGCTTTCTCCTGGGGAGGAAATCTATGGCAAATCTAGACAGCATACTAAAAAAGCAGAAACATCACCTTGCTATCAAAAATGCCTATTATCAAGGCTATGGTTTTCCCAGTTGCAATGTATGGCTGTGAAAGTTAGACCATAAGAAAGGCTGAGTGCCAAAGAATGGAGGCCTTTGAACTCTGATGCTGGAGACGATGCCTGCGAATCCCTTGGACTGCAAAGTGATCAAACTGGTCAGTCCTGGAGGAGAGCAAGACTTACTGCTCTTTAGAAGGCCAGATCCTGTAGATGAAACTCAAATACTTTGTCTACCTAATGAGAAGGAAGGACTCACAGGGGAAGAGCCTAATGCTGGGAAAGATTGAGGGCAAAAGAAGAATGGGATGACAGAGATGGCTGGATGGAGTCACTGAAGCAGTCGGCGTGATCTTAAATAGACTCCAGAGGATCGTAGAAGACAGGAAGGCCTGGAGGAATGTTGCCAATGGGGTTGCGATGGGTCGGACACGACTTCGCAACTAACAGCAACAACCAATAAAACTAATAAAAAACCTAAACAAACAATGATAAGAATTAAACTGCTTAGCTGATCTCAAAAAGTGAAGTAACTTTGGACTGACTTAATAGGAGGCCAGAAACCTTCTGGAGGTTCAGGATTATAATTTAGGCTGAAAAATCTATCTTGATACCTGTGAGGATAAACTCCTTCTATACTGTTTCCAAAATCACTTGATGGAAGCCTCCCCTCCCCCAAAACTGCAAGAATTGAATCTGATTTGAGTCATTAACTTAGATTGGTTAGATAACGGCATTTAGGAGATCACCAGGAAATCCCAGGGTTATAGACTAGTTGATTTACAGAAGTAAATAATTTCCAGGTAGTTGCTGGAAAAGTTATAAGACTTGAGTTCAGCTGCAAGAAAATTGGAATTTTACCGCTAGCATTCACCTTGGACTTAAAAAAAATAATCATTGTTAGATAGAGTGAAAGGATGAGGCAGACTCAGGCTTGCAGCAACAACAGCTCTTTATTAGTTCAGCTCACCTATGTACAAATCAGCAATGTGTGGTCTGACAGCAGCCCTTTTATAGGGAGCTGTCAGAGTCTTCGACCAATCAGATTGAATCTCTGTTCCCGCCAAAACAGAGGACCTTGGTGTAAACTATTGTAACTGTTTCTGATATCTAACACCCCTCCCCTCTTAGATGGGTTCAACTGACTTGTGATGTAGTCACGCAGGTAGGCGGGCTTTCTAGTGACTTGCCCAGACCTGCGCAGTTCAGTTGGTGGGTGTTCTTCAGTTAGGTCAGATGGACCTGTTGTCTCTGCAGCTCCACCTGATGGAAGGTCCTGGAAGTTCTCATTGGGCGCAGCTGGAGTTCCTGGAGCCAATTTGCTCGGAACTCGCTGTGGCCCAGCAACTTCAGCAGATGAGTATCCTGGTACCTTTGGGCTTGAGCAGTCTGTGGAAGGAGTGAACTTGTGCTCCTTTTGGGTAGGGCTTTGGCTAACTCGTGGACGAGTTACCTCTGGTACCCTAGGAGTGGAGTTGGAGAGGCGACCACAGAATTGGTGAATGAACGTCTCCAGTTTTTACTGTCCTTGAGCTCTAACAGATAAGAGTGAGGCCCAGTGATGCCAATTACTGTGGCAGGAATCCAAAGAGTTCCCCCGGCGTAGTTGTGTGCGTAAACTTGATCCCCCACGCTAAAGTTTCTTATTTTGCCGGTCAAATCTGGGGGTGATACGGCAGAGTAGTTTGGGTGTGGCTGGTCTAAGTGGGACCTTAGCCGACGACCCATCAGAAGCTTGGACGGGCTTCTGCCAGTGGTAGCACTTGCTGAATGAGGAGGTATTGATCAATCCGTGTTTGCCAATCTCCTGTCCCAATCCTGGATAGGGCTTCTTTAGCGGATCGCATCATTCTCTCCACCTGTCCATTACTGGTCAGATGGAATGGGGAGACCAGGGCATGCCAGATTCCCTGTGCTGCTAAGTAGGTCTTGAATTGCATGGCCGTAAATTGGGGCCCATTGTCAGAGACCAAGACATCAAGTAGGCTGTGAGTGGAGAAAAGTCTCCGTAGTGCCTTGATGACTGCCGGTGCCAAGGTAGAGGTCATGAGGACTACCTGTAACCATTTTGAGTAGGCATCCACAACTACCATAAAAGTCTGGCCATGAACTGGGCCAGCAAAGTCTATGTGCATCCTACACCATGGTGCTTGAGGTCACTCCCACTCCTTAGCGGGCACCCTTGGGGGAACTGGTCTGGACTCATTCATTTTCATTTTCATTTTATTAAATTTGTATACCTTGGTTTGAAGCAGCTGTAGTAATAATATTCTGAACTTACCCCCCATCGATGCACTGGTGCACTTTACATCCACTCTTTTAAGTGTTACCACTATGTGTTCTAATTCTATTTATTCCATCTATTTATGAATTTTAATGTGCCAACGATGCTTGATTTTATCCATGACCCATTTTTACATTTTATAATCATTTTGTACTCTAAAACCGATTTGCTATGACTGCGAGAGTCCCCACTCTCGCAGGTTTGGCCCTCCGCTTTAACGAGGGCCCGCCTTGATGAAGGATTTATTAACCTGGAGAGGTGGGCGAAGCGCGGCCTTAGGGGTTTTTTAGTTTCTAAATTATTGTCTATTTTAGGGGGTACCAGGGAGGGGGGAGGGTATAAACAGTTAGGAAGAGAGGGCCAGGCCGGCAGTCGGCGGAGGGTAGTGGAGGGATCCGTGAGGGGGGGGGGAAACACGAGTCGTCCCTATGGAGGGCATTTCCATCCTGACGGTCGTAGGGAGAGGCAGGTCCAAGGGGAGGCAAGTTCCATCCTCCCGGTTGGGGGCACCCAGCCATTGGTTGCATACGGTTGGGTGTCACAACCCCTGCAGGCTAGGTGGTCAGGGAATACAGAGCCAGGGCCTGAGGCTGATGTTTTGCAATGCCAGGTCCGTTGTCAACAAAGCCCCCCTCATTTGTGACCTTGTGTCAGAGGGGGAGCCGGACCTGGTAGGAATCGCGGAGACCTGGTTGGGTCACGAGGGTGGACTCCCCCTCGTTGCAATGTGCCCACCAGGTTACCGCGCTTTTCATCAGCCTCGGACCCTAGGCAGGGGTGGTGGGGTGGCGGTTATTGTAAAGGAAGGTCTTGAGCCGAGAGAGACCACTGTGCCACAGACCACCGGTTGTGAGTCCCTCTGCGTGAAGTGGGGCCTAGGGAGGCAGTTGGGCGTGCTGGTTATATACTTGGCTCCCTGCTATGTAGCAGCAGCCCTGCCTGAGCTCCTGGAGGTGATCGCTACGGTGGCACTCTTAGTCATGGGGGACTTTAATCTGCCATCGGTGGGCGAATCATCCGAGGTAGCTCGGGAGTTCATGGCTTCCGTGACGGCCATGGACCTGACCCAATTAATTCAAGGCCCCACCCACGAGGGTGGACATACACCGGATCTCATCTTTGTCTCTGGCCAGTGGAAAAGTGATCTGATTATAGGGGATATAGCCATCACACCCTTGTCATGGTCAGACCACTCACTTCTCCGGCTCGACTTTCCAACCGCTACTCCCCTCCGCGGGGAGGCGGAACCTGAGTCACCAATCTGGTTCCGCCCCAGGCGCCTGATGGACCCTGATGGGTTCCAGGCGGCGCTTGGGCCACTTCCTGTACCCCTGGCCCGTGCCCCGATGGAGGACCTCACGGCCGCATGGAATAGTGCGGCCGTGGGGGCCTTGGATCGGGTCGCGCCCTTGCGGCCTCTCTTGCGGCGGCGAGCTACCCTGGCCCCTTGGTTTACCGAGGAGCTGAGGGTGATGAAACGCCACAAGAGATGCCTAGAGAGAAGATGGAGGTCTACCCGATCTGAATCTGACCGGACAAAGGTAAGAGCCCATTTATGGACTTACATTGTGGCGCTGAGAGTGGCCAAACGTCATCATTGTGCCACTCTCATAGCATCCGCAGATAACCGCCCTGCCGCCCTGTTTAGGGTGACCCGCTCCCTCCTTCAACAGAGGGTGCGGGAAGCCCCGTTACAGGGTAGAGCAGAGGAATTTGTGATTTATCTGCAGGAGAAAATCGCTCAGATACAGAACGAGTTAGCCCCCATTCATGGCCCAGTGGGTTGCCACGAGACAGATCTTGTTTGGGAGGAGTTTGACTCCGTTACTTCCGAGGATATGGACAGGCTACGTGGGCGACTGCGAGCCACCACATGTTTATTGGACCCGTGTCCCTCCTGGCTTGTACTGGCATCCTGGGAGGTGACACGAGGCTGGCTCCAAGAGGTTGTCAACGCTTCTTTGAGGGAGGGTTCCTTGCCTGCCTCCCTTAAAGAGGCCATGGTGAGGCCCCTCCTGAAGAAGCCCTCTTTGGATCCAGCTCTTTTAAACAACTATCGTCCCGTCTCCAACCTTCCCTTTTTGGCGAAGGTTGTCGAGAGTGTGGTGGCACAACAGTTTCCCCGTCACCTGGAGGAAGTTGATTATCTAGACCCGCGCCAGTCCGGCTTTCGGCCCGGGCATAGCACCGAGACGGCATTGGTCGCGTTGGTCGATGATCTCTGGAGGGCCAGAGATGGGGGTTGTTCCTCCATCCTGGTCCTATTAGACCTCTCGGCGGCTTTTGATACCATCGACCATGGTATCCTATTGCACCGGCTGGGGGGGTTGGGGGTGGGAGGCACTGTTTTGCGGTGGTTCTCCTCCTACCTCTCTGGCCGGTCGCAATTTGTGTTGACAGGGGGGCAGAGGTCGACCTCGAGACCCCTCACATGTGGGGTGCCTCAGGGGTCGGTCCTCTCGCCCCTCCTGTTCAACACATATATGAAGCCGCTGGGTGAGATCATCCATGGTTTTGGGGTAGAGTACCATCTCTACGCTGATGATACTCAGCTGTATATATCTACCCCAAACCACCCCAACGATGCCGTAGCGGTGATGTGCCAGTGCCTGGAAGCCGTGCGGGTCTGGATGGGAAGTAACGGACTCAAGCTCAACCCGACCAAGACCGAGTGGCTGTGGTTTCCGGCTGCCCGGTTCAACCAGCTGTCTCTATCGCTGGCCATAGAGGGCGAACATCTTGCCCCTGTGGATGGGGCGCGCAACTTGGGTGTCCTCCTGGATTCCCGGCTGTCCATGGAAGATCAAGTGACAGCCATGGCCAGGAGGGCGTTTTACCAGGTTCGCCTGGTTCGCCAGTTGCGCCCCCTATTGGACCGGGATGCCCTTCGCACAGTCACTCATGCTCTCGTGACATCCCGACTGGACTATTGTAACTCTCTCTACATGGGGCTCCCCTTGAGGTGCACCCGGAGGCTGCAGTTAGTCCAGAATGCAGCCGCGCGAGCAATAATGGGTACCACAAGGTACACCCATGTAACACCGCTCTTGCGCGAGCTGCACTGGCTACCTGTAGTCTTTCGGGTGCGCTTCAAGGTGCTAGTCATCATCTTTAAAGCGCTCCATGGCTCGGGACCTAGCTATCTGCGGGATCGGATTCTGCCTCATACTTCCTCACGGGGACTTCTCCGGGTGCCGTCCACCAGACTTTGTCAGCGGGCGACGCCCAGGGGAAGGGCTCTCTCTGTGGCGGGCCCTGCCCTCTGGAACGACCTCCCCCCCGATATTAGAACTACCACGGACCTCCGTTCCTTCCGTCTGAAATTGAAAACGCACTTTTTCTGCCTGGCCGGCCTAGGGTAGCCTCTTACCACAGTATTATAGGGTTTAGGGTTTTAGTGATTGGTTTTGGTGAATTTTAGCGCAGGGTCTTATTGTTTAATGTGTTTTTTAACTGTTTTGTATATTTATTGTTTTAATTTTCCCTGTGCACCGCTCCGAGTCCCCTTGGGGAGAGGGAGCGGTCTAGAAATTAAATATATTATTATTATATATTATTATACCGCGCCACTCTCCCAAAAAGGGACTCGGGGCGGTGCACAGGAAAAATTAAAACCACGCATAAACATAAATACCGATAATAAATATGTCATAAATATTAAAAACTCATTAAATTAACCCAACCTGTGTTAAACCGATTAAAACCCTGGCTCACGATGGGGACTCGGTTCCCTTGGTAGTCGCGGAGACGGACAATGGTCCGAAGTCCATAGCTGATGTTTCTTGAGCCTAGGGATAGCCTGGTTGATCGCTGCCCATGACATTATGGTCAAAGATGACCCGGTGTCAATCTCCATTTGGCATGGAGAGCCCTCAATGAGGCCTGTGACTTTCAGCTTTTTTGGCTGCCTTGTGCGGACTTGGCAGATAGATGTATAGTAGGTGACTCTGGTGTCTTCATCTGAACGCCAAGGTAGTGGCTGTCATGCCCCTTGGATGGACTTCTGTTGGTGGCTAGGTGTGCTTCGAGGCTTCCAGGTTGTCATGGAGCAATTGCTTCTGCAAACCCTGGCAATGTGCCCTTTTCGATCACAGCATTGACAGATGGCATCTTGGAAACGGCAGTGCGCTCTGGGATGGTCTTCTTCACAGCAGGCACAAGGCAAGAAACATGGTTCAAATTTCCGTGCTGGCTGGGCATGATCACTGCGCATGCGGTAGCTGTCATCTTCATTTTCTGAGCCTTCCAGCTCTGTAGCCTCACGATGCATGTTTGCGCTGTTCCGTGCGCTTTTTGGACTATTTTGACGCTGCAGTGTTTCAGTTGACTGAGTTGTGGCCTCAGTAGCTCTGGCTTCTTCTAGGGCGATTTGGGGAGTGAGGTTGGTTTTTGCTAGCAACCTCCTCTATAGGTTAATGTCCCGAACACCTAATATGATGCAGTCAAGAAGAAGATCGTCCAAATCTCTAAATTCTCAGTATGCTGCGGCCTTTCTGAGCACTGCCATATACTGATTAATGGATTCGCCCTCTTTCTGGTTGCGGAGGTTGAATGCGTGCCTCCTAACAAATTTAGATGGTCTGGGAAAGTAGTGTCTGTTGTAGAACCAACCAAGTGACCGATTGGAGTGGCATTGGTTCAGAGTCAGACAGTCCTTCACTGTCTCAAACACCTCTCGTCCGCTGTAGCTCAGAAACATGTTCTTTTTCCGGCCTTCAGAAAGGCTCATGAGGTTGTTGGCTTCGAGGAAGCAATCGACCCTCATCTGATATCTAACACCCATAGTTTCTGAAATGTTTCACTGTGACTTCTTCATTCCTTTGACAGGACTTGGGTTTAAAAGTTTTTACCACCACTAAAATACAAAAGCCAAACATATGCCGTGTCTATCATCACCCCCCGGCTTCCAGATACTACAACTGTGAGTATTTGATCCATGGAAGGCTGAATAGGTAGGATATGCGCTCTGCAAATATAAAATAAAATGCTCTCATGGCTTTGTGCTAAAGCAGTGGTGGCTAACCAGGGTAGAACCGGTAGTAAAAAAATTTGAATCCCACCACTGGTTTAAAAGCACCCAGATCAGGGAACTTTCTGCCTTTCAGAATTGAAACTGAGTTTCTTGCTTGGAAACCCTTCCCCTCTATCTTCCATATGACTCAGTTAAACAAGCGGAGATTGGACAGTGGTTAACAGGGTAAAATTGTAGGAAGGAATAATAGTTACATTGCTCTGAATTTCTTCAGTGATAAATCCTTCATCACTGGAGGTTTTTAAGAAGAGATTGGATAACCAGTTGTCTGAAATGGTATAGGGCAATAGGGCTAACTTTTTTCCCGTGCCAAAAGCAGGGGTAGCACAGGGAGGTCGTGCACAGGTATGCCCACACCCATAATGCTATGTGCATGTCACACACCCCCATGTGCATGAGCACACTACCTTCCCGCATGCATGACCCCCACCTCCCCCACTTTTGGCATACAATGGACCCATTTTTCACCCTCCTCAGGCTCCAGAGGCTTTCTAGGAGCCTCAGGAGGATGAAAGCAGCCCCCCCTCCCCCAAGGCCCTCCAGAGGCTTTTCTGTAGCTTCCCGAGGGCGAAAAACGCCCCTACCGGCAACCAGAAAACTTGGGGACGGACTTCAGGGAAGACTCCTGAAGGCATCGGAGGGCAAAAAATGGCCCTATGGGCAACCCAGAAGTTCGGGAATGGACTTTAGGTTTGCTTGTAGACCATTTTTCACCCTCTGGAGCACAAAAAAACAGCCCAACATGCAAACTGGAAGTTCCGGTTTGCATACTGGGTTGTTTTTTTTGCTCTCAGGAGGCTTCAGGAAAGCCTCGGAAGGATGAAAAATGGCCAAAAAAGAAGGCCGAAGTCAGCTGGTCAGTGCATACATGTTTGCTGAAGCTGACAGGGCAATGCCTCATGTGCCCTAACAAATGGCTCTGCATGCCACCTGTGGCACACATGCCCTAGGTTCACCATCAAGGGTATAGGGTCTACTGCTTGAGCAGGGGCCTGAACTAGAGATCCCTTCCAGATTCTCTTCCCTTCCCTTCCCTTCCCTTCCCTTCCCTTCCCTTCCGTTCTCTTCTCTTCTCTTCTCTCCTCTCCTCTCCTCTCTACTCCTCTCCTCTCCCCTCCCCTCCCCTTCCCTTCCCTTCCCTTCTACTCCACTCCAGAAAAAAGGGTTACGGTTACGGTAACTCTAGTAACAACTATAAACACAGGTAGTGTTTGATTTATGATCAGTAAAGGTAAAGTTTCCCTTCACACTATGCTAGTCGTTCCCAACTCTAGGAGGCGATGCTTATCTCCGTTTCAAAGCTGAAGAGCCAGCACTGTCTGAAGACATCTCTGTGGTCATGTGGTTGGCATGACTGAATGCTGAAGGTGCACGGCACGCTGTTACCTTCCCACCAAAGGTGGTTCCTATTTTTCTACTTGCATTTCTACATGCTTTTGAACTGCTAGGTTGGCAGGAACTGGGAAAAATAATGGGAGCTCACTCCGTTACGCGGTACTAAGGATTCGAACCACTGAACTGCCAATCTTTCTGATCAGCAAGCTAAGCGTCTTATCCACTGAGCCACTGCGGCCCACTTTACGATCAAAATTGAGCCCCGGTTTTTTCCATTTCTAAGCGAGGCTGTTGTTAAGTGAGCTTTGCCCCATTATAGGACCTTTCTTGCTGCAGTGATTAAGTGAATCTCTGCAGTTGTTAAGTTAGTAAAACAGTTGTAAATTCAGGCTGGCTTCCCGATTGACTTTGCTTGTCAGAAGGTCAAAAAAAGTGATCACATGACCCTGGGACACTACATCCATCATAAATATGGCCCAATTGACAAGCGCCTGAATTTTGATCATGTTAAGTCTGAAAAACAGTGATATGTTTTTTTCAGTGCCATTGTTACTTTGAACGGTCACTAAACAAAAGGTTGCCGGTCAAAAGATGACGTGTAATTGTTGTGACTTTATCACCACTTTCAACTCATCAATATCAACTCCAGTTCTGAACAGAATTACATATAACTCTTAAAAGACTGATAATCTCCACAGGCGGCTGATAGTTGTTCTTTGGAAGCAAGACTCTTAAAATTATACAAAGGTATCCTAAATGGCAGGGTCAGAAAGGTCGGCAGTTCAAATCCCTGGTGCCGCGTAACAGAATGAGCTCCCGTTATCTGTCCCAGCTTCTGCCAAACTAGTAATAATAATAATAATAATAATAATAATAATAATAATAATAATAATAATAATAATAATAATAATAATAATAATAATAATAATAATAATAATAATAATAATAATAATAATAATAATAATAATAATACTAAATTTATTTATAGACCGCTTCCTCTCCCCAAAGGGACTCGGAGCGGTGCACAGGGAAATTAAAAATATCAATAAATATACATAAATAGATTGGATAAAAGACAAATTAAACAAAGATTATCCCTGCGCTAAAATTTCCCAATTTTAAAATTAACTAAAATCCCCTAAACCCTATTAAAAGTAGTTCGAAGGCATGTAAAAATGCAAGTAGAAAAATTTGATGGGAAGGTAACAGCGTTCTGTGCACCTTCAGCCAGTGGCGTAGCGTGGGGGGTGCAGGGGGTGCGGGCCGCACCGGGTGCAACATCTGGGGGGGTGCGCTCGCACTCGCAGCTCCCCGTCGCTTCGGGAAAGGGGATCGAGTAAGGCAGGAACAGCGGCAGCCGGGGAATGTGGCCACCGCCGCAGGGACCGGAGAAGCGTCGCCCGAAGCAAGAGCGGCTGCAAGAGGAGGCGTTTTCTCCCCGTCGCCCCGTCTTCTTCCTTGGGGAAAGGATCTTAGGGGATTTTTCATATTTTTATTAGTATTATTTCTCGGGCGGGGGAGGGGGGATCCGGAATCCAGGAAACCGGGAGGGGGCGGGAAATCGCAGGGAAAAGGAAGAGAGCTCGGCGGGCGGAAGGTGGGGAGAGCTCGCGCGTTCCAGCTGATTCAGCAGCGGTCTTGTGAATGCGCTGAGATGTAGCTGACAGGGCGGGAGAGGCGTACCGCTCTCCGGATCGAAGGGAGACCAGCTCTTTCGGGTACCTGCCGGCTGCGGCTGCCTCCCCTACCCCGCTGCCGTCGGATCTTCCTGCACCCCTCCTCTCCCCCCTTCCCGTTTCTCGCTTCCCCGCCGCTCCGCATGCTGCGCCCTCCCCGTCCTCGATGCCGCTGCTTCCCCCGGGGGAGGGCTAGAAAGGCACCGAGAAGGATGAGCGAAGGGGTTGCCTCGCCGCCGGGTGCCACAGCCGCTGCCGAGGAGGGGGCGGCGGCGGGCGGGGGCCCTGCGGCGGGCGATGGAGTGGAAGAGACTCGAGTGCTAAAATCCAGGGGTTAGGGGGCGCAAATTACTTGCCTTGCCCCGGGTGCTGACAACCCACGCTACGCCACTGCCTTCAGCATTTAGTTATGGCGGCCACATGACCACAGAGATGTCTTTGGACAGCGCTGACTCTTCTGCACTGCCCCCTAGAGTCAGGAATGACTAGCACATAAGTGCAAGGGGAACCTTTACCTTTACCTATCCTAAACAGCATATAATATTTTGGCTGGATTTTGCACCAGAGAGGTTTCTAAGCATTTAGTGTTGCTCAGAATCAGTCCAACATCCTTTGTCGCCCACATTTCTCATATCGGACAACCAAAATTATGGAAGCTTGGAATCAGGAGAGGGGCACCTACCCTTCTCCTATCAGTGACATTAGAGGTCATGTTGCTCCATACCAGAGGTATGGTGATGATGATGCGCGCTGGCGAGGACATTGGGCTAGGGTGACAGGAGCCGGTCCCTTACCATCTCCGGTACCTTGTTTCCCCTGGAAATAAATCTGAATGCATCTTTTGGAGATAATAATAAATAAATAAGTAAATAAAATAAAATAAAATAAAATAATAATAATAGGTGTTATTTTCAGGAAAACACAATGTGGCTTTCAAACAGATGAGATGAGTTCCTGCAGATCAGATCTAAGGATCTTTACAAATAAGATGGAATACATATTAATTCTCTCATATTTTTTTCCTCTAGATGCTAACTTTGGACCAATGTTAGGTGCCCCTGCACCAATGGGTTTTTCAGTTCCTTCCCGTCTACATAGTATTCCTGATATCACTGCACCGATGCCTGTTGAGACTATCAGAATGCAGTTCCCTGAAACGTGGTTGTGGGATTTGGTGATAATAGAGTAAGTGATGGTGTCAGGCTGCAAAAGATGAAAGTTTTCAGAAAATGTTTAAGTTATGGCACCCCAACCTGCAGGTTCTTTGCTGCATCGTGGTGGTGTGTTATGGTTTGTTGTGACAAGCTTGGAGATGTCAACCAGAAGCCCTTAAGACAGCCTCAGCTACAGATCCCTACGTTGAACTCAGTGGAAAATATTAGAAAGGAACTCAAGCAGGTTGCCTTGGCTGTAACACGTTTCATACAGGTAGTCCTCAGCTTACAACAATTCATTTAGCGACCATTCAAAGTTATAACAGCACTGAAAAAAGGGACTTATGACTATTTTCCACACTTACGACCATTGCAGCATTCCCGTAGTCATGTGCTCCAAATTCAGAGGCTTGGCAACTGACTCATATTTATGACCATTGCACTGTCCTGGGGTCATGTGATCTCCTTCTGTGATCTTCTCACAGGCAAAGTCAATGCTGGGAAGTTAAACCGAGGCAGAACCTAGGGCAAGATTTGACTCTTAATTCATTTTGAGTGCAGTTCTCTCAACGCAAACAATTCCATCAATCCCCTTTCCTTCAGTTCTTCACATTTATCCTTTTTGGGAGGCCAAAGGAATAGGAGTTGCTTTAGAAAAAAAATATCCTCAAATGATTTCAGAAACTGATTTGGAAGTACAATACAAATGCAGGTGGTTCTTGTTTAATGATCACTCATTCAGTGATAGCTTGAATTTAGGACTTTGCTGAATGCGTGCTACTTATGACACTCTCAAAATTCTGGCTGTTTCAGTGTCCCTTTAGTCACATGATCACAGTTCAGATGTTTGGCACCTGGCACACAGTTCTGACACCATAGTGTGCCACAGTCATGTGATAAGTCATTTGCAACCTTCTTTTCTGACTTCCTATAACCATAATCAATACCTGAATGATGGAGTTGGAAGGGACTTTGGAGGTCTTCTAGTTCAACCCCCTGCTCAAGCAGCAGACATATACCATTTCAGACAAGTGGTTGTCTAGTATCTTCTTTAAAAAAAACAGTGCTGGAGGACACATAACCTCTGGAGGCAAATTGTTCCACTGATTAATTGTTCTCACTGTCAGGAAATTTCTCCTTATTTCTAGGTTGGTTATCTCCTTGATTAGTTTCCACCCATTGCTTCTTATTCTGCTTTCAAGTGCTTTGGAGAATTGGTTGTCCCCCTCTTCTTTGTGGCAGCCCCTTAGATATTGGAAGACTGTGATCATGTATGATTGCATGAATACATCCTATCATGTATTCAATAGGGAAGCTAGTAAGAGGACGTGAATGGTGACCAGATTATACCACACTTAACAATGCCATGGGATTCACACTTAACAATGCCGTTGCATTCTGACAGCCGCTCGAATTCCCCGGCAACAGCCAGTCGCGTCTGATTGGCCAAGACGCGACCGGCTGCAGCCGAAGAGCGGGAGTCGCGCTGATTGGTTCGCTGTCTGACAGCTCGATATAAAAGGAGCTGTCAGACAGAAGGCACGCGTTCTTTAAGTTATCTACTTCTTTTTGACCTGTTGTCTACCGTTAAATAAAAACCATTAATCTTACCGGTCTGGACTCACTCCTTCTCGACATCGCTTGAGAATCTAACACTGGCGACGAAGGTTGGGGCCGGTACTGATTACTCCTGAAGAAGCTCTTCTCCCTACAGGACCGAAGAGACACTTTGTCACATTTTTTCATTCTCTCCTCGCGCTATCGCCTCAGCGTGCTCACCTTCGGCCGACAACCGCGCGCGATGGCCACGCTTCCACCATACGCCCCCTTCGACGCGACACAAGAGTCATGGGAGGCTTTCCTCGCCCGCTTCGAATGTTTCCTCCTCGCGGGCGACCACGGGGAGCTCACCCCGGAGAGACGACTGGGGCTTTTCCTGGGCTGCGGCGGACGCACAGTTTTTGCCGTGGCGCGTAACATCACCGCTCCAGCAGCGGTCCACACCATGGCATGGGACACGCTCCAAGCCCGCCTGAAGGCCCACTTCGCCCCAGCTCCATCTAGGATCTCTCGGCGGTTTGCCTTCCGACAATGCCGCCAACTGCTCACCCAGTCAGTTGCCGATTTCCTGCAGGCCCTGCGAGCCGCGGCCATCCTATGCGACTTCGCCGCACCCTTCCTCGACGAATCCCTAGTGGAACAATTCGTCTGCGGACTGAAGGACGTTAAGCTCAGGCGCAGGCTTATGGCCCGCTCGGACATTACCTTAGAGCAGGCCGTGGAAGAAGCCAGGGCCGCCGAATTGGCCGACGCCACCACGAGTGAAGTGGGCCCCAGACAGCCTGCGCTGCCGTCGCCCCCAACGAGGGCCTGCCTCATCGACGAGCACGGCCCCCTCGACCCGACGGACGACTTCGAGCCCTTTGACCAGGTGGCGCGCCTGCAAGCCTCGGACCGGGGCCGCACCAGGGCTCCGCCGTCCCGCCAAGCGCCTGCGGCTTGCATCGGGTGCGGCGGCAGCCATGCCAGAAACGACTGCCCCTTCAGGGCCACCATCTGCCGCCGATGCGATCGGAAGGGCCACATTGCCCGCGTCTGCAGAGCCAGCCTTCCAGCCCTGGCCTCCCCACCGGCGCCACGCACGATGACGGCTCCAGCCGCGCCGGGCCCGACTTACGGCCAACGCCGCCCAGCTCGTAGACCGCGGGCAGAAGCCGACTGCTTCGCCATGACGGACCTCCAGGACACCGTCCCACTACCGCCGGACGACCGTAGGCGCATTTCCACCTCCCTTCTCCTAAATGGCCGGCCGCTGACAATGGAGGTCGACTCGGGCTCGTCCCGGTCCCTCATCTCCTGGCCTCAACTGGCCAGCATCTGCCCCACGCTTAAGTCCTCCGACCTGTCCCAACCCGGAACTCTGCTGAAAGACTACCAGGGCAACCCTATTGAGGTGCTGGGCCTACTCCGCGCCCACGTCCACTACGGACGGTTCAAGGGTCTCCTGCCCATTCTGGTAGTCAAACGTCCCCTGACAGCTCTCATCAGGTTGGACTGGTTTGCCGCCCTGGGCCTCTCAGTCCAACGGGTCCAACGGGTGCCTGCCGCCTCCCCGGTGGATGCTGTCCTGGCGGATTTTCCCGATGTTTTTGATGGGCATCTCGGCTCATACAAGGGCACCCCAGTTTCCCTCAACCTCAACCCTCAGGTTGCTCCAATTCGGCTCAAGGCCCGCAGGCTGCCGTTCGCCCTGAAGCCAAAGGTTGACGCGGAGCTCGATCGTCTCATGGCGCAGGGCATTCTGGAACCGGTCGACCAGGCGAAATGGGAGACCCCCATTGTGGTCCCCATCAAGCCCGACGGTTCCATACGCATCTGCGCCAACTATAAGTCGACGATCAACCGCGGGCTTCAGGCGAACCCATATCCAGTCCCGGTGGTGCAGCATCTGCTCCATTCCTTGGGGCAGGGCTGCATCTTCGCGAAGCTGGATATGGTGCAGGCCTACCAGCAGCTCCCGGTGGACGACGATGTGGCTGAAGCGCAGACCATCGTCACCCACCGAGGAGCTTTCCGCTGTCGCCGCCTCCAATTCGGCGTTTCCGTTGCCCCGGGGATCTTCCAGAGCCTCATGGAGCGTCTGCTCCACGGGCTCCCGGGCGTCGTTCCGTACTTTGACGACGTCCTGATAGCTGCTTCCAGCCTCTCAGACCTCGCCAAAGTACTCCGGAAGGTCCTCACTATTTTTAGGGGCGCGGGATTCAAATTGAAGCTCAGCAAATGCAAGTTTGCTGAGCCGAAGGTCGAATTCCTGGGCTTCTTGATTGATGCCCAGGGAATTCACCCCACCCCCTCCAAGGTCGAGGCAATTCGCAACGCCCCCACCCCTGCCTCCAAGACGGAGCTGCAGGCCTTCCTCGGCCTGCTCAACTTCTACGCGCCATTTATTCCCCACAAGGCGTCGCTAGCCGAGCCGCTCCATCGATTGCTCGATCGCTCGGCAGCCTGGCGCTGGGGCAGCCGCGAAGCGCATGCGTTCGCGGCTGTCAAAGAGATGCTGACGTCAAGGGCCGTGCTGGTCCAGTATTCTGACAGCTTGCCGTTGACGTTAGCATCCGACGCCTCCCCCTTCGGTCTGGGGGCCGTCCTCAGCCACCTCCGGCCCGATGGTTCAGAGGCCCCCATCGCCTTTTATTCCCGGACTCTGTCTCCTACGGAGCGCAACTACAGCCAGATTGACAAGGAGGCCCTGGCTGTAGTGTCCGGGATTAAAAGATTCCACGAATACCTGTACGGCTGCCCCTTCTCCGTCTTCACCGACCACAAGCCGCTCCTTGGGCTTCTGGCGGGTGACCGGCCCACCCCTCCCATCCTCTCCCCCAAGGTGACCAGGTGGACGGAGTTTCTGGCAGCGTACGACTACACGCTGTTCTACCGCCCGGGGAAGCAGCTGGGACACGCAGACGCCCTCAGCCGCTGCCCCCTCCCCCGGACGGACCAGGAGCCGGTGCCGGCCCTGTCCGTCCTGTCCGTGGCCGATTCCGACTTGCCTCTCACCTCGTCGGACGTAGCCGCACGGACCAAGGCTGACCCTGTCCTGTCCCAGGTCTCCACCTGGGTCCTGCGAGGGTGGCCTCCGGCCTCGCTACCGGACGAGTTTCGGCCCTTCAAGATCCGCCAGCTGGAGCTGTCGCTCCACGGCGGGTGCTTGCTATGGGGAGACCGGGTCATTGTTCCCCCACCCCTTCGCCGTCAGGTACTCGAGTCCCTCCACGCCGACCACCCGGGCATAGCTCGCATGAAGGCACTTGCCAGGAGCTATGTCTGGTGGCCGCGCATGGATGACGAGGTGGCCGCCTGGGTCGGTGCTTGCCAGGCGTGCCAGACCTCCCGCCCCACCCCTCCCTCCGCCCCTCACCGGACTGGGACACCCCTAGGTCTCCGTGGTCCAGGGTCCATGTTGACTTCGCTGGCCCCTTCCATGGCCAGTCCTTCCTGGTAGTGGTGGACGCCTACTCCCGCTGGGCCGAGGTCGTCCTGATGACCTCGACCACCGCCGAGAGTACCGTGCGCGTGCTCCGGCGCCTCTTCGCTACGCACGGGTTGCCGGACACCCTGGTCTCCGACAACGGGCCCCAGTTCCACCCTGCCACCTTCCAGGAATTCCTGGCCTCCCAGGGGATCTGGAATGCGCCAACCGCCCCCTACCACCCTGCCGCCAATGGCCGGGCGGAAAGAGCCGTCCGCTCGGCCAAAGAGGCCCTCGGGAGGATGGATAGGGGAGATTGGCATGCAAGGGTAGATGCTTACCTCATGGGTCAGCACTCTACGCCTTGCCAGGCTACAGGGAAAAGCCCCGCCGAGCTGCTGATGGGCCGCCGCCTGCGGACCAAATTGGACAGACTGCACCCCCTCTACATTGAGGTGCAGCCGTGCAACCTGGGGGTCCCCCCTCCCCGCCACTTCACCGTAGGCGACTCCGTCTTCGCCAGGAACTTTGCAGGGGATCCACGATGGGTCCCCGCAGTCGTCCGGGATTTAACGGGCCCCTGTCCCTACAGGGTGGAACGACCAGATGGATCCGAGTGGCGGCGCCACTTGGATCAACTGAGGCGCCGGCCTCCATCTCCAGCCCTGCCGGAGCCAACGCAACAACCTGGCCAGCCGGTCGTCGATGCCTCCACCCACCGGGAGGACCAGCCTACCGTTGAGGCGTCCTGGCCGCCAGTTCCCTCCATCACCCCTGGACGACTCCCGGGGCTGCCGAGGCCCGAACAGCTCCTGCCGGGACGCCCACAATCCGATGCAGCACAGTCACAAACCACAACACATCCTCGGGCCTGCGTCCATCCAGGCCCGGCCTACCCAGTCCCTGCCTCCCAGGGACTAAAGTACAACTCCACCCCGAGCGACACGCCCCCTCGCATTGACTTACCTCTTCCGATGGCTTCCGGCAAAATGGAAGGCCGCGATGACGCAGCCCGGAGCTACACCCCCGTCAGGGAGGAGCTGCAACGGGCACGTCCTCCTCCATCGACTCCAGCAGAAACACTGAGGCGTTCGGGGCGGAGCCGACGCAGCCCCGCCTACCTCAGCAAGTACGTATGCTAATGGGCCCGCATGCGTACTCGCTGGGGGGGAAGGAGTGTTGCATTCTGACAGCCGCTCAAATTCCCCGGCAACAGCCAATCGCGTCTGATTGGCCAAGACGCGACTGGCTGCAGCCGAAGAGCGGGAGTCGCGCTGATTGGTTCGCTGTCTGACAGCTCGATATAAAAGGAGCTGTCAGACAGAAGGCGCGTGTTCTTTAAGTTATCTACTTCTTTTTGACCTGTTGTCTACCGTTAAATAAAAACCATTAATCTTACCGGTCTGGACTCACTCCTTCTCGACATCGCTTGAGAATCTAACAGATTTGCTTAATGATGGCAACTAGAACTGCTGTTATCGAATGGTGCAGTGACATGACATTGTGCTTTAGAACCACGTGGCTTAGTGATGGAATTGTGGTCCCATTAAAGTTGTTAATTATAGAGTATCTGTAATTGAGATGCTATGTGTTGACCCTGCATAGGTTTCCTCACTGCAAGGATTTTGGTATCCCTTCTCCTCACTTGCGGATCTCTTCTGTCTTTCAGAGATTCTAAACCCATGTCCATTCCTGTGACCATCCCGGACACCATCACCAAATGGAAAGCTGGAGCTTTCTGTCTGTCAGAAGACACAGGCTTTGGCCTGGCCCAGCCCACTTCTCTGAAGGCCTTCCAGCCGTTCTTCATTGAACTCACCTTGCCATTCTCTGTGGTGCGAGGCGAAACCTTCCCACTGAAGGCCACTGTCTTCTCCTATCAGACTCACTACATCCGGGTAAGGAATCTTTAACAGTTGTGGGTTGCAAAGTTGTGGGTGCTCCATCACTGGAGTTTCTAAGAAGGGATTGGACGACCAACTTGTCTAAAATTGTGGGTATGCCTAGTCTAGTGAAACGAAGGACTAGAGATGACATGATAGCAGTCTTCCAATATTAGGGGTTGCCACAAGGAAGATGGGATCAAGGCAGGGGTGGGTTTCAAAATTTTTGGAACAGGTTCTGTGGCTTGCTGGCCATGTGACCGGGTGGGAGTGGCTTGCCAGCCATGTGACCGGGTGGGAGTGGCCAATTTGGAAAATGTGAAACTCACTTAACAATGGTCTTGGTTAGCAACCAAACTTTTGGGCTTAATTGTGGTCATAAGTTCTCTCTCTCTCTCTCTTTCTTTTTCTTTCTTTCCTTCTGTCTTTCTTTCTCTCTTTCTCTGTCTCTCTTTCTCTGTCTCTTTCTTTCCTTCCCTCTTTCTTTCTCTCTCTCTCTTTATTTCTTTCTCTTTCTCTCTTTCTTTCTCTTTCTCTCTTTCTTTCTCTTTCCCTCTTTCTCTCTCTTTCTTTCTCTCTCATTTTTTCTTTCTTTCCCTCTTTCTCTAGCATGCCTTCCGCTGCCCCCCCTAGCCATGCTAACAACGAAAGAGCTTCAAGGCCCGGCCCCCGCCCTTTAGTTTTGAAGCCTGGCAGGCTAGGGGCGGCGGAAGGCAGGCGCGCTAGCCTGCGGGAACCCCCCCCCCCAGCCGCCCCAACAGAGAAAGAGCTTCAAACGGAGGTTTTGACGGAGCGAGCCACGTGTTCCGGAAGTAACTTCCGGGTCCATCGTCCAACGGGATCGGCCAGGATCTCTAAATTTTACGATCGGGCTCGTGCGATCCTGGCCGATCCCCCAGAAACCCACCCCTGGATCAAGGGCTATGCTTCATTGCACCTGAATGAAGAACAAGAAGCAGGATGGAAGCTAATCAGGCAACCTTGAAATAAAAAGTTTTCTGACAGTGAGAAAAATTAATCAGCGTAACAATTCATTTCCCGAAGTTGTAAGTGATCCAACATTAAAGGTTTTTAAGAATACCACTCGAGGGATACCGCCCAGCTTTCTCATTGTCATCTTATTCTTTATGGCCAGGTCACAATATCTCTAGCTCCCTCTGCTGACTTTGAGGCGATCTCTGTGGAAAAGGCGGAGGAATCTTACTGCATTTATTCAAATGGAAGGATAACAGTGTCTTGGATGGTGACTCCGAAATCACTTGGTATGTAGTAAATGTTCGTTGCCTTGAATTATTTATAACAATAATAAACATGAGATATTAATAAAGTTGAAATAGTGAATTAGGGTTGGGGGCTGAAAGCAGGGGTGGAATCAACTTACCTTTGCTAACGGCTCGTAATTGTGACCTTATGAGAATGTGCAGAACGTCAATAACATCCGAGCGGGTGGGTGGAACCTGCTACCAAGCATGCATGCAAAGGTCAGTAGAACTGCAGGGGGGGGGGTCCACTGTGGCACGCAATTTAGATTAGCTAGAAAGCAGGAAATCTAACAATTCTAGCTAATATAAATTATGCATCGCAGCTGATCGTCGGAACTGGTAGCATTCTTTTACTACTGGTTCAGGTGAACCAGCAGCATTTTTACTACCTGTTTGGACAAACTGGTCCAAACCAATAGCATATCATTTCTAGCTGAGAGGGATGTTCATATTCATAGAAGATGATTTCCAACTTCCTTGGACCAAGAGAAGTTTTAAGAGTTGAGTCATATTTCCATCATCTTATCTCTTGTTGTAAAACTGAGAAGGTGGATGAGGATGATGGGTGAGGATGACGGTAGTTTAAACTTGCATGCCACAGAACTTTCAAGATTCATGGTGGCTTACAACAACGACAGTTTTTAATCATTTTAAAAAATGTTTTATGTGAAATAAAATTGGGGTTGAGCAGGCTTTCTTGGGTACTACCTGTTTCAGATAACAACAAAATTGAGGGAACACATTTAACAAAGTCAGAGAAGGGAATTCAACAATCAAACAATTCAAGCAGATGACACTAAGCTGGCAAGGATAGCCAACACCCTAGGAGACAAGATACAAAAAGGATGCAAAAAGCTCTTGACAGACTTGAACAATGGGCCCTATCCAACAAAATGAAATTTAATGGGGAGAAAAGCAAGCTTAGGCAGGTACAAGTAAAAATACAAAGAAGAGCAACTAAGATGATTATCAAGGCTTGGAGTCAAAAGAAGAAGAAGAATGGCTGTATGATTTGGATTTGGCTGGTCTAGAGAAAAGAAGGACTGGGAGGGGTGGGTGGGCATGATAGCAGTAATCCAGTATTTGAGAGGCAACTGCAAAGAGGAGGAGATCAACTTATTTTCTAAAGCAGCAGAGGGCAGGACAAGAAACAATGCATAGAAACTAATCCAGGACAAAAGCAACCTGGAATTAAAGAGAAGCTCCCTAAAAGTGAGGACAATTATCCAATGGGACAGCTTGCCTCCAGATGTTTTATATAAATAAATATGTTTAACATCTACCATATTTTTCGGAGTACAAGACGCACCTTTTTCCCTCAAAAAAGAGGCTGAAAATCTGGGTGCATCTTATACACTGAATACAGCATATTTGCCTCCCCAAACCCTACCCTTTCACTAAAATGGCTGTGCATAGCTTGTAGGAGGCTTTCAGAGAGCTCCTACAAGCTATTTTCACTCAGATATGAGTGAAAAACAGGCCGAGTACTCAATAAGCCTCCTAAAGGCTATGCAAAATTTGTTTGACAAAAAACAGGCCCGTTTTTTGTGAGAAACGGGCTGTTTTTTTCTCATTTGTGGGTGCAGCCCCCCCCCCAAAGGAGTACTTTAGGGGGCCTAGAGGCTATTCATGCATTTGGGGGAGGGTGCAATGGGCCCATTTTTGCAAAAATACTGGCCATTTTTGGGAGGTTTGAGGAGTGCAAAAGCTTTTTTTTTTTTTAATTTGCCTCTTCAAAACCTTGGTGCATGTTATACTCCAAAAAATATGGTACATTGACAGCAAGCAAGACGGTCAGGCACATCAATATATCGTGAGGTAAATCATCCGGGCAACCAGGCTACAGAAGAAAAAATGGCAGGAAAAATGGGAAACTCCCCCTCCACACCTACAGCAACCAATCACAGTGAAGATTGCCTCACGCAGGAACTGGTACAATCAGCTCCAATCTCCAAACAATCAGCTATAACTGTAGGCTCTGGCTCATTGTGCAACCCCACTGTTTTCAGGTTCTAAATTTAAATTCCTTAACAAACTCCCCAAAGAAGAGATCTACAAAGAGACAACATTCAAAAGGCTAGACATAACCCTATCAGACTCTTTGGTAAATTCCAATATACAATGGGCAATTATTTAAGGTGGAAAATCACTGTAATTTATAGGTAGCCCCTGGGTTCAATTCTGTAAATCAGTGTCTGACCAAAATTTGTGATTAAGTTGGAACTCATGCTTACAAATGGATTGTCTGTTCCTAAATATGGCAGATGGCACTGTCCCTCTTCCAAAGTGGTGAAATGCTGAAGACTCACAATGTTTTCAGAATCTGCTGACAACTAGCTGTATTATTTATTTATTTTATTTTATTTTATTTTTCGG
Source organism: Rhabdophis nuchalis (assembly GCA_039707465.1). Lineage (NCBI taxonomy): Eukaryota > Metazoa > Chordata > Lepidosauria > Squamata > Natricidae > Rhabdophis > Rhabdophis nuchalis. Next base: position 15,626,807 of record CM077646.1, on the reverse strand, counting down.
ATTTATATACCGCCCTATTCTCCCTGTTGGGACTCAGGGCGGTGCACAGAAAAATAAAAACCCACAGCAAGTACACACAATATAAAATAGAATTAAATAGTTAAACCTGTGCTAAAAATAGATTAAAACAATTAAAATATTAAATTTAAAATTATACCATTAATCTATGCCAGGCCAGCCAGATGGAAAAAAATGTGTTTTGTCATGAAGCCTGAGAAGGAAGGGAGGGAGGAAGTAGATAGCCCAGCTTAGTCAAAATAAAAAGTTTTCCTGTGGGAGCCAAGGTTATCGTAACAGGTGGCTGCCAGTTGTATTCATTGGAACATATGATGTGGCATCCATTTGCAATTCTTTTCAAACTGTATATTAAAACTGCGTAGCTTTAGTGCTTAAACAGCTCCAGAAAGGAGAATACACTCCACCATATTTAATCATCAGGAGATTTGAGGGTCTAGGGGTGATCCTTAAAACCTGGATATCCTTAACTGCTTGTATGACATAGTTGTGACCAGTTGTGACTTTTTTGTCCCAGGTGAAATAAATTTCACAGCCAGTGCCGAGGCTCTAAACTCAGATCAGCTTTGTGGAAATGAAGTAGTGGAAATGCCCAGCATAAAGCAAAAAGATGTTGTGATCAAAACACTTTTAGTTGAGGTATGTGGGATGGCTTAATTGTGGACAGGACGTGGTGAAGAACATGCAAAAAATGCACAAAACCAATATTCTTTTTTCAATTGCATTAATCCAATTTTTAGCTGGTCTATTCCTGAAAATTAATTTGGATCACCAGTCCATCTTTCCTTTCAAAGAATTCGACTTTCCTAGAGTTATCACCTTCTGTTTCTTCCCAACCCCCAGTAATAATTCACTTCCTTAGTCTCAATCTTGGCAACTTTAAGATGGGTGAACCCTCCCAGAATTCCCCAGCCATCATGCAGCGACTCTGGCTGGGGAGTTTAGTTTAGTTTATTAGTTTATTTCAGATTTATATAACCGCACCCTCTCCCCAAAGGGACCCGTTCTGGGGCTTGAAGTCCACACGATATAAAATTGAGAAACACTAGTCTACAAAATAAAAAATCAAATTAATAGCACATCTAGCCTGCCAGTCCCTAGATTTTATATAGCTTATTCTGATTCCATCAGCTGTGATTTCTTTCTTGCTTAGTTCTCAGTCCATGGAAAGAGATGAAAACAAAGAAGAAACACTGAAGACAACATGAAGCTGTTTCTTTTCTTTTTAATAACTTAATCTTTAGCAATAGCAATTGCAATTAGACACATGCATTCATCTTTAAGCAGTTTACAATGTCTGCCTATTCCCCCAGGCTGAAGTTTTACCAAGAGGTCAGTAAAATGAGAATCTAGGTTCGCATTTTACTGATCTCAGAAGGATGGAAGATTGAGTCAACCTTGACCCAGTGAGAATTGAACTGCTGGCAGTTGGTAGAACTAGCCTACAATACTGCGTCACCATGGCTCTATTTTAACTGACCCGACGAAAGGAATCTTCCAGCTCTTGACTTGTACCTCAGAATTTGATTTTTGGACTGACAGGAGACGTTTGGGAGACAAGTCAGATACTCCTTTAATTGTTTTGGGGTCTGAGGCCCATTCACTACAAGAGAAGTTCAGGAAATACTGTATGTGTTCAGAAGGTCCTCCTATGTTCCTGATACAGAGAAATCACAGTCAATGGCAAACTGCCATAGTTGATTATAAGGTTCTCTAGATTCTAATTTCTCTTCACCACGTCATCTCCCTTTGTTATCCTTTGTATGTATTTCTGCAGCTTTGTATTTAGAGCTCCCAGTACTTATCCCTAACTTTCCCTTTTTTCCTTCTTTTCTGTCTGTCTGGTGAAGCCTGAAGGGATCGAGAAAGAGGTGGTCTTCAACTTTCTTCTCTGTTCACAAGGTATGGCTGCTCCTTCCCGGTGCTTCTTCTCCAACCATCCAGGATTAAATGGAGGAGCATGATTTGCTTTAGAGCAGAGGGCCCCCAAAATTTAGTCCCCTTTCTGGTAACGTGGAGGAATTTTTAAGTTTCTTTAAGCGAACTGCAAACCTTACAAATAGGTAATATTTGCTAAATAGTGAATAGTTAAGTGCTTAAAGAAACTTGCTTTCCAAGCTGGAATCTAAAAAGTGAGAACAATGAACCAGTAAAACAACTTGCCTTTGGTGCTCTATCCCTGGAGGTTTATAAGAAGAGCTCGGACAGCCATTTCTCCAGAATGGCACAGGGCCATGATGGCGAACCTAAAGCACATGTGCCAGAGGTGGCATGCAGAGCCCTCTTTGTAGACATACAAGCCGTCACCCCAAGCTCAGCTCCTCCGTGTGTGCGCGCACGCCTCCCACCAGCCACTGATTTTTGGGTGTCTGCCGTGCATGCATGAGGGATTGGGCGCATGCAAGAGGCACAGGCACAAGTGTAGGGTGCTGGGGGTAGTCCATTTTTCCTCTAAGGAGGCTGCAGGGAGGCCTACTAAGCCCAAAACGGTGTGCGAGGGGGGTTATGTGTACATACACAGAGGGCAGGGATAGCATGGGGTTACACATGCATGTGGGGGTCACGGACATATACAAAGCGGGGTAGAGCGCATGGGGGCATGCACACATTGCATTATAGGTACAGGCGTGAGCGCACTTTTGGCATACAGTGACCAAAAGGTTGGCCATTACTAGCATAGGATCTCCTGCTCGAGCAACAGTTGATTGAACTAGAACAGGAGTCTACAAAACCCCGGGATGTGGCTTGGTGCCAGACCATGGCCCATTTGGAACAGAACAACGGAAGCAACGGCCAAATATGTGCATGTGTGCAGCTCCATTAGTGGGAGCTGTGGGCATGCATGCCCGCCTTTTGTAGGAATGGATTTGTGTGTGCAAACACTCCCCCAACACTCCCACAAAACCATCCTCTCTCCTTCCCACCTCCCCCACAATACTCATAGCCAGAAAAGTTGGGGGACACTGGACTTAGAAGACTTCCACAGTCCCTTCCAACTGTGTTGTTCTGCATTCTAAGGAATTTACGGTGGAGTGGGGAAGGATTTGTAGAAGACACCCACAATTTGATGTATTTTGACAGCAGGAGGAAATGCTTGAGATTGAAATCAAAGGATCCATCAATGGAAAATCCACTTTTAATGAGGGGGTTTAGAGGGTTTGAGATTTGTTTTTGTTTTTTTAGACCCTGGAGTTTCTCGGTGTGACATTATTGTAGGATTTGATCTCCTTTTGTTCTGGATATCCCAACTGAGGTACAAATCCCTGTAAGGCCTCCAGCACCATCTATGTTCTGTTTTCTTCCAGGAGATGGACAATCAGCCCCTCTTTCTTTGAAGGTGCCGGAAAATGTTGTGGAAGGCTCTGCCAGGGCGACTTTTTGTGTGCTTGGTAAGTATAGGAACCCTCCTCCTAGCTCTTCAAATCCCCTTCCCTTCTTTTTCTCTCCTCTACTTTTGGTGTTCCAGATGTGATCCTTCTATCTCTTCGGTCCCACCTGCCTTATTAAATCATAAAGTCGAACGTCATCTTACAGATCATTTATTGCCATTCAGTGAAGGTTCTCCAAAACACCTGAGGGCAGAACAAGAAGCAATGGGTGGAAACTAAACAAGGAGAGAAGCAACTTAGTACCGAGGAGAAATTTCCTGACAGTTAGAACAATTAATCAGTGGAACAGCTTGCCTCCAGAAGTTATGAATGCTCCAACACTGGAAGTTTTTAAGACGACATTGGATAACCATTTATCTGAAGTGGTGTAGGATTTCCTGCCTAAGCAAGAAGTTGGACTAGAAGAACTCCAAGGTCCCTTCCAACTCTATTATTCTATTCTACCATAGCAGAATGAAGAATTCAGTGTCTTGGATTATAACTCATCAATCACTCATGGTCTACAATGTACATACATACATACATACAACATGCTCTGATGTTAAGGAGTTCTCCTTCCCCCCACCTGAAAAGAACTCTGTTCCAACTTTGCCTCACATTCCATTACCTCAGTTCAAACTGGCAGACGTTCTACTCCTTCACTCAGGAGCAGTCTAGGGCTCCGTACAGTACTAAACATCAATACCTAGGTTGCAGTTCAGCATTTCTGACAGCCTCTGTCTGAAAGCCTTCCCCAGTGAAGGATAACTCGCCACTTCATATGGCAGCCTGTTCCACTGGCTGGCAGCTGAAAAAGCAAGGACGTTCACCTGAAGTCAAAGCTGAACTTTCTTCTTTACAGCTTTACCAGTGGGATGTTTTGCCTCTAGAGATTGTGGGTGCTCCATCACTGGATATTTTTAAGATAAGATTGGAGAACCACCTGTGAAATGGTATAGGGTCTCCTTCTTGAGCAGGGGCTTGGACTAGGAGACCTCCAAGGTCCCTTCCAACTCTGTTATTCTACAGAGTGAAACTTTGCTGATTAAAATTTGACATGCTTGAGATTGAAATTAGAGGACCCAGTAATGGAAAATCCACTTTTAATTGACAGGGTTTAGAGGGCTTCAGATTTTTTGGTCAGTGCAACAGTGACCAAAGAAGCAAGTTATCAGACTCTGCTTCTTTGGTCACTGTTGCAGAGGTAGCATTCTGCTGGTTCGCACCGGTTCAGGTGGACAGGTAGTGGCGGCAGTGTGAGACTCCGCCCACCCTCTATGACATAATCATGCACACTCTGCGCATGCCTGGATGTGCTGCGTGTGAGTGAATGCACAGGCACGCGCACTCCCTCTTCCAAAATGGTAGTGAACATAAGAGGATTTCATGCCTAAACTGTTGGGCAGATTGCTGAACTGGATGGTCCTTGGCTTGATCGCCTTAGAACCATTCTACCTGGAAGTCTCCGTTTTGGTAATTTAGAGGTGAGCAACATAAGCTCTCATAGGGTCAGGCTTAGATGTCTTTTGCCAACTCTCCACAAGCAATGTCAGCAGTGTCATTTAATCTATATCTGCCTTGGGAATGGCCCAAAACACACAAAGGCATCCTCCTAAATGTCCATTCTTCTACAGCTTTACTGTGTCATTTTCTTCCAGAATTATCCAGTCTCTTCTTTAGAGGTTCTGGACTTGAGCTTCCCAACCCGCAACACACCCATTCCAAAGTCTTCTCATGACCTCTATTTTTCATCCACTTCTTTCTCTATTGCAGGAGACATTCTAGGGGGAGCCATACAGAACATCCATCAGCTTCTCAAGATGCCCTACGGCTGTGGGGAGCAGAACATGGCCCTCTTTGCCCCCAATATCTACATCCTGAACTATCTCAATAAGACGGGACAACTGACTGAGGAAATCAAATCCAAGGCCATCGGATATTTAGTGGCAGGTGAGAAGCATCAGTAAAAGGCAGTCCCACATGAATTGTCCCATCTTTGTTTTCTTACTGAGGTTAGGAATTTTCAAAGATTGATCCACAGAGTCAGACATGGTTGGGCAGGGAAACTTTTATCTTTATTGATTAAGGAGTTTATAAATTACTGTATTTTTGGACTATAAGACGCACCAGAGTATATGAGGCACCAAGATTCTGAAGAAGTAAAATTAAAAACAAAAGTTTTTGCCCTCCCCGGCCCCCAGGAGCACTCTGCAGGCATCCCAAACCATTTGCATGCCCCATTTTTTGTGAAAGAGGGCAAAAACACAATGCATAGGGGGTTTGGAGGGCAGAAAACAGTCCGTTTTTCACAAAAAAATGGAGTGTGCAGAGTTTGGAATGCCTACAGAGAGTTCTTGGGGGCTTGGGAAGGCAAAAACACCTATGTTTTTGTGAAAAATGGGCCTATTTTCACTCATTTTTGCCTGCCCCAGCCCCCAGGAGCACTTTGCAGGTCTCCTAAACCCTCTGCGTGTCCATTTTTGTGGAAAAAGGGATGCGCGGGGTGGGGTTTCAAAAGCCCAAATATGCTGTATTAGTGTATAAGATGCACCCTGATTTTCACCCTTTTTTGAGAGAAAAAGGTGCATCTTATACTCCAAAGGATATGGTAGGTCAGATTTGATTGGGGGTGTCAAACGTGGAACTCTTCAACCGTTGGAAAGAGGGGGGCAGGATCAGTGCAGAAAGGAGCAATCAAAAAACTTTCCTTTGTATTATCCTGGAGTAGCTGAGAAATGCCAGGGAAGCAATTGGAAATATAAGGTAAATTGGAGCCAGCTGGAAAGGAATGCATCCTGCAGATACTCTGAAATTAGTACAATCTCATAGGGAAGTGTTGTTTGTTGGGAAAAGAAGCTGTAGCCAAGCAGTTGCTGATGCTTAACTTGTAGTTTGGGTGTGCTCTGGCCATCAATCAGCCCTAACTAGTTTAATCCCATTTCGGAATCAAATTGATTTAGATAGTTGAACAAGCGTGTTGAATTGGATTTGAAAAGGGTTTTGTGCATTTTTCTCTGCCTGGCACTCATGTTCATCTTCTGCTTCAGGCTATCAGAGGCAACTAAACTACAAGCATCGGGACGGTTCCTACAGCACCTTTGGAGAAGGGAGCTCAGAGATAGGAAATACCTGGTGAGATTTCTTTGTTCTCAATGTGGCTGTTCCTCTCTCCTTCCCCCTAACAGCAAGAAGCTACCCTGTTTCCCTGAAAATAAGACCTCCCCGGATAATAAGCCCAATCGGGCTTTTGAGCACATGTGCTAAAGTAAGCCCTATTCAAAAAATAAGCCCTCCCTGAAAATATTGCAATATAGCAGCGGCCATGAGGTGACCACACTTAATGCCTCCTGCACCTCAAAAATAATAAAACCTCTCCCCAAATAAGGCCAAGCGCTTATTTCGGTTCTCCAAAAAAATATATGACCCTGTCTTATTTTCAGGAAAACACAGTAAGAGTGTTGAACCTTGGTAGCACTTGGAATAGGAGACCACCAGAAAATTAGAAGGCCAAGAGCTACAGTAGGAAGTTAGAAAAAAAACTGTGTCAACTCATAAAGCATGTGCATGTCTGTTATGAAATTGCCATGGTGAGGAAAGGAGGAGTATGCATTCCATGCCTACCTTCAGCTAGAGTCCATTTTCAGATTACTAGAGCAGGCTTGTGAGGTGTGCACCTCATTGGAGAACATGATTTATGACACAGATTGCGGAGAGGGAAGAAACAGGTGCAAAGTTCAGCCATAATTTAAATTAGATCAGATCTGACTGCAATGGGGTATTGCTGAAATGATGTTCCTAATAAACGATTGAATTTCTTTTGAAACTTGGCTTGAGGCTCATGAATTAATTAGGGCATCTTTCGGAAACCTGACACTTTGCTGAATAAGGTAATGTTCAAATGGGAATAGAACAACTTGCCACAACCAATTGTAGCAAACTCACTGCGGCCAACTCGCCATGGCCAACTCACAACAGGCAACTTGCAGTGGGTGGACTTGCCAAATCCAACTTGCTGAAAGACAACTCGTTGTAGGATAATTTAACAATTCTATTTAAAATAAATACAAATAAAATTTATTTTAATTTTTCCCATTCACATTTCATTCTTTCCCTCCTTTAGCATCCTTTCTTTAATGATTCTATTCCACTATCAAATCTATAGTGGAATAGAATCATTAAAGAAAGGATGCTAAAGGAGGGAAAGAATGAAATGTGAATGGGAAAATTAAACGAGTTGTCTTTCAGCAAGTTGGATTTGGCAAGTCCACCCACTGCAAGTTGCCTGTTGTGATATTAATGTAACTCTTCTCCTGCAGCGAGTTGTCCTGTGGCAAGATGGCTGTGGAGAGTTGGCTGTAATGAGTTGGCCATGGCAGGTTGGTCATTGTAAGCTGGCTGTGGCGAATTGTCATAGACCATGGTCAAATAGCCTCCATATAAGTAATTTGAGTAAGTGCAATATGAACCAGCAATTCTATTCTTGTAAACGTGGTTGACTGATTGTGGTCAATAAGCAAATCAAACACTATCCTTAAGTGCAACATCAAATGGCTGTGATTTGCGATTTCCCGCTGGCTTCCCCATTGACTTTGCTTCTCAGAAATGAAGATTGCAGATGGCAATCACATGACCACAGGAATTCTGTGATGGTCACAACTTTGAGGTCATAAGTCCCGTTCTGCACTGTAGTAACTTCAAAAAGTTGCCGAATCTGTGGTCATTAAGGGAAGAGCGCCTGTATTGTTGCCAAGATAATTTCATGGGACACCTAAGTGAAGTCACCAGGAGCTGAATGCAGCTCAAGGAGCTTTTAATTTTTTTTAGAGGAAATGAAACATTCTAAATAAGAGAGGTAATAACTCTGTGAGTGGGGAAGATGCTAGCAGCTCTACTTGGGGGTGAAGGGAGGGTGTCCTATGCCTCCCTGCCAAGCCACACAAAGAAAACTTTTGACAACATAAGATGCATGTTAAAAAAATGCAGGGAACTTTACAGTCTGTAATCCCAGCCTCTGAGCCATGTTACTGGTAGTCCTCGATTTACCACCACAATTGAGCTCCAAATTTCTGTTGCTAAGTGAAACTTTTGTTAAGTGAATTTTGCCCCATCTGGCGACTTTTCTTGTCACAGTTGTTAAGTGAAATCTGGTTTTCTCATGGGCTTCGCTAGTGAGAAGGTCACAAAAGGGGAATCACATGAACCCAGGATACTGCAACCGTTATAAAGGTGAAGCAGTGGTCAAGCATCTGAATTTTGATCATGTCGACTATAGGGATGCTGCAGTGTTGTAAGTGTGAAAAACGGTCATAAGTCCCTTATTCTGTGTGAAGGAAACAATTCTTTGTGGACCAAGAAGGCCCCATTCTGAAGAAGACCTCACACTAGAAAACTTGATACAAGGAAAAACGAGAAATCTCCTCTATTCTGGGCTATTTTGTAGGTTGACCGCTTTTGTGCTGAAGAGTTTCACTCAGGCGGCGGCCTTCATCTATGTGGACGAAAAACATATCACTGATGCTCAGACTTCACTGGCAATCAGGCAGTTGGCAGATGGTTCCTTCCAAAAAATAGGGTCTCTGCTGAACAACGCACTAAAGGTACAGAGGGGTGTGTGTATGTGGTAGTTGTTGGATGATAGTTTTAAGTATGGTTTTGCTGGAAGTAAGATCAGGGTCAAGCTTCTTTCAGACCACAAACAATTAAATGAACAAACAATAATCTGGGATCTTTTAAGAAGTGCTTTTCTTGTAGAAAAGGTAAGAAGTCATTATGGAAAGAATTCTAGTGACTGCAATGCATCAAACCCAAGCCTAGTGACATCAATGTTCAGATTCATGAGTCAGAATTGTACAATGAGCTGTGAACTGGGATTCACAGTTGAGATGGAAGTCCTGGTTTCCATCTGTTTCTTGTTTTGGTATTGGATAGATCGGATATTTTACTATTTTATTTATTTAATTTTATTTATTAAAGAAACTTATATGGCTGTACAACTCATGGTAATGCCTCCCTCCCTTTTTCCTTCCTTCCTTCCTTCCTTCCTTCCTTCCTTCCTTCCTTCCTTCCTTCACTTTAATTTTCCTTCCCCTCTGCTCCTTCCTTCCTTTTCATTTTTCCTTCCCCTCTCTGCTCGCTCCTTCCCTCCCTCCTTCCTTCCTTCCTTCCTTCCTTCCTTCCTTCCTTCCTTCCTTCCTTCCATTTCATTTTTCTTTCTCCTCTCTGCTACTTCCGTCTTTCTTTCCTTTCTTCTCTTTCATTTTTCCTTCTCCTCTCTGCTCCTTCCTTCCTTCCTTCCTTCCTGCCTTCCTGCCTTCCTGCCTTCCTTCCTTTCTTCACTTTCATTTTTCCTTCACCTCTCTGCTCCTTCCTTCTTTCTTTCCTTCCTTCCTTTTCATTTTTCCTTCCCCTCTCTGCTCCTTCCTTCCTTCCTTCTTTCCTTCCTTCCCTTTCATTTTTCCTTCTCCTCTCTGCTCCTTCCTTCCTTCCTTCCTTCCTTCCTTCCTTTCTATCTATCTTCCTCCCCCTCCCTCCCTCCCTCCCTCCCTCCCTCCCTCCCTTCTTTCCAAAATTTGCTTCCATTCTGTTCAGTTATTTATCATGCTGATCCCATGAGTTGTAAAAACAATTAAAAAACAGAGTGGCAGTTTGCTGAGAAAGCTATTGACCAGATTGGGGTTGCCAATCGTGCTGGAAATGATAACGTTCTCACATGGGGATAAATATTGGATAATCTAATGATCTATGTAGCAGAGGTCTCCAAACTGACAACTTTAAGACTTGTTGACAACTTCAACTCCCAGAATTTCCCAACCACCCATACTGACTAGGCAATTCTGGGAGTTGAAGTCCACAAGTCTTAAAGTCCCAAATTTGGAGACCCCTAAAAGTATGATTGTGCAAAACACATCATTTGCATAGAGCAGAATTTTCTTTTCTAAGTTTTTTTTTAATGCAATGGGTGGGCTGGTCCTCTCCTACCCCAAGGCCACCATATGTGGGCTGAAAAATTCCCAATGACCACTAGGTGACAGCATAGGGCATGGAGTTCTTCATCCCTTTGCTGCCCCCTTATGGCTTAGCAAATGGCCTTAAGTCACTTAGCTATGTTGTAGGAGCTGTACCAGAAGGCAGAAATGGAGATTTATACTGCCCAAAATAAGATGAAGCTTCAACAAAGGGTGGACACATGGGAGGTGGAGTAATAGCATAGCATTTAGACTTATGTACCACTTCATAGTACTTTACAGCACTCTCTATGTGGTTTTAAAGAGTCAGCAGATTGCCCCCAATAATCTGGGTCCTCGTTTTACTGACCATACTGGAAGGATGGAAGGCTGAGTCAACCTTGAGCTGGTCAGAATCAAATTCCTGACAGTGGGCAGAGTCAGCCTACAATACTACATTCTAATCACTGTGCCACCGTGGCTCAGGGAAGGTGGAGATTGGAAATGCCCTTGGATGGAAGCATCCATATTATGCATAGGCCAGGGAAAAAAATTGCCTTTGTGTGAGTGTGATGGGATACAGATCTTGGAAAGAGGACTAGAAAGGGCTGATATCTGCTTGTCTCCCTTCTTCCAGGGTGGAGTTGATGACAGTGTTTCTCTTACGGCCTATATCTCCATAGCTTTGCTGGAAATGCCTCTGCCTCGCACGGTAAGTAGACATCCTCTAAGTTAGTTTGAATGGGATGCAGTGGCTCAGTGGCTATGACGCTGAGCTTGTCGATCGGAAAGGTCGGCAGTTTGGTGGTTCGAATCCCTAGCGCCGCATAACTGAGTGAGCTCTCGTTACTTGTCCTAGCTTCTGCCAACCTAGCAGTTCGAAAGCACGTAAAAATGCAAGTAGAAAAACAGGAACCACCTTTGGTGGGAAGGTAACAGCGTTCCGTGCATCTTTGGCATTTAGTCATGCCAGGCAGATGACCATGGAGACGTCTTCGGACAGCGCTGGCTCTTCAGCTTTGAAACAGAGATGAGCACCCCCCCCCCCACCTACAGTGGGTATGACTAGCTCATATGTGTGAGGGGAACCTTTACCTTACCTTTAAGTTAGTTTAATGCAAATCACTACTACCCTGTGGCCAAGAATAGTATTATTTGTTAAATTTATTTGCCATGTGTCTCACTGGGGATCTATTCTTAGTGGTTTCTAACAATAAACAGGAAGACTTGAAAAAGAATATGAACAGAACAGAAGTAAGATATGAGGGGGTTCTTAGTGCACTCTGAGCTTGCTTGTTTTCTTGCAGACATTCATAAGTCAACCTAGGTAACATCATCAGTGCTAGTAACGAGTGCAGTTTGCTGTCATTCTTTGGTTGGCCTATTTGCTGTTGACTTCTTTGTCAGTTTTGGGATTGGGGTATTGTTTACTTGATTGTTGGTCTGCAGAAAACAAGCAGGGTCAGAGAGCACCAAGGACTCCTTATGTCAACTCTGAGCTACAAATGTTCTTCTTTATTAGAAGTAACGTAAGGGCAATTAACCAATGGAACAGCTTGCCTCCAGAAATTGTGGGCGCTCCATCACTGGAGGTTTTTAAGAAGTGATTGAGCAACCATTTGTTTGAAATAGATTAGAGTCTAGTCTAGTCTAGTCTAGTCTAGTCTAGTCTAGTCTAGTCTAGTCTAGACTAGACTAGACTAGACTAGAATAGAATAGAATAGAATAGAATAGAATAGACAAATGGCTATCCAACATCTTCTTAAAAACTTCCAGGGTTGGGGCATTCACAACTTCTGGAGACAAGCTGTTCCACTGGTTAATTGTTCCAACTGTCAGGAAATTTCTCCTGAGTTCTAAGTTGCTTCTCTCCTTGATTAGTTTCCCCCCATTGCTTCTTGTTCTGCCCTCAGGTGCTTTGGAGAAGAGTTTGACTCTTCCTTCTTTGTGGCAACCCCTGAGATATTGGAAGACTGCTATCATGGCTCCCCTAGTCCTTCTTTTCATTAAACTAGACACACCCGGCCCCTGGTATGGCATGGGGTTATATGTATATAATGGTATAAGGTTTTCCTACTTGAGCAGAGGTTTGGACTAGAAGGCCTCCAAGGTCCCTTCAAGCTCTATTCTTATTGAATTACGGGCAGGAAGTGAGAAAGATCTGGATCCAAAACAAACCAACTTTTTTCTGACAGTTAGAACAATTAATCAGGGGAACAGCTTGCCTCCAGAAGTTGTGAATGCCCCAACCCTGGAAGTCTTTAAGAAGATGTTGGATAGCCATTTGTCTGAAATGGTATAGGGTTTCCTGCCTAGGCAGGGGGTTGGACTAGATGACCTCCAAGGTCCCTTCCAACTCTGCTATTGTATTGTATTGTATTGTGAACACATCAAGTTTTTGTAAATTGCCTGCCTCATGTTTCTCTCCCATGGCAGCACCTTTTGGTACGAAATGCCTTGCACTACTTGGAGACGGAGGCCCAGAAGGAAGAGATCCACGTCTACCTTCGGGCTCTGATGGCGTACGCCTTTACTCTGGCAGGGAACGAGGAGAAGAGGCAAGAAATGTTGGACTCCCTTCAGAAACTAGCCGTAAAGGAAGGTAAGTGTTGTGACCCAACAGCTGCAAGAGAAGCTGGCGGCAGACTCAAACAGAGAGGAGGTTGGGGAGTAACTTGGGCCAGTCCTGGAGTCTGGGGAAGGCGCTGATGGGTGCTCTACGTCAGTGGCAGAGATGGCTCCAGGTCTGTCCGACGTTACCTTCGGAGTTGGAGATAAGCGAGGCAAAAGAACAACTGGAGCCTGTTAACAACAGTCTCACTTAGCAATCATTATGGCCATAAGCCAAGGACTATGGAAAGAGGGCAAAAAAGAATAAACTTATGGAATTTACACATGAAACATGCCTCCCTGTATGTTATGGTTTTTGTTTGTTTATCGGTAACTATTTTAATCTGCTTTTCCCTAAAAACTATTCTCACATTCCTAGCATTACAACAAGACCCTCTGATCCGCCATTAAAAGATTCCAGATTTGGAGAAAGGAGTGGATAATGCAGAGAGAAAGAAGGATAAGAGGGATGCCGTTGCTCAGTGGCTAAGATGCTGAGCTTGTCGATCAAAAAAGCCAGCAGTTCAGCGGTTTCAAATCCCTAGCAACAAGTAATGGAGTGATCCCCCGTTACTTGTCCCAGCTTCTGCCAACTTGGCAGATCAAAAGTACATAAAAATGCAAGTAGAAAAAATAGGGACCACCTTTGGTGGGAAGGTAACAGCGTTTCACATGCCTTGGGCATTTAGTTATAATAATAATAATAATAATAAATTTTATTTGTTACCCGCGCTCTCTCCCCAGGGGACTCGAGGCGGGGCACAGGAAAATTAAAAAACAGTAAACACAACAGAATACATAATTTAAAATCACAATTAAACAACAAATCCTGCGCTAAAAACATCTATAAAAAACTAAAAAACTGTCCCTAAAACCCCTAAGCACTAAAACCTAAAAACCCCAGGACAAGGAGGCTATCCCAAGCCGGCCAGACGGAAAAAGTAGGTTTTCAATTTAAGACGGAAGGAGCGGAGGTCCGTGGTCATCCTAATATCGGGGGGAAGGTCGTTCCAGAGGGCCGGGCCCGCCACAGAGAGAGCCCTTCCCCTGGGTGTCGCCCGCTGACATAGTCTAGTGGACGGCACCCGGAGAAGCCCCGCTCTGTGGGAGCGAATCGGCCGTGAGGATGTATGGGGCAGGATCCGATCCTGCAGATAGCTAGGTCCCGAGCCATGGAGCGCTTTAAAGATGATAATTAACACCTTGAAGCGCATCCGGAAGACGACAGGTAGCCAGTGCAGCTCGCGCAAGAGCGGTGTTACATGGGTAGACCTAGCGGTCCCCATAATTGCTCGCGCGGCTGCATTCTGGACTAGCTGAAGCCTCCGGGTGCACCTCAAGGGCAGCCCCATGTAGAGAGAGTTACAATAGTCCAGTCGGGATGTCACGAGAGCATGAGTGACTGTGCAAAGGGCGTCCCGATCCAATAGGGGGCGCAATTGGCGAACCAGGCGAACCTGGTAAAACGCCCTCCTGGCCACGGCTGTCACTTGATCTTCCATGGACAGCCGGGCATCCAGGAGGACACCCAAATTGCGCGCCCCATCCACAGGGGCAAGATGTTCGCCCCCTATGGCCAGCGATGGAGTGAGCTGGTTGAATCGGGCTGCCGGAAACCACAGCCACTCGGTCTTGGTCGGGTTGAGCCTGAGTCCGTTACTTCCCATCCAGATCCGTACAGCTTCCAGGCACTGGCACATCACCGCTACGGCATCGTTGGGGTGGTTTGGGGTAGAAATGTACAGCTGTGTATCATCAGCGTTATGCCAGTCACATGACCATGGAGATGTCTTCGGACAGTGCTGGCTCTTCGGCTTCGAAACAGAGATGATCACCGCCCCCTAGAGTCAGGAATGTCTAACACATATGTACAAGGGGAACCTTTGCCTTGAGAAAGATAATCTTGATGGAACTCTGCAAGCATCATTACTCAAGTAAAAAGGACTAAACCACTTTTTAAATCCAGAGCAATGAGGCAACATTTGGAAGCAGTTTGGAAAAACACTGCCCTGATTCACTGGAAGTAAGAAGAGGAGAAGCACAATTAGAGTTCAATTATGAACTCTAATATGAACATGTAGCTGCAGTTCCATTGAGGGCTACACGTTGACTGTGGTTGGTCAGCCAGTTACGAATCCATCTGGTGGTGATGCTGTCTAACCCACATTTTTCTACTTTCTCTAATGTTAGGTTATGGTCCACTTTATCAAATGCCTTACTGAAATCTAAGTAAATTATCTTGATGGCATTCCTCTGGTCCCCTAATTTTGTCACTTTGTCAAAGAATGCAATAAGATTAGTCTGGCATGGTCTGTTTTTCACAAACCCATGTTGGTTTTTGGCTATTACTTTGTTTCTTTCTAGGTGTTTGCTAATTCATTGCTTGATTATCTTTTTCAGAATTTTTCCTGGTATTAGAGGTCAGGCTGATACTTCTGATACCTATTTTGTAAAGCTTTTGAAACCATTTTTAAAAGCTAAAAATAAATGGCTTTTGACGATCCTGCGGCTCACAGCTGAGCTGCGCAATCATCAGAAGCTTTTAAAAAGCTTTTTAAAGCATTTTTTCCCTGCCGGTTTGGGGAGATTAGATTTCCCCACTGGCTACGGTACATAAGGGTTGTAGAATAACACAAAAGAAGAAGCAATAGTTGGAAACTAACCAAGGAGGAAAGCAACGTAGAACTAAGGAGAAATGACCTGACAGTGAGAGCCATAAACCAGTAGAATGACTGGTGAGTGCTCCATCCCTGAGGGCTTTTAAGAAGAGATTGGATAGCCATTTATTTAAAATGGTATAGGAGTTCCTACTTGAGCAAGGTGTTAGACTAGAAGACCTCCAAGGTCCCTTCACTCTGTTATTCTGTTAAGTGCAATAAAATGTCCTTGAGAAGCCAAAGACACTTGGCCAATGTTGGAGGCCTCTGGTGCAGCCTGAATGGGACCACCCAATGCTAAAAACCTTCATTCTCTTTCTGAAGAGGATGGCTCCATCCACTGGGAGAGACCTGAAAAGCAAAAGAAGACACTGGATCTCCCATACTACCACCCCCGCGCTCCCTCTGCTGAGGTAGAGATGACCTCCTACGTTCTCCTTGCTTACGTGGCCAAAGAACCATCCCCTTCCCAGGAAGAATTAACGACAGCAACTGCCATTGTCAAATGGTTGACCAACCAACAGAATCCCAATGGAGGATTCTCTTCTACACAGGTACGTTGTCTCCCCACAGATTCTCGGAGGATACTTGGAAGATGCTCTAACCAACTTGGCGGACCTGAGATTTTCCCCGTTGTGTCCTCCAGTTGTGCTGAGTCTTAATTCCCAGGATTCCAGCTGTGGTGTTTCATCCAAGAAAGATGTCCTAGCTTTGCGTTCTCTTGCAGGATACAGTGGTGGCTCTCCAGGCCCTCTGCCAGTACAGGACACTTACTTATTCCAAGGACGGACTTGACGCCGGAGTGACCTTGAGTTCTGGAGATGTTGCTCTAAGAAAGTTCCATGTAGACAGCACCAACTCTCTGCTGCTCCAGTGCCACGATCTGCCCTCAGTGCCAGGGGACTACACCGCTCAGGTGACCGGTTGCATCTTTATGCAGGTGAGTCTCCTGAGCCATCTGCTGCAGAAGAAAATTGCTTTCCATACCTGTAAACATTACTTGGACAAATTAAAAAGGTTTACAGGTGATCCTCCACTTACAAGCATTCGTTTAGTGACCATTTGAAATTACAAAGACACTGAAAAATGTACTTATAACCGTTTTCTGCACTCGTGATCATTGCAAATTCCCTGTGGTCACCTGATCAGAATTTGAGTGCTTGACAACCGGTTCACATTTATGACCATTGCAGTGTCCCCGGGTCACATGATCCTCTTTTGCAACCTTCTGTCAAGTAAAGTCAATGGGGAAGCCAGATTCACTTCACTGCCATGTTGCTAACTTAACAACTGCACTGATTCACTTAGCAAACATGGTAAAAAAAGGTCCTGAAATGGGGCAAAATCCACTTAACAACTGCCTTGCTTAGCCACAGAAATTTGGGGCTCAGTTGTGGTCGTAAGTCAAGGACTATATGTATAAATAATCTGAATAAGGTGTCAATGCAGAAGATTTTGGACTCTAAGGAGATATAGTAATAGCACTTAGACTTATATACAACTTCACAATGCTTTACAGGCCTCTCTAAGCAGTTTATAGAGTCAGCATATTGCCCTCAATAATCTGGTTCCTCATTTTATCAACTTTGGAAGGATAGAAGGCTGAGTCAACCTTGAGCCAATGAGAATCAAACTGCTGGCAGTCGGCAGAGTTAGCCTGCAATACTGCATTCTAACCACTGTGCCACCATGTCTCTGATATGAAGGTTCTTTGATAGCCTTCCCGACAATCCTACCCGGAGACTGGAGCTTGAAGACTCAGCCCTTTGGTGGGACATCTCCAAGTCCTCTGTTTTCATCCTTATGAGCACTTGATGTCCTCAAGAATAAAGATGATCTGTCTCTGATCTGTCTTAACTTCAGACAAATTCCAGTGGTGCTTGATAATAATAATAATAATAATTTTAATATTTCTAAACCGCACCCTCTCCCCACAGGGACTCGGGGCGGTGCACAGGCACAGTAAAACAATAAATACATATAAACATTTCATTAAAAATAAATTAAATCAAACCTGCGCTAAAATTCCCATTAAAACTAAGCAATATTATAAAACCCCAATAAAACCCCAAAGACAGAGAGACTATCCTAGGCCGGCCAGACAGAAGAAATGAGTTTTTAATTTGAGACGGAAGGAGCGGAGGTCTGTGGTCGTCCTAATGTCGGGGGGGAAGGTCGTTCCAGAGGGCCGGGCCCGCCACAGAGAGAGCCCTTCCCCTGGGCGTCGCCCGCTGACAAAGTCTAGTGGACGGCACCCGGAGAAGTCCCTCTCTGTGGGAGCGAATCGGTCGTGAGGATGTATGAGGCAGGATCCGATCCCGCAGATAGCTGGGTCCCGAGCCATGGAGCGCTTTAAAGATGATAATCAACACCTTGAAGCGCACCCGGAAGACGACAGGTAGCCAGTGCAGCTCGCGCAAGAGCGGTGTTACATGGGTGGACCTTGCGGTCCCCATAATTGCTCGCGCGGCTGCATTCTGGACTAGCTGAAGTCTCCGGGTGCACCTCAAGGGAACCCCATGTAGAGAGAGTTGCAATAGTCCAGTCGGGATGTCACAAGCGCATGAGTGACTGTGCGAAGGGCGTCCCGATCCAATAGGGCGCGCAATTGGCGAACCAGGCGAACCTGGTAAAACGCCCTCCTGGCCACGGCTGTCACTTGATCTTCCATGGACAGCCGGGCATCCAGGAGGACACCCAAATTGCGCACCCCATCCACAGGGGCAAGATGTTCGTCCCCTATGGCCAGCGATGGAGTGAGCTGGTTGAATCAGGCAGCCGGAAACCACAGCCACTCGGTCTTGGTCGGGTTGAGCCTGAGTCCGTTACTTCCCATCCAGACCCGCACGGCTTCCAGGCACTGGCACATCACCGCTACGGCATCGTTGGGGTGGTTTGGGGTAGAAATATACAGCTGGGTGTCGTCAGCGTATAGATGGTACTCTACCCCAAAGCCACGGATGATCTCACCCAGCGGCTTCATGTATGTGTTAAACAAGAGAGGCGAGAGGACCGACCCCTGAGGCACCCCACATGTGAGGGGTCTCGAGGTCGACCTCTGCTCTCCTGCCAACACAAATTGCGATCGGCCAGAGAGGTAGGAGGAGAACCACCGTAAAACGGTGCCTCCCACTCCCAACCCCCCCAGCCGATGCAATAGGATACCATGGTCGATGGTATCAAAAGCCGCCGAGAGGTCTAATAGGACCAGGATGGAGGAACAACCCCCATCTCTGGCCCTCCAGAGATCATCAACCAACGCGACCAATGCCGTCTCAGTGCTATGCCCGGGCCGAAAGCCGGACTGGCGCGGGTCTAGATAATCAACTTCCTCCAGGTGACGGGGAAACTGTTGTGCCACCACACTCTCAACAACCTTCGCCAAGAAGGGAAGGTTGGAGACTGGACGATAGTTGGTTAATAAAGCTGGATCCAAAGAGGGCTTCTTAAGGAGGGGCCTCACCATAGCCTCTTTTAGGGAAGCAGGCAAGGAACCCTCACTTAAGGAGGCGTTGACAACCGCTTGGAGCCAGCCTCGTGTCACCTCCCAGGATGCCAGTACAAGCCAGGAGGGACACGGGTCCAATAAACATGTGGTGGCTCGCAGTCGCCCACGTAACCTGTCCATATCCTCGGAAGTAACGGAGTCAAACTCCTCCCAAACAAGATCTGCCTCGTGGCATCCCACTGGGCCATCAATGGGGGCTAACTCGTTCTGTATCTGAGCGATTTTCTCCTGCAGAAAAATCACAAATTCCTCTGCTCTACCCTGTAGCGGGGCTTCCCGCACCCTCTGTTGAAGGAGGGAGCGGGTCACCCTAAACAGGGCGGCAGGGCGGTTTTCTGCGGATGCTATGAGAGTGGCACAATGATGACGTTTGGCCACTCTCAGCGCCACAATGTAAGTCCGTAAATGGGCTCTTACCTGTGTCCGGTCAGATTCAAATCGAGTAGACCTCCATCTTCTCTCTAGGCATCTCTTGTGGCGTTTCATCACCCTTAGCTCCTCGGTAAACCAAGGAGCCAGGGTAGCTCGCCGCCGCAAGAGAGGCCGCAAGGGCGCGACCCGATCCAAGGCTCCCGTGGTCGCAGTATTCCATGCGGCCACGAGGTCCTCCATTGGGGCGCGGGTCAGGGGTACAGGAAGTGGCCCAAGCGCCGCCTGGAACCCATCAGGGTCCATCAGGCGCCTGGGGCGGAACCAGATAGATGACTCAGGTTCCGCCTCCCCGCGGTGGGGGGTGGCGGTTGGAAAGTCGAGCCGGAGAAGTGAGTGGTCTGACCATGACAAGGGTGTGATGACTATATCCCCTGTACCCAGATCACTCTTCCATTGGCCAGAGACAAAGATGAGGTCCGGTGTGTGTCCACCCTCGTGGGTGGGGCCTTGAATTAATTGGGTCAGGTCCATGGCCGTCATGGAAGCCATGAACTCCCGAGCTACCTCGGATGATTCGCCCACCGATGGCAGATTAAAGTCCCCCATGACTAAAAGTCTGGGGGTCTCAACTGCCATGATGTAGGTTGAATAGTTCCTGGATCTTGTTCCCTGCCTCTGTGAAGTGATGGGATCTCTCATTCTATGGGCCCTTCTGCATTCACATCTTATCCATGCATCTTACTCACAGCAGCCATTCGGAGATAGACACAAATATGCTGCTTCCTTTTCAGACCAGCTTGAGGTACAACATCCAACCACCCCGAGAGGAGGCACCATTTAATTTGCTTGTGCAGACGGTTCCCCAAAAGTGCACAGGACCTAAAGCCCACCAGATCTTTCATATTGCTTTCAACGTCAGGTAATGGGCCAACGCTGAGTATGTGGGCATCTGCATGGGGGGGGGGGGGGAGGGAACCTTTTCTTGCCATCTAGCCAGTACTTCTCCTTCAAGGATGGGCAACGTCTAAGGGTTCCAAGGCTGCAGCCTTCTGAAAAGCCAATGACCTGCACTCCAGAAGTTCCATTCAATGGGAGAATGGGATGGAGGCACTGAGAACGCATCAAAGCCTTTATGAACCCACAGCATGTTGCTCTTAACTTGTGCGATTTTGCTTTTAAAAAATGTGACGTGGCTTTTTTTTCTTTTCTTGGTTTCCCAGTTACACTGGCCAACGTGTGGTTTCCAACATGGCAATTGTACAGATCAATATGCTATCCGGATACATCCCGGTGAAATCAACTGTAAAGTTGGTAAAGACCTTTTTTCTCCCCTCCAAAGAATTACTGTTCTTGGCAACAAAACTGGGCATTAAGAGGTTAAGAATTATCCCATTGCTATATCTTGAAGCATTGAATTAGCAGGCGGGACTTACAAACCCTGGCACTCACACTGATCACAAACAACTTTGATCAGCTTGCACAGACAGAGCGGGAAGACTAATTGGTGTGATGACCCAGGTCACAGCACAGAGGTAACACAGGCAGCTGCCAGTTCAGCTACCCCTTTATTGCTCCAAATTTCCCCAAGCACTCCCATGTTTCTGGCAAGTATCAGAGCAAAATGATCTCTCTCTCTCTCTCTCTCTCTCTCTCTCTCTCTCTCTCTCTCTCTCTCACACACACACACACACACACACACACACACACACACACACACACACACACACACCCTCAAGCAGCCTCTGGCTGCAAATAGTTCAGCCCAATGCTGTGAACACCACAGCTACAAAGCAACAAATCCAGAAAGAATGGAAGGAAACCAGGGAAGTTCAAGTGTTGGTACTCAGCACTCCAAGAATTCAGCATTTGTTCCCAACAGCATCTCCTTAAATCTCAGTCCCCAGGTGTGCCTTGTGAGGAGGGGAAAGGCACCCTCATCACGAGTAGTTTGGTCAGTCTGCACTGTTCTTGTCTTCTCTCCACTCTCCATGCTCGTGGATCAGGAGGGGGTGGTCCTTGCTCATTGCCTGAGCTCTGTCCCTCAGAAGAGCTCGCCAGAAGAAGTGGTGACAGTTTTCAGCCTCGACACCTTTAAGAAAGGATTAGAGGAGTTCATGGAGAACAATAGTATCAATGGCTATCATGATGGATGCCTAAGGACACCCTCCGGGATGGAGAGATAGGCAGGATATCTCTCAATGCCATTTGCAGGGAATCATAAGCAGGTGAAAACATCTGCTTGGGAAGACCCTGAAGCAAATGGGGAGCCACTGTGTGAGACAGAATGCTGGTCTGGATGGGCTGTGGCCTCTTCCAGCAAGGCTATTCTTATGTTCTCATGTTCTTATGTTCTTATGTTCACTGCTTAGCCTCTCTTGGCCATCCTGCCCCCTTCCTCCCTGCCTACAAGTTGTCCCAATCCTGAAAGGCTCTGGCTTGACTGAGCCTGCTTCTCCCCATTTTCCTCCCAAGCCAACGAAGCCACCCGCTCGATCTCCGTCTGCTCCACTTCCGACTCATTTGCTGTTGGGAACAAATGCTCAGATTCAGGCTCGAATGGGGGCATGACATTGGCCTCATTCAGCACGGCACACAGCAATATACCTGTAGTCTTTGGGGTGTCCATAAAAATTTAGAATTTAATGATGTTCCATATTTTGATCTTGGCAATGGTGGGTTCCTACCAGTGTTCCTACCGCTTTGCTGAGCATGCCCTTCACTGCATACTTAAAAGAAACTGCTCGGAGAGCACGGAAGACAGCTGAGGAGCGGCAATTCAATCTGCTGCTCCTGATCAGCTGGGCTTCAGAAGCAGGAATAAAGGTACGTATAACAAAGGCGTGGGTGGGTGGCGTGGGTGGGCCCACTTTCAAAGCAACAGAGAACTGGTTTGCTCTCTGCTTAACAGCAGAGCTACCAGTTTAGAAGAACTGGTGCAAACTGGTAGAAACCCACCACTGGGCAGAATTATCCTTCAATGCTGCATTCCAATCACTACACCACCACGGCTCTTAAGTTCTCAATTTTGAGAGAAAGTCCCTTTCCCCTCCACATGGATAATTCCAGGTGAGGTTTGGTAGTTCCCCATGAGGTCTCCCTTTCCTTTTCTTCATTGCTAGCCAAAGAGTTTGAATTATGACACCATCTTTTCCCTTTCTTCAACAGCTGGAATATCATCCTGTCATCCAGCGGACTGAAATTGCAACCACCCAGGTCCTCCTGTATCTGAAAGAGGTGAGTGCGGCTGGTGAACGAAAGCTGGGGTGGGAGAATCCTCCCTCCCTGCAAGAAGATAGCGCTCATGTGACAAAATTAGCTTTGGTTGCCATGATATTAAAAAGATGACGAGACTTTTGAGAGAAGAGCAACAGAGATGATTAGGGGACCAGAAGCTAAAGCATATGAAGAACGGTTGCAGGAACTGGGTGTGTCTAGTTTAATGAAAAGAAGGACTAGGGGAGTCAAGACAGCCAGTATTCCAATATCTCAGGGACTTCCACAAAGAAGAGGGAGTCAAACTATTCTCCAAAGCATATGAGGGCAGGACAAGAAGCAATGGGTGGAAACTAATCACGGAGAGAAGCAACTTAGAACTGAGGAGAAATTCCCTGACAATTAGAACAATTAATCAGTGGAACAACATGCCTCCAGAAGTTATGGATGCTGCAACACTGGTGTTTTTTAAGAAGTGATTGGACAACCATTTGTCTGAAACAGTATAGGGTCTCCTGCTTGAGCAGTTGAGAAAGTGTAGAAACTTCCCTTTCTGCCTAAGATGTAGGTGGCCTCTCTGAGGGACGTCCCCAGGGAGAGAGCTGAAACTGGTCCCTTTCTTCGGAAATATCCCTAGACAGTGTCTCTTAGTGGGGTGCTCATTTGTTTCTCTAGTTGGGAGGGAGTCAGCTAATCTGCTGAGCTCCTCTATGGACATGGCCAAAATATGTCCTTGGTCTTGCGAGATCAGGTGACTAGGGAACTTGGAAATAGCCCTGCAATGGGAAGGTCCCCATTAGTTCTCTATGCATGGTGGCACGCTTCAGAGAAGACACTTCTAGCCTGGCCACCTCTTGAATAATCCCATAATCTCTCTCGGTCTGCAGGTCAGCAATCTGAGCCAGAGTTTCTCCATCACCGTGGAGCTGGAGACGCCTGTCCAAGGCCTGAAGCCCGCCTTGGTGAAAGTTTATGATTATTATGAAACAGGTGAGAAAGGGATCCTGGTGGCGAGAGGCCCGATTACTGTAGTTCATTCTATTGTTTTTCAAAATCCATCTCTATCTTCCATGTTTACCTCAAACTTCCCTTGCAAGGTCCCTTCCAACTCTGTTAATCTAATCTAATCTAATCTAATCTAATCTAATCTAATCTAATCTAATCTAATCTAATCTAATCTAATCTAATCGTTTACCCCAAGCTTCAAAGGTGTTGTCAAAGTGATAAGGACCAGTTCTTGAAAACAATCTAATGCAGCCAGGGGTGAAATCAGGGGTGAAATCCTTCCAGTTCGGCCTGGTTCGGCCATACCGGTAGGAACAATTGTCCTTGGTTCTGCAACTGGTAAAAAAAAAAAAAAGCTTCTGAGGATCGCACGGTCAGCTCTGAGCCACATGATCATTGGAAGCTTTCCCCCAACTTTTTAAAGCATTTTTCCCTGAGTCACGTGATTGTTGGAAGCTATATATTTTTTAGCTTTTGAAAGCATTTTTTCCCCTGCCAGTTTGCCTGAACCAGCAGGGAAAACATGCTTTAAAAAACTGAAAAAATAGCCCAAAGTGAAAAAACTTTTGGCCATTCCCACTCAGTCACATGATACCTCCTCCAAGCCACACCCACAGAACTGATGGTGGTGGTGCGAATTAGATTTCACCATTGGGTGAAATCTACTTACCTTCACTGCTGGTTCGCAAATATGAGCACACGCGCCACCTCCACGCATGCGCAGAGCGTCAAAAATGAATGTGATGGCGGCTGGGTGGGTGGGCAGAGCCCACTACCCTGAGTGCTTGCAAAGGTAACTAGAATGGGGGGGAGGGGGGGAATCTGCTGTGCCATGCGATTTAGATTAGCTAGAAAGCAGGATTTCCTAATATAAATCGTGTGTTACAACTGATCGTCAGAAATACTGGTTCGCCCAAACTGGTAGCATTTTTTTTTACTACTGGTTCGGGTGAACTGGTATCTTTTTGTACTACTGGTTCTGGAGAAACAGTACGAACCGGTACCACTTCATCCCTGAATGCATCATGAGGACTGATGAAACTGGCCAAGTTAATTGAGGCGCTCTGACAGTTCTACCTTTTTGTGTGTGTGTTTTCAGATGATTATGCCATCTCGGAGTACATCGCCCCCTGCAGCACAGGTGGAGTATAAACAGCAATCGATTCTTGCCAAAATTCCCAATTTATCAAACTTGCGTAAGATAACTGTCATGTTTTTCTTCGACAGATGAAGGTGTCAAAAAACATTAAAAAAAAGAAAATCTCCAGCCAAACCACAACTATTGACCAAGGAAGAGAATCAAGGATCAACCGAGTCTGCTACACCCCCCCCACTTTTTTTTCCTATCCAAAAACCCACTATATGTATGTGTCCGAATTATACTGTCATCCAGGAGACTGGCTACATACAATTTCACCAGAGATAGTAACAGAAGACCGGGCTGCACATCACCACTAGAGATCTAGAGCAGAAATATATTTTTTTCCCTCTCCAATCATTGGATGAAATAAAACAAGGTTTTTCTGTTCCATCAGGATTTCTCCAGTGAATCTTTAACTTGAGGGGTGTGGTGAGGGGTGTTTGTAGGGAGAGTCAGGGTACGGGAGACAGGTTTGCTAAGAGATGCTCTCAACATTACGTAGACCCAGGAAAATCATTGGAGTGGGGTGGGATGAGGCACCACAGTGGGGATTGAAGGAAGCCAAAGGAAATTTAAAAAAAAAATCAGATACGGAGTAATATTTTGTAGGGGGAATTGTCCTCCTTTTTAATATAAGCCCCACAGTAGCAAATAAATGCCTCCCAACTTCTAACAATTTAATGCCATAAATGGATCAATGTATAAAATTAATATTTGGACAGTGGTGGTAAGGAACAGAACAGCATTCTTTCATATATACATTTACACAGATATTGACAAATATTTAAGATCAGTCATTCTCAAAAATATAGGAAAAACTGAAAATTATGATTCAAAAATTTTTTTTTTATTTATTTTATTTACATTTATATCCCGCCCTTCTCCGCAGAGGACCCAGGGCGGCGCACAGGAAATTTAAAAAACATACAAAATACAAAATAAATACACAATTTAAAATATAAATTAAACCATCTTATCCTATGCTAAAAACCCAATTTTAAAATACCCAATTTAAAACTATCTAAAAGTCCCCATGGGAGGTTAGGCTAGGCCGGCTTGTTGGAATAAGTATGTCTTTAGACATTGGTGGAAGAGGCGGAGGTCGGTGATGGTGCGTAATTTGGGGAGCAGGTCGTTCCAAAGGGCTGGGCCCGCCACAGAGAAGGCTCTTCCCCTGGGTGTCGCCAGTCGGCATTGTCCGGCCGACGGCACCCTAAGGAGGCCCTCTCTGTGGGAGCGTATCAGTCTAAGGGATGTATGAGGCAAGAGGCGGTCTCGCAAAAATCAACAGGCGAGCTCCACATTTCTCTGAAATTTAGCTTTAATGTTTGACACCCTGTTTCCCAATTTTGGCCACCTGAAGATGTGTGCGCTTCAACTCCCAGAATTCCCCAGCCAACATGGGGAAACCAAAAATGAACTGTTATGACACTGTTTCTTAAGGTGGCCATTTTTACAAATTCAATATCCCATTCTTTAGAATCACTTGTAATGAAAAGAACTTTTCCTTCCCATCCCAACTCATCCCATTATAGTCTCTTACAATATTGTTTAGAATAATTTTTCCTGAGAACTCAGATCTTCAGCTCTTTCCTTATATTCTTACCTGTATATCCCTTTATTATTTTTCTCTGATTTGTTTTGGATAGAAGAAAAGAAGTGATTTTTACAGATTGTCCCACCCAGTGTCACATTTTTCTTGCCCTATACTAATTTCTGGAACTGCATAATTCACTATTAATCAGTAGTGGAGAAAACGTCTTTGGACAGCGCTAGCCCTTCAGCGTTGAAACAGAGATGCGCACCACACCCTAGAGCCAGAAACGAATACCACACATGTGCGGGGGAACCTTTACCTATGCCAATTTGAAGAAACATTGCTTTTTCAGAACAAATGAACCACTGCATAAATGTTTCAGATTCAGGTGCCATCTTTCTTTTTTGTGCTCAGGTGATCTTTTGTATTCAGATCAGGCCTTAGGATGATAATGTAGCACTTGGGGAAGAAGATGCAGAACAGCAGGCCACCACTGGAGGCTAAGATGGAGAAGACCTGCACGACCACCATAGACTTTCCCTTGGTGCTCTGATAGGCAGGCACAAAGGACACCCAGACGCTGCAGAAGACCAGCATGCTGAAGGTGATCAGCTTGGCTTCGTTGAAGGCCCCAGGCAGATTCCTGGCCAGGAAAGCCACTGTGAAGCAGATGGTGGCCAGGAAGCCCATGTACCCAAGGGCAACATAAAACATGGCGACAGAGCCTTCATTGCATTGCAGGGTGATCTCTCTGGGCTGGGAGTGCATGTCGGAGTCAGGGAAAGGTGGAGAGACACTGAGCCAGATGGAACAAATGATTATCTGGACAGCAGAACAAAAAAGGATAATGGTGTTGGCAAAACTCTTCCCAAGCCATCTGTTCATCCTCTTCCCCGGCTTTGTGGCCAGGAAAGCCAGCACCACCGTGATCGTTTTGGCCAGGATGGAAGAGACAGCCCCTGAGAAGATGATGCTGAAGGCTGTTTGTCGGAGGAGGCAAGTGGCTTTGCTTGGCCGTCCAATGAAGAGAATAGTGGACAAGAAGGAAAGCAGGAGGGAAGTGAGGATGATGTAAGAAACGTCCCGATTATTGGCTTTGACTATCGGGGTCTCTGAATATTTAATAAAGATTCCTAAGATGAACCCAGTGATTAAGGATAAGAATAAAGCAAAGGAAACCACGATAATGCCCAAAGTTTCTCTGTAATGGAAGAAGACTGTGATCTTAGGGATACATTGATCTTGATCTTCGTTTGGGTGTTGGTCATTGGGGCATTTGATGCACTCATCTGCATCTGCAAAGGACAAGAATAAGAACTTAAATGATTGTCTGTTTCCCCCCAACAATCTGGGTCCTCATTTTACCCACTTCAGAAGGACAGAAGGCTGAGTCAACCTTGAGCCTGGTGAGATTTGATCTGCCAAATTGAAGGCCTGCAGGAGTGGCTCATAGAATCATCTTTGACTGGAATCTGTCTTTACTCCCAGCATCTTCCGTACTGTCTGGAACGGTATAGGGTTTCATGCCTGGGCAAAGGGTGGACTAGAAGACCTCCAAGGCCTCTTCCAATTCTGCTATTGTATTGTATTGTATCTTAGGTTTTTTTTTTAAGGAAACAGCAAATTAAGATAGAGAAAAAGAGATGCCAGAAGGAGGCCTCAGGCAGAACCTGTCCCCTGTTATTTATGGTGTGCTTGCAGCCGTTCCCAGGAAGATTAAAACCACTTGACTGGTTCACCAGTGAGGCCACACTTAATGACCCCTAGGGGGGTTAAGAATTGGAACCCTTACATCCCAATGACTCTCTGCCTACTTGTTAAGCAGAAGTACTAGGCCTATTCAGTTTATTTATTTATTTTAATTAAAATTTTTATAATATTTTACAATATTCCACCCAGTGCTGTACAAAACAAAAGGAAGAGTTGGTTCCAAGTATCTTCTATTGTCTTTAAGATCTCCAAAATCCACGTTCTCTAGGTACAGGCGTCGAGGCATCCAAAGTTCCAAGTGCAAAGTCCACAAATGGCTTCCAAATCTTCCAAAAAGTATCTTTTTTATAAGCCCCCTCTCTAAATTTAATATCACACGTCATTTTATCATTTAAGGCTAATTTCCACATTTCACAATACCATTCTTCTATTTTAATATTTACCTCTATTTTCCAATATCTTGCTATTACAATTCTACCCATTATAATCATAATTCTAATCAATTCTTTCTCATGTTTTGTTAACTCAGGTTCATTAATTATCAATAGCAATATAGTTTCTGATCTCAATATTATTATTCTTTTCATCATTTCACACATCGTTTTTTCTAATTGCTGCCAAAACTTTTTAATTTTCACACATTTATACCACATATGTTCATAAGTTCCCACTTCTATATTACATCTCCAACATTTATCACTCATTTTTTTATCTATCAATGATAATCTTAATGGGGTCCAATACCATTTCCAAACAACCTTAAAATTATGCTCTTTAATCCTTATAGACAAAGTCTTCATGATTCGACTCTTCCAGTTCTCATTCCAATCCAAATCCAATATTTTAATCTTAAGGTCTTCCTCCCAATTCCTTTTCATTACCATTTGTGGATTTCCATCAAAGTTTATAATCTTATATATCTTACTAACGAGTCCTTTTAACCCAATTTCATCCTTAATGATTTGAGATACTAAACTTTCAAATTTAGTTTTACTTCTATCTATTTTACATATTCCCTTTACTTTCATGGTCCATTTTTCTACCTGTATTTTTTCGAACCAATTCAGCTCCAATTTTTGAATTACTTTTTTTTTTCTACTCTCAATTCCTAGAGCTCTTAACCAATTTACTATATTTCCTATATTTTCATCCTCGATTACTTTATCCCGACTTATATTATTTTTAATCGGCCAGCTTTCAGTTGTCTTCCCCAAGAAGGCCTATTCAGTTTAGGTGATACATGAAACCAGACATATGTGGGGATCCTCTAACCAACTTGTTCACACTGAAGAAGCTACTTGGATGGACAAGCAGTGAAATATTTCAAACGTCCGTTTGCCATGACTCAACGTGACTCTTCCAACACAGGTCTACCTGTGTTGGAAGAAATGTCCCTCTGGGTTCAGTTCCAAGTGGGGAAAAAGATACTGGAAACATGGAGGCTGTTTGGAAAGATGGTTTTAATGGTGGACAGGATTACATGGCTGGAGCTCCTGAGCAGAAAAGGGAAGAGATGCTGAGAGTCCCTGAGTTTTATAACCTTGGTTGGGCCCCACCTCTCTGTTTCCTGTTTCTGTTCCTGTGTAAGGAATGTATCCCATTGGCTGTCAGACTCTTGGGGTGGGTGAGGGTCTTAGCTACCTTTGTAGACTATCTTGAGACCCAAGCTTGTTTGCCTTGCTGGCTGACCAAGTGCCATGTGGTGAGATGGGTAGAGGGTTAATTCTACCTTTGTTAAGTAGAATAGACTGTCTCAGGCCTTAATGACCCATTGACAAAGTGGGGGGGGGGAGAGTTTCTGCCTCTCTGAGTTTCTACTTTTCTTTTTAGGGGAAATATTCTGCCTTTTTAATATTTCCTGAAATATTTCATTTTCTAGGTGAGTGGGTTTTAACTTCCTACACCTGGATAGACTGTGAATCTTCATCAACAACTTTGCACAGTGACTTCTTCTCCACTCTTCATGTTCTCATGATGTTATACTTGAGGCCGCCTTGGGCCACACTTTCATACAACCACCAATTAAGAGGCACAAGAAATCAGGTTACAGAGATGGATAATAGGACTGACGGAAGCCTCACCCCTCTAGAATTCCCACCTTCCTGAATGGAGATGGTCCCATCTGCACATGGAACACACTTGTAGCAGCAGACTGGATCTCCTTCTGGAACTAGCTTGACCCATCCGGGATAGCAGCTTTTGACACACCTGGAAGGGGGCATGGACTAAATAGGAAAAAAAGAGATATTAATTTATTTTTATTTTTATTTATTTATTTTATTTATATTTATATCCCGCCCTTCTCCGCAGAGGACCCAGGGCGGCGCACAGGAAATTTAAAAAACATACAAAATACAAAGATAAATACATAATTTAAAATATAAATTAAACTGTCTTATCCTATGCTAAAAGCCAAATTTTAAAATACCCAATTTAAAACTATCTAAAAAGTCCCCATGGGAGGTTAGGCTAGGCTGGCTTGTTGGAATAAATATGTCTTTAGACATTGGCGGAAGAGGCGGAGGTCGGTGATGGTGCGTAATTCGGGAGGTAGGTCGTTCCAAAAGGCTGGGCCCGCCACAGAGAAGGCTCTTCCCCTGGGTGTCGCCAGTCGGCATTGTCCGGCCGACGGCACCCTGAGAAGGCCCTCTCTGTGGGAGCGTATCGGTCTAAGGGATGTATGGGGCAAGAGGCGGTCTCGCATATAACTAGGTCCCGAGCCATGGAGCGCTTTAAAGATGGTCGTCAAGACCTTGAAGCGCACCCGAAAGGCCACAGGAAGCCAATGCAGCTCACGCAGGATCGGTGTTATATGGGAGCATCTAGTGGCTCCCATAATCACCCGCGCGGCTGCGTTTTGGACTAACTGTAGCTTTCAAGTGCACCTCAAGGGAAGCCCCATGTAGAGAGCATTACAGTAGTCAAGTCGGGACGTCACGAGAGCTTGAGTGACTGTGCGAAGGTCAGCCCGGTCCAGTAAGGGGCGCAATTGGCGCATCAGGCGTACCTGATGAAACGCCCCCCTGGCCACGGCTGCCAGATGGTCTTCCATGGACAGCCGGGAATCCAGGAGGACACCCAAATTGCGCACCCTCTCCACAGGGGCCAGTGTTTCGCCCCCAATAGCCAGAGTTGGAGTAATCTGGCTGAACCAGATGTAATAAACAGGTCTTGGGGTTCTGCATCTAAGGAAAGGAAACTAAAGTTGGTTTCACTAAAAATCAGTATTCAACGCTAACTTTCTTCAACTAGAATAATTGTCGATGGCTTCTCGATTAATCTCCTCTTTCCATTATCTCCCTTTTTGTTCCTCCTGGTTTATTTTTAAGCTGTAAGTATCTTTGGGCAAGAACCAGCGTAGGGTAGTGGTTAAAGCATCTGCCTTTAAACCAGGAGACCATGGGATCCAAGATCCCCTCCTTAGTACAAATCCCATTGGGTGACCTTAGGCCAGTTCCTCTCTCTCAGCCCTAGAAAGAGGGCAACAGCAAACCACTTTTGAAAGTCCTGCCAAGAAAACCGCAGGGGTTTCTCTAGGAGTCAATGCTGACTCATAGGCACAAAAACTGACAAACAAATCAAAAACTCTGGCAAAACTTCTAAAAAGAATCTCAGAGTTCTGAATGATCAATGCTAGCACAACATGAGATCTTACTTGTAATGTACAGTGAATAATTGAAAAAGAAGGAAGGGAAGGAAAGGGAGGGAGGGAGGAAAAGTGGGGAGAAGAAGGGAGAGGAGAGGCTAAGAGAAGAGGAGAGGAGGAGAGAAGAGAAGAACTAGGGGTACGAAAACCAGCTAGGGGTGCGCTTAAGTGTACTAGCATGGCTAACGTCCTTGTCCTACTGTCCCCATTTATTTCTACCAGGGTTGGATTTCTGCCGGTTTTACTGCCAGTTCACATGCAATTTCTTCTGTGCATGCGCAGAACATTAAAACACAGTAAAAAAACATGCTGACAATGGCATGGGCGACCATGGAACCGGTTCAGGGGCGTGGCCAGGCTGTTGTTCCTATCAGTTCAACAACCCAGTCATGGTTTCCACTGCCAGCTCCTTCCCAACCAGAGCGCCTCTATGGACATGGCCAAAATATGTGCTTGGTCTTTTGAGATCAGGTGACTAGGGAACTTGGAAATAGCCCTGCAAGTGGAAGGTCCCCATTAGTTCTCTATGCATGGTGGCACGCTTCAGAGAAGATACTTCTAGCCTGGCCACCTCTTGAATAATCCCATAATCTCTCTCGGCCTGCAGCCAGAGTTTCTCCTTCACAGTGGAGCTGGAGACGCCTGTCCAAGGCCTGAAGCTTGCCTTGGTGAAAGTTTATGATTATTATGAAACAGGTGAAAAAGGGATCCTGGTGGCGAGAGGCCTGGTTACTGTAGTGATGGACTGGCTGCTAAAACAAGGTCATGGCACACACCTGAAAGTAAATCAGGAAGACTGTAATAGGGAGGTGTCTGTCTGTCTGTCTGTCTGTCTGTCTCACAAGAACAAAGAATGTTTATCAACAGGAAATATGCATGTGTAAAGCTTGTAGCAATTATGGGTAGTTGGAAAGTTGTTAAAAGCAACAAGAATTAGACAACTTGCAAACCTCAGCTAAACATTAGAATACAGATGGACAGCAACAAATGAAATGTCTCTTAGATAACTCCTGGGGCCTTCATTAGCCTAGGCTTAGGAATGGGACAGCTATAGACCAATAGAACAAATTGTAGAATTAGTGCTAAATATTTATTAGAGGATATTTCTTATTATTTCACCTTGTCCCGCCTTCTTCTTTAGTGAAAATGTATAAAGCTTTCTTAATCCTTTGTTCTTGGTTCTTGGCCTTTTGACCAGGAATCCTTTTCCTTGGAGTACTCCAATAAAAAGCAATCAGAAAACCTGCACCTCATGTCTGGCGTCCATCATTGGCTTTGGCACCAGGCTCAGAACCGAATTAGGGACAACAGTAGTTAATTCCATTGTTTTTCAAAATCCATCTCCATCTTCCAGGTTTATCCAAACTTCCCTTGCAAGGTCGCTTCCAACTCTGTTAATCTAATCTAATCTAATCTAATCTAATCTAATCTAATCTAATCTAATCTAATCTAATCGTTTACCCCAGGCTTCAAAGGTGTTGTCAAAGTGATAAGGGTTCTGACACCAGTTCTTGAAAACAATCTAATGCAGCCAGGGGTGAAATCAGGGGTGAAATCCTTCCGGTTAGGCCTGGTTCGGCCATACCGGTAGGAACAATTGTCCTTGGTTCTGCAACTGGTAGTAAAAAAAAAAAAGCTTCTGAGGATCACACGGATCAGCTCTGAGCCACATGATCATTGGAAGCTCCCCCCCCCCACTTTTTAAAGCATTTTCCCCTGAGTTGTGTGATCATTGGAAGCTATATATATTTTTTTAGCTTTTGAAAGCATTTTTTCCCTGCCAGTTTGCCTGAACCAGCAGGGAAAAAATGCTTTAAAAAGCTAAAAAAATAGCCAGAAGTGAAAAAACAGTTGGCTATGCCCACCCAGTCAAATGATACCCCCTCCAAGCTACACCCACAGAACTGGTGGTGGTGGTGGGAATTTGATTTCACCAGTTTAGCAACCCAGTCATGGTTTCCACTACCAGTGCACCTAAACCAGTAGCAACCCACCTCTGATTTGTACCCATTTCCTGTGTTCTTATTCATGCTTATTCTTATTCCTGTTACCTTGTACATGTGTGACAAACTACCGTAACTAAATGAATAAATAAAGAAGAGAAGAGAAGAAGTCTATAGGTGCCTCCCTGATTGTAGTAAGTAAGGAACACGGTAACAACAGTACAAACATTTAAGGTGACCAAACTAACGATGACAATACAATAACTCACCAATAAAGATGTTAAAGTGTTGGATAGATTCTACCTTTTAGATTAAAGAAACCAGCAAGTGAAGATATACACCACAGTTGGTAAGGTAGCAATGAAGGAATTGGAAAAGATATTCAGATGCTGTGTTGTGTCCTACAATCCACTGCCAGAAGGCTGCTGGCAATGGTGGGATAGGGATGGAAGTGATGTTCCCACCTGGTTAAGCCATTTTGGCCACACGATGGCTTCCTCCTTGATAATCAACTTGGACTCCAAGGATCCCTGTCTCTCTAAGCTCCCAAAGATGACTTGATTGACAGATTTATTGGGAAACTTCACCCAGTAGATAATGTCCAAGTCAGCTGTTAGCTTTCCATCCTTACTTAGGTATACACTCTCTATGGAATGGTTGTAAAATTGAGAATTTTGTAGAAAAGGATGTAGCTAGAATGACAAATTTTAGAAGGTATATTCCACCGTTTCGTTGATATTAGTATAACTCTAGTCCCGCAGTGTGTTGTCCCGCAGCAAGTTAGCCATGCCAGGTTGTCCCCACAAAGGACAGGTGATCATTGGCACTTGGCAAAATGTGTCATGGTGAATACCAGAAGGTGCCAACAAGTCATTTCTTAAGGGAGTCAGAAGGCTCAGAGCAAGCCAATGATAATTATGAGTAGAAATTATGTGTGTTCTTCTCAGATACCCTGGTTTTTCTTTAAAAACAACAGTGTCATTGGTACTCTCTGAACTTGGTTGTTTAGAATAGAATAACAGAGTTGGAAGGTACCTCCAACCCCCTGCTTAGACAGGAAACCCTACACCACTTCAGACAAATGGTTGTCCAATCACTTCCTTAAAACTTCCAGTGTTGGGAGCATTCACAACTTCTGGAGGCAAGTTGTTCCACTGATTAATTGTTCTCACTGTCAGGAAATTTCTCTTTAGTTCTAGGTTGCTTCTCTTCTTGATTAGTGTCCACCCATTGCTTCTTGTACTACCTTCAGGTGCTTTGAAGAATAGTGGCAACCCCTGAGATATCAGAAGACTGCTATCATGTCTCCCCTAGTCCTTCTTTTCATTAAACTAGACATACCCAGTTCCTGTAACCGTTCTTCATATGTTTTAGCTTCTGGTCCCCTAATCATCTCTGTTGCTGTTCTCTGCACTCTTTCTAGAGTCTCCACATCTTTTCTACATTGTGGCGACCAAAACTGAATGCAGTATTCCAAGTGTGGCCTTACCAAGGCATTATATAGTGGTATTAACACTTCACGTGATCTTGATTCTATCCCTCTGTTTATGCAGCCTAGAACCATGTTGGCTTTTTCGGCAGCTGCCGCACACTGCTGACTCATATTTAAATGGTTGTCTACTAGGACTCCAAGATTCCCTCTTACTACTATTGAGTTGCTACTATTGAGCAAGTTATCACATATACTGTATAGTTTGTCAAAATCCTTCTGAATCTTAATCCTATCTTCTGGAGTGTTGGCTATTCCTGCCAGCTTAGTGTCATCTTGGTGTCATTTTTCACAGATGTTTCATTACCCAAAATAGGTAACATCATTGGTGCTAGTCTGCCGATGATGTTACCTAGTTTGGATAATGACATGTCTGCCAGAAAATAACCATTCTCAGAGGGTACCAAGGACCCCTCACTTCAACCCTGAGCTACAAATATTCTCCTTTATTGCAAACAACAAAGTATTTCACAGTTGACTTTTTGAAAGGCGATGATTACAGAGACAGAGAAATCAGAGTCAAAAATAAAATACCTGCCAAGGCTGCAGCATTTGTTTTCCTGACTCCTTCCCACTTTTCCTCCTCCTCCTCCGCTTGGATCTGGAGGCATAGGCAGCGTTTAAGGCATGGGCCACAGCCCAGATGGTCTTGTAGAGGCGGTAGCCATTGAGGGAAAGCACCCTTTCAATTTGCTCCTGGGGCAAAGACCTCAGCTTCTCTCTCTCTCTGCATCTTATCCAGCCATTCACAGACAAGGCATGTTTAGAATACGAACAGCGAAACGCTCGATAAACATATAGCTCAACTGAAGCATAGAAGAGAACCATGTCATCATATTTTATCTTCTTTTCGGTCCGGAGGTAGAAGGAAAAAAAGCCATAGGTGTATTGGAAAGAGAGAAAAGAATACTTCAAGTCAAGGATGAGGTTCCTCATTGCTGTAATGATCCAGATTTTCCCTTGTTTAGGTTTTATTTCCTCCTCAAAGACGTGTTCTATAAGATGCATTCTAATGAAGTCTGAAGGTGTCTCCACCAAGAAAATATAGACATTGATTTGTTTCCATTTGAGAAAGGTATCCGAAGGGATATCCGCTTCATACCGATTTATCCCTGAGAGGGTTAGTGAGAAAAGGACACAAATGCCATTTGTTTCCAGGAGTGGTGTCAACGTTTTCAGAAACACCTCTCCTTTGTCTGTGTCTGGAGCAATGAGGCCGATGGAGGTCCACCTGAAATAAAGGAGGAGTTTGACCATCCCTGAATATTGGATTCCCTCTTCAGGCACCATCCGGTAGAAAAATGGGAACAGGTCTTTATTGCTCAACACTTGAGAAACAAAAGCATAAGATATCTGGAATGAAAAGAAGGGATTGAATGAAAAGAAGGGATTGCAGATGAGTTATGTTAACCCTGTAAAACCCCTCTGCGGTCATGTTATTGTTGTTAGTTGCGAAGTCATGTCCGACCCATCATGATCCCATGGACAATATCCCTCCAGGCCTTCCTGTCCTCTACAATCCATTTAAGCTCCCACCTACTGCTTTGGTGACTCCATCCAGCCACCTCATTCTCTGTCATCCCCTTCTTCTTTTGCCCTGAATCCTTCCCAATCTTTCTGAGAATATAGGTAAGGTAAAGGTAAAGGTTCCCCTCACACATATGTGCTAGTCATTCCGACTTTAGGGGGCAGTGGTCATCTCCATTTCAAAGCCAAAGAGCCAGCGCTATCCGAGGATGTCTCCATGGTCATGTGATCAGCATGACTAAATGCAGAAGGAGCACAGAACTCTGCTACCTTCCAGCCAAAGGTGGTTCCTATTTTTCTACTTGCATTTTGACATGCTTTCGAACTTCTAGGTTGGCAGCAGTAACAGGAGCTTACTCTTTTATGTGGCACTAGGGATTCGAACCGCTGAACTGTCAATCTTTCTGATCAACAAGCTCAGCGTCTTAACCACTGAGCCACTGAAAATTGGCGAATAAGATGCTAAAATAAGCAATTGCTTTTTCTTTCCCTCGTGACCTTTAGAGAAATCGTCATACAAATGGCAAAATAACAGTCAGCCTTCAATTTACAATCTTAAGTTTTCAGGTGGAATTTTAAGGGAGAAATGGATAGTTTTCAGTTTTTCCAGCTTTACCTGTGGGATTTTATAGATGCCTAAGAGCGTTGACATCTGGATGGAGATGTCAGTGTCTGTCTCATCAAGAACAGCCAGCAGGTTCTCCTCTCCTCCACACTTATAATTTGGAATGTTGGCTTGTCCAAAAGAAAGAAGGTCTAGCAAGGCTTCAGAAGTGATTTCTTCACTGCAATAAACATCATGGACGTTGTAGCCCAAAGTGATATTCGATAAGATACTTGGACTCTGGTTGATCTCTTGGATGGTGAACAAGAAGGAAAGGACATGCCATATTGATCGTGAGTCCCTGCAAAAAAGAAATAGGATCACACTATCACCCTCCACTTACTGTATTTTTGGAGTATAAGATGCTCCAAAGTATAAGACGCACCTAGCTTTTGGGGAGAAAAACAAGGGAAAACAAGTCTGCCTCTGCCTCCTAGCAATTTTCTTCTTTGCAGCAAACAGCACAGACGACATACACTATTTCCAGTGTTACATTTCAGACTATGCTTGTACAGATGCTGTTAAAATTGATGTAGCTTTCTGGAAGTATACATTATTCTCTGCTATTTAAAAGAAGACACAATAGCACTGGGCCTCTTCAGATCAAGCATTTATTTTGAAAAACTTCTTCATTTTGTTAAGCTGTCTAGAACAATAATAAAGCAGTCTTTAAAAAATAAGTCTAAAACTTTGAACATTATATAGGCATTTATAATTATTGACTTACCTCTTTGCAGCAAACAGCAAACAGCCTGTTTCAGCCTGATTAGAAGGGGGGGGGGGATCTGCCTGTGTCTCCCAGCAATTTGCCTTGTTGCAGCAAACAGCCTGTTTCACCTTTAGTTTAAGCAAGGACCTTCATGATGATCAGCTGTTTCAGACTGCAGGGATTGCCATAGTAGCTATTGCTGCCCCATTTTCTGGTTTTTTGCAAGGAGGTAAATTGCTGGGAGGCAGAGGCCAAAGGGATGGGGCTGTTGGGTGTGCGGGGCTCATCTCAGCTACATTTAGTGTATAAGACACACCCAAAATTTCACCCTCTTTTAGGAGAAAAAAGATGTATCTTATACTCTGAAAAATGGTAGCTTCTATGTCAGAGCAGTGGTGAAATTCAATTTTTTTTACTACCATTTCTGTGGGCATGGCTTGGTGGAGGTGGCAGGGGAAGGATTCTGCAAAATCTTCATTCCTACCCCATTCCAGGGGGACGATATTACAAAACCTCCATTCCCACCCCACTCTGGAGCCAGCCAGAGGTGGTATTTGCCAGTTCTCTGAACTACTCAAAATTTCCGCTAACTGTTCTCCACAACGTATTGAATTTCACCCCTGATTCAGAGATAATTCAGAGTTCAGGAAGAACAGTAATGCTGCTGTAGTGCATTGAAAAACTCTAAATAAATAGATCACCAGAGATTTAAGAAGCACCCATGAGTGCAGGGAGTCCCTAGTAGAAGTTGGATATCGGTGAAATCAGAAGTGAATTGAACATGGGCACTATCTAATAAAATGAAATTCAATGGTGAAAAGAGTAAGGTTCTATATTTAGGTAACAAAAACGAAATGCACAGGTACAGTTTAGGTGGTATATTGCTCAATAGTAGTAACTGTGAGAGGGATCTTGGAGTTCTAGTGGACAACCATTTAAATTGGAGCAAGCAGTGTGCAGCAGCTGCCAAAAAAGCCAACACAGTTCTAGTCTACATAAACAGAGGGATAGAATCAAGGTCACGTGAAGTGTTAATACCACTTTATAATGCCTTGGGAAGGCCACACTTGGAATACTGCATTCAGGTTTGGCCGCCACCATGTAGAAAAGATGTGGAGACTCTAGAAAGAGTGCAGAGAAGAACAACAAAGAGGTTTAAGGGACTGGAGGCTAAAATATGAAGAACAGTTGCAGGAACTGGGTATGTCTAATTTAATGAAAAGAAGGACTAGGGGAGACATGATAGCAGTGCTCCATTATCTCAGGGTTTGCCACAAAAAGAGGGAGTAAAACTATTCTCCAAGGCACCTGAAGGTAGAACAAGAAACAACGGGTATAAACTGATCAAGGAGAGAAACAATTTGGAACTGAGGAGAAATTTCCTGACAGTTAGAACAATTAATCAGTGGAACAGAAGTTGCCTCCAGAAGTTGTGAATGCCCCAACACTGCAAGTCTTTAAGAAGATGTTGGATAGCCATTTATCAGGGTTTCCTGCCTAGGCAGGGGGTTAGACCAGAAGATCTCCAAGGTCCCTTCCAACTCTGCTATTGTACTGTATTACTAAAGGCAATTTCACCCCCTCCTTTGGACTCACTTGATGTATTCTTCGGTCGAGGGAGACACATTGAAATGGTGAAATTGGCGCATAACCATATTTTCAGAAGCCATCCCACCAAGGATATAGTCTGCTGACTTGAAATCATGCACTCGCTGTGTTATACTCCCTTCCAAAGTCAAGGAGCATTTGGTCTTCCACATTCCACAGGTTATCGGTAGAAGCAGCAGAAGCAGTGGAAAAACCAGCAACATTTCTGATGAGGATTAGAAGAATTTTCTGTGCTTCGCAACTCATTAGAACCACGAAGGGAAACTTTCCAAGTCCTCTTGAGCCTTTGATTCCTTTCCAGAAAGGATAGGAGTGGAGAAGCCTTACATCTTCTTCCCCTAAGTTGGAACCTTGGTCAAAGTCCAGCCTCAGTAGACAACAGGCATTTAAGAGTCAGTCTATGCAGACATGGATGGAAAACATCATCTGCTCTTTTTTGACGCTCAAAGACAATCTGGGCAAAGGTCTCTGGGGTTGTTTTTATGAAGGGAAAATGATGGTGATTTTGATAATCATAAAGCAAAGAACACAAGACCTGGCAACAGGCTCAATTCTCTCTGTGACTGCAACATAGGGCTGGAAAAAACATGTTGACCAAAGGGTCCAGCTGTGGTTCCTCCCCCTGGGATGATTCACTGTCCAAACCTAGATAAAACTTTTTAATGTAGAAAAGTCATGATATCTTTTAGAAGTGTCTTTCTCAACTTTGACAACAGTAAGGATGGATGGATGGATGGATGGATGGATGGATGGATGGATGGGGGAATGGATGCTAGAGATGATAGAGATGGATAGATAGACATAGAGAGATAGAGATAGATAAATATAGATTAGAGAATAGAGATATAGAGATAGATGATGGATGGATGGATGGATGGATGGATGGATGGATGGATGGATGGATGGACATTTTCGAATCCCAGTAAGGGTATGGCTAGCTGATGACAGCTAATAAGCTCGAAATAGATCTATCCTAGTCTCCCTGACTTATTTATTGATCAGCTCAAAAACGTAACACACATATACAAAAATTGCACAACGGAATTCTTGGCTTTCTGTCTAGATCAGGGGTCCCCAACCTTTTTGGCACCAGGGACCGGTTTCATGGTAAAAAAAATCTGCGGACCGGTGGCCATGGCTCGGCCGGTGTAGAGGGGGAGCGGGGGAAGGGGGAACAGGTGGTGCATGTGCGCACAAGGGGAGTGTCGGCTCACTCGCCCCTCTCGGGCCCCCAACGGTGCGAGCAGCCGCGCCTGCGCTCTCCCGCCCCCGGCACGCACTCTGCCCACGGGGCTGCTCCCTCCACTCCGGCCCTTTCTAAGAGTTGCGCCGCTCACTGCGGCCCGGTTCCTATCAAGCCACGGACCAGCACAGGTCCGCGGACCGGGGGTTGGGGACCCCTGGTCTAGATGGTCTCTGGTGATGAGCCGAAAGGCAGAAAAGGAAAAGCAGTGTGCTTCCTCCCTTAATTGGGGCCTTAACAGGGTGTTGTGGAAACAATTTTATATAACTATCCTCCTGTCTCAGCTGACAAGAACAGAACCTAGCTGGCTTAATGGCAAGGCGCTTGCCTGGCATGTAATACAGGCCTGGTTCGAATCCCAGTAATAATAATAACAATAATAATAATTTAATTTTATATCCCGCTCTCTCTCCCCAAGGGGACTCGAGGCGGGGCACAGGCAATTAAAAATACAAATAAGACCACCGACAAAATACAAAATACAAAATTAAAAATGAATTAAATTGATCCTGCACTAAAACCCATAAATTAAACTAAAAATTACCCCTAAAACCCCTAACCTAAAAAGAGATTACCCAAGGCCGGCCAGGCGAAAAAAGTGTGTCTTTAATTTTAAGCGGAAGGAGCGGAGGTCCGTGGTTGTCCTGATATCGGGGGGAAGGTCGTTCCAGAGGGCTGGGCCCGCCACAGAGAAGGCCCTTCCCCTGGGCGTCGCCCGCTGACAAAGTCTAGTGGACGGCACCCGGAGAAGTCCCTCTCTGTGGGAGCGAATCGGCCGTGAGGATGTATGGGGCAGGATCCGATCCCGCAGGTAGCTAGGTCCCGAGCCATGGAGCGCTTTGAAGATGATAATTAACACCTTGAAGCGCACCCGGAAGACGACAGGTAGCCAGTGCAGCTCGCGCAAGAGCGGTGTTACATGGGCAAACCTAGAGGTGCCCATAATTGCTCGCGCGGCTGCGTTCTGGACCAACTGAAGCCTCCGGGTGCACCTCAAGGGGAGTCCCATGTAGAGAGAGTTGCAATAATCCAGTCGGGATGTCACGAGAGCATGAGTGACTGTGCGAAGGGCGTCCCGATCCAATAGGGGGCGCAACTGGCGTACCAGGCGAACCTGGTAAAACGCCCTCCTGGCCACGGCTGTCACTTGATCTTCCATGGACAGCCGGGTATCCAGGAGGACACCCAAGTTGCGCGCCCCATCCACAGGGGCAAGATGTTCGCCCCCTATGGCCAGAGATGGAATCATCTGGTTGAATCAGGCAGCCGGAAACCACAGCCACTCGGTCTTGGTCGGGTTGAGCCTGAGTCCGTTACTTCCCATCCAGATCCGCACGGCTTCCAGGCACTGGCACATCACCGCTACGGCATCGTTGGGGTGGTTTGGGGTAGATATATACAGCTGA
Organism: Rhabdophis nuchalis; assembly: GCA_039707465.1. Taxonomy (NCBI): domain Eukaryota; kingdom Metazoa; phylum Chordata; class Lepidosauria; order Squamata; family Natricidae; genus Rhabdophis; species Rhabdophis nuchalis. The sequence continues at coordinate 15,584,552 of CM077646.1, read as the reverse complement.
GTATCATCAGCGTAGAGATGATACTCTACCCCAAAACCACGGATGATCTCGCCCAGCGGCTTCATATATGTGTTGAACAGGAGGGGCGAGAGGACCGACCCCTGAGGCACCCCACATGTGAGGGGTCTCGAGGTCGACCTCTGCCCTCCTGCCAACACAAATTGCGATCGGCCAGAGAGGTAGGAGGAGAACCACCGTAACACGGTGCCTCCCACCCCCAACCCCCCCAGCCGATGCAATAGGATACCATGGTCGATGGTATCGAAAGCCGCCGAGAGGTCTAATAGGACCAGGATGGAGGAACAACCCCCATCTCTGGCCCTCCAGAGATCATCGACCAATGCGACCAATGCCGTCTCGGTGCTATGCCCGGGCCGAAAGCCAGACTGGCGCGGGTCTAGATAATCAACTTCCTCCAGGTGACGGGGAAACTGTTGTGCCACCACACTCTCAACAACCTTCGCCAAAAAGGGAAGGTTGGAGACTGGACGGTAGTTGTTCAAAAGAGCTGGATCCAAAGAGGGCTTCTTGAGGAGGGGCCTCACCATAGCCTCTTTTAGGGAGGCAGGCAAGGAACCCTCACTCAAGGATGCGTTGATAACCTCTTGGAGCCAGCCTCGTGTCACCTCCCAGGATGCCAGTACAAGCCAGGAGGGACACGGGTCCAATAAACATGTGGTGGCTCGCAGTCGCCCACGTAACCTGTCCATATCATCGGAAGCAACGGAGTCAAACTCCTCCCAAACAAGATCCGCCTCGTGGCATTCCACTGGACCAGCAATGGGGGCTAACTCATTCTGTATCTGAGCGGTTTTCTCCTGCAGATAAGACACAAATTCCTCTGCTCTACCCTGTAACGGGGCTTCCCGCACCCTCTGTTGAAGGAGGGAGCGGGTCACCCTAAACAGGGCGGCAGGGCGGTTATCTGCGGATGCTATGAGAGTGGCACAATGATGGCGTTTGGCCACTCTCAGCGCCACAATGTAAGTCCGTAAATGGGCTCTTACCTGTGTCCGGTCAGATTCAGAGCGGGTAGTCCTCCATCTTCTCTCTAGGCATCTCTTGTGGCGTTTCATCACCCTTAGCTCCTCGGTGAACCAAGTAAGGGTATGGCTAGCTGATGAGAGCTAATAAGCTCAAAATAGATCTATCCTAGTCTCCCTGACTTATTTATTGATCAGCTCAAAAACGTAACAAAGACTTTTCATGACTTCCTAAATTGATGAATAGGAATTCTCTACATGGGGCTCCCCTTGAGGTGCACCCGAAGACTTCAGCTTGTCCAGAATGCAGCCGCGCGAGCAATAATGGGAACCTCAAGGTTTACCCACGTAACACCGCTCTTGCGCGAGCTGCACTGGCTACCTGTCGTCTTTCGGGTGCGCTTCAAGGTGTTAGTTATCATCTTTAAAGCGCTCCATGGCACGGGACCTAGTTATCTGCGGGATCGGATCCTGCCCCATACATCCCTGCGGCCGATTCGCTCCCACAGAGAGGGACTTCTCTGGGTGCCATCCACTAGGCTATGCCAGCGGGCAACGCCCAGGGGAAGGGCCTTCTCTGTGGTGGGCCCAGCCCTCTGGAACGACCTTCCCCCCGAAATTAGAACAACTATGGACCTCCGCTCCTTCCGTCAAAAACTTAAAACACACTTCTTCTGCTTGGCCGGCCTAGGTTAGTCTTCCGTCTTTTAATAGGGCTTAGGGGATTTTAGTTAATTTTAAAATTGGGGATTTTAGCGCAGGGATAATCATTGTTTAATTTGCCTTTTATTAATCTATTTATGTATATTTATTGGTATTTTTAATTTCCCTGTGCACCGCTCCGAGTCCCTTTGGGGAGAGGAAGCGGTCTATAAATAAAATTTATTATTATTATTATTATTATTAATTATATTCTGCCTTTCCAGGATAGAATAGCTCTCCAGGCAACCTCTCTGGTCATTGTCTAAACTGAACCAATGAATTAGAAAGGTAACATTTTTTCTACAGAAAATGGTAGCATTTTGGGAAAAGCCAAATGTTACCTTTCTAATTCATTGGTTCAGTTTAGACAATGACCAGAGAGGTTGCCTGGAGAGCTATTCTGTCCTGAAAAGGCAGAATATAATTCCTATTCATCAATTTAGGAAGTCATGAAAAGTCTTTGTTAGGCAGTAATCTAACAAAGGCAGGATCATAGATGGAAAAGTGAATTTTATGGGTTAAATGAAGAGGAAGAGAACTTTAAAAATTTCTGCTAAAAGTGAGCCCAAGGGTAAGACTGAATTTGCTTCATACCCTCATTATTGTGTCTTCTCCACATGAAGACTGAACAAAGATAGTTACAAAAAGAAATGTGAAGTTTGCTTCACTTAAAATATGTTTCTTAGAAAATGGGCATTCAGTGGTCAGAGGCAAGTGATTGATTAGCTAGGCAAGGTAAAGTGGAATTACTTTTTTCAGTGTGGTTGAAATTTTGAACACTACCTCCATTTCCTTTCTAAATCCCTCCAACTTATTTCTCTAAGGCAGGGGTCTCAAACCCAAAGCCTGGGGGCTGGATCCGGCCTGCAGGGCCAGCCTGGAAAAAGCAAAGGACCAGTCTGTGGTGCCTCCGCCAGAAAAAACAGAGCTCAGGGGATGGTAGCGCGCAGCCCCTTGCACCCCGTTTTTGCCTGTGATGGCCTTCTGCACCTTTCTGCCAATGAAAACGGGTGTTAGGCGTGCCTCATTCAACATCCAAGAAAGAAAACCTTCCAACTCCATTTAATTAGAGAAAAGGTACTTTTACTGGATATAAAATGAAAATAACGAAAGTAAAGCAAGATCTGAAGCAAAAAAGTACAAACTTGTACATATCGAACGTTTACCCAAATCCCTCTCCCCCCGAGTTACCCCAACCCAATGTCCAATCTCCAACTCCCAAAGGTTTCATGTGGGGTGCATCTTCAGGTTGCCTCATTCAGTTGGTATGCAGAGACAGTTGGCCTTGATCAAACCCAAACGCAAGCCATCAGCATGCACAGAAGATGGTGAGAACAAAACTCCCTTTTTCGAGATGTCTCCAGCAACACGTTTCCCTCCCCCCAAAATATCATGAGCCCCCACCCTCCCCATTACTATGGCAGCCGATAGCAAGCATGCAAAGTAGAGGGGGTGCCCGCACCCTGTTTTTGCTCATAGTTGGCTAGCAAAACAAACTAAAAAGAAAACAAAAGGAGAAATGTTTCCCCCTTTGCCTTTGAGCATGCAAGAAGGGACAGGAAAGGAGAAAGGGAAAGAGGAAAGACAAAGAAAAAGAAGGAAAGATGGGAATTGAACAAGGAAGGAAAAATAAGGAAAGAGGGGAAGGAAGATGAAAAGCAAATGAAGTGAGAAGAGAAGGAAGGGAAGGGAAGGATGGATGGAAGGAAGGAAGGAAGGAAGGAAGGAAGGAAGGAAGGAAGGAAGGAAGGAAGGAACGAAGGAAGGAGATTATAATGAGAGTTAGAGAGGTCTCCTGCATTAGCACTTGGCCACCATGCCATGCCTGCCATGGCCACACCCATCCCCCTGGCCCTCTGAGATCAATCAGCCCTCAATGAAATCAAGTTTGACATCCCTGCTCTAAGGGGTATCCTGACATTTCCACTTTGAAAAGTTTTCGCTGAGTTTGAACAGTGAAGTCGTCCCAGATGCAGGAGCCACAGATGGACAACTTGTTTTCTCTGGCCCTGGCATACAGGCAAAGAGAGCATTCAGCATGCCCACAGGGCTGGCTTTTACTTGCTTCACAATTATCCTTATCACAGTCATTTTCTTTCTCTTCAGCAAACCCTCCAGGGATCTTCCCAACGACAGCATACAAGTTGAAGCATCAGCAAGCATCAGACGATGTTTTCCACCCAGGAGTGAAAGGGCTAACTCATAAATGTCCCCTCTCGACTAGAAGCTTTGCCGGAACTCCAGGTCGGGGGAGAGAGGCTGTGAGATTTCTTCATTCCGATCCACTTCAGATGTAAAGCCCTGTTTGGGATCCCTCCACCTTAGAGAGCATATCGAGGGTGCAAAGTGTTCAGGGGACTTGGAATGCTTCTCATTCAGCTCCTATGCAGTTCTGAAGAGCAGAATAGTGTCCCTCAAATCCTGCCTTATTTCCTGCTTCTGTTGCCTCTGCAGACAGTCTGTGCCACGTTGAAGCCCAAATGTTCCTTGAGTCTGGAGGGGGGTAGAGTAAAGCCGATGTTTCATTTCAAGCCAGGAGACCATATCTTTGGAGGGACCGTTTCTCAAAATATTCCCAGACGTCCATTTTACAATTTTCATCACCCTCCCTATGAGCAAGAATTCTTCAGGTGAGTGAGTCCTTAGGAGTGATGGAACACAATGGACACTAGTCTTCTTCCATAGCTATACATTTAACTGACGTGCCATTATACAGCCCCCTATCCTTCAACCATGATTAATGCTTCCCTACTCTTTTAGAGACAACATTTGAGATCTACATTGCTGATACGATTTCTCAATGTTCTTTACTCCTGGAGGTTTTTTTTGAAGGGGGCGGAGCAATGAGTTATTAGATAAAGGTAAAGGTTCACCTTGCACATTGTGTGCTAGTTGTTCCTGATTCTAGGGGGCAGTGCTCATCTTTGCTTCTAAGCCGAAGAGCCAGCACTGTACGAAGACTTCTCCATAGTCAATGTGGCCAGCATGACTCAATGCCAGAAGGCACACGGAACGCTGTTACCTTCCCACTAAAGGTGGTTCCTATTTTTCTACTTGCATTTTTTACGTGCTTCTGAACTGCTAGGTTGGCAAAAGCTGGGACAAGTCACGGGAGCTCACTCCATTACGCTGCACTTGGGATTCAAACTGCCGACCTTTCTGATCAACTAGCTCAGTGTCGTAGCTACTAAGCCACCACGTCCCTAATGAGTTCTTATTTTTCCCAATATTTCAATGCACACAAGTTTGTCCAGCTTTGAGCTACAAGAACTGGAGAGAGAAAGAGGGAAATGAACTTCGGAGTCTTACTGTATATTTTGTCTGCTCTATTGACTATAACTTGAAGGAAACTAGGAAAAAGAGTCCCACTGAATGTATGTGTATTATTGAGTCTGCTGTCTGCACCTCTGTAACTGTCAGGTTTGGCACTGCAACCAATCAAGAGAAACACAGACTTCCATAGATAATTGGAACCACTTATTGCCACCAACCTGCCTTCCCTTGAGAACCTGTCTATTGCATGAGCGAGAAGGAGGGCTGTGAAAATATCTACAAACCCCTCATATCCTGGACACAAACTGTTTCAACTTCTTCCCTCAAAAAGACACTATAGAGTAGTGCACATCAGAACAACTGTAGACATAAGGAGAGTTTTCCCATCCAAACTATCACTTTGCTAAACAACAAACTCCCACAACACTGTCAAACTATCCAGAAAGGCAGTATTATCATCATTAATCTCATCTTCCCTATTACCTACATCTCCTTATCTTCTTATGACTACAACTTTGTTGCTTTTATCTTACGATTTATATTGCTTACTTAGTGTCCTTGTATAATTTATGTTGATTGCTTATTTATGAATGTATTTTTATTTATAAATATAAATATTTATTAATATTTGCCACATAAAACCACACAATCAACAAATATACAATACAATACAATAGCAGAGTTGGAAGGGACCTTGTAGGTCTTCTAGTCCAACCCCCTGCGTGGGCAGGAACCTTATACCATTTCAGACAAATGGCTATCCAACATCTTCTTAAAGACTTCCAGGGTTGGGGCATTCACAACTTCTGGAGGCAAGCTGTTCCAGAGGTTAATTGTTCTAACTGTCAGGAAATTTCTCCTTAGTTCTAAGTTGCTTCTCTCCTTGATTAGTTTCCACCCATTGCTTCTTGTCCTGCCCCCAGGTGCCTTGGAGAATAGTTTGGGTAAGGGTAGCTGGGAAGACATACGTAAACATACCGGGGAAATGTCTAGTCCCCTAGATTGAGAATTGAGTTTATCCCAGTCTAACTTATCAGTTATTATTTATAGTTATACAAAGATTTTTTTTCAGATTTACTATCCTCTTGTCTTATTTATTCCTCACATTGATTTCTTAAATAGTCTATCTAGTTGGTTCCCTTGGTATCCATTACTCTCCTGTTATACCATGAATACCATTTATTCCAGCTTTTGAAAAAGGTTGAGTCTTGTCTATCTTTTAAGATATATGTTAGTTTGTCCGATTCTGCACAGTTGAAAATTTTGTCTATAATTAGATGCTCTGGTGGTAGGTTAGTGTCTTTCCAATGTTGTGCAATAGCCATCCTGGTCGCTGTTGTTATGTGCGAGAAGAGGTACCAATCTTGATTTTGGATTTCACTTGGTTTGATGCCTAGCAAATATAGGTTGGGTTTGAGAGGAAAATTCATGCCTGTTATTTCCAAAAGTCAAATTTGTATTTTTTTCCAGAGTTGGGTGATTATTGGACAAGTCGACCATTGGTGAAAAAATGTACCCCTGGCTGTCTTACATTTCCAACATCTATCTGATGAGTTCGGGAACATATTTGCAATTTAAGCAGGTGCTAGATACCACCTGTATAACATTTTATATAAATTTTCCTTAAATGAAGAGGCCAGGGTCATTTTCATGGTTTTACCCCAAATTGTTTGCCATTCCTCTAATTGAATATTCCTCCCTATATTCCTCCCCCAGGCAATCATGGCATCTTTGATTATCTCTTCTCCGACATGTCTCTGCAGCAGCAAATTGTAGGCCTTAGAGATAAGTTTTGTTGGTGTTCCCCAAAGAATTTTATCAATTTCTTGATTTGTCGTGTATAATGAATGTATTTTTACAATGACTGTGATAATGATCTATCACTATTGTTGTATGTACACTGAGAATTTCTGCACCGGAGACTAATTCCTTGTCTGTCTAATCACTCTTGGCCAGGAATAAATTCTAATTCTAATTCTAATTTGACCCCTCCATAACCTCCAGTCTTCCTTCCTTCTGTTGTGCTAAGTGAGTTCCCCTAAGATGACCAGTCACTGAGACTTGTGGATGGTTGTGTCAGGGTTCCAAATAACATCCAAAATTAAATCAGAGTCCAAGGCAAAGTATTGCTCAAAGTACCAATTTATTAAGAGAGTCATTTTGGCACATTTGGGAAAACCCAAATCTGAAAGCTTCCAGGTTTTCCCCACCCAGTTGAAAGTTCAAGATCCTGCTCCTATACCCACAAGTCCTTTGCATGGTCCCATCTCCCACTGCCATGCTGGCAGTTCCACCCATCCAGTTCCGGTCAGGTGCAGAGGTGCAGAGACAAAGGATGACCTTGGATTCTAGAAAGGAATTTTATTTTGGCAACATCACATTCTACTCCTTACTATTCCCCCTCCCAATTCCCCATTAATGAAACAGCAGAGTAGACTAGAAATGTGGCAGGCCAAAGATCCCAAAAGGAACCGGCTGCAGGCCTGACAAGTTGATCCAAGAGCGTGGGAGGTACTTTGAGTGCCCGATGAAAGAAAAAAAAGGAAGGAGAAGGCTTGAGCGTAAGAGGGACTCATATCACCATAAGCCTAGTTAGGAAACTGTGTACCCCATGCTGTCGATAATAATCAGCTACACATTTATATATCTTGGGAACCTTTGGCAAAGTATGGAGATTCCTAGTCATTCACATCATGGTTCGGCCTTCTTTTTCAGTCGTTTTTCGCCCTCCGGAGACTACCCTGAAGCCTCCAGAGGACAACAAAGAACCCAACATGCAAACCGGAAGTTCGGGAACAGACTTCCGGTTTGCGTGTTGGGCCATTTTTTGCACTCTGTAGCCTTCAGGGAAGCCTCCTGAAGACCTCTGGGGTGGGGTGGGGGGCTGTTTTCACCCTCTCGAGACTCCTAGAAAGCTTCAGGAGCTGGGAAGGGTGAAAAATGGGTCCAACGTGTGCCAAAAGCAGGGGAGAGGGTGGGGTGGGGGGGTCACATGGGCATGCACATGGGGGGGTCACATGCATGGCATTATGGGTGTGGACACGCCTGCGCACGACCCCCCTGCACTCTTTTGGCACGTGATCCGAAAAAGGTGAGCCATCACTGCCCTATACCGTTCCAGACAAATGGTTGTCCAATGTCTCTAGTCTCTAGTTGTCCAATAGATCTGTATTTAACTTCTAGATTATTATGCAAGCCAACTCTGAACCAGTATAAAAAAAACCAAATACATCTCACTTTGTGGTTTTGGCATTTGGAGGAGTGGAAAGATTTTTCATTGTTACTCACAGCAAAAACTGGAAGGGAGCCTAATACGGCAGAGATGCTGAATGGAAGATGATAATGTGACACACATCCCCTTTTTTCCCCCCCACAGAGGACAAAAACAGGAAGCATGGTATGTCCTGCCCTTCTTGTTTACCATCCAGGAGATCAACCATAATCCTAGCCTCTTACCTAATATCACCCTGGGCTACAACTTTTATGACATTTATCTCAACAAAGATAAACCTTCTGAAACCTTGCTACACCTGCTTTCAAGAGGAGGAGCCAATATTCCAAATTTTATGTGTGGACAAGAGGACAATCTGCTAGCGGTTCTTAATGGAGCTGATTCTGATAGGTTTATTCAGATTTCCACACTCTTGAACATCTACAAAGTCCCACAGGTAAATATAATGATGAAGGCCAACCGCTTCTTTTACCCTGGGATCACACCTGAAAACTTAATATATCATATGAAACTGAGGAAGGGAAATGTTATGATGCGGTATCTCAGCTAGAAGAAATTTTGTTCTGTTTCAGTCCTTCAATTGATCTTTGATACAGCCAAGAAACGACAAGCTGATACCCTGTTTCCCTGAAAATAAGCCCTACCTGAAAATATTGCAACACAACGTCAGCCATGAGGTGACCATGCTCGCTGCCTCCTGCACCTCAAAAATAATAAAACCTCCCCGACAAAAAGGCTAACTACTTATTTCGGGGGGGTCAAAAGAAAATAAGACCTTGTCTTATTTTCGGGAAAATACGATAAGATTCCATGCGTCCAAATTCTTATTTAAAGAAACATTTTTATAGTGTTACAGCATTTGGTTGATGCTGTTACATATTTTGATTTTGCTCCTATTATTCTACGACATTGCCTGAAGTGTCAATGCCACTTTATAATGCTGAATACTTCATTCAGTTTTGGTCGCCACGATGTAGAAAAGACGTGGAGACTCTGGAAAGAGTGCAGAGAAGAGCAACAAAGATTATTAGGGGACTGGAGACTAAACCATATGAAGAATGGTTGCAGGAACTGGGTATGTCTAGTTTAGTGAAAAGGACTAGAGGAGAACCTAGAGGTCTTCTAGTCCAACCCCTCCCCACTTCAAGCAGGAGACCCTATACTTTTTCAGATCCAGCCTTTTCTTAAAAGCCTCCAGTGATGGAGCACCCACAACCTATGTTGTTCCATTGGTTAATTGTTCTCAGGAAATTTCTCCTCAGTGCTAGGTCAAAGCATCAGGGTTCACAAGACATTACCAATCTTTTCTTTTCATTCCAGATATCTTATACTTTTCTTTCGGAAGTGTTGAGCAGTAAAGCCTTGTTTCCATTTTTCTATCAGATGGTGCCCGAAGAAGGAATCCAATATTCAGGGATGGTCAAACTCCTCCTTTATTTCAGGTGGACCTCTGTCGGCCTCGTTGCTCCAGACACAGACAGTGGAGAGAGGTTCCTGAGAACGTTGGTGCCACTCCTGGAGGTGAACGGCATCTGCGTCCTTTTCTCGCTAACGGCCACAAAACTGGATGCAGATCAACAGTCTATCTCTCCTGATTTATTCCTTAAATGGAAGCAAATCAACGTATACATTTCCTTCGTGGAGACCACTTCTGAGTTCATGAGAATGCGTCTGATAGAAAAACTCTTTGAGGAAGTCATAAATCCTGAACAAAGGAAAATTTGGGTTATTACTGCAATGAGGGACATCACCTTTGACTTAGCTGATAGTTTTCTGTCCTTCCGCCACACCTATGGCTTTTTTTCCTTCCACATCCAGACCAAAAAGCAGACAACATACGATAACGTTATGCTTTTCCGCTATTCTGTCAGGATCTTTGCCCTTCAAGCATTTCTGTGTTCATATTCAAAGCATGCCTTGTCAGTGAATGGCTGGGTGAGTTGCAAAGAGAGAGAACACCTGAGGCCTTTGCCCCAGGACCATGTGGAAAAGATACTTGGCTTTGATAGCTACTGCCTCTACAACACCATCTGGGCTGTGGCCCATGCCTTAAATGCTGCTTATGCCTCCAGATCCAGCTGGAGGGGAAGGGAAAGTGGGAAGGAGTTGGGAATTCAGAGGCTGCAGCCTTGGCAGGTATTTCCTTCTCCTTTCTTTCTTTCTTTCTTTCTTTCTTTCTTTCTTTCTTTCTTTCTTTCTTTCTTTCTTTCTTTCTTTCTTTCCTTCCTTCCTTCCTTCCTTCCTTCCTTTCTTTTCTTTTCTTTCTTTTTCTTTCTTTTTTCCTCTCTCTCTCCCCCTCTTTTCTTTCTTTCTTTTCCTTTCTTTCTCTCCCTTCCTCCCTTTCCCCCACTCTCTCCTCTCCTACTTCTATTGTTCTTCTCCCTCCCTCCCTCCCTCCTTTTCTCCTTTTTCATTTTCTTTTATATACAGATGGTGCACAATGAATTCCTCGATTCCCTTCCCACCACACATACATTTGAATCCTACCTTACCACCCCTCCCTTGTTTCTGTTGTGTGGCTGCGAGCAAAAGGGCACGGCAGGTTTGGCCCTGATCTTTTCCTTTTTTTTATTATATATATTTTTTATTATTTTCCATTTTCAAAAAACATATAACCATGTATATACTATTACATAGCCAATATCGTATTGTATTATTAAATGTTTACATCATTTCATTTTACCATCAACTCCCAGAAAACAATTATTGGCTCTTCTGCTCTCCATACACCATATTTGTGCCTTATTCATCATTTTCTTCCCCCCCTCTCCTCCTCCGCCCTACCTCCTTTCTTCCCTCTGTCGCCCTTCACTTCTCTACTTCCCTTTCCTCTCTCCTTCTCCTCTCTCCCCTTTCCACTCCTCCTTTCTCTCCTCCTCTTCCCCCTCCTTGCCTTCTCTCCTTTCCCTCTCTTCTTCCCTTACCTCTCTCCTCTACTCCACACTCTTCATCTCATTTACTTGGTGTATTTCAGCCTCTGAGCCAGCTCTATTTTATGTTGATGGTAATTTATAATTTCAGAACCAAAAACCAAAATCGATAAATTCAAATAAATCTAAATATAAGAAAACCTAATCGGGTATCCATAAATTCTGTGCCCTTCAGATGTAGTTATTATTCATAAGTAGTCTCATTTTATTAATTTTAAATCTAACAATTTATCCTATAATTTAATATCAATATCCACAGGTCTTTTCAAGTATTTTAGCCTCAATCTATTTTTTTCTTTAATAATGTCTTTAAATCCTAGTTAATTATTAATATCCCTTACTTAATCCCATCATATCTCTATAGATTCCATATAATTATCTAAAATTTTATGTAACTGTTAATTGATTGATCATTTACCAAGAGTATTCTGTGACCATCTTAATAGCATAATTCCCCATCTATAGGTAAGCAAATATATATCATTCACTAACACATAATCTTTCTATAACCATCTAAATAGCATAATTCCCCATCTATAGATAAGCAAATATATATCATTAACTAAAACATAATCTTTTTTTATCACCATCTAAATAACATAATTCCCCATCTATAGATAAACAAATATATATCATTAACAAAAACATAATATTATAAGCATCTATAATTATTATTAACAATCAATTAATTAATAATCCTTGATAGTAATTTAAACACAACCTAGTTATTACTCATCAAGGGATAAAAATTCCTCTTCTTTTCAGCCGTTGTCTCTCCAGGGGTAAATTAAATTTGCCTCTTTCATCGTCTGTGTTCTCCATCTGATTTTTTTCCTCTTCCCAAGTTCTTTATGGACTGCCATTGGCACATTGTGATCCAATATAGCTGTACAATCATACAATGTCAAGTTTATCTCTGGTGTGATTTTCCCTTTCTTTTCTTTTCTTTTTCCTTCCTTTTGCCGGTCGGGTTGAAATCCAAATTTCTGATAGGGTCTTGATATTATCCCCTTTCCTGGGTTTTTCCCTTCCTCCTCAGTTAAATCCAATCCATTACCACAATCTCTTTCCTTATCTTCTTTAATTTCTTTAAATTCTTCACTTGGTGAAATATCAAATGTTACATGAAAACTTTCTAATTCTTTCAAGATTTCCTCCAGAAGCTCCTGATTTTCTGCAGTATATATATCTATATGCACAGACATTTTGCCGAATCCACAAAGTAGGAAAAAGTAACTCCAATTTATTTATTTATTTATTTTTATTTTATTGAATTTATATCCCGCCCTTCTCCTACAAAAGAACCCAGGGCGGCGCACAGGAAAATTAAAAGTCAATACATATATACAAGTACACCATTACCAAAACCCTTATTAAACTTAAGTTACCCTGTGCTAAAAACATTTTAAAAATCCTCTAATTAAAATTTACAGCTAATGAAAAGTCCATATCGGGTGGTTATGCTAGGCCAGCTTGTTGAAATAAATGCGTTTTGAGACGCTGGTGGTGGTGCGGAGTTTGGGGGGCAGGTCGTTCCAGAGGGTTTGGCTCGCCACAGAGAAGGCCCTTCCCCTGGGTGTCACCAACTGGCATTGCCCGGCCGACGGCACCCGGAGAAGGCCCTCTCTATGGGAACGGATCGGTCGGAGGGATGTATGGGGCAGGAGACAGTCTCGCATGTTAACAATTACCTTGTTAACAGTTAGCTTATCTCTGTTAGTTTGTTTCTACTCAATGCTTCCAAAAATTCTGTTCATACGTATCTGCCCACTGTTTTTCCGAGAGCAACACAATGTAACAAATAGTTAAATAGTTTAATAGTGTTTCAATCCTTTTTGTTGGAAGGAGAACAAAAACAAAGAGAAATAAAGATATAGTCCTTATTTAAATTTAAAAATGTGCAGTAGAGTGTCCAAACAATTGTAAGATTGTAAAAGTGCTCCAAGTTTCAAAATTTTGAGTGAAATAAATTGAAAAGACCAGAAAAAAAAAAAGAATTAGAAAAGTAATCCGATCCCTTTCAGCACAAATGGAAATGGCTATTTCTTCGTTACGGTTCAATCCGCCATTTCAAAGCATTGTGTAGACCAGAGAAATCTCACAGTTCAATTAAGATTCGTCGCTTGTCTTTAGATTCAAAGTTTTGGTAGAAAAAAAGGTTTCTTAGCAATGTGTTTTAAATACAAAAACAAAATACCTTCCCGATGTATATAATCTCTTTCCAGGAATTCCTTTCTTCCAGAGATTCTCCCTTAGCCTTCGGTCCACCCTCCAGAAAAGGGGGGGGAGTGCGATTTCGCCTCCCTTCAGAGATTTTGCTTCGTATCGGGCAGGGATCTTGCGTGATCTCTGCACCCAGCGAAGATTTATCTCCTAATCACTACCCCTTTAGGGTGGCTTAGATTCTTTAAAGAATCATGGGGGAGGCGAATTCCAGCCGGGTTCCTGCAGCTTAGGGAGCCCGGTTGTGTCGGCGCGGGAGGCTCCACTGGCCCTGATCTTTTCCTGTTCTTGGGTAAGAGAGACATCAGCGACATGCCCTTTGACAGTCGGACCATCTCTGAGCCTGAACTGAGATGAGAAATATATTTGTTTACCTGTCATAGCTCCATCAGTCTGACTCTGAGATGGAAGATAAACAACTGACAGAAAGTGAGAGAGTATCTTCGTTGGCTGTGGAGGAAACTGGGGAAAGGCAAAGTCAGGCTGGGCAGAGCAGGGGAGAGGTAGAACAAGGGAAAGGGGGTTCTGATGAAGACAAAGGCCCACCTCCTCTTCATCCTAGGTCACGCAGGGACGAACAGAGGAGAGAGCAATGTGGGTTGTGTGGCTTATGAGAGAGGAAAGGGTCCCAATTCCCTTCACCAGGCACACCTGGGGATGGAGTTTAAAGGAGAAGAAAATGGGAGAGGCAGTTGTCGGGAACAAACACTGTTTAACTGCTTATCTGAGTTCCTGGCATTCTCTCAACTGGTTTGATTTACTACCGTGCTACTTCACTTCTGGAACTCCTTATCTTGCTTGCCCAGCCTGATTAATTACCTTATCTTGCCTTGTTAGATTTATAGTTGGAAATTTTCTGCTTACAACGTTTGAACTGAAGTATTTGAGTTTGAGTTTTATTTGATTTATATCCCGCCCTTCTCCAAAAGGACCCAGGGCGGCGCACAGGAATTTAAAATAACATATAAATAATACAAAATACAAAATTTAAAAAACCTATTAAATATCCAAACCTGCGCTAAAACCAATTAAAATCCCCCATTTTAAAACTATCTAATACTAGTCACAGTGGAGGCTATTTTAGGCCGGCTTGATGAAACAGGTGTGTTTTTAAACACTGGCGGAAGAGGCGGAGGTCGGTGATGGTACGGAGTTCAGGGGGTAGGTCGTTCCACAGGGCAGGGCCCGCCACAGAGAAGGCCCTTCCCCTGGGTGTCGCCAGTCGGCATTGTCTGGCCGACGGCATCCTGAGAAGGCCCTCTCTGTTGGAGGGTATCGGTCTAAGGGATGTATGGGGCAGGAGACGGTCTCGCATATAACTAGGTCCTGAGCCATGGAGCGCTTTGAAGATGGTCGTCAACACCTTGAAGCGCACCCGAAAGACCACAGGAAGCCAGTGCAGCTCACGCAGGATCGGTGTTATATGGGAGCATCTAGAGGCTCCCGTAATCACCCGCGCGGCTGCATTCTGCACTAACTGTAGCTTTCGAGTGCACCTCAAGGGAAGCCCCATGTAGAGAGCATTGCAGTAGTCGAGTCGGGATGTCACAAGGGCCTGAGTGACTGTGCGAAGGGCAGCCTGGTCCAGTAAGGGGCGCAATTGGCGCATCAGGCGTACCTGATGAAACGCCCCCTGGCCACAGCCGCCACATGGTCTTCCATGGACAGCCGGGAATCCAGGAGGACACCCAAATTGCGTGCCCTCTCCACGGGGGCTGGTGTTTCGCCCCCAATGGCCAGAGTTGGAGTAATCTGGCTGAACCGGGGTGCCGGAAATCAGTCAAAGGCTTGTACAGGTTCGTTGAAGAGTTCTTCTCCAGGTCAGAGAGTTAAAAGGGACGTTGCGGGCACAGTTGGTGTTAATAACAGGACTCATATCTGGCTGTGTTGCCATAGTAATGTGCCACATTACCCTTCTAAATTTATTGTTCAATTGCTTGTTCTAGTTTCATCCTTTTCTGCAAAACTCCCAGTTTTACAACCATACCATGAGTGGTATATATTTGGACAAGGACGGAGCCCTGGCAGCTGACTTTGATTTCATCTACTGGATAAAGTTTCTCAATGGCTCTGTCAAGAAAGTAACCTTTGGCAGTTTAGAAAGACGGGGATCCCCAGAGCCTGAGTTTATCATCAACGAGGATGCCATTGTGTGGCCAAAATGGTTTAACCAGGTGGGCGAGCTGTTTGAGTCCACCACCAGCATCCTGCTTAAAGTCCAGTGATTAGAATATTTCAATGGGGCTTCTGTCTTACTTTGTCTGCAGACCTCAGCCGGTTCAACATTTGATGCAGAGTAGCTTTTGTGAAATTTTAATATTTGCATCTTTAAGGGTCTCTGCTTGAGCCAATTCAGAATCACAAACTTGTTTCTTTTATCCAAAATCCATATTTATGTTAAACATATTTTTTTTTGCCATCATTGTATGGGTTGCTTCCTAAACAAGGAAAGTCTTCACTGCTACTCCACCAAGTGTTAGTGTGTGGCACATTTTTTAACTGCTAATGACCGGTCCAAGTCACAATCTCCAAATTAAAAGACTCCAAGACTCTCATCTTCTCAAAGATCCATTTTATTAGAGATGTCATACTGGCATCTCTGAGGAAAACCCAAATCGGAGATTTCTGGATTTTCCCTAGCCCAGAGGGAATCCAACATCTGACTCCTGCACCCAATAGTTCATCCCATGGTGCAATCATTAGTTCATTCCAACTGGAGACTATCCCCGGGCACTCCCCTTCAGGTGCAGAGTAACATGTCCTTGACTTTCTGAGAAAGGAATGTTGCTGTGGCTAATCTTCCCCCACTCCATGAAATCCCCTTCCCAAATTCCCAGGCACTGAATGTAGCAGTCCAGAAGTCTCAAATAAAAATGGCTTCTAAGCTGATAGCTAGCTCCTAGTTCTTCCTAAAAAGCAGAAGTTCTCCACTGTGTTGCTTTCTTCATCATCGATTCCAAGGTTGGTTGTTGTACTTGTTAGAAGGAAAATCCATCTGGTTCAGTTCCAAGGTGGGAGAAAGTCAGTGGTAGGATTCTAATAAAAGAAGAGAGTAATAAGGAAGTCATTAGTTCCTTATTAGTTAGTTTAATTTCATTTTAATAATAATAATAATACTAATAATAATAATAATAATAATAATAATAATAATGATAATGATAATGATAATGATAATGATAATGATAATGATAATGATAATGATAATGATAATGATAATGATAATGAATGATAATGATAATGATAATAAATTTATTTATATACTGCCTCCTCTCCCCGAAGGGACTCGGAGCGGTGCACAGGGAATAAAAACCAATATAAAATACATAGAAAAAATAAATAGTTAAGAAACGAATTAAACAATTGTCCCTGCGCTAAAATCCCCTAAATTAAATTATACTAAAACCCCTAAAGCCCTATAAAAAGACAGGAGCCTAACCTAGGCCAGCCAAGCAGAAAAAGTGTGTTTTGAGTTTTTGACGGAAGGAGCGGAGGTCCATTGTTGTTATAATTTCGGGGGGAAGGTCGTTCCAGAGGGCTGGGCCCGCCACAGAGAAGGCCCTTCCCCTGGGCGTCGCCCGCTGGCATAGCCTAGTGGACGGCACCCGGAGTAGTCCTTCTCTGTGGGAGCGGATCGGTCGCAGGGATGTGTGGGGCAGAATCCGATCCCGCAGATAACTAGGTCCCGTGCCATGGAGCGCTTTAAAGATGATAACTAACACCTTGAAGCACACCCAAAAGACGACAGGCAGCCAGTGCAACTCGCGCAAGAGAGGTGTTATATGGGTGTACCTAGCGGTCCCCATTATTGCTCGCGCGGCTGCATTCTGGACCAGCTGAAGTCTTCGGGTGCACCTCAGGGGGAGCCCCATGTAGAGAGAGTTACAATAGTCCAGTCGGGATGTCACGAGGGCATGAGTGACTGTGCAAAGGGCATCCCGATCCAATAGGGGGCGCAACTGGCATACCAGGCGAACCTGATAAAACGCCCTCCTGGCCACGGCTGTCACTTGATCTTCCATGGACAGCCGGGTATCCAGGAGGACACCCAAGTTGCGCGCCCCATCCACAGGGGTAAGGTGTTCGCCCCCTATGGCCAGTGATTGAGTCAACTGGTTGAATTGGGCGGCCGGAAACCACAGCCACTCGGTCTTAGATGGGTTGAGTCTGAGTCTGTTACTTCCCATCCAGATCCGCACGGCTTCCAGGCACTGGCACATCACCGCTGCGGCATCGTTGGGGTGGTTTGGGGTAGATATATACAACTGCGTATCATCAGCGTAGAAGTGGTACTCTACCCCAAAACCACGGATGATCTCACCCAGCGGCTTCATATATGTGTTGAACAGGAGAGGCGAGAGGACCAACCCCTGAGGCACCCCACATGTGAGGGGTCTCGAGGTCGACCTCTGCTCTCCTGCCAACACAAATTGCGATCGACTGGAGAGGTAGGAGGAGAACCACCGTAAAACGGTGCCTCCCACCCCCAACCCCCCCAGCCGATGCAATAGGGTCCTAACAAGGAGAAGGGCGGGGTTAGGCCGCCCTGGGTCCTAACAAGGAGAAGGGCGGGGTATAAATTTAATAAAATAAAAAATAAAATAAAAGGATACCATGGTCGATGGTATCGAAAGCCGCTGAGAGGTCTAATAGGACCAGGATGGAGGAACAACCCCCATCTCTGGCCCTCCAGAGATCATCTACCAACGTGACCAATGCCGTCTCGGTGCTATGCCCGGGCCGAAAGCCGGACTGGCGCGGGTCTAGATAATCAACTTCCTCCAGGTGACGGGGAAACTGTTGTGCCACCACACTCTCTACAACCTTCGCCAAAAAGGGAAGGTTGGAGACGGGACGATAGTTGGCTAATAAAGCTGGATCCAAAGAGGGCTTCTTCAGGAGGGGCCTCACCATGGCCTCTTTAAGGGAGGCAGGCAAGAAACCCTCACTTAAAGAAGCGTTGACAACCTCTTGGAGCCAGCCTCGTGTCACCTCCCAGGATGCCAGTACAAGCCAGGAGGGACACGGGTCCAATAAACATGTGGTGGCTCGCAGTCGCCCACGTAACCTGTCCATATCCTCGGAAGTAACAGAGTCAAACTCCTCCCAACCAAGATCCGCCTCGTGCAATCCCACTGGGCTATCAATGGAGACTAACTCGTTCTGGATCTGAGCGATTTTCTCCTGCAGATAAATCACAAATTCCTCTGCTCTACCCTGTAATGGGGCTTCCCGCACCCTCTGTTAGTGTACCATGTCTGTGATTTTATATGTATTTTAAATTCCCTGTGTCCCGCCTCAAGTCCCTTCGGGGAGAGAGAGCGGGTTATAAATTAAAATTAAAATTATTATTATTATACATCCTCACGGCCGATTCGCTCCCACAGAGAGGGACTTCTCCGGATGCCGTCCACTAGACTCTGTCAGCGGGCGACACCCAGGGGAAGGGCTCTCTCTGTGGCGGGCCCAGCCCTCTGGAACGACCTCTCCCCCGACATTAGGACCACCACGGACCTCCGCTTCTTCCGTCTTAAACTAAAAAAGCATTTCTTCTGCCTTGCCGGCCTGGGATAGTTATTCCTCTGTTTTTGGGTTTATTGGGGATTTTTAGTTTAGTTAGTTTTAACGGGTATTTTAGCACAGGTGCTGTTTAATCTATTTTTAATATGAAATGTTGTATATAGTCATTGTTTTTATTCTTCCTGTGCACCGCCCCGAGTCCCTGTGGGGAGAGGGTGCGGTTTATAAGTATAAATAATAATAATAATAATAATAATAATAATAATAATAATAATAATAATAATAATAATAATAAAATATTATTATTATTATTGTTAGTTACTGTTATTGTTGTTATTATTATTGTTATTGTTGTTGTTGTTGTTGTTATTGTTATTATTATTATTATTATTGTTGTTGTTGTTGTTGTTGTTATTATTATTATTATTATTATTATTATTATTATTATTATTATTATTATTATTATTATTATTATTATTATTATTATTATTATTATTATTATTGTCTGTAATTATACCAGTTGGGTGATTTCAGATTCTGAGATAAACCAAGCTTGGTCTCTTTTCCTAAAATAAATAATCCCTAAATTATATTCATTAACATCTTTTTAAAATATGTTTAGCCCATGCCCTCTTCTAGGTGTGTGAAAAGCTGTTGCCCAGGATGGGTCAAGGTGGTTCCTGAAGGTCAACCAGTTTGTTGTTATGACTGTGTTCCCTGTGCAGATGGAACCATCTCTATTCAGGAAGGTGAGTATTCTAGAAAGAGGGTTAATCAGTTCTATATCCCATCAGCCTCTGCACATTCTCGTGTCTGTGTCCAATGGAATCTTTGTCACTGGAGTTATGTCTGAAGTGGATTCGGAGTAAGTCATGATGGGTACATGGAGATCAAATTACCACAGGGAAACCTTGTGCAACGTTAGTGGTTGTGTCTAATCAGAAATCTGTTGGTGTCAGCAATCAAAGCAATAAAGATAACAATTAGCCATAATCCAAAATAACTGAGATTTTTTTTGTCAGAGTATGTTCATAGACTGGAATAGACATGGCAACAAGTCAGCCAATGGGGATTGTTTGAATAATGAAACATAGTATTTGTTTGTACTGGGTCATAAGAGACAGTTTGGAGTCTGGATGTGGCTTAGACTTGCTGAACTGTATATAAGAGTTCGTTAGGCCTCTGTAATTTTCGCTCAGCCTCTACAATATTAACTCTCTGTATCTCTCTACTCTGTAATGACTTGCGTCTATGAATATTGCTTCTGTGTTCCTGATATTGTATACTGAATTCCACTTTTTGGTATTGTATATCACTAAGTTTCTTACATATAATTGAATCCTGTTGAAGTTCATTTACTTGTGCGCTTGCTGGAAGTGCTGCTACAAATAAAAAAACCTCTGACATATTTAAAACTTATATCCCATTTTGTTTTGCTCTCCTCATCATTCCACTGTATATTGTCTTCACTAATATACCCTTTCATCTTCCGTCTCTGATGTATCAGCCCCCGGATTATGACTGAACATATATGAATAACCCTGACTGTTCTTTGGAAGGACAGATACTGAAACAGAAGCACAAATACTTTGGCCACCAAATGAGAAGAGAGGGCTCATAGGAAAATACCCTGATGTTGAGAAAGATTGAGGGCAAAATGAGAAAGGGATGACAGAGATGGTTAGATAGTGTCATTGATGCAACAAAGTTGCATTTGAGCAAACTCTTGGAGACAGTGGAGGATATAGGGGAGCTATGGTCCATGGGGTCATGAAAAGATGGACACAACTTAAGTGAGTGAACAACAGTATATAAATTGGCATGTTTCTGGCAAAAAGGCACCCAAATGAATGAAACAATGGGTAAGTCAGTGAATGTAAAATGAAGAATGATTTGGTGTTATTTGTTTTGCAGATGCAGATGAGTGCATCAAATGCCCCAATGACCAGCACCCAAACGAAGATCAAGATCAATGTATCCCTAAGATCACAGTCTTCTTCCATTACAGAGAAACTTTGGGCATTATCGTGGTTTCCTTTGCTTTATTCTTATCCTTAATCACTGGGTTCATCTTAGGAATCTTTATTAAATATTCAGAGACCCCGATAGTCAAAGCCAATAATCGGGACGTTTCTTACATCATCCTCACTTCCCTCCTGCTTTCCTTCTTGTCCACTATTCTCTTCATTGGACGGCCAAGCAAAGCCACTTGCCTCCTCCAACAAACAGCCTTCAGCATCATCTTCTCAGGGGCTGTCTCTTCCATCCTGGCCAAAACGATCACGGTGGTGCTGGCTTTCCTGGCCACAAAGCCAGGGAAGAGGATGAACAGATGGCTTGGGAAGAGTTTTGCCAACACCATTATCCTTTCTTGTTCTGCTGTCCAGATAATCATTTGTTCCATCTGGCTCAGTGTCTCTCCACCTTTCCCTGACTCCGACATGCACTCCCAGCCCAGAGAGATCACCCTGCAATGCAATGAAGGGTCTGTCGCCATGTTTTATGTTGCCCTTGGGTACATGGGCTTCTTGGCTGCCATCAGCTTCACAGTGGCTTTCCTGGCCAGGAATCTGCCTGGGGCCTTCAACGAAGCCAAGCTGATCACCTTCAGCATGCTGGTCTTCTGCAGCGTCTGGGTGTCCTTTGTGCCTGCCTATCAGAGCACCAAGGGGAAGTCTATGGTGGTCGTGCAGGTCTTCTCCATCTTAGCCTCCAGTGGTGGCCTGCTGGTCTGCATCTTCTTCCCCAAGTGCTACATTATCATCCTAAGGCCTGATCTGAATACAAAAGATTACCTGAGCACAAAAAGGAAAAATGGCACCTGAATCTGAAATATTTATCCTGAAGAAGTGCTCCTTTGAACTGACATATTAGATGCTGCTAAAATAAACAATTCCCCTTTCTTTTCATTATAGAGAAGAAGTCATCACTTATGCTGAGCTGGCTAACAGCCATTTATTTCCTCTTACTATTTACTTTGAATTTTCATCGATCATGTTTGAATTCATTGTCCTGCCCTTTGACATAATAATGAAAATTATTACTGAACTGTAACAGCCCTTGAAATATTTGAAGACAGTTGCTGCATTTGTTTTCAACTGTCTTTGCTGCAGGCTACATAAACCCAGATTCTTTAACTGTTTCTTCTGGTGGTTGGTTTCGAGGCCATTGGCCTCTTGCTTATCCTTTTCTGAGCGTGCAATTGTCCTTTCTGTGCTATGGTGCAGCTTTCTCAGGACTGGGGTGTGGAAATGCTGAAGAAAGGCTTATCCAAAGAAACAGATTGGCTGGACAAAAAAATAGTTGATGGCGAAAAAGACCTACATTGGAAAAGGCATCCAGGTATAACCAAAGAACAAGGAAAGATCCTGGCTAGGGAGAAGAAAGAAAAAATAAAGCATATATATATATAAAATAAAAATGTAAAATAGTTTGTACGAATCCACTAATCTCAAAAACTACTGGACCGATTTACCTCAATTTTTCACACAATGTTCACAAGGACTTCGGATAATAGAATACCAACACATTTTGTGCCTAGCACACGTGTGTCATGTACACAGTACACAAATGTAAAATGTACCACTGAAAATTTTTTCACCTCCCTGTAACTCCTCCCACCTGGCATTTCCAACAGTCAGTTCCTCAAAAAGGCCTCTTACGGCCGAAAAGGCACTGAGATAGCAAACTCCCAGGTGGCCGATAGAGAGAGAGAGAGGAAGAAATACAGTTTAACAAAAAGGACTAAGGGTGACATGATAGCAGCCTTCCAATATCTCAGAGGCTGCCACAAAGAAGAGGAAGTCAAGCTATTCTCTAAAGCACCTGAGGGCAGAACAAGAAGCAATGGGTGGAAACTAATCAAGGAGAGAAGCAACTTAGAACTGAGGAGGAATTTCCTGACAGTTAGAACAATTAATCAGTGGAACAGCTTACCTCCAGAAGTTGTGAATGCCCCAACACTGCAAGTCTTCAAAAAGATGTTGGAGAGCCATTGGTCTGAAATGGTATAGGGCTTCCTGCCTAGGCAGGGAGTTGGACTAGATGACCTCCAAGGTCCCTTCCAACTCTGCTATTGTATTATTGTATTACAGTAGGTAGGTAGATAGGGGAATAGAGAGAGAGGGGGAAATACAGTTTAATTAATTTTTATTATTATTTACACTTATATACTGCCCTATCTCCCGAAGGACTCTAATAAAAGAGGGACTAGGTGAGACAGGATAGCAGCCTTCCAATATCTCAGGGGTTGCCACAAAGAAGAGGGAGTCAAGCTATTCTCCAAAGTACCTGAGGGCAGAACAAGAAAAAATGGGTGGAAACTAATCAAGGAGAGAAGCAACTTAGAACTGAGGAGAAATTTCCTGACAGTTAGAACAATTAACCAGTGGAACAGCGTGCCTTCAGAAGTTGTGAATGCCCCAACACTGCAAGTCTTCAAGAAGATGTTGGATAGCCATTTGTCTGAAATGGTATAGGGCAGTGATGGCTAACCTTTTTTGGCTCACGTGCCAAAAACAGGGGGAGTGCAGGGGTGATGTTCACAGGTGTGCCACATCCATAATGCTATGTGCATGACCCCCTGCATTTGGCATGCTTTTTACGTCATCCCCAGCTCCAGAGGCTTTATAGGAGCCTGGGGAGGACCATCATGGGTATAGGGCTTCCTGCCTAGGCAGGGAGTTGGACTAGATGACCTCCAATGTCCCTTCCAACTCTGCTATTGTATTATTGTATTACAGTAGGTAGGTAGAGGGATAGATAGATAGGGAGAAATACAGTAGGTAGGTAGGCAGGTAGGTAGGCAGGTAGCTAGAGGGAGAGAGGAAGAAATACAGTAGGTAGGGAGGTTGGGGGTTATCCGGTGGTTGTGTGTTTGTGCAGGTGTAGATCTACATACAGATTGGTTGGCCATTTAACCAGACTGGGCCACAGCAATGTGTGGTGGGGTACAGCTAGTTTATATAAATAAAAATGTAAAATAGTTTGTGCAAAGCCACTAATCTCAGAAAGTACTGTACCAATCGACACCAAACTTTCACACAATGTTCCCAAGGACTTCTGAACTAATCATACATACCTTTTGTATGCCTGGCACACATGTGTCATGTGCACGCTACACAAATGTAAAATGTACCCACTTGTGAGGTTTTCACCTCCCTGTAGCTCCTCCCATCCGGCTGCTCCTTATGATGCATCTCACACACACACACACACACACACACACACACACACACACACACACACACACACATTTCCTAAGGTCATTTCCTCAGCAACCAAATAAGCTTCCCCCAGGTTTGGCCTACAGAAGCCTCTACTATATAATTCCCTCTTTCCCCTAAAGCTTGGCCTACAGAAGCCTCTGCTGTACAATTCCTTCTTTTCCCCCAGGCGTGGCCTACAGAAGCCTCTGCTGTACAATTCCCTCTTTTCCCTCTAACATTCCCAAACTGCATGGAGGCTTTATGGATGCCTACTAGGCCCAAAACTAGGCATGGGGGGTAGCACAATCCCAGGTGGCCCATTTTTGGTCCCAGGAGGCTGCATGATAGGTAGGTAGAGGGATAGAGCGGGGGGGGGGGGGATACAGTATGTATGTATGTATGTATGTATGTATGTAGGTAGGTAGGTAGGTAGGTAGGTAGGTAGGTTTTTATTTTTATTTTTATTAAATTTATACCCCGCCCTTCTCCTTGTTAGGACCCAGGGCGGCGCACAGGCATTATTTAAAACCACAAAATACAATATATATCAATTAGAAAGTATTAAATTAATTAAACCCGTGCTAAAACCCATGTTAAAACCTTACCAAATTATAATTTATTTTTAAAAAGTCAGAAACGGGGGGCTATCCTAGGCCAGCTTGTTGGAATAAATACGTCTTAAGACGTTGGTGGAAGAGACAGAGGTCCGAGTCGGGGGGTAGGTCGTTCCAGAGGGCCGGGTCCGCCACAGAGAAGGCCCTTCCCCTGGGTGTCGCCAACCGGCATTGCCCAGCCGACGGCACCCAGAGAAGACCCTCTCTGTGGGAGCGGATCGGACAAAGGGATGTATGGGGCAGGAGGCGGTCTCGTATATAGCTAGGCCCCGAGCCATGGAGCGATTTAAAGATGGTCATCAACACCTTGAAGCGCACTCGAAAGGCCACAGGCAGCCAGTGCAGCTCGCGCAGGAGAGGTGTTACGTGGGTTTGCCTTGAGGCACCCATAATCACCCGCGCGGCCGCATTCTGTACTAACTGTAGCTTTCGAGTGCACCTCAAGGGGAGCCCCATGTAGAGAGCGTTACAGTAATCCAGCCGGGATGTCACAAGCGCTTGAGTGACTGTGCGAAGGGCTCCCCGGTCCAGTAAGGGGCACAACTGGCATATCAGGCGTACCTGATAGAACGCCCCCCTGGCCACGGCCGCCACATGGTCCTCCATGGACAGCTGGGAATCCAGGAGGACGCCCAAGTTGCACGCCCTCTCCACGGGGGCCAGTTGTTCGCCCCCAATGGCCAGTGTTGGACTTATCTGGCTGAACCGGCGTGCCGGAAACCACAGCCACTCGGTCTTGGACGGGTTGAGTTTGAGTTTGTTACTACCCATCCAGATCCGTACAGCCTCCAGACACCGGAAAAAGTTTCAGTTTTTGACGGAAGGAGCGGAGGGTTGACTTGAGCGTAAAGCTTGGAGATGATTGGCTCCTCCGATAAGGTATAAAAGAACAGCGAGCAGGAAGTGTGCTCATTTGGTGCCAGAAGCCATGACGCGACAACCGTCACCGACCTTGCTCCTCAGAGCAGTGCTGGGGAACCCCTTGCAGGGCAGCTGCTGCGGTGAGTACCTGGAGGGACTTGAAACCCAGAGGGGGAGGAAGCATAAAGGAAGGGGGAAAAGTGTCCTGCATTGGGGTCTCTTCCCAGGCAAAGAAAAAGGAGCGGCTGCGAACAAGCACAAAGCTGAAATACACTTGAATAAGAACTTTGAATTATTTTGGATAACTTGAGGATAAATGTACCAAAAGAGGAAAATTAGATTCGCTAACTTAACGAGTATATTACCTGAGCATTATTGAACTAAAACTTCATTTGGGATAACTTGGCCAGACACATGGCCACTGCCAACTGCCAAAACGGAAGACTATCCTAGGCCGGCCAAGCAGAAAAAGTGTGTTTTCAATTTTTGACGGAAGGAGCGAAGGTCCGTAGTTGTTCTAATTTCGGGGGCAAGGTCGTTCCAGAGGGCTGGGCCCGCCACAGAGAAGGCCCTTCCCCTGGGCGTCGCCCGCTGGCATTGCCTAGTGGACGGCACCCGGAGAGGTCCCTCTCTGAGGGAGCGAATCGGCCGCAGGGATGTATGGGGCAGAATCCGATCCCGCAGATAGCTAGGTCCCGTGCCATGGAGCGCTTTAAAGATGATGACTAACACCTTGAAGCGCACCCGAAAGACGACAGGCAGACAATGCAGCTCGCGCAAGAGCGGTGTTAACATGGGTAAACCTCGAGGTTCCCATAATTGCTCGTAACCCAGCCCTTTAAACAAACGGCAGAAAATTTGGTGGGGCGAATTGGAAGACTTGTATAACTACAGTCAAACTTCAAACTAAGGATCTGTGGACTTTCGCTAATCTAAAAGCTTTTAGTATCCGGAAGTGACAATCAACAGTGAACAGATACCCGAATCTGGAAGTGACTATATACTTTAGATACTTTTTGCTTTGACAATTTTCTCCGTTTTTTCCTTTCTCCTTTACCCCCCCCTTTTTTTTTTACTCCCCCCCCCCCCCACTCCTTTCTTTGACAAGTTCCCGCCGACTGTAAGAGCTTCTTCCGCTCTTGATTACTTCTCGGCTTTCCCCCCCCCCTTCTATTGTGATACTAGGCTGCCACCTAGTGGTTGAAAGTAGAAATTTGAACATAAAATAATTCTATTTAGTTTAGCTGTGATAAATTATTGTGACTATATTAAGACTATAACAAATATTATATATAATTGACTTGTTAGATTTCTTTGACTTGGGAACTTTGGGGAATTAATTGAATAATTGAATTCAAGTAATTTAAATTTAATTATTGAAATATTTGACTATTAGTATATTTGATTAATTGATTGCTATTGTGATTTGTAACTATATATTGCCAAGTTAAACTGATAAGTAGATAATTTAGATAAGTTAGTTTATTTGTGAGGGATTAATTTAAGATTATTATCTGTGACAATGACTTCAACCACTACTACTACCACTACTAAAAGGAACATACCAACTTTATCTAGCTGGGCATCTTCCTCCTCCCCAGCCACAACCAAGAAAACCACAGAAGATCCCTTGGCAATGGGTAAAGCTGCTGCGCCCCAAGCCCTACAAGACACTTTACAAGGAATTCAAGACACTCTATCTAAAAATCAAGAGGCAACAGCTAGAATATTGGAGATTCTGACAGAAAAGGTGGATACACTAGCAACAGAAACGCGACAGTTCCACAGCAAATTTGAAGAAATTCATGCACACCTAATAAACCATGAAGAGAGACTGCAAACAGTAGACGAGAACATGACAAAGACGGAACATAAAATAGACCGTAATGAAAACCGACATCTACAGCTAAGGGGTTGGGAGATAGACTGGTGGCCATATAATCAGGCAGTATCTAAATATACTAAGGACAAATACGAACCCGGAATATACTCAACAAACCAAGATATAGATAAGGTTCTATGGGACTCACCAACCAAATTCATTTCTAAGACTTATAAATTATTACTGCAAAGGTATATAGGCGAAGAAATAATCAAAGGCACTATGATCACCTGGGGAAGGAATATAGGTAAGAACATCAACCTTGAAAATTGGCAAACCATTTGGAATAAGTCCATGAAAATGACCCTCTCATCCTCCTTTAAGGAGAATCTATATAAAATGCTTTACAGATGGTATTTACCACCAGCTAGAACTGCCCACATGTTCCCAAACTCATCGGACAGGTGTTGGAAATGCAAAACAGCTAGGGGCACATTTTTTCACCAATGGTGGACTTGCCCAATCTCTGTACTACTTTGGAAAAAATTACAAAATTGGCTCATGGAAATAACAGGCACTAATTTCCCCCTTAAACCTGAGTTATACTTGCTCGGTATCAAACCACAAGAAATCCCAAATCAGGACTGGTACCTCTTTACACACATCACAACAGTGACCAGAATGGCCATTGCACAGCAGTGGAAAAATAACAACCCACCAACTGAAAGCTTAATCATATCTAAAATCTTCAGCTGTGCGGAATCAGATAAATTAACGTATATCTTAAAGGACAAGTCAACCTCAATCTATGACCAATCCTGGGAGAAATAGTACAGATGGTATGGTAAGAGAATGACGGATAACAAAGAAACCAACTAGATAGAATAATAGCGAAATAGATATAAGGAGTTATAAGACAATACTATATTTAAGACAATGTTATAGATTCAAATGTAAGCATCCAAATATGAATACAAATAACAATTGATGTTAAACTGGGACAAATATACTTCTTAAATCAGGGGAGTAGATATATCCCTGGTTTGTCTCCCCCTACCCCCCCCCCCCTCTTTACCCTTGTACGTCCTCTCCAATACCCCTACCTTATACTTGTTAAACGTTTAATTTTTATATTTATATTAATAAAGATTATTTTTTAAAAAATCAGTAGTAAACATTTTTGAAACCCACCCCTGAGTGACTGGTCACATTTGAAACAATGATGAATACGCATACAGCTGGGAGGTTGAACAACTAGCCTCGTTGTGCGACCGGAAACAATCTGGAACTGAACACACTCAAAACCACAGAAACAGTGGTAGACTTTAGGAGAAACCCTCCCATTCTACCACCTCTTATAATATTTGACAACACAGTATCAACAGTAGAGACCTTTGAATTTCTAGGTTCTATCATATTTCAAGAGCTAAAATAGATACCTAACATCAAAAAATGTCATCAAAAAAGGACAACAAATTGCCCAAGGAGCTGCTGAAAAAATTCTACAGAGGAATTAATGGCAGAGGCATTGGAAATAGATAAACAGGATGCTCTCTAAGGGATGAGAGAAATATTCAGAGAATACACAAGCTACGCAAGAAGACATACGTTTCCCAGAGAGGTATACGTGAGGTTTTCAAAGAAGACAATGGGAGCGGGGCCACTCCAAAGGGCAAGAGATGCATCATTGAAATACAAAGAAAGAGAAATAGTAGTTTTGGAGCACATAGCAAGAAAGATAAGAGATACAAAAAGAGAGTACCAATTTTTGACAAAACAATTGATAAAACATGAGGTAAACTTCAGATGGCTAATACCTGAGGGAATATTGGTAACCTGGAGGGAAAACAGATACAGATTAGACTCGTCTGAGAGTGCACAACAATTTTACCACTGGCACTTCACAGTACAAGAGGAAGAAGAGAAAAGAGAGTAAGCAGAGATGCTGGAAGCGACAGTAGGAAAGATTCCAAAAGAGGAAATTGAAACAGGCGCAGCACGGCTCTTGTCCCACAGCAAGTTATCCTGCAGCGAGTTGGCTGTGGGGAGTTGTCATAGACCAGGGGTCTACAAAGTTGGCTCTTTTAAGACGGGTGGACTTCAACTCCCATAATTCCTCAGCCAGCATAGCTGGCTGGGGGATTCTGGGAGATGAAGTCCACTCGTCTTAAAAGAGCCACCTTTGCAGACCCCTGTCATAGACCATCTCTGAAGAGCAGCCAAGACTCTGACTCCCACAAGGAAGCCCCAAGTTCACCCTCCCCTGCCAATTGGCATCGATCAGAGTCAGGCACACAAGCAGCTGGCTGGGAATCCTGAGGGTCCAGAGAATCTATGGGGGTACTCTAATGAGAGTATCCCCACATAATGCCTTGGTAAGGCCACACTTGGAATACTGCATTCAGTTTTGGTTGCCACGATGTAGAAAAGATGTGGAAACTCTAGAAAGAGTGCAGAGAAAAGTAACAAAGATGATTAGGGGACTGAAGACTAAAACATATGAAGAATGATTACAGGAACTGGTCTAGTTTAATAAAAAGAAGGACTAGGGGAGACACGATAGCAGTTTTCCAATATCTCAGGGGTTGCCACAAAGAAGAGGGAGTCAAGCTATTCTCCAAGGCACCTGAGGGTAGAACAAGAAGCAATGGGTGGAAACTAATCAAGGAGAGAAGCAACTTAGAACTGAGGAGAAATTTCCTGACAGTTAGGACAATTAACCTCTGGAACAGCTTGCCTCCAGAAGTTGTGAATGCCCCAACCCTGGAAGCTTTTAAGAAGAAGTTGGATAGCCATTTGTCTGAAACTGTATAGGGTTTCCTGCCTAGGCAGGTTGGACTAGAAGACCTCCAAGGTCCCTTCCAACTCTGCTATTGTATTGTATTGAGATATGTGTCTGTCCAGATGTTTTTAAGTCAGCCAAGGGATGGCTGGGGCTTCTTCTTTAGTTTTTTAAAAAAGGAAGCTTTCCAAGCAGAGCAGAAAGAGGGCAGCCCACATGTTGGTAGTGCTGAGTGACAATAAAGTGTTGGAGGATGGAGCTGCAGTGCTGATACTCTAATTTTGCCATTCTCTCTCCCTCCTCCTTTCCCAGGCTCTCCCCCACACTCCCTGGATTATTCTGACCTCAATTTCCCGGAGGGCAGCCATGTTTCTCCTTTTTTACCTACAACATGGTGGAGTTCTTTGGGAATTGTGACCATTGTTTTTCCCATTGTGTTCTTGGGACTTTTCATTCTGTTCCTGATATGTAAGTGCAACACACCCACTGATAACCATCTGTGAGTTTTTCTGTGTTGACTGAACTGGTGTGCACTGCACAACCTCCCTGAGAGTTCAGCCAGGACCCTCCACAAGGCAGTGGGGGGTTCTTACCAGTCCGCACTAGTCCGCCCATATCGGTAACAGAAATCGGGCGTACATTTGCGTACCATTACAGCTGGAGGCCCCTGTACTGGTACAGTCCCTCCCATATACTTCAAGGCCATTTGCTCCACTCTCTTCAGCCTTGGAAGGGAGGGGTTTCCTTCAGGTGGGGGCACTTCCTGCAGGCCAATACAGGTTGGAAAATGCTTCCATTTTTTTCAGCATTTCCCTTCAGGGAACTGTCTAATCAGAACCATGTTTCTCCTTCTTTAGCTACAACACGGTGGAATCTTTTGGGAATTATGGCCATCGGTTTTTCCATCGTGATCTTGGGACTTTGGATTCTCTACCTGATATGTAAGTCCAACACACCTATTGACAGTCACCCCAGGAGTCTTTCTGTGTTGACTGAACTGGTGTGCATCGCACAACCTCCCCGAGAGTTCAGTCAGGACTCCCAACAAGGCAGTGGTGGGTTCCTACTGGTACGCACCCGTATGTCCGTACCAGTAGCTGATATCGTGTGTACGTTTGCATAATGTTAGGACAAAGACATTGCGAGTAGAGAAGCCTTGGCCCCCTCAGGAGCCACCAAGTGCTCATTGCCTCTCTGACATCGGCTGAGCCTCCTCCCACCGTAGACACACCTTCTCTTTTCTCCTGGTGAGATATGCCACCTGAAAGGTGACGATTGTGGAAGAAAGCATTTTCAGGTGAAGGATTCCCTCTCCGATTCCAAAAACAGTGCATGCGGAAGGCGCTGTCACCTAAAAGCTCTTTCCTCCATGACCCTCACGTCTGCAGTGGGAGGAGGCTCTGTGGGTGACAGAGGGGCGGTGAGCACATGGCAGCTCCTGAGTGAACCAAGTCTTCTCCACTCGCAATGTCTTCATCTTGAGAGCATCGCTGGCAACTGCTTCCTACAGCTCAGGAGGTCTGTGCTCTCTTCGCTGCTGCTTCTCGGCCTGAAAATGCTTTCCTCCACCATCCTCATGTTTCAGGCCGAGCAGCATCAGGGGGGAAAGCACAAGAGTGGAGCTGCTATTTTTTTCCATGGGGCAGAAGGAGGCAAGGCAGACTCAGGTGCCATCTGGGAAGAGCCCCTCAGAGGCGTCGCTTCTCGGCCTGAAACAGTGGCAAGGAAGGAGTCTCTGGCAAGAGCCCTGCCACAAAGCTGGATTCACCAAAAGTGGCACCAGCAGCAACAGGACATGCTCAGGGAAGGGAGATCTGGAACTGACTAGAGTGTGTTTCAGCTGCTTCTGCTGCTTCTGCAGCCATCAGAAACTCCTTCCTCGCCTAGTTTCTGGACGAGAAGCAGTGACTCTGAGGGTCATCGGATGGCACTTGAGGCCACCTTGCCTCCATCTGGCACATGGAAAAAAGGAGCAGCTCCACTTTCCCATCTCACTTTCCTCAGCATATGCTCTATTCAGGGATTGGGGGAAAGTGCCCCTCAGCTGCCCCCCCCCCCGGAGGACAACAGCTATTCACCAAGGCACCTGAGAGGGTAGGACAAGAAGCAATGGGTGGAAACTAATCAAGGAGAGAAGCAACTTAGAACTGAGGAGAAATTTCCTGACAGTTAGGACAATTAATCAGTGGAACAGAAGTTGCCTCCAGAAGTTGTGAATACCCCAACCCTGGAAGTCTTCAAGAAGTTGTTGGATAGCCATTTGTCTGAAACGGTATAGGGCTTCCTGCCTAGGCGGGGCTTGGACTAGAAGACCTCCAAGGTCCCTTCCAACTCTGCTATTTTATGTCCTCCACAGGTGGGAGATTGAAGGGGTGACCGCAGGTGAAAAGTGCCGAGGGGTTTTGGCAGCACAAGGGAAAGACTTCAAAGTCAGTGGAGGTCGTGTGTCACTGGTGTGCCTTGTTCTGACATTGCCCAGTAGCAAACTGTTTTAAAAAAATAAAGTTTTAGTTTTTGGGTGTATTTTTTGTAAAGGGTTAGGGGTGTGTGTGAGAGAGAGAGAAAGAGAAAGAGAGAAAGAGTAAGAGAGAAAGAAAGAGAACGTAAGGAGCATGAGGGCTTGCAGGAGCTCCTAGTATTGAGTTTCAAGAGGAAATAGGTGAGAGACTGAGGGGTTGTGACGTGTAGAAATAATGTCTGTGTAGAAATAAATGTTACATCAATATTTGAAAATGGGGAGAGGGTAGTTTTCTTCTGCACCACCTTATGTTCTCAAGTGGAGAGCAGGAAATGTAGTGATATCTAAATAGATAGACAAGTGGTTCCTGTCAGGGAAGTTGGAAATGGTAACTTAACAGTCAAGGTATGAAGAAATGATACATGGTGATGTTTGAAATGATATGATATACAGTATATGATTGCTGTGGCTTTTCCTTTTGTTCTTCATGGCCATTTGCTCCACTCCATTCAGTCTCGGAAGGGAGGGGTTTCCTTCAAGTTGGGGGCACTTCCTGCAGGCCAATACAGGTTGGGAAATGTTTCCATTTGTTTCAGCATTTCCCTTCAGGGAACTGTCTAATCAGAACCATGTTTCTCCTTCTTTAGCTACAACATGGTGGAGTCCTTTGGGAATTGTGGCCATCGTTTTTTCCATCGTGATCTTGGGACTTTTCATTCTGTTCCTGATATGTAAGTGCAACACATCCACTGACAGCCATCTGTGAGTCATTCTGTGTTGACTGAACTGGTGTGCATCGCACAACCTCCCTGAGAGTTCAGCCAGGATCCCCCATAAGGCAGTGGTGGGTTCCTACTAGTCCACCCATATCGGTAGCAGAAATCGGGGGTATGTTTGTGTACCATTGCAGCTGGAGACCCCAGTACCGGTACAGTCCCTCCCCTGGCCTGCCCCGACTCGCTTCCCCTGATCGCTTGGTCACCGGTCTCTCTCTCGCTCCACTTGTCTGCACCATGTTTGCCCCGCCTCTCCACTTCCTCTACCGGAGCAGAGGACTCGGCTGTTGGAAGAAGCCCCACACTTCCCCTGTTTGACAGCCACCTTGTTTGCAATGGGGTAGGGAGAAATCCATGCATTAGAGGGGGGAGAAGGCTGAGCTTCTGCTAGGGAGGGCCTTTTCTCCCCTCTAACACTTGGACTTCTCCCCACCCCATTGCAAACAATGTGGCTGTCAAAGAGAACGAAGCCACTGTTTCAGGCCAAGATGCAACACCTCTGTGGGGCTCTTCTCGGATGGCACCTGAGGCCACCTCACCTCCTTCTGTCCCTGCTCACTTTCCTCAGCCTACATGCTATTCAGGGGGTAGGGGGAAGTGCCTCTTGGCTGCCCTTCCAGGAAGATCACTGTGTATCCTCCACAGGTGGGAGGTGGGAGGTGCGACTGCAGGTGAAGAGCGCTGAGGGGTTTTGGCAGCACGAGAGAAAGAGTTCAAAGTCAGTGGAGGTGGTTTGTGGCTGGGGTGCCTTGTTCCGACTTTCCCTAGCTGCAAAATGCTTTAAAAAAAATAAAGTTTTAGGTTTTTTTGGAGGGGGGCATTTTGTACAGGTTAGGTGTGGGGGGGGGGGGGAGAGAAAGAAAGAGAAAGAGTAAGAGAGAAAGAAAAAGAAAGGAAGGAAGGGAGAAAGAGAGAGAAAGAGAGACAAAGATAGAAAGAGAAAGAAGGAAAGAGAAAGAAAGAAGGAAGGAAGGAAAGAAAGAAAGAAAGAAAGAAAGAAAGAAAGAGAAAGTAGAAAAGAAAGAAAACATAACCACAATTGAGCCCAATATTTTGGGTCCTAAGCAAGAGTGTGAGTGTTGTTAAAAGAGTTTCACCACATTTTAAAGTTTGCCACACCCACCCAGTCACATGACCGCCAAGCCATGCCCACAAAATAGTCCACACCCACAGAATAGGTAGTAAAACATTTTGAAACCCACCACTGCCACAAGGCCCTTCCCCACAAACAGCATTTGGAACAGGAGCCAGAAAGGAAGAAGAAACTCTAAAGCCACATTTTCATTTCCTGCAAATCTCAGAACCTTTCTTATAAACAACTGTTACGTCTGGTGTATTATGTGACAGTTGCATGTCTGTTTCTATTCTAAAGCCATAGAGCAATTTAACTTATTCAATTTTTATGCCTTTCTCTACAGGCAGATGGTGTTTGTTGCAGATCATCGAATGCATCATTTTGTCATTTTATCATGCCAAGGCTTGTAGTCAATCTGTGTGATCATCATCATCATCATCATCATCATCATCATCGTCATCGTCATCGTCATCTTCTTCTTCTTCTTTTTAATTTTTATTAGTATGTAACATAGTTCAGACTAGCTTTGACATTTTTATTTATCTACCTGTCAGCCTCTACTTTGCTTGCTATCAGCTGCCATAGAAACGGGGAGGGAGGGAGCTTGAGGTATTTGGGATGGGGAATGTATGGTGCTGGAGGAGTTATCAGGAGGGAGTTTGGTTCTCACCATCTTCTGCACATGCCCGATGGCCTGTGTTTGGACGTGGTCAAGGTCAATCGTCTCTGCATACCAACAGAATGAGGAGTTTGAAGATGCACCCCCCATGACACCTTTGGGAGTTGCAGATTAGTCATTGGGGTGGGATAATTGGGAGGGAGGGTGCTGGGCAAACATTTGATATGTATATGTTCGCACCTTTTGGGCTCAGATCTTGCTTTTCTTTCGTTTCTATCTTTTCATGACCAATTAAAGAAACTTTAATTCTACAAACAATGGAATTGGGAGTTTTCTTTCTTGGTTATTAAAGGAGGCACTGCCTGACATTACCAATGCTAGTAACAAGTTGCTTAGGAATGCTTGTAGTATAGGAATGTTATTGACCACACAGGTTTTGATGGAACTGTGTTACCATGACTACTAAAGAGGTACCTAATTTTTTGGGAGTATAAGATGCACCGGAGTATAAAACGCAACCAGGTTTTGAAGAGGCAATTTTTTTAAAAAGTAGATAGGTAGATAGAAGGATAGAGAGGGAAAGAAAGAGAGAAATACAGTAGGTAGGTAGGGAGAGAGAGTGTGTAGTTAGGTAGATAGGTAGAGAGAGAGAAAGAGGGAGAAATACAGTAGATAGGTAGGGAGAGAGAGTGTGTAGATAGGTAGGTAGGTAGAGGGACCTTTAGCCATGTGCTCTAGGATGAACACTCTCCAAACAGTGCTGGAATATGAACAGATTTCCAGAAAAATTGTGGACTTCAAGAACCATTTGCATTTCAATTTGAGATACAGGCACTACTAAGGCATTACTCTGTCCACCGTTAAGGGCTTTTTTCTCTAGCCCATGCTGAGAGAAGAGACCGACTAAGATGGCTGTCACAAAGCCGGAGACAGCTAAACATCCAAGAAGAGTGCTGGTGTTCATATGATGAACAGTGTTCCGAACTGGGTGAGGAGAATCCTTCTTAATTGTAACCCCAAAAGAATATTCAGGAGAGACTCCTGGTTATTTTTTAACGTGGAAGCGACCTAGCTACTTTGTGCAAAATTTTAGAACTTTGAAAGTGAAGACAAAATAATTAAAGGAAGAAAACAAAAAAAATGGTTAAAGTACAGAAGATTGGATTTTTAAATTGGACAGGAGTTGGCATTGGATACCATATTTAAATGTTGGAGTATTATAGTAAAATTGTATCAAGAAGAATAAGATTGAAATTTGATTTAACAATGCCACCTGCTGACAAAGGAAGGTACAACATGCCCCCAAATTCCTGGAAAGCCTTGGGCTTGTGGAAATTCAAGTGCGAGATCAAGAAAACTTATTTACTAAAAAGTCCCATTAAAAGTTCTAAGTAAGATTGAATTGGCAGAGGGATTTGTGAAGGTTACATTTTTGGACTAACTAGAAGAACAGATTGATTAATTTAATTTTGGAATACAAAATCTCTTGGACAGCGAATCATTTGAGAAGTGGCCTTAAGTTCAAAAATAAGATTGTTGCAGAGTGGAGTTCCTACCGGTACGGTATGGTTCTGCCGAATAGGTAGTAACTCCGGCAGACACGTGACCGTACCGGTTCTATCCTCGACAGCACTATCTTGGTTTTCTGTTCTGCACATGCGCAAAACAATCTTCATTGAAAAAATGTTATTTTCCTCCTTTTTTATTTTTTTATTTTATTTTTTATTTTTCATATTTATATCCCGCGCCCATCTCCCACAAAGGGACCCGGGGCGGCGCATGTTGTGCGCATGCGCAGACCATTTTAAGTGCAAATGCCCCAGCCACCCACCCCACCCAGTCACTCCTCGCCTTCTGGGTGACTTCCCTGCCTAAGCTGCCACATGGTGCCCGCCCTGTGCCCCCACTGAGCTGCCTCCTCCTCCTGCCTACAGATAAGTCTCTCTAGCCCCCCCCCCCAGCTTGATGTACCCCCTCCACTGAGCTCGCAATCTTCCCTTCCCCCACCCCTTCCAGAATCCCCACAAGCCCAATTTTGGCTCCCAGCAGGCTTCAGGGAGGCCTACTAGGCCCAAAATAGAGCATTTGGGGGGGGGGGCTAGGAAGCCTCCCTGGAGCTTCAAGAGAGAGAGAGAAAGAAAGAAATCTTCACTGTTTGGGGATCCCCAAGTACCTGGAGCAGAGAGGTCTTCAAACTTGGCAACTTTAAGTCTTGCGGACTTCAACTCCCAGAATTCAGCTGTGCTGGCTAGAGAATTCTGGGAGTTGAAGTCCACAAGACTTAAAGTTGCCAAGTTTGAAGACTTCTGGCATGGAGCTTGAGTTGAGAGCTTATTGAAAGTGCATCTAGCTATCCTTAGGCTTAGGCTAAGCTAATCAGTAGTGGAGCTGTAAGAATGTCAGATGATCCATGAGCATCTTCTCAGTTTCAAAACGTCTGGCTTTTCTTCCTCCTACCAAAGACCACCTGGGGCTCTTCACAGGAAGGGAGGAAGGGAGGAAAGAAAAAAGGAGAGGGAGGGAGGGGAGAAAAAGGGAAGTGAAAGTGAATGAGATATGGATTGATGGATAGATGGATAGAGGGAGGGAGGGAGGGAGGGAGGGAGGGAGAGACAGAAAAAGGAGAGGAAGGAAGGACCACAAACCTGGCACTAGACACAGCTTCAGAGGATACTTTGAAACAGCACTGCAATCCAGGCTGGAAGAGACCTCAGAGGTCATATAGTCCAAACCCCTGCTCCAGTAGGAGACCTTATATCATCTTGGTTATTTTTGTGCCTCTAACATAGAGGAGAAATTCCCAGAAATCCCCAGACATTGCCAACCTCTCCTCTCTAGTAAAAATAAATAAATAAACCTAATATTAAAAACTTCAGTATTAAAAAAAATAGGAAAGTGGTCTTCTCTGTATTGCTTAATGGACTGCTAAATTTGCAAAATGGACAGCTAAATTGGCCATATCCACCCAGTCACATTACCGCCAAGCTGCCAAGCCACTTCTACCTGGTCACATGACTGCCAAGCCACGCCCACAAAACACAACACGCCTACAGAACCAGTAGTAAAAAAAAAAATTGACCCAACATTGGATTGTTGGACTGTTTGACAAAAAGAAACAAAATAAATAAAAATAGAAAATAAAAATGAGTGTAACCTGGGAAGAAATTGTGTCATTAATCCTGGGTGTTAAAGATACCTTGACAAGAGGATGTGAGGATATTATGAATAAAATACTGTCACCCTGGCTATTTAACTTTTCCTGAGCTCCAAGAGCCCCGCAGATAGGGACTGCAGCCAAGAAATTAAAAGACGCTTGCTCCTGGGGAGGAAAACTATGGCAAATCTAGACAGCATGCTAAAAAGCAGAGGCAACAAAAATGCCTATAGTCAAGGCTATGGTTTTCCCAGTTGCAATGGATGGCTCTGAAAGTTAGACCATAAGAAAGGCTGAGTGCCAAAGAATGGAGACCTTTGAACTAGAGTGCTGGAGAAGACTCCTGCCAGTCCCTTGGACTGCAAAGCCATCAAACCGGTCAATCCTAGAAGAGATCAACCCTGACTGCTCTTTAGAAGGCCAGGTCCTAAAGATGAAACTCAAATACTTTGGCCACCTAATGAGAAGGAAGGACTCACTGGAGAAGAGCCTCATGCTGGGAAAGACTGAGGGCAAAAGAAGAAGGAGATGACATAGACTGAGGTGGCTGGATGGAGTCGGTGTGAGCTTAAGTGGACTCCAGAGCAATGTTCCCTCTACGTTGCGTGGCTGTGCGCCCATGGCAGGAAAAGGCCGCACAGTAGTTTCTAACTGCCACGCAGTGTCACATATTTGCCAGACACCGATTGCAGAGCAGCCGTGGAATTGCAATTAAAACCCCCTCCAGCCAAATTTTTCCTACCGCCCATACCTTGCCGACTTCAGGATTCTCCCTAATCAGTGTGGGTCAAAAAGAAAAAAAGGAAAGGGGCGCTCAAAGTTTCAAAACACCGGAGCAAACGCTTCAGAGGCAACCATTTTTGTGGGGAATTAGAACAGAGAGCCCTGCAGTTTCGCTGCCCACCCGGACCTCGCTTTCCACGCCTGCTGCATGGTTGGCTGATTTGCTACTGCCGGGCTCTCCAGTTAGATTTTTCCTCGGGGGGAAGCTCCTTGGCCTCCGTTTCTTTTTCTCCCTCCTCACTTCTCGGGGCTCCACCAATGGGGGAGCAGGGCCCGCGCCAGGCTTTGGGCCAACATGATTGATGCCCTCTTTCCCCGATCCTCTTAGTTTTGGTGGGTGAGTCTTGGGGAGGGAGGAGGGAAAGTGGCTGCGGAAAAGGATAATGCCGGTATCCACTGAGGCAGGAGGGGGAGATTTTAGTGGGTGTGACATCATGCTTTTTGCAAGACAGAGGGTGACGGTATGGAGCCCTCAATCTATATAAATAAAAATGTAAAATAGTTTGTACGAATCCACTAATCTCAAAAACTACTGGGCCGATTTAAACGAAACTTTCACACAATGTAGCCAAGCACTTCGGATAATAGAATAGCTAATCATTTTGTGCCTAGCACGCATGTGTTGTGTACAAATTACACACAAAAAAAGTACCCACTGAAATTGTGTGTTAACATGCCTGTAGCCACGCCCATCAAACTGCTTTTCAACTGCCAGTGTTGGCAAAGGCCTCATACGGCGACCTCTTGGGGCCAAAAAGGCACAGAGGATAGCAAACTCCCAGGTGGCCCATAGAGGGGGGGGGGGAAATTCTGCTCAGGACTGTTCTCTGAGGTAAAAAAAAAAGGAGGCAGGCAGCTGCTTTAAACTGTTTAATACTAACTGAACCAAACTGTAACAAAGAATCACCCATCTGACCGCAAATACAGTTTAATGAAAAGAAGGACTAGGGAGGACTTGATAGCAGCCTTCCAATATCTCAGGGGTTGCCCCAAAGAAGAGGGAGTCAAGCTATTCACCAAGGCACCTGAGGGCAGAACAAGAAGCAATGGGTGGAAACTAATCAAGGAGAGAAGCAACCTAGAACTGAGGGCAAATTTCCTGGCAGTGAGAACTATTAACCAGTGGAACATCTTGCCACCAGAAGTTATGGATGCCCCAACACTGAAGAGAGAAGAGACTGGAAAACCATTTGTCTGAAACGGCATAGGGTCTCCTGCTTGAGCAGCAGGGTTGGACTAGATGACCTCCAAGGTCCCTTCCAACTCTGCTATTGTATTATTGTATTACAGTAGGTATGTAGATAGGGGAATAGAGAGACAGGGAGAAATTCAGTTTAATAAAAGAGGGACTAGGGAAGACATGATAGCAGCCTTCCAATATCTCAGGGGTTGCCCCAAAGAAGAGGGAGTTAAGCTATTCACCAAGGCACCTGAGGGCAGAACAAGAAGCAATGGGTGGAAACTAATCCAGGAGAGAAGCAACTGAGAACTGAGGAGAAATTTCCTGACAGTTAGAACAATTAATCAGTGGAACAACTTGCCTCCAGAAGTTGTGAATGCCCCAACACTGGAAGTCTTCAAGAAGATGTTGGATAGCCATTAGTCTGAAATGGTATAGGGCAGTGATGGCTAACCTTTTTTGGCTCACGTGCCAATAGCAGGGGGAGTGCAGGGGCGATGTGCACATGTGTGCCACATCCATAATG
Organism: Rhabdophis nuchalis; assembly: GCA_039707465.1. Classification (NCBI taxonomy): domain Eukaryota; kingdom Metazoa; phylum Chordata; class Lepidosauria; order Squamata; family Natricidae; genus Rhabdophis; species Rhabdophis nuchalis. Next base: position 15,543,835 of record CM077646.1, on the reverse strand, counting down.
CTATGTGCATGACCCCCTGCATTTGGCATGCTTTTTACGTCATCCCCAGGCTCCAGAGGGTTTATAGGAGCCTGGGGAGGGTGAAAACAGCCTTCCCCCACCTCCAGAGGGCTAAAAATGGCCTCAAAAGAAGGCCTAAATCAGCTTGCCAGGGCACACATACAAACTGAAGCTGACAGGGCAATGCCTCGAGTGGCCTAAGAAATGGTTCCGTGTGCCACCTGTGGCACCCGTGCCATAGGTTCGCCATCATGGGTATAGGGCTTCCTGCCTAGCAGGGAGTTGGACTAGATGACCCCCAAGGGATAGATAGAGAGGCAGAAATAATGTATGTATGTATGTATGTATGTATGTATGTATGTATGTATGTATGTAGGTAGGTAGGTAGGTAGGTAGGTAGGTAGGTAGGTAGGTGGATAGATAGATAGATAGATAGATAGATAGATAGATAGATAGATAGATAGATAGATAGATAGATAGATAGATAGAAAGAAAGAGAAAGAAAGAAAGAAAGAAAGAAAGAGACAGTAGGTAGGTAGGTAGGTAGGTAGGTAGGTAGGTAGGTAGGTAGAGGGAGAAAGGAAGAAATATAGTAGGTAGGTAGGCAGGTAGGTAGGTAGGTACATAGGTAGGGGGATGGATAGATAGATAGGGAGAAATACAGTAGATAGGTAGGTAGAGGGATAGACAGAGAGGGAGAAATACAGTAGGTAGGCAGGTAGGTGGATAGGGGGATAGATAGAGAGGGAGAAATACAGTAGGTAGGTAGGTAGGTAGGTGGAGGGAGAAAGCAATTAATACAATAGGTAGGTAAGTAGAGGGATAGACAGAGAGGGAGAAATACCGTAGGTAGGTAGGTAGGTGTATAGATAGCAAGAAATACGATAGGTAGGTAGGTAGAGGGATAGAGGGGGGGAAATACAGTAGGTAGGTAGGTAGAGGGAAAAAGAAAGAAATACAGTAGGTAGGTAGGTAGAGGGATGGACAGAGAGGGAGAAATACAGTAGGTAGGCAGGTAGGTAGATAGGGGGATAGATAGAGTCAGAAATATAGTAGGTAGGTAGGTAGGTAGGTAGATAGGTAGGTAGAGGGATAGAGAGGGGGAAATACAATAGGTAGGTAGGTAGGTAGAGGGAGAAAGAAAGAAATACAGTAGGTAGGTAGGTACAGGGATAGATAGATAGATAGATAGATAGATAGATAGATAGATAGATAGATAGATAGATAGATAGATAGATAGATAGATAGATAGATAGATAGATAGATAGATAAAAATACAGTAGGTAGGTAGGTAGGGGCTTATATGGTGGTTGGGTGTATGTGTGCAGGTGTAGATCTACACACAGATTGGTTGGCCATTTAACCAGACTGGGCCACAGCAACGCGTGGCCGGGTATAGCTAGTAAACTAATAAACAATAAACACCCCCTTCTCCCTCCCTCCTTAGCAATGAATTAAAAACATTTACCTTGAGTTTTCACAGTTCAGTAAAACGGTTAAAAAAAAAGGGTATTTGCAACTGCTCTATTCTAAAAGAGAGCACCACGAAGAATTTAAAAAGGTTTTTAAGAGAGCTGGGTTTTTCATTTATATTATATGTATGGACAGAATTAACACAAATGGCAGATACCAATCAAAAATAAAGAACAAAGGATGAAATAATGCTCCTTTTTTAAAAACTCAATGAAAATAAAAGCAATATACCAAGAAGGTGGCATCCTGGTTGTGATTTGATCTCTTGGGGGGATTTTTTTCTTTTTTTAATGGTGTGCACATGCCAGTCCCTGAGAGGTCCTAGAGATGGGCTGTATTTTGCAAAATGCTTAAAAAATAGCCTCATGGAGTGACCAGACAAAATCTGGAACTGAACACACTCAAAACCATAGAAATAATGGTAGATTTTAGGAGAAACCCTCCCATTCTCTTATAATACTAGACAACACAGTATCAAGAGTAGAGACCGTCGAATTTCTAGGTTCTATCATATCTCAAGACCTAAAATGGACGACTAACATCTCAAGACCTAAAATGGATGCATAACATCTCAAGACCTAAAATGGACGCCTAACATCTCAAGACCTAAAATGGATGCCTAACATCTCAAGACCTAAAATGGACACCTAACATCTCAAGACCTAAAATGGACACATAACATCTCAAGACCTAAAATGGATGCATAACATCTCAAGACCTAAAATGGACGCATAACATCTCAAGACCTAAAATGGACACCTAACATCTCAAGACCTAAAATGAACGCCTAACATCTCAAGATCTAAAATGGATGCCTAACATTCAAAAACATCATCAAAAAAGGACAACAAAGAATGTTCTTTCGGTGCCAACTCAGAAAGTTCAAATTGCCCAAGAAGCTGCCGATACAGTTCAAGATCCATTTTTGCCTTCCCCCTGCCCTGCTGAAACCTGCAGGGTGTTCCTGGGCGCTGGGGAGGCCAAAAACCTTTTTTCTCACTGCGTAGTTTGCAGGCACTTCCTTTGTTCCAACGAGGCTGGAGCGCCCCCCCCCTCAAAACCTTTCACCACCGTTTTGGGGGGGGGGCATGGCTTTCTGAGAGGGTCATGTGACTGAGTATGTGTGAGTGGTGTCAGGTTTGGCCATGCCCACTCCGTCACATCCCTCCCCCCCGAGTGACTGGTCACATTTGAAACAATGATGAATATGCATGAAGCTGGGAGGTTGAACAATTAGCCAAATGGTTAAGGTGACCAGACATCCCGCTTTTGGTGGGACAATCACGCTTTTCAAGAATTAGTCCCGCGCCCCGCCGCCTCTTAAAAATGGCTGCGCCAGGCAGGGAGGGGACACAGCGGCGGTGGGGCTGACGCCTGGCCGCTGTCAGCGCATCGCGGCCACACCCCAGCCATGTGCAGCTATCCTCTTCCTCCTCCTCCGCCTGCTGGCTTTTCGCTCGCTCCTCCCTCACCGGCCCTCCACTTTCGCCTGCCCGCCAGCCCACTCTGGCCATCGCTTCAGCCTCAGGTACGGCCAGTGCAACCTCAGGTACGGCCAGCGAGGCAAGCAGCGGCTGCAGGGCCGGGAAAGACTGTTGAACACCCCCCCCCCCCGCTTGACAAATTTTCAAATCTGGTCACTTTACTCATGGTGCAGCCGGAAACTGAACGCACTCAAAACTATAGAAATAATGGTAGACTTTAGGAGAAACCTTCCCATGTTACCGCCTCTTACAATACTAGACAACACAGTATCAACAGTGATACAGAACTGATACAGCTCTACAGAGGAATTGCTTAGTGTTGAAGTCTGTAATTTTTTCCCTAATGTCTTCCCAATGAAGATCATATTGACCATTCTCTGATTTTCGGATCCTGCCCCATACATCCTCACGGCCGATCCGCTCCCACAGAGAGGGACTTCTCCGGGTGCCATCCACTAGACTCTGTCAGCGGGCGACTCCCAGGGGAAGGGCTCTCTCTGTGGCGGGCCCGGCCCTGTGGAACGACCTTCCCCCCGATATCAGGATGACCACTGACCTCCGCTCCTTCCGTCTCAAGCTAAAAACACACTTCTTCTGTCTGGCCGGCCTAGGATAGTCTCTCTGTCTTTGGGGTTTTTTAATGGGGTAGCACATTTTTAGCGAATTTTTAGCACAGGGTTGGTTTAATTGTTTTTTATGAAATGTATGTATTTTTTGACTGTTTTTATTCTGCCTGTGCACCGCCCCGGGTCCCTGTGGGGAGAGGGTGCGGTTTAAAAATAAAATTATTATTATTATTATTATTATTATTATTATTATTATTATTATTATTATTATTATTATTATTATTATTATTATTATTATTATTATTATTATTATTATTATTATTATTATTATTATTATTATTATTATTATTATTATTCAGCCTCGGGATCTAATTTGGTATATTGCCTAAAGGTTTGATAAATGCGTTCTAGGAATTCCCCTGGATTTTCATCCTGTTTCTGTTGAATTTGATAGACCTTCCCTAAGTTCTTAACATTTGGGGGCCCCTGTTTGAGTCCAAATCAACTAAGGTCTGATAGTTTTGCAGCCGAATGGACTGAGGTTCCCAATCTGATTCCTCCAGTTAACTTGTCCAGTCCGGATCTGTTGCATGACCCTTCTGCAAAGCCTTATCCATGATTCCCTTATCCATCCTTCTTTCCTCTGGAATTAATAAAATTTCCATCAGACTTTGTACAGTACGTCTGCCCAAGTAGGCTGGTGAGTTTGGAAAATGGATGCAAAAAGGGCATCATCTGGATTCTCTCTATAATTAGGAGTTTGATTTTTTCAATTATATAAATCAGCCATTGAGAATGGAGCTTACACCCACACCACCTCCTGCCAATATAATTTCCCTTAGGGGCAATTGGAGTTCTGTCTCAACTGCTCCCTTGGACCAGTTGATCTGTCCCTTCAGGAACCTTTTGGGTTTCCTTCCTCCCTGCCCCACCTAAAGGGACCGTTTGTTCTTTCTAACCAATATCTGATTACACTTTTTGTCTCCCTGGGTCTCCTACCCCTTGAAGTGTCAACCACTTATTTATTTATTTATTTTATTAGATTTCTAGACCGCCCCCTCTCCCCGAAGGGACTCGGGGCAGTGTACAGGTAAAAATTAAAACTGCTAAAACCATAACGATACATACAAAGTTAAAATCAAATTAAATAATCTTCTGTACAAATTTATAAAAGTTAAAACTAGACCCATAAAACCGAATAAAATAATTTAAAATTGCAGACTTCATGTCAAAGATACACAGGTGGAAGGCACTGATGTCAGAGACACTCTCTCTAAGAGTGTTGTATTCTGTCCACCCAAGACTACACACCTTACAACCCCGGGGGGGGCACCCCCCGCATGTCTCACCTCATCCTCTGGATGGTCAACTTCTGCCACGTATCCTGAGGAAGCCTGGGTTTGGTTTCCAATATCTTTCTCCATGATGAAATTGTCCACACCTTGGTTTTTCTCCATGATGAAATTGTCCACACCTTTGAGTCCCACACCGTCCAGGGACTTATCTCAGGGCCAGGTCCAAAAGTGTGCAGCTTATAGTCATTCAGACACACTTTCTCTGAGTCAGGATGGCACGTGGGTCCATGCCAGGAGCCCTGGCTGTTTAAGATTCCTGGTCACAGTTCAGACGGGCTTGCGAGGACTGAAGTGCAGTTGCCCCCAGATGAACGCACAGCCAAGGTACCTGACTGGATATAATTCTTTGGAACCATTCACTCTCTTCTCATGGCCTGGAGGGCTTCCCTTTGATTTGGCCCTTAGGCAGTGGTGGATCCAAACGTGTCTGCCTATCTGCAAATTAGGTCGCGCTTAACCCTTTGCTCTTCCCCGAAGGATGCACGCATAAGAGATAATATTGATTGGTTCTTTGGATTTCACGTCACTTGTTTTTCCCCCTGTGGGTTTTGGGGGTTTTCTTACAAGTGAGGTACCGATGCTCCTAAAATGGTAAGTGGTTATAAGATGCTAATCTTTTTCTCGCTTTTAATGTGCAGGGGCCCCACCCCCCTTCCTGTTACAGAGCAGAATAAAAGAACATACAGTTTTTTCTGAGGCCCCTCCTCCCTCTTCAGTGAGAGACAGGAAAGCAGCAAAGTTCTTAATTGTCATCAATTGTCATGCACAGGTACAATATAGGTGGTACCTTCCTCAATAGCAGTAACTGTGAAAGGGATCTTGGAGTCCTAGTGAACAACCATTTCAATATGAGCCAGCAGTGTGCAGCAGCTGCCAAAAAAGCCAACACAGTTCTAGGCTGCATAAATAGAGGGATAGAATCAAGATCATGTGAAGTGTTAATACCACTTTATAATGCCTTGGTAAGGCCACACTTGGAATACGGCATACAGTTTTGGTCGCCACCATGTAGAAAAGACGTGGAGACTCTAGAAAGAGTGCAGAGAAGAGCAACAAAGATGATCAAGGGACTGGAGGCTAAAACATATGAAGAACAGTTGCAGGAACTGGGTATGTCTAGTTTAATGAAAAGAAGAACTAGAGGAGACATGATAGCAGTGTTCCAATATCTCAGGGGTTGCCACAAAGAAGAGGGAGTCAAGCTGTTCTCCAAAGCACCTGGGGGCAGGACAAGAAGCAATGGGTGGAAACTAATGAAGGATAAAAGCGACCTAGAACTGAGGAGGAATTTCCTGACAGTTAGAACAATTAATCAGTGGAACAGAAGTTGCCTCCAGAAGTTGTGAATGCCCCAACACTGCAAGTCTTCAAGAAGATGTTGGATAGCCATTTGTCTGAAACGGTATAAGGTTCCTGCCTAGGCAGGGAGTTGGACTAGATGACCTCCAAGGTCCCTTCCAACTCTGCTATTGTATTGTATTGTATTGTATTGTATTGTATTGTATTGTATTGTATTGTATGTATGTATGTATGTATGTATGTATGTATGTATGTATGTATGTATGTATGTATGTATGTAATGCGTGTCCAGGTACTTCACTTTATAATTTCTGACCTTTCTAATTGTTTTAGCTAGTGAGCCACCGCTTAGAGAAGGCTGTAGAAGTACTTTGAAGCTGTATATAAGTCTAAGTGCTATGGCTATTCAACTGTTTACTTCCTCCTCTCTCATCCCATCAGGGGTCTTGGCTCCCCTCTTTCTTTCAATGGGGGGGGGGTGTTTATTAGGGTTAGGGCTCAAGGGCTCCAGAGTAGTTCAGATGGAAAGAGGGAGGGATGACTTGCCCCACCACAGACCCTCCCTCTCGAGTAGGGTGGAAGTGGGGACTATCTTTGGGGGGAAGTGAGCGTATCCTAGGGAAAGGGTCACCTAGTCATGTTGGAAGGCAAAATGAGAAGTATCCTTTGGTTCTGCCCCAAATGAAGGATGGGAGAATTGAATGTCCTCATGAAAATGGAACTTGATCTCTGCCTTAACACCTCATTCCATCGGTTTCCCTTCCTTTATCTTTGAAGAACCTATTTGAGGAGGATGGTTGCCATTGTAAATGACTTTCTCCTCCACCCCCCTACCAGCCCATTGCACAACAGGGACCCACCTGAGGTCCCTGTTGTGCAACCCCCTGCACTCCCTCCGTTTTTGGCATGAGAGCCAAAAAAGGTTAGCCATCACTGCTCTAATACCATCACTCAGATGATGCACTTGGATTTATAATGTTTGCTAGGTTATATGTTCCCATTTTACTTTTCATTCTATTATCCCTTCCCAATTGAGGTACACTTTTCTTCCCATTGTATATAGTCCAGATTTTTTTTCTAGATTTGTCATTCTTTGATACCTAACACAAACCTAAGCGATATTGATGCTACTCTATTTCAGATGATGTTCCCTCTGATGATAAAAATTATGTCTATTCTTCAAGTGATCACTGAATTATCTTTGTTGGACAGTAAATATTTTTTTTTAAAACAAGCATCACAGAAATTGGTAGAAAATTGTAATTAACAAGGATTTGGTTGCATTACTGATACAGAATGCTACTTAAACATCTAAACCTATTTTGAAGTTGCAATATAACGTATGCTTTATACACTTTCTCCCATTATCAGTTCCAATTCCATCTTTCCCACTGAAAAATAGGTTTGTGTGAGATGTATTGCTCTCATGTGTGTTTTCAGTACGAAAAACCTGAATTTTCCATATTAATTAGTTTTGATGATTTCATGTTAAGTTGGTCTAAGTTGGTTTTCAAATTGGGTATAAAAATCAAGAAGTTTCCTTTAAAATTCTTGGCATTGACCGTTACAGAACTTGCTAAAGTCACGTGTTAGAAAGGGAAAATAAGAAGTACATTTCGTTGTAATGTATTGTTAAATAAGTAAGGAACAAAAACAGGGGAGGGGACTTTTTCTGAATATTTTTGCTTTCTCAGCTGGGGAAAAAGTAATAAATTTGACACCTTTTTTAATTGTAACACATTCGAAAAAATGTCTCTTATGTCTAATGTAGAGTAGGACTTGATTGAAACAGCCCCAATACTTACCAATCCAAAAATCACAATATATTTTGAACAACAGCCATTACCTAGGCTTTGCTACCATCCAGGTCAATTCAGTGACCCAACCATGTTTTTAAGACCCTATAAAATGCCTGAAGTCCAAGAATGTTGTTTTCGCAAGATGATTTGATATATTAATGTAGCCCTGATTTTTTCCATGTTGACTTGTAAAGCATTTCCATGCTTATTATCAAGTTGACATTGAAAGAAAGGGAGGGAGAATTCCATGCATACCTTCAACCAGGGTCGGATCTCAGATTTCTACAGCGGGCATGAGGCATTAAAGTTTAAAACCTGCTGCAGCACTTCGTTGGTGGATGTGATTTATGACTCAGACTGAGGGGAAGGGAGTCACAGGGGTATAGGTCAGCCACCATTAAACGGAAATCAGATCTGACTCCACGGCAATGTTGTTCCTAATAAATGATTGGATTGCTTTTGAACTTTGTCTTGAGGTTCCTCAATTAATTAGGGCATCTTTTGGAGACCTGACAGGTTGGGAATAGCTTTTGATGTAGCTGTTTTAGAAGTGCAGCAAGAGAAGCTGCATGAAATGTTTTATTGTACATTCTATGTATTCTTTTAATCCTTCCAAACATTTCTTTAGTAAAAGAAGTAATATCAAAAGAAATTACATCAATCATAAAGCCTTCCTTTGATTAAAAAAAATAGTGTTAACAGCTTGAACTCTTCCTGATGGCTAGAACAATAGTAGCATTTTTTGAGCTACACATCAGATCCTTCAGGAGCAGCAAGTTATTGTTGTTCGTTGTTTAAAGACACCATAATCCCTTGCAGGGTGGAATCGGGGCAACTGAATGGAGCTGAGTGTTTACTAGTCAGATGCACTTCCTGTTACCAATGTGGAATTTTGCAGTGGGTATATTCTCACTAGCTGGATCCCCATGCTTTGCACTATACAGGAGGAATTCAGTTCACAATCCGTTGGCTCAGTAGTGGTTGGTGATTGAAACACATAAGGAAATATCGTTCCCACCGCCTTGAGTCCAGAAACAGTTCCATAGGTGCAAGGCATAGGCATTTTGGTGAGGTATCGATGTTTAGTACTGTAAGAAGCCCCAGACTGCTCCTGAGTGAAGAAGTGGAACATCGTGCCAGTTTGAACTGAAGTAATGGAATGTCAGACTTCTTTTCAAGTGGGGAGGGGGAGTAGAATGTCTAACACCTTAGCATCAGAGTGTGTTAATATAAAGCAACTGGCAGTTGGAACAGAGTTCTTTTCAGGTAGGAAGGGGGAGTAGAACTCCTTAGCATCAGAGTGTGTTAATATAAGGCATCTGGCAGTTGGAACAGAGTTATTTTCAGGTGAGGAGGGGAAGTAGAACTCCTTACCATCAGAGTGTTAATTAATACTATAAGAAATACTAATGACCTAATGGTCATTTCAAAAAATCCTTTCTTAGCAAGTACATAGAAGCTAAGAGGAACGTACGTGCCAAATTTCAAGTTTGTAGGCTTTACAGTTCTGGAGATTTCATGATGGGGGAGTGCTTCTTATATATATAAATTGTGCCCAGAGAGAAAAATATCAGTCTCTACCTACAATCAAACTCACAGTCTCCTGATTGTGAGGCGAGAGATGCACCTCTAAGCCACCGCACCATTCCTTCAGGAGTACCAAGTGATTCAACTCCAAGTCCTGTGTGGAGCTCCCTTTTGCTCTGGTTTTATCGGCCAAGTGGGCTTCATGACAGGAAGAAGAGGTATGTCTGATGTCAAATCATCCAACAGTCCTTGCAGCTAGTAGACTAGTAAATTCCCAGAGTTTGTTGAATCAGTCAATCCTTTGCCCACCTATCTTTTACCTAGACTTATGGGATGCTTTAAGTACAGATGATTCTAAGCGATATACAATTCAATTCTGTGGAAAGAAAGAGAGAATTCAAACAATAAAGAACAGTGGCATGATGCAATCCACCTAAATAATAATAAGAATCTAGAATTCACATTCTAATGTAGAATATTCTTAAAGTGAATAGAAAGGTAAAATTACTGGAGGCTTTCAAGAAGGGACTGAACAGCCATTTGTCAGAAATGGTATAGGGTTGAGCAGGGGGTTGGACTAGATGACCTACAAGATCCCTTCCAGCTCTATTCTCATTCTAATTCACCAGAATTTTTTCTTTTGGGCTTAATAAGACTTGGGGGGAAATGGAACTGTGATCTTGATGGCAGCAAGATAACTTTATGTACAAAAATGGAAGGACATTTTGATCCCCTCCGCCCCCCATGGATGAATGGCTACAAATGTTGATGGAACTAGCAATGCAGGAGGAAGTTATAATAATGGAATGTGCTGAAATGAGCAAATTGACATTTGAAATTAGAGAACAAGAAGATGGGACAATTTTACAAGATATGGGGTTTATTGTATCAGTGGTTAGATTAAAAAAAACCATGGAAATAAATGACACTAGAGAATTTTATAATAGAAGAATAATAGAATGATACAGAATACAATATAAAGATACAGTATTATTGGATAGATTTAAGATGATTTGTTATAATATAAATGAATTCAATACCTAGAATATCTCGTTTAAAACGAAGGAACAATAGTTTAGTCAAATAAATGATGTACAATGATAACAATGTATACATATATATTTGTTTTGATAATATGTGCATTAATAGAAATTGTAAGGGAGGACTATGGAAAGGATGCACAAAAAGTTTGTAACCAGTCAACACACTGTATGTAATTGAAGAGAGCTTTATGTTTTGTTTGTCTAAAAATAAAAATAAATGTTTTTTTAAAAAGTTGATGGAGCTAGCAGAGATGGCCCTTTTGAACAAAGAAAAGAATATAAGTACCACCCAGAGTCTTTTTCAGTGTGATGGGCTGTTATATAAATCTATATAAATAAAAATGTAACAACGGTTTGTTCAAAACCGCTAATCTCCGAAAGTACTGCACTGATCGTTTTCAAATTTTCATACGTTCCTTTCAAATACGGCACCAATGATATATATAGATTGTGTAGATGTCACACCTGTGCCACGTACATGCAACGGAAATGTACAAAATTGTAAAAAAGGTGGATAGATGGATACAGAGAGAGCAGTGGGCCACAGGTATTATGTCATCCTTTAAAATACTCTGTCCATAAGATTCAAGGAGAAATACAGTAGGTAGGTAGGTAGGCAGCTATAGGGATAGAGAGAGGGAGGGAGAATTACAGTAGGTAGGTAGGTAGGTAGGCAGCTATAGGGATAGAGAGAGGGAGGGAGAAATACAGTAGGTAGGTAGGTAGGTAGGCAGCTATAGGGATAGAGAGAGGGAGGGAGAAATACAGTAGGTAGGTAGGTAGGTAGGCAGCTATAGGGATAGAGAGAGGGAGGGAGAAATACGGTAGGTAGGTAGGTAGGCAGCTATAGGGATAGAGAGAGGGAGGGAGAAATGCAGTAGGTAGGTAGGTAGGCAGCTATAGGGATAGAGAGAGGGAGGGAGAAATACAGTAGGTAGGTAGGTAGGCAGCTATAGGGATAGAGAGAGGGAGGGAGAAATACAGTAGGTAGGTAGGTAGGTAGGCAGCTATAGGGATAGAGAGAGGGAGGGAGAAATACAGTAGGTAGGTAGGTAGGTAGGCAGCTATAGGGATAGAGAGAGGGAGGGAGAAATACAGTAGGTAGGTAGGTAGGCAGCTATAGGGATAGAGAGAGGGAGGGAGAAATGCAGTAGGTAGGTAGGTAGAGGGATAGAGAGAGGGAGAAATATGGTAGGTAGGTAGGTAGAAGGAGAGAGGGAGAAATACAGAAGGTATGTAGGTTGAGGGTTATACGGTGGTTGTGTGTACGTGTTTGTGTGTGCAGGTGTTAGATCTACACACAGATTGGTTGGCCATTTAACCAGACTGGGCCACAGCAACGCATGGCCGGGTACAGCTAGTTTTATAAATAAATAAATAGATCTCTTTTCTTGCAGAGCTGGGGATATATATATATTTTGCCCCTGATGAAAGAGATGTGAGCCTACAGACCTGCACCCCCTACTTACCACTGGAGGACTTTCAAAATCTGGTATGCTGGCTGAAACAAAGAGATGAGAAAAAACAAAGTTGGAGGAAAAGAGCACATCCCTTTTAGTCAAACAATAGATCACATATACGAAACGCAAACGCCTGGGAATTTCCCATGTGTACACTTTTTTTAAAACATAAAAAAGAGTTTCCTCTTGCCAACTGTCATCTCCCATCAATCATCATACAACTTAAGAGCCATGGTGGCGCAGTGGTTAGAGAGCAGCACCGCAGGCTACTTCTGCTGAATTGCCATCTGCCAGCAGTCTGGCAGATCGAATCTCACCAGGCTCAAGGGTGACTCAGCCTTCCATCTTTCCGAGGTGGGTACAATGAGGACCCATTTTATTTATGTATTTATTTTATTAAATTTCTAGACCGCCCCCTCTCCCCGAAGGGACTTGAATACTGGGCAGTTTAGAAATTCTAACTAATCATTCAGTAAATATATGGATATATACAAACTTACTTCTATAGGGAATCCTCGACTTATGACCACGATTAAGTCCCAGATTTCTATTGCTAAGCAAGACAGTTGTTAAGTGAGTTTTGCCCCATTTTACCACTTTTCTTAGCGCAGTTGTTAAGTGAATCACTGCAGTTAAGTTAGTAACATGGTTGTTAAGTGAATCTGGCTTCCCCATTGACTTTGTTTGTCAGAGGGTCGCAAAAGAGGATCCCAGGACAAGGCAACCGTCATAAATACAAGACAATGTCCAAATTTTGATCATATGGACATGGAGATGCTACAATGGTTTTAAATGTGGAAAATAGTCATAAGTCATGTTTTTTGATGCCCTCGTAACTTCTAATGGTCACTAAATGAAGGGTTGTAGGTTGAAGACTACCTGTATGTAGCAGGATCCTATATAGGTGGTCCTTGACTTACAACATTTCATTTAGTGACGGTTCAAAGTTACAACAGCACTGAAAACAATGACTTATTAGAATTAGAATTCTTTATTGGCCGAGTGTAATTAGACACACAAGGAATTTGTCTCCGCTGCAGAATCTCTCAGTGTACACACTGGGATAGATGATTGTGACCATTTTTCACACTTATGACCATTGCAGAATCCCCAGCATCACGTGATTTACATTTGGATGCTTGGCAACTTACTCAAATTTATGACTGTTGCGTGTCCCGGGATTATATGATCCTCTTTTACGACCTTCTGACAAGCAAAGTCAATGGGGAAGCCCGATTCACTTAACAACCTGGTTACTAACTTAACAACTGTAGTAATTCACTTAACAACTGCACTAAGAAAAGTGATAAAATGGAGCAAATCTCACTCAACAACTACCTTCTTTTCACAGTCAATAATTTTAGCAGAGAAGGCACTCCAGGGAAGGAGTCAATTAATCCAAAATTTTCTTCATTAGTAGAGAGAGAGAGTCCATTTCACAAAGAGATGTTGGTAATTTTCCAAAAGTAAAAATAGTCATTCAGGAACAAAGGGAGCCATCTTCCACCGCCCAGTCTGAGAGCCAGCAGGAGAAAGTAACCAAAGAAAAATTGTTTCAAGCCAGCTGGACTTAGATACATTGTAAAGAAACAAGTCACAAATCACTTTCGCTTAGTTCAAAGCAGTCCGGAAACAAAATATCCGCTTCCTCGCAACGAGGAGCCATTTCTAAACGCCGCTTTAAATCCGAGGGGGGTTTTAACAAACAAACACCCCCCTCTACGTTCTTTCAATCCAGGCTGCCAGCAAAAATAATGTTAAAAAATCACTCACTCTTCACCTCGCTGCCAAAGCCCTGGGGAGCCTTCCGACCCGCACGCTCAGCTCTTTTTAAATTCACTGTTCGTTGCCGTCCTCCATTGGCGAAGGGAAACCCCCCTGCAGCATGCCTCCTCTCACCTAGGCCGAAGACAAGGGCCGTTCTCCCGCCGCCGCTGGGAGAAACAAACCCAGGCAAGCCAGCCCTACAGGAGGCCCCCCAAAAAGGGGGTGCCTCGCCCCCGTTGGGGGGCAGAAAAAAGGACAAAGCGGCGAACGAGTCCAAGACTCGTCCGTTGCCGCTGGAAGGCGGAACCGGCAACAACTACCTTCTTAGCAACAGAAATTTTGGGCTTAATTGTACTAACAACTGCAGTGATTTCACTTAACGACTGTGGCAAGAAATGTCGTAAAAATGGGGCACTTAGCAAATATCACACTTAGCAACATAAAATTTGGGCTCAATTGTGGTCATAAGTGAAGGACTACCTGTGTTTCTCATTGCAGGGATGCTGTAAATCTGCCACGGCCTCATTTGATCTAATCGGGATCCGTCTCAAAGGCAACCCATACCAAAATTACATTTCAAGGCCACTCACCCGACGCTGTTCTGTACGTGTTTCTGCCCCATTTTTCTGCAAAACAAAATCGAGAAGTCAGAGAGGATGTTCCCACTTAGAGATCCCTCATTTTCCCCTCAGCCTTTGGTAGAAGTTCAGACCTTCATTCCTGCAGCATCAGAAACTTCCCAGCCCTGGAATGGGAAGCCAGAAAACCCTCCTGGAAGAAGGGAATGGCCTCCAAATACAGGGTTGTACGCCTGTCATTAACTACCCTTGGCAGGTTTAAAGAAGTTAAGCAGGATCAATGTTGATTAATTCTTGGACTTCCCAAGTTCAGCTTATAGCCCCTGGATTTCTTAATGGTTTCCCATTCCAGCACTAAACAAGCTTGTTTCTTGAAGTCTGCCAAGTTCAGCTCAGTGCTGCTACCAGTTAGGCAGAGGAGCTTCCGGATCCCAAACCAAGGATTCACACAACATCCTCAAAAGCAAATCGGCCTAAATATTACTGCTTCAGGTGCTGTTTTGGAACCTTGGTGGCTTGAAGGCGCGTGGACTTCAACTCCCAGAATTCCCCAGCCAGACATCCATGCATCTTCAAATGCCAAGGTTTCAGATTCAGATTAACAGAGTTGGAAGGGACCGTGTAGGTCATCTAGTCCAACCCCCTGCCCAAGCAGGAAACCCTACACCATGTCTGATAGAGGGCAGTCCAGTCTCTTCTTGAAAGCTTCCAGTGATGAAGCTCCCACAATTTCCAGTGACCAACACTGCATGTCGTATTCTAGATGTGATCTTACTAATGCTTTATATAAAGTGGTATTAGCTTAGGGTGTCATATGAACCCCTTCTCCAGGATTTTCAGGAGATTTGGAGGTTGTGTTCAATCAAGGAAGCTTGTGGGAAACACCAGGATCAGGGCCACTGAGGTTGGCGGCATGTTGGCTGGGGGATTCTAGAGATAAAGTTTTTCAATCTTCAAAATACAATCTTAGGATATTGTGTCGACCAGGGCTTCAGGACCTTTGGGAAAGTTAGAGACCAAATTTAGAGATTCTAGAATTAAAGTTCATCAATCTTCAAACTGCCAAGGTCGACAAACACAGCCTTAGGATATAACAAAGGATATGGTTCCCCTTGAGGTGCACCCGGAGGCTCCAGTTGGTTCAGAATGCGGCCGCGCAGGGGATTCTGGGAGCTTCTCGTTACTCCCACGTAACACCTCTCCTGCGCGAGCTGCACTGGCTACCGGTGGCGTTCTGGGTGCGCTTCAAGGTGCTTGTCACCATCTTCAAATCGCTCCATGGCTCGGGGCCTAGCTACTTGCGGGACCGTCTTCTGCCACATACCTCCCTGCATCCGATACACTCCCACAGAGTGGGCCTACTGAGGGTACCAACCGCCGGACAATGCCGGCTAGCGGTGCCCAGGGGTAGGGCCTTCTCTGTGGCAGGGCCGGCCCTCTGGAACGACCTACCCCCCGAACTTCGCACTATCACGGACCTTCCCCTCTTTCGCCGCTCACTTAAAACATATTTTTTTCAGCAAGCTGGTCTTGCGTAACAGTTTTAACTCTCATAACATCTGCCAAATACGTATATGGATATTAGATTTTAGGAAATTTTAGCATAGGTGGGTTGTATTTTAATGTTCTTAAATTTTAGTACAGGTTAATTTAATTCGTTTTTAACTTTGTATATATTGTATGTTTTATATGGTTTTTAAATTTTTCCTGTACACCGCCCCGAGTCCCTTCGGGGAGAGGGGGCGGTTTATAAATCGAATAAATTATTATTATTAAATTATGGTGTAGACCAGGTCTCCAAAAGCAAACGAACCTCAACATCATAGCGTGGAGCAGTGTTTCTCAACCTGGTCAATTTGAAGATGTGTTTCAACTCCCAGAATTGAAGTCCACATATCTTCAAATTGACTAGGTTGAGAAACACTCCTTTAGGGTTTTCAGTAGGCCACGTCTCCAGGATCTTGAGGTTTGGAGGCCATGTTCAAAGGGAGCCTGATCAGGAAGCTTGTGGAAAATACCAGGTTTGGGGGTGTGGCGGTTGGCAGCACCTCGGACATGTTTTGTGAATGACGCACCTTGTGCCCACCCAAGAGATACTTACTGATGTAGACAGTCACTCCAACAGCAACAAAGACTGTGGTCACCACAACCCCAACGACTCCGACCATGAGCCCCGTGTTGGGCACAAATACTGTATTAGAAAAAGGATAAAGTGGCTAGAGCTTTTTCTTCCCTCTAATTTCCTTGTCTTTGCCAAAGGGCAGTGAAGACAATAGATAACTATGCCATGGTGTACTAAAATAGTTGGTCCCAAACTTTGTCGCTTTGGGGATCAGTGGTGGTGGTGGTGGGAGAGGGGGTAGGTCTACACAAGTGGCAGGTGAACATGTGCTCCATTTATACAAGCGGTGGGCACATATGCCACTGGCGAGCCACAACCACTTGCCCAAATGGACCTGTGCATGCATCTGTGTTCACCCACTACTGTTCTGACCGAGGCTTCCCAAGAGCATGAAACATACTCCTTGTTCCAGCAAAAGCCCCTTTTATTAATTTATTCTGCTTATTCACAGCCAGCAAAGTCTTTCAAAGGAGGATTTATGGTCACAGACCTTATCTGGCTTGGAGAGCTGACAGGCCAATATCTGCAGAACTTGTGGCAAGGAGTCTTTGAGAGTCACTAAACAATTAAGCGAACTAATTGTCTCCTGCAAACTCCATTCCCCTTTCGCGCCTCTTTTATTTTCTCTGGAAGGGGTCATTCATCGTCTGGTCTTACTCCCAAGTCCACCCCAGCTCTTTAGTTGTTCCCTTCCTCTGGCAACTCTGTGCCTGTGCACACTGGGAACAGGCTCCAGCTGTCCGCCTGCCTCACTGAAGGCAGCTGAGAACTGGCAGACAGCCCTGGTCCCCTCTCTGCCTCTGACACAGGCCCTCATCAGAGCCTTCCACAGACTCCAGGACTGGCCCATGTTCCTCCACAACCTCCTCACTGTCTGAATCTGCTGCCAGTTCTGCTGGTCACTGGCAAGCCACAACTACTTCCGGGCTGGATTCTGGGCAGGTCACAGGGATTGGGGACCCCTACTCTAAAATATTCCTAATATCAGGGACAGAACCTCTGATCTAGGGTGATAACTGATTTGTTGGAGGAAGAGCAAAATAGCCATTTTTCTGAGATGCTTTAACTTTGATGCCTGCACTGAGCAAGGGTGGATGGGATGACCTCAAGGGAGACTTCCAACTCTAGGATTTTGACACACAATAAAAAAATATACCTGATTTTTCCATACCATAACCCCTCCGACCCTACACATCCACACACATTCTTTCTTCTGGCATCCCATAGGAGCCAAACTTTACACAACCACTACTTTGGCTGAGCACCAAAGAATGGGGGCCTTTAAACTGTGGTGCTGGAGAAGACACCTGCAAGTCCCTTGGACTGCAAGGCCATCAAATCAGTCAGTCCTAGATGAGATCAACCCTGACTGCTTTTTAGAAGGCCAGATCCTTATGATGAAACTCAAATACTTTGGCCATCTAATGAGAAGGAAGGACTCACTGGAGAAGAGCCTAATGCTGGGAAAGACCAAAGACAAAAGAAGAAGGGGACAATAGAGAATGAGGTGGCTGGATGGAGTCACCAAAGTAGCAGGTGTGAGCTTAAATGGACTCCAGAGGATGGTACAGGACAGGAAGGCCTGGAGGAACGTTGACCATGGGGTTGCAATGGGTCAGAGAACAGTAACTGAGTTGCCAAACACACTGGACTAGTTTAAGGGTTCATCTAAACATGGGTTAGGTCTTTTAGGGCCTGGCATGTTGAGGGAATCCAACCTTTGACCAAATTTATAATCAACACATTGGGGAACCCAGTAAATGAGGGTATTCCATCACCAGGTTCATTAAGTTGTATAACCACAACTATTTGAGGCTTCAGGGACACCTTTGCTCATGTTCAACTGGTTCCCCACCCCCTTTCTCTCACCAGGCTCCTCCCAGGCCACGATCAGAGGCTCCGGAAGCCCGGCATGGTCCACATAGCACCGATAGCGGTCTCTCTCCTTCTGGTCAACCTCGATGCTCAGCCAGGCATGGTAGGTCCCATCTGAGTTTGGAAGAACACCTCCCCGGAAGGTGTCCTGCTCCCAGACCTCCTCATCCTTCCTCCAGGTGACATCCATCTCTTTGGGATAAAAGCTGTAGACTCGGCAGATGAGGGTCTCCATACTGTTGTACTGGATCCTGCGAGTTACCTTCACCACTGGAGCCTCTATAAAGAACATAACACTGGAAAATGATAAGACTGCACTTAACAGATTACAGAGTTGGAAAGGAGCTTGAACATCATCCCTTCCAACCCCCCACCCAAGCAGGAGACCCTACATCATTTCTGACAAATGGCAGTCCAGACCCTTCTTGAAAGCTTCCAGTGACGAAGCTCTCAGAACTTCTGAACGCAACTTCTGTTCCATGGGTTTATGGGTTGAATGAGCCAGGATGGTGCAGTGGTTAGAGTGCTGTACTACTTCTGCTGCCTGCAATTTGGCAGTTCAAATTTCACCAGGCTCAAGGTTGACTCAGCCTGACTTTGTAAACCTCGGTAAAGAGGGCTGTAAAGCACTGTGAAGTGGTATGTAAGTCTAAGTGCTATTGCTATTGTTCTCACTGTCAGAAACTTTCTCTTTATTTCTAGGTTGAATCTTTCCTTGATCAGTTTCCATCCATTATTCCTTATCTGGCCTTCAGGTACCTTGGAAAATAGCTTGGCCCCCTCCTCTCTGTGACAGCCCCTCAAATATTGGAATACTGTTATCATGTCTTCCCTGATCCTTCTCTTCACTAGGCTAGCCATGCCTAGTTCCTGCAGCTGTTCATCGTATGTTTTAGCCTCCAGTCCCCTAATCATCCTGGTTGCTCTCCTCTGCACTTTTTCTAGAGTCTCCACGTCTTTTTTACATCATGGTGACCAAAACTGGATGCAGGATTCTAGGTGTCGCCTTACTAGGGTTTTATAAAGTGGTATTAGTACCTCACTTGATTGTATCCCTTCTGTTAATGCAATTTAGGATTGCATGGGCTTTTTTGGCTGCTATCACGCACTGTTGGCTCATATTTAGCTGGTTGTCCACTAAGACTCCAAGATCCCTCTCACAGTTACTGCTATTAAGCCTGGTTCACCCAGTCTATAGGGATACTTTTGATGAGCTTGTCAATCTAAAAGGTCGACAGTTCGGCGATTCTTATCCCTAGTATAGGTCTCCTGCATGAGCAGGGGTTGGACTAGATGACCTCCTCCAAGATGCCTTCCAAATCTGTTACTGTTATTTTCGGAGCATAAGATGCACTTTCCCCCCTCAAAACAGAGGGTGAAAATCTGGGTGCATACACTGAATACAGCATTTTTGGCCTCCCACAACCCCACCCCCTTCACGAAAATGGTTGTCCATAGCCTTGAGGAGGCTTCCAGAGTGTTCCTGGGGGTTAGGGAGGGCACAAATGAGTAAAGAACTCACCATTTTTGCCCGCAGGAGCACTCTATAAGCTTCCTAAAGACTATGCATGCCCTTTTTAAAACAAAAAACAGGCCTGTTTTTACGAAAAACGGGCCATTTTTAGGAGGTCTGCAGAGCGCAAAACCTTTTTTAAAATTTGCCTCTTCAAAATTTGGGTGCATCTAATATTCCAGTGCGTCTTATACTATGAAAAATATGGTGCTTGTGCAGCATGAAGGCCTTGCACCACAGATCCAGTGCTCTCCTGCAACATCACCCACCCTTGGCTCCTTCCTTGCCTCCTCACCTTTCCGCAACAAAGAATCCTTTCCATGCAACATGCACTTCTGAAGCAGCTGGATACACTCCTGTTCCAGAAAGTTATTCCGGCTCTGGGCGATGAAAGGCTCCGCTTCCCACCTCCTCTTGGTCACCTGAGCGCGGATGTCAACCGCCGTCCAGGTGAGGGTCTTCTGATCCAAGCTGATGAAGTCCTCCCCATCGTAGCCATACTGGTAAACCCCGCTCTTGCGGCCATCTTTGCTCAAATCACAGCCAATCACCCGCTGCCAGGTGTGAAACCCTGCCGAGAAATTGGCACAGAGGAGTAAGTATAAAAATCCCAAGAGAATCCCCATTCTTTTTTTCTTCCGAATTTTTTGCACTTTTAATATAATATCTAAGCTACCGTATTTTTATAGTATAAGGCTAAAAATCTGGGTGTGTCTTATACACTGAATACAGCATTTTTTGCCTCACGAAACCCGGCCCCCTTTACCAAAATGGCCGTGCATAGCGTTTAGAAGGCTTTCAGAGTGCTCCTGGGGGCTGGGGAGGGTAGAAATGAGCAAAAAATGGACTTTTTTTAGGAGCACTCTACAAGCCTCCTAAAGGCTATTCATGCCCTTTAAAAAAAACAGGTCTGTTTTCATGAAAAACATGCCATAGCGCAAAACCTTTTCTTAAAATTTGCCTCTTCAAAACCTTGATGCCTCTTATACTCTGGTGCATCTTATACTCCAAAAATACAGTATTCAATTCCACTGAAAATCTATTTGAAACCTTTTAGGAGGAAAAATAACAATAAAAACCTAGACTAATGTGACTGTGTAAATATTCAGCTGTCATCCATGAAAATTTCCGGTTCCCCTCAGCATTTCTTTTTTTTTTCCCCCAATATTTTTATTATTTACATATAAATATACTGAATACAGTGTGATTGTCCTGACATTTCACTTGCATGAAAACTGTTGGGGGATATCTCCATTGGGAGATAGAAAGTTGTGCAGCGGAATGTGCAGCTAGAGAAACGTTGCTGATAAACACACAAATAGTACCCAGACACTGTTAGTAAAAAACAATTCGTTTTACTGGTGTTGTAAAAGTAAACTACTGCTTCACAAGCAGTGATGGTAAAGTGACTCAAACAATGTCCTAACAAACTAACAATTGCTTACAGTTAGCAATTAACGGTTCTTCCTTCTTCCAACACAGTCAGTCACGGCACACGAGCAGATAGCGAACAGTAGAGATGTCAGCAAAGAGAGCGGAATATGCACTCTCCTGACTTCCTCTTATTATGGAGATAATTACAGTCTCTAATTGCATCCCAACATTCCAACATCCTTAAAGCAACAACAACCATTTGTCATCATGGTATTATATATTGCCTACCCAACTCTAGGAGTCTACCCCTAATGAAAACCAAAGGGAAAAACAAATTAACATGTTTACTATTTAAACAGTGCTAGCATTGTACAGTTACTTTTGACCATCATGTTCATTCTAATACACCGATGCATATATAATATTTCTTTCCAAGTCCACCTAACCTAATATTTCCGTATTCCAACTTCCACCTTGTGCTTCTAACCATTGATACCACCTGTTCCATTTCCTTTGCAACCATTTCCTACCCGGTTTAGATTCTTCCTAAAGAGGAATGGTCCTCTCTCTGGAGGCCAAAGATCCATGGTTCCCAGCCTTCCCCGCTTGGTGTCTTACCTCCGCTGGAGTTGTGGTAGCTGTGCAAGATGGTGAGGTCAGTTTTGAATCGCCGCTCCGTGGTGCTCACTCTCCGTGATGTCAAATCCCAGAAATGGGAATCTTCCTCCATTTTATGAAGCCAGGACATTTGGGGTAACATTCTCCTTGTGGGGGAATCAAAACGTGCAGCTAGCTGGTCGTCCACATAGGCCACCACAATATAGTGTGGCACATCCTGTCTGGAGTCCATGACCAGAGTGTAGAAAATGCGCAACGAATGGGAGCCTGAAAAGAGTTGGGAGGGGTGAGGAAATTTAGGAGAGGGGTGTCCTCTCTACCCCCCTACCCTTTTATATTTGGAACCAGCCCCCCTTTTTAGAGAAGGCCTCAATCCACCTAGTTGTCAATTTGCAACACTTGAATACAAGAGCTGTGGTGGCACAGTGGTTAGAAGGCAGTACTGCAGGCTATTTCTGTTGACTGCTAGCAGTTCATATCCCAACAGGCTCAAGGTTGACTCAGCCTTTCATCCTAGGTTGATAGGTTGGTAGCTAGGTAGCCATGGTGCTGCAGTGTTTATAATGCAGCATTGCAGGTTAACCCTGCCAACTGCTAGCAGTTCAATTCTGATTTGCTCAAGGTTGACTCAGCCTTCCATCCTTCCCAGGTGGGTAAAATGAGGACCCCGATTGTTGGAGACAATAGGCTGACTCTGTAAACCACTCAGAGTGGGCTGTAAAGCACTGTGAAGCAATATATGTGCTATTGCTATAGATTAGATTAGACTAGACTAGACTAGACTAGACTAGACTAGACTAGACTAGACTAGACTAGATTGATGGTAGATAAATGGTACATGGATGGTATATGGATGGGTGGGTGGGGGGGTGGGGGGGTGGATGGATGGATGGATGGATAGACAGACAGACAGACAGACAGACAGACAGACAGACAGACAGACAGACAGACAGACAGACAGATAGATAGATATGTTGGTGCAGTGTTTAGAATGCAGCACTGCAGGCTAACCTTGCCAATTGCTAGCAGTTCAATTCTTGCTCAAGCTTGACTCAGCTTTCCATCCTTCTGAGGTCAGTGAACTGAGAACCCAGATAATCAGCTGACTGTAAACTGCTTAGAAAGGGCTGGAAAGCACTGTGAAGCAGTATAGACATCTAAGTGCTGTTGCTATTTAGTGATTGTTTCAAGTTACAATGGCACTGAAAAAGATGTTTTATTACCATTTTTCCACACTTACAACCGTTGCAGCATGATCAAAATTCAGACGTTTTGCCACTAACTCATATTTATAACGGTTGCAGCACCCTTTTTGCAACTTTCTGACAAGCAAAGTCAGTGGGGAAGCCAGATTCACTTAACCATCATGTTACTAACTGAACGACTGTGGCGATTCACTTAACGACTGCAGTGAGAAAAAGACGTAAAATGGGGCAAAACTCCCTGAACAAATTTCTCACTTAACAACATGCATTCTGGGCTCCATTGTGGTCATATGTTGAGGAATACCTGTACTCTAAAACAAGGATCTCCAAAATTGGCAACTTTAAGACTTGTGGACTTTAACTCCCAGAATTCTCCCACCAGCATAACCAGTTAAGGAATTCTGGGAGTTGAAGTTCACAAGTCTTAAAGTTGACAGGTTTGGAGACTCGCTGCTCTAAAATCTTGGGGACCTATGGAGGTATATCAGGAAAGACATCCTGCAGGGATTGTCCGAAGGGAGGATGGACTAGATGCCCGCTAGTAACCCTTAGGTTCATACATGGAGGTATAAAACCATGTCAAAAGCCTACAACGGGTTTAACAACATGTACTTATTTCACACAGACAGGATGGGATGGAATCTAGCCAATCAACCGGGCCACACCTCTGGAACTCGCTGCCACAGGAAACCCACATCACCCTGCCTCAGAACTCCTTAGCCCCACCCCCTCCGGCCACTCACCTGCGCATCCTCCCCGCAGCAACAGGATGGCCGCTGCAGACAGAAGCCCCAACCGGGCTACCAGGAGCCCCATCAGGATCCAGAAGTCCAAGTGCGGTCCTCATCAGCTGGATCGGGACGAGGCTGCGGCCAAGGAGAAAGTCTATCAAACACACTGAGCCTTGGAAAGTGAAAGTGGGGCAGGGGGTGGGGTCAGCTCCCTTTGGAGAGAAGGAAGGGAGACCCGTAGAGAGCCAGAGAAAGGAAGCGAAAGGAGGCCTAGGGGCAAAAATCTGACAAGCTCCGAGCATAGAGAGGAGGACTCCGCCCCTTGAATAGAATAGAATAGAATAGAATAGAATAGAATAGAATTCTTTATTGGCCAAGTGGGATTGGACACACAAGAAATTTGTCTTTGGTGCATATGATCTCAGTGTACATAAAAATATGAGCCAGCAGTGTGCAGCAGCTGCCAAAAAAGCCAACACAGTTCTAGGCTGCATAAACAGAGGGATAGAATCTAGATCACGTGAAGTGTTAATACCACTTTATAATGCCTTGGTAAGGCCACACTTGGAATACAGCATTCAGTTTTGATCACCACGATGTAGAAAAGACGTGGAGACTCTGGAAAGAGTGCAGAGAAGAGCAACAAAGATGATTAGGGGATTGGAGGCTAAAACATATGAAGAACGGTTGCAGGAACTAGGTATGTCTAGTTTAATGAAAAGAAGGACTAGGGGAGACATGATAGGAGTCTTCCAATATCTCAGAGGCTGCCACAAAAAAGAGGGAGTCAAACTATTCTCCAAGGCACCTGGGGGCAGGACAAGAAGCAATGGGTGGAAACTAATCAAGGAGAGAAGCAACTTAGAACTGAGGAGAAATTTCTTGAAAGTTAGAACAATTAATCAGTGGAACAGAAATTGCCTCCAGAAGTTGTGAATGCCCCAACCCTGGAAGTCTTTAAGGAGATGTTGGATAGCCATTTGTCTGAAACGATATAGGGTTTCCTGCCCAGGCAGGGGGTTGGACTAGAAGACCTCCAAGGTCCCTTCCAACTCTGCTGTGGTATTGTATTGTATTGTATTGTATTGTATTGTATTGTATTGTATTGTATTGTATTGTATTGTATTGTATTGTATTAATTAAGAATCATAAGGCACAGCGCTTAATGATAGTCATAGAGTGTAAATAAGCAATGAGGAAACAATCGACATCGATATAAATCCTAAGGATACAAGCAACAAAGTTACAGTCCTGCAGTCGTAAGTGGGAGGAGACGATAGGAACGATGAAATAGAGGGCGAGGCATCGTGGGAACTTCCCTTGTTTGTTTCGGAGCGGGTTAGCTGAAGCCTCCGGGTGCCCCAGAGGAAGATCTTCCTGCCCCCTTCACGCGTGGGTGTTCTGATTCCAACCTAGCTCCTTGCGAGGGACTACACTCCCCATCTCCCCCCCCCCCCCCGTGGTTCGTGGATAATGGGAATTGTCTCTAACACCCGAGAAAGGGGGGCGATTGCCTGGATAAATCAGAGTGGTCTGGAATCGGCCGTTCTTTAAATCGATTATTTAAGAAAATAAAAGCCTTCCCTTTCTCACTTGCCAGCCCCTCCCGCTTCTCGTCTTCACTTTTGCTGGCTTCTGACGCTGGTAGCCCATCCGCTGAACGCCGCGCCAAAGGCGGAAATGAATCCAGGCATGGATAGAAAACGAAACCAATCTGGCACTTTATGATTTGAACCGTTGCTGAACCTCAGCGTTAAGTGCCAGTCCCTCCCACAGGCTCCGGAGTCTTTCCGTGTGTCTTGAAATCAGAGGGAAGGAAAGGGAAGAAAGAGAGGGGGGAGTGGGAGGGAGGAAGGGAAGAAAGAAAGAAAGAAAGAAAGAAAGAAAGAAAGAAAGAAAGAAAGAAAGAAGGAAAAGAAAGAAAGAAAGAGGAAGAGAAAAGAAACAAAAGAAGGAAGAGGAAGGAAGAAAGGAAGGAAAAAGAAAGAAGGAAAAAAGAAAAAGGAAGGAAGAGGAAGGAAAGAAAGAAAGAAGGAAGGAAAGAAAGAAAGAGGAAGGAAAGAAGTAAGAGGAAGGAGAGAAAGAGGAAGGGAGGAAGGAAGGAAGGAAGAGAAAGGGAAAAGAAACAAAGGAAGAAAGAAGAAGGAAGGAAGGAAAAAAGAAAGAGGAAGGAAAAAAGGAAGAGGAAGGAAGGAAGGAAGAGGAAGGAAGAAGAAAGAGAAACGAAAAATGAAAAAGGAAGAAAGGAAGCAGAAAGAGTGAGGAAGAAAGAAAGGAAAAAAGAAACAGGAAGGAAGGAAGGAAAAAGGAAGGAAGGAAGGAAAGAAAGAAAGAGGAAGGAAAAAAGAATGAAAGAAAAAGGAAGGAAGGAAAGAAGAGGAAGAAAGGAAAGAGGAAGAAAGGAAGAAAAGAAAGGAGGGAGGGGAGAGGGAGAGGGAGGGAGGGAGGGAGAGAGAGAGAGAGGGAGAGAGGGAGTCCGAGAGAGTCCTGGGCTGGCTCTTTCCTCTCCCAAATTCTTCCTCTGGGGCTTACCTTCCCGCCTGCTTCATTGAGCCTGATTTAACCAGTTTTGCTATTTAATAAGTAACCAATTCCCCTTTGTATTTCTGAGCAAGGGCTGAAAGTGAAAGCAGAGGGTGTTTAATAAGTAACCAATTCCTCTTTGTATTTCTGAGCAGAAAGTGAAAGTGAAAGTAGAGCAATGCAGAGCTCTGCTCTGCTCTCCCTACCTCCTCCCCCCATTCCTGCTAACAGCTGTGCCGCCCTCCAGGCCCCTCCTCCCCCCATCAGAAACATCTCCTGGGCAGGAATGTGTAGCCCTTCCAGGAGTGGTGTTTCTACACTCAGGTGTGAAGTTGGTGGTCTTTCTACACTCAGGTGTCAAGTTACAAGCGGCTCCTGTCCTGCTGGTCCTCTGGGCAGTGGGTCTGTAGGGTCAAACATGGGTTCAGGCCCCCAAGCAGCTGCATGGAACCCCAAGGACCTCCCACACCAGATGTGGCTCTGTCCAGCTGTTTCCAAGCCCTGCCAAGGGTTACTGTGGACTTCTTTGGCCACTTTCCAGGTGAGCCTCACCACTGGAAATCCTCCAAAGTAAAGCAGACAGTGGGTCTTCCTATTGGAGAATTGCTTTTCACAGCAGCTGTGAGGGAGGAGCTGGAGCTGCAGACCCCTTTCCCCCAATTCGGCCCTTCATCCTCTTCCATTTCTGGGCTCCTCCTGGCATTCCCTGTGCTTCTCTGACCTGGAGATAATGGAATCTAGCCTTATTTCATCAAAAAGGAAGACGGATTACATATGCCCCAGGATAATGTTGCAGGATCCAATCTGAATCGGTCACCAGGACCAGAGATTTTGTCTTCCAGGTTTTGGGCTCATGCTGGAGTCCAACCTTGGGGAATGTCTCTGCATGCTTTGGGCTGTTCTGTGTGGGTTAGTTTCAAGGTCTAATTCCATCACACCCAAATTGACTTTCTGTACCATCTCCCGCCAACCGTTAAGCATGATTTCATGACTGTGACTTGTGATTTCCTGCTACTTCCCCAGTGAACGCCAATTGGTCATACTTGACTAATCTTTTTAGCATGTGTGTAACAATGGTAGCTAATAGTTAAGAATGATGTCGTGACCTTGACTTGCGATTTAACAGAATAACAAGAGTTGGAAAGAACCTTGTAGGTCATCTACCCTACCCAAGCAGGAGACCCTATAACATTTCTGACAGGATGGCAATCCAGTCTCTTCTTCCAGTGATGAAGCAACCTACAACTTCTGTTCCATGGGTTGATTGATCTCACTGTCAGAAAATTTCTCTTTATTTCTAGGTTGAATCTCTCCTTGATCCCTCACTTGTTCCTTGTCTGGCCTTCAGGTGCTTTGGAAAATAGTTTGACCCCCCTCCTCTCTGTGACAGCCCCTTGGATATTGAAATATTGCTATCATATCACCCTTGGTCCTTCTCTTCATTAGACTAGCCATGCCCAGTTCCTGCAATCTTTCATCATATGTTTTAGCCTCCAGTCCTCTAATCATCTTGGTTGCTCTTCTCTGAACTCTTTCTAGAATCTCAACATCTTTCTGGTAGTGTGGTGATCAAAACTGGATGCAGTATTCTAAGTGTGGTCTTACTAAATCTTTAAAGAGTGGTGTTAGTATCCCACATTATCTTGATTGAATCCCTCTATTAATGCAGTTTAGGATTGCTTTGGCTTTTTTGGCTGCTGCTGCATACTGCTGGCTCATATTTAATTGGTTGTCCACTAAGACTCCAAAATCCCTCTAACAGTCGCTGCTATTACGCCTGGTTTCTCCCAATCTATTTGTGTACTTTTGGTTTTCTTACCGAGTGAATGCCAATTAGTTCCATACTTGACTGAATTTTTTAGGATGTGTGTAATGGTAGCCAAGGGCTGTGGTGGCTCGGTGGCTATGACACTGAGCTTGTCGATCAGAAAGGTCAACAGATCAGCAGTTTGAATCTCTAGCACCGCATAACAGAGTGAGCTCCCATTATTTGTTCCAGGTTCTACCAGCCTAGCAGTTCAAAATCATGTAAAAATGCAAGTAGAAAAATAGGAACCATCTTTGGTGGGAAGTTAATAGCGTTCCATGCCCCTTTGCCATTTAGTCATGCTGGCCACATGATCAAGGAGACCTCTTTGGACAATGCTGGCTCTTTGGCTTTGAAATGGAGATGAGCACCGCCCCCTAGAGTCGGGAACGACTAGCACATATGTGCGAGGGGAATCTTTACCTTTAATGATAGCCAACAGTAGCACTTCCTTAGGAATTTTTTTAGATGATTGCTTGCTTCATTTGCACAATGATCCTCGGTAAAAACCGTATTTCTACAGGTGTTCTAAAATATCTTTAAAATTTACAAAACATATATACAAAAAGAATTTCATTAAGTTTCAAAATTTAAAAAAAAACCAGTTAAGATACAAAAATACCACAAAAAGGGAGAAGTGATGCATGGAAACAACAGGGATTTTTTTTAAAAAAAAAATAACTTTTAAAAAATAATGAAAAAGAACAGAAAAAAACTTACAACATTTTTGGAGATGGATGCAACTACAATATTCTTGTACTCTTTTAGTACACACTTATTTTAAAAGATACAAAACTAAAATATAAAAATATAAAAGATACCGGTATACTCAATCAAATGGTAACAATAGATAATATCATAATCTTTTAGTCAAAATAAATTGCATAGCTCATAATGCATGATAACATCAACACAAATACACCTAATATTACTAGATATTTCTATAGTCAACTGTATATAATTTTTTTTAATTTTTTTTTATTATTACATTTATATCCCGCCCTTCTCCGCAGAGAACTCAGGGCGGCGCACAGGAGATTTAAAAGATATACAAAATAGAAAATAGATAAATAATTTAAAATATATATTAAATAATCCCGATCCTATGCTAAAACCAATTATTAAAAACCCAATTTAAAACTTTTCTAAAAGTCCCCATGGGAGGTTAGGCTAGGCCGGCTTGATGAAAAAAGTATGTCTTTAGACATTGGCGGAAGAGGCGGAGGTCGGTGATGGTCCGGAGTTCAGGGGGTAGGTCGTTCCAAAGGGCAGGGCCTGCCACAGAGAAGGCTCTTCCCCTGGGTGTCGCCAGTCAGCATTGTCCGGCCGACGGCACCCTGAGAAGGCCCTCTCTGTGGGAGCGTATCGGTCTAAGGGATGTATGGGGCAGGAGACGGTCTCGCATATAACTAAAACATCCTGTACTTTAAACAAATATCTGAGAACCTAAAATAAAATGTAACTCTATTAAACTCCAATAATGCACATTGTACAATATATAATCAAATCATAGCTAATCATCAAATCTCCAAATCAAAAATTTGTTTTTTTTCTTTAGAAATTTTGGGCTCAATTGGCATCATAAGTTGACAATTACATGTAAATTTAACAAATAAGTAAGTCTTAATTTTATTTTTTACCTATTTATTAAGTACCTATTTACTAGCGCTAAAAATGAACATTTTGAATGAAGCCTTCTGAGTTTGCAAAGATAAGTAGAACAGTGAGGGGGTGGAAATCAGTTGTGCCACATGATTTAGATTCGCTAGAAGGCAGGAAATCCAGCAATTCTAGCTAATATAAATCGCGCATCACAGCTGATCATCACACCGCTGATCGTCGGAAATACCGGTTCACCTGAACCGTTAGCATTTCACCCCTGAAATCACATCAAAATTGCAATAAGATGCAAGCTATCACCAAAGGTGGGGAGGAAAGGATGGGAATATATGGGAGGGGAGGTGGGAATTGCCATAAGTCCATCAACCACCTCCAGTGTGAAATCCCCCCATTGGAGCTTCAAGCCAATTGGCAGAACTATTCCTGTTCTTGACTGAATTTCAATAAAAATTTGCATACCCCGCTAAGGAGTTTCATTTTTTTCTTAATCTAGAGATAGCCTAGTTAGCCCCTTGGTTCATTTCTCTGACAGAGATCAAGAAGGAAGAGGGAATCTGTTCATATCAATGTTGCTCGGCAACTGTCAGAGTGTGCACAGTGTGACTACTATTTTGAGAAATGTGTGTCTGTGTGTGTGTGAGGTTTTTGAGCTGATAAATAAATAAATCAGGGAGACTAGGATAGATCTATTTCGAGCTATTTAGCTCTCATCAGCTAGCCGTACCCTTACTGGTTATGACACAAGCATGTGTGTGTGTGTGTGTGTGTGTGTTAGGTTTTTTTGAGCTGATCAATAAACAAATCAGGGTGACCAGGACAGATCCACCCCAGCCATCTAGCTCTCATCAGCCAGCCACACCCCCACTGGGATTCGAACCAGGGAAGCACTACATGTAAGGCAGCCGCAATTGCCTCTAGACTACTGGTTCTTATCCTGATCCTGATTCGGTCAGACCAAAGCCTGAAGATGGCAAGTGAGATCTTGCCAAAACATTGCAAAGACAATCTCATTCTTACACGGGAAAACACCCGAATACAACAAGACCAACACACACACACACACACACACACACACACTATGCAAATACAAGGCAAGCAATCAATCTGCAACTATTACTTGGAGGCATACATGGAGAACTACAATGGAGGCAGAACACGAGGAGAGAGAGAGATACCCTCACACGGCCTCTCTTATATAGACAGCTTCTTAAAGTGACAGTAGCCCTGCTTACTCATTCTCATTGCATCATCTCAGTTTACAGCCTTACAGCAGCTGGTCAACTATTAAATCATCGTTACCTTAACAGCAGCAATTTTTTCGTAGATATATATTAGAAATAAAAACGCTGCACTCTCTGAGATTCCAAGACCCTGGTTTCTTCTCTCCAGACTCTGTGACTCCTGCTTCGGCCAGTCAGCTGTGTGCGGCAGCAGCCAAAAAAGCTAATACAATTCTTGGTTGTATAAACACACAGACGTAAAATCAAAATAACGTGAAGTATTAGTACCACTTTATAAAGCCTTGGTAAGGCCACACCTGAGATACAGCATCCAGTTTTGGACATCGCATTACAAAAAAGATGTTGAGACTTGGGAAAAAGTGCCAAAAAAGAGCAACTAAGATAATTAAAGATCTGGAGACTAAAACACATGAAGAACAGTTGCAGGATTTGAGTTTGACCATTCTAGAGAAACTAGAGGACTGGAGGAAGGATGAACATAATACCAGTATTCTAGTATTTGAGAGGCTGCCAAAAAGAGGAGGGGGTCGATTTATTTTCCAAAGCACCAAAAGGCAAGACAAGAAGCAATGGATGGAAACTAATCAAAGAGAGGAGCAACCTAGAATTAAGGAGAAATGTCTTAACTGAGCAAAATTAACCAGTGGAACAGAAGTTGCCTCCAGAAGTTGTAGGTGCTCCATCACTGGAGGTTTTTAAGAAGAGACTGGACAGCCACTTCTCTTCTTTTTTTTAAGAAGAGACTGGACAGCTTGGTGATTCTTGGCAGCGGTATGGTCGAGGCCTATAAGAACTGTATGGTCGAGGCCTATAAGAACTGTATGGTCAAGGCCTATAAGAACTGTTACCCGGGCCTGGCCAGGAGCAGGAGGAACGTCCTGGCCTGGCCTTCGCTGAGAGGACGCAAGGCCAGAAGAGCCCTTTGAAAATCTGGGCTCCAGAGACTGCCCCCTCCCCCCCCCAACTATTCCCCAAATTATACTCATGATCCCCCCACCCGGACAGATAGACTACCTTAACATCTGCGATGAATTTTGAGACCAAGCCGGACTATATCTCATTGTGCATGTGAACTATTTAATTATTATTTTTAACACCTATTTTTACCACTCAAATTGCCAACGATGCTCCCCATAATCAACTATATGACCCATTTTATATCTTGTATTCATATTTATATTATATTTTTATATCTATATATTTATATATTTATGTATTTATATGTGTCTATGTATTTATATATTTATATTTATATAATATAATTATAATCATGTATTCTAAGGCAGATCTTATGCTACTGCGAGAGTCCCCGCTCTCGCAGGTCTGGCCCTCCTCGTTAACGAGGGCCCGCCTTGATGAGGGATTTATTAATCCGGAGAGGTGGGCGAAGTGCGGCCTTAGGGGTTTTTTAGTTAGAAATTTGTTGTTTATTTTAGGGGGTACCAGGGAGGGGGGAGGGTGTAGACAGGTTGAGATGGGCCGAGCCAGCAGACCACGGAAGGAGGCGGACGGATCCGCTAAGAGGGGGGATACACAGGTCGTTTCCATAGAGGGCCTACCCATCGAGAGGCTGGTGGGGAGAGGCAGATCCGATGGGGGACATATCCCATCCTCCCGGTTGGGGGCACAGAATCGTTGGCTGCAAACGGTGAAGTGCAACAACCCCCGCAGGCTAGGTGGTCAGGGAGTACAGAGCCAGGGCCTGCGGCTGATGTTTTGCAACGCCAGGTCCGTTGTCAACAAAGCCCCCCTCATCCATGACCTTGTGTCAGAGGGGGAGCCGGACCTGGCAGGAATTGCGGAGACCTGGTTGGGCCACGAGGGTGGACTTCCCCTCGTTGAAATGTGCCCACCAGGTTACCGCGCTTTTCATCAGCCCCGGGCCCTAGGCAGGGGTGGTGGGGTAGCGGTTATTGTAAAGGAAGGTCTTGAGCCGAGAGAGACCATTGTGCCACAGACCACCGGTTGTGAGTCCCTCTGCGTGAAGTGGGGCCTAGGGAGGCAGTTGGGCTTGCTGGTTGTATACCTGGCTCCCCGCTATGTAGCAGCAGCCCTGCCCGAGCTCCTGGAGGTGATCGCTACGGTGGCAGTTGAGACCCCCAGTCTTTTAGTCATGGGGGACTTTAATCTGCCATCGGCGGGCGAATCATCCGTGGTAGCTCGGGAGTTCATGGCTTCCATGACGGCCATGGACCTGACCCAATTAATTCAAGGCCCCACCCACGAGGGTGGACATACACCGGATCTCATTTTTGTCTCTGGCCAATGGAAGAGTGATCTGGGTATAGGGGATATAGTCATCACGCCCTTGTCATGGTCAGACCACTCACTTCTCCGGCTCGACTTTCCGACCACTACTCCCCTCCGCGGGGAGGCGGAACCTGAATCACCAATCTGGTTCCGCCCCAGGCGCCTGATGGACCCTGATGGGTTCCAGGCGGCGCTTGGGCCACTTCCTGGACCCCTGACCCGCGCCCCGATGGAGGACCTCGTGGCCGCATGGAATACTGCGACCACGGAAGCCTTGGATCGGGTCGCGCCCTTGCGGCCTCTCTTGCAGCGGCGAGCCACCCTGGCTCCTTGGTTCTCCGAGGAGCTACGGGTGATGAAACGCCACAAGAGATGCCTAGAGAGAAGATGGAGGTCTACTCGATCTGAATCTGACCGGACACAGGTAAGAGCCCATTTACGGACTTACATTGTGGCGCTGAGGGTGGCCAAACGTCATCATTGTGCCACCCTCATAGCATCCGCAGAAAACCGCCCTGCCGCCCTGTTTAGGGTGACCCGTTCCCTCCTTCAACAGAGGGAGCGGGAAGCCCCGCTACAGGGTAGAGCAGAGGAATTTGTGATTTTTCTGCAGGAGAAAACCGCCCAGATACAGAGTGAGCTAGCCCCCATTCATGGCCCAGTGGGATGCCACGAGAGAGATCTTGTTTGGGAGGAGTTTGACCCCGTTACTTCCGAGGATATGGACAGGCTACGTGGGCGACTGCGAGCCACCACATGTTCATTGGACCCGTGCCCCTCCTGGCTTGTACTGGCATCCTGGGAGGTGACACGAGGCTGGCTCCAAGAGGTTATCAACGCATCCTTGAGTGAGGGTTCCTTGCCTGCCTCCCTAAAAGAGGCTATGGTGAGGCCCCTCCTCAAGAAGCCCTCTTTGGACCCAGCTCTTTTGAACAACTACCGTCCAGTCTCCAACCTTCCCTTCTTGGCGAAGGTTGTTGAGAGTGTGGTGGCACAACAGTTTCCCCGTCACCTGGAGGAAGTTGACTATCTAGATCCGCGCCAGTCCGGCTTTCGGCCCGGGCATAGCACCGAGACGGCATTGGTCGCGTTGGTAGATGATCTCTGGAGGGCCAGAGATGGGGGATGTTCCTCCATCCTGGTCCTATTAGACCTCTCGGCGGCTTTCGATACCATCGACCATGGTATCCTATTGCATCGGCTGGGGGGGTTGGGGGTGGGAGGCACCGTTTTACGGTGGTTCTCCTCCTACCTCTCTGGCCGATCGCAATTTGTGCGGGCAGGAGAGCAGAGGTCGACCCCGAGACCCCTCACATGCGGGGTGCCTCAGGGGTCGGTCCTCTCGCCTCTCCTGTTTAATGCATACATGAAGCCGCTGGGTGAGATCATCCGTGGTTTTGGGGTAGAGTACCACCTGTACGCTGATGACACCCAGCTGTACATATCTACCCCAAACCACCCCAACGATGCCGTAGCGGTGATGTGCCAGTGCCTGGAAGCCGTGCGAATCTGGATGGGAAGTAACGGACTTAGGCTCAACCCGACCAAGACCGAGTGGCTGTGGTTTCCGGCTGCCCGATTCAACCAGCTTTCTCCAACGCTGGCCATAGGGGGCGAACATCTTGCCCCTGTGGATGGGGCGCGCAATTTGGGTGTCCTCCTGGATACCCGGCTGTCTATGGAAGAGCAAGTGACAGCCGTGGCCAGGAGGGCGTTTTACCAGGTTCGCCTGGTTCGCCAATTGCGCCCCCTATTGGATCGGGACGCCCTTCGCACAGTCACTCATGCCCTCGTGACATCCCGACTGGACTATTGTAACTCTCTCTACATGGGGCTCCCCTTGAGGTGCACCCGGAGGCTTCAGTTAGTTCAGAATGCAGCCGCGCGAGCAATTATGGGCACCTCTAGGTTTGCCCACGTAACACCGCTCTTGCGCGAGCTGCACTGGCTACCTGTCGTCTTCCGGGTGCGCTTCAAGGTGTTAATTATCATCTTCAAAGCGCTCCATGGCTCGGGACCTAGCTATCTGCGAGATCGGATCCTGCCCCACACATCCTCACGACCGATTCGCTCCCACAGAGAGGGGCTTCTCCGGGTGCCGTCCACTAGACTTTGTCAGCGGGCGACGCCCAGGGGAAGGGCGCTCTCTGTGGCGGGCCCGGCCCTCTGGAACGACCTTCCCCCTGATATTAGGACGACCACTGACCTCCGCTCCTTCCGTGTAAAATTGAAGACCTACCTCTTTCGACTGGCCGGCCTTGAATAGTTCTCTCTGTCTATTGACTCCAAATTTTAGTGGGTTCTTAATCTTATATTTTTAGCACGGGTAAATATTATTTAATTCTATTTTAATGTATGTATGTTGTATTTATTGTATATTGTTTTTAGCTTTGCCTGTGCACCGCCCCGGGTCCCTGTGGGGAGAGGGTGCGGTTAATAAATTTCAATTTCAATTTCAATTTCAATGATGTTTCTCTGTGCCATATGTATGTGTGCAGGTATGTGGGTATATGCATAATGGTTATCTTTTGAGAGCTGAATGCAACAAGATTTCAGTA
Organism: Rhabdophis nuchalis; assembly: GCA_039707465.1. Taxonomy (NCBI): domain Eukaryota; kingdom Metazoa; phylum Chordata; class Lepidosauria; order Squamata; family Natricidae; genus Rhabdophis; species Rhabdophis nuchalis. Next base: position 15,508,047 of record CM077646.1, on the reverse strand, counting down.
TTTAATCTGTATCTCTTTCCACTTGGTAGAACAAATGAAAAATTTATTGTATTATCTTTTTTTTTTATGAAGCCTCGGAGGGGGCCAACACCTCCAACATAGAGGTTCTCAAAATGTCTTTGTATTACCTTATACCCTTTTCCTATTTCTTCTAAAATTTGTAAAACCCAATAAAACTTTTTCAAAACAGAAAAAAAAAAGATTTTAGTATTTAATTTAATTTAATTTAACTTATTACATTTCTAAACCGCTCCCTCTCCCCGAAGGGACTCGGGGCGGTGTACAGGAAAATTAAAAACATCTAAAACCATAACAATACATACAAAATTAAAACCGAATTAAATAATAACTCTGTACTAAAATTTATAAAAACATTAAAAACTGTATCCCATTAAAACCAGATTAAATAATTTAAAACTACAGACTGGGGCGAGGAGCATAAATTAGGCCAAGCCGGCCTGATGGAACAGATAGGTTTTAACTTTTTGGCGGAAGGAGCGGAGGTCTGTAGTAGTTCTAATATCGGGGGGCAGGTCGTTCCAAAGGATCGGGCCCATCACAGAGAAGGCCCTTCCCCTGGGCGTCGCCCGCTGGCATTGCCTGGCGGACGGCACTCGGAGAAGTCCCTCTCTGTGGGAGTAAATCGGCCGAAGGGATGTTTGGGGCAGGATACGATCCCACAAATAACTGGTCCTGTGCCATGGAGCACTTTGAAGGTGATAACCAACACCTTGAAACGCAACCGAAAGGCCACAGGCAGCCAGTGCAGCTCGCGCAGGAGCGGTGTTACGTGGGAGTATCTGGGAGCTCCCAAAACTGCCCACGCGGCCGCATTTAAAGTATATTTAAAGTGACAGTAAAATTCTATTCTATTCTATTCTATTCTATTCCTATTCCAATTCCATTCTATTTCCTTTCCATTCTATTCATTTTCTGTCCTATTCCTATTCCATTCTCTGCTCTGCTCTGCTCTACTTGTTAAAAATAGAAATAAGAGACAAACTTATCTTTTCATTCTGATCCAATGTTAGTTTCTTTTGTTTTTCAAGATTTTGTCATGGAAATAGAACGAGACCTTCAGCATTACTTTCTTACTCAGTTAATTTCTTTGTCTTTGAAGTACTTATTTTTTGGGGGGTGGTATTTTTGGCTATGTAGGGAAGAAATAATATGGGGAGGGGGAGCCTACAGAAACATGCTCAATGGAGACCCCCCCTTTGCCACTCACCTGTGCTCTGCAGAGTCTTGTTCTTGTAGGACAGGTATCTCCGCAGCCACACAATGCAGATCTCCTCCAGGAAGACTTTCACTTTTTCTGACCACCCTGGATCCTCCTTCCACTTCTGCTCGACCTTCTCGGCCTGAGCCGGAGCTGCCCCCCATCTGTGGGTCTTGTTCTTGAATCTGTTGGAGCTGTAGTGCAAAAACTCTCCTTTGCTCCCGTCTTCCCTGAGCCCACAGCCCAAAATCGCCTGCCAGATGTGAAGCCCTGAGAGAGACCCAGAGAAGAGTGGGTAAGAAGGGCTCAGGAGTCCTCTTCTCAGCCCCCCTCCCCTCCAGAAGGGCCATTAAGAAGTCTCGGGCAAGGGTTGGATTCAGCCGGTTCACACCAGTTCAGGTGAGCCAGATGTTAATTTTGCATCTGATTCACTGAACCGGTTGTTGCAAGGACCGGTTGGCCCTACCCACCCCCTCCCAGGAGTTTCCACATGGCCGTTCATGATACCATGTAAGTGCAGGGCCCACACGCAGGCTCTGGGATGGTGAAAAATGGGTCTCCTGGAAGTCCGGAAATGGGCCTGTTTCCAGGCTCCAGAGAGCCTCTGAATCCTGGAGAGGCTGTTTTTGCCCTCCTGGAGGCTTGGGGAAAGCCTCCAGAGTCTGAAGGGGGCAAAAAAATGGACTGGACGTCCAAAAACGGGCCCAGTTCCAGCCTCTGGAGGGCCTCCAGAGCCTGGAAGAGACCATTTTCACTGTCCTAGAGGCCCGGGGAAAGCCTCCGGAGGCTGGGGAGGGTGAAACCCTGTTAGGGGTAAAAAACACCCCCGTTGGAAAATAAACAGGTGGAATAGTGCAATGACAGCAAGAGATACGTTGCTTAAAGCACACAATAACTATCATATACTGATAATAGAAAAAATAAATAGTCTTTACTCTTGATGTAACTAAAATACTTCTTCCAAACAGCGATACTAACTCCTCTAACAATAAGCAGTCCTTCACCAAAACACAGTTTCTTACAGTAAGTCAAAACAATGATTCTCTTCCGTCTTCATGTTCAGCTTCTTCCACAGTGGCATTCAGGAAGCAAAGGAAAGCAAAAGGGAATGAACTGTGTTTCCAGCTGCCTTTTATGATTGACTTGGGAAGCACAGCCAATCAGATTCCACATAGTCCTTAAAGTTACATGTACTCTTTAAGTATCCTGGCTTATATATATTGTGAACCCAACATCAGGATGATTATCCTAACAAACCCCCTCTCCACCATGGTGCAGGAGGTCGAGTAGGTTATGCCCACCCAGAAACCGGGCAGAGAACTGGTTGCTAACATTTTGGAATCCCACCCCTCGTCTCAGGCAAGGATTCTTGCCTTTATCTGGACAATCTCTCTGTCCCCTTTTTATCCCACAAGGAGCAATACCTTTTGGGGTTCAGAGAGCATAATTGGGGTGGGGTCAAGCCATGAAGACTTTCCAGGTGAGGAAGAAGATTCAGTTTGTGGGTGTGCTTGTGCCTTTCCTTTGCAAAGCAGTAGATGTAATGCATGCATCAGAGGTCAAATGTGGCACTGGCTCTTCTCACCTCGAGCCTGGTGGTCCTGTTTTGATAACTTCTCCAGGTCAGCCTTGAAGACCCACTCAGGGGCCAGAAAGGACTGGTTCTCACCCTCCTCCATCCAGGGTACCAGAGGCTCCATCTTCCTGGTGAGGCTGTCAAAGCGGATAATGGGCTCATCATCCAAGTAGCCTCTAATGAAGGACTGAGGTGGCTCCTGACTGGACTCTGATAGTCGCAGGTAGAAGTAGCACAGGGAGTGTGAGGGAGAGCCTGGATGGGGAGGAAGAAGAAGGATAGAATTAAGGAGTCTACACTCCACCCCCTCCAACATTTTATTATCGCCAAGCATCTCCAGCAACTGGGTTGCCCTCTTTCTGCTCAGCTTGGAAAGGTTCCTCCATTCAAACCTGAGGAAGAAGCCCCAGCATCCCTTGGCTGACCTTAAAAACATCTGGGAAGGCCCACCTGGTTAACATTTCCTGGTTAACGTTTCCGCAGATCCCCTGGGCTCCTGGGATTCCCAGTCAGCTGCTTGTGCCACTGACTCAGATCAGAACCCCTGTCAATTGCAGGGAACTTATGGACCTGGGACAGGCCTGACCACATGATTGACCAAATTTTTGACCAAGGTTTTGGTCGCCATGATGTAGAAAAGATGTGGAGACTCTAGAAAGAGTGCAGAGAAGAACAACAAAGATGATGAGGGGACTGGAGACTAAAACATATGAAGAACGGTTGCAGGAGCTGGGTATGTCTAGTTTAATAAAAAGAAGGACCAGGGGAGACATGAGAGCAGTCTTCCAATATCTCAGGGGTTGCCACAAAGAAGAGGGAGTCAAGCTATTCTCCAAGGCACCTTAGGGTAGAACAAGAAGCAATGGGTGGAAACTAATCAAGGAGAGAAGCAACTTAGAACTAAGGAGAAATTTCCTGACAGTTAGAACAATTAACCTCTGGAACAGCTTGCCTCCAGAAGTTGTGAATGCCCCAACACTGGAAGTCTTTAAGAAGATGTTGGATAACCATTTGTCTGAAGTGGTGTAGGGTTTCCTGCCTAAGCAGGGTGTTGGACTAGAAGACCTCCAAGGTCCCTTCCAACTCTCTTATTCTGTGAAGATACATCATTAGCAGATGCAGGAATGAGTAAGATGTATTGGGGGAGGGGAGGCAATTTTTTTAGAATATCAGGCAGGAAACCCTATGCACTCTTTCCAGAGTCTCCACATCTTTTCTACATCGTGGTGACCAAAACTGAATGCAGTATTCCAAGTGTGGCCTTCCCAAGGCATTATAAAGTGGTATTAACACTTCACGTGATCTTGATTCTATCCCTCTGTTTATGCAGCCTAGAACTGTGTTGGCTTTTTTGGCAGCTGCTACACACGGCTGGCTCCTATTTAAATGGTTGTTTTTTCTTTCATGATTTGTAACACACCATTCCTGCATTCGATGACTCCATTCTCTCCTGGAGTGTAGAACTTCATTTTTCTATGGGCTATGCTTTTCTTTCTCAGCCATTGCTGAGACATGTTAGACATGACCGCTGTTTGTAGGTGTGGTTATAGCTGGCAAACCCTTTGATTGACCCATAGCTTCCTTGTTAGAGATCTGGCTGCTCTCCAAAGAATCAACCCAACCCTTTTCTGGCCCTCCAGCCCTTCCCAGGTGAGTCAATTTTCTGATAAGGTGCATTCCATAGCAGGTAAACCCTGGAAGAGGAAAGAGATGGATGAGACGGATTGAGTTCTGTGATGGAATAATTTAAGAAAGAATAAAATAAAGGTGCAGACTCTTCTACAAACAGCCCCCCACCACACTTTTCTGTGCCCCTCCTGTCAATCCCCATCTCTCCTGCTCCAACCTCTTTCCCCACTTTCTGCTGTCCCTATCTATCCTCCTTACATATGTAAATTAGACCAGTCCCAGGATAATGTATAAACTCCATCCTGGCTGTTTCTGCTGCCCAAATTGCCTATTGCTCTCTGTTTCAATATTTCCCCAGAAATATCAATGGGGTTGATTACAAAGAAACACCAAATGTTCTTAAATGAAGATTGGTGAAGCAAGAGGGAAGGAAGATGTTTTCTGTCTTGGAAATCTTTCTTTCTTTCTTTCTTTCTTTCTTTCTTTCTTTCTTTCTTTCTTTCTTTCTTTCTTTCTTCCTCCCTCCCTCCCTCCCTCCCTCCCTTCCCATTTATCTGGAATAGTATATAAGGCAGGCATGTCCAAAGTCCGGCCCGCGTGCCATTTGCGGCCCGGGGGTCGGTTTAATACGGCCCTCCAACAGCCCTCTCTGCTCTGCGTAAATGTGGCCCTCCCTTCCTCCCTCTGTCTCTGGGGCTGTGTGGCTGGGAGGGAGGTGGACGGAGGTTACGGACGCCTCCTCCCGCAGCGGGCGAGGGAGCAGACGGCGTGAGCACCCTCCAGCGGGCACCACGGCTTACGTTCTGGGGCCGCGGGTTCACCTCCCTCCCAGCCTAGTCACTTCACCTTCTCCCCCCCCCCTTCCCCTCTTCTGTCCCATTCGCCCCTGGCTAGTCCGCTCTCTCTTGGCTGCGGCGGGGCAGCCAGGCGCGGCCGCTGTTTTTGGAGCCGCTTCTTTCCCTCTGCGCTGCAACCTCTTTTTGCGCGGCGTGTGTGTGTGTGTGTGTGTGAGAGAGAGAGAGAGAGAGAGAAGAGGGGGGGGTGTCCTGCCCCAAATTTCCCCCCCCCCTCTGGGCCGTCCCACCCACGCGAGAAGAGGAGGTGAGGGAGCAGGCGGGTTCACCTCCCTCCCAGCCACGCAGCCCCAGAACGGCCCAGAGGGGGGGAAATTTGGGGCAGGACACCCCCCTCTTCTCTCTCTCTCTCTCTCTCTCTCTCTCTCTCTCACACACACACACACACGCCGCACAAAAAGAGGTTGCAGCGCGGAGGGAAAGAAGCGGCTCCAAAAACTTAGCGGCCGCGCCTGGCTGCCCCGCCGCAGCCAAGAGAGAGCAGACTAGCCGGGGGCGAATGGGACAGAAGAGGGGAAAGGGGGGGGGGGGAGAGAAGGTGAAGTGACTAGCCCCGATTCGGCTGTAATGTGAAGCGGAGCGAAGGGAGAAGCCCACCTCCTGTCCCGCCGGCCTTCAGCGGAGGGGCTGGAGGGGGGGGTTAGCAGAGGTCTCCGCGCGGGCAGGTCGCCTTGAAACGACCTCAGCTAGAGAGAGAGTCCGCTGGTCCGTCCCTTCTGCTGCTTCCCGGGGTGGGGGAGGGGAGGAGAGGGGAGAGAGGGAGTGACTGACAGACACAGAGAGAGACAGAAGGGGAGGGAGGGAAAGACAGAGAGACAGACAGAGACAGAGAGAAAGAGAGGGAGGGAGAGAGACACAGATAGAGAATGACACAGGGAGGGATTGAATTGGAGACAGACGGGGAAAGAGGGAGAGACAGATATACAGAGAGAGGGAGAGAATCAGAGAGTGACACACACAGAGACAGGGAGAAACAGAGAGAGGGAGGGAGAGACAGATAGATAGAGACTGATTAAGTGAGTGAGAGACAGACAGACAGACACACACACACACAGAGTGACAGAGAGAAAGAAAGAGAAAGAAAGAAAGAAACAAAGAGAAAGAGAAAGAAAGAAAGAAAGTGAGAGAGAGAGAAAGAAAGAGAGAAAGAGAGAAATGGAGAGAGAGAGAGAGAGGAAGAAAGAGAGAGAAAGAGAGAGAGAGTGAGACAGAAAGGGAGACAGAAAGAAAGAGAAAAAGAGAGAGAGAAAGAAAGAGAGAAATGGAGAGAGAGTGAGAGAGGAAGAAAGAGAGAGAGGGAGAGTGAGAGAGAAAGGGAGACAGAAAGAAAGAGAAAAAGAGAGAGAAAGAAAGAGAGAGAGAAATGGAGAGAGAGAGAGAGGAAGAAAGAGAGAGAGAGAAAGAAAGAGAGACAGAAAGAAAGAGAAAGAGAGAGAGAGAGAAAGAAAGAGAGAAAGATCGAGAGAAATGGAGAGAGAGAGGAAGAAAGAGAGAAAGAGGTAGGTAAGTTTTTTTTAAATTTATTTTCAATACATTGTGAAAACTCAACTGTCAGTTGATCTTAATGTTATGAAATGAAAAGTATGTCATTTGCAATTAACTTGGCATAAAATAATTTATTTGCATTTAATTGTAATGGTTCAAAGAATGTTCGGAAAAATGTTCGGCCCTCCACCATGTTCACTTCATCCAATCTGGCCCTCTTTGAAAAAAGTTTGGACACCACTGATATAAGGTCTCCTGCTCGAGCAGGGGGCTGGACTAGAAGACCTCCAAGGTCTCTTCCAACTCTGGAGACATGATAGAAATGTTCCAATATCTCAGGGGTTGACACAAAGAAAAGGGAGCCAGACTACAAAAGATGTGGAGACTCTAGAAAGAGTGCAGAGAAGAGCAACAAAGAGGATTAGGGGACTGGAGACTAAAATATGAAGAACAGTTGCAGGAACTGGGTATGTCTAGTTTAATAAAAAGAAGGCCTAGGGGAGACATGATAGCAGTGTTCCAATATCTCAGGGGTTGCCCCAAAGAAGAGGGAGTCAAGCTATTCTCCAAAGCACCTGAGGGCAGAACAAGAAGCAATGGGTGGAAACTAATCAAGGAGAGAAGCAACTTAGAACTGAGGAGAAATTTCCTGACAGTTAGGACAATTAATCAGTGGAACTACTTGCCTCCAGAAGTTGTGAATGCCCCAACACTGGAAGTCTTTAAGAAGATGTTGGATAGCCATTTGTCTGAAACGGTATAGGGCTTCCTGCCTAGGCAGGAGGTTGGACTAGAAGACCTACAAGGTCCCTTCCAACTCTGTTACTCTATTCTATTCTATTCTGTCCTGTCCTGTCCTGTCATTCAATTTTCCCAAAGGGGCTTTTTCAAGACTTTATGGTTTTTTCTTTGAAGACTCATCCGAGAAGCTTGGGAGTTGAAGAAGCTTCTTGGATGAGAAGTGAAACGCCTTCAAAGGAAACCCAGAAAGTCCAGTTGCCTCTTTGAAAAAAAGGGACAACCGTGTCCTGGATGACGGAGGATCACCATAGACCAGTGGTGTCCAAACTTTTTTCAAAGAGGGCCAGATTGGATGAAGTGAACATGGTGGAGGGCCGAACATTTTTCCGAACATTCTTTGAACCATTACAATTAAATGCAAATAAATTATTTTATGCCAAGTTAATTGCAAATGACATACTTTTCATTTCATAACATTAAGATCAACTGACAGTTGAGTTTTCACAATGTATTGAAAATAAATTAAAAAAAAACTTACCTACCTCTTTCTCTCTTTCTTCCTCTCTCTCTCCATTTCTCTCGATCTTTCTCTCTTTCTTTCTCTCTCTCTCTCTTTCTCTTTCTTTCTGTCTCTCTTTCTTTCTCTCTCTCTCTTTCTTCCTCTCTCTCTCTCTCCATTTCTCTCTCTCTTTCTTTCTCTCTCTTTTTCTCTTTCTTTCTGTCTCCCTTTCTCTCTCACTCTCCCTCTCTCTCTTTCTTCCTCTCTCACTCTCTCTCCATTTCTCTCTTTCTTTCTCTCTCTCTTTTTCTCTTTCTTTCTGTCTCCCTTTCTGTCTCACTCTCTCTCTCTTTCTCTCTCTTTCTTCCTCTCTCTCTCTCTCTCCATTTCTCTCTTTCTTTCTCTCTCTCTCTCTCACTTTCTTTCTTTCTTTCTCTTTCTCTTTGTTTCTTTCTCTCTTTCTCTTTCTTTCTCTCTGTCACTCTGTGTGTGTGTGTGTCTGTCTGTCTGTCTCTCACTCACTTAATCAGTCTCTATCTATCTGTCTCTCCCTCCCTCTCTCTGTTTCTCCCTGTCTCTGTGTGTGTCACTCTCTGATTCTCTCCCTCTCTCTGTATATCTGTCTCTCCCTCTTTCCCCGTCTGTCTCCAATTCAATCCCTCCCTGTGTCATTCTCTATCTGTGTCTCTCTCCCTCCCTCTCTTTCTCTCTGTCTCTGTCTGTCTCTCTGTCTTTCCCTCCCTCCCCTTCTGTCTCTCTCTGTGTCTGTCAGTCACTCCCTCTCTCCCCTCTCCTCCCCTCCCCCACCCCGGGAAGCAGCAGAAGGGACGGACCAGCGGACTCTCTCTCTAGCTGAGGTCGTTTCAAGGCGACCTGCCCGCGCGGAGACCTCTGCTAACCCCCCCCCTCCAGCCCCTCCGCTGAAGGCCGGCGGGACAGGAGGTGGGCTTCTCCCTTCGCTCCGCTTCACATTACAGCCGAATCGGGGCTAGTCACTTCACCTTCTCCCCCCCCCCCCCCTTTCCCCTCTTCTGTCCCATTCGCCCCCGGCTAGTCTGCTCTCTCTTGGCTGCGGCGGGGCAGCCAGGCGCGGCCGCTAAGTTTTTGGAGCCGCTTCTTTCCCTCCGCGCTGCAACCTCTTTTTGTGCGGCGTGTGTGTGTGTGTGTGTGTGTGTGTGAGAGAGAGAGAGAGAGAGAGAGAGAAGAGGGGGGGTGTCCTGCCCCAAATTTCCCCCCCTCTGGGCCGTTCTGGGGCTGCGTGGCTGGGAGGGAGGTGAACCCGCCTGCTCCCTCACCTCCTCTTCTCGCGTGGGTGGGACGGCCCAGAGGGGGGGGAAATTTGGGGCAGGACACCCCCCCCTCTTCTCTCTCTCTCTCTCTCTCTCGCACACACACACACACACACACACGCCGCGCAAAAAGAGGTTGCAGCGCAGAGGGAAAGAAGCGGCTCCATAAACAGCGGCCGCGCCTGGCTGCCCCGCCGCAGCCAAGAGAGAGCGGACTAGCCAGGGGCGAATGGGACAGAAGAGGGGAAGGGGGGGGGGGGGGAGAAGGTGAAGTGACTAGGCTGGGAGGGAGGTGAACCCGCGGCCCCAGAACGTAAGCCGTGGTGCCCGCTGGAGGGTGCTCACGCCGTCTGCTCCCTCGCCCGCTGCGGGAGGAGGCGTCCGTAACCTCCGTCCACCTCCCTCCCAGCCACACAGCCCCAGAGACAGAGGGAGGAAGGGAGGGCCACATTTACGCAGAGCAGAGAGGGCTGTTGGAGGGCCGTATTAAACCGACCCCCGGGCCGCAAATGGCACGCGGGCCGGACTTTGGACATGCCTGCCATAGACTGTTATTCTGTTATAAATGAGCTTAGAGGGGGAGAGACACAGGACTGGGCGGCTCAGTAGCTAAAACCACTGGGATCAGTTCGGCGGTTCGAATCCCTAGAACAGGTCTCCTGCGTGCGTGATCAGGGGGTTGGACTAGATGACCTCCAAGGTCCCTTCCAACTCTGTTACGGTTTACGGCTCCCCCTCCTTTTCTGCTTCCCCCCCTTCCCCGTCCCCCAGGTGGCAAGTCCTTCCTGGAACTCACCGCAGCAGCTCCCGGGCACAAAGGCCCCCAGCGCCGCTCCCAGGAACAAGAGGGGCGCCCGTCGCAGAGCCATCGCCCTCCAGCCACGTGCGCCTTTCCACCCGCAACTCGGGACGCCGGATTGCATCCAACAGCACAAACGGTCAGCCACACGAAAGCCCCGCCCCTTCTGCCTCCGCCGCACCCTCCCTCCCTCCCTTCGCGCTCCAGAGCGATGAGTCTCCGGGGCTGAAGTTCTCTACTCCAGATGTGCAGATCTGCGAAGGAAGAGAGGAAAGTGAGCCGTGAAAGCCTCAATGGAGGCTTGTGATTTTGAGGGCTGAGGAGCCGTGGTATGGAAAGATCCAAATTTCGGCTCTTATAATTTTGAAGAAATGCAAGGACAATAAACGGGAATGGGTTATTTTTTACTCTGAAGAGTCAATCTCCATTGATTGATTCTTAATAATAAAAAAATCTAGAAAGACTCCAGAAAGAGTGCAGAGAAGAGCAACAAAGAAGATCAGGGGACTGGAGACTAAAACATATGAGGAACGGTTGCAGGAACTGGGCAGGTTTAGTTTAATAAAAAAGACTAGGAGAGACATGATAGCAGTGTTCCAATATCTCAGGGGTTGCCACAAAGAAGAGGGAGTCAAGCTATTCTCCAAAGCACCTGAGGGCAGAACAAGAAACAATGGGTGGAGAGCAATCAAGGAACAATCAAGGAGAGCAGCTACCTAGAAGTAAGGAGAAATTTCCTGACAGTTAGAACAATTAGTCAGTGGAACAGCTTGCCTCCAAAAGTTGTGAAAGCACTGGAAGTTTTTAAGAAGGGATTGGACAACCATTTCTCTGAAGTGGTGTAAGGTTTCCTGCCTAAGCAGGGGGTTGGACTAGAAGATCTTCAAGGTCCCTTCCAATTCTATTCTATTCTATTCTATTCTATTCCAATCCAATCCAATCCAATCCAATCTAATGGCATTTGACCAGATGCATCAGGGACACTGATGGATGTTGGTTCCTGGGAAAATAAAAGCTGTTTGTGGACTTTTTCTGTCTTCCAACACTCAGGAAGAGGGAAATAATTAACAAATAATTCCCTCACCACTCTCAAACCATTCACTAAGGCTGCATTACTATCACTATTAGTCTTCTCATCGTTCCTATCACCCATCTCCTTCCACCTATGACTGCAGGACTGTAACTTTGTTGCTCATATATTTATATTGATTGTTTCCTGATTGCATATTTGTACCCTATGGCTATCATTAAGTGTTGTACCTTATGATTCTTGATGAATGTATCTTTATGTACCCTGAGAGCCTATGCACCAAAGACAAATTCCTTGTGTGTCCAATCACACTTGGCCAATAAAGAATTCTGTTCTGTTCTGTTCTATAAAGAATTCTATTCTATTCTATTCTATTCTGTTCTGTTCTGTTCTATAAAGAATTCTATTCTGTTCTGTTCTATAAAGAATTCCGTTCTGTTCTGTTCTGTTCTATAAAGAATTCTATTCTATTGTATTTTAAGCGGGGTTGTAGTCGGTCGCTGCCCACAACATGCAGCGATCCCCTTTAGGCGAATCCCCAGGCAAGTTTAGCACGCAAATGCAGTCTGGTTACGCGTGTTCTGGGGAATGCAGCCACAGCGATGCCCTCCTTGCTAATTCTTCTTGAGAGGGGGGCCTCCGAGAGACACGCATCCATGCGTCCCCTGCGGCTTCTAGGGACCTTTTGGCAGAACGTTTTCGTAGCTTCCTGGTGCAATTTGATTTCTTAGTCTCTCTGAGGACTCTGGACAGTTCAGATCAGTGGTAGTCAACCTGGTCCCTACCACCCACTAGTGGGCATTCCAGCTTTCATGGTGGGGGTTAGGGGTTTTGCCTGATACTGAAGCACTTTCCCTTTTTAAAAATTTAATTGACTTCCCTACTTTATAAATCCCCATTTCTGTGGAACCGGTGGGCGGTGAGAAGACTTTACTACTAACAGAGATACAAAAGTGGGCAGTAGGTATAAAAAAGTTGACTACCCCTGGTTCAGATTGTAATTAAAGAAGGGATTCTATGAATAGATAATGGGAATTTTAGTCGTCTGATCAGAGATAAGGGAAATGCATGTTTATTGGATAAAGATTTAGGGCAAGAAGTGAGTTCCTTTCCTTCCCCTTCCCCTTCCCCCCTTCCCTCCCCCTCTCTCTATCTCTTTCTTTCTCCTTGCCTTCTCCAATCCAAACTGGAACAAGTGAAAGAGACAATGATAGTATGGGCAAAAAACTTTGGTTATACAATCGAGTTAGACAAGTGGCAGATGCTGTGGGAAAGGAACTATATATTAACAATGTCAACTGCATATAAAGAAAATGTGCATAAGATTTTATAGATTTATTTATTTATTTATTTATTTATTTAATTTGATTTGTATACCGCCCTTTCTCCCATAGGGACTCAGGGTGGTGCACAGGGAAAATAAAAGGTACATTTAAATGCAGTCAATAGATAAATTTAAAGTTAAATTAAATAAATTTAACCTGAGTTAGAATAAACTTAAGAAACCCTATTAAAATGATAGTAAAAATAAACTATGCCAGGCCGGCTGCATGAAAAAAGTAAGTCTTCAATGCTTTACGGAAGAGGCGAAGGTCTGTGGTAGTGTGAAGGTCGGGGGGCAGGTCGTTCCAGAGGGCTGGACCCGCCACAGAGAAGGCCCTTCCCCTGGGAGCCGCTAGTCGGCATTGTCCAGCAGATGGCATTTTGTGCCAACGAGGTTGGCAAATATGTTTAAAGATAAGTTGGCTAAATGTTGTAAGTGCCACCAGATATCTGGATCATATTATCATAGGTGGTAGACTTGCTCACAAGCAAAAAAATATTGGATAACAATACATATGTGGCTGGAAAAATATATTGATTTAAAACCAGAAATATTCCTATTGTGGATTTTACCCGAGAATTATAGTAAGGGGAATGCATACTTAATTATTCACATATTAACTGCAGCTAGAATTGTATTTGCACAAAATTGGAAAAGTGAAGAGATCCTGACAGATGAGTGTGTGATTAGGAAAATGCTAGAATGTGCAGAAATGAATAGGCTAACACTAGCAATTAAGGAGAAAGAACAAACTGAATATTATATGACATGGGACTTATTTTGTCAATGGTTAAGTAACAAACAGGGAAGTTAGAAACAGGAAACAAAAGAAAAAAGATTTGTGAAATAAAGAAGAGAAGTTAAGAAAGAGAAGCAAATATTATGATTATTGTTCTGTCTCCGGCTTGTGAATAGACCAGAACATGGTCTTGGCTGTTTGCCACTGTTTAATTAACAAGATAACTATGCCTTTGGCTGAGAGCCCAGACAACTCACGTTAGCTCTGCAGCAACCTTTCGCACAGATATTCCAAACAAACAGACATGACTAGAATTTACAGACAGTGTTTCTTGACTACTAATTCCGAACAGTTGTTTTGTATGATGTCATCCTGTGGCTCACTGCTCTCTCTGTATCTATCTACCTACATTTTTTACATTTCCGTTGCGTGTACCTGGCACAGATGTGACATCTACACAATCAAACTCAGAGTTACATTTTTTTTTATTTATATCAAGATTTGTAGCTCAAGGTTGAAGTGAGGGGTCCTTGGTGCTCTCCGAGCTTGCTTGTTTTCTTGCACATGTTTCATTACCCAAATCAGGAAACACCAGCAGGGCTCTTTTTCCCTTTGCAGGCTCCAGAGTGGGCTGAGAACGTCAGTGGAGGTTGGAGCAGGTGGGGCACTGCCATTCCAACTTCTGAGCTTCTTTCGCTTTGACTTTTGCCTGGGGATTGTTGACACAGTGGCTTCAGGAACCCTCTGGAGCCTCTACACATCACAGGGTGGGTTGTGCTAGAAAGATAGAAAATGGAGAAGTCAACACCCCAGGCTGGAGGGGAAGCTGCCAAAGAGGAGAAAGATTATACAATATTATACAAAATTATACAAAAGATTATACAGAGTTGGAAGGGACCTTGTAGGTCTTCTAGTCCAACCCCCTGCCTAGGCAGGAAGCCCTATACCGTTTCAGACAAATGGCTATCCAACATCTTCTTAAAGACTTCCAGGGTTGGGGCATTCACAAGTTCTGGAGGCAAGCTGTTCCACTGGTTAATTGTTCTAACTGTCAGGAAATTTCTCCTCGGTTCTAAGTTGCTTCTCTCCTTGATTAGTTTCCACCCATTGCTTCTTGTTCTGCCCTTAGGTGCTTTGGAGAATAGTTTGACTCCCTCTTCTTTGTGGCAGCATCTGAGATACTGGAAGACTGCTATCATGTTTCCCTTGTCCTTCTTTTCATTAAACTAGACGTACCCAGTTCCTGCAACTGTTCCTCTTATGTTTTAGTCTCCAGTCCCCTAATCCTCTTTGTTGCTCTTCTCTGCACTCTTTCCAGAGTCTCCACATCTTTTCTACATCGTAGTGAACAAAACTGAATGCCGTATTCCAAGTGAGGCCTTACCAAGGCCTTATAAAGTGGTATCAACACTTCTCGTGATCTTGATTCTATCCCTCTGTTTATTGAGCCTAGAACTGTGTTGGCTTTTTTGGCAACTGCTGCACACTGCAGGCTCCTATTTAAATGGTTGTCCACTAGGACTCCAAGATCCCTCTCACAGTTACTGCTATTGAGCAAGGTACCACGTATACTGTACTTGTGCATTTCGTTTTTCTTGCCTAAATGTCGGATGAATTACCCAACAACCCTGATGACCTTCACTTTCTGGTATATTCCCAGAGTGTGGTCTTTTAGACTCCAGCAATAGTCAGGCTCACCTCTGATGCTCTCCTAGGTAGGGCAATTGCCCGTGGCTTTATCCCATTCTCTGTACCGTAAATAAGGGGATAGTGAAGCATTTTTGAATGAATGTGATCAAGGTGTGTCATCACCTCTTGATGAGTGTCCCTGCATCTCCAACACCAGTCTGTTAGATGGCAAAAAAAAAGAGAAAGAAGCTTGTTAATTTCTGGGGCAGCAACTCCTTTGAGGGGTGGAAATGGATTTGTGCTGAAGATCACTGAGGCCCCAGGTAGTTATTCTAACCCAGCATCTGAAGAAAGAGGCATGTGCAGAGGTGGGTTCCTATGGGTTCGGACCGTTTCAGCCAAATAGGTAGTAACTCAGCCGGACATGTGACTGTATCAGTTCTCTCCTGGGTGCCGCCATCTTTGTTTTCTGTTCTGCACATGCACAGAACAATCTTCATTTAAAAAATGTAATTTCCCACCCCCTTTTTTTAATGGTGTGTGCATGCCAGTCCCAGAGATAAGCTGTTGTTTTGCAAGAAAAGAGGCGTTTTTGCATTCTTCAGCCCCCAGAAGCACTCTGCAGGCTTCAGCCAGGCTGAGGTAAGGCAAAAATGCCTCCATTTTGGTGGAAAACGGTCCATTTTTCACAAAAACAGGGGCATTTTTGCCTTCCCCTAGCCCTGCTGAAGCCTGCAGAGTATTCCTGGGGGGTTGAGGAGGACAAAAACCATTTTTTCTTACTGGGTAGTTTGCAGGCACTCCCTTAGTTCTGGCGAGGCTGGAGGGCCACCCCCGCCCTGTCAAAACTTTTCGCCACCGTTTTGGTGGGCATGGCTTGGTGAGAGGGTCATGTGATTGAGTGTGCGTGTGTGATGTCAAGTTGGCCACCCCCATTCAGTCACATGCTCCCCCCTTTAGCCACGCCCACGGAACCAGTAGTAAAAATTCTTGAAATCCACCCATGGCCAATTGTTTGTTGTGGACAAGCAAAACTGTTGGCTGTCAAGAGAGGGTGACCATGGGGAAATGAAAAGGAACATTCCTGGGAGTCATTGAGGAATAAGCAAGTCGTTTCTATTAGAGCTCCTATAGATACAATAGAGTCCTGTTTTCCCACCATCACTGAGGCCATTTGAAGCTGTCCAGCAGGGCCAGCTACTAAATCACCCACAGAGACTTTTATGCAATAATGCCAAATCTCTAGAAATCCAGTTATTAGTACATGACAGATGAAATTCCCCATATCTTCTAGACATTGTAACCTTAATTCAATTCTCAGAACATTTCTTTTGATTTATGCTCCAAAGCCCCAAACCCAACTTAGCAAAATCTAAGTATCAGTACCATATTTTTCAGAGTATAAGATGCACATTTTTCAGAGTATAAGAGGGAGTAGTTAGGTAGGTAGGTAGGTAGGTAGGTAGGTAGATAAAGGGATAGAGAGAGAAAGAAATACAATAGGGAGGGAGGGAGAGAGAGAGTGTGTAGATAGGTAGGTAGAGAGATAGAGAGAGAAAGAGAGAGAGAAATACAGTAGATAGGTAGGGAGAGAGAGAGAAGGTAGGTAGGTAGATGTTTCCAGGTGTATTTACCCATGTGCTGGAGAAGGAAGTAGCTGTAGCACCTAAAACTTTGTTTCTGCTGGCACAGCACTTGATCAATGTAATTCTCATCAGCCACTCTAATTAAACAGCTTTTGCACTCTGCAAACCTCCCCAAAATGGCCCGTTTTTCACAAAAACAGGCCTGTTTTTTTCAAATAAAAGGCATGAATAGCCTTGGGGGGGGGGATTGCAGGGTGCTTCTGTTTGAGATGTACTAGAAATATCACTACATATTTTCTTCTTTCTTTCTGACCCCTGTTCAAAATGCCCTTTTGTGGGGAAGAGTCTTTTGTGGAGGGTTTTTTTTCCTGGTTGCAACTCTCAGGGAGACTCTGTGATCCACACTTGGTCAGTTAACACAGAAAAACACAGAATGGGGCTTAATGGAGGAATTTCACTTACAGCACAGGAAGAGAATCTCAAGTCCCAAGATCACGGTGGCCAAAATTCCTACAGGAATCTCCTGAATTGTTGCTAAAGGAGGAGAAAGATGGTTTTGATTAGACAGATGCTGAGTTCTCTGAAGTAGAGATCCTGAGCCATGGAAATAGTTCCCAACTTACAATGATTGCTAGGCAGTGCCCCCACCCAAAAAAGCCCCTTTCCACATAGAAGGAAGAGGCAATCTCCGTGAATGGCAGAAGGAACAACCATAACTGAGGCAGGGGTCAGAGAAGGGAGAATTTAGCCTGAGCCAAGAAATCAGGTTAAATAAAACTGCCAAGAAGACAACACCCTAGTTTAACAGAGGGAAGGGGGAAGGTTATTTATATTGCCCTAAAGGTACTTTTACAAGAGGCAATTTGACTTTTTTATGTTTCCCTTCCCAAGAAGCTTCTTCAGCTCTGACTGGATTGTGGGAAATGAAAGGATTTATGCTCCTTCCAGACAGCTGGGCATTTGCATTCTTTTAGCAAGTCATTAAGGCTACGGGTTGTAATTAAGGGTTGGGGCTGCGAGGCACCGTTTTACGGTGGTTCTTGTCCTACCTCTCTGGTCGGTCGTAATATGTGTTGACAGAAGGGCTGAGGTCGACCTCGAGACCCCTCTTATGCGGGGTTCCTCAGGGGTCGGTCCTCTCGCCCCTCCTGTTTAACACATATATGAAGCCGCTGGGCGAGATCATCTGTGGTTTTGGGGTGGGATACCATCTGTACACTGATGACACTCAGCTGTACATATCCACCCCAGACCACCCCAACGATGCCGCCGAGGTGCTGTCCCAGTGTTTGGAGGCCGTACGGATCTGGATGGGTAGTAACAAACTCAAGCTCAACCCGTCCAAGACTGAGTGGCTGTGGTTTCCGGCACCCCAGTTCAGCCAGATTACTCCAACTCTGGCCATTGGGGGCGAAACATTGGCCCCTGTGGAGAGGGTGCGCAATTTGGGTGTCCTCCTGGACTCCTGGCTATCTATGAAGGACCATGTGGCAGCT
The DNA here is from genome assembly GCA_039707465.1 of Rhabdophis nuchalis. NCBI lineage: Eukaryota > Metazoa > Chordata > Lepidosauria > Squamata > Natricidae > Rhabdophis > Rhabdophis nuchalis. The sequence goes on along the minus strand of CM077646.1, from coordinate 15,490,152 downwards.
GTGGCCAGGGGGGCATTTCATCAGGTACGCCTGATGCGCCAATTGCGCCCCTTACTGGACCGGGCTGCCCTTCGCACAGTCACTCAAGCTCTCGTGACATCCCGACTCGACTACTGTAATGCTCTCTACATGGGGCTTCCCTTGAGGTGCACTCGAAAGCTACAGTTAGTGCAGAATGCAGCCGCGCGGGTGATTATGGGAGCCTCTAGATGCTCCCATATAACACCGATCCTGCGCGAGCTGCACTGGCTTCCTGTGGCCTTTCAGGTGCGCTTCAAGGTTCTGACGACCATCTTTAAAGTGCTCCATGGCTCGGGGCCTAGTTATATGCGAGACCGCCTCCTGCCCCATACATCCCTTCAGCCGATCCACTCCCACAGAGAGGGCCTTCTCAGGGTGCCATCGGCCGGGCAATGCCGTCTGGCGACACCCAGGGGAAAGAGCCTTCTCTGTGGCGGGCCCTACCCTTTGGAACGACCTACCCCCTGAATTGCGTACCATCTTGGACCTCTGCCTCTTCCACCAGTGTCTAAAGACTCATCTTTTTCAGCAAGCCGGCCCAGCCTAACCTCCCATTGGGACTATTTTAGATAGTTTTAAATTGGGGATTTTAATTTGGATTTTAGCATAGGATTGTAATTTAATATGTTTTTAAATTTTGTATTTATTGTTTTGTATGTTTTTTAAATTCCTGTGCGCCGCCCTGGGTTCTTTGTGGAGAACCCAGGTTCATAAATGTGATTAAAATAAAATAAATAAATAAATAAATACCTGGTGGTTTATCTGTGTTATCAGGTTCATCTGAGTGGTGCATGTTGGGGATATCTCCTTTGGGAGACAGAAAGTTGTGAAGCGGAATGTCCAGCTGGGAAAACGTTGCTAGTAGACACAGAAATAATAATAATAATAATAATAATAATAATAATAATAATAATAATAATAATAATAATAATAATAATAATAATAATAATAATAATAATAATAATTTATTTTATATACCGCGTCCTCTCCCCAGGGGGACTCGGAGCGGTGCACAGGGAAAATTAAAACACATAAGGTATATATACAAAAATAAATACAATAAAGTAAAAACAAATTAAACCTACTTGTCTCAGACACTGCTAGTAAAAACAAGTAGCTTTACTGGTGTATAAAACTAACCTACTGCTTCACAAGCAGTGATAGTAGATATCGAATCAAACAAAGTCCTTAACAAACAAACAATTGCTTACAGTTGCAATCCACGATTCTTCCTTCTTCAATCAATCAGTCAGTCAATGTCAGTCAGCAAGCAAGCAGAGAGCGATCAAGCAGAGAGAATGAGCTCTCCTGACTTCCTCTTATTTCTGAGTTAATTACAGCTGCTGATTACATTCAAACATTTAAAGCAACAAAGACCATTTCTCATCATGGTATATATATATATTACCCAACACTAGAAGTCTATTCCTAACAGTGCAAATGAGTGTGGAGCCTTCTTGGAACTGTTGAAAGGGCTGTGTTGTAGATTGGAGATAGATGATGTCATATCCCTCCCTTTCTGTTAAGAGATGGCTGCTCAGTTTTTCCATAGATGGCTTCTTTGACCCCCTCTTTCAAGCCAGCGGTCCAAAATGTGGACTATGCTGTCTTCAGAAGAGTGGCCTTTGTCTTTTAAATGCTGAACCTTGTCTGGAGGGGTTTGTGCCAGGTGTTTATGAAGTGGTTGTTTTGTTTCCCCAATGTACAGATCTGCACATGGCTCACTGCACTGTACTGCATATACCACGCTGCTCGGTTTATCTGTGTGTCAAATTTACAAGTGAAGATGTTAAGGAAAATAGTCTAGCCTTCCTGGATTGTGCAGAAGACAATAAGGACCACAGAAGCCTTAACACCGACACGTACAGAAAACCCACCCACACAGATCAATATTTACATTTTGATTGCCACCACCTACTGTAGCCCAAAATGAGACTCATCAGAACCCTACACCACCCAGCTGAAGGCCTGCCTACCAACAAAGATGGGAAAGAAAAAGAACGGAAACAACCTTGTTATCCCCAATGGGCCTTCATCAAATCTCAAAAAAGACCCCCTAGGACCTCCTTCGTATAAGGGTATAAATACCCTCTCTATATATACTATACAATACAATAGAAGAGTTGGAAGGGACCTGGGAAGTCTTCTAGTCCAACCCCCTGCCTAGGCAGGAAACCCTATACTGTTTCAGAAAAATGGCTATAGAAGTCTTCTTTAAAACTTCCAGGGTTGGGGCATTCACAACTTCTGGAGGCAACTACTGTTCCACTGATTAATTGTTCTAACTGTCAGGAAATTTCTCCTCAGTTCTAAGTTGCTTCTCATCTTGATTAGTTTCCACCCATTGCTTCTTGTTCTGCCCTCAGGTGAATAATTTGACTCCCTCTTCTTTGTGGCAACCCCTATAATACAATAGCAGAGTTGGAAGGGACCTTGTAGGTCTTCTAGTCCAACCCCCTGCATGGGCAGGAATCTTATACCATTTCAGACAAATGGCTGTCTAACATCTTTTTAAAGACTTCCAGGGTTGGGGCATTCACAACTGCTGGAGGCAAGCTGTTCCAGAGGTTAATTGTTCTTACTGTTAGGAAATTTCTCCTTAGTTCTAAGTTGCTTCTCTCCTTGGTTAGTTTCCACCCATTGCTCCTTGTCCTGCCCCCAGGTGTCTTGGAGAAAAGTTTGACTCCCTCTTCTTTGTGGCACCCTCTGAGATATCGGAACACTGCTATCATGTCTCCCCTGGTCCTTCTCTTCATCAAACTAGACATACCCAGTTCCTGCAGCCGTTCTTCATATGTCTTAGTCTCCAGTCCTCTAATCATCTTGGTTGCTCTTCTTTGCACTCTTTCCAGAGTCTCCACGTCTTTTCTACATCGTGGCGACCAAAACTGTATGCAGTATTCCAAGTGTGGCCTTACCAAGGCACTATACAGTGGCATTAACACTTCACGCGATCTAGATTCTATCCCTCTGTTGATGCAGCCTAGAACTGTGTTGGCTTTTTTGGCAGCTGCTGCACACTGCTGGCTCATATTTAAATGGTTGTCCACTAGGATTCCGAGATCCCTCTCGCAGTTGCTACTATTGAGCAAGGTACCACCTATACTGTACTTGTGCATTTGGTTTTTCTTGCCTATATGTAGGACCTTACTTTTTTCACAATTGAATTTCATTTTATTAGACAGTGCCCAATGTTCAAGTTTGTCTAGATCCTTCTGTATCTTAAGCCTATCTTCTGGAGTGTTGGCTATTCCTGCCAGCTTGGTGTCGTCTGCGAATTTGATGAGTTCCCCATTTATCCCCTCATCCAAATCGTTGATGAAGATGTTAAAGAGTACTGGGCCTAAAACAGAGCCTTGGGGGACTCCACTGCATACTTCCTTCCATGTAGATGCAGTTCCATTGAGGACTACACGTTGAGTGCGGTTGGTCAGCCAGTTACGAATCCATTTGGTGGTGGTGCTGTCTAACCCACAATTTTCTACTTTATCTAATAGTAGGTTATGGTCTACTTTATCAAATGCCTTACTGAAGTCCAGGTAAATTATATCAACAGCATTCCTCTGGTCCACTGATTTTGTTACTTTGTCAAAGAATGCAATTAGATTTGTCTGGCATGATCTGTTTTTGACAAACCCATGTTGGCTTTTGGCTATTACTTTGTTTGCTTCTAGGTGTTCACTTATTTGTTGTTTAATTATCTTTTCCAGAATCTTTCCTGGTATTGAGGTCAGGCTGATGGGTCTATAGTTTCCTGGATCTGTTTTTTTTCCTTTTTTGAAAATGGGAACCACATCTGCTCTTTTCCAGTCTTCTGGCAGTTCCCCGGTGCTCCAGGATCTCTGAAAGATATAGTTCAGTGGTTCTGAGATCTCGTCTGCCAGTTCCTTCAGAACCCTGGGGTGTAATCCATCCGGTCCTGGTGATTTGAACTCGTCCAGGGCAGACAGGTGCTCACTTACCATTTTCTTCTCTATTTCAACTTGTGTTCCTAATCTGATATTTGTGGTGCTGTTTTTGATTGATTGGACTGTTTTATCCCTTTGTGTAAAGACAGATGCAAAGAAAGAGTTAAATAGTTCTGCTTTCTCCCTGTTGCTTATCATCTTCTTGCCATTTTCTCCCAGCAGTGGACCAATTGTTTCCTTAACTTTTTTCTTATTTTTAACATGTTGGAAGAAGCTTTTTTTGTTATTTTTTACTTTTTTGGCAAGCCTTTCTTCATTGTGAGCCTTAGCTTTCCTCACTTCATCTTTACAGGCTCGGGCTATTTGCTGATATTTTGCCTTGGTTATGTCCCCCTTTTTCCACTTTTTATATTTATCCTTTTTGTCTTTCAATTTGTCAGAGAGTTCTTTATGCAGCCATGCTGGTTTCTTTTGGGAACTGTTATTTTTCTTCTTCATTGGTATTGCGCTGGACTGGGCTTTTATAATCTCATTTTTCAAAATTTCCCAAGCTTCTTGAGTTGTTTTCCCCTTGAGGATTCTCATCCATGGAATCCTTCCCAAGCTCTCTCTGAGTTTGTTGAAATTAGCTCTCTTGAAGTCTAAGACTCTAGTTTGACTTTGTTCAACTACTTTTGTTTGCATAATGTTGAATTCCAGTATTTCATGATCGCTTGCCCCCAAAGTTCCTGTAGCTTCTACACCTTCTATCATTTCCTCTCTGTTAGTGAGAATTAAGTCCAATATTGCTGATCCCCTTGTTCCCTTCTCTACCTTTTGGGAAACAAAGTTGTCTGCTAGGTTTGTTAGGAACCTGTTGGATCTTCCACTTGGTGCAGAGTTTGTTTCCCAATTGATGTCGGGGTAGTTAAAATCTCCCATTACTATTGCAGTGTGCTTCCTACATACCTTAGTTAGCTGGTTAGCAAAAAGTACATCCACTTCCTCTGCTTGGTTGGGTGGCCTGTAGTATAGACCTATGACAATATCATTCCCCCCCCAACCTTTAATATTGACCCAAATACATTCAAGATAGTTCTCATTCTCACCCTGAGATATTGGAACACTGCTATCATGTCTCCCTTAGTCCTTCTTTTTATTAAACTAGACAAACCCAGTTCCTGCAACCGTTCTTCATATGTTTTAGTCTCCAGTCCCCTAATCCTCTTCGTTGCTCTTCTCTGCACTCTTTCTAGAGTCTCCACATCTTTTCTACATCGTGGTGACCAAAACTGAATGCAGTATTCCAAGTGTGGCCTTACCAAGGCCTTATAAAGTGGTATTAACACTTCACATGCTTGATTCTGTCCCTCTATTTATGCAGCCTAGAACTGTGTTGGCTTTTTTGGCAGCTGCTGCACACTGCTGGCTCATATTTAAATGGTTGTCCACTAGGATTCCAAGATCCCTCTCACAGTTGCTACTATTGAGCAAGGTACCACCTATACTGTACCTGTGCATTTCGTTTTTGTTTCTCCTCCATCAGCTACCCAGGACTTTAAACCCACGTGGTCCTGTCCACCATTAAACCATCTTTCCAAGCAGCCTCCATGTTTCCATTGTCTTTCTTCCCACTTGGAACTGAACCCAGAAGGACATTTCTTCCAAAAGACATTCCAGGAATAGTAGCATAATCTTTATTGTCATTGTACTTGTTTACAATGAAGGTTTTGGGTTTTTAGGTTTAGGTTTATTGGATTTATATGCCACCCTTCTCCCAAAGGACTCAGGGCAGTGTACAACATTAAAAACACATATTACAAAAGTTAAAAGGGAGATGAAATAAATATCAAAAAAAACCCAATTGACATTTACAATAAAATTTTAAAAATTAAATTAAAATTAACAATTAAAATAGTCTTCAAGAAGATGTTGGATAGCCATTTGTCTGAAATGGTATAAGTTTCCTGCCTAGGCAGGGAGTTGGATTAGAAAACCTCCAAGGTCCCTTCCAACTCTGCTATTGTATTGTATTGTATTTATTTTATTCAGGCAAATAAATTGGTTAAATATTGGAAAGGCTCAGCCAACATAACATATGTGCACACTTCAAGCCCAAGAATACACTAAGGCAGAAATCTGTCCACCCCAAAGATAAAACACCCCAACCCAAACCGAGCAATGTGGTATGTGCAGTACAATGCAGTGAGCCATGTGCAGATCTGTACATTGGCGAAACAAAACAACCACTTCATAAACACATGGCACAACACAGGAGAAGAAACCCATCAGGACAAGGTTCATCAGTCTATCTGCATTTAAAAGACACAGGCCACTCTTTTGAAGACACCGAAGTCCGTATCTTGGACAGAGAGGATCATTGATTGGAAAGAGGGGTCGCAGAGGCCATTTATGTCAAAAGTGAACAGCCCTCTCTCAACAGGGGTGGAGGGATCCAGTCTATAGCACAGTCATTTCAACAATTCCAGTAGACTCCACACTCATTTGCATAACTCAGGTGACCCTGCTGACACAGATAAGCCTCCAGGTGACCTTAATAATTCGCTAAAAGAATATAATGGAAAGCGGAGCCTGCGTGGCAACGATACAACATTTGATCCTGCTGCTGCAAGATCATCATTGATTCTTTTGCCGCTGGATGGTCCAATTGGACCTAAACTGTCCTGAAGACAAAGCGAAGACGAAGCTGGATTTTTGCTGATCACAGGGATATTGCTAAATCCCTGTTTTGTCCAAAGGAAGGGCTTCAAATCTGCAGACAACCTCCCCCCCCCCAAGGCTGGCAAAGATGCAGACAGCTCAGTGGTGGGTTTCAAATTTTTTAGAACCTACTCTGTAGGTGTGGCCTATTTTGTGGGCGTGGCTTAGCAGTCATGTGACAGGGTGGGAGTGGCCACCTTTTAAAATGTGGTGAAACTCATTTAACAACACTCTTGCTTAACAACCAAAATTTTGGACTCAATTGTGATGATAAATTCTTTCTTTCTTTCTTTCTTTCTTTCTTTCTTTCTTTCTTTCTTTCTTTCTTTCCTTTCTTTCTTTCCTTTCTTCCTTCCTTTCCTTTCTTCCTTCCTTTCCTTTCCTTTCCTTCCCTTTGGGTCACTGGCAGCAGTGGGCCAGATTTACTTCCAGGTACGCCGGTGGAACCCCCTCTCACCGGTTCTCTAAATTTCACCAACCAGCTCTCACGAGTAGGTGCGAGCCTGCAGAAACCCACCATTGAGACAGCTCCATTAAGAAGGAGGGAGAAATGAAAGTGATTCTAGCTCAAATGTTTATTGTCTTAAAGAGACAGCTGCAAAAGAGACAGGCCATAAAAAGCTGAAACTTTTAAAAAACAAAAAAAATTAAAACAAGTGGTGGAATTAAGCACTGGAGAACTTGGTCAGTGGGCTATCACAACCTCTCTAATTGATATTTCAAACGCTAAAAGAATGCAGCTGTCTGGAAGGAGTATAAATCCTTCCATTCTCCCCCATCTAATCAGAGCTTCCTGGATGAGAAGTGAAACGTCTTTTTTTTAAAAAAAACCCAAAAAGTTCAGTTGCCTCTTGAAAAAGCACCTTTCAGACAACCATGACCTGGATGACTGAGAATCTCCATAGTCATTTAGTTTGCAAGATGCATGATAGTTTAATAATAATAACAGTACTGAGGTACGTGGTATTGGTTCTTTATAGTGGTCCACCTTATTATGTTGATAAAAGCCCGGCCTCCCTTGCTGAAAAGGAAACATGGGTAGAAATTCAAAATTCCAATTTCCCTGTCAGAAATTGCTTCTCTGCTGTTGCAAAATTCAGGACTATATTTCCTGCTCTTCACTCAAGATCTCTCGGCCTCTCACCTCTTTCCTCCTTGAAAGCCAAGATCAGGGGCTCCTGCAAGCCCTCGTGCTCCAGGTGACACTGAAAATGGTGTCTCTCCTTGGGGTCGATCTCAATGCTGATCCGGACATAATAGGTTCCATCTGAGTTGGGGACCACATTCCTATGGAGGGTCTCATACTGGCAGACCTCTCTGTCCCTGGTCCAGGTGGCCTGGATCTCCTTGGGGTAGAAGCCAAAGATCTGGCAGATGAGAACCTCCAGGCTGTTATCCACGATCTTGTGAGTCACTTTCCCCACTGGAGGCTCTGCAGAAACAGCAAAATGGGAGTTCCTGGGATTTCTAGACTTCCTAGCAAAGTGATTTACTAGAGAGAAGAGCTCATTGGGTCAACCTCTCCCACTGATGCCTCTCCCCCCTAAACCTGTGGGAGCCCATTGGTGAGGGCATTTGAAACCCATTAGGTTTATTTTTGAAAGGGATACAAAGAAGTTTGAGGTAAAGTTCTCATGCTAACCAAAAATAATAATTTAATGCTTGGGAAGTGATTTGATTTTCGCCATCCTCCAATGAATTTTTTCAGTTTGCTCCTGATGGAAATGAAGAATAGCTTGGTTGTGTCCCAACTGCAGGATATGAAGAATTAGAATTTCCTCTCCTTTCAAGATTTTCTCTTCGAAGTAGAGCTGAATCTCAGCCTTAATACCTTGCTCAGTTATCTTGCTTTTCTTTATCGTTAAATCACATATGGGAGGAGATGAGGGTTATTTTCCCATTGTCCTTGTGGAAGATTTATTTTACTGCCCAACCTTTTTCTGCCAAGTCTATGAAGGATGGTTTGGCTGCGTAGGACAGGAATAATATGGGGAAGAGGACAAGAAGAAACCATCAGAAACATTCTACAATGGACTCCCCCACCCCCCATGGCTACTCACCTGTCCTCTCCTTCCTGTAGGATAGGTATCTCTGCAGCCCCTTGATGCAGGTCTCCTCCAGGTAGATTTTGTTTTTCTGGGACCATCCTGGATCCTCCTCCCACTCCTCCTTGGCCTTCTGGGCCAGGGGCTGAGCTGTCACCCATCTGAGGGTCTCCTTGTCGAAGCTGATGAAGTCCTCCCCATTGTAGCCATAGTGCAAAAATCCTCCTTTGCTCCCGTCTTCCCTGAGCTCACAGCCCCAAGTCACCTGCCAGGTGGGAAGCCCTAAGAGAGAACAAGTGGGGGGTGAGTATGAAAGACCCAGAATTCCTCTTTCTAGACACTATGAAAACCTCCTTCCACATTTCCCTTGGGGAGGGAAACCTGATTTCTCATTCCCCTTTTAACGCTCTCTACATGGGGCTTCCCTTGAGGTGCACTCGAAAGCTACAGCTAGTCCAGAATGCGGCCGCGCGGGTAATAACTGGAGCTCCGAGATACTCCCATATAACACCTATCCTGCGCCAGCTACACTGGCTTCCTGTGGTCTTTCGGGTGCGCTTCAAGGTTCTGACGACCATCTTTAAATCACTCCATGGCTCGGGGCCTAGTTACATGCGTGACCGTCTCCTGCCCCATACATCCCTACGGCCGATCCGCTCCCACAGAGAGGGCCTTCTCAGGGTGCCGTCGGCCGGGCAATGCCATCTGGTGACACCCAGGGGAACAGCCTTCTCTGTGGCAGGCCCTGTCCTTTGGAACAACCTCCCTCCTGAACTTCATACCATCTCAGACCTCCGCCTCTTCCACCAGTGTCTAAAGACACATCTTTTTCAGCAAGCCGGCCTAGCCTAACCTCCCGCTGGGGCTATTTTAGATTGGGGTTTTAATTTGGTTTTAGCATAGGATTGTTTAATTTAATATGCTTTTAAATTTTGCATATTTTGTTTTATATGTTTTAAATTCCTGTGCGCCGCCCTGGGTCCCTCGTGGAGAAGGGCGGGATATAAATCAAATTAAAATGAATAAAAAAATAAATCCAACAAGGAGCAAAGACTTTTAGTAGTCAGAGAGTATAATTCACCATTTTTGTGTGGGCCAGGCCATGAAGAATTTCTAGGTGGGGGACAAAATTGTGCTCCCCCCCCCACCTCTCACTCCTCTCTGTTTGTGTCTTTCCTTTGCAGGAAATAAAATCCCACCATTACATCCCCTGCACCCATTGGAGGCCAAAGATGATACCACCTGTGCTCACCTCCAGTCTGCTGGTCCAGGTTTGATAACTTCTCCAGGTCAGTCCTGAAGACCCACTCAGGGACCAGAATCGTCTCAGCCTCAGCCTCCTCCACCCAGGGCACCAGAAGCCCCATCTTCCCGGTAAGGCTGTCATAGCGAACAATGAGCTGGTCATCCAGGTAGCCCCAAAAGAAGGACTGAGACAGCCCCTGGCTGGGCTGTGGCAGATGCAGGGAGAAGTAGCTCAGGGAGTGTAAGAGGGAGTCTGGGAAAGAGAAGGGGAGAATTTCAAGGGTCTGCACTGCATCTCTATTCCCTCCACCATCTCATTGTTATGTAGCAGCCCCACAATGAGCAACCACCTTCTTTCACCTCTGCTTGGGAGGATTCATTCTTTTAAACCTCAGAGAAAAGCCCCCAGCAGCTCCTGGCGGTCCTTGGAAACAGCTGGACAGGCCCACACCTGCTTAGGTTGTTGGCACAGATCCTGCGGGCCTTGGAGTTCCCAGCTGGCTTTTTGCGGGGCTCACCCTGATCATAACCCCTCTTGTCAAATGCTAGGAGAATCAAGGGAACCCAGCAGGTTAACAAGTCAGCTGGAGACTTGACTGCGCTCCAGAGGGGTGGGATGGGGTGGGGTTGCAGAACAAGATGGAGCTTTTTGCCCTTTGCCCAGGCAAGAAAACAAAAACAGCAGGTGGCGGCGGCAGAGGTGGTAGAGGAGGAGGAAGAGGAGGAAGAAGCCAACATGGGTTTGTCAAAAACAGATCATGCCAGACTAATCTAATTGCATTCTTTGACAAAGTGACAAAATTAGTGGACCAGAGGAATGCTGTCGGTATAATTTACTTGGACTTCAGTAAGGCATTTGATAAAGTAGACCATAACCTACTATTAGATAAAGTAGAAAAATGTGGGTTAGACAGCACCACCACCAAATGGATTCGCAACTGGCTGACCAACCGCACTCAACATGTAGTCCTCAATGGAACTGCATCTACATGGAAGGAAGTATGCAGTGGAGTCCCCCAAGGCTCTGTTTTAGGCCCAGCACTCTTTAACATCTTCATCAACGATTTGGATGAGGGGATAAATGGGGAACTCATCAAATTTGCAGACGACACCAAGCTGGCAGGAATAGCCAACACTCCAGAAGATAGGCTTACGATACAGAAGGACCTTGACAAACTTGCTCAATAGTAGCAACTGTGAGAGGGATCTAGGAATCTTAGTGGACAACCATTTAAATATGAGCCAGCAATGTGCAGCAGCTGCCAAAAAAGCCAACACAGTTCTAGGCTGCATAAACAGAGGGATAGAATCTAGATCACGTGAAGTGTTAATGCCACTGTATAGTGCCTTGGTAAGGCCACACTTGGAATACTGCATACAGTTTTGGTCGCCACGATGTAGAAAAGACGTGGAGACTCTGGAAAGAGTGCAGAGAAGAGCAACCAAGATGATTAGGGGACTGGAGGCTAAAACATATGAAGAACGGTTGCAGGAACTGGGTATGTCTAGTTTAATGAAAAGAAGGACTAGGGGAGACATGATAGCAGTGTTCCGATATCTCAGAGGTTGCCACAAAGAAGAGGGAGTCAAACTATTCTCCAAGGCACCTGGGGGCAGGACAAGAAGCAATGGGTGGAAACTAATCAAGGAGAGAAGCAACTTAGAACTAAGGAGAAATTTCCTGACAGTTAGAACAATTAACCTCTGGAACCTCCAGAAGTTGTGAATGCCCCAACCCTGGAAGTCTTTAAAAAGATGTTAGATAGCCATTTGTCTGAAATGGTATAAGGTTCCTGCCCACGCAGGGGGTTGGACTAGAAGACCTAAAGGTCCCTTCCAACTCTGCCATTGTATTGTATTGTATTGTAAGAGGAGGAGGAAGGCAGCCTGCCCTAAACTGTCTTTTTTTCCCACCCACTTTCACTTTTCTCACTAATCTTGTTGGCTTCCACTTGTGTGGAGGGATTTCTCATTAATGCAAATGGGAACTGGTTCCAGATCAAACGTCGAAGTTTTTAAAGAGGCCCAGCGAAACGTGGGAGAAGGAAGACGCCGCGAAGGGAAAGGATAGGAGAAAAATCCAAGCCCCGGAAAGGCGCTCCTCTTCCTTCTCTGCTTCCTCGCTCCCAGAAACTTACCGCAAAAGCCCCCCGGCACGAAAATCAGCAGCGCCGCCGCGGGGGACAGGAGGGGTCCCGAGTACAGCGGCATCACTCCGCTCAAACCGGAGGGGGGGGCTTTTGCACCTGCCACCGGAGCCACCGCTTTCCTTCCCCTCCGAGCTGGGCTGAAGTTCGCCCGCCCGGTCCAAAGTTTGCGAGAGAGGAAAAAACAACGCCCTTTTCTCGCCTTCCCGTAGCCCTGGAGGACGAACGCCACGTCCCCTTCGATCCGCCGAGGAGGAAAAAGGCTGCTGGCACCTCCGCCACCTCTTCCGAGGGGAGTAAAGTGTGTGTGTGTGTGTGTCCACCTCTTCCTTCGCTCCAGTTTTCAGCTCCGCTAGGTTAAAGAAGATTCATTCTTGCATTGATGACCAGAGAAAGGACTGAAGAAAGGAAGGGAAAGTGAAAGGATCCCGAGCGCGTCCCTACCGCGGGGGGGGGGGGGGGGGGGGGGGAGGGGGCAGCGGCGGCCAAAGGCTGAAGGTTCAAAAGGGACCCAAACTCCCAGTGGACCAGTGGCGTAGCGTGGGTTGTCAGCACCCGGGGCAAGGCAAGTAATTTGCGCCCCCTAACCCGGAGACCCGGCGGCCCGGATCGGATTCGCACAGCCAGCACTGCAGAGTGAGTGAGCCAGGCAGGGGCAGAGAGCTGCGAGTGCGAGCGCGCCCCCCCAGATGTTGCGCCCGGCCCCCCCTGCACCCCCCACGCTACGCCTCTGCTTGGAGAAGCCTCTTCTGGCAGGAAGGGAGTCCCAGGAGGGAAGCTGAAGGCGCAGGAGAAGAGAAAGGGGAGGGGAGGCTGTTTTCTGCAGTCTTCCTGTTGTCTTTTTACAGACCTCCATTTTACAGACAGAAATACGACCACAATTGAGTTCAACGCTTCTGTCGTTGAGTGAGACATCCGCTAACTGCGTTCTAAGCCCGTTTCAGGGCCTTTGTGGCCACAGCTGTTAAGCTGTTTTTAAAGTCTTATTTAGCAATGGAAGTTTGGGGCTCCCTGGTGGTCATAAGTCCAGGACTGCCAGCATTTAGGGAAGAAAAACCTAGGTTCTACTAAGAAATGGAGCCATGGGATTAAAATGGGGGTCCAGAACGCCCAGGGGGAGGGGGGTCCTTCGCCTGTCTGGGTTTCCCCCCCCCCCCCAAAAAAAACCCCATAGCCACCTCTCCGACTGGAGAAGAAATCTGGCAGTGAAACTGGGATATTATGGGAAGTGAAATCAGATACAGATGAACAGAATTGGATGGGACCTTGGAGGTCATCTAGTCCAGCCCTCCCCCCAAGGAAAGCCGTATAACATTTCTGACAGATGGCAGCCACAAACACATTGGGAAATCAGTCAGGTCTTTGCCTCTATGCCAAAAATAAAAATAAAACTAGGCGTCCTCTTTTGGGATATTTCACCATTTGGGGTGCAGGCATTTTAATACAAATGCTTTTTCTGCTCTTAAGCGCTGTTAAGGGAGCAGACGCGAGAGGAACACAAAACGTGGACAAAGCAGCTGGACCTCTTGAGGACACAGAGCAGAGCCCCCCCTTGACCCTTCTCCCTCCCACAGGAACATCCCCCCCCAAAGAAAAGGAGGGAGTCCCTGGTGCCCTCCGAAGCTGCCCAGCCTGGAAGCAGGACGAGGCGGCTGGAAGCGCTTCCCCCTCCCGCCATTGGCAGGACCATCCGACGGGTCCCGAGTGGGGAGGGGGAGAAGCAGCGCACCGGGAACCCACCTGAGTCGGAGGGAGCCGCCCAGACGCTCCGCCCCCCCCCCTTCCAAAGGGCAGGGAAAGCAGGAAAGCGAAAGTGAAAGTCTGCGGGCGGCGGCGCTGCTTGGAAACCACGTGATTGAAGGGAAGAGCCCCCCAACGACCCCCACCCGCAGGAAAAGGGCGAGGCGCTTTGTCTCCGCGTCTCTTTAGGGCCCTTCAGAGGCGTAGCGTGGGGGGTGCAGGGGGGGCCGGCCGCACCGGGCGCAACATCTGGGGGGGCGCGCTCGCACTCGCAGCTCTCTGCCCCTGCCTGGCTCACTCACTCTCTCTGCAGTGCTGGCTGTGCGAATCCGATCCGAGCCGCCGGGTCGCCGCCCACTGTGGAGGGGGGGGGATGCTCTGACGCAAGGGGTCCCCAAACTTGGCCACTTGAAGACTTGTGGACTTCAACTCCCAGAACTCTCCAGCCGGCTGGGGAATTCTGGGAGTTGAAGTCCACAAGTCTTCAAGTTGCCAAGTTTGGGGACCTCTGGCCTGGGGCGTTAACACGGTGCTGAAGCAAAACACAGCGTTCTTAGTTATATCCGACCTCCGGGGTCCCGAGGCGGAGGGTCCTCCCGCGGCTTTCACTCAAGCTCCGCGCAGGTGGTAGCCGCAGCTGGAGCTCCCCGCTCGTCCTGCAGAGCCAGCCGCCAACCTTAACGTCACCCTGGGAGGAGGCGGAGTGGAGCAAAGTCTCCAACTCCTTGCCGAGTTTTCTCTCTCTCCCCCCCTCCCCCTTTTACGATTGCACACACACGCAACCCCCCCTCCGCCAAAACTCTCGGCGACGCCTGTTCAAAGGCTGAAAGCGCCACGGCGCTGTTCTCCTCCCCTCTCAGTTAGAAAACACCAAACAATAAGGAGGAGTTTGAGGGGTGGGGGTGGACGAAAGAGCGAGCCGAGGTTTTAATGAAGATTCTCAGGGCAGGGGAGGAGAAGAGAGGTTTCTCTGCGAGGAAGGAAGGAAACCAGGAGGGTTGGAGGAACGGAGGCGCTTCCCTCAGAGCCCAGTTTCAGCTTTGCCGCCGCCTCTGCTACGCGCAGAGAAGTTGAGCAAACAGGAAACGGGGTGGCTTGCACACACGGCAGCCGCTGCTCGGATTCATTGGGG